>OY282470.1:10438117-11827617 GCA_958295575.1 Leucania comma
CAGGAGCACTGGGCGTTGGAGAAGGGCGGATAACACCCTTCTTCAGTTCTTTTAAAAAGGTCCAAAGCCGATTGATTCAGAGGCTTTCGTCGCCCCTTTAATTAGGAACCAAGATGGCAGCGCGCATGAGGATCTATGAAGATTTCCATCACGAAAAAAAAAGAAACGGAAAACAAATTAGCCCAAAAGTTGACCTCACTTTCGACCGATCGCAACATATACAATTGCGAAAGAAATGAACAAAGCTGATTATGTTAGGATGTTATAAGGAAAATAATCGTAAGAAAAGATTGGCACCGGATGATAGTCTACAGGAGCGAGAGCTAAAACGCATAAACACAAATGGTATAAATATAATGAAATAATTTTGTTGTGTGAGATGTTAATTGCCCTATAGCAGGAAAATTTGTTAGTTTATTTTTCAGTTTCTATTTTAGGTATATTATTCAATACTTTGTTTTCAGTGTTGATTATGAAGACGGGACTGGTGAAAGTGTGTAATAGTAAATTGAACAGATATATGAATGTCGGCAAAGCAAAAGGAAACACCTGTTTTGTAGCTTATGCATACCTTCATCAGAAATGACGTGATTTTATGATGTTATTTAAAACATATATATTTTGTAGTAGTTCTATCTGTTAGTACCTACTAGCAGATATATTGGCCGGGGCACATTATTTATGCATAATAAAATAAAATAAAAAACGGTCTTCTAAAGAAAACCAATAATTTTAATTCCATATTATTTTTATCACTTTTTATTTACCCGTGGAGTTGGCGTGTTGCTGCTTGTCGAGTAGACTCTCTGAAAGCGGACCATCCCGGTTGTGCCTGTCATAGATAGTTTGATTCTATGTTCCCACGGAAATTCCACGCGGGAATCGTTCGGTCCATGGCCCTCTACGGGGCCCCGGTGTGGGCACCGACGTTGAAACAGCAACCGAGGGCCCAGCTGAATGCGTGCCAGAGGGTCATGGCAATACGCATGGTGCAAGGGTACCGAAAGATTTTCCGCGAGGCGGTGACCCTCCTTGCTGGCCAACCGCCATGGGATCTGGAGGCAACAGTCCTTGCACACATGCACGAAAAGCGCATGGAGATGCAATGCTGGGGCGAAATTCCACTGCCACGACAAGTCGAGGCATGGCGGACAGAGCTCCGGCGGGATCTCATGGCGAAATGGCGTCAGCGACTATCGCAACCTCGTTCGGGGCGCGCCACAATTGGGGCGATAAGGCCCATCCTTGAGGCGTGGTTGGAAAGACTTCACGGCGTTCTCAACTTCCGCACGACGCAGGTGCTTACCGAACACGGAAAGTTCGCTAAGTACCTGTTCCGGATTCGTGCGGAGGATTCGCCCGGGTGTCGCCATTGTGCGGAACACCCGGAGGACACGGTAGAGCACACTGTAGAGGTCTGCCCCGCCTGGGCGGAGCATCGCCGTGTCCTCGTGGGGGCGATCGGCGGCAGCGATCTCTCTCGCCGGGCCTTGGTTCAGGCCATGGTCCGTAGTGAGGAGGGATGGCCGGCGGTCGCCTCCTTCTGCGAAACAGTAATGCTAGCAATGGAGGAGGCCGACCGCATCAGGCAGAGGCAACGGGGCGCTCGCCCCAGCCGGGATTTCGGGATTCCGATCCCGATTTCCGGCCACCGTAGGCGCGGGCTTGCGGACGGCGTGCAACGACGGGTAGCACGCTGTCCGATTGTCTGGTAACCGACCGGACCGAGCCCAAGTCGTCGACGGCGCGTTCTGTTCCCGCGCGCCTCAAGGAGCTGTCAGCACACCGAAGAGGCCCAGCCTGCTAACTGCAGGCAGGCAGGGTCGAAGCCTGCTGGGGTCAAGGGCCGTTTTCTGAGAGGAAGGCTCAGCCCCGGCACTATAGGCAACGAAGGAACGGGGTAGGTTTTTAGTCAGTAAGAGTCTGACACTACTTCCCGCTGACACTACGCCACCCAAGGGCGGGATTTGTCATTGGATGATTTTACATACATAAAAAAAAAACTAGGCTGTTTTCTTGGCAGTTCTAAATTTTTTCTTGTATATGTACTGGTATGTATGGTTTCTGTCTGTTTTCTTTGTATGGTTCCCAGTACTCTGGGAGTCTTGAGTTTTTGGCTCCGTTAAATCGTTTGGACAAGACAGAAAAGAGTCAAATAACGCAAGGGAGGTCTTAGCCCTGCAATGGGATACAACAGGCTCATCAAAAAATCATTTGCGTAGGGTGTTCCAAGTTTACCAAGTTCCGCGTTCAACCTGGGGTTTCCTTTACTATTGGTAAGTGGGGATCTTAGGTTACTGTGGGTGTGGTATGTCTCAATTATGTTGTCTGTGAGTTTTGTCACCGTGGTGTTTAGTTGCACGGGTTTAGTTGTCCCTTGATTAAAAGAGATGCTAGGATATATTTAAATTCAGGCACGTTGGTTTGACGTGGGTTAAGCCGTGGGTCGGATCTTTTAGAATTAATTTTTAGTGTGAAGCATATTGTTTTATGATGAAAGCTGCAGTGCCATTCTCTGAAAACAGCCTTAAGTGCAGCGCTGGCCCAGCGTCGAAATCCAAATAGGTACATTGGATTTGTATGTGATTTGAATGTATCTATTTGGATTTCCTCACTGGGCCAGCGCTGCGCTCGAGGCTGTTTTCTTAGAGAATAGCACTGCAGGAAGTTTCATCGGAGACGAGCCAATTCTAGCCTTTTTTTTTCTTCCAAGTCCGTGTTTCAAGGTTTATTTGTAGTATCGGGGGCGGAGTTAGGAGAAGACGGATCCATCTGAAAGCCTATCTCCTCCTTCTGGCGCTAGTAGTGGCTGGGTAAGGATGCAAGCTACTGCGTCGTTCATCCGGATGATGCGGGTGCAGTATTTTAGCGGCAACAGCCATCGCTGCTTGAGCTGTCTATGCCTCCAGTCGACTCATATCCGTGTCAGTCGATGTCGGATTCGGGGTCTCTGTATTGTCTGTCTCGATGTCTGTGGGATGTGTCCTGGGGTAGAAGCAAATATATATCGACCTAAGTAAGTAAGCCCATGACCTTGTCAATTTCGTCGGCCGAGATTCCCAGGGTCAAATTTGTCCCGTGGTTTTCCCCACAGACACAGTGTACAGTGATACCTACCTATGTTGTACCAAGCGTTCTGACGGATCAGAAGGCTTTGGAGCCGCGCTATTTTATTTATTTATTTTATTTTATTTTATAGTCTGGGAGTCGAATACGTTTTAGGTCAGCCAGGTCAGGGAGATCTCGTCCTCACGCTACATCTGCATGGTGCCGTCCATCACCCGACGGTTATCTATAACAGGTTGGACCCCATGAGCATTCGTTCGAGTTCAGTCTTAATCAGAGTTCGGTCCAAAGCCAAGGTAGCTGATCAGGTTCATGTTGGCGTGTTGATATTTCTCGTCGTCGCCTGGTATGTTCATATGGGTTGGTATTGCAAAATGCCATCTAGCGGCTTTAGATTCAGTGGAAAGGCGTGACAAAAGGCTGATTGCTGATCCAGATTCAGTTTTGACTAATCTACAATACACACAGGCTTCTTTCAGTATTCTATAGGATGCATTGTGAGGAATGTGCGCGGAAATTACATGTTTTTCCGCAATGCTCTTGTAATGCCTGTTGTAGTCCTTTATGAACTGCTCGAACAAGGCTGGCGCTTCTTTCAAATTATAACGTACTTTTTCTTGCTGGCTGGCCATTGCAACAGCCACCACTACAATTGTCAACACAACACTGATGAAACGCATCTGTAACGCGGTTGAAGACCTCTTTCTCTCTCAGAACAATCGCTGTTTGGTGGCGCTTGATTAAAATATCGCTTAAATAGTCCACTAAGGACGGTGACTAAATAATTTATCTGAGCCGTAGTTTCTAAGGTGCCGTTTATGACCACAGCCAATCCGATCAGTGCGGTTTGATCGTTTTAAAATAATTAAATTTATGGGCGAAATGATGACTTAGTCACCCTTGCCTTTTTTCATATTTATACATATTTTGATAATACTATGCTACTGCTGTACAAAGGCTCCCGCCGAGGTTTTCTATTTTCATTAACTACTGCTTTTTCTGCCCAATCAGTCAAAAACGACCCTAGGTTATCTAGTCAAAGTTCTATAGGCTTGCCTCGGTGACGGTAATCATCTTATAGGCACTCCCTGCGTGACGACCCAAGCATATTTGCCTGATGCATCCTGTATGACATACCTAGTCCTATTTCAATCTCGCAGTCTTTTCACGAACATCTACAATGCCTGATGCAATCTTTGATGGTGAAGCGCACTAATATATTAAGAGCCTGTTCACCCTAGCCTTGAAAACATCTAAATCATAATTGGACGGAAACATCGCAGTATGCAAGTTGTTCCAGCTGTTCAATGTACGCGGTATAAACGATGCTTTGTCCGGACCGTAGAAGTATCAACAATGTAAGTGTGGACACTTGCCATACGTCCGGTTGTCCGATTTTAAAAAAGCGATGACGAAACCAAGTATGAGCCAACGGAACAGGATTTAAAGGAACCTAACATGAAAGAGATGACGCCTTTTTACACGTATTTCCTGGAACAAATTTTGTGAAATATTTGATTGAATGACGGGGTTGCCGAATGCGAAAAAACCGTGCAGGTGTTATTTCTCTTTTTTTGCGTTACCTTTTTATCAAACATTGCGTTGGATGAACCAACAAGCTTTTAAACCATGAACAGGTAGACGATAGATGGGTTGAGAAGGGCCCTCTTTACATCAAATAATCATCATCATCATCATCAGCCTTTTAATGTTCCCACAGCTGGGACACAGGCCTCCTCTTTAAGAGAGGGAATGGGCCGTAATCCACCACGCGGGCCCAGTGCGGGTTGGTGCATGTCACATCTCTTCGAATTTTTGGTTCTAGGACATGCCGGTTTCCTCACAATGTTTTCCTTCACCGTTTTGAGAGCAAGGGTGATAAAATAAATTACACAAAGTAATACGCCTGGTCGGGCTTGAACCCGCGACCTACAACTCTTAAGTCGGGGCCGTTACCACTCGGCCACCACTGCTCACTTCTTATAATTACAGTAATAATTAATCAATCACTGGGTAAATAAATAAATGCAAAAATATATTAAGTTTTCATTTATTACCAATTTATAACCGTACAATACCAATACTAAATAACTTAATGCCCTGGTAAGGGCTTGTAAGATCCTTTGGATTCGAAAAGCACAAATCTGGTTGAATTGGCAATGCTCAGAAGAAGTATTTGACCAGTGGTGAATTTCTTTCAGTTGAGATGATAGTTTTAAATTAAGTATTCCAAATGATTCAATTTCAACATCACTTGCCACGGCCGTATCACTCAAGCGAATCGGTGTTATTTATCTGAAAAAAGAAAAGTTTATAAAAGTTATTATTTGGCTCACAAAAACTCTTCATGAAAGGGTAGGTAATGCTAAAAGATGCTGAAAAGGTTCGCACATGGCTTCTTTGCGCTGCATTCAATATTCACCAATATCACTGAAAGATTTTTTTGTGAGAATAAGTACATCTTAGTCGCCATGTTTTTTATTTTGATACTAACTGTTACTGTAACTAACCCGCGATTATACCCGTGTCTAACTCATAAAACAGCACAATGCGATGCCATTTGGTCACAATTTCAGTAAAAGCTCCGTCAAAATCGGCACAGCCCCCCTAGCCAAGTTACTATCGTTTCGTATTGCGTTAACGCTTGCAGATGGCCACGCCCCCAATTCGTTTGTTCGAACAAAGGAGTTGGGAGCGTGGCCAAATCCAAGCGTTAACGCAAAACGAAACGATTGGATCTTGGCAGCAGTTTCAGAGATAAGCCGGTTGTTCCGGACAGACAGACAAAACTTTTTAAAAATGTCATTTCTTTTTTATTTTTTTCTTTCATTTATATGTATGTATAG
The DNA here is from genome assembly GCA_958295575.1 of Leucania comma. NCBI lineage: Eukaryota > Metazoa > Arthropoda > Insecta > Lepidoptera > Noctuidae > Leucania > Leucania comma. The sequence continues at coordinate 10,444,030 of OY282470.1, forward strand.
ATTTAGAAATTCTAACAACATACCACTTACTTTTAAATATTAATCCAAACAGGTTCCTCTTCTCTTCTTCAGTATAATCAGAGAATTTGTTAATAGCGTAAGTAGCATTAGGGTTCTCATCATTGAGCCTGTTCATCTCTACCAAACTGACGAGGAAGGCTAGGAAATGATTGTGGATGTGGCGACCACAGCGCGAGTTAAAACGTGCAATAGGCGCGCAACTTGCAACGAATATAATTAATATTAATTTGTTTACTATTCGTACATATGTAATTAATTATCTTTTGAACGTAAACCCGTTATTCTAGCGAACGCTTCGCAAGTTTGTCTTCATTCAGTTTCACGTTTAAGGCCCGGACTCCATCAACGCAGAAACGAGTCGAAGGGAGAGATGTGTTGTAAGCAAGTAATACATTTTCGCTTATTACAAATCTCGTCTCCACTTATGTTCTGTGGATATGGTGAGCCACAGTGTTGTCTTTCTTAACCCAAAGGTTGACTGGTAGAGATTGCCTTGTTGCATTAAGTCCGCCTATGTACCATTACTGTACATGAAGTTTAAATAAATATGGTAGAGTAGAGAGGAAACGAGTTTAATAATTTTTTAGTATGATAAAAATATATGTGAGCTGTGCCTTACAAGCAAGAGACGCGACCCATGCACAAGAGATACAAGCGACTTGTGTTGAGCGGAGTGCGGTGAGAGGCGCATGTGCGTGAATTCGTACATATCGACGTCCAACGATAGCCATAAGCAGACTAGTTTCACTCTAGTCAACAAACTTCGATAGATACACTTGCTGGTAATAATGATCTCTCCATTTCGCTTCGCACATTCCCCACTTTGCTGGAGTCCAGGCCTAAAGTCGATGTTATCCAAAAGTACGTGCCGCGGAGTTGTTTTATCCGTTGTGTATGTGCATAATTTAATTTCATAATTTTATGTACGAAGTTATAACAACTTTTATGAATGTTACTTGTTGGTCTGTGGTGTTTTATAGGGTGATTATGCTTGATCCGCTGTTTTGAGCTGGTCCGCAAGTCCTCGAACCGAAGCTTTATTGAATAGTAATACTATTCGGTATTTTATTCATTATGAGCAGGTATAAATACTTGCAATTTTGGAAATGTGAGATCGGAAAGAACAGTGTTTATAGCACGGTTCAGGCGATAAGCTACGCAGTAAAATTATACAATTTATTATTTCACTGGTAGGCAACGCACGGTTTAGAAGCTAAATTTTTTTACAAGATTCTTTTATGTAAAGAAAGTTTGGGGTTAAGTAGGAAATTAAAATTTGAATAGAAGTAAGTAGATATTTTTGTCCTTAGAAAATTCCATCAGGGTCCTGTCTCGTTTATAAAATGAAATTCTATAATCTTGGAGCACGAAACATTTAAAAGCTCCTTGTAATAAATATACATAATCATTTTATCCAATATTGTTTTACTCTACTCGAAAAATAGATTTACTAATTAAGTCTTTTATAATATGTACATTATTAGTAAAGTATTCCATTTATAAAAGGTTGAAAGCATTGAATATTCTACATTATAACCGGGCTCTAGGGAAAACTCATTATTGCAGTAATATGTTAATATTTTCTGAGCGTAAGTTTACATAGGGATTCTATTCAGTCAGCCATTAGTTTGGATTATGAAGACAGAATACAAAATTACCTGCATTAACTATTTATTGAATTAATAAAAAAATACGCGATCTTGTTAAAATAATGTTTGAGATTCTGTGTGAATTTGTGAACGAAAAATAAATATTATACGTCTAAAATATATGGATTTTATCTTATTTACGAACTTCGTCAGACTTTCTTTATAAACCCACGGTTGAACGTAGGTCACCTCTAAAAGTGATATGTTTTGAAAGGAGGAATGATCGCATTATTTTACTGAACAACAGGAGAGCTATTTATAGCGCTATTCTTGGTACGGTTATATAGTCTGTTACTTTTTCCAAGAAACAAAGTCTTGAGTCTTGGATTTCATTTTTATGTTTTTCGTTGATACTTTAACTTCCAACATATTGATAATTGTATATTTTACTAGCTGCCGTTTACGAATATAACAAATATACATATAAATACATACAAATGGGTTTTGATGTTTGGCACACACCAATAAGAAATTATTCGGTAAAGCGTCGTTTTGTTACGTGGCAATAATTTTTTTGTTCAAATTAACAAGTGTTGCAATTTTTCGATTTACAGAGAGACAGAGAGATGTACTAGGGAATTCGTGATAACGAAGTTTCAAATTATCGCTGGTTTGCATTAACTAGAGGTCACTGTTATAATGTATATATGTTTTTACTTATAAATATTTTTTTTTTTCAGAGTATGAAAATGTTAGTGCAAGATTGGTCTCGGTCAGGTCGCGTGATATGGTGTAACGTGCGGCCGTCGATTAAAGACCAACTGAACAGCGTCATGCTTGGCATGACAGAGCCCATCTTCTGCGACAGCAACCAACTGAAGTCCTTCCTCAGATGTAAGTGATATTGATATTAACTAAAGTAGTTAAGTAATTACCAGAAAGCGTGATATCCCATTCCACAACATAGGCCGATATGGGTGAATATCATGGGAGTCATCTGAATAAGAGAAGTACAGAGCGGTAACCTTTTGAATAACCTTAATTAGAGACACCAAAAGAAAGACAAAAGGTGTGCAGACACCGGTGTCCTCTTGGGATTTGACAGTAGGAGCTGTCAGCAAACCGTAGAGGTCCAGCAGGGTCGAAGCCTACAAAGGCCATGGACTGATTTCTGAAAAGAAAGTCCGGCCCCGTTAAGAAGGGCTAAGAAAGAACGGGGTAAGTTTTTAGACAGTAAGAGTCTGACACTATCTCCCGCTCCGCCCAAGGGTGTGGGATGCAAAAAAAAAAATCGGTTAGTGTGGCGATGCTTGTTGTAGACTTATTTATTTACATCCGTAATTATAAACAAGTAAAATTAATTACTTGAGTAAAAGTAACTACTTAAGTAACAATTTGTATTCTATAGTTAAGAAAAACTGAATTATTTAATGAAGTTTTCTAACCTCAAGTAATGAATTAATAAGAAATAAGTAATTATTTCTTTATAAATACGGGTGTTAGAGAGGTCAGCAAAACTGTAGAGGCCGAATAGGGCCGATGCATGCTAAGGCTGCGGGAACGTTTAGCGGGAAAAGTGGGACCGTGACCGCTAAAGCGTAAAACGCAACTGAGGGACACAAATGAGTTTTAGTCAGTAAAAGTCTAATACGGCGCTGTCGTACCACCATAGAGCGAGAGAAGTAATTAGATGATTACCCACCCCAAAAAAGTTTATAATTCATGCAAGCTCTGCCCATCTTTCTGTTAAAATGATAATGACGGAATAGTCATCTATGTAAAAAGGGACGCGGGCTTGTGGACGGCGAGCAATGGGTAGCTCGCTGTCCGAACGTCGGGTAACCGACCGGACCGAGCCTAAGTCGTCGACGGCGCGTACTGTTCCCGCACGCCTCAAGGAGCTATTAGCAAATCGTAGAGGCCCAGCCTGCTAGCTGCAGGCAGGTAGGGTCGAGGCCTGCTGGGGTCATGGGTCAGCTTCTGAAAGGAAGACTCGGCCCCGGTACGATAGGCAACGAAGGAACGGGGTAGGTTTTATAGTCAGTATTTGTCATTGGGTGGGATTTGTCATTGGATGATTTTTTTCGAATTAAAAAACAAATACTCAGCAAATTAAACTTACTAGTAGTTATTTTGTATTAATAAAATATAAGTATCAATATACACCTATAAACTATGAGATTTTGAAATCATTTAAATGTCCTGAACAGTTTTATCTTTTTCAATAGAACAGTTTTGCGGCAACTTTTGGCCCTTAAGTAACTTTGGGCTTTTAGATAATCCTTAAATGTAGGACAGACCACCCAAATTATATTTTGTATAACATACATACGTATAATTGATTCCTAATCCGATGTTTTATCCTGTGAACCGTTTAAAATATTACAATAGTTTAGCATTTCAATAGAAATTCCACTATTAATCAGTTACGCATGACTTTCATCTAACAAATGAAACGTAGCGTTTCGAAATATTAATGTGTGGAACATAAAATGAAAGCGCTGTATTATGGAATCGTTTTCATTAAGATTGTGTGAAATGTTAAATATAGTTAACAATTCAGAAATTTACAAATTATCGTGCTTGTTAACTCAAATTATATTTTCATTGTTAATATTATACTACATGTAGACGTTGTATGTTATCAGTATTGCGAAATGGTCTTGTCATAAAAAGTTAGTTGGAAAAGTTACTGCATTAGTGTGATATGGGGTGACGAAAAGTTTAGGGTCACTTCTGTTTCCCTTTCGAAGTCGATCTTCAGTCTATCTTATTTATGCTTTAACAGGGTGTGAAATTTTATTTTAACTTTTCATGAAAGTTTTTGAATTTTTGTTTTCGAAGATAGTAAAATAATTGGGTTTACCTCGAATAGGATAAATTTCTTTAACTCGTATAACTGACTAGCCTCTGTATATTAAAATAACTTGGTAAAAACTATTACTCACTTTTCCACACAATCTGTTCTTTGCTAGTGCGGTCTTTTCAGTTGGACGCTTGTCCGATCATTTTCAGTGGCGTAGCTTGGTGACCAACGGCCCTGGAGAAAAAAAAACAGTTGCCCGTTTTTTACATGGGCAATCATCAAATAATCTCTTCTGCTCTGGGTGGAGTGAGGAGCGTCAGACTTTTACTGACTGAAAGGCATTTTCATGATTAAAGTAGTGTTGCCACCTGTTTTATTTAGATTTAGAAGGTGAGAGAATTTCTCGTTAGTTCAATAAAGGTTTGATGTTGTGTTGTGTCTCGTTAGTTTAATGAGGTTTTGGAAGTTCCCCGAGCTTGGGGGCTCCGGGACACAGCTCCGCCTAGCTTTTTGGTAGGTACGCCAGTCAAAGGTCCAAAGATCATTCATCCAAAGTATGTCACATCCTATTAATTTTAAGTTTCTATTGCAATTTTATTATTGGTGTACAATAAATATTAAATTAAAGATTAAAAAAAACCCCCGACAATCCTTGTCATTTTGAGAAATATATAGCACTGGTTAATGCAAATCTAATGAGCCCAAACTCGACAGGTTTATTATGTTAATAAGCAATCCAGGGTTCTTACCTTCGGGCCCCATCATCAGACCAGCTTAATGGCATCAGATTGTACATAAGTATGTCAAATATTAAGTCACATATATTTAAAATAAAGTAAATACCCATAAGTGTTTAAAAATCCTACCGCAGTTAATAAACGAGCTGATGACCTTGAATATTTGCAGAGATCTTCATAAATTGTAACAACCATCTCGATTACATCAGCTTTCAAACAAAAAAAACCGCATTAAAATCGGTTCATTCGTGTAGGAGCTACGGTGCCACGGACAGACACGTCAAACTTATACCACCCCCCTTTTTCCTCGGGGGTTAATAAAGAGTAGGTATATCTATCTATCTATCGTAAAAAAAAAACAGTTAATCAAACAATTTGAAAGTCCCACGCCATAACATGACTCTTTTTAAAGCCCAATAAACATTCCTCATTACTTGACAGTTGAATGTGACATATTGATAGTACTGTATGGTTTATTAAGCATTATTGGAATCACGCCAATCGGTGGTTTAATATGCAATCAGAATAATTCGTTTGGCGGACAAATTATTTCGACTGCGTCCCGCAATATAGTGCGACATTTCAATTTGCCATGATTGTTGCAGGTACGGAGGAAGCGCAGACTACTAATAACGACACGGCTTTTTAGTATTTAATTTTTATTACTAAGGAATTTATAATGAAGGTCGTGCAGTGCGATCGAAATTGGAAAAGAACTTTTTGTGTTTGTGTTAAAAAATATTAAGAAAAGTGGCATTTTGTGTAACAAAAAACTGTATTTAGTGTAATTATTTGAAGCTATACAGCATTTGGCCCGCCCTAGGCCCACTATTATTACAAAAATTACATATCGCATTTAACGCATTATTCTACGTACAATTTTCAAACGGATGAAATGACGGAGTGGGCCTTAAGCCAATGCTCACCAAAATATCTCTTGAAAATAATGTGATATCAATAAAGTCTATTTTCAATCTTGATAATGTTTGCTTATAAAACGGAAAATACTGATGTTACCAAAAATAACTTTTGATACATTTCTTATATTTAGTCCTAAAAATATATAATGCAAACTGTGATTGTCTTTGTAATTTAGATGTAATTTCATTATGAGTTGTCATAAAAGTGAATAGTTTAAGGTAATTTGTTTTAGTATCTAACTTTTAAAAAATCATTAAAAAATTTGGTACTTAAAAATGTTGTTGTTACTTTCCTTACTTGGTACAAATAGATACTTACGCAATCAGTATAATTAGATTAGATACGTATTGAAATAATTTTGTAAGCGATGTGTAGTCGATACTTTTGTATATATAAGTTAGTAAATAAAGTGTTGATATTTGTGTATATAACAAAATGTAAATGTTTAGAATCAAAGTAAACAGAAGAAATTAAGACCTAGAAATAATATGTAGGTGAAATTGAGTGCCAGTGCGTCGTGTAGTGTCGCAAAGAGTGTTAAAAAAGTCAATGAGGCATTAAAATGCAAAAAATAACGATGTAGAGGAAACACCTAAATTGTATATGAAATATACGAAAGATTACAAATCTTATAAAGATAATATCAGCAAGTTTGTCTATTATGAAGCTTTTAAACAGTCGGAGAATATAAACAGGTTGAATCTACAAAACAGTATTTGCATATACATTCAGTATCAACTGATATACGCCTGAAGAATCAGAGAAAATGTATGGACGGTTCGATCCAAAAGTACTTATATATCTTTGATTATTTTTACAATATATGTTTAAAAATAGGTCTCATTAAATGTTATTACAAGGTATTTAGTATTTCTACAGTACAAGAAGAATTACAGTTTGTAAATGATTAAATATTTGTTTCATGAAAGAAAAACGTCAATTATCATCTGCAATATCTATCAATTTGCCAGTATTTAATAATAAATAATTTAATGAAGTAGTTTCTTCACCTATAAATTAATTTTTCAAAACAATTTTAGTCATAGTTTTAAAAATAACCTTATAGCAAGTTTTAAAATGTTTATTTGGCACAATTTAATTATCTGCCTTATATAATGTTTTTCCTTTTACGTTTTCTGACATACTTTTTCATATTTAAAAAAAGGGTGAGTGCTAAACTTTGTAGCCAGTATTTTGAAAAAGAAAGCGGATTATGTGATTATATTTACATTTCATTGAGTTTCCACTTTCTCTCTCATTAGTTAAAAAATTTGGTGCTCATTAAGGGGTCTACCTGGAAAGCTTTCAGAGATTTTTGAAAATTGGTAATTGTATAGATTTCAACGTGATTTTACAATTTTCACTGTGCCACGTTTGTACGCTTCTCGTGTCGCCGTATTAGAAAAATTACTCCTCTCCGACACATTTTTACATGAAAAAAACTACGAAATAAATTATCCTAGGAAAAAAAATGTACCAACCATCCTTTAGTGTAACGAATGGATTTAGCGTATGAGCGCCGCAATGCCTACTTGAACCATTTCCACACCAATTACTGTTACCGCATAGGTTAAAGTAATGTCATCTTTTTTGTGGCAATATTGTTAAAAAAACTTAGGCGCTAGTCAAGGTCTGTCAGCGAGAAATTTAAAATACTTAGACTTAGGACTTAAAACAAGATTATGTTATAAAAAAAATTCTAAGATAAGTTTTTAAATTTAAATAAGTTCCGTATGGTGCCCGGACGTAAAGAATGACACCATCCCATTTCTTCCCGTGGGTGTCGTAAGAGGCGACTAAGGGACATACCGGAGAATGGGCAGCAGCATTCTCTGTGGATTTTAACAACCACACTGCGATCGCCAACCCGCCTGCCAAGCGTGGCGTTTATGGAAAACCGGGGGGGTTTGCTAAAATGAACAACACAAAAAAAAGATGGCCCCTAGTGCCCGGCAGCCCGTCTACCCTTGACTCCGGTAGCGGTCAAGGCAATGGCGAGGCAAGGGGTGCTAAGAATCACCGGACGGGATCCGGCTACCCCTTAAAACATAAACGATTGGACCTGGGGGAACATTCAACACTCGTACACTGAGGACTGACGAGAAGATCGCCGAACTTGAGGAAGAATTGAGCGGGTTACGATGGAGTATAGTAGGATTATCTTAAGTCCGAAGACAGGGGGAGGACACGATAATTCTCAAATCCGGTAACCTGCTCTATTTCCGGGAGGGTGACCAGCAGTCCCAGGGTGGTGTCGGGTTTTTCGTCCACAGGTCTCTTGTGAACAATGTGGCGAAGATCGAGAGTGTGTCGACCAGGGTGGCTTACCTTATACTCAGAATATCATCAAGATATTCGCTGAAGGTCATACAAGTTTATGCCCCGACCTCGACACACCCTGACGACGAAGTAGAGAACATATATGAGGATATATCCAGAGCCATGCATGGTTATAAGACTCACTTCACCGTGATCATGGGGGACTTTAATGCGAAACTGGGCAAACGAGACGGTGACGAGCTGCGAGACGCTAGTAGGGCAATTTGGATTTGGACGTCAGAACCACTGGGGACACCCTACTGGCTAGTTTTATGGAGAAAGAGAGCCTCTATATGATAAACTCCTTCTTCAGAAAGCGTGAGCATAGGAAGTGGACCTGGCAAAGTCCTGACGGTGCAACTAGAAATGAGATTGACTTCATCCTGTAGACGAAGTCTTCAGCGTCAAGGTTACGTTGAGGAAAGGGATGCGATGAAATCTGGCACCCCCAACAAAAGCTATCAACAACAATATGTAACATTTAATATGCATGTTTTTTTACGCGAGCATGAACAGCAGTCTCAGGTGATGTCGAGTTTATCGCTCATAAACCTGTTGTGAAACCACCAGGTAGTAACCTCAGCAAATAGTCGTCAACCTATTTGCTGAGGGTACAACCTGGTGGTCTTTAAGTTTAGAGTGAGTAGGTTACTTCTAGGCAGGCTTGCTCCATCGTCGACCACACTGTCGCTTACCATCAGGTGAGGAAGTAAAGAAAAGGTTTACCTGCTGGTTTAAGTTGCTCAAGCTTTGAAGAAGAAGCTGTTTTTGCAAAATATCAGATAGACAGATCTCTAGTCTTTGAAAAGTGATAACTGACACTAATTAATATCCAAAGGATTAAAGACGTGACTGTACGGAATAAGGATTCCAAGGTCTTTGCAGGACATTTGTCTATTGGACAGAATTACGAAAGAGAAAACCGAAGATGGCACAGTCGTATCTATCCGTCAAATAGGAGCTTCTGAGAATAGATTGAAAAATACCTAAATTTTATTGATAGTTTTAAACATCAACTTTTAAACCTACTGTGAATCTAGCAAACGACCTAAGTGCTGTTACTGTACCGAATACAACCTGGATATTTACACGTCTACAAGCATGTTTCGAAAGAATCAATTCATGCTCAGATTGGACGAACTTACAATCCCTCAAGCAAGTCGGATTCCGAAAAGACTTCAGCACCGTAGACCACACACGCTGCAGCAGACCAAAGAGTAGGTATAATATCTGCCTCTTTGCTTAGCTTCTGCGGACTATGTTTACGCCGTCGAAGTGCTGAAGTGTTTGTAGGAAAAGCCATCAAGTGAGTTTGATTTCAGAAACAAGCCACGAAATCAATGTGGGTGGTGGTGTGAGGCAGTCATTTCCCCAAAACTGTTCTCAGCCGCAATGAGGATGTTTTTGCCCTCAAGGTTTTGGACTGGAAATGCCTAGGCATTGACGTGGAGTTAAATGGTGAGTCACACTCGTCATCGATTAACTTCAATTTGCCGACGATATAGTAGTAGTCATGGCTGGAGAACCTTAGTGCAAAACTTGATAACTCTTGATATTACGGGACTATCCACGGGAGTATAGACATAGCTAATAATTTTCTTTTGGATTTTTTAAAACGAACCTACGATAGTGGCGTAATTCCTACCGGTGACATGTGGCCCAGCAGACAATCGCTCAACCATTGCGCCAACAGTGCCACAGTATAGCCATATAGTATAATGGACGTGGTACCTTTTTGCTGAAAAACAAACTAATAACACATTTTTATTATAGATGTTTTATTTATCAGTAAATGTGATCTTAGTTTTCTTCCCATCAAACTGCGAAAGTAAATAGCAAATTTATAAGTGCTTACATATAATTTATACGTTTTACCTTGTCGTGCCAAATTAGTGTATACAAACAAGCATATTACTCAACCAGAAAATCATTTTCGCATGCATTAAATGCATTCGAATTTAGAAAATGTCTTTATTTAATTTTAGTTTAGTTACGGTTAACATGAAAACACATACATTTCTAGTAATTATTTTACTAAGTGTAGTCACAAGTGTATTGGGATTTGATATTGAATATTATGATCTGAATAAAGCACCGATAATGTTCAGCATGTTTGTAACAGAATACAATAAAGTTTATAATGATATGATCGATTTTTTGGAGCACTATGAAATCTTCAAGAAAAATGTGAAATCCATTAACGAGTATAATAAACGACATAAAGGTATGACAAGAATCTATATGGATGAATACGCAGATATGACAGAAGAAGAATTGCAAGCATTACAATATCAATTGTAAGTAATTTCAGATCTGAATTGATTTTAATCGTTACTCTTTAATTTTGTTAAGACCTTTTGGCTCGAATGAGTGGCTAGAGCGCAGAGATCGTGCGATCGATGGCCTTATACAGAGCCCCATTATAGGCAGCTAAACTGACGGTCCGCCACTTTGAAACAGTGCTTAAACCGCAAAGAAACTACCACAGTTGGTGCAACGACAGTATCAGCGTGATCTGTCGTCGACAGATCACGCTGCGTCGGTCGGATCTCTAACATATCTTTGTGGTAGAATGGCGGAGAAGGCTCTTGCGTCCTACAGGCTGGTCTCATTACAATCGAAGCGATTGTCGGTGCTCGACTATTGGCTTGGGAGGAAGGACGACTCACTGAGTTACGGTGATTTCTGTGAGAATATAATCTCGTGGAAGGACTGGACCGGCTGAGGAAAAGGTAAGGGAGACGATAAGTGCTTTCCTGTCCCACATCAGGAGCACTGGGCGTTGGAGAAGGGCGGATAACACCCTTCTTCAGTTCTTTTAAAAAGGTCCAAAGCCGATTGATTCAGAGGCTTTCGTCGCCCCTTTAATTAGGAACCAAGATGGCAGCGCGCATGAGGATCTATGAAGATTTCCATCACGAAAAAAAAAGAAACGGAAAACAAATTAGCCCAAAAGTTGACCTCACTTTCGACCGATCGCAACATATACAATTGCGAAAGAAATGAACAAAGCTGATTATGTTAGGATGTTATAAGGAAAATAATCGTAAGAAAAGATTGGCACCGGATGATAGTCTACAGGAGCGAGAGCTAAAACGCATAAACACAAATGGTATAAATATAATGAAATAATTTTGTTGTGTGAGATGTTAATTGCCCTATAGCAGGAAAATTTGTTAGTTTATTTTTCAGTTTCTATTTTAGGTATATTATTCAATACTTTGTTTTCAGTGTTGATTATGAAGACGGGACTGGTGAAAGTGTGTAATAGTAAATTGAACAGATATATGAATGTCGGCAAAGCAAAAGGAAACACCTGTTTTGTAGCTTATGCATACCTTCATCAGAAATGACGTGATTTTATGATGTTATTTAAAACATATATATTTTGTAGTAGTTCTATCTGTTAGTACCTACTAGCAGATATATTGGCCGGGGCACATTATTTATGCATAATAAAATAAAATAAAAAACGGTCTTCTAAAGAAAACCAATAATTTTAATTCCATATTATTTTTATCACTTTTTATTTACCCGTGGAGTTGGCGTGTTGCTGCTTGTCGAGTAGACTCTCTGAAAGCGGACCATCCCGGTTGTGCCTGTCATAGATAGTTTGATTCTATGTTCCCACGGAAATTCCACGCGGGAATCGTTCGGTCCATGGCCCTCTACGGGGCCCCGGTGTGGGCACCGACGTTGAAACAGCAACCGAGGGCCCAGCTGAATGCGTGCCAGAGGGTCATGGCAATACGCATGGTGCAAGGGTACCGAAAGATTTTCCGCGAGGCGGTGACCCTCCTTGCTGGCCAACCGCCATGGGATCTGGAGGCAACAGTCCTTGCACACATGCACGAAAAGCGCATGGAGATGCAATGCTGGGGCGAAATTCCACTGCCACGACAAGTCGAGGCATGGCGGACAGAGCTCCGGCGGGATCTCATGGCGAAATGGCGTCAGCGACTATCGCAACCTCGTTCGGGGCGCGCCACAATTGGGGCGATAAGGCCCATCCTTGAGGCGTGGTTGGAAAGACTTCACGGCGTTCTCAACTTCCGCACGACGCAGGTGCTTACCGAACACGGAAAGTTCGCTAAGTACCTGTTCCGGATTCGTGCGGAGGATTCGCCCGGGTGTCGCCATTGTGCGGAACACCCGGAGGACACGGTAGAGCACACTGTAGAGGTCTGCCCCGCCTGGGCGGAGCATCGCCGTGTCCTCGTGGGGGCGATCGGCGGCAGCGATCTCTCTCGCCGGGCCTTGGTTCAGGCCATGGTCCGTAGTGAGGAGGGATGGCCGGCGGTCGCCTCCTTCTGCGAAACAGTAATGCTAGCAATGGAGGAGGCCGACCGCATCAGGCAGAGGCAACGGGGCGCTCGCCCCAGCCGGGATTTCGGGATTCCGATCCCGATTTCCGGCCACCGTAGGCGCGGGCTTGCGGACGGCGTGCAACGACGGGTAGCACGCTGTCCGATTGTCTGGTAACCGACCGGACCGAGCCCAAGTCGTCGACGGCGCGTTCTGTTCCCGCGCGCCTCAAGGAGCTGTCAGCACACCGAAGAGGCCCAGCCTGCTAACTGCAGGCAGGCAGGGTCGAAGCCTGCTGGGGTCAAGGGCCGTTTTCTGAGAGGAAGGCTCAGCCCCGGCACTATAGGCAACGAAGGAACGGGGTAGGTTTTTAGTCAGTAAGAGTCTGACACTACTTCCCGCTGACACTACGCCACCCAAGGGCGGGATTTGTCATTGGATGATTTTACATACATAAAAAAAAAACTAGGCTGTTTTCTTGGCAGTTCTAAATTTTTTCTTGTATATGTACTGGTATGTATGGTTTCTGTCTGTTTTCTTTGTATGGTTCCCAGTACTCTGGGAGTCTTGAGTTTTTGGCTCCGTTAAATCGTTTGGACAAGACAGAAAAGAGTCAAATAACGCAAGGGAGGTCTTAGCCCTGCAATGGGATACAACAGGCTCATCAAAAAATCATTTGCGTAGGGTGTTCCAAGTTTACCAAGTTCCGCGTTCAACCTGGGGTTTCCTTTACTATTGGTAAGTGGGGATCTTAGGTTACTGTGGGTGTGGTATGTCTCAATTATGTTGTCTGTGAGTTTTGTCACCGTGGTGTTTAGTTGCACGGGTTTAGTTGTCCCTTGATTAAAAGAGATGCTAGGATATATTTAAATTCAGGCACGTTGGTTTGACGTGGGTTAAGCCGTGGGTCGGATCTTTTAGAATTAATTTTTAGTGTGAAGCATATTGTTTTATGATGAAAGCTGCAGTGCCATTCTCTGAAAACAGCCTTAAGTGCAGCGCTGGCCCAGCGTCGAAATCCAAATAGGTACATTGGATTTGTATGTGATTTGAATGTATCTATTTGGATTTCCTCACTGGGCCAGCGCTGCGCTCGAGGCTGTTTTCTTAGAGAATAGCACTGCAGGAAGTTTCATCGGAGACGAGCCAATTCTAGCCTTTTTTTTTCTTCCAAGTCCGTGTTTCAAGGTTTATTTGTAGTATCGGGGGCGGAGTTAGGAGAAGACGGATCCATCTGAAAGCCTATCTCCTCCTTCTGGCGCTAGTAGTGGCTGGGTAAGGATGCAAGCTACTGCGTCGTTCATCCGGATGATGCGGGTGCAGTATTTTAGCGGCAACAGCCATCGCTGCTTGAGCTGTCTATGCCTCCAGTCGACTCATATCCGTGTCAGTCGATGTCGGATTCGGGGTCTCTGTATTGTCTGTCTCGATGTCTGTGGGATGTGTCCTGGGGTAGAAGCAAATATATATCGACCTAAGTAAGTAAGCCCATGACCTTGTCAATTTCGTCGGCCGAGATTCCCAGGGTCAAATTTGTCCCGTGGTTTTCCCCACAGACACAGTGTACAGTGATACCTACCTATGTTGTACCAAGCGTTCTGACGGATCAGAAGGCTTTGGAGCCGCGCTATTTTATTTATTTATTTTATTTTATTTTATAGTCTGGGAGTCGAATACGTTTTAGGTCAGCCAGGTCAGGGAGATCTCGTCCTCACGCTACATCTGCATGGTGCCGTCCATCACCCGACGGTTATCTATAACAGGTTGGACCCCATGAGCATTCGTTCGAGTTCAGTCTTAATCAGAGTTCGGTCCAAAGCCAAGGTAGCTGATCAGGTTCATGTTGGCGTGTTGATATTTCTCGTCGTCGCCTGGTATGTTCATATGGGTTGGTATTGCAAAATGCCATCTAGCGGCTTTAGATTCAGTGGAAAGGCGTGACAAAAGGCTGATTGCTGATCCAGATTCAGTTTTGACTAATCTACAATACACACAGGCTTCTTTCAGTATTCTATAGGATGCATTGTGAGGAATGTGCGCGGAAATTACATGACTTGGTTTCGTCATCGCTTTTTTAAAATCGGACAACCGGACGTATGGCAAGTGTCCACACTTACATTGTTGATACTTCTACGGTCCGGACAAAGCATCGTTTATACCGCGTACATTGAACAGCTGGAACAACTTGCATACTGCGATGTTTCCGTCCAATTATGATTTAGATGTTTTCAAGGCTAGGGTGAACAGGCTCTTAATATATTAGTGCGCTTCACCATCAAAGATTGCATCAGGCATTGTAGATGTTCGTGAAAAGACTGCGAGATTGAAATAGGACTAGGTATGTCATACAGGATGCATCAGGCAAATATGCTTGGGTCGTCACGCAGGGAGTGCCTATAAGATGATTACCGTCACCGAGGCAAGCCTATAGAACTTTGACTAGATAACCTAGGGTCGTTTTTGACTGATTGGGCAGAAAAAGCAGTAGTTAATGAAAATAGAAAACCTCGGCGGGAGCCTTTGTACAGCAGTAGCATAGTATTATCAAAATATGTATAAATATGAAAAAAGGCAAGGGTGACTAAGTCATCATTTCGCCCATAAATTTAATTATTTTAAAACGATCAAACCGCACTGATCGGATTGGCTGTGGTCATAAACGGCACCTTAGAAACTACGGCTCAGATAAATTATTTAGTCACCGTCCTTAGTGGACTATTTAAGCGATATTTTAATCAAGCGCCACCAAACAGCGATTGTTCTGAGAGAGAAAGAGGTCTTCAACCGCGTTACAGATGCGTTTCATCAGTGTTGTGTTGACAATTGTAGTGGTGGCTGTTGCAATGGCCAGCCAGCAAGAAAAAGTACGTTATAATTTGAAAGAAGCGCCAGCCTTGTTCGAGCAGTTCATAAAGGACTACAACAGGCATTACAAGAGCATTGCGGAAAAACACAATCATTTCCTAGCCTTCCTCGTCAGTTTGGTAGAGATGAACAGGCTCAATGATGAGAACCCTAATGCTACTTACGCTATTAACAAATTCTCTGATTATACTGAAGAAGAGAAGAGGAACCTGTTTGGATTAATATTTAAAAGTAAGTGGTATGTTGTTAGAATTTCTAAATCTATACATACATATAAATGAAAGAAAAAAATAAAAAAGAAATGACATTTTTAAAAAGTTTTGTCTGTCTGTCCGGAACAACCGGCTTATCTCTGAAACTGCTGCCAAGATCCAATCGTTTCGTTTTGCGTTAACGCTTGGATTTGGCCACGCTCCCAACTCCTTTGTTCGAACAAACGAATTGGGGGCGTGGCCATCTGCAAGCGTTAACGCAATACGAAACGATAGTAACTTGGCTAGGGGGGCTGTGCCGATTTTGACGGAGCTTTTACTGAAATTGTGACCAAATGGCATCGCATTGTGCTGTTTTATGAGTTAGACACGGGTATAATCGCGGGTTAGTTACAGTAACAGTTAGTATCAAAATAAAAAACATGGCGACTAAGATGTACTTATTCTCACAAAAAAATCTTTCAGTGATATTGGTGAATATTGAATGCAGCGCAAAGAAGCCATGTGCGAACCTTTTCAGCATCTTTTAGCATTACCTACCCTTTCATGAAGAGTTTTTGTGAGCCAAATAATAACTTTTATAAACTTTTCTTTTTTCAGATAAATAACACCGATTCGCTTGAGTGATACGGCCGTGGCAAGTGATGTTGAAATTGAATCATTTGGAATACTTAATTTAAAACTATCATCTCAACTGAAAGAAATTCACCACTGGTCAAATACTTCTTCTGAGCATTGCCAATTCAACCAGATTTGTGCTTTTCGAATCCAAAGGATCTTACAAGCCCTTACCAGGGCATTAAGTTATTTAGTATTGGTATTGTACGGTTATAAATTGGTAATAAATGAAAACTTAATATATTTTTGCATTTATTTATTTACCCAGTGATTGATTAATTATTACTGTAATTATAAGAAGTGAGCAGTGGTGGCCGAGTGGTAACGGCCCCGACTTAAGAGTTGTAGGTCGCGGGTTCAAGCCCGACCAGGCGTATTACTTTGTGTAATTTATTTTATCACCCTTGCTCTCAAAACGGTGAAGGAAAACATTGTGAGGAAACCGGCATGTCCTAGAACCAAAAATTCGAAGAGATGTGACATGCACCAACCCGCACTGGGCCCGCGTGGTGGATTACGGCCCATTCCCTCTCTTAAAGAGGAGGCCTGTGTCCCAGCTGTGGGAACATTAAAAGGCTGATGATGATGATGATGATTATTTGATGTAAAGAGGGCCCTTCTCAACCCATCTATCGTCTACCTGTTCATGGTTTAAAAGCTTGTTGGTTCATCCAACGCAATGTTTGATAAAAAGGTAACGCAAAAAAAGAGAAATAACACCTGCACGGTTTTTTCGCATTCGGCAACCCCGTCATTCAATCAAATATTTCACAAAATTTGTTCCAGGAAATACGTGTAAAAAGGCGTCATCTCTTTCATGTTAGGTTCCTTTAAATCCTGTTCCGTTGGCTCATATTACTTACGACTATTATCAGCAGGTTATTTGAAGGCAAATCTAAATTAGACATGAAATACGACACAGCCAATCTCGATGGGTCTAGCAGTGTGTGCGCAAACTCAGTCGTAACGTAATACTTTTTTTCTTACTCCCATACTTTAATGGGGCGCGATAAACTAACACAACCAGGGCGAGATCAGAGGGAGGGCCAATAGTTTGACGAGTTGGAATGTCACCATGAGATATGGGTGGTTGTTGAATGGCGAAACGACAAGTCATTGTATCGACACTAATAACTTTTAACCTCCGAGCTGCTACTGGAAAATTCCCACTTGCCTATTGCAAAATATACAATGCAATAAAACTGCCTAACCTGGGAATCAAACTTCTTTTGGTCAAATCCGAAACAGTTCCCTTCTGAAATATCTATGTTCGGAGACAAACACCTTTCTAGCCACTCCTCAAATGAAAAACTTATCGTCGAAATAATTGTGGTGTGCTCATTTATTTAGATCTTGGTTTATGTTAGTGGAAACCAGTTTCATACTCTAAAAACGCTGTAAACAATTTCAATCTCTAAGAATCTATACCTTCTATAAAGTTGTGAATGGGAAAGTAACTTCGTGTTATCTTTCACGCCTAACCCACTGAACCGATTGGTATGAAGTTTCACAGATAGCTCGGAACAAAATGAAGGCTACTTTTGGTCCTCATTTATTATTGCAAATCCACGAAGGCCAAGTAACGGGCAATTGCTAGTTTTATTTTAAATACTATAATAGCCAAAATGAGTATGAGTAGACGATCGCATGACGCGTATGAAAATTAAACTTTATGTTGTCACCAATACCGGTTTTTTCTCCTTGTTTACTATTTAGCCCTCTGTTACGTATCCGATTTGTAGCCGCTATGTCTTTTAATCTGGGTGATATCTGCTCCTGAGTCCCCCAATGTTGTAGCTGATATTCTTGGGAAACAATTGCAAAAATTTGCTAAATGCATGCCATGCCGAAAAAAGTGCTTAGTAAGCACTAAGCACTTTACTTATCACTTTAGTCATCATTTTACTCATCGCTTTACTCATCACTTTACTAATCACTTTACTCATCACCTTTACTAAGGTAACCGTCCTTACACAGTGCACAAATCGTGGCACGACGGACCAAGGTTCAACGGGATTTCATGGTGGCATGTAGAGAGTAACGGTCACAACCCAGTGCTGGCCGACAAGTCCGCTCTTCAAGGCGAGTTTGATGACATTCCAGGGTGTCCTCAATTTTCACCTGGCGGATGTCCTCACCAGACACGAATCACGGTTCAGGTTTGGCAGGAAAATACTGGAAATTTGCTCCGTTTAGGTTTTGCACTGCCATATCCTCATGGAGGCGATTGGTAGCAGTGACCTCTCATATGAAAGTTTAGCATTGTGACCATCGATATATATGTACTACGCACTAGATAAGGCGTGCCGTACAGTCACTTTACTTCACTTAAGTGACCTGCAGGCCGAACACTTTTACATTGATGGCATTAGTGCAGTTTTGACGTTCATGCAGTGTCAGAGTGACGCTTATAAATACAAATTTAAGTGAACTTGGACATATATAATAATTTTGTAGTCAAGTAAGTAAAACCACTGGTTGTTCAAGCAATGTAATAGCTTCTTCTATCGTAATAGTACGTTAGAGAAGATATTATTTTATTTAAACACTTCCCCATTTTACAATCATAGACTAAAACAATACAGATGTTCCCTCCCACAAAAAGCAGTTTTAGGTTTTTACCTACAGCTAGTTTACAAAATACAGACTTCGCACGGTCTTTTATACTGTTTGATATTTTTAAATATTTTATTTAATGCTCTTTCTTTTTTTGTATAATTAATAACAATGTTTTTTTTTTTATTAAATTATGACGACGTGCGTTTTTTGATAAAAACTCATAAAGAAATGTTTTCATCGGTAAGTTTTGTTGTTAAGCATGCTGTCATTCGTTAGCACTAGGTAATTTACGTACCATATAACGTGCAGGTTAATATTAAAATTTGAATTAGGTTCAGTTGAACTTGTAGTCTTATCAGTGGTTACTGATTTATTTATTTGTTTTACTGTTATTGAGATCTCGTTTTTACATACATTATAATTACATTTTGAAATAGAGTATTATTGTTATGAAGTATTGTACGCAAGAAACTGTGTCACTTCTGCGGTATAAAAATCTATATGGATGACATGTCATGACACTAAGTTGAACAAAACGCGTAAGTACTAGGAAATTCATGGCGCTTTAGACCTTTTGGTCGCGAAAAAGTATCCTCTATAAGCTGTCTTAGCGCTGTAAGTTTTAAAAGTTTTGTTAGACGACATAATGGCAATCTAGCGCTGCAGCGATTTTTTGTTTGAACTTTTCAGTATTTTGACAAATAGTTTATATGAACGTGCTTGTCTATCGCAAGAATATAGGTCGATGATTGTGACTAAGGCGGCATTCGCCCGAGCCGTAGGCGAAGGTGTTATGGAGCCGAGGCCTGCAGTGACAAATTTCCACGTGTATAAAACGACGTTTTTTAATACAATTATGAAGACATAAGTAAACGGGGGTTGATGCGCACCTCGTGGGGGGTTGACTTGTGGGGGTCATTTAGCACCCAGTCTGATACGATAAATGTTTGGGGGTAGTTGAACAGAGAGTAAAGTCCCACATACCTCCGTTGAAAAGGGAGGATCCTCCGACCAGACAGGTGTTATATCTGGTGGGCTACTGCCCAATAGATGAATTCGGGTTTGTTCTATATGTTCCAATCGCGCCGCGAATCTTACTTGCGCGATACAGGATTAGTTCATTTGTGACGACATAGATGTCGCTACATCACTCCCCTCCGGAGATCGGAGATCGATGGTTCTTGATGCTTCTTGATGCGTCGTGTGATGCGTGCCAAGCCAATGGAGGTTGGTTCCAGTGAGTCGGAACCGGATTCCGCATAGTTCTCGGTGAGTCGGAACTGTCTGCGGTGATGCCCCAGTGAGTCGGGGTGGTGCTATCCCAGTGAGTCGGGATATGATGCTGCAGGCTCCAGTGAGTCGGAGTATTGCGGCTGGCTCCAGTGAGTCGGAGCGTGGCTGTGCGACGCGGGGCTTGACTGCTGTCGTCGACCAGGAGAGGTTCTTCAAGGCTTTTCATGTGACTGGCCGAAGGTGCAGGTGTTTAGCCAAGGTCGCTGATGAGGCTGAGGGTGATGACCAGGTATGACCAAGTAGGCATGCTGGTGGTCAGGATACCCATATAGCCGTGGGTGCTGGCTGTATGGCTCGCTGCTGGAAAGCTTAAGGAAGTGATGATGACGTCACGAAGTAGTTGCTGCACGAAGGCTGCGCTGACGTTCTTTGTCGAGGGTCACCAGTTTGGGGGTAGTTGAACAGAGAGTAAAGTCCCACATACCTCCGTTGAAAAGGGAGGATCCTCCGACCAGACAGGTGTTATATCTGGTGGGCTACTGCCCAATAGATGAATTCGGGTTTGTTCTATATGTTCCAATCGCGCCGCGAATCTTACTTGCGCGATACAGGATTAGTTCATTTGTGACGACATAGATGTCGCTACAAATGTAATAAAATTGTGGTGATACCACGCGTACTTTTCTACACTAGTGCGAATAATTGTAAATATCAACAAATTGTAACAGTAAATTGTATGCCTAAAAGCGGTAAGATAGGAGCGGGTTTTCATATGTGTACTTATTGAAAAGTTATTTGATGATGTCACACCTTCGGCTCCATCCATACCACCGCCGCCTCGGTCGCAATGACAAACTTTCTGCACTTGTATCAAAATGTACTATTTTTCTTAAGATCCACCGTTTTAGAGATAAAAAATGTAAAATGAGGTACTCGTCATATGCATACGTTTTCACGGCACCTCTGAGGCAGTGTACTTACAGCGTTTTTAGGGTACCGTGCCTCAAAAGGGAAAAACGGAGTCCTTTTAGGATCACTTTGTTGTCCGTCTGTCTGTCTGCGTGTCTATCTGTCTGTCTATCTGTGTGTCGTGTCTGTCTGACTGTCAAGTCCCTTTATCTCAGGATCGTGTGGAGATATCGAGTTGAAATTAAAACCAGTTGGCAGTTACTCAAATCTGCAGTCCCTTGAAGCTGTGAAAAAATCTAACTTGAAAGTTAATGAAAAAAAAAAGATACGGCCTTTTATGTTGCAAACAACTTATAGTTAGACACTCTCAAGCGAATCATTTATAGGATACTTCCCATCGTTTGTCCTAAAATCCTTTTTACGATTATGACGATTACAACTCTTTCAATTTTTTATTAATCGCAAAAAAAACTTTTTTTTGGTGACGTAACTACAAATTTTCAGATTTATCCCTATATTTGTGCTATAAGACTTTTCTTCATGCCTTTCAGGATTCTAGATTAACGGAATATACCCTATAGATTTTTATTCCCTTGAGAGTGTCAAAATTTACATTTTTGCAACATAAACTAATTTTAATTTCAACTCGATACCTCTACGCCCTCCCGTGATAAAGAGTCATGACATACAGACAGATAGACAGACAGACACATAGACAGACGGCCAAGAAAGTGATCCTATAAGGGTCCTCTCTCCGTTTTTTACGTTTTGAGGTACGGAACCCTAAAACCGCGCCAAGGACTCTACCTCAAAGGTGGCGTGAAAATGTGTGCATATTATGACGATTATCTCTTACAACTTTTTGTATCATTATACTTGTCTCTAAAACGGTGGCTCTTAGGAAAAAAAGTATTAATACAGTTTTGAAGAGAATTACTTGATCTACAAATTTTTTTTCTTGGCTATTTTATGATAAAACTTGCTGAAATCGCGAAAAGCTCGTTTTTGTGATCTTTGACCCCGAGTATTTTTTTCCAGGTGTCGGATCGATGAGAATTTTTTAAGTTTTTTTTTATGATGGTGTTTTGAACAACCCTACCAATTTTCACCTGGGTGCGAATTTTATTGTAATCTTACCTCTATTTTTTGGTCTGATTTGTCTGGACTATATATAACTTTTCTTATCATTGATTTGTTAGTTGTGTTTCTCTAAGCACAATTACGGTGTACTTAGTATATTTGAATTGACCGTCGCGAATCGAAAATGCGTGAATTGATTCATGAAGGTGCAAATGCGCGGTTATCCAATATCACTAAAGTCTTGGCTCATCGACTGGGTGTATGTATGCTGGTTCTTACCTATAATGTTCAGACGAGGTTTGGTCGATGCTCAAAATAAAGTTTACTTATTGCTTAAGATCGATGGTGTTAGGGACTTTGAAAATCAAAACAGTAGATTAAAATCTCATAACAGTAATAAGCTGGTATCGCAGATGTTTGTAATAAGACCGTAGAATGAAGTAGTACCTATTAGACAGGACAGATTTGTAAGGGTCGTTACGCAGTTGGCACCTGAAGCCCACGTCGTCATCGTCACCAAAACACTGTGGTTGCGACTAAGACAAATTCTTGACGGATTAGCAAGAAAAGCACAACGTAGAAATTAAATTAAATAGAATCGAGGAGTCTATGTTACCCATGGTACTCGCTTAGCCGTAGAACAGTTTACATTATTTAACAATAATACAATATATGCATCGCGGTAGAGGTGATATATTTTACTAAATACAAAAACGGGCAAGACCGCAGGGCGAAATAGCATTAAAAGTATTAATTTAATTATTTTTTAAATAATAATACGGCACTGATTGGATTCGTTGTAGTCATAACCGTCACCGTGTAAGGCTTAGATAAGTCATTGGCCTTACGTCCTAAGTATACTATTTAAGCGACATTTTAATCGAGTGTCACCAAGTAGCAGTAGAGCTAGCTCAGAAACAGGTCCTCAACCGAGATGCGTTCCGTTGCTGTAGTGTTGTCACTTGCAGTGGTCGTAGTGGCAATAGCCAATGCGTATCCCGTTAAAGAAAAAGTATTTTACGACTTAAGAGAAGCTCCTGTCTTGTTCGAGAAGTTTATAAAGGATTACAACAGGCAGTACAAAGATGTAGAGGACAAATATGCACATTACTTTACCTTTTTCATGAATTTGGTGAAAATCAACACAATGAATCAACAGAGTGGTGACCAGCCCGGCACTGCCACGTTCGATATAAACCAATTCGCTGATTACACGTCAGAAGAACGGAATCAAATGAATGGACTTCTTCTTCCTCCAGCTAGTGAGTGACTTTGAAAATTTGTTTCAAAATATTTTGTGGCTATTCCGATTATAACTAATACAGTGGAATCTTGTGTTTAGCACACTTTGGGCGTGCATATATTTTTACAAGTTTCTTTTCGCGACTTCTAACAAAAACTATAGTTGAGTGCACACATAACACACAACAGCAATTGTGTTTTAATCCTTTAGACCGAGTCAGATTTGTCCGACGAGTATTTTCGCGTCCTATTCACCATTGTCGTTTGTTTTTGACTGGGTACTCCATCTCGTTTAGCTCTTCAATCCCCAGAAGAGCTGATGAGGTGGAGTTTTTATTAGGTTGTAGATGTGCTATCCTGGCGGAATAAACGCGAGAGTGTTTGTCGGATATATCCGATGGAGGTGGTTAAAAGGTTGAGAAGATTAAAATACAAAAACATTTGTTCGGAGCAGGGAATTCCATTAATTACACAAATAACGAACAATATTACTACGTGAATAACTATTTAGTTCTTCCTCCTAGTTTGTGGATATTTTATGTTTTACCTTGCTTTTGGTTCCATAAATATTCAAATGTGTTTTTATTTTTCAGATCCAGTCTATTGATTTCTCGTGTGACTTGAACTGCAAGACAAACTTAAGTAACGATGGAACATTTCGATAAAACCTGGATTATTAAAGTGTTGCTTTTTTTCTTACTTATTATAAAAAGTTGTAAATTTCGAGTTTCGTAAAAAAAAAAAAAAAAAGTTTAATCCCACACATAAACCCATAAGTACTCAATATTTCAACTTGGTATCGATAGATATATTTGCAGGCCTGTGGTGGAAAAATTGTTGATATCTGGCTTAATCTAATATTGCTTCGTACGATTGGCAATGACTTTTATAAAGGCCTTATAGATATGAGATTAAATAAATGGCCCTGTAGTTATTTACGTTGCGTTAGTGACTAGACCCGGTACGTCTGGGGTACCTACATGGATGCAAATTATACACAAAAACCTTCCTCGCTTTTAATGTTTGTGATGTGAAAATCGCATCAAAATCTGTTGGATGGTTTAGGAGGAATTAACAAATAAACAGACTGTTTTATAAGATGTACATATTGTCATGATCCTATATTTGCGGCTATTTTTCATTTTGATTTCGGTGCAATTAGTAGGCTTTGTATATTCGGTTTATAATTACGATTGTTTGATGCAAAATAATTTCTTCGCCTTTGAATACCACTATTTGTAAATGAAATGGGAGTGTTAAAAATTATATTATCATGTATAAAAACTGGTTTAAAGCTTTCCCTTTGCGTATTAGTAGGTAAAATATTCACCACGAAGAAACACGAAAGATCCTGGGCGATAAACCCCGAGTGTAGCGAGGAGGTCAAGTGTTAATTCCTAAGCAAAGCGAAGAAAAAAGAGCTAAGCATCCTGAGTGTAGTATAGGAATTAGGCTAACCCAAGGCAAAGGCACCTTTATCTCCGAGGAATATAGGTACTCTACATTTCACATCTACTGTGAGA
Organism: Leucania comma; assembly: GCA_958295575.1. Taxonomy (NCBI): domain Eukaryota; kingdom Metazoa; phylum Arthropoda; class Insecta; order Lepidoptera; family Noctuidae; genus Leucania; species Leucania comma. The sequence goes on from OY282470.1 coordinate 10,468,969, forward strand.
AAACCAAAACTCAAAAGTATGGGCACGCCATAATTATGGCAGTAAGTTCCCTCTTTGAGAAGTTGCTGGAAAGTCCTCACGGCGTAATCACCTTCCACGTGACGCAGGTCCTCACCGGACATGGTAAGTTCGGGAGGTTCTTGCACGGGAGTTGTGCGGAAGAAACGCCCGGGTGTTACCTGCCTGGAACGCCCGGAGGACACGGTAGAGCACACAGTAGAGGTGTGCCCCGCATGGGCAGAGCACCGCCGCGCCGTAACCTCGTGGGGGCGATCGGCGGCTGTGATCTCTAGCTTGTGTAGCTCTAGCCGGGCTTTGATACAGGCCATGGTCCGAAGTGAGGAGGAGTGGCAGGCGGTCGCCTTCTTCTGCAAAGGAGTAATGCTAGTAAAGCAGGAGACCGCATGCGTGAGGCAACAGCGCTCACGCCCCAGCCGCTGCCAGGATTCCGATTGCGATTTCCGGCTACCGTAGGCGCAGACTAGCAGACGGCGAGCAATGCTGTCTGAGCATCCGGTAACCGTCCGGACCGAGTCCAAGTCGTCGACGACGCGCACTGTTTCACGCGCACCTCAAGGATTTGTCAGCCGTAGGGGCCCGTAGGGTCGAAGCCTACTGGGGCTAAGGGTTTGCTTCTGAAAGGAAGGCTCGGCCCTGTTATGAAAGGCAAAGAAGGAACCGGGTGGGTATTTTGTCAGTAAAGCTCCACCCAAGGGCGAGAGGCGTGCAATGGGTAGCACGCTGTCCGATCGTCCGGTAACATACCGGATCGAGCCCAAGTAGTCGACGGCGCGTTCTGTTCCCGCGCGCCTCAAGGAGCTGTCAGCAAACCGTAGAGGCCCAGCCTGCTAGCTGCAGGCAGGCAGGGTCGAAGCCTGCTGGGGTTAAGGGCCGTTTTCTGAAAGGAAGGCTCAGCCCCGGCATGATAGGCATGAAGGAACGGGGTAGGTTTTTAGTCAGTAAGAGTCTGACACTACTTCCCGCTCCACCCAAGGGCGGGACTTGTCATTGGATGATTTTACCTACCATTAAAAAAAAAAAAAAAACCCAAGGGCGAGAGATTTCATTGGATAATTTTCCCGACCAAAAAAAAAAAAACCAAAACTATAGCATATAATAAAATAGGAGTTAAGTTAGGTAATTGACTTAGTATTTACAATAAAAAATAACAATTAAAGGTTGAGGTTTAGGTCTGATAATTATAATAAAATTATAAGAATTATTGATTCTGACAATACTGACAGATCAAAATGACGATACAATAGCTAATACTTTATAAAAAGGTCCACTACGCCTCTTTAGTTCTAAAATTTTGCAACGTACTCGTAGTCATGCTCGTAGTTAGTTTTACTTCATTTATTGATGACAAAGTTGATCAAACCATTCGGTATACTCTGCCTTCCATCTTAAATGTGATCCCGAATGACCGGCTAGTCTAATTAGTCCTGGAAATATAAAGTAATGTTCGTATTTGGAACATTTAATGCAGTTGAGGTGGAATTCATTTGAGTAACATTATTGAGTGAAATGTTAAAGAAACTGAAGAAACGTGGATGGGTTTTAGTCAGTTAAATTCTGACATTCCATCTCGCTCCACCCAAGGTATTATTTGAGGACTTTCGATGACCAAAATAGTACATTTTGATACAAGAGGAGAAAGTTTGTCATGGCAATTGAGGCGGTTATGGATCCGAGGGCTGCAGTGATAAATTTCCACGTGTATCAAACGACGTTTTTCAATACATTTATGAAGACATAAATAAACGGGGGTTAACGCGCACTCGTTGGGATCATTTAGCGTTCAGTATGATGCGATAAATGTATTAAAATTGTAGCGGACGCGATCACGCGCACTTTTTTGCACTAGTTCGAAAAACAGTAAATTATAACAGGAAATAACGTGCCTAATCACAATAGGGATAGGAGCGTTTAAGTGTACCTACTTAATGTAAAGTTATTTAATGATGTCACACCCTCAATAAGTCCCCACAATATATCGTAAGCTTTACTATTTAACTTTTCTTATCATTGATTCGTAAATTATGTTTTTGAGAAACATAATTTACGAATCAATCAAACCACGATTTGGGTGTACTTAGTACATTTGAATCAACCGTCGCAAATCGAAAGCGCCAATGCGCGACCATCCAATATCACTAAAGTCTTAGCTCGTCGACTGGGTGTATGTATGCTGGTTCTTACCTATAAAGTTCAGATGAAGATTATTACTAAAAATCGATGAGCTGCGATTATTAATAAAAGGACTTTGAAAATAAAAACAGTGGATGACCATATCATCACTGTAATAAGCTGGTATCGCATATATCTTTGACAAGATCGTAAGATTTAAGTACTACTCGGCAGGACAGAATGTTATGCCAGGCTCGTTACGCAGTTGGCGCTGGAACTGCACTGGGGCTGCGACTGAGGCTCATTCTTGACAGATTGGCAGAGAAAAGTAAATGTTTAATAAATGAAAATGGCAGAGAAGAGAAAAGTTTAATGGAATATAGGAGAATGAATTAGCCTATGTTACTTATGGCAATCGCCTAGCCGTAGAACAGTTTTATCAATACATGCATCGCGGTAGAGCTGATATTTTTTTTTCAAAAACAAAAACAGGCAAGCGAAACCACAGGGCGGAATAGTGTTCCAAGTATTATTTTTAAATAATAACACGACACTGATCAGATTCGTTATGGTTATAACCGTCACCTTGTAAGGCTTAGATAAGTCATAGGTTTTACATACAAAGTATACTATTTAAGCGACATTTTAATTGAGTGTCACCAAGTAGCAGTAGAGCTAGCTCAGAAACAGGTCCTCAACCGAGATGCGTTCCGTTGTTGTAGTGTTGTCACTTGTAGTGCTCGTAGTGGCAATGGCCAATGCGTATCCCGAAGAAAAAGTGTTTTACGACTTAAGTGATGCTCCTGCCTTGTTCGAGAAGTTTGTAATTGATTACAACAAGCAGTACAAAAGTACAGAGGACAAATACGTACATTACTTGGCCTTTGTCAATAATTTGGATAGGATCAACTCATTGAATCAACTGAGTGGTGACGACCCCAGCAGTGCCACGTTTGATATAAACCAATTCGCTGATTACACGCTTGAAGAATTTACTTCAATGTATGGACTTCGTCCTCTTCCACCTAGTGAGTTACTATGAATTTTTTTTTCAAAATATTCTGTGACATTTCTGATAATAATTACCGGGCGATATATCTTTACTAGCTTCTTTTCGTGGCTTTATCCGTGATGGTCTGAAGGTATCCCATGGGAAAAATTTATAAGCCGTGTGCACATCAAAATCCTTGAATGGATTTTCGTAAATATGTATGTGAAAAATTAACAAAAATTTCGAAATTCAGTTGATTTAGTTCAGGTAACTAGACTCATAAAAGTTTAACAAATTTTACACACAATACAAAACAAATATAATAAAATTCATAATATATTGTCAAAAATTCAAAATTCAATCAAATTCATGATAAATGTCCAAAAAGTCAAAATACAATGGTATGTATGGTGGCGCCTAACACCAATTACTTAAGGTGGAAATGTATCAAAAAATTAAATGCGGACGCCACGGCGCAGGGTTGGCTGGTTTGATTAAAAAGTGGACTGTATTCATAATAATAATACCACAAACTATTTTAGAAAATACTACACACAAACTTTACTACGATCGTGCCATTTTAACCGACAGGACCGTTCACTGCAATAAACCAGATATCATTTTCCAAGATAAAATTAATAGGTTTACATACCTGATAGATATTGCAGTCCCCAATACGCATAATGTGCAAAAACTATAGGAGAGAAATTAAGTAAATATACAGAACTTAAAGAAGAAGTAACAAGGATGCCAGGACTATGTTGGTGCTGGCTGGTTGGTACTCTCTACATCATATGCGCCTGCCAGACTATGCTCCTTGCGCTGCTCATCGCTATGCTCCTCGCGCTGCCGTGATTTGCCGCGATGTTGCCCTCTCTGCCCACACACTGCTCTACTCGCGCAATTAATCGCGACGCTCCTCACTTGTCTTGGTGAGACAATGGACGTTGAAACTGTGGCAGCGTGCGCGCTATGCATTTTTAGTATAACTAATTATATAAGTGTAGTAAAAATAAATATACATCGTCGTCGTCGTCCTCGCCAACAGAGATTGTGGATCACATCTATTCATCGCAAATCGCACTTTTTCATTTGAGCATTCAACGCTTGGCGACGACATAATTTCCAAATTTGCATACGCGTGCGTATTGCGCGAGCGCTCGATGCGGACTGCGACCGCGCGATTATGTAGCCAGCCACTCGCACTCGTATTGCCGATCCTTTGACTCGCGCGCAAAAACCGACAAAATAGGGAGCAGTGGGCAGGACGAGGAGCATGACGTGTGGCATGACGAGTAATGTTGCCACACTATGTTTCTGCCTCCTTTCCTCGTTACTTCCCATGCCACTCGTCGAGTGTGTGGCAGGCGCAATAGACATGCTCCGCCTGCGCATACTCGCATGAAAACAGGCGGAGCGCTCCTGTGCGAACATGCCCGAGGCGCTTCAGAACCGAGGCAGCCCGACCACAATCCTAAAAGCATTATTGTAGAGAACGCGGAGGTCACTATAGCATTTTTTTGTGTAACCAGCCCTCAGACTGCAGGTGTAAAGGCATATAACTAAAATACACTTAAAATAGCGTGACATCTATCTTCTTTGAACACCTAGCAAACCTTCAGGCTATCATGTTGGCTCGTATTGAGAGCGATTTTCGTTTTCTCTCAATATCCTCATTATCACTCAAGTCAGGTATATGTCCCAAGTATTTAAATTTATTCTCCCTCTCCAGAGGTGTCCCGTTCAGTCTAATTAACGGATCATTCTGAGGACCTACTGCACCAACTCAAAAATCATGAACTTTTTGCCACGTTACATCACAAACCTTAATCACGAGCATAGTCCTCACATAGATACATTAATATATACGTCGCTGGACCTTAGTCAAAACAGAAAATTATGGTTTACCGAATAAACGACCCTGACAGAATAAACGCGAGAGTGTTTGTAGGATATATCCGACGTAGGCGGTTAAAAATTTATGAAGATTAAAATTCGAAAACATTTGCTTTTAGTTCGTAATTCAATAAATATAAGTTCTTCTTCCTTCCTAATGTGTGTGTATTTAGCATTTCTATATTCGGCAATAATCACAAATAAGTAAATATGCTTTTACTTTTTTTTTTCAATAAATATCAACTGTGTTTATATTTTTCAGATCGGGAATCAGAATTTCTCGAGTGACTTAAACTGCAAGACAAACTTAAGTAAAGATAAAACATTTCGAATAAACCATTTTTAATAAAGTGTTGCTTTTTTTTACGTAATAAAAAATTTTATGTTTCGAGTTTCGTAAAAAAATGATAAAAAAAAGTGTAATAATAATAATATAAAAATATTTAAAAATGTAAAAAAATATGTGATACAAGAAATAAAGGAAATAATATAATAATATATAATATATTTATTTATTTTCTCATCACAAATGTTCAATGAATAAATACTTAATCTAATACAATAATCCCGCACATAAACCTATAAATATGTACTTACATAATATATCAACTTGGTATCGATAGATACGTTTGCAGACCTGTGGTGGAAAAACGCTGGTGAAATATGGCTTGTTCTGGCGGTTGTGTGAGTCTCATATTGCTTAGTACGATTAGTAATGACTGTTATGAGATAAGAGATGAAATAAATGGACCTGTAGTAATTATTACTGCACTAGTGTCTCGACCCAGACGTAGATGGGTGCAAATATACAGAAAAATCTTTTTCGTTTTAAAATTTTTGTGATGTAAAATTACATCAAAACCTGTTACATGTTTTAGGAGGAATTAGTGGATAAACAAACTTTGTTTTATATTATACTACATTATGTAGAAATTGCTGTGATCTTATATTTGGTAGGTTTTTTTAATCGGTTATAGTTTTGATTTCCTTCCAGGTTTTATGTTGTTTGTGCTATTGTATGAATGTAGATATTTGTAAATCTAAAGGAAGAGTGTTTAAATTTTATTTTTTATAAAAACCGGTGTAAACCGGTTTTACCTACTATTACGCAATCTCTAAAGCTTTCCCGTTGCTTAGGTATATTATTCACCAAGGAGAAACAGCAGTGCCTTATGTCACGGGCATATTAAAACCAAAGTGCCACGAAGAAATCTGAGGGATAAACCCCGAGCGTATCGAGAACGTTAGGTGTTAACTCCCAAGCAAAGCCAAGAAGAAAGCTAAGCATTCTGATTGTAGCAAAGGAATCAAGCTAACCCGAGGCAAATGCAAAGGCAAAGGCTTTATCACCGAGGAGATTACTTTCCATATCTACTCTGAGAAAATCAAAACCCAAAAATATCAAAACCATAGCATGGGTGACTGGTAACACGTGATTGTACTCTTGATAACAAACAACTTTAACTATCGGACTAAACCTGAAATCGCAAAAACAAATCTGCTGGTCAATATATTTTTGTTCACTTAACTGGTCAAAATGCACTGAACTTGACTGATTTTTTTTCGCGATTTCAGTATTGGTCCCATGGTAAAAGTTGTTTGTTATAATGACTACAATCACGTGTTTAAGTATCGTTCACTAATTATCAGTCACCCTATATACTAAAGTAGGATTTAAGGTAGGTGGTTGACTAATAACAAAATGAGAATTTTAATTTATGACACTACTGACAATTCTACAGAAATTCAATGCAATAAAATATTTATACTCAACAAAATATTGGAGTAAAGTCCACTACACCTTCTTAGTTCTAAAATTTTGAAAGAAATTTTACTCTATTCATTTATGTCAAAATTGAATGTTTTAAAATATTTCGGAAGAATTCTCCAAAATTAATCTACATCAAAGACATTAAATATAGACCAATAGACAGGACATAGCGAACAAAAACGTGATCCGATAGTTGTTACCAAGAAGTAGTAAGTCTTGTGGTAGACGACTGGACCTAACTTCAGTTTATTTTCGTAAATATTTTTCGTATTTACTCTGTAATTACTTAATTAGAATATTATAATTTTCGCTAATGGTTCTAGAAAATAGCGTAATAGTACATTGTGATACAAGTGTGTGATGTAAGTGGTTATCGTCGAGGCGGTATAAAGACCCAAGCCGTAACGAGGGTCTTAAGAGAGCCAAGAACGGTAACCATTCATTACTCACGTGTATCATACGACGTTTTTCAATACACTTGTGAAGAAAAATAATTTATCTAACTATTATTACAACAGCAAAACTAGTAACATTTTTCATAATATGGCGATAAAAAATGAAATCTGTTTTCATAAGCGTGCATCAAATTTTTTTAAATTTACTCATAGCTGAAGGCTATGGCTATTATAGTCTTTTGGTCAAAGTCATATTTTGTTTTCTTGCGTGAAAAGTTTCTACGATAATGTCACTTTTAGTGACAACAGAATACGGATGTAACATTTTCTAATGTTTTTGTAGTAGGTATTTGATTTTATTTAATTAATACAGCCAATGAACTTCACTAGAAAAAATCATATCAAAAACCGCGAGCATCGCGGCCATAGACCACAAAGAAAAAACAATTTTTGTTTGAACGAACGATTTATTAATTAAATGTTTTGTTAAATTAAATCGTTTTTATAAGTTAAAATGGTTGAAATTGCATGAAATAAGTAATAAAACACAAATTTATACTATTGAACAAACGCAATAACCTAATAAATAAATGTGTTTTTTTTTCATATTCAAAATTGATTTGCGAACAAAGAGGTTGAACAAAAAGGTTACAGCTACATTACAGCATTAGTGCGTAATGGTAATCAAAATGTCATAGATTAGTAACAGGTGCCATTATATAACTAAGTGTAGTGCACTTAAAAAAAAAAAAAAATTATGGTAGGTATAATCATCCAACGACAAATTCCGCCCTTGGGTGGAGCGGGAAGTAGTGTCAGACTCTTACTGACTAAAAACCTACCCCGTTCCATTCTTTGCCTTGGTCTCAGGGCCCCGGGTGCCATTTTCACACACCCTTTGACCCCAGTAGGCTTCGGCCCTGTTGGGCCCCTACAGTTTGCTGGTAAAGCTATTGAGGCTTCAGGGGAGGAATTTAGAGTTTCCGTTGTTCTAAGAGGTATATCAGTGAAATAATTAACCAACTCTTGGGCTACTTCTATGTTAGAACTTATGGGACCATGTGAAGTCTCCAGTAAGAAATCCGTGTTGTGTACTTTATTCCTACCAGTTTCACTATTAATAACTTTCCACACAGTTTTTATTTTATTGTCTGCCGATTTGATCTTTTTGCTAATGTACAGGGCCTTCGCTGCCTTGCAAATCTTTCTAAAAAGTTTAGAATATCTATTAACATATTTATTAAAGCTTTCAGTGTTGAAGAATGGCTTAAAGCCGTATAGCTCACATAGTCTTTCCCTACTTATCCTAATACCTTAGTCGCCCAGTCACTAAATACAAACTTAGGGAAAATACTTTTCGACCTCTTTTCAAAAGCTATTTTAAACTCATTAAGGACCACAGAAAAGAAATTATCATAAAATTTATTAGCATCATCAATATTATGGCCCAGAACATTTAACTTATTTTGTAAGTTATTATTAAATTTTGTTAATTTGCCTATTGTAATTGGCCTAAATTGAACTTGAGTTTTTTCCAAGGCTGCTTGAGACTTAAAAGTTACCATTTGTCCACTATGATCAGACGGAAGATAATTTACTATAGCTTTATCTAAATAATCACAATTGCAGAAAACATTATCAATACAATTCCTGATTTAAAACTTTAAATTATGGAATCGATCACCTAGAATGACTGTCAAAGCCGGTTTATTTTGATATTCTGGTCAGTTTTTGGAGAGTTTTTAAAGTCTGAAGAAGTTCTGAAGAAGTCAGCAAACCCGAAAAGTTCGAAAAATTTTTAATGACCCTTGACACTTGGACGCAACGTGTTCATACAGCAGTTGATGCGACACTAATTATCGTGTTAATAGTACATTATGATACAAGTGTGTAATGTAGGAGGTTACCGTCGAGGCGGTATTAAGACCCGAGCCTTGGCGAGGGTCTTAAGAGAGCCAAGAACGGTAACATTCATTACTCACGTGTATCATACGACGTTTTTCAATACATTTGTGAAGAAAAATAATTAAGTTAACTAATATTACAACGGTAAAACTAGTAAAACTTTTCATAACATGGCGGAAAAAAAAAAATCTGTTGCCTATGAGCACGCGCTAGGCTATGGCTATATGGTATTTTGATCATATTGCCTAGTCGTCGCTTGTTTCCTTGTGTGAAAAGTTTTTATGTTAATGTCGTTCGTAGTGACATTTTAAAATGTAGTATTTGATTTTATTTTATTAATACAAACCATGAAAATCACTCGAAATAATTACGCCAAAAACCGCGCGCATCTTTAAATGACGACCATAGACCACAAACAATTTTTATTTTTTCGTATTCAATTTGTTTTGCGAACAAAGAGGTTGAACAAAAAGGTTATAGCTACATTACAGCACTAGTGCGTAATGGTAATCAAAATGTCACAGTTTGGTAACAGGTGCCATTATATACCTAAGTGTAGTGCAATAAAAGTCACTTTCTGAGCAAGTGTATTGAAAAATATTTTTTTCAATAAGAGACACTTGTGTTCATATAGAGACACTCGATGTATACATTGAGTATACTGTTTATAGGGTCGTAGTCTATCCGTACCTTAAGTTACATAATAGTGCAACTTTATAACAATAATAAGCTTTATTAAAGATTTAAACTTTCTTAGATTTAATTATTAGTCAACGTATTTTTTGTTCCTGCCAAGAATACTCCAGCTGCTAGACGTAGCTCGGTGGTTAGTGCTCGGTACGTTGCGAGCATCCGCGTAGTGTATGCTACATACATTAAGAAAGTGAGAAGTGACGATTCATTAAAGCTACGGTGATTAGTAAGGAAAACATAAACCGTCCAGCAACCGACTGACGATGCAGTAGTTACACGTGTTTAAGTTTTAGTGAAGGGTGAACAGATATCTGTAAATCTACTGGAAACATTTCGCCCGATGGCAGAGGCACTCCGCAGTCCCTTCAACTTCTTCGTTGGGGACTAATGTAATTCAAAGTAATATAATCCTGATAAATACATTTACTCTTTTGTAATCTTCTCAATTCCATGACTTTATAATTCAAAAGAAAATTAGTTTTCTCTTCTTCATATTTTTACTCATTGATTCCCAACCCTATTTGATATTATCACTGCCTAGTGGTCTAAGTCGGGATAAGGTGATATACTTCTAAGAAATTCATTAAATTTGGTGGGGCACATTCCAATAGGTAAGGTTAGAGTAACAGCAGAGGCTGCGCTCTTCTCCTCCTACAAAGGGAAAGCTGGCTCAAAGTCTAAGCGAAGGATGCTTTTAGGAAACACAAAAATGCAGCCTAGAGAAATATTTAAACAGCCACATGGTTTTGCCGGTTTTCCACCGTAAAATCTGGAGGTCCTTGTACACAAGCACGAGCGGGCCGTGAAGCGTACATTGTGTTTCTCTAGCTACGATTTCGGTGTACTCAATACATTTGAATTGACCGTCGTGAATTGAAAATGCCTGAACACTAGTTATAGATGCCAAGGCGCTAATTCGGGACCACTATCGCTAAAGTTAACTCGTCAACATGGTGTATATTATGTATCGTTGGTTCTTAGCTATATTGCTCAGATGACTTGGGGTTTAACTGAGGTTCAAAATTAAGGTTATTATTTAAGATCAATGGAGCTAAGGACTTTGAAAATCAAAATAGTGTGTGAAAATTGCAATACTGTAATAAGCTGCTGTTTGTGACAAAACGGTGAGAATGAATTCGTACTTGGTTGGACAGATGCGCCATTGTCATTACGCAGTTGGCACCTGAAGCCAGGGATCGTCATCAAAACACTGGGGTTGAGACTGGGACTCATCCTTGATAGATTGGTAGAGAAAGGCACAAGACAAAATTAAATGGAATAGAACGGAGGAGTCCACCCATTGAGACATCCATCCATCCATGGATCTCCTCTTGTCGTGAAACAGTTTACGTTATTTACACATGCCATCACACTCACGCCATCACATACACACGATCATACCATCACACACACGCGCGCACACACACACACACACACACACACACACACACACACACACATTAACGCATTTTTGAAAGCTAACTTTTTCTTTTTGTTTTCTTTTTGTTTATTTTTATTCTCTTTATTCAGTTATATACATATAAATTATATTTTTAAATATTTCTTTGAAAAAAAAAACATTAAAAAAAAAACATTTAAAAATATAAAATTATCCAGATTGGTCCAGATCCCGGTCCAAGTCTAAATCTAAATCAAGAAGTAGGTCTCGCTCTGGATCCGGCTCCAGAAAATCCAGATCTCGTTCTGGATCCGCAAGATCGGGGTCTGTGAGATCCGGTTCCGGTCGTTCTCGTTCCCGCTCACGCTCCCGGTCGCGCTCTCGCTCCCGCTCCAAGTCTGGATCTCGTGTGTCGTCGAGATCGAGAGCGTCTTCTCGCGCTAGTTCCAAGAGTGGAAAGGGTTCGCGCGCCAGCTCTAAGAGTGGACGGGGATCTCGGGCCAGTTCTAAGGGTAGCGGCAAGAGTTCAAGAGCAAGTTCCCGCGCAAGTTCTCGGGCCTCATCTCGAGGCAGCAAACGTTCCTCAAGAGCATCCTCTAGAGGCTCACGGGCCTCCTCCAAGTCTAAAGGCTCAGGTTTCAAGGCATCGTCCAGAGCCAGTTCTAGAAGGAACTCTGGTTCGGGCAGCGGAAGTGACAGGTCTAGAAGTAGATCTCGTCAGAGTCGGCCTCCAGCGCGACCTCTCTCCACAGTGGCTCCGACTAAACGAACTACCACCTCACACTTTATGCTCATCCTGGATCATTTTTATTATTGTTATTGTCAAAATATACACAAAAACTGCATTTATTTACAAATTTTTGAAATTTACGGAAGGGACTGGACCTCCACGACACAGGGTATCCTAGTGTGGGGGCCAGAGATATATTGTTTATTTAGTATATAAGTCAACTGATGTACCCAATCTTGTGTATAACAATATCTTGTACAAATGTTTGAACCAATAAAGATTATTATTATTATTATTATTTAACAATACATATATCGCGGTAGAGTTACCTAATATATTTTATCAAACACAAAAACGGGCAAGACCGCACGGCAGAATAGTGTTTTAAGTATTGATGTAATTAATCCTAAATATGTAGGTAATCGTACGGAACTGGTTGGATTTGTTATGGTCATAACCGTCACCGTGTAAGGTTTAAATAAGTCATAGGTCTTACACATACTAAGTATACTATTTAAGCGACATTTTAATCGAGTGTCACCAAGTAGCAGTAGAGCTAGCTCAGAAACAGGTCCTCAACCGAGATGCGTTCCGTTGCTGTAGTGTTGTCACTTGTAGTGGTCGTAGTGACAATGACCAATGCGTATCAGTATACTCCTAATAAAAGAGTATTTTACGATTTAAGAGATGCTCCCTTCTTGTTCGAGCAGTTTATACAGGATTACCACAGGCATTACAGAAATGCAGAGGACAAATACATACATTACTTGGCCTTCGTCAAGAATTTGGAGAAAATCAACAGACTGAATCGACAGAGTTTAATTGAAGGCCCTGGCAGCGCCGTATTTGATATAAACAAATTCGCTGATTACACGCCAGAAGAATGGAATCAAATGAATGGACTTCGTCCTCCTCCACCACGACCTTGTGAGTGACTTTGAAAATTTGTATCAAAATATCCTGTGAAAATTCCGATTATGGCTGCGACAGCAGCCAGCACAACTTGTGGTTAGCACACATTGGGCGGACACATATTTTTATTAGCTTCTGTCAGCGGCTTTGCCCGTGATAGTCGGAATCCCAAGGGAATAAACTACGAGTTTGATACAAGTAGAAAAAAAATGTTATTGCTACCGAGCCGCAGGCGAGAGAGTTATGGAGCCGAGTGCTGCAGTGATAAATTTACACGTGTATCAAACGACGGTTTAAAATACACTTACGAAGAAATAAATAAACCGGGGTTGACCGGCGAATTGTGGGGGTAGCTTAGCGCACAGCCTGATACGATAAATATAATAAATATGCGACGGGGCAAGCTCGCGCATGTTTCAGCACTAGTGCGGAAACAGTAAATTACCTGCCTTAAAGTGGTAGGGATAAGAGCGTCTTTTCGATTAAGTGTTAAGTAAGTAAATTTCGTTCATACGTCGGACCTTAGTTAAATTGTAAAGTTATGATTTTCCTGTGAACCTACAATACCAAATGCGATATTGATAAAGAAGTGATTGTAACGTAAACGTGAGGTTTGAGATAAGTTGGTTCGTGAATTACGTTGTTCATATATTCAAGTAATGTTGAAGACATTACAAAAACTACAGTTGAGTACACAATCAACAGTAATTGTGTTTTGAGGTGAGTAGATTAATATACGAAAACACTTGGTTTTGAATTCGTAATTCAATAAATTGAATGGTTTTAGTGAGTGGGTATTAAACATTGGTATATTTTGTAATTACTATTATTATTTAATAATATTTATTTAACCTGTATTATCCCACTGCTGGGCAAAGACCTCCCTCCATTCTTTCCAATTATCACGGTTACTCGCTTTCTTGTTCTAATTCCCGAGGAAGACATCCAGTTCGTCCGGCCATCTCCTTAATCCATCCAATAATAATAATTGTAATAAATATTATTATTAATAACTTAATAATAGTAATAACTAGTAGTAGTATAATTAAATAATAGTAGTTATTTCTGAACATAATAACGAATATATAACTGAATATATTCTAGCATACAATGTCGAAGGACTCCCTCCATTCCTCCTATTGTTCCTGCGTCAGAGTCACTTCTTGTCAATAATTCAAATCCTACTAATATTATAAACGCGAAAGTTTGTATGTATGAATGTTTATTACTCTTTTACGCAAAGACTACTGAATGGATTTCGATGTTACTTGGTATAAAGGTTGACATATTCATGTCCTGGAATAGCATAATATAAAACTTTTTATTGGGAGTATGTTCCCTTGCGATAATTTTCTACTATCATGCGGGCAAAACCGCTGGCAGCAGCTACTGCTAAAATACTATGATTAAGAGATTGTGATTTTAATTATTTTTTCTTTTCCAAAAATATTCAAATGTTTTTTTTTTCAGATCGAGGGTAGATATTAATTATCCGTGTGACTTTAACTACAAGACAAACTTAAATAAAAATGAAATGGTTCGAATAAAACTATAAGGCTTATTTAAGTGTTACTTTTTTCTCACCTATGTACAATCAATAGTTGAATCGATGTTAACTTCAGTCATTTAAAAAATACATGTTCGACAATTCGTTTCAAATTACCTTTTTGACGGTTAGGTAATAAAAGGAACCATTTGTCGTACACTTATTCCTTGTTAAGATGGATTAACAAAGTGTCAATACCTTATTCGACGACGAATGTAAAGACGATATTTCCCTACTATTTAAAGCGGATACGTAGAGTGAAGTCTATAGACATGCTCAGTTAAAATTCGGCTTGGTATCGAAGTGGTTACGAAATAATATCCTCACTCTGAATGCTGCAAACCAATTATGTCACTTTCTCCATAAAACAAAATAGAGCAAATTCAGTTGGTCTAGTTTCCATAAAAAATGTATAAAGACCGACGATCCGAGATCGGCGTGTGTGGCAGACGTGTGCGCAGTGTAGTTCTACAGATCGACGCCCACTTGTGAGACGCCTGAGACGTGTGGCACCGCCGATCTCACCCATCGCACACGTCTGACACGTGGATGTCGTCAATAGTATATAGTTAGTTGAAATATACGGAATAGACTGTGAATTTGAAGATGTTATATTTTTGTGGCTTTAGTGCATCATGAAAAAAAATAGGATAAGAAAATACTGGATTCACATAAACTTACGAATAGAAGAAGTTAGCCAATATCATACTTTTTCAGATTTAGAGGTTGCTTCATATACTTGGGCATGCCAAAAGCATAAATTGAAGAAATTCATGACATAAAAAACTCTCTTCACTCCACTGCTGTCCGTCCGTCTGTCACCGGGCTGTATCTCATAAACCGTGATAGCTACACTTGACATTTTCACAAATTAATCACTAATAATAATCGTTTATTTGCACCTTCAAGTTACAAAGTTTACCAAGTTACAATAAATTAGGTCGAAAGTTTAATACTCGTAATAGTGTTATTTTTAGTTAAAGCTAATACCTATACTAAGATAACTTAATATCTTGTATATATATAGGTATTACTGCCCACCCTCATTATCACTAAGCAAAGATTTAAGTATTCTCGTAAGCACAATCATTTGATGCAAAAATTAAGATTAATAAAAACTAAAAAAAAGAAGTGAAGCCGCTGGCAGAAACTAGTATTACAACAAGACCCGACAGACCCGACGTCTGAGGCCTCTGCCTCGAATCTTGCAGGCGGCGGGGCGGCGGCGGTGGCGACGCGGGCTGTCACCTAAGGGCCGGCACACATAAACACGATACGACGTCGTGTCGTACCACGATACAATATTGGGCAGTCGTGGTACGACACGACGTCGTATAGTGTTTATGTGTCCCGGCCCCATAAGAGCCGGACCACACGATGCGTTGCGGCGCTGCACCGCAAATATTTCGACGAATCGGCGGGTCGTACGAGCGGGGCAGCGTCACTCATCAGCCCGGCTCTTAGAGTATGGAGTGCACCGCTCGTTACCCGCCCTCGCGCCGCTGTATTAGAGGGCCGGTCCATTTCATTTTACGTATAAGATCCTGCCGCTCCTGCGCCGCCACCGCCACCACCTCGCTGCCCGCAAGATTCGAGGTAGAGGCCTGACGCAGAATTACACTACGCACACGCGATCAGACGCATGGATCGCACACGCGATCAGACGCATGGATTGCCCCCACCATCTTCCACAAAATTTCTGTGACCGATGGGTCGGCGTCACGTACGTTGTGTCACATGGCATGGCGTCGCGTGGCGTGGATCAAGTTTGGTTCTAAAAGTGTATTTTCCATATAAAATGTATGGAGGTTGATTCTTCCAGATCGGCGTGTGTGGCACACGTGTGCGCAGTGTAGTTCTACCTTCACAACCGTTCTCGAGTTTTAGCGAGACTAAAGAACAGTAATTGATTTATAAATATGTATATAGATTTGTTACTACGTATATTTGTATGTTTTAGTATGATAATATATTTTTATATACTAGATTTTTTATTTATTTATTTATTTATTCATTACTCACAAACACTTAACAACGAGAAAAACAAATACAGATAGAAGAGTATAAAGGTACTGCTTATTTCTAGCGAAATTTCTTCCAGCAGACCGGCGACAGGAGAGTTGGATGAGAAATGTAGACGCAGTGTGTATAAATAATTTGGAAAAACAAATTAGACTATGTTATCGAAACTAATTCAATTAAAGTAAATAAATGTACACATAAATAGATACTATATATAAATTAAATTATAATAATACGTATATCTATAATAAATATAACTTTACGAGATGGTAGAGAGGTAATGTTCTTTGACTAGCTTTTTAAAGACAGATTATATTTTTAACGTCATGGATCTTAGCTGGGAGTGAGTTCTACAGTCGTAACGCATGAAAAAAGAAGGGGTTGGAATAGAAATGGGTATTATGGGATAGAAAATTGAGATTGTATTTAAGGTGGGATCTGCATGGGGCATCGGCAGGACGAGTGAACGTAAAACGATCACGCAAGTAGCCAGGATAAGCAGGGTTAAATAGAATGTTGTACAAGAGACATAATACCCGACTGTTCCTACGAAGACGGATAGGGAGCCACTTGAGATCCTTGCGGAATTGAGAGATATGGGCATATTTCCTTAGGCCAAAAACAAGACGAATTAGTTTTGCAAACGCTCAAGTTTATTTAATAGCTCCTCAGTGGCATCCAGGTAGCAGGCATCAACATAATCGATGATCGGTTGAATTAAAGTTTCGAGCTAATGTCCTATTTTTATGTATTACATCTACCTTATTTTTATATTTAACTATGACATTCTAACAATGTTTTCTTGTTAACTTACTTGCTATCAAATTTTCTTTTCTCGGGAATTTGCCACAGTACGTAGGTTTTTAAAAATGTATATTATTTTACTAATTCTCTCATCTAGAGTTGCGGACGATCCAGGCAAGCTCTCGTCAGGTATTACACCCAAGTATTTGATAATCTCAACACGAGAAAGTACCGGGCAATTACAATTACAGTGTTACAGGGTGCAGTTGCATGGGTACGCGTGTACCTTCAGCATGAGGTCAGCTCCAGCTTGGGTTGCTGCTGATTTCGAGTAACAAACGAATTTTTGTTGGGATTTAGTGAGAGGAGACTGTTCTCAAGCCTTATGATTATGCAGGTTAACCCTGTCTCACTGGAAAACTCGCTCCCATGTCTGCCCCTAGAACAATAGGACTGTGTCGTCCGCAAACATAGAGAAATGGGACTTCATAAAATTAAATATTGGCTAGAAGTAAATCTTCTAACCTTAAATCTAACGAAAACAACTTTTATGCAATTCCCTTTGCCAAAACACCATTACCTAAATTCATAATTAAGGTGCACTCCTGCAACTTCCCTTTTACCTCCAAAATCTGTTCATGCATGAGTCTAAAAAAATCTCTATCTACTAAATATTTTGGGTGTACTCTCTTGGATAACAAGTTGGACTGGAGCCTTCACGTAGACCAAATTACATCACGCACAAGAAAGTTAATCTGGGCATTCAAAAAGTTAAGACACATTGCTGATCTAGAATTACTTCGTACGGTATATTACGCACTGGCACAGTCAGTACTGGGTTACTGTATTACGGTCTGGGTGGAGCTTGCAAGACCTTCATGGTAAACTTGGAGACAGCTCAAAGGTCACTCGTCAAAGCCATGACCTTTAAACCATTCCAATTCTCAACGATGACCCTGTACCAAAACTGCCAAGTTCTAACAGTGAGATAATTATACCTACTGAACATTCTCATACAACAACATCGTAATACTCCCTGCAAAGACCATTCTACTGGCAGATGCACAGCTCGCAATGTTTGTCCATATATTAAATGCAACACTGCTTCAGCAAGGCGGCAGCACCTATATTTAGCAACAAAGCTCTACAACAAAGTCAATACATTTGTAACAATAAATCAACTTACACATAACAACTTCAAACATAAAAGGAAGGCTCAGCCCCGGCACTATAGGCAACGAAGGAACGGGGTAGGTTTTTAGTCAGTAAGAGTCTGACACTACTTCCCGCTCCACCCAAGGGCGGGATTTGTCATTGGATGATTTTACCTACCAAAAAAAAAAAAAAAAACATAAAATAAAAATATGGCTCCAAACATTAAACTATTCGCAGACTGAGCAGCTCCTACAGTAAAATCATCAACCTCTCACTTAAACACACACAAACACAAATAGCTTTACGATCTTAAGGTTTTATTTTTGTCATTATTATGTTAATTTTTATTTTCAAGCATGTTTTTCTTTTATTTGTAATAGTACATTATGATATAAGTGTGTAATGTAGGAGGTTACCGTCGAGGCGGTATTAAGACCCGAGCCTTGGCGAGGGTCTTAAGAGAGCCAAGAACGGTAACCATTCATTACTCACGTGTATCATAGGACGTTTTTCAATACACTTGTGAAGAAAAATAATTTAGCTGTAAAACCATTAAAATTTTTCATAACATGGCGGTAAAAAATTTAATCTGTTTTCATAGACACGCGCTAGGCTATAGCTATATGGTCTTTTGATCATATTGCCTAGTCGTCTTTTGTTTTCTTGTGTGAAAAGTTTTACGTTAATGTCATTCGTAGTGACAATAGATTATGGATGTAACATTTTATAATGTTTTTGTAGTATTTGATTTTATTTAATTAATACAGCCCATGAACTTCACTCGAAAAAATCACGCCAAAAACCGCGCGCATCTTAAAATGATGGCCATAGACCACAAATTTTTTTTTCGTATTCAAAGTTTATTTCGCAAACAAAGAGGTTGAACAAAAAGGTTATAGCTACATTACACCACTAGTATATAATAAAAAGGTCACAGTTTGGTAACAGGTGCCATTATATACCTAAGTGTAGTGCCATAAGAGCCACTTTCTGAGCAAGTGTATTGAAAATTATATTTATGAGGAAAAGCCGCTTGGATTTCATATTTTAGCGAAACCAATGAGAGAAGATACTGACTTCTGTAATACAGGTTTCTACCTAGCTCAGAAGTCAGGGCTTTAAGTTTTAGTGTATAATGTTTATAAGTGTCAATAAACTATTTGATTTGAAATGAAACATTATAGTCTCATTTATACTCACTTAATTTACTCACATTACTCATCCTCTGTTTTCATGCTCTTTATTGTAATAATGCATTATGTTAGCTTATAATTGTAATTTGTTATAACTTTTGCATTTTAGGTATATTGCTTTGACTATAGACAGGTATATAATCAAAGGTATATTGATTTTGTAGATGACATGACTTTGTCATTAGGCTAGGTTTCTTTCTCACTGAATGTTAGTTATTATCAAGGAGTATTATAGCTATTGTCGTATCTATAAGTAAACATATGATTTAATCAAAATAAATCACATGTTTTAATTAAATATTCTTTATTATCATTTTTATATAAATTCATGTTCACAAATATAATTGTTATTTTTAATATTTTTTTTTGTGAGACAATAATACTGGCTGGTTATTAGTTCATACTTCATTTTGAAACTTAAAATTTGAGAACATATCACCCAGGATGATTGTCAGAAAAGATAGTGTGGGGGATTTGGAAAGCTAAGTGGCACGTAGCAAGGTCGATCTTGGCACAGTGTTTTTTTAAGAGTTATCTATAGTGCGTCTAGTGGTTGCTTTCATCTCCTTGTGTCTATATTAGACTGAACTATTACTAGCAGAAGAATCTGTACCTGCTAGGGACGAAAGGAGAACCTGCTGCTGACAAGCAGGGTCTGCTAGTACTGAACTCCGAGGGCCTCATCCTACGGCCTGCTGCTGAATTCTCACCGGCTGAGGATCCTGCTTCTGTTGGCGACAAGCAGGATCCACTCTACAACTCCTGGCCTCTGTGGGCCTCGCCTCTTCGACCTATAGCTGTTCTACCTCGCCCTGCCGGCCTTGGAAGGCTATCGCGGGACTACTACAAGTCACCAGCCTCCCAGTGTTTCTCCGCTGCTTCTAGTTGATTCTATGATATTACACCTTTTACCTCACAAGGAACAGTTCTTTGATTCCCTCCATCCTTATCTCTATCCCTATCTCGTTAACGTAAAAAATAACGTTACAACATGAGAATATCTTGCCCGGCAAGCACCATACAGCTCATTTATGTATATTAGAAAAAGCGTTGGGGCCAGTGTGCTACCTTGCGAAACACCAATACTACATGCTGCATCGTCACTATCGTGCCCTTCAACCCGCACTCGCTGAGACCTGCCTGATAAATAGTTCCTGAACCATTCCAGGACTAGACCTCTTATTCCAATATTCTCAAGTCTGGCAAGCAACAAAGGCAGCACGGACACGGTATCAAAAGCCTTCTGGAGATCAAGAAAAACTCCCATGCATCTTTCACCTTTGTCTAATAATGACGTTAAAGCCGTTGTGAGTGCAGGGGCCGCATCTTCTGTTGACTTGCCTGCCCTGAAACCATACTATTTTAAAATCAAAATTGGATAAAAAAAAAAAAAAAAAATATACGGGTAACACCGGGCGGCCTAAGAAACAATCATCCGAATCATCACCCATGAAAAATAATAAGGCACTTAACATAAATTCATTTTCCACTGCTCACTCTAGTCGTGATCATTACCGTCAGCGTAGATAATAATAAATACCTACTATTAAGTCATACTAAGTCATGGACCTATATAAATAAGTGACTTTGTAATCTAGTGACCACAAATAGCAGCTCCGCTCACAAAGAAAGCAGTTTCCTATCGCGATAGAGATGCGTTCCGTCAGTCTAGTGTTGTTGCTCGCAGCGGTCGCAATGGCGAGCCCTGCTCCAGATTCTGTTAAACCACATTACGACGTGAGCAATGCAAGAGCCTTGTTCGAGGACTTTATAAAGGACTACAATAGGAATTATAAAAATGAAGCTGACAAGGAAGAACATTTCCAGGCCTTTGTCGGAAATTTGGAAATGATCAATAAGTTGAACGAAGACAGTTCAGGCGCTACTTTCGATATAAACGATTTTGCTGATTACACTCTAGAGGAGAAGAAAAATTTGTTTGGACTAAAAAGTGAGTACCTATCAATATTCAAATTCATTCAAACGTGTAGTTTTAATAAAAATATTGACAAACTTTGACACAACTTTCAATGTTAGTAATGACATCATGATTATAATATTATGCACTGTGTTCCAAGAATAGAGTTGACATTTGCTTGCGTATTTACGGTAAACAAAGATGGCATTGATTACATTTTTATCAGGAAATTATTCGTTTTGCGACTCGTTGTAATTTTATATTATGGTCTTCAACTTCAACTTCAACTCTTCATTAATGGCCTTTGTGGAAGAGACACCACAATTTTGCCAATAACACGTACGAACTATTAATATACCATATATTATGGTCTTTAACTAATATTAAAAGCCTGAGTTGAACTTCAACTCTTCATTCATTAATGAAGAGTAGGCCTTTGAAGCCTGAGTTCATAAACACTATCCATAATATTTGACTTTCTGACATTTGTTTGGCATTTTGTATAGAGGTAACACTTGACATTTTAATCGCGTGGCGGCTTTGAATCAGGGCTTTTAATTCAATTTGAATATTTATTGAAATTCAAATGATAGAACTATAAAATCACGCGGTTTCATAAAAAAAACTATTTCTTACAAATTATAACTTGTTGTTATAATTTTACTTTGCTCTCAAAACGGTGAAGGAAAACATCGTGAGGAAACCGGCATGTCCTAGACCCAAAAATTCGAAGACATGTGACATCCACCAACCCGCACTGGGCCCGCGTGGTGGATTACGGCCCATTCCCTCTCTTAGAGAGGAGGCCCAGTGTCCCAGCAGTGGGAACATTAAAAGGCTGATGATGATGATGATAATGATGGGAATTCGATACTTTCAGCAATATCTTTTATAGTAAGTTCCGTATTATTGTGTTTTAAATTTTAAAATAATTATATTTAAAAATACATTTTTTCTTTTCAGATCCGCAAACAATGACTGGCTGAGAATGAGAAAACAAGAAGATAAGTAACATGAAATTGTAACATTTCGAATATTTTAAAATCAATGTAACTATTAATAATAACATTGTTTTTGTACTCTTTTAAATTGGTATTAAATGTAAACATTGTGTTTTATATTTGCATTTTATTTGTTTGCATATCCGAAGAGTAATAATATAATAGGCCATAATTGTTTAACCCGGGGTCATGGAGTTAGAAAAGTGTTATACGGACTTTGGGGTGGGTCTCACAGACCCGTTCATAAGTGATAGATTGCCTATCGGTAGGTACATCGAAGTGCTGAAGTGTAAGTAGGAAAAGCCATCAAGTCAGTCGATTTCAGAAACAAGCCACGAAATCAATCTGGGTGGTGGTGTAAGGCAGTCATTTCTCCGAAACTGTTCTCAGCCGCAATGACGATGTTTTCAAGGTTTTGGACTGGAAAGTGGGGGGAAGGGGGTGGTACGCATTGCCGTGGTGTCAAATGGCGAGTCACACTCGTCATCAATCAACTTCGATTTGCCGATAAATTTTAGTAGTCATGGCTGGAGAACCTCAGTGTAAAACTTTATGACTCAGGAGTCGTTAGAAGAATATCCTCGGGAGTGTAGACTTATCTAATGATTTTCTTTTGGATGTTTTAAAACAAACCCACAATAGTGGCGTAACTACTAGTGTGGGGCAATACTTGGAATTACTCCTACGTCGAGGGGGCGTTCACAAATGTTTAAATCCATATTATGCACAGGGCACCCAGACCCGGAACAACTGATTGCAGCACAGGGAATCGGTCGCATGACACGTGGCCCAGCTGTCAATCGCTCACCTATTGCACCAACAGTGCCACGGTATGGCCATATCGTATAATAGACGTGGTAGATTTTTGCTGGAAAACACAGAAAATAATAT
This sequence comes from Leucania comma, assembly GCA_958295575.1. Lineage (NCBI taxonomy): Eukaryota > Metazoa > Arthropoda > Insecta > Lepidoptera > Noctuidae > Leucania > Leucania comma. Next base: position 10,492,261 of record OY282470.1, read on the forward strand.
ATATATATATAAATATTTATCAGTAAATGTAATCTTAGTTTTCTTCCCATCAAACTGCGAAAGTAAATAGTAAATTTATACGTGCTTACATATAATTTATATGTTTTACCTTGTCGCGCTAAATTAGTATATACAAACAAGCATATTCCTCAACCAGAAAATCATTTTCGCATGCATTAAATGCATTCGAATTTAGAAAATGTCTTTATTTAATTTTAGATTAGTTACGGTTAACGTGAAAACACGTACATTTATTTTACTAACTGTAGTCACAAGTGTATTAGGATTCGATATTAAATATTACGATCTGAATAAAACACCGATTATGTTCAGCATGTTTGTAACAGAATACAATAAAGTTTATAATGATATGATCGATTTTTTGGCACACTGAAATCTTCAACAAAAAAAGTGGAATCCATTAACGAGTATAATAAACGACATAAAGGTATCACAAGAATCTATATGGATGAATACGCGGATATGACAGAAGAAGAATTGCAAGCAATACAATATCAATTGTAAGTAGTTTCAGATCTGAATTGGTTTAAATCGTTTCTCTTTAATTAAATATGCGCTTAAATCGTGAAGTTGCAGATACCAGCCCGAAATAGAAAATATATATTTACAATAAGCCATTTTGGTCCGAAAGTGTGGCCAGAGCGCAGAGATCGTGCTATCGATGGCCTTATACGGAGCCTCATTATAGGAGCTAACCTGACGGCCCGTCACTTAAGAGCTGCGTAAACCGCAGATAAACTATATACGTACCCGGTCGAATCTTCACCTTGTACCTGCAGGCAAAAGCACTCGCGATAGTGTACTGGTGGTGGGAGGACGCGAAGATGCCAGCGAGAGACTGGTGCAACGGGAAATCATACTGCGTCGGTCCAAAAGATCAAACACATGAAAAACCGTAGATCTCTAACATGTCGCGCGGTTTGGCCGGTACTCGACTATTGGCTTGGGCGAAAGGACGACTCCCTGAGATGCGGTGATCTTCTGTGAGAATGTCAACTCGTGGAAGGGCTGGACCGGCTGAAGAAAGGGTAACGGAGACGATTATCTTGCTTTCTTGTCCCACACCAGGTGCATTGGGCGTTGGAGAAGGGCGGATAAAACGCTTCTACAGCTCTCTTAAAAAGGTCCAGAGCCGATTGTTTCAAGGACTTTTGTCGCTCCTTCAATTAGGAACCGCGCATGAGGATTCATGAAAATTTCCACCACGTAAAAAAAGAAACAGAAAACAAATTAGCCCTAAAGTTGACCTCGCTTACGACTAATCGCAACATATACAATTGCGAAAGAAATGAACAACGCTGATTATGTTAGGATTTTATGAGGAAAATAATATCTTAAGAAAAGATTGGAACCGGATGATAGTCTACAGGAGCGAGATCCAAAACGCATAAACACAAATAGCACAAATATAATGAAGTAATTCTAATTCTTTGTGTATGTTAATTGCCCTAAAGCAAGACAATTTTTTGGTTTCTATTTTAGGTATATTATTCAACACTTTGTTTTCAGTGTCGGTTATGAAGACGGTACCGGCGAAAGTATCTAGTAGAAAATTTAATTTCTTTAAAATTGTTTGAATAACGTTCTAGCACAGACGCTACTGACGTTACAATTATTCGAGTAATAGTTTCAATTCAAGGACTTAAAACAATGAACACATATAGGTCAAGAAGAACTTATCTGTTGAACTAATTAAAAGCAAACTTTGAGTTAAATTTTTTGTTTCTTTTTTCGAGGATATATGTATTTATTTATTTATATTTGCTTTAAATGTGCAAGTTAGTACTCAAAAACGATGGTTTACAACCAGCCTCCCTAGCCAAGTTAAAATCGTTTCGTTTTGCGTTAACGCTTGGAGTTGGCCACGCCCCCAATTCGTTTATTCGAACAAAGGAGTTGAGGGTGTGGCTAACTCCAAGCGTTAACGCAAAGCGAAACGATTGTAACTTGGCTAGGGGGGCTGATGTAAGAACGTAGGCGAAGCAAAAGGCTTCTGTTCTGTAGCTTATACATACTTCCATCGGAAAATGATGTGATTTTATGATGTTATTAAATATAATATACATATTTTGTAGTAGAAGATACGGCAGATATACTGGGGTACGCCATTTATTCGAATCTTATTTTTTTTTCTTTTGAATCTTTTTTTCTATCTTTGTGGCCTGGTTTCCGCACTCAGTCCGTACTGGACCATTTAACTTAGGCCTAGGCGGCCTTTACTCCAACCAGCTCACTTCACTTCAGCAGAAGATGAGTCTCTTTAGTTTGCTCAGGGCGCATATGAGTGAATTCGGTTTCGTGATTGAATGTAAGTTTCTTCTGAGTCCATGCGTTCTCTGCACAGAGGACTATCCATGGTATTCATTGTGAAGAAGTGTTTGTTCAGGGAGCAGTGTCTGGTGATGGTCCCTGCCACCAGACGCAGGCTACCTCTGTCCATTCACAGAAGGTAGCTGGTTAGGTTTCAATTGAAACATGGCATGGCTTCTTTAGCCTGCCCGCAGCCCAGTCCTATGGACCATCACCTTCCCGCTTGTGCGTTAGTGTGCTTTCGTAGCCAACCTCGCTACGACGTTGCCCACTGACCCGTTATGTCCTTTGATCCACTGCAGTGTCACAGTATTATTATTTAATACTGTGATACGTTCTAGTGCATTCTTGTATGAGTTTCGAGGTTGTTGCGGATTCTGCTAGTGATTATGATACTAAGGTACTGTCGGAGATTATAGGGATATGAGTATCCTTAACTGTCCTGGCTTCTATGGCGTGGGCCGCTAGAGAAAGAGAGTGAACTTTGGAGAAGACTCCGACTCTTGTTCCGGTGTTCGTCTTTGATCCATCGGTGTAAATTCTCAGTACCTTGGGGCCTGAGTAGTCGTTCGATTGTTCTGTTAGTTGAATGCTGTAATGTTTTCGGAATTGCAGTACCTAAGGGTAAGGCTTTGTCGTTGGGGGCCGTTATCATGGGTTGTCACTTAACAGCGTCTTCCATAATGCGTTTCTATGCACCGACCACCTTCAGCTTTTGGGAGTTGTGGGTGGTTCATTGAGTACAAAGCCAAGGTAGCTGCTAAAAAACTGTAGTCTTGCTAAAAAATGTCCGTCAGTACTTCACACCGGAACAGTTTCTAAAGTTAGTATGAAGTATCGAACCGGGGTTTTTTTGTTGTTTGGATTCAGTGGTGAGGCGTGCGAAGAGCCTGATTAGTGATGAAGATTTGGTTTAACTAATCTACAATACACATAAGCGTAAGGTAGCCAGCCTTTCAATATTCTATATGATGAATTTTGGGGAGTGTGCGCGGGAATTACATGACTTGGTTTCGCCATCGCCTTTTTAACATCGGAAAACCAGACAAAATATGAATAAATATGAACAAAGGCAAGGGTAATACCGCGTGACTAAGTCATCATTTCGCCCATAAATTTAATTATTTTAAAACAATCAAACCGCACTGATCGGATTGGCTGTGGTCATAAACGGCACCTTAGAAACTACGGCTCAGATAAATTATTTAGTCACCGTCCTTAGTGGACTATTTAAGCGATATTTTAATCAAGCGTCACCAAACAGCGATTGTTCTGAGAGAGAAAGAGGTCTTCAACCGCGTTACAGATGCGTTCCATCAGTGTTGTGTTGACACTTGTACTGGTGGCTGTTGCAATGGCCAGCCAGCAAGAAAAAGTACGTTATAATTTGAAAGAAGCGCCAGCCTTGTTCGAGCAGTTCATAAAGGACTACAACAGGCATTACAAGAGCATTGCGGAAAAACACAATCATTTCCTAGCCTTCCTCGTCAGTTTGGTAGAGATGAACAGGCTCAATGATGAGAACCCTAACGCTACTTACGCTATTAACAAATTCTCTGATTATACTGAAGAAGAGAAGAGGAACCTGTTTGGATTAATATTAAAAAGTAAGTGATATACTCGTATTTTAGAATTTCATAATCTACATATATGCCTATAGTTATAAATAATAATAATTATAATCATAGTCCATCAGACATATAATCTCTGGTTGTTCTCGTCTGGCTAACGGCGAGTACTTGCACAGGCATAACCAAGTAGCCAAGATTATTCACCAGCAACTTGCTTTGAAACACAACCTAGTGGATTCTGAGGTACCGTACTACAGGTATGTGGCCGACCCAATTCTCGAAAATGACCATGTCACGTTGTCCTGGGATCGGTCTATCATTACTGACCGGACTATTGTAGCCAATAAGCCGGATATAGTGATAGACCGATTAGCGCGCCGCGCAATGATAGTCGATGTCACCATCCTGCATGACGAGAATCTCGTGAAAGCTGAGAAAGAGAAACAAATCAAATATCTCGACTTAGCACACGAGGTTGTCAACATGTGGAATGTGGACTCGGCTATCATTGTGCCGATTGTCGTGAACGCTAATGGCCTTATAGCCAAAAGCGTCGACGACCATCTATCGAAGCTGTCGTTGCGCGGTTGAATCAAGGGCCTGGTACAGAAGGCAGTACTCCTCGAAACGGCTCGCATGGTGAGAAGGTTCCTGTCTCTGGAGCCCTAACCACCGGTAGCTTGGACCCTTCTCCCGACACCGGCGGACTACTATTTTTATATATTTTTTAATGTTTTTTATATTTGTTTTAGAAAATATTTAAAAATGTTAATAATATGTACGAAAAATAAATAAAGGAAATAATAATAATTTTTATTTATTTTCCCTTCAAAAATTTTTTCTTATGCTAGCTTTAACAATGTGCTTACAATTTAGAACTAATTTTGTGAGGGACTGGTGTCTGATGTAGGTGTGAAAAATAAAATTTAAGTGTTTGTAATTTCGAAATAGGTATATTTTTTTTTTGCTAAATGCATTTTTTTAAAGTTTTGTCTGTTTGTGTGTTCCGGCTTATCTTTGAAACTGCTGTACTGATTTTGATCTGACTTTTACTGAAATTGTGACCAAATGGCATGGCATTGTGCTGTTGTATGAGTTTGACATGGGTATAATTGCGGGTAACAGTTAGTATCAAAATAAAGAACATGGGACTAAGATGTACTTATTCTCACAAGAAAAAATCTTTCAGCGATGTTGGTGAAGACTGAATGCAACGCAAAGAAGCCATGTGCAAACGTTCTTAGCATTTTTTAGCATTACCTACGCTTTTATATAGAGTTTTTGTGAGCCAAATAATAAGTTTTATAAACACTTTGCTTTTTTCAGATAAGTAACTCCAATCACTTGAGTGAGACGGTCGTGACAAGTGATGTTGAAATCGAATCATTTGGAATACTTACTTTAATACTATCATCTCAACTGAAAAACATTCACCACTGGTCAAATGCTTCTTCTGTACGTTGCCAAAGCAACCAGATTTGTGCTTCTCGTATCCACCACCACAAGCTTTCAACAGACAATCAGTTATTTATAATAATAGTATCGGTATTGTACGGTAATAAATTGGTAATAAATGAAAACTGAATGTATTTTTTGCAATTATATAGGGAGACTGGTAATTATTGAACGATACTTAAACACGTGATTGTAGTCATGATAACAGACAACTTTTACTATGGGACCAAACCTGAAATCACGGAAAAAAACAGCCAAAGTCCAGTACATTTTAACCAGTTAGGCGAACACAAATATATTGACCAGCAGGTTGTATGTCGCGATTTCAGGTTTGGTCCCAAAGTAAAAGTTGTTCGCTATCATGACTACAATCACGTGTTTAAGTATCGTTCACTAATTACCAGTCACCTTATATATTTTCCTAATTATTAATAATTACTGTAAGTATTTTTGGTATATTGTGGTGCGTAAAAAATTGGTGCCGAAACAGGAAAACTTCGATTTTAATTTTTCGATTAAAAAAAAATACATCGATTTTTTAAATTCAACTAGTAGCTTAAATGATAGCCAGCCGATGCGTCTAATACAAGATTCAGTGAACTGAATGGCTAATGCTTAGGCCAATAATAAAATAGAGTAGCCTAATAACCAACAAAATTTTAACGCAATTTGACGTCGACATTTTCGGTATATCCGTGTGAGAGTGCACTAAGATGTTTTTTCTAGCATTAGCTAGCCAGTTCACTAAATGTTATATCAAAGGAGATGACAAGAGATAGAGCGAACAAATAAAGCTTGTAAAGGAATCCCCGTCATCTCTTCCATGTTAGATTCCTTTAAATCATGCTGATAGAAAGAAATAGGAGACCCGCAGAGGGGCTCCATTGGCTTATCTTACTTACGACCATCATCAGCACATTGTTATCAGAACACAAATCAAAATTAGACATGAAATACGACATAACCAATCAATGGGTCTAGCTGTGTGTGTGCAAACTTTACGACTAATAGCTATTTTCTTATTCCCTTAATTTAATGGGACACGATAAATTAACATAACCAGAGCGAGATTAGACGTACAGCCAATGGCTTGACGAGCTTTCTGTTGACTCGAAAAGCTCGACAAGCCATTAGCCACACTAATAACTTCAAACCTTCGAGCTGCTACTGAAAAATTCTCATTTGCCTATTTTAAAATATGCAATGCAATAAAACTACCTAACCCGGGAATCAAACTTAGCGGCAACGCCTAGCAGCCGCAATTGCAGTCAATTGAATGCAGTTGAAAACCACCCAATAGTTACACCAGAGCATTTCTTTCGGCCAAATCCGTAACAGGTCTCTTCTGAAACACCTATTTTGGAGAAAATCATCTTCTAGCCATTCCACAATGAAAAACTTATCGTCGAAATTGTGGTGTGCTTGTTTATTTAGATCTGGGCTGGTGTTAGTTGAAACCAGCTTCATACTTTATAAACGCTGTAACCAATTGCAATCTCTAGAATCTATACCTACTATGTGAATGGGAAAGTAACTTTGTCTTATCTTTCACGCCTAACCCACAGAACCGATTTGTATGAAGTTTCACAGATAGCTCGGGACAAAATGAAGGCTACTTTTGGTCCTCATTTTTATTTCAAATCCATGAAGACTAAGTAACGGGCAATTTTTAGCTTTTATTTTTTTTATGTTATAGCCAAAATGGATACGAGTAGACGATCGGATATGAAAATTAAACTTTATGTTATCACCAATACAGTTGCTTATTTTGCCCCTTGTTTTCTATGGAGTTTTTTTATGTATGCCCCGTCCAGGAAGAGGCCATTTATCCCGCAAAATCTTTGATCGCACCTAGCCGTCACATGAAATCGCACAGAGACATGCAATACGGTCAACTTAGTTGTAGTTGCAGAGTCTCTTGATAGACAAATAAAATAACATGTGTTTCGTTTGCGTAGGGCTGGCCTTCGTCCGGGTTTCCTCGAATTTGTGCTAGTTTGAAGGGCGTCCGGGACCGTCCGGTAGGGGTTTTTAAAAGAGTCCGGGTAAAATCCAAACATATGTTGTCAGGGGAAAGCTAGCAGTACACTCTCTGCGAGACATGAAGAGACCTAACGAGCGCGAGAGTCGGTCCTGCTCGAGTTGTCTCGCCTGGAGTCGGAAGCGCTCCGGTTCGAGTCGGTTTTTTGATCACGAGTAAAAAAAATGATAAGTGAGTGAGACTGAATGAAGTATGGCGAATAGAACTAAGTCAAGTCGAGTCGAAAGTATACACAGCTCCACTCGCTGCTCCTTACCTTACAAATGTCTTGACATTTATGGAATGATCTCACCGAGAGTGTACTTACTGCTAGCATTAAAGAAAGCGATAAATTAAAATAAATCTTCTTTAAAATTCATTCATAATACCCGCATTCAATAAGGCACATCAAAATAGTTGATGTTCCTTTTTATTTTTGTTGTAAAATAAATCTCCAGAGGTGTCCGGAAAAAAAATCTCCCAAATATCCGGGATTTTTGTCGTGTTTATACGTTGTCGGCAATTTAGGTGATGGCAGCCCTACATTTGCGAAACTAGAGTAATTGCAATCAAGGCAACTATACCCCCGGGGCGACTATCCGGGTTTTACCCTACACTATGTTCGGAATATAAGTTGCGTTGGTGGTTTAGTTTCTATAGGTAGTGACCCCCACGCAGGCCTCAGAGCCACGTAAACCATCGGAATAGACGCACGCGTTTTGTCCGTGCGAGTTAAAATCTTCCACGGCGAAACTTTGACAAGCGTTATAATTATATTGGTAAGTAATTTCTATTGAATATTTTTATTACTGATCGTGGTTTTAGAGTTTAAATTACACTTTTTATTATGTTTTATTGTTAAATATTTTTTATTTACTTCGCAAATAAAAAGGGCAAGTATCCGCATAAAAAAGGATAGTCGCCTTACTTACTTTAGCGTTTTTCGTATAGTTGCCCCTAGAGTGACTAAAAATTTTTAACAAGCAAAGACGGTTTTTGTTTTAGTTGTTTTTTCGGATTTACTGTGACTCTAATGGTCATGCCACAGCCCTCACAAATTGCAGCGTGAACTGCGGAGCGGCGGCGAATTCAAATGTCATTACGTGCTCATAATAAATGAACTGTGTTTTAAATGTCTTAGTGCGCAATGACATTAGAAGTAGTGTCGCTCCACAATACGCGCTGCAATTCGTGGGGGCTATGCTATGGACACTTGTTGTAAATAAAATAAATATCTACTTAACAGTTTAATATAATATATTTTAGATAAGCAAAATGCCTCGCAAATATAAGCGAAAACCAGGCGTGATACCACGCAACATCAACTGGACAGAAGATAGCTTAGCACTTGCATTTGAAGAATTGAGACAAAAAAGAAAAGGTATCAATGAAATTTCTAGAACATACGGAATATCCTCTCGAACCCTAAGAAGACGCTTTGAAAAGAGTAACCAGCAACTGCTAACGCAAGGTATGCCGTTGATTTAAAGGTGTATTACCTAGGAGTCTAAATACAAAATTGTATCTACATAGAGGTACCTTCTTATCTGACGTAATTGTATTTTTGTCACTTTTAGGAAGAAATCCTGTTCTTGGCGTCGATAACGAAAAAAGACTAGTAGTTCATATATTGAAGCTCAGAGATGCCGGTTTTCCTCCTGACAGAATTGTGATTCGCCAATTAGCTTATCAGTTTGCCGAAAAGTTGGGATTAAAGCACAACTTTAACAATGAGATTAAAATGGCTGGATTACAATGGTTAAAAAGCTTTCTCGAAAGAAATCCTGAAATAGTTGTAAAACAAGACGAGGGTTTATCAGTTGAAAGAGCGAAAGGTCTAAACAAAACAGAAGTTGCAAATTTTTTCAAACTCTTAACAACTATTATAACTGAGAATGATTTGCTGGATAAACCAGATAGAATCTTTAACATGGATAAAACCGGTGTCCAACTCAATACTAAAATTGGTAAACTATTAGCTAAGAAAGGTGCTAAAGCTGTTAAAGCAGTTACTTCGAGTGAAAAAGGAGAAACAATTACTGTTGTTGCTTGTTGCAACGCTATTGGAAATTTTCTCCCACTGGTTCTGATTATCAAAGGCGTAAATAAGAAACAAGAATTCGAAGAGGGACTTCCGCCTGGTTCTCAAGTTTATATGCAAAAGAAATCTGCATATATTACTTCAGATCTTTTCTATAAATGGCTGACTGAACATTTTATTCCACGCAAACCGCCAGGTAAGGTATTACTGATTTTGGATGATCATTCATCACACTCAAGCGCTGGCAATATGCTAGAAACTGCTCGGGATAATGATGTGATATTACTTTGTTTACCTGGTCATACTACTACAGCTTTGCAACCATTGGATGTATCAGTATTCGGACCATTTAAAAAATATTATAATATTGAGACAAATAAATTCATGCGCAACCATCCACAAAAAAAATTGAATCGGTACATCTCGGGTCAGCTGATATTCAAGGCATGGATTCGAGCAGCTGTCCCAGCTAATGCAATAAGCGGTTTTCGTAGCAGTGGAATCTATCCAGTCGAACCAAATGTTCTATCTGACGCTGAATTTGCTATATCAGATCTTGCGTTGGGGGAACTCACACAGGAACGAGAATCTAATCCTCTAAATGATCAAGTACCAGGCGTTTCTAGAGTTTCTGCATTAGAGAAGCGCTCACAAGATTCTGAGTAATGTATTGCGGCAAATGAAAGAGATTAAGTGTCATCCATAAGCAAACAGGTACCAAGTATTTGTACCGTACCGGAATCTGAGTATAAACAAAGTCTACATCATCACAACGAACCACTTCCATCAGGATATCAAGTTCCAAGAAATGCTGATAATCGGGAATTTATTGTACATCAATCTGAGCAGAATAACGTGAACTAAAATCACATGACACCGAGGCCGTCTTCAAACGTTTTAAATTTGTCTCAAGATTGTTTAGCCTTAGAAGGTTGCGACATTGAAGATTATATCTTTGGTAATACTGAGCTATCATTGCCATCGCTGATATCTTTAACACTTCGATCCACAACTACCCAACTTGTTCATACAAAAGTAGACTCTAAACATCGGAATTAAGGCCTATAGTGGCGTGGATGTGAGAGGACACCGGTGTCCTCTGAGCTAGGACAGATTAAATGAATCCCAGAATTAAAATCTTGAAAAAGCAACACCGTCTAAATTTTTACATCAATCATCTCCCATACCAATAATACCACTATGCATAATTAAAAGATCTAAGCAATTTGTAGAAATTTTAAACTCCAACGATAAAATTATCCAGAAGAAGAATAAAGCGGAGAAAGTAAAGAAAACAAATAAAATTACGGAAACTGAAATTACCACAAACTTAAAAAATAAAAAATAAACCAGCTGGGAACAAGAAAAGCATTGAGAAGAAAAAAGAGCTACCGCAAAAAAAAGAAAAATACTAAAAAATATATTGATATGACTAGCAGTGAAATTGAATCTGATAACACAGATATTATGAAACAAGACAATATAAAAACATCAAGGAAGAGAAGATACAAATTTACAGTTCTGACAGCAGTGGAAGGGACAAAATATCTTCAGTTTAAAAACGCTTAAAGGGAAAGCTACCAAAGGACTATAAATCAAAAGAAGCAAAGACAAAAACTCGATAAGAGATACTCAAAATATGCTAAAAGTAAGAAATGCAAATTCAATAGTAAATACAACTAAAACAGATTCAGTTGATAATAAATTATTGCGTAGAATGAGAATTACAATTTGACCAAATCGAAATCAGATTGGATTCAATGTGAGATGTGTCGGATGTGGTTGCATGAAACATGTACAACATTCAAAAAGTATTGTATGAGATGTGGAAAGATAGAAACCGTACATAACTTTTAAGTTTGAATAATATTTTTATAATTTATATCATTAGAAACTGAAAATTATTCAATTATGTTAATTAGTATTTAAAATTTTAATAATTAAAGATCTCAGTAATTATAAGGACTATTAAATAAATAATAAAATTTTGTTTATTTGGTATACATTTCTTTCTATCCAAAATAACAAGCAAACCTAGGCCACTATTCCCGCATAAGGCAAGTATCCCCTAAAGCATTTTCCACGCTAAGCTGCAATCCGCATCAGTAGGTAACACAGTAGGTAACTATCCCTTTTCTGAGAGGTGAAATAAAAGAGTATTAATTCAAAACCATTGATAGATGATAATGATAATGTGTTTCCTAGCTCACTACCTTGAAAAGAAACACCGAAAAAAACTCAGGGGTCAAAGTATCCTTTAAAGTCCATTCAGTAAATGTGTATTGGTCAAATCACATGAGGACCATGCAGATTTGTTTGAAATTGTTTTTTGAAGAAAGAACCATACAGATTAGAGTCGACCTGTCCCGTCAGTGCAAGCATTTGTCAGTATTCGCAAAGCTCAACTCAGGACACTAAGGAGTTCAAGAACTTGACGAACAATACCAAGAAAAGGACATTTGGGTAGGCCGCAGAAAATACTCAAATTGCCAGAGATACGCTAAAAGATTACTGAAAAAAAAGAGAGAAGAAAGAGAAGAGAAAAAAATAAATGATAAAAAACTAATCCACATAGTCCTCACATTCACAATATTAAAAGAAAATATATAATTTAAGAAATGGAATACTTAGCAAGGTAAGTATTTATGCCAAACATGAGTTAAATATATATATATATATATATATATATATATCAAATTGTACAAAAAATATAATAATAAAAAGCACAATTGAAAATAAGAACAAAGCAAAAAAAAAAACACAGTTGTAGTGCGCACTGGAGCAGGTCAATCCCAAGCCTTTTCGTCCTCAACGTAGTCCTTTACAGTGTAAAAAGCCTTTTTTTTTAAGTTTTCGCTTTACTGATTTACTTTAATGATTTGAATTTATTTAGTCTTAGTTGTTGAATACCACTAGGAAGTTTATTATAGAAGTGTATATACATTGGTATCTAAAGGAGACCCGTATTTTTTTGAGCCTTGTAGCAGGTACTAAAAATTCGTGCATGTTCCTAGTATTAAAATTATGAATATCACTGTATTTCTTAAACATGTTTTTATTTTTGTGAGCATACAAAATATTGTCGTAAATGTATACTGCAAAGGTAGTCATTAAATTGATATCTTTAAATTTACCTCCGAGGGAGTATCTGGGACTTAATTTGTAAATCGAACGAATAGCCCTTTTCTGCAAAACAAAAAAATTGTCTGGATATCGACGGCATTTCTCCATTCCATTGTTGATTATGTGTTCAAAAATAGGCTATTATAGAAGATAAAAGACCTATCTTTTAAAACAAATACTGAATAGTTTTCAGGGTTTAGGCGCATTAGGGCTAATTCTCATTTTGGCAACCGACTCGCTAATGGACTACTTCTCATTATGGCCACTTTTCATTTTGGCTACTTCTGATTAGGGCGACTTCTCACTTGGGCTACTTCTCACTCGGGCTACTTCTCACTTGGGCTACTTCTCATTAGGGCTATTACTCATTAGGGCTACTTCTCAAAATTTGGGAATGTTTATTGAAATAAGTACTGTCTTTATGTATATAAACATGTTAATTCATTCATAAGAGATCAATTACATTATTTTAAGAATGAATCAACATTAATTGAACCAATGTAATAGATACGTCCACAATAAATATAAAAATAATGTAATTGATCTCTTATGAATGAATTAACATGTTTATATACATAAAGACAGTACTTATTTCAATAAACATTCCCAAATTTTGAGAAGTAGCCCTAATGAGTAATAGCCCTAATGAGAAGTAGCCCAAGTGAGAAGTAGCCCGAGTGAGAAGTAGCCCAAGTGAGAAGTCGCCCTAATCAGAAGTAGCCAAAATGAGAAGTGGCCATAATGAGAAGTAGTCCATTAGCGAGTCCGTTGCCAAAATGAGAATTAGCCCTAATGCGCCTAAACCTACTAGCTTTTTGATCAAAGTGATGTGGAATGGAAAGAATATGCAACATTCAAATTGTCAAATCATTATCTCTAGTGAAAAAATGTCCTTTAGGTAGATTATTATGTAAAGTAATAGTAGGTACCTAGATTATTCACCAAAGAGAAACAGAAGTGCCTCATGTCACGGGCATATCGAAACCCGAGTGCCACGAAGGATCTTGGGGGATAAACCCCGAGCATAGCAATAAGGTTAAATATTAACTTTTAAGCAAAGCGAAGGAGAAAGAGCTAACTCTGATTATAGCAAGGAAATTAAGTTAACCCAAGGCAAAGGCACCTTTATTTCCGAAGAACTTACTCTACTTTTCACATATACTGAGAGAAAATCAAAATCCAAAAGTATGGGCACGCCATATTATGGCGGTAAGTCCCCTCTTTGAGGAGCGGCTGAAAAGACCTCACGGCATCCTCACCTTCCGCATGACGCAGGTCTTCACCGGACTTGGAAAGTTCGGGAGGTTCTTGCACCGGATTCGTGCGGAAGAAACGCGCAGGTGTCACCACTGCTTGAAACGCCCGGATATCGCGGTAGAGCACACGGTAGAGGAGTGGCAGGCGGTCATCTTCTTCTGTAAAGCAGTAATGCTAGCAAAGGAGGAGGTCGCACGCGTGAGGCAACGGCGCATACCCGCGCGTGTGCGAACCTCGGACGTGTTAGTAGCGCAGGCGCCGCCTGCGCACCGTGAGCGTGCTGCTTGAGCGTCACGTTTTTAGTGCCATAGATTATACATATAAATACAGAGATTTAGTGCCCTGCAGCGTGTGTGGAGAATGCACGCTGCGGTCGCGCCCTCACATGCCTAATTTATTTATTTATTTAAACTTTATGTACAGTGCGCCTTAACTGCCAGTGGCTTAGTTTAATATCTATATTTAGAACTTTTTTTTTTCCTTTTTTACATTGTCCTGACATAATAGTAGTAAAGAGAAACAGGTAACTGATATATTTTGTAATACATAATATGATTGATTGGCAACATGAGCGGCCTCCTCCTTTGTTACCATTACTGCTTCTTAGAAGGAGGCAATCGCCTACCACTCTTTCTTGCTTCGGGCCATGGCCTGTACCAACGCCAGGCGCGAGAGATCGTTGCCACCAATCGCCCCCACGAGGACACGGCGGCGGTGCTCTTCCCAAGCGGGGCACAGCTCTATACCGTGTGCTCCAGTAGGTCCACTCAATGGACGCTTTATAATAATGACGATGCAGCATGCTGCTGCACTATTGTGCCCTTCAACCCGCACTCGCTGAGACCTGCCTGATAAATAGCTCCTGAACTATTCCAGGACTAGACCTCTTATTCCAATAAGTCTGGCAAGCAACAAAGACACAGACACGGTATCAAAAGCCTTCTGGAGATCAAGGAAGACTCCCATGCATCATTCACCTTTGTGTAATAATGATATTAAGGGTGTGACTGTGACCGTTATGAGTACAAGGACCGCATCTTTGGTCGATTTACCTGCCCGGAACCCATATTATTTACTGTGTAACTGACCTTTATCCTCCAGGTAACCTATCAATCTCTTATTAACGACTTTTTCAAGTATCTTTGAAATAATTGACAAGAATGATATCGACCGATAGTTGGACGGAGTCTCTTTTAGGCCGGACTTGTGGATTGTGCATATAACAGCTCTCTTAAGCATTTCTGGAAAAACTCCCGTCTCAAGATTAAGATAGCACATGTGAGATAGAAGTTGCCAGGTACATGACGTTCTGTTTTTAGGATACTGGGGCACTTTTTGTCTTAAGTCCTAAAACAACATTTCTCACCTTAATGGGATTTGTTGATGTTAGTGATATAGATTTTAAAGGCTGGCTAGATGCTTTTGTTTGCGCAATAAGCTCATCTTCGCTTTCATTCATTTTCTTCAATATTTGATCAGTAAGTGTCCTTGCTACTCATGTAAAGTAAGTGTTAACCTTGTTTAAGGAATCCACAGGCGAATCACCGATATCTAAAAGCTCCCTTGTGGTAACTTTATCAGATTTAGTATTGCATATTTCTTTTATTATTTTCCATGTCTCTTTTATGTTTCCTTGGTTTTTTCTAATAGTTTGATTTTATGTTTCCTTATTATGTTGTTACACCAATTGTTTCCTAATTGCTTTTTTGACGCACATTCCTCACATTACTAAAACATTGCTTTCATGTACATACAAGCGCCATTTTGAAACGCCTGTGGTGTAAATGTTTCTCCATACGTTTGGTCGTGATTGCCAGTATAAAAAAGCAGGCGTTTAAATTTATTTTATTCAAATTACTTTAATACCTTTTGCCGCATCTGATTCTGTCTTTGGTAGATTCGAACACATTGCTAGAACATTGCTATGATAGCGTGTTTATATTTAGATAATAAGTAATTTGCTCAGATCAAAAATAGACCCGTCATTCTGATATCAGACTTTTTTTTATGGTAGGTAAAATCATCAAATGACAAGTCCTACCCTTGTGTGGGCCGAGACATGGTGTCAGACTCTTACTGACTAAAAGCCTACCCTGCTCCTTTCATTGCCTTCGTTCCAAGGCCCCGGGGTTAATTTTCACATAACCCTTGGCCCCAGTAGGCTCCGGCCTACTGGGCCCCTACAGTTTCCTGACAACTCCTTGTGGTGCGCGGGAACAGTGCGCGTCGTAAACGACTTGGGGTCGGACCGGTCTGTTACTGGACGGACGGACGGCGAACTACCCATAGCCCGCCGTCCGAAAGCCCGCGCCTACGGTGGCCAGAAATCGGGATCGAAATCCCGGCGGTGGCGGCGGCGTGTGCACCTGATGCCGTCGGCCTCCTCCTTTGCTAGCATTACTGCTTCGCAGAAGGAAGCGACCGTCTCCTCGCTCCGGAGCATGGCCTTTACCAAGGCCCGGTTCAGGCTGGTGGCTCACAAAGTTTTTTATATAACTCTAGTTTTATAAAAGCACATTGCTTATGGGCATTTATTTTCTTTTTTCATTTTTTGCAGAACACATCACCCGGTATTGTTTGTTTCTTATTTAACACCAACTTCCGAAATTAAAATACTTGTAGAGTTTTTTTTTATGAAGTCAGTTATTTTTTTTTTTGTAAAATGTTTTTTATTTCACACTTTTTAGTTGCAATACGCTTATAAACAGTGCCTATTTCTCATGACAATTTCAATTAACCCAAACACTGCTAGGATAAGTCGTTTAAGTATGAAGTTCCCGTGTCTCCCTTTCACCTTCCGGCTCCATTACCAGTTCAGTTAGATAGTACCTTATAGCCAAAGGGCATCTCATGACGATTATAATAAGCCCAAACACGGCTAGGATAAATGACTAGTTACGGAGGCCCGGTGCCTATCTTCCGGCTCCATTATCATCATCAGGGCACTTCAATGATACCATTTTTAACATAACTATTCACAACCATTTATACATATATTTGTATTGTTATAATCGCTTAACTTTCTTCATTGTGATTTCTATGTGAGTATGAAGTTCCGTTGGCCATTTCTGGTCTTTTTCAACAGTTTCTCTTCATCAAATGTTATTTTTTGACTGTAAATGCTTAAGTTCTCGATGAAAATACCAAAATCACTACATAGTTGCCTGTGTTGGGAATCCAACCCAACAGATCCATGACGCGGTGTTCACGCGCAGGCGGCATGCACATACGTCATCGGCAGCGGGGCAGCGGAGACGCGGGCGCGGACACAGGGGGTCCGGCGCACCGCGGACACTCGCTTCCACGGACCGCTGCGCGACGGACGACCTCTCGATTCCCTTTATTTATTGTTTGTCCGGGATCGTTGTATTTGAAAATTGGAGTAACGGCAATATACCAACGCTTATAGAAAGTCCACTCATTTGCAGCATCATTTGTAAAGAATGGGTCTTTACATTTGAGGAGTTCCCTCAATTCTTCATGGAACTCGTCATCAGAACTGGATTTTGAAATAAATGTGACCAATTTGAAAGCATACACTTTCAAGAACAAAAAAATTTGCAAATCGGTCTTAAAACGACGGAGTTCTGTGGTAACGAACATAAAAACAAAAAATACAACCGAATTGAGAATCTCCTCCTTCTTTTTGAAGTCGGCTAAAACTAAATTTAAGCAGCGCCTAAGAAAAAGCCGTTTTTTTGTACTTTTGTATTAATACAAAGGAGGAAAGGATTAATCCTTATCAAAATAAACTATTCAATATTTAAGTCTGGTTTAGTGTCTGTATATTAATTTTTGAATAATTCAATTTAGACATTCCATTAGAGAGATAAAATGATTTTAAATCCAAATCACTGAAAGAAATTCTATTCACCTCCTGGGCTCCCCAATTTTCGATGAATCCTTTCCAAAATTCATTGAGCAGAAAATACAAAATTTTATAATTAATGACGTCTCGGAAAGACTTTTAAAAATTAACATGCATTTGGCTCCGGGCCTTGGTTCAGGCCATGGTCCGTAGTGAGGAGAGATGGCAGGCGGTCGCCTCCTTCTGCGAAGCAGTAATGCTAGCAAAGGAGGAGGCCGACCGAATCAGGCAGAGGCAACGGGGCGCTCGCCCCAGCCGCCGCCGGGATTCCGATCCCGATTTCCGGCCACCGTAGGCGCGGGCTTGCGGACGGCGTGCAATGGGTAGCACGCTGTCCGATCGTCCGGTAACCGACCGGACCGAGCCCAAGTCGTCGACGGCGCGTTCTGTTCCCGCGCGCCTCAAGGAGCTGTCAGCACACCGAAGAGGCCCAGCCTGCTAACTGCAGGCAGGCAGGGTCGAAGCCTACTGGGGTCATGGGTTAGTTCCGAAAGGAATGCTCGACCCCGGCACGATAGGCTACGAAGGAACGGGGTAGGTTTTTAGTCAGTAAGAGTCTGACACTACTTCCCGCTCCGCCCAAGGGCGGGATTTGTCATTGGATGATTTTACCTACCATAAAAAAAAAAAAAACATGCCTTTGGCTTTTACACTCATTCGGTACTGTTGTTTTGGGCCAAAATTTACATATAGCCTTTGCTCCTCCCATCTGTGGAAACACCCACAACTTTTGGAAAAAGTCGATCAAATTATTAGAAACACATTATCCTCAATCTTAAATGTGGCCATGGACGACCGAGCGTGGCAGCAAGCCACGCTTCCCATCCGGCTGGGTGGCCTCGGCGTCCGCAAAATTTCTAGTATAAGTTTACCAGCTTTCCTCTCCTCGGTGCACAGTACTGATACATTAACCAGGAATAATTTATCTTCCTCACTGGTTGATGTTGAGGTACCGTGTTTGGCCGATGCGTTGAATGCTTGGAAAATGGCTTGTGTCAACACGGATTTGCCCGACAACCTGTCCTCGCAAAGACGGTGGGACGTGCCACTCTGCAGTACTATACGTAATAATCTAATTAACACGCCTTCAAGTACTGCTGAGCGTGCGCGTCTGTTGGCTGTGGGAGAATGGGAGTCGGGTTTATGGCTTCAGGCACTCCCGTCATCCACCATAAGCACTATTATGGATGACGCTTCGTTTCGGCTAGCAACTTGCTTACGCTTAGGCGCACCCTGTGTGCGCCGGTGCCACTGCGGCGAAGCCGTCGACAGTCTCGGACACCAGGGCCTGTCCTGCTGCAGGAGCGCAGGCCGCATAGCACGACATGCTAGCATCAACGATATTATCCGTCGAGCTCTTGTCACCGCCGGTGTACCTGCCGTATTAGAACCTAATGGCTTGGTACGTGACGATGGAAAGAGACCAGATGGTATGACGTTGGTGCCGTGGAAGGTGGGTAGGCCTTTGGTGTGGGACGCAACCTGTGTCGACATCCTTGCGCCATTACATATTCCAATGATTGCTGAGACCCTTAAATGGCGCAAATACTGTAACCTTATAGGTAATTACAGTTTTGAGTCGTTTGGGGTTGAAACGCTTGGGTCATGGGGTCCGAGTGGGCGTCTCCTTTTTAAGGAAATTTCACGCCGTCTGATCGACACTTTGCGTGACCAGAGGGCTGGATCGTTCTTCGCCCAAAGAATTAGCATTGCCATTCAACGTGGCAATGCTGCCAGTCTTCTAGGTACATTTTCGGATGACAGCGATGTGGAGGAGTACTTCGACGCCTGAGTGTACTGTGTTTTTGTATTATATGTACATAGGTAGGTTTTAGTATAAATAGTTTAGTTAATATTTAAGGTTTTGTACATGTGTAGATATAATAAATAGTTACTTACTAGATCTCGTTAAAAACAATTTTTCGGTGAAAGCTTGCATGGTAATGTACATCATATATTTTTTTTTGTATTTTTATTCTCTTATTTAGGAAGTTACAGGGGGGGGGACACATTTTACCACTTTGGAAGTGTCTCTCACGCAAACTATTCAGTTTAGAAAAAAAAAATGGTATTAAAAATCTCCATATTATCATATTTGAAGATCTATTTATAGATACCCCACACGTATGGATTTGATGAAAAAAAAAAATTTGAGTTTCAGTTCTAAGTTTGAGGAATCCCCAAAACACACGCATCTTAAATACTATAATAAACATCTTAATGCGGTTCACAGAATACATTACCAAGTTTCAACAGTATAATTCTTATAGTTTCGGAAAAAAGTGGCTGTGTGTGACAGATAGACGGACAGACAGATAGACATGACGAATCCATAAGGGTTCCGTTGTTTGTGTGCAACAGTGAATGTATGTTTGCAACTGTGATGACACTGATTTTATAGATGTGTGAGTTTCGAGTCCAGGTTTTCTGATTGCAATGTTAGCACGTAACGTATCTTCCCTGTGTCGCAGCTGTACGAACAATAGTCGAACAATTCCAATAAAAAAAAAGGAATAGAAGAAAAGAAAAAAAGAAAGAAAAATTCACTTATTTGCATTACAAAATGGAAACACGTTAAAATTAAACAAAAAAAAAAAACGAAAACTGAGTAATGCCAAAAAGACCACAGCTCAGTATAATGCCAAATGGCAATACCACCTGACGCTGAGTTTCCGTTGCAGACAAAAAATAAAAAACTGATAAAAATTGATGCCAAAGAATTGATTCCCTAAACCCTAAACGCTTAGTAGATATACCATGAATTTCGTGTAGGTACTATATCGTCATGGTTACAAAATGCATTAGATGTAAGATACAAAATAGTGGTATGTTCAATATTGCTCGATGACGTGATTTATTTCTAAAACTTATTTATCATCTTTTCGGGGAAAAATGCGTAACGGTTTCTTGTGTTATAAAAATTTATTATAAAAAAAAAATTGCAGCAAAGAACACGTATAAGATACACCTACGTAAAAATATTCCTTTTTACAGTTTTCAATTGGTAATAAATGTGAAATGTAACGAATGTTAATGTTATTCTATGTGTAATATAATTTACCCATGAAGTAGATTATAACAATTTTAAACTCGTTTATACACTTGGCACTACTGTTGGTGCCTACAACACTATAGCACTACTTAGTTAAGGACTTATATTAGTATTGCCAAAATATAGTACAGATATTGAAGGAAGTGGGCAAAATTTGACATTGTAAGCGGTGCAATTGATACACGAGTTTGAGGCGAAAATGTTACGGAGCCTAAAGTGTGCCAATATATTGTGTGCTTTTTCTTAATAAATCATTAATAAATTGACTGTACCTTCTCAGTATATCTATGATAATATTTTATATGTTCATAAAAACAAAAAAATGTTTAAAAAATACAGTGATATCCATAACGTCAATACTAGGAATAAACATAAATTTGTGGTTCCTGCAACCAGGCTCAAAAAAATAGGGGGCTCATTTAAATGCCAATGTATACACTTTTATAATATACACATTCAAGAACTTAGCCTGAATAAGTTCAAATTATTTGTGAAGCGAAAACTTTGTCAGGAGGCTTTTTATACTGTAAAGGAATATCTTGAAGACCAAACGGCTTGGGATTGACCTGCTCCAGTACAGACACAGGATTGTAGTAATATGTAACATTCTTTTTTGTCAAATTCTCCTTTTTATTTTTGTATTTCTTTCTTTCTCGAATTTGTCATTGATGACTATTTTTATTTTATTTTTTGACTTAGAACTTAGATGGTTCTTTATTGTATTTTACCATTTGTCATTGATATTTTTTGTTTATTTACATTTTACGGCTTGCAATAAGCTGCTTAGTAAAGCGTTACATTTTTGTAAATTCTATTTTATTATTGTGAATATGTGGACTATGTGGATTACTTTTCTTTTCTGTAATTTTTAACATGATGTCTGGCAGTTTTGAGTATTTGATGCGTCCTACCCAAATGTCCTTTCTTTGGTAGTGTTCGTCAAGTCGTTGAGCTCCTTAGTAGTCCTAAGTTTGAGCTACACGAATACTGACAAATGCTTGCACAGACTGGACAGGTCCACTCAAATCTGTGTGGTTCTTTCTTCAAAAGACCATCTCAGACACTAATCTGCATGTTTCTCATATTATTTGACCATTACATGTTTACTGTGTGGACTTTAAAAGAGACTTTGACCCCTGAGTTTGTTTCGGTGTTTCTTCTCAGGGTAGTCAGCTGGGAAACACCGGCCTCATCTAGTTAAAACTGACGAAAAAAAATAGATTGTTTTTTTAAAACCTATTTACAAAATAAAAATCACTGATTATGAAATATATTGTTTAATACATGTGAGTGAATGCCCAAGCGTATCAAACAATATAGATATTATTATATATTTTTTATCACATTGTTCTATTTTTAAACCGCTTACTATAAAAATATATTTAATATTTAGAAAACCAATAAATACTCATTTTACCTACCATAAAAAAAAAAAACACCAATAAATACTCATACCTACCTATATTCATAACTTGCAGATGCAGAAATAAAATGTTGAATTTATTAACAGGGTCAAAATATTTACGGCGACATTAAAAATGCATGCACCTCTTTGCTTAGATTAAAATGCTCACCTCCAGCGGTAGGAACACGCCACATAGTTATAATTCATTATTATCTGTGGCCTGTGTGTGTAAAATAAAGTACTTGATTAAATATGTAAATAAACTTTAGAAAATTATGATACCTAGATATCATAATTTACACCAACAAACAATTTGATACTGAGCGGCAAAATGCAAAAGTTTTTTTTTTTTTTTTTAATTTTGCGGTCTCCCTTTGCGCATTCGTTCCCCCACGATGAGAAAATAACCCCTCCGTTGTGTAGGTAATGGCATCTAAACAAGAAGGGTTCGTTATTATTATCTATTGATTATTTTTTAAATAAATCTGGATTTCGTTGCTATGTACAAAAAATAAAAAAATATGATACGGGCAACCCCGCGCGGCGGAAGAAACAATCATCCGAATCATCCCACCCATAAAATATAATAAGGCACTTAAAATAAATTCATTCTCCACTGTTCACTCTAGTCGTGATTATTAACGTCAGCGTAGATAATAATAAATACCTACTATTAAGTCATACTGGACCTATATAAGTGACTTTGTAATCTAGTGATCACAAATAGCAGCTGTGCTCACAAAGAAACAAGTTTCCTATCGCGATAGAGATGCGTTCCGTCAGTGTAGTGTTGTTGCTCGCAGCGGTCGCAATGGCGAGCCCTGCTCCAGATTCTATTAAACCACATTACGACGTGAGCAATGCAAAAGCCTTGTTCGAGGACTTTATAAAGGAATATAATAGGAATTATAAAGATGAAGCTGACAAGGAAGCACATTTCCGGGCCTTTGTCGCGAGTTTGGAAAAGATCAATAAGTTGAACGAAGACAGTTCAAGCGCTACTTTTGGTATAAACAAATTCGCTGATTACACTGAAGAGGAGAGGCAGAACATGTTTGGACTAAGAAGTGAGTACCTACCAATTTTTAAATTTATTCAAACGCTGTTTCAATAAAAATATTGACAAACTTTGACACGACATTCAATGACATCATGATTATAATATTAATATATTATGCACTGTGTCACAAGGAGATAGAGTTCATGTTTGCTTACGCATTTACGGTAAACAAAGACGGAATTGATTACATTTTTATCAGGAAACATACTCAGGAAATTATTCGTTTTGCAACATGTTGTAATGTTATATTATACTTTTTTTCCGTCTTTAACTAATATTAAAAACCTAAGTTCACAAACACTATCCCTAGTAAAGTGCGTTTCACTTTCACTAAAGAATTCCCTTTGTTGTAAGGTTGGCTCCTCTGCCTGTCTAAACGTCAAAGAACGAAGGTCAGGGCTGCCAGATGTACGATTTAAATCGTACTCCTACGATTGTTTGGCATTTTTACTCATGTACGATCGCAAAGACAAAGATACAGACAGGTTTATAATTGACGTTGGAGACGATAGTGATACTTCTGATAGTAGTGATTTTTGTTATGATAGGGATGATAGCAACATCTCCGGAGGTTACATCCTGTGAGTAGACTCCTTTCTTGCATCCAATAAAGCTATGAATTATTCCGAATTCCTATGTAGTAGTATATTTTATCCAATAATAGTTTTTACAGTTTCAAAAAGAAAAAAATAATTAGAAGGTAAAAGTAACAAAATATAGGCAAATCTCCCTAATACTGAGTAATTTCATTGTTAAAAATGTAGCAATACTGGTTTGCCGGGCTACCAACACTTAGGACATTTGTTTGGCATTCTGTACAAAGAGGTAACACTTGACGTTTTAATCGCGTGGCGGCCTTGGAATCTGGGCTTTTAATCCAATATGAATATTTATTGAAATTCAAATGATAGGATTGTAAAATCATGTGGTTTCATTAGAAATACGATTTTTTATATTGCATTATGTTGTTATCATTTTGATTAGCTGGGAGTTCCGTATTATTGTGTTTTAAATTAATATATTATAAAATACATCTTTCTTTTCAGAACCGCAAAACTAAATTCGCTGGGAATGAGATGACAAAAAGATAAGATACATGTAACGTGTATAAAAATATAACATTTCGAATATTTTAAAACTACTTTTTGTAACTGTTAATAATAATCAATAATAACATTGTTTTTGCACTCTTATAAATTGGTATTAAAATATGTAAACATTATGTTTTATATTTGCATTTTATTTATTTGCATACCCGAAGAGTAATAATATAATTATGCCATAATTGTTTAAACAGCTAACAACAGTTTTAATAAAATCAATTGTCAATGAAACGCAGATGTAGTTGAAACATATTCTTTGTTTAAAAAAAGAACTTAGCTTTCATTGCGCTACATCGCATTCAACAAATAATATTTTAGTCACATACATACATGGGTTTTTTTTTTGATGGTGAGTAACATCATCCAATATCATCTCCCGCTGTGAGCGGGAGCGTTAACGCTCAGGCGCCGTGCTGGAGCCGCACCGCACCGTGTGGTTTGGCTCTCATACCCGTATTTATAAAGAAGTGATTACTCGTTGCTAAGTAATTTCTTAATCAAGTCATTATTTAAGATTTGAATTTTTAATTACAAAATCTTATTTTATAGTGGAGTAACACACGTTTCTCACAATGACATCGGCAAATAATTTGATGCTAGACCCCGTGCACGTTAAATCTGCGAGCGGCCAAAATTGAAACTAGTCGTTTTCCGCCATCTTGACACTTACGTTAGGTGTCAGGAGAATGTCTTCTGTTCTGTGTTTTTAATCGTTTTCAATGTAAATAATAGTCATCGTTATACCGAAAGTGTACAACTGCTGGCAGGGATATTATCTTGAAAACCAAACGTGCTTGATAAGAAGAATGAGAAAATATCGGACCTGTATCATTTTCCAAAGTCGGACCATTTGACAAATTATTTTTAGGGTGACCATAACAATAAAACTTCCTAGTAAAATAGCCTCAATCACCAAAGCGGCATTTAACAGTGTGACATCAGAAAAATGACTGACTGTCAACAAACTAAAAGACAAATATACACCGTTAAATTTTGGTCGTTTTAATCCCATGAAGGGTCGATTCGGTACATGAAACACTATCGATTTGTAAAGATAAAATTAAAAAATAAAGTCCTTTTTGTCGAATTATTAGACGCATGTACGAAATCTTCTTTGCCTTGCATCTCAGGTAAGTAAAGAAAGAAAGTAGGAGAAGTTAACCCGGATTGGGTTATCTTTCGGAAGCCAACCCTTGGGCTCAGTAGGTTTGTGCCTTGCTGGGCTCTATGCTATGCTTATTTTATTAATGAAAAGGCGTGACATTGATTATTTGTGTAAGTTAACATCTGGAAGTACAACAGAATCAGTATCTCTGAGTGTCTTTGGCTACTTTTATAAAGAAAAAAATCACGGTTCCTTCAGTATTGGTCATAGCAGCAAGGCCGAAAAAAAAGCAAGGATTGAATAAATAACAAATCGTATTAGCAAAACAAACTTGTCTAGATTAACGTCATGAAGACAGGAAGATTATCCTAGAGGTCGGTATAAAATAAAAAAAAACTTGGGAAAAAATATATTTTGCGAGTAAGCAGGTCTGAAAGCCCTAGAAAAAAAGTGACATTTCTAATACGAATTCTTTGTAAGAAAAAATTACACGAGGTGTTTTTGCTTAGGAACAAGATAGGACTGCCATAACGTGCGTGAGATACGCTGTCACCTTAATGTTATAGTAGTAAGGTAGATAATCATGAAAAATTAACTGGCTTGGTGCTCTCGTTGTATGCGCGACTGCTGGTTCTGAGGTCTTGTATTCTATTCTCGGGTACATTAGAGGTATTGTTGGTGTAACCTCCCCGTTCCCTGAAAAACACGTAAAGCTATAACTGATCCTGCGTCCGATCTCTGCCTGCTGGTGTCAGATTTAAGGGTGTTCCTGTGTTTGTCCAAAGGAACATAACAAACCTTCATCTCTGTAACAACCGTGCACCTATGTGAAAATATTATTATCAGCATTTTCTGCCTTTTTATTGTTCCTCCTATTGGGACTCAGGCCTCCTCTCTAGGAGAGTGAAAGGAAACTGTGTGTAATACGATAGGATAACTTTTGGGTCTGTGGGTCTTGGTGAGAACGAGGGCTTCCACCTAGTTTCGGAAGAACGAGAGCAATTGTCCGACCTCTTGAATGTTCACGAATATATTTTTGCTCGAGGAGATTGAGAAGAACACCGCAGTGTCCTAGTTCCATTCGCCGCGCAGCCCTGGTTCAGACCATGGTCCTTAGCGAGAGGGAATGGGATGCGGTCGCATCCTTCTACGAAGCAGTACTGCTAGCGAAAAAAGCGGCCCAGAGGGTGAGGGAACGTAAATTCTCACGGCCTAGCCGCCGCGAAACAAGACGTCCTGGTGTTATGAATCGCAGAGCAGTCTCCAGCCACCGTAGGCGCGGGCATGCTGACGACAAGCGATGGGTAGCTCGCCGTCCGCTCGACCTATAAGGACAGAGTCCAGCCCAAATCGTCGCCGGGACGTAGGGTTCCACGCGCGCCTCAAAGAGGTTTCAGTAAACTCTAGAACGCAAAAGACACTTTTGCTGATTTAGGAACTGATCACACCCTCTTAATCCTTGTATCACGCTCTAAGAATTCCTTCTTTAAAAAAATCCATACAAAAATATAGCTTAGTTGAAGCGTTTTTCACCAGTACTAAGCTATATGGCGTTATGGAGCAATGAATATGATTGGTGGTTATTAAGGGCATCTATAGCAACGTAGCTTAGCGAATCTCTGGTGGAAAAGCCTTCCGCCATATTTATCTTAAATGGAGTCATTTGTGAAAGTTGTTTATTTAGACAAACCAGTCACCAGTGACGTAGATAATAATCGATTATATAATGAACATGGATAATATAGTCTATTATTTTCGAATTAGCTATATATGTTATGGTCAGGTGTTTGTGTACCGTTTACAAAGCGCCAATAATTGGGTTTTGTTTATCATTTGTATTGTGGTCACAAGCGAGATTACTGAACATGGGATCCTGGGTTTGATTCACAAGTTGGGTAAAGTGTGTTTGGGTTATTCCGTTAGAGATTTCTGAGGAGCAACCCGAAGTTTGGAAGTTCGTAGTATGATGATACCCTCAGAAAGTACGCAAAGCCATTAGTCCTGCGGCTGATCTCTGACCATGGCGACTCCTAGGCCATATAGAGTTGCCGTTTTATCAGACTATGAAATTAAACTAACAAGGAGTGCGCTTATGTTTGTGCATACGCTTTTCTACATCAACAAAAATAAGAGAGGTGACTACATGTTTTTTTTTTTAAGTTTCGTATACAACTTTATATTTAACTAGCTTCTGCTAGCGGCTTCGCCCGCGTGAAAGTCGGTTTCTCTATAGTCTATACTATGATTTTTTATTAGATGAAGTAAAGTGACAGCTATAACAATAGTTGTTTGACAGTTGGGCATTGTTATTTGACAGTTGGGCATTGTTATTTGACAGTTGGGCATTGTCCACTGCTGTCACTTTACTTCATCTAATAAAAAATCATTAGTAGTATATACAAACTTTCAACCCCCGTTTTACCCCCATAGGGTTTTTTTTTATGGTAGGTAAAATCATCCAATGACAAATCCCGGGGTGGAGTTTCGTAAAATTCGTTCTTAGCGGATGTCTAAATCTTATAAGGGTTAATCTGCCTGCCAAATTTTATGTTTGTAGGTGTTATAGTTTTTGATTTTTCATTTCCTGATTAATCAGTGAGTGGTATTTCGCTTTTATATATGTAGATTAATATGTATACGAAAAACATAGTAGAGATCTAATCCATTTCATAGAGATGCGGCCTAAGTTCTAGTAGTGGGAACATTATAATTATTACGTATTAATAAAAAACTTTAGCAGCTAACTATCCTATAAATACACTTAAAACAAACAGTTTAGACTAGCAACTCCGCCGTATCGCTGTCGACTGGAAGTAATAGCTAATGTTTTTCTTAATAAATTGATACCACAGTCAGTTTATATTTAAGGATAACTTTAAAAAAAAATAACGTTATAAATATTATAATGAAGTCAAAAACTGAACGATTGTCAGCATTCTTTGTACCGCTCCTTGGATACGCATCGCTCTATTGCCAATTTGTAGTTACGAGCTCGGAGGGCCCGCGGGAATACTGCTCAAGAACTCGTCTTCATTCTCATATAAACTGGTATACTATCCTCTTTCTTACAAACTATGTTGCTCCCTTATATTTTACATATTACAAATTGTATG
Organism: Leucania comma; assembly: GCA_958295575.1. Taxonomy (NCBI): domain Eukaryota; kingdom Metazoa; phylum Arthropoda; class Insecta; order Lepidoptera; family Noctuidae; genus Leucania; species Leucania comma. Next base: position 10,520,765 of record OY282470.1, read on the forward strand.
CAGATATAAAAAAAACATTACTGTTTGATCGAATCCAAGCTGCTCCTAGATGAATAGGTAAATAGATATTGGTGAAAATAAAAAGGCTTGGTAAAAAAATTGTCTTTTTAGTATCCCACTAATTGCTCTCAGAAACAAAAGATGATCCCTTTCAACTGTTAAAATAAATATGCTGTATTACGCATTTAATGAAAATTTTTATATTATTTGTCCTGGTTCTAGATTGAGAAACGCTGGCATAGCTGGCCTGGCACCGATTCCTTAGCACACCGATTTCTTTGTATAATTTGATGAAGTATAAAAGTAGCAAAAAAGACCATTTTTGCCACTTCTATACTTCATCAAATTATAGTTTTTGACTGTAGACCCGTTTTTTGTGGTGGGTAAAATCATCAAATGGTATCTCCCGCCTTTGGGCGGAGCAGGAGATAGTGTCAGATACTTACTGACAAGAAACCCACCCTGTTCCTTCGTTGCCTTTCATAATAGGGCCGAGCCTTCCTTTAAAAAACAGAACCTTGGCCGCAGTAGGATTGGAGCCTGCTAGCGGGCTGAGCCTCTACGGTTAACTAACAACTCCTTGAGGCAGTGGTGGCCAAGTGGTAACGCTCCCGATTTACGAGTTGTAGGTCGCGGGTTCAAACCCAGCCAGGCGCATTACTTTTTGTAATTTAATTCATCACCACTGCTTTCAAAACGGTGAAGGAAAACATCGTGAGGAAACCGGCATGTCCTAGAACCAAAAATTCGAAGACATGTGACATCCAACAATCCACACTGGGCCCGCGTGGTGGATTGCGGCTCATGCCCTCTCCTAGAGAGGAGGCCTAAGTCCCAGCAGTGGGAACATTGTAAGGCTGATGCTGCTGCTGCTGCTGCCTTGAGGCGCACGGGAACAGTACGCAGCTTTAACGAACTGGACTTGGTCCGACTGTGACTCTTGAATTTTCGTCGAAAATACCAAAATCTCTATATGAATGCTTAAAAATATTTAAGGAGTTCCCTCAATTCCACATTGATTTTATTATCACAACTGAGTTTTAACAAAATGGGATCAACCTTAAAGTATAGCTTCTCAAATACAAAAAAAAATACGACTGAATGGAGAATCTCTTCCTTTTTTTGAAGTCGGAAAAAAAGATCATATTCTGCAACACGTTACATATGTCATCAAAAAAAATGTAAAAATTTACAATTAGTTTCGTAAAATGCTCGTAATAATATTATTTTTATCGGGGATACAGTGATCAATCAATCAATCAATAAATTTTATTTGCATAAAACGTGGTGTACAAAGATGACATTTGATAGAAATAGAGCATACACGTTTGATTATAAAGTATCAATGATGAGTTTTTAGTTATAGTATTTGATTCACAAAATATTGATAGTTCTATACAATAGGTACTTACCTACATTGCAATTTTGCAATGTAAGTACTTATTACAAACAAAAGGAGTTTGCAATAATCCAGTGATACGAGTATGGTATGCACGTTATATGTAAATGAGGTCCCATCCCATCAATTCCCAGTGTCGCCTATAGATGACAGAAGTTTAATATTTTTTGTTCTTTTACACGAAATTTTTATTTTATTCTACCTTTGCAATAAAGCTAATTAATAACACCCTTTTTATTTATGTTTTTCATATCACAAATCAAACGTCACTTGTTTATTTTTTCTTTTACTTCATTTTTTTTTTTTTTTTTTTTTAGTCTTATCTAAGTGTATTGAAGCTATTTCATTCAAAAATAAAAGTTTTTCCTACTTATTTGGACATGAGAATGATTAAAATTTTAGACTAAAAAAATATAAAATGACAAGCATGGGCCATGAATCACTGTTATTGCATTATCTTTGTATGAGTATGGTTAGGTACCTACTGCACGTGATAGTTAACTAGTTTTTATTATAATTAGAGTAGTATTTTATAATTGTATAGTTAACTATAAATATTGTTGGCTTCGTGTATCGATTACCTATTACAATCCCTTCATTTCAGAATCAGCAAGTGTAGTACAGACATTGGGTCCTGTAGTAAATGTGGGCCCCTAAATCTGTACAAACGATAACGAATTGAAAGTTAATTAACTAATTATTCGAACAGTACCTCTACCATGAGTTTTAAGCAATAGTATTCGTCACTACTCGATATCGACGCCGTAAATATTTTGTATGGCAAATTTTGGTTCTGCAAGTGACCGCTAGAGGCGCTGCAAAATTTGCCATACAAAATATTTACGGCGTCGATATCGAGTAGCGACGAATACTATTGCTTAAAACTTATGGTAGAGGTACAGGCCACTTGGCTCTCTGGTAGCGATGTTTCTATAAGCATTTTGTAACAATGTCTTTATGAAATACCTACCCGAGATTGGTTTGGGCACGCCACGATTCATTTTTTGTGTATTGAAAAACGTCGTATAATACACGTAAGTAATGTATGGTTACCGTTCTTGGCTCTCTCAAGCCCCTCGCCACGACTCGGGTCTTAATACCGCCTCGACGGTAACCTCCTACATTACACACTTATATCATAATGTACTAGGTATAATGTCACCATTGCACCCGTGCGAAGCTGGGGCGGGTCTTTAGTTTCATAGCTATCACATTATGCATTTCTGTTTTGTAAGTATGTTTTATTTTAAAAATAGTGGCAATGGAAATCATCTTTGGAGAATAATTGAAGTCATTGACTTCTCCCACTCTATGGTGGAACGTGGAAAGCGGGTCCTATGAGCCCAGTACGGTTCAGCCCTACTACCACATCATCATTTAGACGGGCGTGGAAACCTACGCGCCTTCGACGACTCGGGCTCGGTGTGGACTGTGGACGGTTACCGGACGACCAGACGGCAAGTTCGGTCGAGATAAATTATAGATAGAAATCTCAAAAAATAAAAAAAAATAGATAAAAAATAAAAAAATAAAACAATCAAGGAAGTGTTAACGCGACGAAACATTAAAACTCTCGCTTTGTTCCTTGTATAACACCAAAAAGTAATGTCTCCGTCGAGTATACAACGTAAGCTATAAAAATAACAGCCAAGGACCTAGTTGATTGTTGAAAAACAAAATGCTACGTTTTATTTGTGCCGACAACTGTACGAGGGGTAAATTGAAACGCGGGTTGGGGGGAACAGAAATTGGCAAGTTTGAGCACCACGACCCATTCCGGGGATTTGTCGGACCCTCGTAAAATGCTCTTCGGAAACGGGCGGAGCTACCGGAGGTTTATCTTATTTTGAAAAGCCTCGGAAGATGACTCGGCGTTTACGAGAACGCCTGGCGATCGTTCGAAATGCGTTATGGAGAAAAATTGTGATGTGAGCACTCTATTAAATCCTCGGTAAGTCGTAATAGTTTCTGTCTGACGGGATTATTGATGGATACCTTAATCCTTTTGAGTGGCCTGATGGTTTAGTGGTTAGTGGCTTTGTCTGCATTACCAGTGGTCGTGGGTTTGATTCCCACCCGGGACAAATATTTGTGTGATGCATGAGCACGATCATTAGTTCTGTGTCTAGGTGTAATTTATATGAAATATAGATAGATATGATGTATTTAGAAATATATAAGTATGTTTATTAGTTGTCTAGCACTCATAGCAGAGCATTGGTGGCCGAGTGGTAACGGCGAGCAGTGTTGGCCGAGTGGTAACGGCACGGACTTACGAATTGTAGGTCGCCGGTTCAAACCCAGCCAGGCGCATTACTTTGTGTAATTAAATTTATCACCACTGCTCTCAAAACGGTGAAGGAAAACATCGTGAGGAAACCGGCATGTCCTAGAACCAAAAATTCGAAGACATGTTACATCCACCAATCCGCACTGGGCCCGCGTGGTGGATTACGGCCCTTTCCCTCTCCTAGAGAGGAGGCCTGAGTCCCAGCAGTGGGAACATTAAAAGGCTGATGATGATGATGGATGATAGCACAAGCTCTGCTTAGTTTGGGACTTGATGGCGTATTGTGATAGTTGTAGAATCTTTTATAAATTGCTTAAGAATAAACAGTTCTTCATAGTGACTGGGTTAAGATTTTCTCAATCTCCTCAAAATTAGGTACGCCTTATTCAAGATTTTCAAGAGTTCTCAATTTTTTTAACGTCCAAGGTATCATTTATTTAGATTAAAGTATAGTATTAAAACAAGAAAAATAAAAACACTCAATCTAATTAAAAACGTATTATATCTAGTAAGTAGACGTAACTACTTAAAAAAAAAACATACTTTTCGAAATTTCATAACACAGTTTAAAGGTACGTTTAGACTAAGACACTTCATGCGGTACACTCAGTGTATATATCGAGTGTCTCTGTATGTGTGAGTGGACACTTATGTTCATACAGATATACTCGATGTGAACACTCGTATAAAGTGTCGTAGTCTATTGGTACCTTTACGTTCTTTCATGAAAACATGCGAAGATCGAACGGCTGATGCATCGTATGTGTGGTGCAGCAATAATTATGTTTATGATGAACTGGCCGCACCCGCGTGAATGTTAAACATTGTCCCAAGGGTCAAGGGAACATACTTGGGAGTACCTTAAGGGCAGGTTCTACTCATTTTAAACTTTTTTAAACCTCTGGAAATCCACAAACATAGAAGAGAACACCATGAAAATTTATTTTAATAAAATTGACTATATGACTAAGCGCTTGGCAAAAATGAAAACATGATATAAATTAATTGGTTCGATTCGACGATTACGATTTCAAACGTATTTATCTACGAGATTACGTTACGGAAATATTTCAAAGTTACAAAAAAAAAGCTTGTTATTAAAAAGCGCTTCACAAAAACAAAAATCTTGAATAGTTATTTTTTTTTTATGTAAAAATAAAACCGCTGTTTTGGGGCCGCGAAGTCAACATAGTCCCGAGCGAAGTTCATACAAAAAAACAGTGACTAGAACCGGCCCTTAAAAGTATTGTATATGTTAGGGACATGGTCTATTCATGTTTAGCACATGAATAGACCAGGGGGGCGACAAGATGTAACAAACATAGAGATATACACACAATGCCTTTATAATATTGGTCTGTGGGTGTTATACACCCCTTTATTTGCGTTGGAGGTTAAAAATAACGAGGCTGCTATGATCTTAATTAATTAAAGAGATTTTATTACATATAGGTATATTATTTCACTTGTTTCGTATGTAGTCTTAATTTACGAGCTCAATAAATTGGCGAAACGCATTTTCTTTCTTAAGGCCAGGTTTTACTCATTTTGAACTCTTTTAAACCTCTCTGGAAATCCAAAAATATAAAAAAGAGAACACCATGAAAATTTATTTTATTAAAATTGACTATATGACCAAACGCCGGGCAAAAATCGAAACATGATATACCTATGTAAATGAGTTGGCACAATAAAAATAAAATCGCGAATCTGACCCTAATTTATGATTTCAAACGTGTATATTTATTTAAACGTGTAGATTATGTCACGGATCTTAAGTTGCTGCTCAAGGTTAAGGATGAGTCAGATTGTGAACGTTTGCAGGACGATATTGACCGTGTGGTAGCATGGAGCCATAGTAATAAACTTCACTTCAATGTGGATAAATGCTCGGTTATAACGTTCACTCGCGCACGAACACCATTGTGCTACGAGTATAAGGTAGAAGCAGCACCAATGCAGCGGGTGTCGAAGGTTTTTTTTTTTTTTTTTTTTTTTTTTATCGTAGGTAAAATCATCCAATGACAAATCCCGCCCTTGGGTGGAGCGGGAAGTAGTGTCAGACTCCCACTGACTAAAAACCTACCCCGTTCCTTCGTTGCCTATCATGCCGGGGCTGAGCCTTCCTCTCAGAAAACGGCCCTTAACCCCAGCAGGCTTCGACCCTGCCTGCCTGCAGCTAGCAGGCTGGGCCTCTACGGTTTGCTGACAGCTCCTTGAGGCGCGCGGGAACAGAACGCGCCGTCGACGACTTGGGCTCGGTCCGGTATGTTACCGGACGATCGGACAGCGTGCTACCCACTGCACGCCGTCCGCAAGCCCGCGCCTACGGTGGCCGGAAATCGGGATCGGAATCCCGGCGGCGGCTGGGGCGAGCGCCCCGTTGCCTCTGCCTGATGCGGTCGGCCTCCTCCTTTGCTAGCATTACTGCTTCGCAGAAGGAGGCGACCGCCTGCCATCCCTCCTCACTCCGGACCATGGCCTGAACCAAGGCCCGGCGAGAGAGATCGCTGCCGCCGATTGCCCCCACGAGGACACGGCGATGCTCCGCCCAGGCGGGGCACACCTCTACAGTATGCTCCACCGTGTCCTCCGGGTGTTCCGCACAGTGGCGACACCCGGGCGAATCCTCCGCACGAATCCGGAACAGGAACTTGGCAAACTTTCCGTGTTCCGTTAGGACCTGCGTCGTGCGGAAGTTAAGAGTGCCGTGAGGTCTTTCCAGCCACGCCTCAAGGATGGGCCTTATCGCCTCGATTGTGGCGCGCCCCGAACGAGGTTGCGATAGTCGCTGACGCCATTTCGCCATGAGATCCCGCCGGAGCTCTGTCCGCCATGCCTCGACTTGTCGTGGCAGCGGAATTTCGCCCCGGCGTTGCATCTCCATGCGCTTGTCGTGCATGTGTGCAAGGACTGTTGCCTCCAGATCCCATGGCGGTTGGCCAGCAAGGAGGGTCGCCGCCTCGCGGGAAATCGTTCGGTACCCTCGCACCATGCGTATTGCCATGACCCTCTGGCACGCATTCAGCTGGGCCTTCGGCTGCTGTTGCAGCGACGGCACCCACACCGGAGCCCCGTAGAGGGCCATGGACCGAACGATTCCCGCGTACAGCTTCCGGCAGGAGGCGTCTGGTCCCCTGAGGTTGGGCAGGAGCCGCCCGAGAGCAGCCCCAGTCCGATTCAGTTTGGGAGCCAGACGTCGGAAGTGCTCCTTGAAGTTCCACCAGCTGTCGAGGACGAGTCCCAGGTACTTCATCGTCGACCCGACGCTGATGTGAACTCCTCCTACCGTTAGCTGGGAACCCGGTGGTGGCGCACCCCGAGGGCCGTGAAAGCACATGGCCTCGGATTTGTGCAATGCCACCTCGAGTCCCAACTGCTGGATCCTATCAACGACTATCGCAACCCCGCGTGTCGCTAGTTCGACCGCCGTCCGGTACGACTCTCCCCGCGCTAGGACCAACGTGTCGTCCGCGTAGCAGACCACGCTGACCCCGTCGGGGAAGTCGCCGCGCAGCACGTAGTCGTACCCGATGTTCCACAAGGGTGGTCCTAGTACCGATCCCTGCGGAACACCGCACGACATCTCTCGACGTTTCCACTCTCCCTGGTGACCGGGGTAAATGATATACCTCTCCGACAGGTAGGCCTCGATTATACGACAAAGGTAGTCGGGCACCCGGTGGTACCGGAGTGCCGTTCCAATGCTACTCCAGGGCAGGGAATTAAAGGCGTTGGCAATGTCCAAGGACACTGCCACGACACACCTGCTCTGGGATACCGCATCCCCCGTCGTGAGGGCTCGCACGCGCATGATGGCGTCCACCGTGGAGCGCATCCTGCGAAAGCCGAACTGTCCGTCCGAAAGGTCCGGCCCCACCCGTGCAAGGCGCGCGACGAAGCGGGTGTCGCAGGTGAGAGATCTGGGTGTATGTCTCACGCAGGACCTCACATTTCGCGATCATATTATTACGATCTGCAAGAGAGCCTACAGAAATCTAGGTTTCGTAATGCAGCAAGTTCAGGGTTTTACTAGCATAACCACGCTTAGGGTGTTGCATGACGCACTGGTCAGGAGTCACCTTGAACATAGTTCGATCATATGGGCCCCACACGAAGCGAAATACAGTGTCATGTTAGAGCGGGTACAAAACAAATTTACAAGATTTCTGTATTTCAAATTATATGGGGTGTATCCGCTCTTTCCACTGATGTACCCCACACTATTTGTACTGGGTATGGTGGGGTATAACGAACTCAGGGTGCGCCGGGAGTTTAGTCTTGCTGCCTATGTGGTGAAGCTACTGCGTGGGGTAGAACATAACCCAGGAGTGCTGCGCTACCTGAAGCTCAACGTACCGGACCGGTACGTGTGGAGACGCCGACGCCCGCAGTTACTGAACGTGCCGGTGGCCAGAACCAATCTATTGGCAAAGACCCCACTCACCAGAACAATCCGTGTCGTGAACGAGGTTCACGAGAGACAGGATATATTTTCGGGTTCTTTGGGTGAACTAGCAAGAGTATTATTGTATGTAGTTTGTTGTGATATAAATATAAATAGATAAAAATAATAAATAAATTATAGGTAATAGTAGTATAAATAAAAAAAATAGATAATATTAGTTGAAGTATGCATGATCATAGTATAAATGAGGAATATTATATTGATTAAAAAAAATATTATGTTATGTTGACAGATAAAATTTAATATTATTATTTAGCTAGGTAAGGTTAGTTTAGTTTTTAATTAGATATAAGTAATTATATAATGACTGCACTGTCGCATTGGGTGGAGGCCTGTAAAGGCAGTTGTATGAGGATAAATAAATAAATAAAAAATTAAATAAATAAAAATATTTGGAAGTTATAAAAAAAATAAAGCTTGTTTTCTAAAAGTGCCTCGTAAAAACAAAAATCTTGAATAGTTGCTTTTTTTTATAAAAATAAAATGCTGTTTCGGCGGCCGCAAAGTCGACATAGACCTAGGGGCTTACTCTCCTCTCATAGACCTAGGGGGTCTAATTCCGATTGATTGACATTGGAATTGTGACGTTAGGTACTCTTGAATTTGATGCTAGGGCCGAATTGCGTGACCTTTTTGGGAAACTAAGTAAAATGGGGGTTGGGCTTGGCGTGTGGTCACGCAATTTTTAACCAATTTGGCGCTAGCATCGAATTTAAGAGTACCTAAAGTCACAATTACAATGCCGACCGATCGGAATTTAACTCGAGAATTGCTTACCCTGGGCGGAGTTCATAGAAAATACTCAGTGACTACAACCGGCCCTTAAGTAAAGCCGGTGTGAACTATAGTAACTACTACTCTCCATCATTGAATAAGTCAAAGCTGTCGAAACTTTCCAGTTTGTTTAAATAACAACGCTAAAGTTGGCCATTTATTGCAAAAATCACGATCGAAATGTAATAGTCCTCTTAAAGGAATCTTTTCTGTGAAGTATGTTGTGTTTAGTGTTGGGAATTCTCTGTATTTTAGTTTTCGAGTACTGTTTCACAATACATTTGGGAAATGGGATTTGGCAATGCGTCTCGACGTAATGACGGCTTGCCACGTGACTTTGCCTCGAATACAAACAAAGCCTTTTCTTTGTATCTGTCTCTTTGTAGAATGGAGCCGTCGAAAATCTGACAATATTCTGCTATTATTAAATTACATTACAGTATGGTTTGATGCTTACACAAATTAGATTCCTTCTGTATTAATAGCATCCTTCTTTAGTTATATGATGTAGACTAATGACATAGTGTTATGATGTTCTTTTGAACCCCGAACGAGCAGAAGGCTTTCATTTTATAAGGCTTGATGAGCGTATAACAAATTGTACCCTCAATAGCGTTAACAAATGTGTTTCACGGTTCCATTACATTGTATTTTTCAATTATTATGAGAAGTTGGCTTTCCAACTTTGCCTCAATTTATGTCCAGAGGGCTTAAATACGATTGACATTATATTAGCGATAAAGACACAAACTAATGCCAAAAAGCCCAAAATGTATTGAATGGTCTACAGTTCCAGGGCTTATAGGATGATAAGTCATTAGATAGCAATAACTGCCCGAAGGGAACCTGCTCCCGGCATTAAAATTATACAATGTGCTATTCCAGGTCATGGTCGACTCGTGTGCTAAATTTCATCCAAATCTGTTCAGATGTTTGAGCGTGAAGAAGTAACAAACATACACACACAGTCACAAACTTTCGCACGTATAATATTAGTGCAATTATCCTATTCAGAAATTATTATTTCAGCCAGGTGCATTACTAAGTGTAATTTATTTCATCACCACTGCTCTCAAAAACGGTGAAGGAAAACATCGTGAGGAAACCGGCGTGTCATTCAAATGTGACATTCACCAACCCGCACTGGGCCCACGTGGTGGATTATGGTCCATTTCCTCTTCTAGAGAACAGGCTTGCGTCCCAGCAGTGGGAACATTATAAGGCTGATATGCTATATGTGTCACAATAGGTTTCAAGAATTTATTTACTCATAAATAATAAAGTACATATCAAATGATTTTACATTGGTAACTCAACAAAATAAAAATCTTTGATTTCTCCAGGCTGGTCATTAATCACAGTTGCAGCGAGCGCAATCACATCACATACAGTCTTGCCAGTCAAGATTACGGTTGTATGCGGGCTTGCAGACGGCGAGTAATGAATAACTCCTAGTCTGATAAGGACTAGGTCCGGGTAGACAGCCTGTCATGATCCACGCATATCTCAAAGTGTTATATGGATTCCACTTCTTCTTCTTTTCAAATCGATCATAAACTCGTTCTATTCTATTCTATTCTCGTTAAACTGTTGGTTGGAAAGAGCTTGTTTTATAACACGCAAGTCATCATCGAACCTCCAACCAAGGAAAGAATAACGCTTTGGGTAGAATAACACCTACCACCATCCAATTTCTTGAAACCCCTAGAAAATCTCCCACCTGGACGTGAATTGCAGTGGTCTGTATGGAAAGCACTAAATCGGTTGCGCACCCAGGTAGGCCGCTGTAAACACAACCTGGCAAGATGGGGTTTTATAGACCCATCGGATACGGATCAATGTGAGTGCGGTGCTGTTCAAAACATGAGCCTATGGAGGATTTAATGAGTGCCACCGATGCTGCATGGGGTCCACTAGGGCTGCTGGATTGTTCGAAAGAGTTACTGCAGCCCTGGAACGAAAAGGGTAACTGGAGGAACACAGGGCCAAAGGCTGCTAGAGACTCAGGAATTTTCTGAAAACGAAACCCGTGGACACAGGTGCGCAGGTAGTCGACTCCTTTTGCGAAACAGTATACTAGCAAAGAAGGAGGCCATAAGCCTGGGGCAACAGCCTTCACGCCCTTGCCGCCGAAAGGATTCCAATTACGAGCAATAGGTACGGACGCCGAGCAATGGATAGCTCGCCGTTCGACCATCCGGACCGAGCTCGAGTCGTCGACGGCACCTTAGAAAGATAGAAACCTAGAGAGAAGCCAACCGCTGAGGACCATGGGTTATGTGAAAGTGAACCCTGGGGCCCTGGAACGAAGGCAAAGTAGGAACAGGGGTGGTTTTTAGTCAATAAAAGTCTGACACTATTTCTCGCTCCGCTCAAGTGCGGAAGATGTCATTGGATGATTTTCCTACCTAAAAAAAAACACAGGTGTGGTTTTGGTTAATAAAAGTCCTCCACGCCTTCCTACTTCACCCAGAGCGGGAGGAGTCATTGAACGATTGTTCACCTTAAAAGAAGGGGGTTGTAGTCAGTGTTACACTCCCTTCTACTCCATCTAGAGTTGTAGAGCTCATTTGATGATTTCACACTTAAAAAAAGTAGTAGACAGATTCATCATCATCATCAGCCTTTCAATGTTTCCATTGCTGGGACACAGGCCTCCTCTCTAGGAGAGCGAATGGGCCATAATCCACCACGCGGCGGGCCCAGTGCGCCCAAACCGCACTGGGCTCGCCGCGCGCCGTTCGGCGGCAGCGATCTCTCTCGCCGGGCCTTGGTTCAGGCCATGGTCCGTAGTGAGGAGGGATGGCAGGCGGTCGCCTCCTTCTGCGAAGCAGTAATGCTAGCAAAGGAGGAGGCCGACCGCATCAGGCAGAGGCAACGGGGCGCTCGCCTCAGCCGCCGCCGGGATTCCGATCCCGATTTCCGGCCACCGTAGGCGCGGGCTTGCGAACGGCGTGCAATGGGTAGCACGCTGTCCGATCGTCCGGTAACAGACCGGACCGAGCCCAAGTCGTCGACGGCGCGTTCTGTTCCCGCGCGCCTCAAGGAGTTGTCAGCAAACCGTAGAGGCCCAGCCTGCTAACTGCAGGCAGGCAGGGTCGAAGCCTGCTGGGGTCAAGGGCCGTTTTCTGAGAGGAAGGCTCAGCCCCGGCACTATAGGCAACGAAGGAACGGGGTAGGTTTTTAGTCAGTAAGAGTCTGACACTACTTCCCGCTCCGCCCAAGGGCGGGATTTGTCATTGGATGATTTTACCTACCATAAAAAAAAAAAAAAAAAAAACCACGCGGCGGGCCCAGTGCGCCCAAACCGCACTGGGCTCGCCGCGCGCCGCGATGTCACATGTCTTAGAATTTTGGTTCTAGAATATGCCGATTTCCTCACGATATTTTCCTTCACCATTTTAAGAGCAGTGGTGATGAAATAAATTACACAAAGTAATGCGCCTGGCTTGGTTTGAACCTGCGACCTACAACTCGTAAGTCGGGGCCGGTACCACTCGGCCACCCGATCGGCCGGATCCGCCCGGTCGGGGGTTCGGCCCTTACCTAGTACCTAAAGTAGACAAATTGTATAATCTTAAAAAGAAACGTACTAAAAGCGCATGTCTTTAATCATACCAGCATATTACACGCGGGCGCGCGCCGCCCAGTCTTGCTCAAGTTACAACTGATGTACGGACCGTACATCCAGTCCTATTACTAAGCTTCACGCATCATTGTCACGGGTAGCCAGCGGGGACGTGTTCCTCTAACGAGGGTAGCACAGTGATCAAGTCATGTAGAGAAGTACATACGCCTCGGGGTTAGCTTGCTCAAGTTCGGCCCAAGTTACTGAGTAGCCTTTGTGTTACAGTCAAATTAAGCACGTGTACTTGTATATATGTATATGTAGATGAGCTTGTTATTTAAATGTAAGTATAATAGATGAAGGAAAATTTTAAGGTAAAGTTATTATACTTGATATAGACACGTGGGAGGCTTCGATCATAAATTATTGGTTGTTAGTAATATTTTTTTTTACAATATTTTATTTGCAAATGTGAGCAATTAGGGTACAATTGGCGAGGTCTCTCTATTTACGAAAGGTGAACTCTATTTACGACTGCTTACTTACCTACGAGTTGCCTTTTGCGTTCCAGGGCCGCTGTAACTCATTCCAGCAATCCTGCAGCCCTTACAGGCGGCAAGACCCATTGCTCGCCGTCCTCAAGCCTGGCTACGGCGGTTCAGTAGCAACTTGAAGTTTGATTTGCATTTAGGTGACAAATAACGGTTTGAACCTTTGTACACCTCTGCTATATCGCTATATGCTATATCGGTAATGCGACTTTAATCATTTGAATACCGTTTTTTTTGTCGCTCCACGAAATATCTTATTATAAAACTAAACAAGCGAAGTCAACTCACAACTATCTTACTTCAACAAAACACATAAAGTTATACGAAATTAGAAAACTACCACATACAGAGTACGTCACAAGTCTCAGGTTGGCAACGTTTGGCAAGATGTGAAGACGTGCAGTCTGGCTATAATGAAGACGCCGTTTAATTAACTTCAGAGATGCCGCGGCCCTCGAACTTGGGCGTATGCTGAAGAAATAATAATGAGCCGACACCCACCACGCTTCTGCACGCCTGGTGTGATCTCTGAACTATTCTTATTTTCTTTGGAAATTAATTGGATTTTTGGTTTTAATTTAATTAATTTTATCTAAAAAGAATTAATAATAATAATATCCAACAACTGTCACAATGCCACCTAGTTCCAAACTAAGCAGAGCTTATGCCATGAGCCTACTCATGGCATAAGTTAGTTTAGTACCTACCTATACATATTAGACTAGTACAACTGATAAATATACTTCGTAAATAGGGTGACTGGTACTTAGTGAACGATACTTAAACACGTGATTGTAGTCATGATAACAGACAACTTTTATTATGGGACCAAAACTGAAATCGCATTCCATCGTCAATGGGTAGCGGTTCTGGCGACAGATTGGTGCAATGGTGACATGGAGCACCTGGTTTTGTACCCTTGTGTACCCTTCAACGGCCAAGTCACACAACATTAACTATAATAATAAAGAAATCGCAATAAGGAACCTTAGACTTGACACGGCTTTGTCTAGATTTCATTACTTTTTAGAGATAAACAAGCAGCTACATCAAGACTTGGCTAGTTTTTTACAGAATGTTTTTGGTGGGATTTATATTTCCAGATTTAACCTTTTACAAAGATTACTATTTTGTTTTTTTATTACATTACAATATTATAGTATGTACATTTATGAGCCGCAAATGTATGTATACACATATCTTGGATACTAGCGACTCGCCCCACTTTTACACGGATATCAGAAATATTTGATATTCTTGGTTATCTACTGTAAAATTACATTATACGTTTAAACCTTCCTCATAAATCATTCTGTCTGAAAACTGTATGAAAATCTGTTTTGTAATTTTTGAGTTTATTGCTAACAAACAGACCAACGCGGTGGGTGGCTTTCTTGTAGATTTAATGATAAAAATGTAAGGATGAGGTGATCCAATGCCTAAATATGGTAAAGCTATCATAACCAGGTCACACCTTGTGTATTGAAAAATATTAATATAATTTGTCGCTTGAGTACTCCGCGCCATAACACCATCGCCTGCGGCTCGAGATTCCACCTCAGTCGCAATAACAAACTTTTTCAGTTGTACCAAAATTTACTATTTCTTATTAAATAGCAGCTTGTCATAAACACCTTGTTAATAATTCGAAGATAAATTAAAGCCCTATAAGTAAGGTATGCTTTCCTTACGTACAGCGGGAATTAAGTTACAAACATACGAGTAATCAAACGGTTCGTTTGTTCTCTTTGTTATGGCGCCGTTATTACATAAGAGTTCCAAACACGTTGTTACTTTACAACATACATACAAGTAAGATTTTACGTTTCATTTGGTAGGCGTATTTTGTAAATAAAGATGTGATTATTATATCTAATAATTAATGAAAGTTATACTTGGACGCCTTCAAAGTACCGCGCGACAGCAGCGTGGCTGCAGCGCTGCAGTCGTGCTGCTTTGTTATTTCATTAAAATAAATGACAGTTGCAGGGCACTTTGCGATAATTTGAAGGCGCCCCTAAATAACCATGACTTTGCAAAATCAAGAGGGTCTTCATTTTTCTCGTTTAGTCAGTAAGTCTGACACGAAAAAGCAGGAGTTAAGTTATCTGATGATTTACCAATTAATTGGGAAAGGATTGAGGCATCCCCGATTACAATGATCCGATATATAAATTGTAAACTTTGCTTAGTTTCTGCTAGGTCATATTACAAAAAATTATAATAACAAAGATAAGGTGATAATAAAAAAAAAAAATCACAGTAAAATAAAAATAAGTTACATTATTGTTTAAAATATTAAGGAACAGCGATGGTGTGTTATTCCAGCCAAAGTAATATTTCCTTAGTAAGTATTAGAAGAGCTCATACGCTGCAGATAAAGCGGTTTAGTCACGTATATAATATACATATGAATTGCAAAAGGCGTCATGTGACATATGGATTTCAAAAAGCAATAGGTCTTTTATCTATTATTCGAAGACATGTGACATTCACCAATCCGCACCGGGCCCGCGTGGTGGATTTACGGCCCATTCTCTCTCCTAGAGAGGAAGCCTGATTCCCAGCAATGGGAATATTGAAAGGGTGATTATGCTAATAGGTATTTAATAAATAACCTGGCACGGTTGGAGCAGTGATTGATAGGTTACTGCGCTGCGTGTCCCAGGTTTTCGCACGGAACAAATATTTGTATAACCTAGTCATAGTTAATAATATTACACAACTATCACACAACGCCATCTAGTCCCAAGCTAAGCAAAGCTGGTTTTATTCCAGGTTATTCCGGGTCTGGGTGTCTTGTGTAGTTATGTGAATTAACATGTTTGTGAATGTCATAAGGTCACGATACAGAAGTCATTGCTAAAATGGGTCTGAAAAAAAAACTCAATGATTAAAGTGAATGAAAATAAATACAATAGCCTTTCATAGAAAATGTTTACAAAAGATTATGCTGATTATATACACCGTATTATTCATCCAGAACATTATCCGTATGAACAATACTTTTGTATTACATCGATAAGCACGAATGACAAACAATACATTGTATAAATAAACTAAATACCTTTTAAATAGGTATGTGCGTAAATACAACTGTTTAGCGATAAACTAAGTAGTCGAATTATTTTAACAATTTGAAAACTGTTCAGTAACACATGTTACAACGATTTACAGCTTGTTTTAATTCTATTAAACAAAGGAATTTTCATATTGACCTACTTTTTATATTACTCACTAGATTTTTACCACGGCTTCACTCTTACAGTCCATGCTTAAGGACGAGCATTTTTTCAGGATACAAAGGAGCTTAAGACACTCAGACACTGTAGCTTCTTATCATTTAATAAGGGCGTGGGCACATGTCTACGGCACGGTGCCGTGAGACGGCACGGCATCGTGTCGCGGTTTGGTTCGAGACGGTGCACCGCAGCCCGATAATAACCACCGTTCAGATTTTGTCTTGATATGGACCGTGAAAGACGTATTATTCTGCTCCAGACTATGTTCTGTCGTGACGTGACACGATGGCGGTGACGTGCCGTTGACATGTGTCCACGCTCTATGTCCACGTCCTAAGTCTTAATCATTGCGCAGCGTTGGTAGGCCTCTCATGAGGTGGCCAAATGATCTGGTGAGTCACGGGAATGTAACGGTGTATGTGAGAAGCACATGGACCGTTCGTTGTGCCCACACTTGGCAGAGGCTTGGTCTTTCGGCTGAAATGTTGATGATGAATAGTGTTAGTAAAATAAACGAGTATAATATTACTTACACGCTGTGAAAAAGTATCAAAACTGTTTAAATTCTAAAATTTAAAATCAATTATGAATATAACTGTACCTCCATAAATAAAAGTCAAGAATTGTAATTAAATTATTTCGTCACTAATGAAGTTTAACTTACGTTTTTGTGAACTTATTTTTTGATGTGTGAAGGTTTACTTCTTAATTAGATAATATAATGAGGTACAATACTTTGTTTGTTTAAAAGTTTGATAATAATTATGCTTAGAGAGCAGTAGTGGCCCAGTAGTAATGGGACTTGGAGGTCGTTGGTTTAAACACAACCAGACGCGTTAATTTGTGAAAATTATTTCATCATCACTGCTCTCAAAACGGTGCAGAAAAATATCGTGAGGAAACCGGTATGTCCTAGAACTAAAACATTCGGAGACATGTGACATCCACCAACCCACACTGGATTATGTGGATTACTGTACATCCCGTTTCTTTTCCTAGAGAGGAGGCCTGAGTACCAACAGTAGGAACATAAGGCTGAGTAACTGATTATGCTTGTTCTATGTTTATGCTTAAATATCAACTTTCCAAGCTGATGGTAATATTCATGTTCTTTAGTGATATTTTTTTAAGTCTTTGAACTTATTTAAAGAGTAATGAGAGATGGGTATATTTTTAGGCAGCGGCATTGTTCGAAAAAATCACCATTAACGGCCGTGGAACGTGAAAGGGTAGCTGAAGAAACGCGAATAGAAACTCATTCGTATTCCTTCAGCTACCCCTTCACGTTCACGTTCAAGTCAGTTTAAACCTTGCGTAGAGAGTAGAGAGTAGAGAGTGTGAGTGCACGGTGCCGAGTACGGTGCACCGCGGGCACAAGACCAACCACAACCATCGTTCAGTTTTTCTCTTGATATGGCCCGCGAAAGACATTTATTATTCAGTACCTCTACCATGAGTTTTAAGCAATAGTATTCGTCGCTACTCGATATCGACGCCGTAAATATTTTTTATGGCAAATTTTGCAGCGCCTCTAGCGGTCAATTGCAGAACCAAAATTTGCCATATAAAATATTTACGGCGTCGATATCGAGTAGCGACGAATACTATTGCTTAAAACTCATGGTAGAGGTAATGCTCCAGACGATGCCGCGCCGTGACACTGCACAGT
Source organism: Leucania comma (assembly GCA_958295575.1). Lineage (NCBI taxonomy): Eukaryota > Metazoa > Arthropoda > Insecta > Lepidoptera > Noctuidae > Leucania > Leucania comma. Next base: position 10,538,726 of record OY282470.1, read on the forward strand.
TGCGGCGGCACGACGTCACCACCGCGAGATGGCGTCGCTTTGCACGGTGGCGGTGCGTCCACGCTCTAAATAGCTAAGATGTCTACATTAACTAAATTTAATTGTTAATGTTATTTTGATGTTAATATCTAATAATTGTAAATAAATTAAATTGTTAATGTTAGTTTGGTGTTATGAGCTATACTCTGCAAAATACATAAATCAACTTATGTATAAGTACGTAGGTACTTCAGAAAAATAATGTTATGTGTAATTTGTTATTTCTATTCGATTTTCCTGTTATGTGATATTTTCGACTGCCTACAGTCGTGTTTGTTATTCATTATGTGCCAGTTATTACGCCACAGCGATAACCGCAAGTGTAATGCATAATTATGTAGGTACCTAAAAGTAAAATATTATCATTTTTGTAAATTTGTTTTTTTTTTTAATAAAAAAAACCGGGCAAGTGCAAGTCGGACTCACGCACTGAGGGTTCCGTACAAACTTACCTATGAAAACAGTTCAATTCCCGAATCGACTTTCGAAGATTTCCAAATCGTAAAATGTTTTTTTTTTTGTGACGTAACTTCAAAACCATTTTCATATTTTTTCCTATATTTGTGCTATGAGACCTTGGTTCATACCAAATTTCAGGTTCCTAAGTCAACGGTATCCTAAGTCTCTATGAATTAATGTCGAAAACGTATTTTTTTCCGACATAAACGGCCATATCTTTTTTTACTTACTTAGAAGTTCAATTTATCCACAGCTTCAAGGGACCGCAGACCTGAGTATATGGTTTTAATTTCAACTCGATACGAACCCGCGTTCTCAAGATAAACGGTTTTGACAGACAGATGGACAGACAGATAGACAGACAGACGGACAACAAAGTGATTCTATAAGGGTTCTGTTTTTTCCTTGTAAGGTACTGAACCCTAAAAATAAGTGAGTAGTCAGGTGATAATTATCGTAAGTGCCTAATTTTATTATTTAATAGGTACCTAAAGAGTAAAGTATTGTTGCAAGTGTAAACAATTAAAAAAAAAAAAAAAATATTTGCGTAAGTGATGACTGTAATCAGATAGGTCTAGTTTTCTTCGAAATGAATTCTAAACTGAAATCAATTTGTTCAAGAAATATTTTCCAAATTAATAAAACCGAGTGGACTAGTCTCAAGTATTTCCATTTAAAGAAACTGATACCTTATCCAAAATCACTACTGTCAACTTTAATTAAGGACAAGAACTTTAATGAGGATTATCTGAGCCAAAAAAACCTTCGCTAACTATTCAAACATTTCAAGAAATTCTGCTGAGAAGCTGATAGTGTTGCCAAAAGTTCGTCGCTGTTAAAACTTTATGATAATTAGTGAGTCGCTGGAGCTAATTCAAAGATCAAGCCGCAGAGATGGGAGTTTGTCGCCAGATGTAATATCGCCACAGCCTCGTTTAACACTTGGGGAATCTCCACGATTGTAACTCAACAAATAAGTTCGAAACTTAATTGTAGATTCTCTGGGACCGCATTTAGTTTTAGTCAATATAAACGTTACAGACTGAGTTCACACTAAACATTCCTATTACATAAAGAAACTTATCTGATTTCAGGTTTCAAAGAACCAGCGTTCAACGGCTGAGTTTGTTATTAAATTGCAGAGCTACAATGTCAATGTCGTACACTACGATATTATTATTCTTATTAAGCATATTTTTTCCACGATTACGCTGCCACTAAATCTTCGAAACTCGTTAATCGAAGTTTCTGAAAGTACTTGGTGGCTGACGTCAACTGCCTTTGGCACAGCCCCGCCTCTGCGCGACGCCAATTTAAATGATAAAACTCAGATCCCTCAAAGGATAAAATTCAGATTATTCCGCCCTAAACTAAATTAAAAATCTCTTTTTCAAAAAAGTGAGGCCAACCATCGTGCCTAGGTACACTCGGCTATTATGCGCTAAACATTTTTAATTGCAAAACGGTGCTTGACCCAAACCCTTTGTCTATTTCAGTTCGAAATATACAATTATTATAATATACATATTATATTAAATTATTAAACTATAGATAACAAAACATTACATAATATATTACCTCGGCATCTACTTCAAACGTATGAGCAATTAGTTAGACAAAACATGAATAATTAATTAATATTGTGTATCAGTTTTCCATTTTGATATTAATTTAATTATCTCTCTACTAATGTTACTATAATGATATTATTTTTGTTATGAGTGGTCTCGGATTCTGTTCGAACATACAAAATTCACCTTTTAAACTGTTTTGTTAATATAGGTTTTTTCTTTTACGAGTACTTATGTGGGGAATCATCTAAAGATTTTCTTCTGCTCCAAGGCGGAGCGAAAGGGCGTGTCAGACTTTTGTGACTGACTAAAACCCTATGTTCCTTCTTTGTGTTCGTTCCAGGGCCCCGGGGTTCTCTTTCGCCCAACCCCGGGTCCCAGTAGGCTTCGAACCTGCTGGGCTCCTATGGTTTTGTTAATAAAGGTAAGCCACCAATGCAAAAAAATAATTATTAAATGGGAATATTTAAAGTCACAGCAAATGGATTTCAATGTGGACGTTGTTAAAGATATAATATTAGTTAGCTAAATAATAAAAAATAAATAAAGCCGTTATAATATTATTTAGCTAAATTATTTTTCTTTACAAGTGTATGGAAAAACGTCGTATGATACACGTGAGTAATGAGTGGTTACCGTTCGTAGATCTCCTAGGACCCTCGCCAAGGCTTGGGTTTTGGTACCGCCTCGACGGTAACCTCTTACATTACACACTTATATCATAATGAACTATTAATTGAATTAATGCACAAAATAAGTTTCATTTTCATGCGCGGGCCCGCGAGATATTTAAGGAGTGGAGGGAGGCCTTTACCCGGGAGTGGGACAGAACAGTCTTACAAAAAGAAATTAATATATTTTTCAATGTGTATTTAACTCTTTATTAATGCAGCAATATATATGAAGAAATTTATTACAAATTAATTAATTTGTATTATCAAAATGTATTAATAAAATTCATCCATCGTATTCAAATCCATTCAAAAGCGTGCTTAAATTTCGAAGTCTTGTCTTCAAGTTCTTGGCACCTTCATTTCAATAGTTCTATTCACGCCACCATACTGTCTGTAGAACTCTTGAATTCAAATGTTACTGTTTTCAGAATAAGTTCACGTAGAATTTTAAAATTCATACAGACAGACGAATGCAGGAGTACTTTATGTACCTACCCCTGCTCCTCAAGGTATTGATCTAGGTACATATGTAGGTACTCTACGCGTATGGAGTTTTAAAACTTCGTTTTACTGCAGAGGTGGTTTACTTTAGGCATCCTCTAATGATATTAATTTATATATATATACTATATATATTTATACTCCATAGTACACCAAGATTATAATTTACACAATACTATAAATAATAAAATATAAAATAATATATTTATATTAATAATAATATATTTAAAATTGGTGGCTTTAAAACATTCGGCGATATCTTCCAGGTAACCTGGAATGGATAGAGATTGCCTTGACAAAAAATAGTATCTCATTTGTTAAAAATATCCAGCTATTTAGGATATATAATAGAAATCATTCAAAATATGTTATTCCTCATAGGCTTTCATGGGCACTCATAAAAAGTAAGAAGTTCCAACTAGGTAAATGGTTTAACTTAAAAAAAGTGAATAAAAAAACCCACATTATATAGAGAAAAAAATATATTTTAAATTATTTTATTATCGTATTATCTCTATCAGGCTCTCATAGAAATTTATTAAATGAAGTATATATCTCTCTAGCACAATCAGTAATAGCCTACTGTATAACCATATGGGGTGGTGCAGCAAAATCACATTTTATACATGTTGAACGAGGACAACGTGCCATGATAAAAATAATGTATTTCAAAAGGAATAGATACCCTACTGAAATGCTTTATCAGGAAAGTGGACTACTATCTGTCAGAAAGCTATATATTATATATACCATCCTAAAGAAACATAAAAATCTACCATATGATCCGAGTGCAATAACAAGGAGACGGAAAGATCTCATAGCAAAGGTTCCACAAACTAAAACCAAATTTGCTGCCATTCAGTACAATAAATTGTCATTTCAACTTTATAATAAAATAAATAGAAAGATTTATATACACAACAAACCACTACACGAGTGTAAAAAAATTCTTACCAACTGGTTAAAAACTTTGAATTACGAAGACACTGAGGCACTTTTGCAACAAATAAGGTAAAACACGAACGTATATTTACACACAAACACTAACATACACACACATTCATACACTCACACAAGCACACATCATCACACAGGAACACACCATCATACGCACAAACACACAAGCATGCTCTAAATCTAGGTTATTAAATATTGTATATTGCTGTGGAAGAGCGGAGTTTCCTAATACAGGCATTACATGCTTAAAAGGAGGCTCCAATCACCTACTAATGTAAACTATTTGGTTCAGAAATAAAGATTTTGTATTTTTTGTATTTGTATTTGTATTATATATTATAATATATAATACAATTATGAAACAATTTAAAATATTTTGTATAATGCCATCTCATACCTATTAATAATACTTAGACTTTAGAGTTTAAAAAAATAAGCAATGAAGACTCAGATGTTGTGTGTGGTTGTGTTCCCAAATTAATGTCATAAAAAATAAACTGTACAGATAAACGGTTTAAAAGTAAAGTATTGAAAAATGCGAAAAAAAAGAACACTTTCTTAATGAGAATTCAATTCACCTCGATAGGAATCTACTATATAGTAGTGATATTATATTTTCAATACTGCCTATGTGTGTGTAGTACACAAAACATATTTATTTAAAACCAATAGATCAGCAATACAATTACCATAATCAAACATTTAATGTAAATTGCGCAGTAGATATTGTGCAATGAATTAACCGTCAAATAGCCATAATTGGTGTATAATTAATTGTTCATCAATTGCATATAGTAGGTGACCATGATTGTGTTATATTGGTGGAGAGGCATTTAAAATTAAACAGTTTGGTATACGAATATCTGAGTGCCTAATGTGAGTTTGTTTTACGTAAACGCGATCGACACGTTTATGACGTTCGGCGCACCGATTGGCCTACTTTCAGCTCTTAGCCAATCAGAGAGCCAAACGCGGTAAACGTTTCGATCGCGTTAACGTAAAAACAACTCGCACTCAGCACACTGGCAGTCGCAGCGTCCGTTACGTATATTCATTCATTCATCATCATTTCAACCGAAAAACGGCCACTGTTGGACACAGCCGTCCTCCAAGTGTCACTATAATGACTGATTCTATGCGTCTCGCATCCTTCGTATTCCCGCAACTCCCTCCAAGTCATCGTTCCACCTTGTGGGATTTTTTTTATGGTAGCTAAAATCATCCAATGACAAATCCCGCCCTTGGGCGGAGCGGGAAATAGTGTCAGACTCTTACTGTCTAAAAACCTTCCCTGTTCCATTCATTGCCTTTGTCCCAGGGCCCCGGGTGACATTTTCATATAACCTTAGGCCCCAGTGGGACCTTGTGGGGTGCTTTCCAATGCTGAGTCTGCCGGTACGTGGACACTTAATTTAATTTATTCATTCAATAACACACACACAGCCAGCCTTAAAATAACTGCTGTATATATAAGTAAGGCATAGGAGTTTTTTGAAAGGATAAAAAGGCTAATCAGAAGCCTTAAAGTCTTCTAAAGGGCAATAGAAAGGGCTCGAAGTTTCCTTGCATGTTCGGCCAGCAATGCCCTCAGCTGTGTTTCGTATTCCATAGGGTGCCCTTAGAGTGTAGTCGCTTTAAATTCCTGTCTGGAGGCTTTAATTTTAATAAGGTACATAGAAAATTCTGGTTAAGCAGACGACATTCTTTTAGGTTGGCCTGCGAGAAGCCAATCGTCAAAAAAACCTAAGTAACGACTTAGGTTCTTTAGGCTCCACTACCACCAAGCACCCACTCGACTGAGCCGCACCAGGAAGAATAGCATCGGGTGCACTGAATACCAAAAGATATGTAAGAGAGAGAGAGAGCAAGGCCGACGCCTGCTAGGACTATGGGAAGGCGTCTGAAAAAGATACTCATAGTCCTAGAATACAAAAGGCAACTAAAGGAACATAGGTGTGGTTTTAGTCAGTAAAAGTCTCAAATCACCTCCCAATTCACCTCAGAGCGGGAGTACTCGATGGATAATTTTCTACCTGAAAAAAAAAACGGCTTTAACGTAAAACCGCCGTGGCAATGTGGCCTTTAAAGCATAGCATAGCATCAGCTTTATAATGTTCCTGCTGCTGGGACTCAGGCCTCCTCTCTAGGGAGACAAAATGAGCCGTAATTCACCACGCAGGCTCAGTGCCGGTTGATGGATGTCACATGTTTTCGAATTTTTGGTCCTAGGACATGCCTGTTTCCTCACGATGTTTTCCTTCACCGTTTGCGAGCAGTGGTGATGAAATAAATTACACAAAGTAATGCGCCTGGCTGGGTTTGATCTCGCGACCTACAACTCATAAATCGGGGCCGTTACCACTTGGCCACCACTGTTTTCTGCGGCCTTTAAAATCGAATTATAAATCGGAATCACGAAAAAATACTAGGTACTTAATGCATAAAATAAATGTTATATTATATAAATTTTCAAATCTTTTAAGCCTCGAGGCTTACTTTAGTCATTAAATAATTAAAGGTCCTTATTTAAGAGCTGCATTGCAGATGTCAGTGAATGAGCGAATCCGCATCGGCAATGGCTTTGGGAGTATTAAAAGCGAGTGAATTACATATTGTTCTTCCGTCACATATATTTAATTTGTCGCGCGTATTTATGTTACCTTTCGAGGATTTATGTAATTTTTAAATTGAGAGCTTTTTATCTTTATACACACCGTTAAATCTTGGTCATTTTAATCCCGTGGAGGGTCGATTCAGTACATGAAACACTATCGATTTGTAAAGATAAAATTAAAAAATAAAGTACTTTTTTTCTAAAAGTCGAGGTAATATACGCTTGTACAAAATGATTTTTTTTTAAGTAAACGAGTCAATGACCTTGTAGGTAGCTGTCAGTCGTTGCGTACTAACTACCTACAGTTCATTGACCTTGCTCAGCTCAAGTTTACTTAAAGAAATTAATTTCGTACACGAGTGGCTTAAAAGCCACCAGTTCATGTTTAATTTTAGTAATCACCAGGTTGGTAGTTCATTTAGCAGAACTAATGCCTTACGTGGTGGCTCATTGATTTTAGTTAGTAACCACCTTAAATTTAAGGAACGTAAGGATATTGTGAGTCTATCTGTTGAGCGGTCAATTGAAATAGCCTGTATTGAGTTGGACAAGTTTATTATATTAAGTGTGTACAAACCCCCTTCTGGATTGTATGACTGCTTTGAAAAGGTAATGGATGAAGTGTTTAACAAGATCTGTAATTCAAACAAATACATAATCACTTGTGGTGATTTTAATGTTAATCTACTAGAAAACTCAGCTTTATGTAGCAAAATCATAAGTCTATTTCAGTCATACAATCTTGTTAATTTGTTTTTGGAGCCCACAAGAGTAACTCCTACTAGTGCCACTTGCATAGATAATATTTATACTGATGTTATACCTAGCCACAAAAACATTATTAATTTACTAGATTCTGATCACTGTGGGCAATTAATTACTTTTCAAAACCCAAACATCAAAGTGGCTAAAAAGAATATCACTGTTAACCCGAAAACTGCAAATCGCTTAGAAAGTTTTAAAACTAAACTCATTAATAATTTACCAGTTTTGTCAACATTAGATGATCTGAATCATCAATATGAGAGTTTTTTTAACATGTACTGTAAGCAATTTAATTCCACTTTTATACCCAAAACTATATTGGTTAATAGTAATGTATCTTTCAGTGAATGGGCTACTATTGGTATCCATAAAAGCAGAACGCGACTTTATGAATTGTATGATGAAAGAATTCTTGTAAACACTGCTGAGTTTAGTTTATATGTTAAAAATTATTCAAAATTATTCAAAAAAATATGTTCAACCGCAAAAGCGCGTTATTTGAGTTCCAAAATTAAAAATAGTAGTAATATAATTAAAACAACTTGGAATATTATAAATAGCGAAACTGGAAAGTCTAAAAAACCGTGTAATGATTATAGCCTTATAATAAATGACAATGTGGTCAATTCGGACTCACAGGTTGCCGCGGCTTTTGAAAAGTTCTTTTCAGAGATCCCCATATTAACTACAAAATCACTGAACTCATCACCTACTGATGCAGAGTCTTTGCTCAAAGAAAATGTAAAAGTTTGCGATTCCGATTTTAATTTTGAACATGTTACTTATGTAGATATAATTAAAACCTTTAATACTTTGAATGTAAAAAAGACTACAGATTTATGGGGAAATTCTGTGGATGTTGTAAAGTCTATTATAAACGTAGTAGCTCCCAGTTTAGCACTTATTTTTAATAATTGTATTGATCGTGGCGAGTTTCCTGACTTAATGAAATATAGTAAAATAATACCATTGTTTAAAACGGGTAGTACATCTGACCCCACGAATTATAGACCCATCTCAGTGCTACCCACCTTTAGTAAAATATTTGAAAAACTAATTTTACAACAGTTACAAAGATTTTTTAATACACATAAATTATTACACACTAAACAGTTTGGTTTTACAAGGGGTCGTTCAACAACCGATGCCGGTGTTGAACTTTTAGGACATATTTATAATGCATGGGAAGACAAATGCGATGTCCTGGGCATTTTTTGTGATTTGTCCAAGGCCTTTGATTGTGTTCTCCATGAAACATTAATCAGGAAACTTCACCATTACGGAATCCGGAACTCCTCCCTGGATCTTCTTACTTCATATTTGAGTGATAGGATTCAGAGAGTTGACGTGAACGGAATAAGATCACCCGGGTCTGTAGTGTCAATGGGTGTACCCCAAGGTTCAATTCTTGGCCCATTTTTATTTCTTATTTATATAAATGATTTGCCTTACCTTATAAAGGATAACCATGATATAGTGTTGTTTGCAGACGACACTTCGCTTTTGTTTAAACTTAAACGTCAGCAGCCGGTTACTGACGATATAAATATTGCCCTTTCAAAAATAGTACACTGGTTTAATGTTAATAACTTACTTCTTAATGAAAAAAAAAATAAATTTGTAAAGTTTACGATGCCTAATGTTAGGCAAGTGGAAACTAGTGTGCTAATAAAAGGTAAAGAATTGAGTCCTGAAGGTACTACAGTGTTCTTGGGCTTAACTCTTGATGCTAAGCTTCAGTGGGGCCCACACATTGATAAGTTGTCAAAAAAACTTGGTTCTGCAGCATATGCTGTTAGACAAATCCGAAATCTAACTGATTTAGAGACAGCCCGCTTAGTTTATTTCAGTTATTTCCACAGCGTAATGTCGTACGGTATTTTATTGTGGGGAAATGCCGCTGATATTCAGACGATTTTTGTTTTACAGAAAAGGGCTATTCGTTCAATTTATAAATTAAGTCCCAGATGCTCCCTTAGAGATACATTTAAAACTATTAATATTTTGACTGTGCCATCTCAGTATATCTATGAAAATATTTTGTATGTTCACAAAAATAGAAATTTGTTTAAAAAGTACAGTGATATTCACAACGTGAATACTAGGAACAAACACAAATTAGTGGTTCCTGCGACTAGACTCAGAAAAATAGGAGGCTCATTTAGATGCCAATGTATACACTTTTATAATAAGATTCCCAGTCCTATTCAGGAACTTAGCCTTAATAAATTCAAAAAACTTGTAAAACGGAAACTTTGCCAGAAGGCTTTTTATACTGTAAAAGAGTATCTCGAGGACAAAACGGCTTGGGATTGACCTGCTCCAGTACTCACTATATTTGTTGTTATTTCATTTACTTTTTTTTTTTTTTTTTTTAAATTGCCCTTCTTTATTATTTGTTTATTTAATTTGACGATTATTGTCATTTTACAATTTGACATTAACAATTACTTTTATAATTTTTATTTTTTTATTTTAGCAATATTAACGCTGTAAAATTACATTTTTGTATATTTTATTATTGTGAATTTGGGGACTATGTGGATTTTTTTTTTCTCGTTTTTCTCTAATTTTAATTAATGTCTGACAGTTATGAGTACTTTTTGCGGCCTACCCAAATGTCCTTTCTTTGGTATTGTTCGTCAAGTCGTTGAGCTCCTTAGTAGTCCTGAGTTGAGCTTTACGAATACTGACAAATGCTTGCACTGACTGGACAGGTTCACTCAGAACTGTGTGGTTCTTTCTTCAAAAGACCATCCCAGACACTAATCTGCATGGTTCTCATATGTTTTGACCATTACTTGTTTGCTGTATGGACTTTAAAAGAGACTTTGACCCCTGAGTTTGTTTCGGTGTTTCTTCTCAGGGTAGTCAGCTAGGAAACACCGGCCTCATCTAGTTAAAATTGACGAAAAAAAAAAATTGACGTGTAAAAGTGTTTTTGAGAACCTATTTGCAAAAATAAAATATCATTTATCATATCATTTATCATTTATCAGTGAATTAATTCGAGTTTGAAAAAAAGTACTTTATTTTTCATTTTTATCTTTACAAATCGATAGTGTTTCATGTACCGAATCGACCCTCCACGGGATTAAAACGACTAAAATTTAAAGGTGCATAAAAGGAGAAATTAGCTGACTGATATATCAACGCACAGCCGAAACTACTGGGAGCGTGAAATTTTGCACAAAGTTTCCTTTTTTGACACACACAAATACACTTACATAAACACTGCCCATAATTAACCATAGCCTAAAATTGTATAATCATATACCTAATCATACTGTAATATTCAATTCAATTCAAATACTTTAAGTACTTATTTACGGAGACGCGGCGCGTCGGACGTTTGTCGTACATTGCAGCAGCGGGCCGCGTCATGACAAGCGCAAACACAAACATATGGCAATGTACGACAACTGCCCGACGCGCCGCGCAACGCACCACATCTCCGTAAACAATGACTAAGGCGAACTAAGTGTAGGGTTTTGAGATGTTAACAATAGGTAAATTCTTTGGTTCTTAGAACTTAGTTTGCCTGTTAAGTGGTTTGTTAGAATTTAGTTGCCTGTTAATAACAACCTTAAAGTAATATAGGTATTCAGAATCGGCTTCAGAATAGATATCAGTTATTTTTAGAATAGGTGTTTGTGAGTGCATATGCTACCGTTGTACGGCAATGCCTGTATTATTAGTGTACCTGTGTGTGTTAACTAAATAAAAAAAAATAAAAAAAACAATACGTAAGTGCATTTAAGTAAAATTTCAGAGCTTAAATGATGACTAACTTTATTTTCTAATTAGGGTGTGCAGTTTATAACACCATCAGCAAACGTATGCATCACTCCATGTCCAATTCCCGGTATATACACGGAACTAACAAAACCAACGCTGGAAGCGCCATGCAAATAAAATGTTCGGCTAAAAGATCTAAATACTGCACGGGCGGTAATAGGTTGCCGGTCCATCGGAGAACATTGAAACAGTCTGTTTCAACGGACGCTCACCACTTCCGTAGCATTGTAAGTTATTGATACATCTGTGTGTATCTGTTCTTGGATTAGTGTTAGATCAATATGGGGGAATGTTTTGAGGAGAATTAATGATAATATCAGAATCTTCTAACTGACAAATTACTACAGTTTGCAAAGAATCTCCAAACTTAAGTGGCAGTGGACAGGGAACATTGCTCATAGAACGGATGGTCGATGGAGCTGAAAGGTTCTGGAACGCCGACCGCGCACTGGAAGACGCAGTGTTAGAAGGCCTCCCACAAGGTGGACCGATGACCTGGTGAAAGTCGCGGGAATGCAATAGACGTGAGACACTTGGGGAAGCCTATGTCAAGCAGTGGACGTCTTTCGGCTGAAATGATAACTATGCTGACAAGTTTTGGAGTGAATGAGTTTTTTTCCGCTATTTTGTTGCGCTCAGTACTTCTCATGATCGCTATCCCACCACATTATCAGACTAGCTCCATGCTAATTAATGCATTGTCACCCAAATTACATAGGTATACAAAATTTCAGCTCAATCGGTTAGAGATAATTACTTCAAAATTGATTTTAAGATTGGGCATAAAGAAGCATACGTACAAACATTGCAAGTTAAATAGATAATAAAAGCTTGAAAATATATACCCATAATCTATCAGTTCAGTCTCACAACCCATACTAGTCGCAAATACTGTGGCCCATTTTCGCCATAAATCACTAATAGCATTTAGCGCTAAACGATTCAAAATCATTGATCTATTTCTGTCAAGATGACATAGACAGAATGGTGTTTGAAATACGTTTAGCGCAATTGCATTTAGTATTTTTTATGATGAAAGTGGGGATTAAAGTAAAAAGAAGAGAGAGAGAACAATACATTTCATTTTAAAAAATCAGCGTAGTCTACATAAACCCGCGCACCGGAAGATGCAGCGAGGGTTGCGGGAATCCGATGGACGCAAGTTGCATATGGGTGAGAGAAAATTTCAAAAGGCAAAAACGCGTCCCGCGTGCGTATTGCACGTATCACAATAAATACTTGTATGAAAAGGACATTTGCGGAGCAAATCCGCATGCGTGGTGATGCGCACTATATTAAAAACATCCTAAGACGTTGTGGTGACACTTAGGGAGGCCTATAAAAATAACAATTATTATTCTGGACATGGCTCGTATAGTCAGGAGGTTCCTTTCTCTGGAGCCCTGACCGCCGGTAGCTTGGACCCTGTTCCAGATACCGGTGGGACACTATTTTTTATATTTTTAAATGTTTTTTGTAAATCTTTAAAAACATATTTAATAATGTAATTTATATGTTTATACTATGAATAAAGAAAATAATTATTTTATTTCAGGTAACAAAACCCATATTACAAATATCTTATAGACTAACATACATAACTATCTATATAAAATGATCTTGTTAGTACAGATGGTTAAAAATTATGTTAGTAGTAACACTTCACTTTGCACTATGTCCAACAGTGGAAATACGCTACACGTGCTATAGTGAATAGTCTCTTAAAAAACCAGTGCGATTCACCATCAATAATTACTAATAATTAATAATTACTAATAATTACCAATAATTACCAATAATTAATAATCAATAATTACGCAGTCAAACACTTTTGAATCAATAATAATTTATAATCTAAAAATAAAAATTTAAAAAAATCCCCGACAGTCCTTGTCATCATGAGAAATGTATAGAACTGGTCAATACGAATCTAATGAGCTCAAACTTGATGGGTTTACTATGTTAATAAGCAATCCAGGGTTCTTACCTTCGAGCTCCATCATCAGACCAGCTCAATGGTACCAGATTGTACACGAGTATTTCAAATATTAGGTCACACATATGTTTAAAATAAAGTAAATACCTGTTAAGTGTTTAAAAACCCTATTGCAGTTAACAAACGAGCTGATGACCTTAAACTCCTGGACAGATCTTCATAAATTTTTGCTAAGAACTATTTCGATTAAGCCAGCTTTCAAACAAAAAAAACCGCATCAAAATCGGTTCATTCAATTGGGCGGTACGATGCCACGGACAGACACACAGACAGACAGACAGGTCAAATTTATAACACCCCTCTTTTCCGTTGTGATTAAAAAAGTCAAATTAAATACGAAGCATTAGCAACCCACGCAATTAGTACTGAAATAGTTAAATTAATACATGATGTTATTAATCTTATTAACCAAACAATTATTCCCTTTACATTTCAAGTACCAAACTAAATTCCATGTGCGAGAGTAAATTCGAATATAAATTCTATTTGCTAAAACTCTCTACACATAATGATGACGCGTTCGTACCAACAAAGGAGGCATTCAAATAGGTTTGGATTCAATCATAATTCGGATCAGTGTCAGACCTTACAAATAGAAGGCGGGTAGTATTTGTACAGTTCACACACATCGTAAGAAAATATAGAAGGCATATTATATTGGATCTAAGAATAACAATATTTTGTAGGCCTTTTTGTTTTTGAAATCATGCAATGACTTCTCTTGATCTAGGGCAAAGCGAGAGCGTGTGTTAGACTTACTAAAAACTAGCCCTATGTTCCTTTTTATCCTTGAGTTCCCGGATTCCAGGTTTCTTTTTTGGAAGCGAACTCTTCTCTCTCTCTTCCCTTACAGTTTTGCTGACATGTCCACTGTCGACGACTTGGGCTCGGTCCGGCCACTTATCGACCGGACGCCTACGCCTTCGGTGACTAGAAATCAGAGTTGAGGTTGAAGTCCATTCCCTCACGCGTGCGGCCGCCTCTTTCACTAGCAAACAATAGAGTGCTGCGGATTTTTCGAAAGGGTTACCATAGCCATTTTAAAGAGCAATTGACGGAACACTGCGGGTTTTAGTTAAAAGTCTGACACTCGCTTTTGCTTCGCTCAGAGCGGGAGAAGTCATTTGATAATTTTCCAAGGAAAAAGAAAGAATAACCATAGAAAATTACCAAAACGGTAAGCAAACAGTATTTTGATTTGGTGTGCAACCGAGAATTGATTTGCGCCGGCTGCTGCAGTATTCGTAATTTTATTTAAAACATAAAAAATTTAATGTGTTTTTCTTCAAATGCACGTATTTTGAAAAGCAATGGGACATTGTATTCTTTCTATCGTAACAGTGTTTCAAGAATCGTATATTATATAAAAACATGATTATTTGATTCGTAGACTCGACTCGATTCTAGAGAAAAATGTATTTTTGTCAAAAATACTATTCGCCCTTTCTCATCAACACAATCTTATAATTCGATTAATTTTCTTCCCAAAATTTTTACATCTGTGATTGGAGTAAACCTTCTCATATTCATTTCATGGTCCCCGTCACGCCAACACCTACGAAAGGCTGGATCCTTGCCAGTGGGGACCGCGGTGTTTGAAGTACCGACGTGCATTTACTAGATTTATTAGATAAGATTTATATTGAAAAGTGTACGTATCTCCTTCTTTCTTGCATTCCCAGGCATATTGCCAGGGTTTGCTTAGACAAGCTGGTGAGCTAACAATATCTAAGATTGTTACTTTCAAATTCTATTCCTGCAGGAACCCCTGACATAAAAAGAAGTCGATTCGGATGGAGTGAAAAGTATATCTGATTGCCATTAAGTCAAACAATGATTTTAAAGTGGCGACCGCGTACCAGCGTTGGATGGCTTCCCATCAGATAGACCAACGAGCTGGTAAGTAAGATTGTCAAAGCAGCTGAGATGATGTTGATTAAATCAATAGATCCATATTGTAGATGAGCCGAGAATGGTATTTTTGTAATATTACTGGCATATCTGTGCTATAAATTTTGATAGCATATGAAAAATTGTAAAATCTACACTGAACTGATTAAAACCTATAAAGGATTTAAGTGAAAGGCTTGATGCGACGCGGCGTAAGTTCGTGTGTTGCATTCATTTTAAGAATTCAGTATTGAAATATCACCTGCTGTTGAACGAGTAATTTTTACCGAGTTATTTTTTAAGGAGGGTTATGTTTTTCGAGAGTATGTATGTATGTATGTATGTATGTATGTTTGTATGTCTGTATGTATGTATGTATAATTGTTTGGCACGCTCTGCAGCCTGAACGGCTCAATGGATTTTAGCTTGAGAGGTGTCGTTAGATTCGTATTTACTGTGAGAGTGACACTGGGTATATCAAAATAAAAAAAAAAGAAAATGGCGGGTTTTTGGAGCCAAATTCAAATGTTTGGCACGCTCTGCGGCCTGAACGGCTCAATGGATTTTAGTTTGCGAGGTGTCGTTAGATTCGTAATTACTGTGAAAGTGATATCGTAATAAAATAAAACTAAAAAAATAAAAATAAAAAATGGTAATTTAAAAAACTAAAAAACCCGACTGCTACAATGACTTTCTTGTTTTAGGGCTTTTTCATGAATACTCAGAAAAGCAGTCGGGTTTTTTAGTTTTTTAAATTACCATTTTTTTTTGCTAAAATTTCCCCTTGTACAGTCACGTGCAATAACATATACATATTATTACATTTTTAATTTATATTAACTTCTGCTATTCAAGAAATGAGTGTATAACAAATGGTTTTTAATTTCATAACCATTAAATAGTTGATTTAGAACCAATTGTCATACACAGTAATAACACATACATCGTAACATTAAGAAGACAGTATGTCTGTCTTTTTAATGTTACGAAAAAAATCACGACACGACGCGACATATATGTACATACATATATGTCGCGTCGTGTCGTGATTTTTTTTAATGCAGTTAGATTATAATCTATCTCGCTAAATTGTAAACTATCAAATGATTGTGAAGCGAATTAGAGATTATAATTTATTGAAGTGAAACTGGTAAATTGTGAAATGTTATAAAACGCCGTTGCGTTTTATAACATTTCACAATTTACCGCATCTCCAGTGTTGATTGGTTGAACGCCTTGCGCCGCCATATTGGATGATTTTCCCTACCAAAAAAAAAAAAAAATTTAAACAGTGTTTTATTGATTGTAAATTGATTTTAGGTTGCAAATAAATCACAGCTTTAGAATTAGCTATATGAAATTGTTGTGGAAGTAATGTAATTAACCAAAGAAGGGCATGAATGGTAAATAAGTTAGTGTTAGTCACCGAAAAAATCCAGCATAGAACGGCCTACTTTAAGATCGATCAATCAGGGACTGCCTCCGGACATTTGATAATTTAACGTGCGATAGATTGTGATTTAACAGTTTCACTTCAATAGATTCTATCTATCAAAAAATAACGCTTTAAATTGGCGGTTTACAGTCTTTCGCTAGTTTACAATTTTGTGAGATAGATTATAATCCAACGGTATTTACAATTTTACGGTGACATATATCTTATTGCTCGTGACTGTACTACCAATGAATAGTGACAGTTCGTACTAAAAGTACCAACGATTTCAGAGTGCCACGAACAATTCAAACCATAGGAATAATCTGGTTACTTTTTGGAAATTTTCTGATAAACATGAAAATTCCATCCAGGTAAGTATTGTTGTATTCACAACTTTTATACAGAAAAAATATTAACGTGCGTAATCGCTTCCTTTACTGGGAAATTATGTGGTTATGGGAAGCTCTGATCTCCCTTTATATGGCATGTTATGAGTACAGTTGGTTTTTCATTCTCTGATTCTATTTCCATTATTTTCGTATCTTGGTTTTTTCAATTCTAGGTATTTTTTCAACACAATCAACAACACAAACACGTTTGTAATATTCTCTGAATAGTTTTCAGTCTCCTTGTAGCCCTTGTAGTACCTATTCAAAGGGATAAGAGCAATATGGTCTCATTTTCTTTGAATTCACAATCTACAAAGCCTTGAGCATAGGAATACGGTAGCCGGGAGCCAGGATGGGTAGGTTTTCACAGAATGCATTTTGGAGAGGGTGCGCGGGAATTGCATGACTTGATTCTGCCATCTTCTTTATGCAAGTATCCACCCTTACGTTGTTGAAACCTTGCCTCGTTTTTTATACACGTACATCGAAGGACTGGAACAATTTGCCTGCTGCAGTCTTCCCGTCCGATTATAATTTAGGTGCCTTCAAGGCTAGAGTGAAGGCTTTTAATAAACTAGTGCGCCTCACCATCACCGATTGCATTACTGTTTACCACCGTCAAGCACTAGTTTATATCAATAAAAAAAATCAGTTAGTCTAGAAGATTGGCTTTCAATGTAGCTATTTAAAACCGGTAATATTCATGACATGTAGCCACCATGGCTAATTTTAGAAATCGTCCTACCCACAAGAGATTTTGCTAAAAAATAAAGGCTTTAAAGCACTAGACAAGTGCCGCGTAGGTACACAAGTAAATACAAACAAGAATATTAATTTGGGGCGGAATCGAGAGAGGTTAATTAAAACACTTTCCCGCAACTCCAAAGGGATTGTCTTCTAAGTATTTTGGGAACACAAAGCTTTAATAGATTCGATTATAAATTTAAATATGATGGCTTAGAAGAAAAAGTCGTGAATAGGAAGTAAACAGCCTTTGAGTTATATATTAATTAAATATAGCTACCTATTCATTGCTGAATGGAGCCTGTATACTAGAAATGTCGTCCGTTTATGCTTTTAATTTTTATAATTAAAGCTTTCAATTAAAGTAAATAATTCATATTAAAATGAGGAGATAGAAGTTGGAACTATGCCCAGTTGAGATAAATTGCGTTTGTATTATTTAGACCTAATACGTACTGATAAACAACTTGTCATATTTGTTTCGCGCTGAGAATACTAAGTGTGGCAAATAAATTGGCCCCGTTTCTGTTGCCTTTGCAGTTGTTTATCAGCCATTTGTGCCACTATAATATATATAGAATATAAGAACTAGCAAATGCTTGATTAAAAAAAAAAACTTTTTATTAAAAAATGCAACCGACTTCAATGTAAAAAAAAAAACACAAAATAGAGCAAAATAACTTTAATTTCGGAAGTCGGTGTTGCTATAATAGTTTAGTCTATTCGTTATTTAACGCGACTTCCGAAATTAAAGTTATTAGTTGTTATTAGTTGTGTTACACAATTTTAATTGTAGTACCCCTCAGCCAAACTGAAATAGATAGATACCTTCCGCCATTCGGTTCCATCATCAAATCATCATGACAATTATAATTAATACCAAAAACGGCTAGGTTACACTGATTTATTACAGGATTCCGGTTTTTACTCAGGTCAAAACAAAATTTCTATGGGACCAACTAGGGAGTATAATCTTTCAATCAAAATAAAAAAAAAACAAAATTGGTCCACTATTGACCGAGATTTCGGTGAAAATACATAAAATAAAACCTACAGCCGATCATAGAACCTTCTCCTTTTCGAAGTCGGTTAAAAACAGTAAATGATATTTCCGTAATTACCTACAAACTAATCTGCAAGCCAACAAAAACACCGCCCGCCCAAAGTGCACAACGTAAGCATGCAAAAATTTTAATTATCTTACCGCTTTGCAAGCAAGCGGTAACATTTTCAAAAATAATTTGTTCGCAGATAATGTAAACAAGGAGCAGTAGAGATACACCACGGCGCACTTTATGCATTCATACGCGAATGTAACAGAAAAATCTCGGTTTAATATACATAATGTAGTCATATTTACATAAATACGTAGAGTCCCGTCTTATCGCAGGGCATCGGACTCTCGAAACGCGCGCGACACGCGGCTTCGCTATGAAATCTGCATAAATTTGCAGTTTTCTTGTTGTTATACACGATTTATGATGTGGAAAATTGTTTATTTATTGCTATTTTTCTTTATAGCGCATATATTTCAACGATATAAAAATTTACTTCACTGCTTGCGGCTCTAATTGAGTCAATTGTGGACGTCGGGGAAGAGACAGCTTGTTTTTAATTTCAACAGTAAAACAAGTTTTTATTGTGGAACATTTTTGTCATGACCAGCTTTTATCGTTCGGTAAAGTACTCATCAAGATCATTTTAAAAAGCGCAAACACGATGGGGTCATTTTGTTGCGCTTTGTGAATTCTATGGCCACTATCCAACTCAAACATCAGACCAACTATAAGGTACCATTTAAATTAATTGTCACCCATGAAATGTATTCCAAATTTCAGCTGAATTGGTGAGTAGTGGTAATTGTTCCAAAATCCGTTTGCTAGTTGCGAGTCTTAAAAAAAGTTCATGAAGAACATGACTATTCATGTTAGTGTCTGCATCGAACCGATTATGAGAAATGAGGTTTTATCGAACATGATGACACAATTTAGGTCCCGTTCTACATGGTAATATTTTGTAGTCTGTTTTGAATCCTCCTTTTAAAAGCAAGCTAACTTTTTAGTTTATCTTTTATCTGAAGTCCAGGAGAACCGGAAAATTATTTTTGTGACTCTGAATAACTTTTGAGTACTTCCATAATATCTCCGTTTCATAGCTTCCGCAATAATCCAGAGATCCTCATCTAAGTGACAAATAATTGAATTATACAGGCCTGCACAAAGGTTCTGCGACGAAAGTAACTTTCATTTGTTCATAACGTGACATTACACGTACATTTTCTTAAACCCTTATAATGTTAGCAGCGTTTGTGTAATAAAAGAATAATAAGGAACAGAGATGGGAGGTATGGTGGTGTAATGTCAGCTCCGGTGTTTAATCTACGCACTTAGGCCCATGATTGTGGGCACGGTAATTTACTTCTCCACGCCAGGTAGTCGGGTTCCGTAGGAATGGTTTAGGTGGATAAACGGTAACAATTCCGAGTCTGGATAGAATCATAGTGGTCGGTAGTTGCCGACTTAATTTTATTATAGGAGAGCAATGTGTGTAGTAAGTATTATGTTGAACTAGAGGCAAAATGGTGTTTAAAAATATATTTTGATTCAAGTGCAGAAAGTTTGTCATTGCGACCGAGGTGCAATTTGGACGAGCCACAGGCGGGTGTGTTATGGAGCCAAGGGCTGCAGTGATAATTTTGCACGTGTATCAAACGACGTTTTTCAATACACTTACGACTTGAGGGAGTTGACGTGCGCCTCGTGGTAGTCGATACGAGCCCAGCTTGATACGATACATGTAATAATAATAATTAATAATTGTAATTGTTGTAATTGTGGCGGGGCGAGCACGCGTACTAGTGCAGAAAACAGTCAATTGCGTGCCTAAAAGCGGTGGGATAAGAGCGAATTTTCAAGTAAATGTATTGAAAAAGAATTATTATGACCCTGAAACGCAAAAGACAAATGAAGGAACACTTGTGGGTTATAGTCAGTAAAAGTCTGACATTCTCTCTCGCTCCATTCAAATTGGGGGAAATTATTTGACGTTTCTACAAAAAAAAAAAAAAAAAAAATACGGGAATGAGTTTTAAGAAGTTATCTATCGAGACAGATGGTTACCTGTCAGGACGATATTGGGCTGAATCTTCATGGCAATTAAACCAATATAAACAAACAAAAGTAGGTATCTGGAAAAAAAATCTATTAGTACTTAAAATAACAACATTATAATAATAAAATATTCGAGAATATCAATATTTATAACAAAGCCTGTAGGTCAGGACTCTTCAATCGAACAAAACCGTAATAGCATAACAATAGAAGACTATTATTGTCCGTATTTTCACGTAAAATCAACGCTGGAGTTAACAATAGGTAATAATTTTCATGTAACAGAAACTTTACGATTCAGGCTCATCTAAACAATAGAATTTACGATTTAATTGTCTAATGTAGAGGCAGCTAACAATGACGTGATGAGAAACGACCTAAGGTGATTCCGACATTAAACATGGTTGATAGTGTGTGTACAGTCAGGGCTCAAAAGTGCAGTTGCAATCTACCGATACTAAAGTATGTAAAATTTCTTTGTAAAAGAGGGTCAATGGATCATGACCGATTTAGTTTGTAGCATATAAGCTAAAATATCGAATAAACTAGTTGCAGAACACTGGAATTCTACTACAAAGAAATTTTAGACAGAGTGCAACTGCACTTTTGACCCCTGACCGTACCTATGCACAAGATGACGCTTCATCATCATCATCATTTCAGCTAAAAGACGTCCACTGTTAGACATAGGCCTCCCCCAAGTGTCACTACAATGAACGGTTCTTTACATCTCGCATCCGTCGGATTCCTGCAACCCTCACCAGTGGTGCTATTCTCTAAGAAAACCAGCGCTGCCGCAACGACGAACATCCAAATGGGATACATTGAATTAACAATCCAATGTATAGGTGCATTAGGTTGACAATCCAATGTATCCTATTTGGGTGTTCGTCGTTGAGGCAGCGCTGCGTTTTCTTAGAGAATAGCACCACAGGTCATCAGTCCACTTTGTAGGAGGTTTTCTAACGCTACCACTCCAGAACTTTCGGCCCCATCGGCCGTTTGTTCTGCGAGCAATGTGACCGGTCCACTCCCACTTAAGTTTACGATTCTTCGGTCTAGACCGACATCTTTTCTTGATTCGATCAGGCAAGGAAACTTCGAGCATACTATCGATTCCAATTGCCCTTTGGATGACTTTAAACCATCAGATGATGCCCAAAAAGTTTATGTGTTTATTAATTGTCTATGCTATTGAATAACTTGCCATAATTTTTCTGTGGGTAGCTGCTTATAAAAAATATTTTCTTTTTGTTTTTAATCTTCAAGTCAACGCAAAATAAGTAAACTAGATTAGTATAATTATGTGAAAGCTTATTATTAGCAATTTTCATTCAAGGTATTACCAAGCTTTCTACAAAAATAAATAAAAGCCTAATTGAAAACTGTAATTTAGTAGTTTTTTCACCAAATAATGACTTTTTGGTTTTGATTCGTAAACATGATAACACTTGATATCGAACATGGAATATTTGTGCGAAATCCTCGGTGCGTGAAAACAACTCGCATTTAACAGATTTTTTCAAAAGAATTTAGTAAATACGGTCTTTATTGACGCTCCAACTTTTTTGTTTTTGGCGTAAAAATAAAAAAAAAAACGCCCGGGCCTGTAGCGACATTTATCCAATTACAGTTAAGTATTAGGTTAGTCACCGTAGACAGAATAATTGCACTCTACTGATTTTTTGGACATGTTCTGACTGCGTGGTATTATTATATGTTCTTCAATGATTATTTTTCTTGCAGGTCTTCAGTACTTTTATTTGTATAGAAACAAAAGTCGTCAAAGACTTAATTTAACTTAAATAATTGGATAAGTATAAGAAGAGTTTTTGATTGTTTTACAGACTTTTAATGTAATTACTTATTTGCTGAAGCTATTTCAGTAAATTTACAAAAGGTTCTTTTTGAAATAAAATTGGAGTTTATTTAACTTGAGCTGTGATTTTAGATTTCACCTTAAAAATTTGAACCGTCGAGTCTAGGCATTTTACAGTTAATGAACAAAATAAACACTATTATTTTATTAAACCTGTTTTATTGAAACTGAGATAAGTCGACTTATTAAAGTTTTAAGTTATTATTACAAGCTAAATAAGCTATTACCAGACAAGTAATATTGTAGTTTAGTGTGTTTTAGAATGTATTTATTTTCAGGTTGCTTAGATGTGCCTCAAAATTGTCGTCAGCGTCGACTGTCTATGGGCTGCCTTGGGACACTGTCGTCCTCATTGAAAATTTTTATTACAATTATAGCGACATCTATGTCGTCACAAATGAACTAATCGCGCAAGTAACATTCTCTGCGCGATTTGAACATATGGAACTGCCCGAAATCATCTATCGGGCAATAGCCCACCAGACAAAAACACCTGTCTGGTCGAAGGATACTCCCTTTTCAACGGAGGTTTGCGGGACTTTACTCTCTGTTCCGCATACCTTTAAATAATAATATTCCAATTTCACTAAAATATGACGTGAACACACGACAGGCCAAATCAAAACTGCTTCAAGTATCACACAAAAGTAACTTTTATAATGGGCGTATAACTTCTTACGTAATACCCAAATCATTAAAGCAAATATCTTTAGACATCAGAGACTAAATGTATAGTATAACCATAAAGCTTAGACTGAGAGAACATTACATCAACTTAATTATAACTTAACAGTTAATAGCGCGTTGAACAAATAGCAGGCTATGACATGCTTAGGCTGACCCCAGGGGTCTAATTGTGTGCCTTTTTTACGTTTAAGGACAAGGGTTGTACTTTTTATGAATAAATAAATAAAAAACATAAGAAAAAACCGACTTCAAAAAAAGGAAGTTCTCAGTTTTTAGAATTGTCATGATGATTTGATAATGGAACCAAATGGCGGAAGGTATCAGATATTCTCCACAAAACCGCATCAAAATCAGTTTAGCCAAACGCGAGAAAATCATGGACAAACAAACATATGGATATTTTGAAATACTCGTAATGTGTCAAGTCTCATAACATCTTTATCGTGATGATAGAGGGCACTACTTTAAATTACAAAAGTTTTGAGGAGCTTGATTGGGTATTGAAAAACGTTGTATGCGTGATTTCTGATTTGTTTTATGGCCATTTTTGTAGCACTTTTTTTATTTAAATGACTTGAAATACTTTTGTATATTGTTAAATACGTGACACATTATAAGAATACATATACCAATATTTTCAAATTTAACTTTTTGTGGGTTGACATACATCCTCTTTTTTTTTAAGTCGGTTTATAAATAAACAAAATCTCTGCTTGCTGATTGCTGTGTACTGTATCTGTAGTAGTGTTCAACTAATAGTTAGCGGAATTAACACTATATTTTTTTTCCTATGTTATCTTTACATTATTATAAGTCCCCCAACGTATCTATCTGTCTGTATGAATGCAAAAAACTAACAAACTACTGAACATATTTATATATAGAGTGGTTCATCAGGTAGGTTTAAGTGTAAAATATGCTTATCATAGAACTGAAAAATCAATAATTTCAAAGATTTTGAAATAACCAAAGACGCGAGTGAAACCGCGGTAGACAGCTAGTTAAGACAAAAGTTATTAGTTAGTCTTTAGTCTCAAAACCGCAGAGAATTCTCCCCTTTTCAATCAGCCTAAGAACTTCATGAAACAATTTGCATCATTTATTTCCCAATGGAAGTCGAAGCCAATAAATTATCATAATTGTTTTTATAAGCGGCTAGAAGGAATATTTCGTTTATTATTTACAACCGTTTTCAATGGCTGAAGCAACGAGTGTAAATCAGAAGGACGGAGGTACAGCGTAGATTTATTACTTTTCTTTAGAGTCTCGAGGGAGGAATACAGGAAACCTTTCCATTACGTACTTTGTGATTGTGTATTTGTTTTCTCATTTGTTACAATTAGAAAAGCTGGCAAGAAACGGGATAGAGTTGTTGTGGAATTTTGTACAATGAAATTTTGTTTGATTTTGGTGTAGCAATAACCCTAAATGCTGTTTTTGAAAGAGTAGCGTTTGATTTTGAAATAGCAATAAGTTCAATGAAAACTTGTTGTTGGGTGAGACTGTAATTGAACACTAGGAATAGGGTATAAATATAAAGTTCCAAAAAATAAATTCCCACATACTTACCTACTTCTGTTGAAAAGGGAGATTCCGGCCTCGGTATAAGGGACTAAGAAGAAACGGGATGGGTTTTTTAGTCAGTAAAAGTCTGACACTTCTACTCCGCTCAAGGGCGGAGGATGTCATTGGATGCCTTTTACACATCGACAAAAAAAAAAGACCGGCGTCGGTCAATCACGCGAAATTTGATTTCGAGCCGTTGTATATTTACATTTTAATCGCGCGGAGAACTACTACGATGCAGGAATCGAATTTTAGTTCTTATATTACGTCATAGATGTCTCTACACCCTTGTACAACTTCAAAGAAATATCTTTGTCTTTTTACGGTATTAGGTACGAGTATAACCATGCCGATAACCATCTTGAGCTTGTTGGTGTTGATATTTAAACCCTTACTTCGGGGCAAAGGTTAACATTTGCCCCGAAGTAAGACACCAAAAAGTTAAGCGTCCTAGCAAAGGTGAGTTGGCAGATATAGCTGCTCAACATTTATCAAGTATAAGCACGATCTTACACTGCTCTTATCTCTGTGAGAAATCTGCCAGATATCAGTTTGATGCTCTTAAATCTATTGAGAAACGAGGTAAGAGTTTTAAAAAATGTGCATCAACGCTGTGTTTATAGCCTGTCAGTTTCTCATTGATTACATTTGGAGAAGATTGTAAATTACATATTTTAATTCCGCCAAGCCTCTTCCTTCATCGAACTACTAGTTTGTAGTGGTACAAACATACGGTGATGCTCAATCGATATTATGGTCCAACCCATACGCACAAAATGATTTTGGAAACGATTCACACACAGATTTTTTTTTTTAAACATTACCCCAAACTAGGAATTACGTTATTGTGGGTGCGTTTACAAACATGTAAACTCACATAAAAAAGACACCCAGACCCGGAACATCTATTTAAAGGCCATACAAATACTTGTTCCGTGCGGGAATCGAACCCGTGATCCACAGTGCAGCAGCCAATGTCTCAACCACTGAGGCAACCGTGTCGACAAAAGCTAAAGAGGGAGCTAATAAGCTAATTATTTTCCGAAGCCTTAACAGCTTCAATCTGGGAGTATTTAATCCAAGAGGAAATAAGTTCCTTCTTCTAATAAGTTCATCGTTAACCATAATAATCGTCATTTACCAGGTAAGATAGTGGTCAACCGTCAAACGCGACCCTATCAATATTAATATTTAAAAAAAAAAACCAGTATCATTTGTCAAAAGTAGTTACTTTGCTTACTTTTTAGGGTCCCGTACCTCAGTTGATGTTGCAAAAAACGTACATTTTGACACTCTCAAGGGAATCAAAATTCATAGGATACCTCCCGTTTTCCTAGAAACCTGAAATTTGGTATGGAAAAGTCTCATAGCAACTGTAAATTTGTAGTTACGTCACAAAAATAAAACATATTTTTTGCGATATGTAAAAATTTTTGAGACTCAATTCGGAAACTGAACCGTTCTCACAGTTAAGTTAATACGGAAACCTCAGTGCACAAGTAAAGCTCGCACTGGTTCGTTTTTTTTTAAGGTATCTTTCACTAGAAATTGCTCCTGTATGCATTCGCAAACATGGAAACTTACAAACAAAAGACACCCAGACCCAAAAGAACTATAAATGCTGCATACCTAATATATTTTGTTCTATACGGGAATCGAACCTGCAACACGGAGCCCAGTAGTTAATCGTTCAACCATTGCAATAACTGTATCGTCATGTTGCTTTTAGTAGGTGTGGACAACACTTTTAGAAAGCATTGTATTATCCTTAAATAAATGCCAGAAAAGTTTTCCTTTCAACAAACGCAAACAAAGAACACCGACGGAATAACCCAATAAACGAACAAAAGTATCGAAACACCTCGCCACCCCACAACGATCGCTTACAACGCTATTTACAAATCCATTTAGCCCAATATTCGCGCAAACAATATTTTCCGTTGTCAATTGTCACCATACAACGCCGTATTACTGAATTATGACTATCTAAACACGGCACCGTTGGAGAGGGAGACTATAAATTCGGGGGAGACTTGTTCCAGATAATTTATGTACTGAGAAACTTCGGAATGTCCCTATACAGACTTATTTGTGTTCCCCCTAAGTTAATCACTCGACACAGCCGGGAATTCATAAACACGCTTAACGGAAATTGCCTATATAATAAGGAATCAATGGGCGGAAACTTTCGCGGTTCGTTGTAGATCTGCGCTTGATTTTGTAAATGTCATACTTATACACAATATACACATGGTAGTTATGAAGTCGTGAAAGTATTGGAAGTGTGGAAGAAAGGCTTGTTATATAAAGGGTTGGGGAGACAGGAGAAGGAGGAGAGTTTTTTGGAAAACGTGTTCCCTTCCACTACACCACGACCATCAAACTAAATATAAAGAGGTAATTTTCGCTCATTCTATATATTCATAATATGCATTCATTGTTTCCCATCTGGTAAAATTAAAATTAGCAACTAGATATCCCATAAGCGTATTATTTTGAGTTATACATATCTTCAAGATTACAAGCAATTGCTTGTATGCTCTAATCAAGCCAAACAAACTTTTTAAGCTTGATTTGATTCGGGAGACGATTCAATCGAAACGAATGAATTGCAGAAACAGCTTGAGCTTCAGCTATAAATAAAACACACCACAGCAATAAAAGCTATCGCAACCAACGACAATTCAGACTATTTTAAGATAGTAGTTTGAAGGAACCATCGGGGCGGAAAATAAACCGCATCAACTCTTTGTGTTGCCGACCACTTAAATACTATTAAGTCAAGACAGACCCAACATTGCCACAACAAACTTAATAGCCCTTTCTTCCGCAGAGAATAAATAAACGGCGTTATGAAAAAGAGTGTAAAAACCTCTGTAAAAATGAGCTGCCGGACGCCGTGAAATGATGCAAAAACTGGCAAAATGTATAAAAATGTAAAAGCGTGCCTTATTACAAAGATTTTTGCCTAATAGCTTCCTCCTACGTGGTCCGTTTGTATTAAAAATAGCCGGTGCACAAAGTAACTAGTAATGAGAGCTTTAATAACATCATTTCAGTGGGCTACCAACTTGGTAAATGGGATCAGAAGTCCTGTTAATTCTAGGTCTATTTTGTGCTTCGGACATAATTTTTTGTTGCTTATTTTTTACGATTGAATAGTAAAGCTTTTGCACTGAAATGGTAATCGAATGGAATCGTAAAATAAGGACAATAGTACTTATAGTCGACTACGAAGAATCGCAAAACTTAAATTACAGTGGGCATACTGCTTGCAGAACAGATAGTCTATGGAGCCGAAAGGTTCTACAGTGGCGGTCACATACCAGACGACGCAACGTTGGAAGGCCTCCCACAAGGTAGACCAATGACTTGGTGAGGATCGTGGAAAACCGAAGGAAGCGAGACGCACAGTGCTGTTCGTCATAGTGACACTTAGGGTTGGCTTATGTCTAACAGTGGACGTCTTGCGGCTAAAATGATAATGAAGACGAAGTTTTTTTTTCAGCATATAATATAATAATATAATACGGTCGAAATATCTTGACCACTCTGAACTTTGAACACTTAGCTGCGCAGTAATTCTTTTTAATGATCCTTTTATATGGCGTTAGGAACGTCAACTTCACTCTGCCGTAGAGTGGGAGAAGTAATTACATGATGTTGCCCCATAAAAAAAGAGTGGCTCACGTATTTTATAAGAATAAACCATTACGCTCCAGACGCTTGTTGCTCCAGGGAATGATGCTCCATGGACTTATACATAATAGGTTTGATTGCTCTGATTTAATCAGAAAATTATATTATATTGTACCCAGAACAGTAACAAGACGTGAGGCACGCTCTTATCCACTGTTCGCTACAACACCTTACCGTACAAATGCAGGAAAAAGAGCGCCGCTCCAGAGAATAGTTCAGGTCTATAATAATAATTTTAATGATGTCGATGTTTTTGCGCTGCCAAAAAATAAATTTAAAAAAGAGATTGCTAAGCGCCTTGCTGAAAGTTTTTAATTATTGTGTGATTGTTTAACTGGGTGAATCATTTGATTTTAATTGATCACGTTAGCGGAAAAAAAATGCTTTTTTAATTTTGTTTTTTTTTATATTGATTTTATGGTGAAATTGCCAAACTGTATCTATTATTATTAATTAGTAACATGTGGAAACGTAGTGGATTGTACATTTGTTTATAGTATACTGTGTATTAAGAAGTTATGTAATAATGTACGATTGTTTGTTTCCCAAATACAATAAAATAAAATAAAAAAACCAGTAGTTGGAGGTATTTAGGAGAAGTTTTTGTCACCCAGCTTTCTGTATAGACTAAACAAATAAACAAACAATCACAGTAAATTAATACAAGATTAAACAAAACACAAAAGCTTGATCATTAAAAAAAATACTACAAAGATTTTCCGAGTATCATTATTTTTAATTAAACAAATCGATTCCGCGTCTGTACTCGGACGTTATCCGTCGGATGGTCGGCCATTAATCACCACATAATATATTGTCAGGCTCTTGAAGAGCCTCATCGGTTTTACGAACGGGGACATCAATTATTTTCCCGTTTTCAGATTGAGTCGCTAAGCACGTTTGGAATATCTTTATTTATTAGATTTAGGTAACAACACTATTAGGGATAGCCTACAAATGGGAAGTAGTAGTTGATGATTGATTGCTTACGTGGTATGATTGGTACAAAAGATCTATTGAACAAGATGATTGAAGATTATCCTTAACTAGCTGCTGCCAGCGGCTTCGTCTGCGTAATAGCAGAAGATTATCACAAATTCCCAAGAGAACTCACTGCGGGAATAAAAAGTACCCTATGTGCTACTCCAGGAAATGGCCTACCCGTGTGCCAAGCTTTATTGAAATCAGTTAAGCCGTTCAAGCGTGAAGGAGTAACAAACATAGACACACATTTACAAACTTAACTTTTGTGTGACTAGCTTAGTTCTGTCAGCGGTTTTGCTCGCGTGATGTTCAGAAATTATCTTACGGAAAAGTACTATCAGGGTAAGTAAAAAAAAATCACAAGATATCTGCATATTACCGGGATATAAAGTACTATCTCCGAATCTAGAATATGGTGTATATTAATTATGGGTAATTGCCTGCTAAACAGCCAAATCTGTTCTGTCACTGAATCGAGATTGATTGACTTTAGCAATTACAATTCTTGCTATTAGCTTAGTTTATTAATTTGAGTATATATTGTAGATATAGTTGCATTTTGGGTCAATGATTTAGTAATTTATCTATTCCTGTATCCAGCTTTTTCATCTCTTTTTTTTTAAATAATAATATAGCTCTGGCCCCCCACTAGGATACTAGTACGGGGGCCAGAGATATAATGTTTTTTTTTAGTATCTACTTAAGTCAACTGATGGATTTACCTAATTTGTGTATCACATTTCTTGTACTAACGTTTGAACAAATAAAGACTTATTATTATTTTCTCTGCATCATCCAATGATTGACTGGTATGGTGTTTTCATCACGCATGCGGGGTTGCCCCGCCCCGCATGCGTCCCGCGTGCGTACTCCCCGCATTTAAAATAAATACTTGTATGAAAAGGTCATACACATGCGGAGCAAATCCTCATGCGTAATGAAATCCACATGATAATAAAAACACCGACCGTAGAAAATGCCTAACGCATTAATTCCGCCTCTGCATTTTGCGTGGCATAAAGCATTTAATAAATAAATAATACCTATACATATGAAAAATCTTTTAATCCCTACTCCAAATCAATGATTGCGTTTCAGATTTATTACCTATTGAGCCATAATGGTTGCCAAACACTTATTTCTAACTGTTTGATGAATTAATCCAATTTTTATTTACAAAGGTTTCCCAAATCTGAGTAATTAGTCTGTGTGAGTGAGCAAAGGAATGATTTACTCAAATGTTTTTGTTCGTTATTCGACCGTTATAAGCTTATTTAATTACCTACTCAGTTTATATCAATTACCTTCAGAGGTCATTTAAAGGGATCGTTTCGACGTACTTTTGAGGTTGAATTGAAGATCATTTTTTATAATTATAACAACTCTTTGAGGAGCGCTTGGATCACCACGCGCTGTTGACGACTGGGCTCGACGTCCGCATGCCCGCGTCTATCGTGGCTGGTAGTCGGGGTTGGAATCTCGGCGGCTGGGGCGAGAGGATCTTTGTTCCCTCACCCGTGCGGCCTCCTCTTTCGCTAGCATTAATGCTTCGTAAAAGAAGACGAACGCCTGCCATTCCTCTTCCTAGCCTGAACCAGGACCCAGTGCGTAAGGTCGTTGCCGCCGATGGCCTCCACGAGGACACAGCGATGCCCTGTTCAAGCGGGGCATACCTCCAAATCTGTAACTGGGTTGTTGCAGACAAATATGTAGACACTCTTTCTGTGATAAACAATGGTATTTATCTACATCAGGTCACGACTTAAAGTTAAGTAAAGGAATGATTCTTTTTAAGTATGGGGTAGCTGTGCAGTGGTGGGCCAGTGCTAACAGCCCCGACATACGAGTATTTCGTGGATTCACATCTTACCGGCAAACCGGTAAGTCCTAGAACCAAAAATTCGAAGACATATGACATCTACCATCGCACCGGACCCGCTTGGTGGATTACGGCCAATTCCCAATACTAGAGAGGAGGCCTGAATCCCAGCAGTAGGAACATTAAAAGGCTGATGCTATGGTATGTTTTTTTTTTAAATTAGGTAAAATCCTCCAATGACATCCCCCGCCCTTGGGCGGAGCAGGAGATAGTGTCAGACTCTTACTGACTAAAAACCTACTCCGTTCCTCGTTTGCCTTGGTTCCAGGGCCCTGGTATGCATTTTCATACCTCCCCAAAACCCCAGATTAAGCTTCGACCCTACTGGGTCCCTTCAGTTTGCTGACGATTCCTTGAGGCGCGCGGGAACAGTGCGCGCCGTAAACGACTTGGGCTCGGTCCAGTCTGTTACCGGACGGACGGACAGTGAGCTACCCATTGCCCGCCGTCCGCAAACCCGCGCCTATGGTGGCCGGAAATTGGGATCGGAATTATGGCGGCGGCTGCAGCGTGAGCGCCGTTGCCTGATGCGGTCAGCCTCCTCCTTTGCTAGCATTACTGCTTCGCTGAAGGAGGCGACCACCTGCCACTCTCTCCGGACCATTCTGGAGCGAGGAGGAGTGGCAGGCGGTCGCCTCCTTCTGCGGCGCGATAGATCATCGCTACCGCTCGTCCCCACGAGGACACGGCGATGCTCTTCCCAAGCGGGGCACACCTCTACCGTGTGCTCCACCGTGTCCTCCGGGTGGTCCGGACAGTGGCGACACCCGGCCGTCGTTTCCGCATGCTATGCTATGCTGTACATCTTACTAGGTTTGTGTAATGTGTTTAATCACCACTGCTCTTAAAACGATGAACGAAAATATGTAACTATGTGAGAAAATGTTCTAAAATAAAAATATGGTGCGTTACAACTCATTCTCTGTCTTAGAAAG
Organism: Leucania comma; assembly: GCA_958295575.1. Classification (NCBI taxonomy): domain Eukaryota; kingdom Metazoa; phylum Arthropoda; class Insecta; order Lepidoptera; family Noctuidae; genus Leucania; species Leucania comma. Next base: position 10,571,297 of record OY282470.1, read on the forward strand.
GAGACTTGAATCCCAGCAGTAGTAAGGCTGGTTGAGCTATAGGTTCAATCCTACCTAACCCTAAAATCACGCATCAAGCGTTTGTAAAACTGATCGAAAGACATAAAAAAGCATAGAGCAATTGAAGGAACACAGGTGAATTTTAGTTAGAAAAGTCTGACACTCCCTCTCGCTTCACCAGAGAGTGAGAAGTCATTTGATGGTTTCACAGTAAAATAGGACTGCTACCTATAAGCGTGATGTTATGTTTTTGTAATATTGTACTTGCCTATGTTTTCAACATAGATGGCCGTTCGTTATTCAGCTAAGTGATTATTTGTTTAGCATAAATTAACTATTTTTCCTGTTGTTTTCATTTTATATTATTGTAACTTTGTTTTTGTATCTGACAATTTAATAAATAAACAGTGAAAAACATGGGAAAAAATATGAATATCTATTATCATTTCCGGTATAATTCTTTAGCATGCACCATTCATATTTTACAATTTGCTAAAAGGAAAACTGCAGGCTTCGTCCAGTAAATTCTTAGAATAAAACATCCTATTCAAAACACTGTTTACCATAGCCTTTGTTGCGATTTTCTTTCATATTTTAGTATGAAGTAGGTTGCAGACAGCCGTTTGTATTGAGATGACTAGCTTTTTGTAAAGAAATAAATAGGTAGGTACACTAAGGGCACCTTTAAATTAGCTAGATAAAAAAAACTCGGCCGCAGCGCGGATGTAGCGCAGCAGTGGCGCGTTTTTATTTAATATGGAATAATAAAGCAGTGCGTCGGCAGTGCTGAAGCCGTGCTTACACCCCGTGGTACTTAGCTGCTAATTTGAATGCGCGACGACGCCCTAATTGATCATGTGCTGCCACTCACAGTAAAAGACTGACTCTTGTTGTGCCCGGTAACACATCACTTTATATCCTTACGCCCCAGCCACCTCCTTCAGAGATGCCCCGGGTATCGGGAACCGCACTGTAGGTATGGGTTTGTGTATGACGAAAAATAGGCAACTCGCCGACCGGCCATCTGGTTTTCGTCCGGACCAAACCCGAGTCGTCGACGGTACGAAGTGTCCGCGAGCCTCAAAAAGCTGTCCTGCTAGTGTCAAATGAAACTCGTGCTTCTAAAAAGCAAAAGGCAACTAAAGAACCGTTAATTGTGGCGAATTTTGGGGAAGGCCTATATCCAACAGTGGATGTCTTTCGGCTAAAATGATGATGATGATGATCTGAAGAGCACAGGTGTGGTTTTAGTCAGTAAAAGCCTGACACAAGAGTAGTCTACATAAAAAAAATCAAGGAATGTTGTTTTTTTTTTGTTGATTTTATTTATTTATTTATTTAGAACTTTATGCACTAACAGTGTACAAAGGCGGACTTAATGCCTTAGGCATTTTATTTATTTTTTCAGTTTTCAATACTTTGTGTTGTGTTTCCTTGTATGCTGAATAAAGACATTTTCTTTCTTTTTAACCCGAATATGAGTTGCACAAAGAAGTTCCGGGGTAGTTTTTAAGAAGTTCTGGAGCGGGGTTCTATGTGGTGATCACCGGGGTGGTTTCAGTGAGGTAAACAACCTGTACTCCTGGTCATTTCCCTAAAAGTCTAGATGCAGAAAAAGAAAGAAAAATGGAGAGGTACTGTAGAGGCTTCAACTAGGCAACTTAAAACAATATTGTACTCACTGGCAGATTAATCAACATTTGAAAGAAGAATCACGTCATTCAATGGCTTTAATTATGTCACCGCTTGCCTTGATAACAAAAAAAAATGTGTTGGAGTATTCATTGATTTAGCGAAGGCTTTTGACACTGTCTCGATTTCTGCTCTTGTTGACAAGCTGGAGAGGTGTGGAATAAGGGGTATGGTACTTAAAATCTACAAAGATTTCCTGACTGGCCGTTTGCAGAAGGTTAAGGTGGGTAGTGCGATGAGCTCAGATGTTTCAGTCACCTACGGAGTTCCACAAGGCAGCATTCTTGGTCCCAGTCTCTTCCTCATGTATATAAACGACCTGTGTGAAATGACACTAAATTGTGGTAGAATATTTACCTATGCAGATGACACTGCGTTGGTGTTTCAGGGAGAGACTTGGAACGAAGTCCAACGAAATGCGGAGATAGGGCTTCATAAAGTCAGTTTATGGCTGAGGCATAATCTGTTGACTGTTAACCTAACAAAGACCTCTTGTATACAGTTCACTAACGCTCGCATAAAACAACCGAACGTGGCTGTGCGATTTCACACTTGTGCACAACCACCGTTCACTCAATGGTGTTCGTGCACAGCGGTGAATAAAACCAAGACAATTAGATATCTTGGGGTTATTTTGGATGAGAAAATTACTTGGCAACCACATATCAACATGGTCTCATCTAGAGTGAGGACACTTACATGGGTTTTCAAAAATCTCAGGCGTGTAGCAGACAGCGATCTTCTCCGTACTGTTTATTATGCTCTGGCCCAATCAGTTATCGGCTACTGTATAGGAGTTTGGGGCGGTGCGTGCAAAACGTATCTCTTACAGCTTGAAAGAGCACAGCGGTCATTGCTGAAGACTATGCTATTCAAACCGTACAGATTCCCCACAAAGTCTTTGTACGAGATATGCCGGGTATTTACTGTGAGACAACTTTTTATTTTCCATCTTATAACAAAGCAACACGTATGTACCCCGTATGATCGCGATAGGCTTCGAAACAAAAGGACAATTCCGAATGTCATCGAATCGGTAAAATGCCGTACGGCTTTGGCAAGAAGACAAAAAACATTCCTGTCTGTATATGTTTATAATAAAATTAATAGTATTCTCAATCTTTACCCGCTGTCTCTACGAGATTGTAAGTTGAAAGTACGGGACTGGCTCTTTACTCTTGATTATGATGGTGTAGAGAAAATAATTCATAATTCATACTAATAAAAAAAAAAAAAAAAAAAAAAAAAAAAATTCAAAATTCAAATACAAATATATTTCTGGACATACACATACATATACACTTACACATACATAAACACGCACACATACACGAGCACTACATACACAGCACGATTTAGGTAGGTAGTTAGGTAGTTAATTTTAGTTTTTGTTATTTACTTTTATTTTTAAATGTATACATAATTTTGAATAAATTTTGTTACTAAGCACTGGCATTAAATTGAACTATAATACTGGGAGGGCGCTGACTCCTGACATACAGGCCTGCCTAGTTCGGGAGTCAGAGGCTACTTAAACTGTATCAACCTTATAATTATGTCAATAAAAAATTATTATTATTATTATTATTATTATTTAATGCAGAGACAGCCCTGAGGCTAACTACTTAAACTAAGGCATGACATTTTTCAGAACTAATATTTACAAATTTCTTTGCGAATAGGATTAGACGTGTAGTATAAGAAGAATATTTTTTTTTACTAAGCACTGGAATTAAATTGAGCCATAATAAAACTGGGAGGGTGCTGACTCTTGACATACAGGCCTGCCTAGTTCGGGAGTCAGAGGCTACTTAAACTGTATCAACCTTATAATTATGTCAATAAAAAAAAAAAATTATTATTATTAGTATATTGAATGACGCGTGTTTTCAATAATAATTTTAGGTTAGTTCAGCTAAGTTTTTTTTTCTTATATTCAGCTTATTTTTACCTAATGCATGCGGAGTTTACCTATAAGTGATTGTTACACCATTATACTCTATGTTACCTTTATCATAATACTACTGTAAACAATTGTTAGTGAACCAACACATAAATAAATAACCAAAGCCTGTGTAGCCATGACAAAAGTATGCCTATCAAAATCGGTGCGACCCAAAAACTGTCGTCTATGGCCACCCTTACACGTATTCATAAATCAAGTGGAACAAATAGGAATCCTGATGTTAGATATCTACTTACAATAGCATTGTCATAGCCCATTAAGTATAAGTATTATTTAGCAAATGTATTGCTGCCGGCAATCTCTCTGCAAGATTACGCGTTGGTATAAGGTTCAGTTCATACCGTTATGCGACGCGATGCAACGATGTTTGAATTTATATAAAAAAAAAACAAAAGTATAGGCAAATAATAAAAAAAGTAGAAAAACTAAAACCCGACTACGACAAAAAACAAACGACGCTGAAAAAGTATAAAACAAGATTTTCAGGATGCTGAAATAAACAAGGTAACTGGAAAAACAAAAACAGAACATAAAGAAATGCCGTAGTTGGTTAGCCGTGTTTAATTTGGTGTTAAATCACTTTTTTTACATATTACTTTAAATTTGAACAATATTTTGAAAATGTACAAGTAAATCTCTTTAAAATAATACCAAACACGGCGTACTTATCTCATTTTTATTTTTTTAAACATGAGTTTTTGTCCGCTAGAGGGCGTAAGTTTACATTTAAATCTACGAGCCAAACCCTTTCTAATGATACCAAACACGGCATATTTATCTCATTTTTATTTCTTGACACTTTTTGTCCACGAGAGGGCGCCACATCGATTTTTGTGACACGTTACGTAGTCTATGTTCAGCGGACGAATAAGATGGTTCTAAAGATACCTCATAACTCGAGTTTCGATAAGTAAATAAGGAGCTATGAGGGAACAGATGAACATAAATACATACCTACATACATACATAGCCAGTCACAATCATAACCCTCCTTTGGCTTTGCTTTGCTTTAAAAAGCAATTATACTGCGGTTTGCGGTGACGAGCGCATAAACGTATGAAGCCCGTCAGAAATGAAGACCGAAATTTTAGGTTGCATCGCGATGCGCCATGCTGTCTAGTGCTTCACCACAAGGTGTCCCAAAAATTATGATTTCGCGCTGTACGTAACCCAAAGTCACAATTTTTGATTTGTTTGGTTTTCGTTGCGAATTTGTATACGACCCACAGCTTCTCAAATGTATATTCATTAAAGTTCTATTTATACTTTCAGGTTTAGTTTTTAATAACTGGCCAATTTTCTTCCGGGCTTTGGACGTTGTACACAAAAATAAACGACAAAAAAAAACAGCTGTACATCTAACCTAAGCTAATATTCAGAAAGAAAAAAATGTGGGCAATTAAAGGCTTTATTTTAGCCGGCATGCCTTGGAATAAAAAAAATCGAAGATTATGTGACATCCACGCGTGGTGGATTTTGGCCCATTCCTCCTGCTAGAGTCACAGCAGTGGCAATATAGGCTGTACTTGTGTTATGCTGTATTTTATCGCATCGCATGGCGTTTCAGTGTGAGCTGACCGAAGAATTATAGATAAAATGGGACATCGCTATACCGGCCCGTAATCTCTGCTAAGTAAATGATTTATACCCTTGCCTGTATTGTTAACTTTTCTTTTTCTGTTTTGCCTTTCAATGGAGTTTTTACCACAAAGGACCTTTCTGAGTGATTACATTTAGATTTAATTTGATTGCTTTGTATTGTGTGATTAGCGATCATTTGATAGTTTTAAAAGATCGTGTTGCTAATAAAATAATTTACTTCTTGTCTCCCGCGGTTTTTCTTGCGTCTTTTGCTCCAATTCTGTAGGTCACATCAAGCTATGACCCATGGAGTAGGTGTTGTCATTCAACACAAGAGAATTTTTTTAATTCAAACCAGTAGTTCTTGAAATTAACACGTTCGAACTACTTGTTCAACTTTATAACATTGTTAGTGTGTAAGTATTGATAAATACAAAGTAAAATTAATTACTTGTGTTTAATTAATTGATTTTATTTGTATCTAAAACAGTAAAACTTTACAAAAAATATTAATGGTGAGGGTCTTTAAAAGTCGTGGAAAAACACAATCCCTAAACTCGGTTACAACAAAAAAATTAGATGTATATAGTTTGCTACATTCAAGACCTCTTTGTACAAAATAGAGTATAATTTGTTAATTTGTTCAGGGCTTACTTCAGACGTCACTGTTAATCATGGCGGCGCCGTATCAAAGTCTAACATCTAGTGAAAGGATAAGCCATAGACATACAGAACTGGAGAAACGTTGACCTTTCACATGGCGGACCGATGATTAGTATTATTATACTAAGTCATCTTTCATTCCTTTCATCCCTTCCTTCATCCTCCTCCTTTCCTCTTCCTTTCTTCATTGAGATGAAAACTACGCGACTCTTGGGTGAGAACGACATCATTGGATATCTTTCAACTAAAAGCTCGTGACGATTATGATATATATATTATCAAGCACAGGGTTATCAAGTGGACATATCAAGTGGTCAAAGTGTGAGATAGAAAAAGCGCTCCACGTTAACATTTTTTTAAAACCAGAACGAGGATGACGGCGAGTCCTATTCTACGCGCATCTCAAAGAGATTTTACAACTAAATCGGGCCTACTGGGCTGATTCCTGCTAGGGTTGTAGGATTGTTTGAAATAATTTCTTGCCGTAGCCTTACAACGCAAAAGTGGTTCAATGAACACAGGTGGATATTAATTAAACGATAAATGATATTTATTTTGTGAATAGGTTTTTCAAAAACACTTTTAAACGTAATTTTTTTGTCAGTTTAAACTAGATGAGGCCGGTGTTTCCTAGCTGACTACCCTGAGAAGAAACACCGAAACACACTCAGGGGTCAAAGTCTCTTTTAAAGTCCATACTGCAAACATGTAATGGTCAAATCATATGAGAACCATGCAGATTAGTGTCTGAGATGGCCTTTTGAGGAAAAAAACATACAGATTTGAGTAGACCTGTCCAGTCAGCGCAAGCAAAAAAAGGAATCTAGACCTACAAAATAGAGTTAACTTATTGACTGCATTTTCAATTATTCACTTCGTCACGTTCTACAGATAAGTTTTCGTGACGGGGATGCTCAATACAGTTCTCTACGCCTATGGGATAAACCCTTAGGGTCACGGTCAACACGGTTAATGAAAGTATGAAGTGGACGTGTATGGCCGTCGAAGTAATAGCGTCTGGACGTCAAAGAACGTAAACTAGGTAAAATGTATTTGTTTGGATAGGAGGTTGGCTGTGGAGCTAAGGTAGGAATATTATCGTGTCATATTATCATACATAACACATATAAAGTAGGTAAATGCCCCCTCGACCGCCAGGGGGTATTATTATAACGTAATTGCCCGCTTTTTAGAACATTAAAAACAATCTAAAAAAAAACATTTTCTGTTTTTTTTTAGAAAAAAATATATATATAGAAAACAAAATTTTCAACCAAATGAATTTCGTACACCCGTGTGTACAGTACGACAGTTAGCATTTTTTCAACGTCATTCAAGTTGTACAACCGTATGCACATTCGGCGCGCGAGGGGGAGAAAAGATGATAAAAGAATAAATTGCTTCACTACTTCATAATAGAATAATATTGGTTAACAACAATTACTTCATAGGGGTATGTGGTCCAGTCAGTTGGGTATTGTGTTTGGTCTCAGTAACGTGTGACTACGGCTTTTCTTTGTGAAGTTCTTGTTTCTCAAGTAACCTTGTTTATTTCAGCATCCTGAAAATCTTGTTTCATACTTTTTAGCGTCTTTTTTTGTCGTAGTCGGGTTTTAGTTTTTTTTTAAATTAATTCACTCTCTATTTGTCTTCCTATTATTGTAGAGCATGCTGGTCAGGATGTCTGGGTATCGAGCGTTGGATAGTATGCTTAGCAGTACAGATACGATGACCATATTTTGACACAAACGAGGTCTTTGTTTATTCACATATATACATCAAATATTACTGGATATGTCGTTCGCTATGAAAATAAAAATATGAGAATTGCTATTGCATCGTAGAAAAACCAATGACGCTATGAAGATGACATGTGGTGGGTTATTTGTTACGTTATTGCTATTTCTTTACAACATGTAATAAAAATTGGACTGATACTAGTATTGTGTTTTCGTTTATGTTAGTAATAATGTTTTTATGTTAGCAAACTAGTATTTATCGCTGTATTATTGTCTCTAAAATGATATATTTGGCCTATTTATTTGAGTACAAACGTAATTTATTTAGTACGGATTAGCCTTTTAGTTGCGCAGCTGTAAAGTTGGTATCCACTTTATATTAGTATTTGCTATTTAATAATGACGTAACCATGCTTAGTTATAATTTTAAGCCATTTTTTATAAGTAGCAGTGGTAGCCGAGTGATAACAGCCCCGATTTATGTGTTGTAGGTCTCGCTCTCTGTTCCCTGCGCGAGAGGAAAACTCTCCCCCGCCCATGACTCCGCCACCAGCGGTGTCCGACGCGGTCCACGATGGCGACGATGACGACAATGCTCCAGGGGTGACCGAGGTAGAGATGAGTGTTACGGTGCGAAGGCTGAGTGCCAAAAATGCCGACCTAGGACCGGCTTGCCTGGGAAAGCCTGGATCCTGACCTTGGGGGCTTTTGGGTCTCGATTAAAGGAAATCTTCAGCGCATACATAACGCATTCAGAGAGGGGCTAATTCCCACTTTACTGGTAGACAGGGAAACTGGTCCTCATCGCGAAGCCGGGGTGACCTGCGGACTCTCCGTCCGCGTATCGGCCCATTGTGTTGCTCGACGAGGTGGGCATGCTCTTTGAAAGAGTATTTGAAGACCGCCTCGCACGGAAGGGGCTGGATTTAGCGGACGGCCAGTTCAGTTTTCGCAGGAGGCGCTCCACGGTAGACGCCGTCATGCGCGTGCGAGCCCTCATGACGGGGGATGCGGTGTCCCAGGGCAGGTAGGTCTCGGCGGTGTCTTTGGACATCGCCAATGCCTTTAATTCTCTACCCAAGAATAGCATTGAGAGGGTACTTCGGTATCACCGGGTGCCCGACTACCTCTGTCGTGTGATCGAGGCCTAGTTGTCGGACAGGTCCATAATCTACCTGTGTCATCAGGGATAGTAGAAATGGTTAGAGATGTCGCGTGGTGTTTCACAGGGATCGGTACTAGGACCGCCCTTGTGGAACATTGCGTACGACTAAGTGCTGCGCGCCGACCTCCCCGACGGGGTCAGCGTGGTCTGTTACGCAGACGACCAGCGTATCGTCTGCCTGGCACAGGGAAAGTCGTATCAGGCTGTGGTCGAACTACCGACACAGTCGTGGAGTCGTGGTACGTGCCACTTCGAGTCCCAACTGCTCGATCCTCTCGAGCAGTTGGCTCTGCACAAGGCCGAGGTCATGTGCTCTCTGAAAGCTATACCGAAGGTCGTGTTTGATTCCCACCCAAGACAAATATTTGGGTGATGAGCACAATTATTTGTTCTGTGTCTTGGTGTAATTTACCTATAATTTATGTAAGTATTTAAAAATAAATAATCTAGTCTAGTATTCATGACTTAGCTCAATCTCTGCTTAGTTTGAGACTAGATGGCGTTGTATGTTGTAGAAAAAGGCTGGGTTGATGCTGTTATTGGACTCACAAATTAACACAACATTATATACATAAATTTAAGTCTATTATACCGTCAAAGACCAAAAATGTTGAAACTATGAAAGGCATCGAATATTAATTGGATTTAAAAAATAATTAAATTCTTCATTAACGAGTTCTGTCTGTATTTCGGTAAACTATGTTGGAACAGTCCAGTACGCATAATTTAAAATATTTTCATTATTTGCTCCACAACTACAGCCAAATAGTGAGCTAGATTTCTGGTAAATTATATACAATAATGACTGAATGCTTGTTATGACGAATCATTGACACGGGCGTAACAATACCTCAATCACTGCGCATTCCTATAAAAATATTGTTTTAAGGAGTACATTAGTGTATCTTCGAAGCTCAAGGTCTAATATGAATTAAAAATTACAAATACAACAAACAATAAAAAAAGAGAGATAAAACACAAAACAATTCATCAAAATTGGTTCATGAACAAAAATGCATTGACCGAATTTATAACCCCAAAAACATGGATTTTGTTTATAAGTTATTAATGAAATGGGTATACCAAGGTGAACTTTAAATATGGCGGATGTGTGGACCGCCCGGAGGACACGGTGGAGCACATAGTCGAGGTGTGCCCCGCTTGGGAAGAGCATTGCCGTGTCCTTGTGGGGGTGATCGGCGGCGATCTCTCGCGCCGGGCCTTGGTTCAGGCCATGCTCCGGAGTGAGGAGGAGTGGCAGGCGGTCGCCTCCTTCAGCTTCTGCGAAGCTGTAATGCTAGCAAAGGAGGAAGCCGACCGCATCAGACAACGGGCCGGGAATCCGATCCCGATTTCCGGTCACCGTAGGCGCGGGCTCGCAGACGGCGGGCAATGGGTAGCTCGCTGTCCGTCCGTCCGGTAACAGACCGATCCGAGTCCAAGTCGTTTACGGCGCGCACTGTTCCCGCGCGCCTCAAGGAGTTGTCAGCAAACTGTAGGGGCCCAGCAGAGCCAAAGCCTTCTGGGGCCAAGGGTTATGTGAAAATGAACCCCGGGGCCCTGGGACAAAGGCAATTATCAAAAGGAGCAGGGTAGGTTTTTAGTCAGTAAGAGTCTGACACTATCTCCCGCTCCACCCAAGGTCAGAATTTGTCATTTGATGATTTTACCTACCATAAAACCCCGAACCCGGGGTTTCCTATCGAACACCTCATAAATCCAATAGGCTTCGACCCTGCTGGCCCCTGTGGTTTTGCTGACATCACTATGAGGCGTTCCACGCGAACACTACGCGCCGACGAAGACTTGAGGTTGATCCAGATGGCTGGACGGCAAGCTGCCCATTTTTTGTCGTCCGCTAGTGCACGCCTACGGTCAGATTTTCAACCAGGCAAATTCACAGCCTGGGGAAAAAAGGCTTTTCCAAACAAAAAAAAAAAAACAAAATTTGTGATTGAGTGACATTTGGCGCGAGGGAGATTTAAAAAAAATCCATCAGAGGACCTTATTCTTTTTTTATGTAAGTTGAAAAATGAAAAGCACCGAACTACTCAAGTACTCATCGAAAGTTAATTAAGTGGCTACGATATATTCAGGGCTTGATTATCAGGCTTTTAACCTTAATTAAGTTATGCGAAGCGGGTTTAGGTACTGCCGGTAATTTACTGTCATTGGAAGGTAATTATGTTTTATGCTGCAGAAATTACACGCATTTAAGTATTTATCATTATCACGTTCGTCGAAATATGTCCACTGCTGGACTTAGGCCTTTTCCAAGTCGTACACTTATTTAATGGCCACACTTGGAAAACAAAATATCTTGTTTGAAAACTATATATAAAGCCGGTCAAGTGCGAATCGGACTCGTGCACGAATTGTTCCGTACCATTAAGTAGGTAAACAAAAAATGGCTTGTTCTATTTGGGGGAAAAAAGCACAGTAACCGAGTTGTTTTGCCTTGTCATAATATTGAACTTGATATTAAAATTGGAACGATACAGAAAATATTAGCATGGCCCCTGCGCAAGGATAACACGCAAAATCGTGAAGCGTTCTACAATTTAAGATTCCGATTCTGATTTCCAGCCACCGTAGGCGCGGGCTTGCGGACGGCGAGCAATAGGCAGCTCGCTGTCTGACCGTCCAAACCAAGCCCAAGTCATCGACGGTGTGCACTGTTCCAAGCGCGTCCCAAGGAGTTGTCAGCAAACGTAGGGGCCGAAGCCTACTGGGGCCAAGGGTCTGTATCTGAAAATAAGGCTCGACCCTGGTATGAAAGGCAACGAAGGAACGGGGTGGGATTTTTATTCAGTAAAAGTGACACTATCTCGTGCTCCACCCAGTGGCGGGAGATGTCATTGGATGATTTCCCCGCCATAAAAAAAAATGTCATAACATTACACCCGTGCAAACTAGGTAGTCCAATAAATAGTGCATAATAAAATAAATGAAATATGTTAGTTTCAGTCCGCACATGTAATAATGGTCATGTAATCGTTAGGTATGCACTACTGAAGGCCACATAAATCAGAATTAGAATTGCATTAGTCTTCAAGACGACACCTTATGGTTCGCGGAAATACCTACATTAAGAACATAACTTATAACACGTGTGAGACCTGTGCTAATATGTTCAGTCTTTTTCAGTTTTTCAATTTTACTTAGTATTCTTATTAGTTTAATATCTTACAGATTTATTGCGCGTCTCTCATGCATGAGGTTGTGAGTTTGAAACCAAGTAAGTATTATTGTGTTTTTTAGGGTTAGGTACCTAAAAAGGAGAGAAAGGAACCCTTATAGGATAACTTTCTTGTGCTTCTGTCTGTCAAGACCCTTTAACGTGAGAACACGTATAGGTATCGAGTTGAATTTAAAACCATTTACTCAAGTCTGCGGCCCCTTGAAGCTGTGAAAAAATCAAAATTCTATGTTAATGGAAAAAAAGATACGGCTTTTTATATCGCATAAAATGTATATCTCGACACTGTCAAGGGAATAAAAATTCATAGGATACTTCCCGTTGACCTAGAATCCTTAAATTTGGCGTGAAGCAAGGTCCTGTAGCCACATACCCGGGAGTATAAGAAAAAATTGTAGTTACGTGACAAAAAAAAACTATTTGCGATTAGGAAAAATCTTAACTCATTTCGGGAATTGAACTATTTTCATAGGCAAGTTTGTACGGAATTGTGCGCGAGTCTGATTCACACTTGGCCGGTTTTTATTACATACTTTTGCCTTCGACTTTTTAAGAAATTTGTGAAATATACAGCAAATACGCCTCTGTACACTTAGAATTATAAAACCACATGAAAATATTTTGGACGAAACAAAGGCGACTTATTTCAAGCGGCGCTTTAACTTAAGGAACCCTTTCTATAAAAAGTAAGGTTTTTTTTCATTGTAACAGATTTATATTTTCCCTTTATAAGAGCCGTTAACTCCGCTAGAGAAATTAAAAAATAACAATAACGATAGATACTTTCTGTTGGGTTGGCACACAAAGGTTCGGTTCCCGGGTAATGCGTCCCATTTTGCTGTGGGATTTTTAATTAAAATTAAACGAGTTTGTGGTTTCGGGTTTTTTGTCACTCGCTTTCAAGTTGAGTATCGCTTCACGGGTTAGGGATTTTTTTCACATAAATCCTTTAAATTTATGAGCAATCTCTTCATATTTTAACCGTATCTCAATACAAGGTCGTATCTAAATGTCAATTTTTAAGCTTACTATGTTTGTATGTATATTTTGTTTGTTTAGGTTTTTTTTTATGGTAGGTAAAACCATCCAATGACAAATCCCGCCCTCGGGTGGGGCGGGAAATAGTGTCAGACTCTTACTGACCAAAAAACCTACCCTGTTCCTTCCCTGCCTTGGATCCGGGGCCCTGGTATGCATTTTCATACCTCCCAAAAGCCCCAGACTGGTTTGTTTAGAGTAAATCTTTCAAAACAATTTTGAAATAGTTCTGTACCTGTAACCCAGCGTTTCTTATTTTTGTCACACTCATTGCGACTAAAATTAAAGTTGATGCTAAGGTTGACAAAAATAGTAAAGGAAATAAATAAACGCATTTTCATTCTCATTAAAAATTACACCATTTCTTCTATTCAAAAAATTACTATAGATCGAAATTACTTATTCTTTGCTTCATGAATACTAAGAAGTGAGTACCGAAGGTTTTTTTATGGTAGGTAACGTCATCCAATGACAAATCCCGCCCTTGGGTGGAGCGGGAAATAGTGTTAGACTGTTACTGACTAAAACCTAATCTATTCCATTCATTGCCTTTGATCCAGGGCCCTGGGGTTCACTTTCACTTAACTCTTGGCCCCAGTAGGCTTCGGTCCTGCTGAGCCCCTACAGTTTGCTGACAGCTCCTTGAGGCGCGCGGGAAGTACCGAAAGTATTATTTTAAGTGAGTCGCGGTCTAGTCAACTTTGGGAACCACTCCTCTAACCGATTGAGCTGAAATTTTGCAAATATATGTTTTTGTTTGGATGACAATGAAGTCATTCTAAATTCAATATGGCGGACTAGTTACTTTTTTTAGTACACGCCCATGATATTGGCAGCAATTAAAAGGGTGAAAGATATCCAGCGAAAAGTATAAAGTAAAAAATAAATTGGTAGTAAACAACAAACTTTTATTTTAATGCTCTAATGACAAGAAAATAAACATCTTTTCATCGTTCTCCGTGAGATTGTTTGTTCATACACAGGGAAATCTCGCGACGAGCTTTAATGTGCCATAAATTATAATTATACAATAATAAACTGATGAGTTTGATTTAATTTAAAGTTTATTTTCCTCTTTTTAGAGCGACTAAGAAATTATTTAAAAAAAAATGTTTTTAAGATTAATGATGGTATGGTGCACTGAAACCGGATGGTGTATATTAAAAGGCATATGGAGGTATGTACACGACCATATTTTTAGTAGGATATACCTACTAAAAATATGATGAAACCCAAAACACCTGTCTAGTATTTTTATATAAAGAATCTATGTAAAACTTTCATATGAAAAATCACAACCTTACAAGCTTGTTATGTTACCTGGTTGTTCACACAAATTCATGGTCACCGGGCCATCCGGGCAAATGAGGGGTTTTGCTCCCGCACCCAGCTGTGTGCTGGCATCTAATGCCTGCAATGACCTACCGTGAATTATGTTGTTATGAAATCGTACTATTTCAGCATTGTTATTTAATGATACGGTCAAATATAATAATATGGCTGATCATGTCGTAAAATAGTTACGTTGTCCACCGGAAGAGTACACTGTTCCGCAATATATTACTGTTTTCTACTACAAATATGTTTTTATTCCATCAAAAATACTAATGGCCAAATGTAATCCACGTATCAATTACGTTTCCAGGATATATAAAGAAGTAATCAATTCGATGATCTAGCTACGACATAAAACCTTTCTATAAAAAACTTATACGTTCCAATGTATAAGTATTTCCTATCGTCCAGTGCCTGACTGTACCTATTGAGTAATTTCATGCACTTAAACAGAAAAAAATACGGTAAATTAAACTCTGAAATGTAAAAGAGTAAAAAGAACGTATTATTTATTAATTGTGCACTATCTCAGTGTAGTCTTTTTTAACCCAAAAGTTGACAGGTGGAGAATAACTTGTGGCATTTAATCCGCGAAGTTAAATAAATAATTTGTAATGGTAAGATTTTTCCAGATTTACCAACATTTATTATCATTTTACGAAACAAAACGTAATAATTCTTTTCCATATATAATGAGCGTCTTTGTAATTGTCATTTCCAAGTAAATAGATTTATTTAGTTTATATTTACCAGCAAAATGCATTTACATTAGAATTTCCCAGATAAAGTGCAGTCGTTTTAAAGATAATAACAATTCTTTATTCTATTTAATGTGCAACTTAAGACTAAATAAACATCATTCAATATTGCTTATTTTAACAACTTCATTTATGTTTGAATATAAAGACTATTTTCCTTATATTTTCCGTACAAAACAAACGTCTTAGACTAAGAGTTAGTCATTAGTACAAGGTTACTAGTTATTATGATTCATATAACTTAGGCATATAGCAGTAGCGTTGATGAATGTACTAGAAATTAATTTTGTGATTCTAGTATTCTCAGAAATTTACATCAGTCTCAAGCAAGGATCAGAGCTTGCGGACTTATTGGCATTACTTTTTAATTAGGAATGAAAAGAGACGTTTTTGGAAAAATTGCAAGGTTAGATTTTATTCAAAAATCAAATCGGTCTTTTACTACTAGGGCTGACTCCTACCAAAATGACGATGTCGGCAATGCGGCGAGCACTTTATACATTGAAATAATTTTAAACTTTTTTTGCATCCTTAAAAAATCAGTGTCGCTTAAAAGGTTGAAAAAGGGCTTGCGGTCGCCCATGACGCGCGAATCTCCGAGCAGTCAAGCGGCCGTGCGCGGCCTCTTCGCGTCGCTGCCGGCCGCTGCCATTCCGGTCTGAATCGGCCATAGTACCCGGGAGAGTAATAAGATAAATTTTTGAATCCAATATTTTCTATGATGGAACCACAATTCACTCCCAACTGGACGACTAACAAGCTTTTAATGAAAATGAAAAAGTAATTATAGTTTCATTCAAACTTACGAGCGATTAATTCACGCCTGGCTCGCACTTGCCTAATGGAAATGCATTCAAATTGAAGTTTTTAGAACTATTCAAAAACACGGTATTTCTATAATTCAGCTCAGTTTTTGTTAGCGAACTGATCCCGGGACTTTGTGGAGGATTTTAATGAAATTCGAGACCGTGTCGGGACCCGTTCAGTGTCGTTTCAAAATTATTAAACTAAGTTAAAGTTTTAGTTCAAACTTGTGCGATGTTACATTTTGAAAAGTTGTATGAAAAATGATTCTAATGTACGGTTAGGTTTAAAGTTAAAATATTTTGCTCGCTATATGTTTATTTGATGTTATGTTCTCTGTGAGGAAACTTTTGTTGTAAGTTACGTTGATCGTAAATCGTAATTATTTAGAACACCTACGTGTGCTGTTATACAGTAAAATACAGTATCTAGAATATATAAGGTGACTGGTAATTAGTGAATGAAACTTAAACACGTGATTGTAGTCATGAAATCGCGAAAACAATCTGTTGGTTGAACAAACCTTTTGGTTAGTTTATTTTTTATTTTTCAGGTTTGGTCCCATAGTAAAAGTTGTTTGTTATCATGACTACAATCACGTGTTTAAGTATCGTTTACTAATTACCAGTCACCCTATATATATACGCTTGCAGTCTTATACCAGACGGTCGGACGGTAAGGTAGCCATTGCTCGCCGTCTAGCCATGGGTAAGGACTTACCCTGGATCACGGCGCGTTGTATTCAGGGGTCTCAAAGAGATGTCAGTACGACAGATGGGCTCAGTAAGGACCGATGCCGTCTGGGACTGCCAATTGTCCGAAGAAGTTATCGTGTGGTGTTAGCAAATGGTTGCTAGTATTATCCAGCAGAGTATTATCATCAGGCATCTTTGTAATAATTTGGGATCGCTAATACAGCAGCGGTTACAGCACTAATTCAATAGGCGTTTTCTATAGTTATTATTTACATATATAGGGTGACTGGTAATTAGTGAACGATACTTAAACCCGTGATTGTAGTCATGATAACAAACAACTTTTACTATGGATCCAAACTTAGAATCGCGAAAAAAATCAGCGAAGTTCGGTACATTATGACCAGTTAGTCAGTCACCTTATATATATTTTTATTATATAAATGGAAAACCCGAAACACATGTCTAATATTTTTATGTAAAGAATCTATGTAAAAAAAATCTTAATTTTATCATGAAAAATCACAAAGTTGTTATGTTACCTGGTTGTTCACACAAACACATATTTTTAGTTACTGTGCCATCCAGGAGACTAGGGGTAGTTTTGCTTCCGCACCCAGCTATTCGCTGACGCCCTAAAAGCCCCCAACGACCTGCAGTGATCTGTTTTGTACTTATTGTCAGTGGTATCCACCTTATGACCTTTCTTATTTTTGGGAAAAAATATAACATGGTGTAAAAATGATTGGAGTCGATTCAGTTACTGATTCTGAACAATTCAGATTTCGCATAAACGATAAATATTGTTGTTTATTAAATGCTTGTATGTAATATCTTTACCAAGGATATTATAACCGAACCAGAAAAGTTCAGATAGTTTCGGACAAAGGCGAATTCTAAATGACTGGTAACGATGGGTTTTTGTTGGTTTTGTAATGATAAAAATCTAATTAGAAATAATAGTCAATTTTCTTTTTTAAGTTGCCCCACACTAGGAATTATTTTTGTATCGTGGGTGTGTTCACAAACATCAACTCACTTACACAAGACGGGTGTCTTGTGTAAGTGAGTTGATGTTGACTGGTAACGATGGGTTTTTGTTGGTTTTGTAATGATAATAATCTAATTAGAAATAATAGTCAATTTTCTTTTTTAAGTTGCCCCACACTAGGAATTATTTTTGTATCGTGGGTGTGTTCACAAACATCAACTCACTTACACAAGACACCCAGACCCGGAACACATTTTGTAGATCATACAAATATTTGTTCCGTGCGGGAATCGAACCCGTGACTCGCAGCGCAGCAGCCAATCGCTCAACCACTGTGAACTTCTTATCCGTTATCAGTATATTGTTTCAATATCCGCATTCGTATACAATAAACGGGTAAATTACAATGATTTTGAAAATATTCCTGATCATATATGACTTCAAACGGTAATAGAAAGGTATCCTAGTGCACTTATGAATATGCAATTACTTGATTTACCAAGAAAAACACATCACTGATTCCACACTCCCCATATGATATCAAACGGTAATAAGAATGTTTCCTAGTACTAAGCACTTCTGTAGGGGTCCAGCAGGGCTGTAGGGGTCCAGCAGGGCCGAAGCCTACTGGGGCCAAAGGTTATGCGAGAGTGTCACCACGAGCCCCGGGACAAAGGCAAGGAACGGAAAGGTAGGTTTTTAGTCATTAAAAGTCTGACACTATTTCCCGCCCCACCCAGGGCGGGATTTGTCATTGGATGATTTTACCTACCAAAAAAAAAAAAAAAAAGTACTAAGCACTTATAAAATTGTGTTCGATTTACCTAGAATATTGTAGTGATTAATCTACCAGGAATACCTATTACCTATCCATCGGAAACCTAACAAATCGCATCGTTTACAGCTCACAATAAAGGGAACTGTTCTAAAGATTGCACACGATTCAGACTTGATTTAGATTGAGAACTATTGAGTGAAATGCGAGTCCCCGTTAAATGTGGAGGTAGGTATGAGGAGGCCATTGTAAGCCCGGTTACGGAGGCATCCGACCAAATTGTGCCGAATGTGGAGATAAGTGAAATTTATGTGTAATGATATCGACTCCTGGCCTTTATATCAGTATGTTTGCTTCGATGGCGCGACGAGATACCGCCTAATTTATGGAGGTTGACAATTTGTATTAAATTGACCAGATAATGTGTGAGTATATCATGTCTGTATTCCTATATTGCTTGCTGTACACTAGTTATTGGTTGCGGGTTAATTAGAATTTCAAATCTCTATTGTATGAATTTTATCGGCTATTCCTGGTTGTCATAAATATCATGTTTTAATAGCGCATAATGTATCAAAGCGCTGTTGTTTTGTTTTGTATAAAGTAAATAGTTCTAAATAGGTCAGCGTGATTTTACATAACGGCATTTATTACATTAGCTACCTGTTCATGACTGAAACAGTATTACGGAACACTGCATAATCCATATTAGCTTTTAATTAAACTGATGTACTTATACTAATTTTCATTCAATAAAAACAGCACAAAAGATTAAAAACGTAAATTGAAGAAAATAATAATGTCTGGGGAGGCTGATGAGTTTGGCTTGCAGCCAGCAATTAGGTGTGTTACCCTACAACGAACTTACGCAATATCAAGTTTGTGCGAAACACAAATAAATGAACTTCGCCCTATATTGGAGGAGCTATTTCTGTCTCCCTTGTGTGAATTAAAAGGTCGTTATTCCGTGTTCCAGCCACCTGCTACACTTAGTAAATCTCGCTAATTATTATTGCAAGTCTTGTGGAATAAACGGTGTATTAATAAATAACATTACGTACAGTGTTAACGTAAATCTACGTAGTTTTAAGAGCTTTTCTCATATAAGAATTTGTTTAAACTTTGTGTACAGTAGTGGTGGAGGCGGGGAAATGTAATAAGGCGTTCTTTACCAGCCAATCTTTGTGTTGAAAAAGACTATCTACGGTGTAGTGTGCACAATAAATAAATAATAATAATTAGCTTATCATTAAGTAAAATTTGTAAAAGAGCTATGGATTTTGTGAATAAATAAATAATATCTGAATGAGAATTAAGCATCATTAAGATAGGTACTTGTAATAAAATATGCATGTACAGAGTTAAATTTTGGTCGTTTTAATCCCGCGGAGTGTCGATTCGGTACATGAAACACTATCGATTAGTAAAGATAAAAATGAAAAATAAAGTACTTTTTTTCAAACTCGAATTAATTTATGCATGTACGAAATTAATTTCTTTAAGTAAACGTCAGCTGAGCGAGGCCAATGAACTTTAGGTAGTTAGTACGTAACGACCGACAGCTACCTACAATGTCACCTGTAGGGGCCTAGCAGGGCCGAAGCCTACTGGTGCCAAAGGTTATGTGAAAATGTTACCCGGGGCCCTGGGAAAAAGGCAATGAATGGAGTAGGGTAGGTTTTTAGTCAGTAAGAGTCTGACACTATTTCCCGCCCCACCCAAGGGCGGGATTTGTCATTGGATGATTTTACCTACCATAAAAAAAAGCTACAACGTCATTAACTCGTTTACTTTAAGAAATTAATTTCGTACATGCGTATAGTAATTCGAGTTTTAGAAAAAAAGTACTTTTTTTTAATTTTATCTTTAAAAATCGATAGTGTCTTATGTATCGAATCGACCCTCCGCGGGATTAAAACGACCAAAGTTTAACGGTGTATATAATGCTAAAATAAAAGAAAAAGATATCCATAAGAGTACAAAGCGTTCCAAATAAGAATAGGATCGATTGCCATTTTGTGACGTCACGTCAGACTGTCAAATCGAAAAATTAATAGAGAGAATAAAACGAGATTTTTTAAAATTTAATTTCTTTACGAAGTGTGAACGAAAAAATTTTAATAAGAATCCAGTTCTTCAATGTTGCTCATCTCTGAGATCTTTTATTTTGCCCAATTATATGCGATTTGACAATACGACGTCACATCACAACATGGCAATCGATCCTATTCTCGTTTGGAACGCATTGTATCAAAGTTACCGACATAGTTCGAAGAATTGACTTTAAGTGGTAGTGTTAATTGCTCGCAGAACAGATGGTCAATAGGGCGGTTCTGGAGTGGCGACTAAGTACCGAAAAACACAGTGTTGGTAGGCCTCCTACGAGGTAAATCAATGACGGTGAGGATCACAGTCGACCTTATAATATTCCCATCGGTGGGACTAAGTCCTTCTATGCCCAGGGCTAGTTGGTGAATGTCACATGTCTTCTTTTCTTGGTTCTAAGACATGCAGGTTCTTCACAATGATTTTTTTCAACATATTGAGATCAGTGGTGATGAAATAAATTACATTAAGTAATGTGTCTGCTTGGGTATGTAAACTCGATGTACTATCGTACTTGTAGGTCAGGGTCGATACCACCGGGGCTATCACTGCTACTACTGTTCCTAGTCGAGAATGTTACCACAAGGCCACCACTGCTACTACTGTTCCTAGTCGAGAATGTTACCACAAGGCCACCACTGTTCCTAGTCGGGAATGTTACCACTGGGCCACCACTGTTCCTAGTCGAGAATATTACCAATGGGCCACCACCGTTTCTAGTCGGGAATGTTACTACAGGACCACCACTGTTCCTAGTCGAAAACGTTACCACCTTTCCTAGTCTAGAATGTTACCGCTGGGCCATCACTGTTCCTAGTCGGGAATGTTTTCCACCGGGCCACCACTTTTCCTAGTCGGGAATGTTACCACTGGGTCACCACTGTTCCTAGTCGGGAATGTTATCACTGGGCCACCATAGTTCCTAGTCAGGAATTCGGGAAGTATCTTCAGGGCTAGAGTGAATAGACTCTTCATAAACTAGTGCACCTCACCACTAACAATTGCATCACTGCTTACCGTTATGGGATCACAGTCAAGCACTAGTTCATATCAATTTAAAAAAAAATACATTAATTTACTTATAGCAAATAAAATTAATTTGACATCTATTCCGACTACGGTCCTGATTTGGAAGTGTGCCCAAAAAGGAGCGATCGGCGATATGCTCCACACCTATCTCATGAAGTTTAATGCTGTCATCAACGAGCGATTGCTGTTAGATAATACGTGTCTACATACTCCTTAGTTTTTTTTTTTTTTTTTTTTTTTTTTTGGGTAGGTAAAATCATCCAATGACGAATCCCGCCCTTGGGTGGGGCGGGAAACAGTGTCAGACTTTTACTGACTAAAAACCTACCTTTCCATTCCTTGCCTTTATCCTGGGGCCTTTGGTGACAGTCTCACATAACCTTTGGCCCCAGTAGGCTTCGGCCCTGCTGGACCCCTACAGTTTGCTGACAACTCCTTGAGGCGCGCGGGAACGGTGCGCGCCGTAGACGACCTGAGCTCGGACCGGTCTGTTACCGGACGGACGGACAGCGAGCTACCCATTGCCCACCGTCCGCGAGCCCGCGCCTACGGTGGCCGGAAATTGGGATCGGAAACCCGGCGGCGGCGGCGGCATGTCCGCCTTTGCCTAAGGCGGTCGGCCTCCTCCTTTACTAGCATTACTGCTTCGCAGAAGGAGGCGACCGCCTGCCACTCCTCCTCGCTCCGGAGCATGGCTTGAACCAAGCCCCGGCGCGAGAGATCGCCGCCGATCGCCCCCACGAGGACACGGCGCTGCTCTTCCCAAGCGGGGCACACCTCGACTGTGTGCTCCACCGTGTCCACCGGGCGGTCCGCACAGTGGCGACACCCGGGCGTCGTCTCCGCACGGATCTTGTACAGATACGGACCGAACTTGCCGTGTTCGGTCAGCACCTGCGCCAAACGGAAGGTGACGACGCCGTGGGGCCTTTCCAGCCACGCCTCAAAGAGGGGCCTTACCGCCTCGATCGTGGCGTGCCCAGCACGAGGTTGCGACAATCGCTCTCGCCATTTCACCATGAGATCCCGCCGGAGCTCTGTCCGCCATGCCGCGACTTGTCGCGGCAGCGGAGTTTCGCCCCGAACATACTCCTTAGTGGAAAATGGTGTTATAACATAACACTGATTACTGCGTTACATCTTGTGATTGTGGTACACCACGGCAGTGCTACCATGAACTCTTAATGCGATCCATTTTAAGACCTAAACTAAGCTGTTATAGGGATGGAGCTATATAGAGTGATAAGTCCATCCCTCTTTCTTGCTCGGATGACTAACTTTATAACTCCTGATCATCAAAGAAAATTGACGAGTAATGTTGTGTTTTTGCTCGTTCTTGTCCAATATATTATGAGGTGTGAATGGAGCAGTGGTGGCCTAGTGGCAACAGCCCTGACATACGAGTTAAGGTCGTAAGTTCAAACCTAGCCAGGCGCATTACTTTGTGTAATTTATTTCATCACCACTGCTCTCAAAGGGAAACATCGTGAGGAAACCGGCATTTCCTGGAACCAAAAAATCGAATACATGTGACATTCACCAACCCGCACCCGGCCCGCGTGGTGGATTATGACCTATACTCTCTCTTAGAGAGGAGGCCTGCGTCCCAGTATTGGGAAACATTAAAAGGCTGATTATGCATTTGCTATTTAAAGAGTGCTAGAGGACGCTCAATGATCTCGATCCATACTGGGACTTCATTTAGCTGTGAGCTGGATGAGCGGTCCGGTCGCTTGTCGGCACGTTAAGTGCTCATGAGGCGTAGTGCACGTATACGGCCACAGAAGGTGACGGGGTCCGCATGACTTAAAGCGGGGTAGAAAAACTTGGCTAACTGTGTTCCAGCGCCCTGGTCAAAGGCAGTTGCAAATCTCTGTGTGGTTTTAATCTGTAAGTCCGACCAACTTCCCACGTCCGCTCTAGGGCGGACAGAACCCATAAGAACATCCACAAGCAAATACATTAATTTCGGTAACCATCGGGACAGTCCAGTAAGAAGTGATGACATTTTTTTTTATTGTTGATAGATTTGCGCTTGCCCGCTATCTAACTTGATGGAAAATATTTAGAGGTAGGAGGTATATAAAAATATGCTTTACTCTACCATAACCAACAATGACATAATTGATTAAACTTTAATATGATTATTATCATTTAAAACAATTTCAATGGAGACATAATTTATTCAATATGATTTATTATTAATTCAAAACAATTTCAATGTTTCGTAATATAACAATGTTTAATGTATATATTATATTTCATTATAAATATTTGTACGCCATAAATATGGCAGGATGTTGGAACCAAAAATGTTTATCATATGTTGTACCATATTCTTAAAAATAAATAATTATTTTTGATTTGAAAGCGAAGATGCGGTCGACGGTCAAGCGCGCATACCTAGAAGTAACTTATTCACTGTTGAACGGACGCAAGAGGGAAAAGAGATCCTCACGCCCCAGCCGCTAGGACCCTGACCCCGATTTTCAGTCATCTTATGCGCAGGTTTGTGAATGAAGAGCAATGCATGGCTCGCCGTGCAGCCGTTTAGTAACCGTCCAGACCGAGGCATTAATCTCCAAAAGGAGACATTTTGTGTGGACTATATTAAAATAGCTTCATTTATCAAACATATTTGAGACCAAAAACACAAATTAAACACAATATAATATTGTCACACGTTGGCATTACCCATCCGTCGGGTAACACCGTCGTTATGCGGCGTCTCGGTTAAGCCACTTGTTTTCATTTATGGCCAAATGGCCCTCATTACGGCATAGAGCGGAGTGCTGTACGCCATTATACCTTAAAACGAGCATTACTCTTGGTTTCGTCTTCGCTCCAAACTTTTACTTTGGAGGAACGTGGTAATTTGAATTTATATTTAATTTTTGAGTCTCTTTTGAGTTATTTATTTTTGAGGGGTTTATCCGTAAAGTGTTCTACTCTAGATGGTAAAAACACTTATGGTCATTGAAAAGTAATAATATTGTTTTTTCGGAGCACCACCTAAGGGGGTATGGACAGGTAATGAGGTGTGGTGAAGACTATGTGGTAAAAATAGTCCTAAAACCCGAAAGAAATAGAGGGAGAAGCCGCCCGCCATCAACCTGGTGGTCTAAAATCGAGAGAGACCTCAGGAAGGCCTAGTTGCCAAAATCGATAACCCAGGACAGACTAGCGCAGAATTGTGATGAGACCCGACCGCAGATAATGGGAGCATGAACGGACAAAGAAGAAGAGTGTCGTTTTTTAAGACAGTTCTAATGGATTTTTGTATTAATGTATTAAAAAATTAGCCCTTGAAAAAGATTATACTAATTAACCGAGGCAAGTACAAGCAATTGCCTCCTGATTGTCAACTAACTAAATAAACGCAGTAAGTATGAAAATTATCTTGCTTTTTAGATGGAAATAAAAAACCGAGGTAGATTGCTGTAGTACAAGTAGATCATCATCATTTTAACCGCAAGACGTTGGACATAGAACTAACCCAAGTGTCGCCACAGTGAACGGTCCTGTGCGTCTCGTATTCCATACCAGATCATCGGTCTATGTAGGAGGCCCTCCAACGCGATCGCTATTCCATAACTCCCCAACGGCCATCTATTCTGCAAGAAGAAAAACATCATTAACTCACTGGCATCAGATGGCACATACTCCATCATGTTCACTGTTCAGTATGAAGCCAACATTCCCAAACATACGGACGACGGACACAGTATGGCAGTACTAGCTAACGATTGCTGCCAAACAAATACAGAAGCGAAAAACGGCTATCTCTATTCAATCCATATCATAATAACAATTTTCCCGAAACTTCTCGTACAACTCAATAACAACGTTAAGAAAACTTCACATTTCTTCATCTGAAACTTTAATGGTTATTTCCTCCGAACGTTTCAGCTAGAAGTTGGAGCCCGTTGTGCCCAATGAAAAGAAATCCATTAGGGCCCATTTTAAATTCTCATTTAGATGTTTTGGTGTAGCTGAAAGGTGTAGCCGTCTCTCTGATTATGCTAACGATAATGTGATGCTACTGAATTAAGCTGTCGCGGCCCAAAAGTGTTATGATCGTATAAATAAGGTAAATTGTCTTTTAGGTTGTCGCTTCTGAACTTATGCGGGTAATAAGCTGGATTTTGTAATGTAGAAAGTGAATGTGGGGTGCAGAGATACTTGACTTGTTATGAATATGTTTTGATTTGAAAACTGCTTTTTTAAGGTTTGAAATCATCTAATGACTTCTCTCGCTTTAGGGTGGAGTGAGAAGGCGTGCCACACTTTCACTGATTAAAGCCTATATTTATATTCCTTCTTTGCCTTACGTTTCAGAGCCCCGGGTTTTTCTTTTGGGAGTCAACCCATGGCCCCAGTAGACTTCGGTCCTGATGGCTCTTACGATTTTGCTGACATCGCTATAAGACGTGGGTAGAACACTATACGGGCTTGTTCTGGACGGTTACTGGACGGCTGCACGGCGAGCTATCCATTGCTCTGCGTCCACAAGCCAGCGCGTACGCTCGCTAGAAATCGGGGTCGGAGTCTCGGTGGTTAGGGCGTGAGGACCTCCGTTCCCTCTTGCGTCCGGTCACCTCTTTTATTACCATTACTGCTTCTTAGAAGGGGATGACTGCACGCCATTCTTCCTCGCTCCGCACCATTGCCAGTACCAGGACCCGGCGCAAGATTTGAAAAAAGAGCTGTGAATACGTTTGGAATTCTATTATAATTCTGGATACGAGTGCCCGTCACTTATGTAAAGTTTTACCAATTAATAAATAAAAAAAAAAAACTTGTATGCTAACAGTACGTAACAGTTTGACACAAACTGTATTACGTTTATCCATCATAATCGATCAAAATATTCTTGAAATAAAAGATACAGTTATACTACTGTACCTTAGTGTGAACAAATTTCATGTAGATATAAAGTGAGATTAAAATGGAATAAACCCTAAAAACAGTGGGTCGTTTGCTTAAGCGTTATGTGCATTACCTGCACGCGCGGGCGTTTTCAACTATATATTCAGCATAATCCCCTAATGTTCCACTGAAACATGAACCAAACATAATAAAAATGGATTGTTGAGAAGCTTTTATCGTGTATCTGCTAAACTTAGTAAGTACAAACACTTTGTGCTATTACTTAAGCCTTGATCACACGTAACCAGCAAACGTTTGAGACAGTATTCTCGACTGAATACTCGGTACGTATAAATGTAGCTCCGAGTGCTCGGCCGAGCGCTTATGTCTACAACTCGCTTACATCACTGTCTCGGCGGAGCAACAGTTTAAATTTTACTGTCTCGCCCTTTTACTCGATGCGTGTGATCAAGGCATTAGCCTAGCTGAGTAAGCAATTAGTAAGTTATCAGAGAAGAAATTTAAAAAAAGAACCGTTCGATCCAATGACGGAAAGTTTTTGAAAAAAGAACTGCGAGATTGAAAACTGCAGAGGATATTTTTTGCAGCAATAAATCTTAAAGTTTATTCGCTAGTTTGTAACTCAGTCAAGCCGAAACGGCTGCAGTGATTCCGATGGAACTTGGCACTGAAATGAATCGTAAACTAAACCTCATATCTCGGTACTGTAATATCTACTCATCCACAACTGCAGTAAATGTTTTTTTTTTCACTACTATCACACAACGCCGTCTAGTCCCAAGCTAAGCAGAGCTTATGTTATGAGTACTAGACAACTGACAAACATACTTATATATTTCAAAATACATACACACTACAAACGATCGTGCTTATCACACAAAAAATTGTCCTTGGTAGGAATCGAACTCGCGACCTCTGGTATTGCAGTCACCCTGACTGCAATACCAGAGGTACACTGACTACTAGACCAACAGGCCAGTCAGATATTTTTTTTTACACTAATATTATAAAGGCGAATGTTTGTGTTTATATTTGTTACTTCTTTACGTTCAACCAGGTGGACGGATTTTGATGAGATTTAGCAGACGTATAGATCATGTCATTTTTAGTCCGATAGTATTCTTTGAGATGATTTTCTACTATCACGTGGGAGACACTGCGGTAGCAGTTAGTATATTATAAATGCAAAAGTTAGTTTTTTTGTTTGTTACTTCTTCAAACACAAACTGCTAATGAATTTGGATGAAATTTGGCGTAAAGGTAGACCATGTCTTGGAATAGGATACTTTTTATTCATGAAATCTGGCATGTACAACATTATTATTAGTATTTTTGAAGGTACAAAAGCATATTTGTCGTAAAAAAACAGGAATATATTGAGGAACAGTGGACTCTACCGGTGGACAACGTTACTATTTTATGATATGATCAGCCACATCTTTGGCTGTATCATGAAATAATCATGCATTAAGCTGAAATAGCACCATTTCATAAAATGGCTGGTCACATCATGAATTGAAGAATTCTTTGATCTGGTCACGACATAATACAACATTATTTTTAGAATATGCGATACCTGAATATAGTTGTTTGTTGTTGTTAGTTCGTTCAGAATCAGTAACTGAATCGATTCCAAAAATTTTTAAAGAAGGTCACAAGTTGGTTAACACCGACACTAAGTACAACACAGGTCACGACAGATCATTGCGGGCATTAGATGCTAGCGCACAGCTGGGTGCGGCAGCAAAACAACCTCTCAGTTGCCCGGATAGCCCGGTGTCCATGTGTGTGTGTGAGCAACCAGGTAACATAACAAGCTATATTTAACTTTGTGATTTTTAATGTAATTTAAAAAAAAAAATCATAACTGTCTATGATTTTTTTTTTCATAGATTCTTTATAAAAATACTAAACACGTGTTTCGGGTGTCACATCTAAAAATAAGGTTGTATAGGAAAATTATGTTTTGGAATAGCAAAGAGGATACTTTTTATCATCAAATATGTTCCCTAGGGATTATTTAATATTTTCACGCAGGCGAAACTAATTGGGTATAACCAAAAATGGTGCAATAAAAAACACGTTTAAATTTTCACAGCACGTTGCTAATGCTATTACAAATATTATAATAGTAACCATTAAACAAATAACGCTGTAAATTCAAAACGCTCCACAAAATCTCATTTGTGCAGATATTATTATTCAAAATGACAGAGCCTTACGCATTAAATACTTTATTAAAAGCTAAAACAGCTCTCTAGCACCTCGTTTTTATTTAAATGCGGGTAAATTAAGTTCATTTATATTTATTAGTGGAACAGAGATGATGGAGGCGTCAGCTGTTTGTCATTTCTAGAAAGTTTTAGGAGTCGTAAAACGTTAAATGGATTTCTTGGTTTATAAAATCTAGAATAGATCTTTTTTAGTACTGAGGTCATTTGATCAGAAATATATTTTTTTATTTAAGAGACAAGGTTACAAGATGCTGTGATCACCACACTTAGCTTACTCATTAGTTTATTAATTGATGGCAAATTAACAGCACAAACATAAAATGCATGTTTATTACATTTTATGAGTAGTGCTCAGCTTGTATTTAGATATTAATCAAAAACAATTACAATAAAATGAGTATAATTACAATTAAATAAATCTTTAAGTCAAGAGTGAATAAGTTTTTTTTATGGTAGGTAAAATCATCCAATGACAAATCCCGCCCTTGGGCGCAGCGCGATGTAGTGTCAGACTCTTACTGACTAAAAACCTACCCCGTTCCTTCGTTGCCTATCGTGCCGAGGCCGGGTATTCCTTTCGGAAGCTGACCCATGACCCCAGCAGGCTGCGACCCTGCCTGCCTGCAGCTAGCAGGCTGGGTCTCTACGGTTTGCTGACAGCTCCTTGAATAGGTTTTTTCTTGGTAAGTGCGCTCCATCATCGACCGCATCGTTGCTTTCCATCAGGTGAGATAGCGGTCAAGCGCGAACCTATCAATAATAAAAAAAATAAGGATACAAATTGTGAATTCAAAAAACCAAATGAAAAATATGGAAAAAGTTTAACGTAACTTCATAAATTAATTTAAAAAAAAATCCATTTCACTGCCTGGTATCTACTACTGTTTGTGTGACCAAAACATACTATAAATTATAATAACATTAATAAGTTTAGTCGATTATGCCATTTCTAAACTGAATACTCATATATCCATGAATGAAGACTAAAATCACATACGAGTATTTAAGAAGAAATGTAATTTGAAATAAGAAGGTGCTAAGCTGTTCAAAGGTTGGTAAAAACGTTTTCCTTTCTGCCATTCTTCGAACTCTTCCAATCCAAATATTCTGTATTTATATACATACCTAAGCCGAATGGACGAACTTGCCCTAGTAGATACCTACATGAAATATTAGAATATAATATAATATATTCTACAATTATCATACAACACCGTCTAGTTCCAAGCTAAGCAGAGCTTGTGTTATGGGTACCAGACAGCTGATAAATATACTTATATATTTCTAAATACATACATATTATAAATAAATAACACCCAGACACAGAACAAATGATCGTGCTCATCACACAAACATTTGTCCTGGGTTGGAATCGAACCTACGACCTTCGGCATAGCAGTCAGGGCCATTAACCACTTTACCAACAGGCCAGTCAATATAGTAGATACGTGGCAAATAAGTTGCACCCGTTGCTAGGATTAGGTACGCGCAGCGCCCTGCTTTGATTGAGACCTGAAAATCTGTTACTATTTTGATTTAACTTATATGCCGCGTATCGAATTGCACTCTGTAACTTAAATTGGATAAGTTACAAACAGAATCGCAGAACATTAAAATTAATCGTGATGAGCAGGAATCCAGAAAATAAAATTTAATTTGATAGGTAACAACAGTACAGTTCCCTAAATACAAAACTTCTGGATTGGAAAACATAATAGTAATTTTCATATGTGCAAATAGAAATAGAGTTGACGCCTGGAGTGTGTCCAACATGGCCGGTTTATTGTCACCTAAAGGAGTCTGCACACTACACCGTATCATATCAAGACTGTGCTAGGAGTATAATATAACACGGACAACCCCGCCTACTAGAACATACCAACAGCATGTCATACCCATTAATAATAATTGGTGAAAAATTTTTTCAGTCCCGTTATGTTTTGCTCAGAAATCGTGAAAGTGATCGAATCAGAAATGAAGATATCCATAGGGGAACCAAGGTTGCTGACATAGCACGAAGAATCGCCAAATAGAAGTGGCACTGGGCAGGGCACATTGGCAGAGATAGCCGTTGGAGCTGAAAGGGTCTGGGTAGCAACCGCGTACCGGAAGACGCAGTGCTGGGAAGCCTCCTACAAGGTGGACCGATGACCTGGCAAGGGTTGTGGGAATCCGATGGATGCAAAACGCACAGGACCGTTTATTGTGGCGACGCTTGGGGGAGACCTATGTCCAACTATGGACGTTTTCCTGAAATGATGGTGATATGCTATAAGGATAGCATTGTATAGCATCAGCCTTACGTCCCACTGCACCCACTTCCCACTGCTGGGACTCTGGCTTCCTCTCTAGGAGAGGGAATGGGCTGTAATCCACAATGCGGTCCCAGTGCGGGTTGGTGAACGTCACATGTCTACGAATTTTTGGTTCTAGGACATGCCGGTTTCCTCATGATGTTTTCCTTCACCATTTTGAGAGCAGTGGTGATGAAATAAATTATACAAACTAATGTGCCTGACTGGGTTTCAACCCGCGACCTATAAATCGTAAGTAATGGCCCCGATTACCACTCGGCCATCACTGGTCGAACCGGTTAAGGATGTCCTTATACTTTTCCATTATTTTTTCACTAACCTGTTCCTGGCTCGGTCATGGTTTGGTACGTTGTAGTGGGAACATTCTTTGAATCTTTATTGTGAGCTTTGTGCTCTTTGTTCTAGAAGCTTCTATCACGCTAGATAAGAAGTAATTACGAGCTCGTTGGGGCACAGATGGATTTTTAGTATCTCTTGGATAGGGGACTGTGTTTGAGTGAACTTCGTATCGATATCGCTTTGTAGATTCGAAGTTTCGTGTGATGGTTAATTTTATTATTTTGTTTTGCCCGCGTGAATGTAGAAAATTGTCTCTAGATTGTCATAGAAAAAATAAATTATGTGACTAGGAGATAAAGAAGTGTCTTAAAGTCGTGGGCGGCATCTTGAATACCGAATAAAATGAAGGTTGAAGTTTTAACTCCCGAGCACTGCGAGGGAGTTAATAAAGAACTTGAGTGAAGTGAGGAATTTAAGCCGCTCAAGACAAAAACAGCTGTATTACTTTTAACGTCTTCTGTGAGATAAGACAAGATACTGAAATAAATTATATATTATTATAGAATCATTAGTATTATTTGCAAGTTCATGTTTACTCGACATGTTTTGAGATTCGAAAGAAACAAAAATACTAAACATAACTATAGTTTTAATTTTTTATAACGCTCTGTTTTTAGAGATACTCTAGAGTCGTCACTAAAAAGCTTAATTCACAAAATTGGTTTAGAATTGGGTTCCTGAATACTTATTTATATGTAAAAAAATGTAGGTACCTTAAAAAACAAAATCGCAAACACAGAATTTTTTCGAATTCGTTTAATATTAATTTAGTCAAAAATATTTCAAATGTGGTACTAAGGAAACAGTTGTCAATTACTAGTAACAGAAAAAGGATGCACTAACTAAAATGCGATGTTACCAACATTAGGTTACCCGCATAGAAACGAGATAGCGAAATATTCTCACCTCATACCTACTCAGAGGCATAGCTAGACCCACAGAGGCGCCTCTGTATAAAAAATGGTGCTTTTTTTTTACAAATGCTTGGAGAACCATACGAGGCAGTTGTGGATAACATGTTGCGAATTTTTGTCTAAGTCGGGGCCCCTGTAGCGCGGGGCCCCGTATATTTGATTCGGCAGATACGACGGTCGCTACGCCACTGTATCTACTTTTCCCTGTATCTTTAATATTTGAAATGCTAATTGCTACTTCATTTTATAACCAATTTTGAAGTGGATTTCAGAAGAAAGATTTACTTTTAGTTATACCTATTTGTTGTTTAATAAGTACAAAATATTATACAAAAAATACACAGGCAGGTACTAAATTGAATGCGAAAATATCCAGACCAGTGAAAGGATCAAGACCAAATAAGACAACTTTCTGAGACTCACATCTTCTGTCTTCTGTCTGTCATTTTGACTTTCTTTCAATAATAATAATAAAAAGAAACTATTTTCCTTAGACTCGAGTTCAAAACAGCGACAATTCCATTTCGGCCGAGTACCTCTGGCCGCAAGCCCATAGCTAGCTTACTCTAAGTGCATTTTAAAATAAAATTGGGCACGCGGAAATCCTTCCCTTTCATGTTTTTCTTCTTTCGCTTAAGAAAAGGTTCGTTATACATTAACCGAATCGGGTCGAACCCTTTTCGGGTCTTCTATTTTGCGACTAAAACAAAAACAAAAGAAAAACGCATTGCGTTGAAGCCCTCTGTGGATTTATTCAAATGGTATCCCATTCAGTTAGTACAAGTGTAATAGAAGATTTTTGCATCAAGCATCAAAAAGGGTCCTTTAAAATTATCTTGTTATAATGATTACATAGTTGACTGGCCTGTTGGTCTAGTAGTCAGTGGCCCTGTCTGCTATGCCGGAGGTTGGATTCCCACCCAGGACAAATGTTTGTGTGATGAACACGATCGTTTGTTCTGTGTCTGGGTGTAATTTATCTATAATAATATAATTATATTCAGAAATATATAAGTTTGTTTATCAGTTGTCTAGTACTCATAACTTTAGCTCTGCTTAGCTTGGGACTTGACGGCGTCGTGTGATAGTGGTGAAATAAATTGTATATTATTATTATTTATATTTTTCACAGGAATATAATAAAAGTGAAAGTCTGTATGTACCTATCTATGTATTTGTAGGTTTTTTAAGGTTGTTTCCCACCTTAAAAAAACCTCATCCAATGACTTCCTCCGCTCTAGAGCGGAGCGAGAGGTCATGTCAGACTTTTACTGTCAAAAACCACACCCATGTTCCTTCAGTTGCCCTTTGCGTTCTAGAACCACGGATAACCTTTTAAAAAGTCTAGTAGCCTTCGGCCCTGGCGGAATGTTGAATCGGGTTCGATCTTGATGGTTACCTGGCCGCTGGATGGCGAGTTGCCTATTGCTCGTCGTGCGCAAGCCCAAGCCTATGGTGTCTAGTAGTCGGGGTCGAGGTTGTGGTGGCTGGGGTGTGAGGATGTCCGTTTCGTCACGCGTGATGCCACCTCTTTCTCTAGAATTATTGTTTCACTTCTGTGAGGAAGGAGGCGACCGGTGGCGACAGTCGCCTATTCTACCTCGCTCCAGACCATAGTCTGTTTCAAGGCCCGGTGCGAGAGGTCGCCTTTGCCTATCTACTCCACTAAGACACGGTGGTGCCTCCCCCAAGCGGGGAGCACCTCCACCGTATGAGGACCTGCGATCCCCCTGCCAAGGCCAAGGGCAAGGTGCCGAGGCCCGTCCCCGTGAAGATTCTCACCACCGCGGCTGCCCAGCTGGCTGCCGCCGCCATCGCCTCCGCAGACGCCGCCGCCGCTACCACCGCGGCAGGACCCTCGCAGAGGGCACGGGAGGAGACTGTAATGGACTTTCAATAACGGCTCCATTACGTCTCCTCCAGGCGAATATCAACCACTGCGCCCCCGCTCAGGATCTGTTGCTCCAGAGCATGGCGCAGTGGTCGATCAACATCGCTGTTGTCTCCGAGCCGCACTTTGTCCTGCCCAGAGCCGACTGGGTTCAGGACCTGAGCGGCTCGGTGACACTTATTTCGTCGGCCGCCGCCGGTACCCCGGCACTCGAAGCCGTCAAGAAAGGCCGGGGTTGCGTGGCAGCACGGTTCGGGGACATAGTGGTGGTAGGCGTCTACCTGTCCCCGAACAGATCTCTCGCCGAATTGGATAGCTCCCTTTTGGAGCTGGATGCCGTCGTTGCTGGGTTTGACTCCAGCCTCCCCGTGGTCGTTTGCGGGGACTTCAATGCCTGGAACGAGGCTTGGGGTTCCCGGTTCACGAACCAGCGGGGTCGAAGGGTTGAGGAATGGGCTCTAGGACAGGGCCTACTCGTCCAAAACCGGGGTTCTGTCCCCACGTGTGTGCGGATGCAGGGCGAGTCGGTGGTGGACGTTACGTTCGCCAGCCCTGCACTGGCACCGCGCGTCGTCGACTGGCGCGTCATAGAGGAGGTGGAGACGTACTCCGACCACCGGTATATCCGGTTTGACGTCTCCGCCCAGACCTCGACCGCGCCGGTCCGACGGACCCCGTGTGGTCCGCGTTGGGCGCTGAGGCAGCTGGACAGGGACCTGCTCCAGGAAGCCGCGATGGTACAGGCCTGGGTGCAAGCACCGGACAGGCCTGTCGACATCGACGTCGAGGCGGACTGGTTCCAGGTGGCCATGTCGCAAATATGCGACGCGGCCATGCCCCGAGTCCGGCCAGGACGTGCCCGGCGCCAAGTACACTGGTGGTCGCCAGAGATTGCGGCACTGCGCGATGCGTGCAATGCTGCGCGACGCCGGTATACTAGACACCGCAGGCGCCGCACCCGTCCACCGGGTGCGGAGGCCATAGAGGCGGAGCTGTATGAGGGATACAGAGCTGCAAAGCGCACCCTCCGAGCGGAGATAAAGCGGGCCAAACTCGAGGCCCGCAACGTGTGGCTGGAGTCTCTGAACGTCGATCCGTGGGGACGCCCATACAAAATGGTGATGGAGAAACTCCGCCCATGGGCTCCCCCGCTGACTCAGAGTCTCCGGCCCCAGCTCGTGGAGGGTGTGGTGAGCGCTCTGTTCCCTACGCGAGGGGAGCATACTCCCCCGCCTATGGCTCCGCCACCAGCAGCGGTGTCCGATGCGGACCACGACGGCAACGACGGCAACAATGCTCCAGAGGTGACCGAGGTGGAGATGAGAGTGGCGGTGCGAAGGCTGAGTGCCAAGAACACCGCCCCAGGACCCGATGGCTTGCCTGGAAAAGCCTGGGTCCTGGCCATGGAGGAACTCGGGTCTCGACTGAGAGGGCTCTTCAGCGCATGCATGGAGAGGGGCCAGTTCCCGCTTCGCTGGAAGACGGGGAAACTGGTCCTTATCGCGAAGCCGGGGCGCCCCGCGGACTCTCCGTCCGCGTATCGGCCCATTGTGCTGCTCGACGAGGTGGGCAAGCTCTTTGAAAGAGTAATTGCAGACCGCCTCGTCGTGCATCTGGCACGGAAGGGGCCGGACCTTGCGGACGGCCAGTTCGGATTTCGCAGGAGGCGCTCCACTGTGGACGCCATCATGCGCGTGCGAGCCCTCACGACGGGGGATGCGGTGTCCCGGGGCAGGTGTGTCTTGGCGGTGTCTCTGGACATCGCCAACGCCTTCAACTCCCTGCCCTGGAGTTGCATTGGTAGGGCACTCCGGTACCACCGGGTGCCCGACTACCTCTGTCGGGTGATCGAGGCCTACCTGTCGGACAGGTTCATCATCTACCCCGGTCATCAGGGGGAGTTGAAACGGCGAGAGATGTCGTGCGGTGTTCCGCAGGGATCGGTACTAGGGCCGCCCTTGTGGAACATCGGGTACGACTACGTGCTGCGCGCCGACCTCCCCGACGGGGTCAGCGTGGTCTGTTACGCAGACGACACGCTGGTCCTGGCGCGGGGACGGTCGTACCAGGCGGCGGTCGAACTAGCGACGCGCGGGGTTGCGACAGTCGTGGAGAGGATACAGCAGTTGGGACTCGAGGTGGCATTGCACAAGTCCGAGGCCATGTGTTTTCACGGCCCTCGGAGCGCGCCACCTCCGGGCTCCCAATTAACGGTAGGAGGAGTTCACATCGGCGTCGGGTCGACGATACCTGTGAAGTACCTGGGACTCGTCCTCGACAGCCGGTGGAACTTCAAGGAGCACTTCCGACGTCTGGCTCCCAGGTTGAATGCGACTGGGGCTGCGCTCAAGCGGCTCCTGCCGAACCTAGGGGGTCCAGACGCCTCCTGCCGGAGGCTCTACGCAGGCATCGTTCGGTCCATGGCCCTTTACGGTGCGCCGGTGTGGGCGCCATCGCTACGGAAGCGAGTGGCGGCCCGGCTAACCGCCTGCCAGAGGGTCATGGCCATCCGGATGATCCGCGGATACCGTACGGTGTCCTGCGAAGCGGCGAGCCTCCTTGCTGGCCTACCACCGTGGGATTTGGAGGCAACAGTCCTTGCACACATGCATGACTTACGCGTGGAGATGCAACGTCGGGGCGAAACTCCGCTGCCGCGACAAGTCGCGGCATGGCGGACAGAGCTCCGGCGGGATCTCATGGTGAATTGGCGAGAGCGATTGTTGCAACCTCGTGCTGGGCACGCCACGATCGAGGCGGTAAGGCCCCTCTTTGAGGCGTGGCTGGAAAGGCCCCACGGCGTCGTCACCTTCCGTTTGGCGCAGGTGCTGACCGAGCACGGCAAGTTCGGTCCGTACCTGTACAAGATTCGTGCGGAGACGACGCCCGGGTGTCGCCACTGTGCGGACCGCCCGGTGGACACGGTGGAGCACACAGTCGAGGTGTGCCCCGCTTGGGAAGAGCAGCGCCGTGTCCTCGTGGGGGCGATCGGCGGCGATCTCTCGCGCCGGGGCTTGGTTCAAGCCATGCTCCGGAGCGAGGAGGAGTGGCAGGCGGTCGCCTCCTTCTGCGAAGCAGTAATGCTAGTAAAGGAGGAGGCCGACCGCCTTAGGCAAAGGCGGACACGCCGCCGCCGCCGCCGGGTTTCCGATCCCAATTTCCGGCCACCGTAGGCGCGGGCTCGCGGACGGTGGGCAATGGGTAGCTCGCTGTCCGTCCGTCCGGTAACAGACCGGTCCGAGCTCAGGTCGTCTACGGCGCGCACCGTTCCCGCGCGCCTCAAGGAGTTGTCAGCATACTGTAGGGGTCCAGCAGGGCCGAAGCCTACTGGGGCCAAAGGTTATGTGAGACTGTCACCAAAGGCCCCAGGATAAAGGCAAGGAATGGAAAGGTAGGTTTTTTAGTCAGTAAAAGTCTGACACTGTTTCCCGCCCCGCCCAAGGGCGGGATTCGTCATTGGATGATTTTTACCTACCACAAAAAAAAAAAAAAAAAAAAAACCTCCACCGTATGAGGAGATAAACCTGTCTGGTTAATATTATTTTAACCACGAGCTTATCCCAGAAAAGTGAGAGAAGTTAAAAAAATGTTATTTAATTAAATTTAAGACAAATTCCATTTATTTACATAATGAGAATTCAGTCTATACTGAGTACCTAAACTATGATAATGAACATCCATATTAGAAGTATTTTAATTAGTGAATTGGTTTTGAAATATTTAAGTCCGTATATATGTATACTAATTAGTAGCTCGTTATCTTAATAAGAATTTCATATATACATACATATAAATAAAATTGAATTGTCTGTTTGTAATATCAAAATAACATTTTTATACTAAATGCATATGAAGACATGTCGAAGACATGCAACATCCACCAACCCGCACTGGGCCCGCGAGGTGGATTACGGCCCATTCCCTCTCCTAGAGAGGAGGCCTGAGTCCCAGCAGTAGGAACATTATAAGGCCGATGCTGTTGCTGC
This sequence comes from Leucania comma, assembly GCA_958295575.1. Lineage (NCBI taxonomy): Eukaryota > Metazoa > Arthropoda > Insecta > Lepidoptera > Noctuidae > Leucania > Leucania comma. The sequence continues at coordinate 10,609,402 of OY282470.1, forward strand.
TGCTGCATATGAAAGTTTATTCGATAACTTTAATTAGTTAAATATATTCCTAATGATAATGGACGCTCTGACGTCGGACATTCAGGTCACTGGTGTAGGATATTTGCCGATGACATTGTGCTGGTTTCCAAGAGCGGCCTAGAGGTCCAGAACAGATTGGAGGTGTGGTGGCAGAGACTGGAAATTGTTGGCCTGAAATGGAGTAGACCCACAACAGCTTGTACTTGTTCTGCGATTTCGGCGGTCTCTCCAATCCCGTGCCTATAGCTCTCGCCGGAACGCCCATGCCAATCGGCTCCGACGTCGCTCGTCCAAGGGAATGGTGAGGTAGACCGAGACGTAACACATCAGATCAGCGCAGGATGGATGAAATGGTGACAGGCCACGGGAACAACTTGTGACCCACGGATGACCCTCAAGTTGAAGGGTAAAATCTACAAGTCCATGATAAGAACTCTCATACTGTATTGATCAGAATGTTGGGCTGTGAAAAAGATGGATAAAAAAATATTGCACGTAGCAGAGAATGTTGAGATGGATGTGTGGTGTGACGAGAATGTGCAAAGTGAGAAATGAGTATTTTGAAGGAAGTTTAAAAGGGTGCCAGTGACTGAAAAGTTCAAAGAAAATCGTTTGTCTTGGTATGATCTACGGAAGAGAAGGGATGAAACGCATGTTAACTAAAAGAGTTCTAACTTTACATGTAGATGGATGGAGAGGAAGAGGGAGGCCAAAGAAGAGATTGATTGGGATTGTGTGAGGAGTGATATAAAATAAAAGGGAGTTAGTGATAGTGTGACGGGTGACAGGATAGAGTGGAAGAAAAAACCTGTAGCGCTGACCCTGTGAAGGGCTTGGAAGAAGAATTTGTTAAATATGATTCTAAGTTATTAACTTGAGCTAAAAATCCAGAATAAAAATGATTTATTAACATAGGTTAATAGTATTCATATTTAGATACGAACTTATAAAAATATGTACTTAGGTATATCACGATTATTATTAAAAATATGTCATTATTATAAAAAAATGAAATTTACTGTTTGTTCCAGATAATCTCCAAAGCGCCTAACCCGATGTTGACAGAACTTTTACTGGTAAAGCTAACTGATGCTTGGAATAACATTTATTTTAGAAAAAGAAATAGGGTTCTTGAATTTATGTTCAAATGGCATTAGACTGTTTTATGAGTTGGACGTGGTCAATGTCGTGGGCACTAGTTAGTGATAGAAATAAAATAATATTTTGTTGTAGCAGATTCAATCGAAGCACTGTATCTATCTTGATAGGAATGTCTGTCTACTTAATTTGTCAAAGTTAATCAATCATACTTGACTAACGTAAGGGAACTGAACTAACTTAATTAGTGCAAATCGTTGCGTGTAGATTGACTCGTCATTATTCAAATTATTAGTTGCCGTGACTAGCTACTAGGGTTTGGAAATTCCCGACAATTTCAAAGTCCCGGGACACCAGACAGTATACAATCAAAGTCCTGGGAAATTTCGGGACTACGAGACTTTTAAGTAAAATACATTTTTTAGCGTTTTAGAAGTCCTTTTTGAAGAATTATAATTGAATTAATTTCTCGTGAAACATTATTCTCTACGATTTTCACTAACCGTACGAATATCAATTGTACGATTTAAATTATTCGCAAACATGGGCAATAAATATCCGAGTCACTTGTGTTATTATCTTTTTCGTCTAAAATTTTGGGTTGAATATTGATTGTGTTGTATTAGTATGCCTCCGGACAAGGAGAACACTCTCTCGTTTTTAACAGATGTCGGATTAATTGTATTAAAGGCTACATGATTTCAAACTTTCTGTACTAACCATTTCGATTATTTTGACTAGTCTCGAGTCTCGGCTCTAAGGTCTCGGGACTCGAGATAGCTAAAATTACAAAAAGTCCCGGGACTTCGAGAAACGAGACGTCCTGGGACTCAAACCGTACTAGTCACTGCCAACAGTTTCACTCGTGTGAAAGATGAAAATTGTTCCAAGGAAATAATATTCCCGGGACAAAAGTATCCTATGTACTATTTCAGGACATGGTCTACCCATGTACCAAGTTTCATTCAGATCTGTCCAGCCGTTCGAATGAAAAGAAGTAGCAAACACACACACAATATACTCACAAACTTCCGTCTTTATAATATTAGTTCGATTAAGAACTAATAGAATTAATATTAATTTTTATAGAAAACGTAGGACCGTTTTCCGAAAACCTCAAAAGCCTACAGACATCTACATTATTTTGGAACATTGTGTCCCTATTGTGTTACGGAAAAAGGTTCGACGGCACGGTGGTTGAGCGTCGGGCTACTGCGCTGCGTGTCGCGTGTTCGATTTCCACACGGAATTCATATTTGTATGGCACAGCTATGTGTTAGTAGCCGGGATGAGTTGATTGATGACAGATAGTCGAAAAATACGGCGGGTAGGCAAACACGGCCATGTTAACAAATTAATAAAAGTTATATTATTATGTCCCTTGTAGCTACAGCCTAGACGTCTTTAGGACAGGAGTGCATAGTTTACTTTTAGGCAAGCGTCCACCGTCATCGACATCATCATCGCTTACGATCAGGTATCATGATTGTCAAACGAAAACCAAACTTATTTTTTTATATATATTGTACATAACAGCAAAATTAAAGTAAATAATTTATATTATTATTTATATTTCAACGTGGTAGCCAGTCTTCTGGGTACATTTGTTATTAATAAAAATATACATCGTTAAATTTTGGTCATTTTAATGATTTATAAAGATAAAATTAAAAAATAATGTACTTTTTTTCTAAAACTGGAAGTAATATACGCATGTACGAAATTAATTTCTTTAAGTAAACGAGTCAATGACCTTGCAGGGAGGTGTCGGTCGTTGCGTACGAATAGGACAAGAGGTGAATCCTCCAAATAATTAGGTACTGGATGTCTTGTACATGTTTATGAACACACTCACGATACAGGAGTAATTTATAATGGCTGAAAAATATTAAAAAAGGGGTTGTCCAGGGAAATTCATGGCATGTTGTTTCATAATCATTTACGGGTTGGTTCAATGTTTATTAAAATAAACCAAATTCTAGGCACATGATGTAGCTTATATATCTTGATACCGAATTTAAAATAATTGAAAAGTTTCATAAACAAAGGCTACCGTGGATTTATAGTGGTTTAAATAGATAAATATATATCTCATCAAATTAAGCTGAAGTGTGGTATAAATATAAAAGATATCTATTTTATGGAGGCGTGGAAGTGAACATTAACGGAATATAATTATGAGGTTCAATAAAATCGGCGTTGGGCACATTTTACGACTGTCTCATAAACGGATTTAATTATATACTTGTGTGCTGACGCAATATAACGAGATTTATTACAGTCCCTGTTTACATATTTATTATTTGTACATATTTGCTGTGTACAGATTTGTTTGCAGCTATCAAATAAGCCTCTGATTGTTTCTCCAGCCATTCGTGATCTCTTATTTCCTTCAAGTAACTGCACATTCGCGTATCATTTAATCAGTCTCATAATGTTTCAACTGCTGGGACTCAGGCCTCCTCTCTAAACGTAGGAACGGGTCGTATTCCAAAGCGCGTCCATGTCAACATTATCGAATGCGCACTAGTTCATATAAGGTAAAAAAAATCTTAGACTTTTTATTCAAGGCCTTGCTAGTTTCCTCACAATGTAGTCCGTCTTGAGAGCAGTGGTGATGAAATAAATCACACCGCGTTTGCTCCGGGGTTCGCTTTCTGACGAGGCAAGGACTACTTTACCTAATACTACTTAAACCAGCAACAAATACAGCTTATTTGTAAAATGTTTTTTTTTTTATAATTTTTACCTAATTGACTTTGTTCCTCTACACAAGCCTATTGCTAAATCTGTATATCTTGTAAAATTGCAAAAAGTGTAGCAAGAAAAGTGTCTATTAAAAAAATTGTCTACCATAATTAAATTGTACTTCTATAAATAAACATTCCTTAAATAACACATAATTAACGAAAAACAATTACGTAAATTAAGACATGACATTTCATACATGCGACATATCGAGCACATTAATAAAGCTAATACAGGAACAGCGCGCCATTGTCGCTCAGAGCTGCGGTTTTAATTCAGGGGTTAATTAAACATCCCTCTATACAGCGCCTCCATGGAGAAATCCCGAATATGTTAAAGACATCCCAGTCATCATTCGATTAATTCACATGTCGTACTATTTAGTACATGATGACAGAATAGGGCCCGGAATGATTACATTCTAATCGAATATTTGTCCATTACAACATGCCATTTCATCATTCGATTCAATGAATTTGTTTCGAAACTATAATAAATCGGCTTTATGATTTTGTTTGAGTACTTACGGAAAATTCTAACAGGCAGGCAAGTTTGTTTTCAGTTCACCCTTTACATAATAAAGTTATGGGGACCTCATAAACTAGGATAGGGTGACCATTCATAAACCCGACACCTATCCTTCATGAAAGGTCTGTCTCTCAATTTGTTATTACACAACAAACAAATCCCTTCCATAGTTAATTTTAAGGCTCATCTGACCTACTTCGAATATCTCTTGCTAGTAGATACTCAAACAGTACATATTTACAAAAATACTCAACTTGACAAATGTAACAACTCCACACATTTGCGTACTGAAACAAGTGACGCGTGTGTAATAAAGAATAAACAATACGGAGCCAAGTTTTGAGATGTAGAGCGACACGCCCGACATTAGCCTCGCTCGGCAAATAAAGAAGAGAAAAAACACTGTAGGAATACGAGCAGTCAAACATTACACTCCGTGACATGACATATAAGAGTTGGGGAGTTCGAGTGAACTTTGCAATACACTTACTGAGGGGGCTGAGTTGACCTCTTAGTCGGCTTTCTCGGCCAAACAACGGTATGTGTCGGAAAGTCTAGCCCCCACCGACCCTCCCATATGAGGAACCATGAGGAAGTTTCTACCTAGCTTTAAAGTTAATTAAGTGCCGCTTCCTCACTCCTTTTTGTTTTGTAACATGTGTGGCACTCTGGACGGACTAGATTGGCAGTGGAGCTGTCTCCTTGTTGACTCCAAACTCTGCATAATTGTGTAAGCAGTACGTCTAAACTGTCCAACTAAGTGCGTCATTTAACAAAGTAATTTTATCAACATTTTGAAACGTTTATTGCTGTCATATAATTCAAAATGGCTTATCTAATTTTCGTATAACGAAGTTTATAATTGTTACAAATCACTTTAACATTTTATAAATTGTGTCATTAGAAACGAGACTAGTATTAAAACAAATATCAGTGACTTGGCTTACTCGAATTAAGTTCCTGCGTCCTCTAAATGGGGCAGAGGGCGTCCACAGTGCGCCGCCAACCCGTTCGGTCTTGAGCTTCGCGTTTTATTTCGCTCCAGATCTTTCCTATGTTCTTCACCTCTGCGGTGACCGATCGTCGCCAGGTCTGCTTATAGCGACCACGTTTTTGCTTTCCTTGGGGATTCCAGTCTAGGGCTTGCCTTGGTATAAACTCAGGATCCCTTCGGAGCGTGTGGCCAATCCAGTTCCCGCTTCAATATCAGTGACTACTTCAATAATATCCACAACTAGTTTCTCCAAGCGGCTTCGCCCGCGTGAATGAAAATATATAGCCTATGTCACTTAGTAATAAAGTATCATTTTACTGATGAAAGGATTTTTAAAATAGGGCCTAGAGTTTTGTTCATTTTAAACAAAAATATAAAATCATTCCACTTTATAACATTAGTCTATATAAACTTTTCTCGTTGAACAAATCTAGTTTCGGCGTAGACTGAATCTATTGTGCTACTGGGAATAAAAAGGTAAAGCCTTTATCGTGTATGACAGCTGACGAATAAATCGTCGAAATTGTAGCAACAATGAGCTCAGCCATAACCAGCTTTTGTTTAGCCTGTAAAAAATGAGACGTACAAACGCTAAAGGTGAAAAAGCGAGTAAATAAAGCATAACGGTCGGGCTAGAGGTGAAAAATCACTGACAAACCACACAAAAATCATTCAAGTTAACGGCATACAACGATCCGCACTTCGGTCGCTCGTGACCTGTGACTCGCCCATTTTTCCTCCCCGAAGCGACAGCTAGGCCTCTGTGAAAACAAGCAAAAATGGAAGCAAAAAGAAAAGCCAACCGCGCTCCACTGATATTGAAAACGAGAACAAGCACTCTCTGATTCTTTCCAACACACAATAGTTTGTGTTAACTGAGCTTCAAGTAGACTTGCGATACCCCATACCAGGTTACACACTAGAGCCCTTTTGTCATGCGAGTATCGTTTTATTTTATAGATGGCCTCAACAGTACTCAAGCATATTTCGTGGGATAAATTCTCATTTGCTTTGTAAGCTTTGTAAGCGATTTTCTCAGTTTTTTTTTATTTGATTTTGATCGAATTTCAATCGACTGACTTAAATAAATGAAAATAAAAAATCTTTCATCATTTTTCTTATACATATATTTCAATTTTATCACAGTATGCTCTCTCTATAAGAGAGCTAGAGCAAATCGCAAGTTTTAAAGTTTTTAAAAGTATATGGTCCAATGCACTAAGCAGAATCAGAAAAAATATGGGTTTTTCTTACGGATAGTGTGTTCAAAGTAATACAGCTCGAATCGAATAAAAAAATCACGAAGATACCTATAAAAATTACTTTTATCGATGAAAATTTTGACTAATACATACACGCGATCATTTTGATTGTTTATTAGATTATTATAGAAGTAACGTTTTATTGATATAGTGATTTAATTTTATGATCAAACCTGTAAGTTTTTAGTGATTCGCAAAAATGCTTCATACTTTTTTCCGAATCTATAAGAACTGCCGTTGAAACTTTGTAAGTAGATATATTCTGTGAACCACATTAAGATTTTTTTTTGTCTGCAGTCCGAGACTTACTGCGCTATAGGTCCCGTAAACTTTATTTTTTCATTAGAGATAAGTAATGATTTGACAAGTGCAAATGTTAAACTTCGGAAATATGGTACCAGTTTTTTGATAAAAGTTATGTTTCCAAATCCGTTTTTTTTATACCGATTCTTTTAGTAATACGACCTTTAAGGCAAGTAGGACCAATATATGATAGTATTTGTTTATATTAGAGTCTAATACGAATTTTAAAATAAAAATATTCGAAAATAATAGGTACCATACTTTTTTACACTCAGCCTTTTAGGTAGGCAAAGAACTTACGTCCGTCGCGGTTGCGGGCCTGCAGCTTCGAAGGCCGCGGAAGAAAATCGGTATGACTTAGAATCAAAAATTCGAAGCCATGTGACATCCATCCAATCCGCACTGGGCCCGGGCGGGGGATTATAGCCCATTCCCTCTCCTAGAGAGGAGGCCAGATTCCCAGCAGTGGGTATATTATAAGACTGATGCTATGCTATATGCAATCAGAACTTTATAGTTTTAATTTTTCTTTGAAGTAAGAATAATACAACAGCTTGATTCTTGTGTAGTCAACCGCTCGTTTTATTTGCCCGCCATGTTTGCGAGCAATATAATACACTTATTTAACTCAGGACCTGGTGAGGTCCTGGACCTTTGAAAGGCGTACGAGGACCAAAAATCGTAGAGGCCCTTTTAGACGCTTTTGACCGCCGTGGGATCTGGAGGCAACAGTCCTTGCACACATGCACGACAAGCGCATGGAGATGCAACGCCGGGGCGAAATTCCGCTGCCACGACAAGTCGAGGCATGGCGGACAGAGCTCCGGCGGGATCTCATGGCGAAATGGCGTCAACGACTATCGCAACCTCGTTCGGGGCGCGCCACAATTGGGGCGATAAGGCCCATCCTTGAGGCGTGGCTGGAAAGACCTCACGGCGTTCTCAACTTCCGCACGACGCAGGTGCTTACCGAACACGGAAAGTTCGCTAAGTACCTGTTCCGGATTCGTGCGGAGGATTCGCCCGGGTGTCGCCACTGTGCGGAACACCCGGAGGACACGGTGGAGCACACTGTAGAGGTGTGCCCCGCCTGGGCGGAGCATCGCCGTGTCCTCGTGGGGGCGATCGGCGGCAGCCATCTCTCTCGCCGGGCCTTGGTTCAGGCCATGGTCCGTAGTGAGGAGGGATGGCAGGCGGTCGCCTCCTTCTGCGAAGCAGTAATGCTAGCAAAGGAGGAGGCCGACCGTATCAGGCAGAGGCAACGGGGCGCTCGCCCCAGCCGCCGCCGGGATTCCGATCCCGATTTCCGGCCACCGTAGGCGCGGGCTTGCGGACGGCGTGCAATGGGTAGCACGCTGTCCGATCGTCCGGTAACCGACCGGACCGAGCCCAAGTCGTCGACGGCGCGTTCTGTTCCCGCGCGCCTCAAGGAGCTGTCAGCACACCGAAGAGGCCCAGCCTGCTAACTGCAGGCAGGCAGGGTCGAAGCCTACTGGGGTCATGGGTTAGTTCCGAAAGGAATGCTCGGCCCCGGCACGATAGGCTACGAAGGAACGGGGTAGGTTTTTAGTCAGTAAGAGTCTGACACTACTTCCCGCTCCGCCCAAGGGCGGGATTTGTCATTGGATGATTTTACCTACCATAAAAAAAATAAAAAAATAAAATACCAACGGGTGATTTTATAATTAAAAGATATCGAAGCCAGATGACAACTTTACAAAACTTGTACGAATCCGCCGTTTTGATTTAATCTTAGACGAATCTGGTTGCGCAAATAAGCTTGATGTTTTAATGGACTGTATGTTTGAAAAAGCGATCTAAGGTTTGTTAACAATATGCAGGTACTGTGCCTGGCGTTTATTAATGGGATGAATGTATTAGGGAGGAACACTGACCTTTTGACCTCGAAGGTTCCACGTGGCGCCGGCCGGCGAACCTCGACTTCGCACATTTAACCACTGCCAGGTCCTGTATTGCACTACACTGCACTATTGTTGAGTCTTTGAATGGTTGGATCACGAAATAGTCAATTTTCTTGTAATTTCGAGCGGGCGATGTTAGCGGAGCGGACACATTCACAATCGATGCACAAACGTCAATGTCATTCCAATTCTTGAGGTCGTGCGGGGAAGGGAAGCGAAAGGGATAGGATTGCTAGGCCAAAAAAATAAATTACAAAAAATAAAATCGCGGATCATAGCAAATTGGCGCAACCATTCCCCCCGGGTTTGAAGGGTTACCTTCAAAGAAAAGAAAAAAAACAAAAGCGAAACTAAACCCTATTACTATATCTAAACTATCAATACTAGGTAGCGAAACAACTTATAACTAACTATGCCACTACTGCTGATTAGGCAGAGGGCAGAGGCGAATAACCGGACGCAGGTACGATCCAGTTGCGGTTTTAACCTTTACGACTCGCGTTATTCCGTTCGAACCCGGAAAAACTTCTTCCACTACACCAAGAGGCCAGTGCAGAGGAGGCGCACTCTCAGTCTTCAGTATCACCACAGTACCGACTGTGACTGGATCTGAAGGAGTGTTCCACTTTTGACGCGACTGCAGCGTATGCAGATAATCTGTCCTCCATCGCTTCCAAAAGGACTGAACTAAGCTATCCAGCAGAGCGTGACGCGGGTGAAGCTTAAAGCAGGGCACACATCTGTGCACTCTAGCGCGTATCAAATTGCGAGCGGAAAGTATCCAGTACTTCTGTCGAAGAATGGACATTAATAAATCGGGACCAGCGTGACAATTCACCTTATGGTGATAATCCACCAACAAATCCAAAACGTGATCCTTGCGTGGTAGAACTACTGGATGCATTTGTTCAAACTCTAACTTAGCATTTCGCAGACGGCCACCGACACGAATGAGTCCGTCTTGCAAAAATGGTTTCAAATGTTGAAGTGCGCGACTACAAGGTTTATGTGATTCTAAACTACGAAATTCTATTGAAAAATAAAATTTCTGCAACTCTCGAAGTACAACTGATTCAGCTCTATCTAAATCAGCTGCGATTATAGAACCACGCGATGGTAATAATCTCAAAAATCTTAGGACGTAAACTACACAGCGTAATAGTCTCGACCAAGACGAGACTCGATTAGACAACAACAAAACAACTGACTCTTCACGCGGAACTGATACTACAAGCGTATGTTTCTTCTCCTCGGGTGGCTCTGAAACAGTAGCGGGGTTAAACGGAGCACTTGGCCACTCGTTAGGAGTGGTATGAAGCCAGGGAGGGCCACAAAACCAAAGCGGATGATTTAAAATTTGCGCAGGAAGCAAACCACGTGAGAGACAATCAGCTGGGTTTTCTGTTCCAGCGACATGGAATATATTTTCCGGTGACAATTCAGCTTGAATCTTAGCCACCCTATTTGCGACAAACGTGACACATCGATGGGGTGAAGAGTGGGCCCAACATAGAGCAACGGTTGAGTCTGAAAACGCTACAATTCTCTCTATATTAATGCGAGGACGACAAGTTTTGACTATAGATGTAATCAATTGAACCAACATAAGAATAGCGCAGAGTTCGAGACGAGCAAGAGAGACAACCTTACGAGGAGATACCTTTGATTTTGCGCTAATGAGGAAAACTGAAATGTTATCGCCATTTTGGACCTGAAAGTAAACCACTCCCCCGTAAGCCCTCTCACTGGCGTCTGCGAAACCTACCACATTAACAACAGTGTCTGGTACTATACCAACATGGCGAGGAATCTGTATCTGATCGAGCATTGGAAGCTCTTTCCTATAGCGAGCCCACAACTTAGCAACACTGTCAGGAGCGGTGTCGTCCCAATCACAGTTGGAAAGCCAAAGCTCTTTTATAAGCAGCTTTGCATACAAAACGACAGGAGCTACAAAACCCATTATATCCCATATCCGAGCTACACATGCTAGGATAACGCGTTTGGTACAAGTTGGCGGAGTCGAGCTAATTTTAAGACTGAACATATCAGTTGCGGGTGACCAACTTAAACCAAGGATCTTATGCGAATCATTATCATCGAATTCCTTTACCGAAGTCAACCGGTGTGACGGTGGAATCGACTCTAATGTAGCTTGCGAGTTGCTTGTCCATTTCACCAGATCAAATTGACCGGACTTCATGAGGCTGATTACATGAGCAGCGGTCTCTATAGCCTCTGCTTCACTAGGTACACTGTACACAAAATCGTCCTTGTACAATCCGGTTTCAATAGTGGCCCTTGCTTTCGGGTATGTATCACCCTCGTCAGCGGCCAACTGCTTGATAGTGCGAAGAGCGTGAAAGGGACTAGACTTAAGCCCAAAACAAACACGATTGAATTCGTAAACCTTCAAAGGTTCCTGCGGAGAAAATCTATACAAGAAGCGTTGGAATCTACGGTCACATTCTCTGATTCCAATACTAAGAAACATTTGCCGAATATCAGCAGAGAGCGCAATAGCAAACAAGCGAAAATTTACTATTATTTCAAATAAGTTACCCTGGAGGTTCTGACCACAACACAAGATATCGTTAAGCGATATGCCAGTACTAGTTTTAGCGCTACCATCCATAACCACACGCAGTTTAGTTGTAAGTTTGTCTTCTCTAACAACTCCATGGTGCGGGATGATATAAAACGGGTAATCACGTGTCTCCTCAGTCTCGGCAGGCGCTGATGAGATATAACCTTTATCTAAATATTCGATCAGCACATCATCATAGGCTTGCTTCAACTTAGGAGACGCCTGCATCTTACGTTCCAAGCATAGAAAGCGTTTTTCTGCGGAGGCACGGGAGCCACCGAGCGAAAAAATATCACCCTTGAAAGGGAGCGCGACAACATAACGACCATCTTTATCACGAGTAGTCGTGCGGGTATAAATCTCCTCAGTGACCTGATCCTCAGGGCTGAGAATAGGCGGGACATTGACCTCTTCAATCTCCCAGAACTTGCGGATGGTAGACTCAAGCGGCGGCTCGACGGTGCAACAGTGCGACACAGTCGAGTAACTATCTAAACAAGCGGGTGCGGAACCAACTATAACAAACCCGAGAACTGTTTCCAGTGCGTGCGGAGCGGGGTACATCGGAAGACCTTGAATTTTACGTGATAACTGGAGATGCGGGAGAATCGAAGCACCGATCAATAGATCGATATCTCCAGGGAAAGCGTAATTTCCGTCGGCTAACTGCAAGTTCTTAAACTCCGTCAGCATGGACGTGTCAACCGGTACCGTGGGCAACCGTTCCGTAATCTTATCTGCGACTAGCGAATCCATTTCAAACGAAATATTACGATTAAAACGTGAACTAAATATTATTTTAATGGAACCGTGAATGGTTGCCTTTAAACCTCCAAAACCTTTCACTTCTGAGCGGGATGACCAATTATTAAAACTAAAACCAAGGCGTTGACAACAATCCCGAGTAATAAAATTACTCTGGGAAGCGCCATCTAGTAGCGCTCGAACGGTGTGCGGTTTGCCAAAGGCATCTACAATGACAACTTGCGCGGTCGCAAGTAAAACGGTAGTGATTTGAGTACCAGCGGCGGAAAGCGAACACAATGTTGTTTTAAGGCTGCGATGGCAGCTTACTACTCTCAAAATGTAAGAAGGTATGATGTCTAGCTAGACATTTACGACAGCTAACACCACTGTTACATGACGTAACCAGATGTTTGTCACTTAGACAATTAAAACACAAATTATTAGTGCGGACAAACTTGTAACGAACACTAGGCGATAATCTCTGAAATTCCGAACACTTGTACAGCTGTGTATGGCTACCCTTACACAGAGAACAGTCAGGTGTTGAGGCGGTATTAACTAGCGTATGTGCAGTCTTGACTGACTTCGATGACGCGTCTATACGGCGATCGGAACCTGTCCTATTCGTGACTTCATGACGTGCCGACGTGCGCTGCAATACCTTAATATGGTCGCGAATAAAAGATTCTAAATCTTCGAACTTAGGTATTTCGTTACCGCGCTGAGTCGTTTCAAACAGACGAACAGTTTCAGGATCTAATTTCTTTAAACCGATATACAAAAACAAAAAGTCACAGAGGTCATTGACCTTTAGGTTCTTTACTGCACGAACAGATGATGCGAAAATATTTAAAAACTTCTCTAAATTATGATCGTTACAAACGGAAAAACTTTTCAAATCGAATAATTGATCTAAATATGCGGTGGCTACTAATCGCTTATCTTCGTATTTTGTTTTTAAAGTGTTCAAAACTAAATTGTAATTTTCAGCGCTAAACGTAATTCCAGCACAGACAGCCTTTGCCTTACCGGTCAATTTTTCTACGAGATAATGCAATCTCTCGTGATCTGTCAGCGATGTGTTCCTATGTATTATATTTTCGAAACTATCTATAAATAAATTCCAATTTCGAATGTCACCATTAAATTCAGGTATTTGAATTGGCGGCAATCGTGGGCGTTCGCGAGGAGGGTTGGATAAACCACTCGCGGGGGGGGGAGTCTCTAAACTCCTAGCAATACGTTTGATACGACAATACAAGTCATCAAAGGACGACAATGCCTGATAACTCACACAGTAATCAGGATTTAACTCCAACTCTAAAATATTTATATTCTTAATTGTAGATTTAAAATCCTCGCGCAAACTATCTAAAGTTTCCAACGAACACAAGAAAGCATCTCTAATCGCCAGATCCGAGGTTTGCAAAGATTTATCACAAATTGATTGAACACGTGAAAACTGTGAGTCCCTTTCAGCGTATAAAAGCTTTAACTGAACCTTTAAATCAGTACTAACCTTGGTTCCCTTAAGAGACATCTTGTTTTGATATATTCACACTATACACTCAAACAAACACTTAACGAATTATTAAGTAAGCGATAATTATCAGATAACAATATGGTAATATTGTAAACAACAAAGTGAACGGCGAACGAACGGAATAACCTGAATCAATGAGTGAAATGCGTCTACCTACATGCAATTTGTAGGACTTCCGAATGAATTTTGTCAAGAAAAAGAATGCGATCGATTTATATCTACGCTGATATTTACGTAGCTAACTATAATTATGCGGTGCGGTTGACGGCGTAGGTACCGTAATTATCAATGGCTCTTTAACTATACGAGCTAAATAACGTTTAGTTGCCTAAATGCCTAGATGCGGGTTTTCTACTATTATATCTAGGTAAACAGGCGTGTTGCGTTTATTCCCGATGGAACAAATACTATTTTGCGAAATTACAAGAAAAATGATTCACGATCCGGCTCGAAGGACCAAAAAGTAATGGTTGCGCAAATAAGCTTGATGTTTTAATGGACTGTATGTTTGAAAAAGCGATCTAAGGTTTGTTAACAATATGCAGGTACTGTGCCTGGCGTTTATTAATGGGATGAATGTATTAGGGAGGAACACTGACCTTTTGACCTCGAAGGTTCCACGTGGCGCCGGCCGGCGAACCTCGACTTCGCACATTTAACCACTGCCAGGTCCTGTATTGCACTACACTGCACTATTGTTGAGTCTTTGAATGGTTGGATCACGAAATAGTCAATTTTCTTGTAATTTCGAGCGGGCGATGTTAGCGGAGCGGACACATTCACAATCGATGCACAAACGTCAATGTCATTCCAATTCTTGAGGTCGTGCGGGGAAGGGAAGCGGAAGGGATAGGATTGCTAGGCCAAAAAAATAAATTACAAAAAATAAAATCGCGGATCATAGCAAATTTACTTACAAAGCTTACAAAAAACATTGAACAGGAAACAAAATTATCAACTCGAAGCACAATTGCAATAAGTACAGGTACGAATGTGAAACCTACATTGATGGTACCATCTTTGGTCGTCAAGCTTGCTACTGTCAATTTGTTCTCAAGAAGTACAAAATTTGGCCATAATTAGTCGTAAAAATGATAATTCTAACGATTTTTACGAATATTTTTCGATCTTTCGGTCAATATCAGTAAATAAAGTCAAGTCAAGTCAAAATGTTTTTATTTCATACACTCACACACACATTTATTTCAGGCACTTATAAAATGTCAAAAGCTAGTGTACCGTGCATAGTAGCGGCACCTCACTATTTATGAAATGAAAAAAAAAAAAACATGCAACATTCGAATTTTCAAATCATTATCTCTGATGAAAAAACAAAGAGTGAGCTCTTAATGCTTTGAATTTGACTTCGTTAAGTTCGAGAACTGATTCCACATACCTTTTCACTGACTAATCGATGCTAATTAAACCAGAACAGCCAAAAAACGTGTGTACTTTATTATCATTCGCACCCTTTTCCCTTTCGTGATGAAGCACATTAAGACAATCGGGCTGAACATTTTTTCGGCGGCAGCGAAGTAAGTACTCGTATTAGTGATACGGGGTACGCAGGGTTATCTCGGGAAATCCGACATCTCCGGCGGATGCTGCCTCTGTTGTACCCTGATAAGTACCCCTACCGCGATACAAGTGAATAGATACGATTTTGGGTGGTTCTGTGTTTGTTGGAGTTAGTTGGTATTGCGGTTTGGCACTTATGATAATACAATTTAAATTGGGCTCGATTTGTTTATTTTCAATTTAATTTATTATTATTATATTATTATTATATTAGTATTTGTAAAGATCCAAAGCGTTTACCGGAAATAGGTGTTAATATTTTAGATATTGCTTCTGCCAATAGCAATGAACAATTCACTTTAGGGTTTCGTACCTTGAAAGGAAAAACGGATCCCTTATAAGATCACTTTTTATCTATCTGTCTGTCTATCTGTCAAGACCCTTTAACTCGAGAACACGTAAAAGTATCGAATTGAAATTAAAACCTTAGAAGTCTGCAGTCCCGTGAAGCTGTGAAAAAATTAAACATCTGAGTTAACGAAAAAAAGATAAGACTAATGTCGCAAAAAATTTATATCTTGACACTTTCAAGGCAATCAAAATTCATAGTTAAAGAGAAGTATTTCCCTTTAACCTAGTACCCTGAAATCTGGCATGAAGCAAGGTATCTTTGCATAAGTATAGGAAACAATCTGAAAACTGTAAATTCGCAGTGACGTCAGAAAAAAAACTTTTTGCAATTCGCAAAAAAATTTGTAAGTCAATTCGGGACTTTAACTGTTTTCTTAGATAAGTGTGTACGGAACCCTCAGTGCGAGTCCGACTCGCACTTGCCTGGTTTTTATTATTGATAGACTCGCGCTTGATCACTGTCTTACCTGCCCCCCTAGCCAAGTTACAATCGTTTCGTTTTGCGTCAACGCTTGTAGTAAGCCACGCCCCCAACTCCTTTGTTCGATCAATCGAATTGGGGGCGTGGCCAACGCCAAGCGTTAACGCAAAACGAAACGATTGTAACTTGGCTAGGGGGGCTGATGTTAAGCGATGTGGTGGTCGATAATAGAGCCTGCTGGCCTAGACGTAGTAACCTATTCGCTCTTGACTTTAAGAGTCGCAAAGTCAAGAACGATCTTAAATTAAGATCCCTAGGTAGAATTTGTACTTCTAGAAAGTTATAGGGAGTTCTAGAAAAAAAACCATGTAGTTAGATGATAACTATTACCCACCTAGAAGCTTTGGACTCGGTGGAAAGGCGTGTGAAGAGGCTAATTGGTGATCCAGACTTGGTTAAGTCCAATCTACAAAGCCTGGAGCACAGGCGTAGAGTAGCCAGCCTTTCGGTGTTTTACAAGATGCATTTTGGAGAGTGTGCGCGGGAATTACATGACATAATTCCGCCATCTCAATTCCGCCATCGGACAACCCGGCGTACGGCGAATATCCACCCTTATGTTGCTGAAACTTCTACGGTACGGACTAAGCGTTTTTCCTCGTCGTTTATACCGCGTACATCGAGAGACTGGAACAGTTTGCCTGCTGCGGTCTTCCCGTCCGATTATAATTTAGGTGTCTTCAAGGCTAGAGTGAATAGGCTCTTAATAAACTAGTGCGCCTCACCATCAACGATTGCATCACTGCTTAACATCAGATGGGATTGCAGTCAAGCACTAATTTATATCAATTAAAAAAAAAATTCCTTTAGATTGTTATATAAAGTCCGTTTATGTATAATTACTGTACATTTATCATCTTCATCAGCCTTTTAATCTTCCCACTGCTGGGACTCTCAGGCCTCCTCTTTATGAGAGGGAATGGGCCGTAATCCACCGCGCGGGCAAATTGCGGGTTGGTGAATGTCACATGTCTTCGAATTTTTGGTTCTAGGACATGCCGGTTTTCTCACGATGTTTTACTTCACCGTTTTCAGAGCAGTCGTGATGAAATAAATTACCTACACAAAGTAATGCGCTTGGCCGGTATTGAACCCGCGACCTGCAACTTGTAAGTCGGGGCCGTTACCACTCGGCTACCACTGCCCTTACTGTACATTACCTTTTAATAAATAAAATATCATATTTCATAAAAGATTATATTTTTTTCTAATGGATAGTGGATGGACTATGATCCCCACCCATTGTTTCAATGCCAATAAAGTAGCTTAATAAAATAGATAACAAAAACAATAACAAGATACAAACATTAATCAAATATCCAATTTATTATTTTGAAAACATTACAAATTAAGTATTTGTTTCTCAATATTGTTGTACTTGAAACAAATTAATTTCAATAGCAAACAACTTGAAAAAGCGGCTACAAAAGTTTTCAAAGGGCTTCATGAAGCTGTAGATTAATTATTTTGTCGTAAGTTCGTAACGAAAAACGTAAAACATGAATTATAATAGTTTTATGGCAAAGCCGAAATGGCTGTGATAAAAAAATACGTTGAGAAATATTCTAAAACTATAAATGAATATAAATCCGGTAACCATCCACGACGAAGGTGGTGTGACGATCTGATCATGTTTGCGGGGCAAAACTGGCCAGAGATTGCCCTAGACAGGGAAGTTTGGAAGGAGAAAGGGGAGGCCTTTGCCCAGCAGTGGGACACACAATAGGCTATTAAAAAAAAAAAAACCATCCGGACCGAGCCCAAGTCGTCGACGGCACGGACTTATTCACGCGCCTCAAGGAGTTGTCAGCAAACCATAGGGGCCCAACAGGTTCGAAGCTAACTGAGGCCAAGGGTGAAAGGCAACGAATTAATTGGGTGTTTTTTAGTCTGTAAAAGTACTTCCCACACTATCTCCCGCTTCGCCCAAGGGTGGGAGATGTCATTGAATGATTTTACTCACCAAAAAAAAGGGTGATAATTTAGATTCTCAACCTTTTTTTTCCCTTCGAAGTTCTTCATTAGTGAAGAACTTCGAAGGTACACATATCTTCCATATTTACCGCCATAGCATTTTTTTTTTTATGGTAGGTAAAATCATCCAATGACAAATCCCGCCCTTAGGCGGAGCGGGAAGTAGTGTCAGACTCTTACTAACTAAAAACCTGCCCCGTTCCTTCGTTGCCTATCGTGCCGGGGCCGGGTATTCCTTTCAGAAGCTGACCCATGACCCAAGCAGGCTTCGACCCTGCCTGCCTGCAGCTAGCAGGCTGGGCCTCTACGGTTTGCTGACAGCTCGTTGAGGCGCGCGGGAACAGAATGCGCCATCGACGACTTGGGCTCGGTCCGGTCGGTTACCGGACGATCGGACAGCGTGCTACCCATTGCAAGCCGTCCGAAAGCCCGCGCCTACGGCGGCCGGAAATCGTGGTCGAAATCCCGGCGGCGGCTGGGGCGAGCGCCCCGTTGCCTCTGCCTGATGCGGTCGGCCTCCTCCTTTGCAAAAGGCGACAGTTTGTATTTCTTCACACTCAGATGGCTGAACGGATATTTAGCACATGGAGTCATACTTTTCATTCTGGGAGTAAGTTCTCTTGAGATAACTGTCTAGTTTCAGTAGGGTGAAGCTGTGGGTGAAGCCATTAACAGAAACAAGAATATTGTAAAGGCAAAAGTTTGTATGTATGAGTGTTTGTCACTCCTTTATGCTCAAAGGACTGAAAAGGCCAAGTCCTGGAGTACGAGGCAAGGATACTTTTTATTCTGGTAGAAAGTTTCCTTGTGATATTTTTACTTTCACGCGAGCAAAATCGTTGGTTGAAGCTAGTATGACTATAAAAGAAAATGGGTTTTATTGTATGGCTTTTGAATTCAGAGAAAGCAAGAAAGCTTTTTATTATAGCAGGTCTGCTTTCCTTTACGCAATACTTAGGTTTTATAAAGCGCTAGTGGACAAGACATAAGTTAACTTGCAGTGCTACCACAAGCTCTGTAAGCAATCCATTTTACGACCAAAACTGAACTGTTGAAGGGATGAAGCTTTAACATGTCACAGTAAGACTCTGTCTTAGTTATAAACTGACAAACGCACGAAAGTTATAGTCGTCGTTGTTTTCCCGATTTTTTTTTAAATTTTCTTAATTTTTCTTCCCATAAGAAACTTCTCCTGGCAATAAAGAATACAAAAAAAAAGAATTAGCGGAATCGGACAAGCCGTTCATGCGCGATGACGTAATCAAGAGAAATAAGAATTCATTTTTATACATCGTTAAATTTTGGTCGTTTTAATCCCGTGGAGGGTCGATCCGTTACATGAAACCCAATCGATTTGTAAAGATAAAAGTAAAAAATAACGTACTTTTTTCTAAAACTCGAATCAATATACAAATGTACGAAATTAATTTCTTTAAGTAAACGTCAGATGGCCAAGTTTAATGACCTGTAGGTAGTTAGTACGCAACGACCGACAACTACCTACAGGCTACAGCTCATTGGACTCGCTTACTTAAAGGAATTAATTTCGTACATGCGTTAATTAATTCGAGTTAAAAAAAATACTTTTGTTTTTAATTTTATCTTTACCAATCATCATGTACCGAATCGAACCTCCACGGGATTAAAACGATCAAAATTTAACGGTATATACGTAATGAAAAATAAGATGCAAAGATGGGTGCGACTTCGTGTCAAAGTGTAGTTGTGTTTTGTGTTGTTAATTCCTACTTACATTAGTTTTAAGATAATTGTTACTAACAGAATATGGACTTCGTCCGAAATAAATGTTTTATTATTATTATTGTAATATACATAAGTATAATCAACTCTTAACAATCAAAAAAGCTCTTTCCAAAGCGCAAGCTTTAGATCTTTTTCTTACACTCTGTAATAAATATGGTGTCAGGATTTACTACGAAGTACAACTTTTTTTTTAAAGTTATATTTTTATCATGCAATTAATAATACAATTTAAGATAATTTCAAATCGATACAAGAGTTATTCAAACCTTTTGTAGACATTATCATAATTTACAGAGACTTTACAAAAGATCAAATTAAAATTATCTTAAGATATTTTATATCATCAACGCCATCTCTATCTTCAAGAATATCGATTACTTAATTAAAATATACTCTGTTTCTTTTATAATTGGGGGTTCTTTGGACCGGGACCGCGGGGTTTGTTTAGCAGTATTTTGAGACCACAAGAAAAAAAGCATTAAAGTACAGTTACTAAAATAACTGTATTATTTTATTTGTGGTACTAAAATACTACTAAAAAAATACTATACTATAGGTGGAAGTTCTGACCGCGGTCCCGGTCCAAAAAGACCCACGACCCGAAATACACACGGGACATCAGACAAGAGTTAACCCTACGTATTCCGCGAACTTTAAATTGGTATCAAAGATTCATCAAGCAGCTTTTTGTTTTTGAAGGGTTTCAAAGGGAAGCCCGAGTCAGCTGTTTACCAAGTCTATTGAATGTCAACCCTACCACAAAAGAGATAGGCACAGAAGTCAATCTACATACAAAATGCGCTCGAGCAATGCATACATAAAAACCGCTCACGGACACGATATCTCATTTCAGTTGAAATCAATGCGAGCGCGAGTGCCATCCGCTTGAGACACACGCAACAAAAAAGAAGTTACTAGAATTGTTCTGTAGACGGTTTTTTTTTTAAATTCAACATCAAATGGTGAATGATCATTTTATAGGCTACTAGTTATTTTAAAGAGGTAAGTAGGCGTATAATTGCTATTGTATTTCAATGATTCGTTTTAACGTAACACAAAACAGTTACATAGGTTTTTTTATGGTAGGTAAAGTCATCCAATGACAAATCCCGCCCTTGGGTGGGGCGGGAGATAGTGTCAGACTCTTACTGAATAAAAACCTACCCTGTTCCATTCATTGCCTTCGATCCAGGGCCCAGGGGTTCATTTTCACCTGACCCTTGGCCCCAGTAGGCTTCGGCCCTACTGGGTCCCTACAGTTTGCTGACAACTGCTTGAGGCGCGCAACTTGGTTCGGATCGGTCTGTTACCGGACAGACGGACAGCGAGCTACCCATTGCCCGCCGTCCGCGAGCCAAGTTACGTAGGTAGGTAAGCGCCCCGTTCCGGGAAAATGAATATGATTTTGTGGCCATGTAATATTTTTTACAATTTATATATTATTAAGTATTTATTCGCTGCGCCGCACTTAGACAGAGTGATGCCGACACCAGCGCGACCACCGACCTCAGGTATGACAAGTGCAGTATAAACACGAGTTTGACTTCTCTACCTGTCTATTATGTGACCCTACCCAGGGCTACAAGAGTCCATGAATCTACTTCCTCGTTTTGTTTTTGTTCAGACACTTGATTATCCTAACTTTGCTTCTCCATAAATTTTTACTGAACAACTTTGCGAATTGATTTGATTTTCTGTTTCATTTGATAGGCCAAATAACGCTGGTTAACGAAGCAATTTAGTTACGAGTAAATTACCTATGTAATTAGAGGTTACTAATTTGAATTTGCTAGTTAGTTACCTAGCTACTGTATTATTATAATGCCTGATATTTAAAATTAATGATTGAGTTATAAAATTAATATTTTCTACGAATCAAACAGTCTTGCTCTTCTCTCATCTCATACTACTAGCAGATGCTAGTGGCTTTGCCCGCATCTATTGAAAAAAGTGTGCTGAGGGTGAATACTTGTCACGTATTCTATGTGACATTCCAGGTCATAGTATACCCGTGTGCCAAATTTTATCCGGTCAGTCATCAGACAGAAGGAGTAATAAACTTGCATACAAACTTTCACATTTGTAATATTTAAATATTTATTTAATACATTTCTTTGTACACAATTTTACTGGTTTTGGTTTTAGAATATTTTTACCCGAATGCAAGAAAGGTTTGTAAAATAAAATAAATAACAAATTTTTATTCGGTATATACTGACTGCAACAGTCGGGACCCATATTACCCATTTTATTCTAGATTATTTTAATGGGTCCCGACTGTTGCTATCAATTGGAATTTATTTTATTTTATATTCCGAATTGGATTTTTTTTTTTTATATTTAGAATTGGAATTTATTATTTATTTTATTTTATGTTTTAAATTATTGCAGTTAAATTGGTTTCTACGCCACTGGACTGAACTTGTTTTTTTTTTCTGTTTCTATTTAAAGTTATTTTTATGGAGTCGGGTTTTTTTAACGTGTTTTTTCAACACTGACTCTTTAGCGAGACCTCATCAAAATCCATTCAGAACACACAAACTTTCACCCATATAATATAATCATAGTATAATGTATACAACTGAGTCTTCAACTACTTTATCAAGTAGCAAGGAAGTCAAAATGAACCGCGTAATGATAACGATAAACAACAACATACAGACAGTACATCTAATAAGGATAAGGTTGTCTTAGTAACTGAAAATTTATTATGTTTTCAATCATGAAATTGAGCAGAATACATGAATTTCAATTTGCCTTCACGCATATGAAGACTTAATCCATTTATGTAGACATTGTGAGGCCTGCCTTTTGTGTGTGTCGACGACAGGTCTAGAAGCACGCGTCAGCTGACAGAGAATGGCATCATAGACAAAGCGGCGATTTGTTCGTCCACACACACTGGCTTCGCGCCAGACACCCATTCTTTGAGCTTTACACCACTATTCCATTATCCTAATAGACGCTGCTATGGAGAGCGGATGCATGCCGCAGTTACAGGGTTAATGAATGTGCACCCGCGGTATTATTTTACGACGAAACTAGGCTTACGTTGCAATGCCTACTGTCGTTTCAGTTCCAAGTGATTTTCACGCCACATTCCGCTTTGTAACGAGTTTTTTGGAAGTGTCCCCAAACATGTGAACCGACTTAGTGTGGGCGGTTTTAGTTTTTTTTTTGTTGAGTTTTAACACAGATTTGCTATTGTTTTGAAAGTTCTGTATGAACATTTTTTTTTTCTATATTAAGGAGTTTTGTCGTAATATTAATTATGTCACTCCATCATAGCCAAATTTTGAAGCTAAGACACTGTTGTAAAAACCGATTTCAAACTCGTATTTACTCGAAGAGTGTTAAACAGATTTCTCCAGTGGCGTTCGTCCCGCTCATACTCCACCAGAATATGATATCCGCAATTTTCGCAATTAGGTGAAGATGTACCCATAAGGAACGTTAACTTCCTCGGTGGCATGTGACTAGATCGAAGCCTCATGGCAGTAACAATACCTTTTCTATTAACTGCTGATAAACTGCTATGCAGTTTGGCATGTTATATTAAGATTTGCTCTGTAACACAATGTAATTAAATAATAAAAAAAAAATCTATCCAGGGAATTGTTAATGGTTCGGGTTAGATAGTATTGTACCAGATACCTTTCTCTCTTGATCTCTCATCATGAATTTCTTTCCACAATTTATGACAATGTTTTCTAATCAGATAAAAGTTATCTGAGAAAATTGGAACTATATTTAAATTGAAATAGTTGTGGGTATATTCTGGGCTTACGCAATATTGTTAATAAGCAGCGATCGCAGAAGTGTGCAAGCAGTGACAAGACCCTTGGGTCCCGAGCACCATAATAATCCATTTTCCTCTGGTTGACTCGTAGGACGTGCGCAGCATGAGAATTATAATGATTTTCTTTGTTTTCCTTGATACACCAAATATTGGCATAACCATAATATAATATTAGATGAATAGAAGACACAAGTAAGAATAGTGTATTATGATATAAGTGTGTAATGTAGGAGGTTACCGTCGAGGCAGTATTAAGACCCGAACCATGGCGAGGGTCTTCAGAGAGCTAAGAACGGAAACCATTCATTACTCACGTGTACCATACGACGTTTTTCAATACACTTGTGAAGAAAAATAATTTAGCTAACTAACATTACAACAGTAAAGGTAGTAATTTTTTTCATAACATGGCGGTAAAAAATTAAATCTGTTTTCATAGGCACGCGCTAGGCTATGGCTATATGGTCTTTTGATCATATTGCCTAGTCGTCGTTTGTTTTCTTGAGTGAAAAGTTTTTACGTTAATGTCATTCGTAGTGACAATAGAATATGGATGTAACATTTTATAAGGTTTTGTAGTATTTGATTTTATTTAGTTAATTGTTTCGAGTGAAGTTTATGGGCTGTACCATAAACTTAACTCGAAACAATCACGCCAAAAATCGCGTGCTTCTTAAAATGACGGCCATAGACAATAAACAATTTTTATTTTTTAGTATTCAAAATTTGTTTTGCGAACAAAGAGGTTGAACATAAAGATTATAGCTACATTACAGCACTAGTGCGTAATGGTAATAAAAATGTCACAGTTTGGTAACCGGTTCCATTATATACCTAAGTGTAGTGCAATAAGAGCCACTTTCTGAGCAAGCGTATTGAAAAATATATTTTCAATGTACTTACACGAAAACCCACTCTTATCCTACCGCTTCTAGGCACGCAATGAACGGTTTTCCACAATAGTGCGGAAAAAAGCGCGTGCTCGCCCCCACCACATTTTTTTTTTGTACTAAAATTGTTTATCGAATCGGGCTGGGCACCTATCGACCTCCACGAGGCGCGGGTCAACCCCACGAGTCGTAAGTGTATTGAAAATCAGCGTTTGATACACGTGCCAATTGGTCACTGCAGGCCTCGGCTCCATAACACACTCGCCTACTCGCTCGTGCGAATTCCGCCTCGGTCGCGGTAAACTTTCTGCACTTGTATCAAAATGTACTATTATGTGTCAGTTGTTTTTACGGGCTGAAGGCCTGTTCAAAAGAGTTTCCGTGACCCTGAACTGCAAAGGGAAACTGAACTGACCACTGCCCATTTCGATTGAGATCCTAAAGTCGGTTACTGCGCATTCACGCAATAAGATACGGCTTTAAGGTTGAATTTCCAATAACCCCTTCTTAGTGCTTGCTTACGTCATAAAAGGAAACCTTGTTCAAAATTTCATTTTTCTAGTCCCAGTTTCGGTTTTGCGTTGATTTGTCAGTCAGTCATTTTCTCCTTTAGTATAATATTATATATATGTCGGATCCGGCGTTGATTTGTTGACAACAAAACAAGGCACGCCATCTAGTGGCGACTAGAAGAAATAGAGGTGGCGCGCCTAGACAGAGTCAGCTGTTTCCGCTTTGGCTACAAGCTTGGGGAGGGAGAATCCGCCGAGTACAGCAGACACTCTCAGCCAGGCCGTCGCAGAGTCAAGACGTTCTGAAACTGTCCGTTTTGTTTTTTGTACCTACCTAATAACAGTGCACTGTACAGAAATGTATTGAGAAGTAAACTGATTCAGTTCCTAACCGTTTTTATTCATTGCACGATATCCACGTAGGCCCACCTGGTAGATGATCAGAGCTCGAATCATCCTGAACGAGCCGTCATATAAATGAGAGATAAATATAGATAAGAGCAGTGGTGGCCGAGTGGTAACGAGCCCGCCTTAAAAATTGTAGGTCGCGGGTTCAAACCCAGCCAGGCGCATTACCTTGTGTAATTTATTTCACACCACTGCTCTTAAAATGGTGAAGGAAAACATCGTGAGGAAACCGGCATGGCCTAAAACCAAAAATCCGAAGACAATTGACATTCACAGCGCACGTGGCCCACTCTTAGAGAGGAGGTCTGTGTCTCAGCAGTGGGAACATTAAAATGCTGATTATGAAATATTATATGTTATGTAAATAATGTATATAAGAATTAAATTCATCCGTATTAAATGCTTTTAGTGCGAATATTTCATGGGTATTAACAAACTATTAATGAGAGTGGTCACTCATGCATACTGTAAAACGATTGGTTTAATGTCAACGTTTAACGCAATTAGTATCGTCATTTAAAATAATCATCATGACAAAATTAGTACCAGGAACTGTTAAACATAATTATGTCGTGGAATTTAAAATAGGGAGCAAAGTTGTAAATACATTAACAAACAAAATATAGGTATTGTGTTATAGCATGAAAATTGCGGTCGTAGACTTTCTTTTATTGAAATTTCTAATTTCAAGAGCGGAATTAATGGTTAAGTTTTTTTACCTTTAGTATATTTTAATATTTCCACAACTATCACACAACGCCGTCTAGTCCCAACCTAAGCAGAGCTTGTGTTATGGGTACCAGACAGCTGATAAACATACTTATATATTTCTAAATACATACATATTATAGATAAATAACACCCAGAAACAGAACAAATGATCGTGCTCATCACACAAACATTTGTACTGGGTTTTTTTTTTTTTTTGGGAGGAATCGAACCCACGACCTCCGGCATAGCAGTCAGGGCCACTAACCACTAGACCAACAGGCCAGTCAAATCAACTATAAATTAGTTTGACAGTTTTAATCTACATTTCTTTGTAAGAAATGTCAATCCAATTGTACCATAAACAAGATAAAAATCTCAACGATTAACAATACTATTATCCTGAAAAAAATATAATATTACGGATTCGAGATTACAAAAAGGCTTTGAATCAGACTCTATTTTCATCATTTTTTACTCATGAAAAAAAGATTCATAGTTTATTGTCTGGATTTGTTACAAAGAGTTATTATTGAAAAACATCAGCTATTAGAGTCTGGCTAACGAAAGCATGTTCTAAGAAAATGTGGCAAAAAAAATATCCTCTTGTAGTATGAAGAAAAAATCCTTTGAAACTTGAGTATTTTATTTAACATCTCTACTATCCGGACAAAGCGCCTGGAACAATTTACTTGCTGCCTTGTTGTCTTTTATCAACTCATAATTTAAATGTCATCAAGGCGAGAGTCAATAGCTTCTTATAGTGAACCTCGCCATTAACGATTGCATCACTTCTTACCATCAGGTGGGAGGAGGCCGACCGCCTTAGGCAAAGGCGGACACGCCGCCGCCGCCGCCGGGTTTCCGATCCCAATTTCCGGCCACCATAGGCGCGGGCTCGCGGACGGTGGGCAATGGGTAGCTCGCTGTCCGTCCGTCCGGTAACAGACCGGTCCGAGCTCAGGTCGTCTACGGCGCGCACCGTTCCCGCGCGCCTCAAGGAGTTGTCAGCAAACTGTAGGGGTCCAGCAGGGCCGAAGCCTACTGGGGCCAAAGGTTATGTGAGACTGTCACCAAAGGCCCCAGGATAAAGGCAAGGAATGGAAAGGTAGGTTTTTAGTCAGTAAAAGTCTGACACTGTTTCCCGCCCCACCCAAGGGCGGGATTCGTCATTGGATGATTTTACCTACCCAAAAAAAAAAAAAAAAAAAGAAACCATCAGGTGGGATTGCAGTCAAACAGTGGGTACTAGCAAAACAGGTCCATCAATTTGTAGGTGTAATAATTGTTTACGAACTTGATTTCTAGTTTGATGATCCCCAAGACCATTTTGATGTCCAAAAATAATACAGCTCTGTGAAATGGAACAAGCTAATAAAAAGCATTTTTCAAAAAAAAAAGAAAATAACCGACTTCAATGTAAAACAAAGCACAAAAAACTTTAAATTCGGAAATCGGTGTTTCTATAATAGTTTGGTCTCTTCGTTATTAAATAACTGACACCGACTTCCGAAATTAAAGTTATTTTAAACCGACTTCGAGGTTTCTCAATTTGACCGTATATATGCTTTTTTTTTTAATGTTCGTTCGTGGATAACTCCGTCATTTATGATCCGATTTTCAAATTTTTTTTTCCTCTTAAAGGGTATACCTCCAGATTGGTCCCATTTTTTTCAAAATCCAGTTCTGATGATGGGATCTATGAAGAATCGAGGGAACTCCTCAAATATTATAGGCAACTATATAGTGATTTTGGTATTTTTATCGAGGACTTAAGCATTTACAGTAAAAAGTAATATTTGATGAAGTGGAACTGATGAAGAAGACCAGAAATGGCCAACGGAACTTCATACTCACATAGATATCACAAAAAAAGGTAGTTAAGCGACTTTGATAATACAAATAAATAAATGGTTCTGAATAGTTATGTTGAAAATGGTATCATGAAAGTGACCTGATGATGATGTTGGAGCCGTAAGATAGGCACCGGAATTCCGTAATGAATCAATGTATCCTAGCCGTGTTTGGGCTTGTTAGAATTATCATAAGATGCACTTTGACTATAAGGTACTATCAAACTTATCTGATGATGGAGCCGGAAGGTACACACGAGAACTTCATAATAAAACAATGTATCCTAGCAGTGTTTGGGTTTATTGGAATTATCATGAGAAATGGACACTCTGGTTATAAGTGCGGACCGGTGCACTAAAAAGATTGAATTTTTTTTTCCAAAAAAAAAATTAAGCGACTTCATAAAAAAAGTTAGTTTTTTTTGGTAAAAGTTTTTTTTACACTTAGTTTTTACATTGAAGTCGGTCGATTTTTTTTTTAAAAGCTTTTCATTTCACACTTTTTATCATTAAGTAAAGCTATTTTACTAAGAACTTAGTTTTCCTTTTATTTTAAATATTTTTTCTTCCTACATTACATAGACAACAGAAACTCTCATAGACTTTGCCATGCTTTTAACAGCTTAATAATGTTACCATAATTGTTATTATTAAACTTTTATTTCGAAACTAGGATACACTTTCATGAACCAGACTCTCCAAATATTAACACAAAAACACTACAGAAACAAAAACAATTGAAATACATTTTGTGACAATACAAAGTACATGGCGTGTTATTTTCTTGAAAATAGCACAAAATACATAACCATAATATCATATTCATATCTACTCATCTGCGAGACTGCCATTCAGGAAACCATATCATCTCCCTTTGGTACCGTAATACAAATATTGTACCTCAATAAAAAGACAATACCTAGTTATTATAGGTAGGTATGTATAATAATGTTATCAGGTATGTATATATCGAATATTGAAACCTACGGAACCTAAGCTTATGGAAATTAAAACAGCTTCAAAAGATGATGAATCTAAACAGGTGCTAGCTAGAAAAAAAGCTAGAAAACTTCTGTAATGTTCTTTTTTATTTTGGTTTCCCACGGTTTGTTTGAACTGGCTCAGTTCTGGTAAGTTTAGGAAGTATTAAGTTTTCAGTCACTTTAAGTTATGAACGCGAATGTAACAAATAGTATTCGGAAATAAATGTATCGGGTCAGCTTTCTCGGTAAGCTTCGCTGTGGACTCTGTGGTAGTCAATACTATAATATTTTTTAGGTGGGAAAATCACCCAGAGTTAGTGTCACTTTCATTGATTAAAAACTTCTCCTATTATTTCTTTGCCTTCGTTCCAGGGCTACGGCGTTTGCTTTGACATAACTCATGGCCCCAGTAGGCTTCGACCCTGTTGGGTCCCTACGGTTTACTGACACCATTATAAGTCTCAGCTCCATTATACTGAAATCTATCCAACTGCTTAGACACTTGAGATATACACCAATTTTACATCACAGCCACTAGGAATCAATTTTTGAGTAATTAAAACAGCCATTCAAATTCACTCGACAAAAATACCACAAAAAAATAACTTTTAAATGCCTTATTTAAGTGAACACTATTCATGTATCTGCGACATTCTTTGTTAAAAAAAAAAACGTTCTCCTTACAAGGAATTACTCTTGTATCGTAGTAGTAGTTCACAAATATATAAATATACATATACAATACACCTGGACCCGGAAAAACTAACCGCATGCTGCAGCGCGGCAGCAAATAACTCAAGTGTTTTCAAGTGGCGCATAGTTACGAGTAAATCTAAAGATATTCGTTAACGTTTTGCTTGTTTCTCACAAATCGGACAGCTTTATCTACCTACATTGAACTTGTCCAGCTGACGTTTACTTAAAGAAATTAATTTCGTACATGCATATATTAATTCGAGATTTAGAAAAAAAGTATTTTAATTTTTTAATTTTATCTTTACAAATCGATAGTGTTTTATATACCGAATCGACCCTCCATGAGATTAAAACGATTAAAATTTTACGGTGTATTTTCCCTATTTTGTTAGTTTTCTTAAATAAACAATTGTCTGCATTTAAATTGAATGTCAATTAAAATTATTCTGAATACATACATTCTACGCCGTTATACACGTTTACAATATTTAAAATTAATTAATTATGAGAGATTTAAAGGCAATTGCACGATAGTTCTTTTTTAGACTTTTGTACATGTGTCTAAATAAATATGATACGATACAGCTATGTAGATTTGTGTGACGTCAGTCTTTAGTTCGTATGGGGCGCCATAGATTTCACTAGAGAGGTATTTCAATATTGCTTTGATTACATATTGCGCTTCAGGTTTCTGGTTTCAACAGTAATTAATTAAGCTATAATAAACACATAGAACTGTTTGTAGAACAGTTCAATTATTCTAGTTTTTTTTTTTTAATATTTTAAAGTCTAAATCTTTTTCTTTCTTAATAAAGCTGTAGAGAATAATGTGAGTAGTGCCTATTTTCAACCTCACACCCTCACTTTAAAAAAAAGTGCTCATTCAACAAATAAGACCTTTTAAGAAAAAATATCGCGATCAAAAAAGATTAAAATATACAATAATTGAGGAAGCAGAGAAAATTCAAAACGAGTGACCTAAAACAAAGACTGAAACGGAAAAGACCAGATAAAGCAAGGCAAGTATAGGCAGCACACAAGACACTGTGGAATTTGTTAATGATTTCCGACAAGACATTCCAGGCCATATAATTAACCTGCCTATTAAGCTAGATTGCCAATATCCAAAGTCAAAAATAAAGTGATGTGCATTTGTGTTAATGGAACTATTTTAAAGACTTTTAACGGTGTGTATCGTCGGATTCCTTGTTAAGAAATCGTTTGCAACTTTTTTCCTCATAGCGATTACGATAGTCTCCCTAAAAAGGTTCGATTATCACGACGATGTTTCACGAAGAAGAGTGGCTGAAGTCGAAAAACCACTTTTTGCCGAAAAAAAAAATACTACACTTTATTATTTAAAAAATACCATTTACCCAAACCGCTTTCATTAATTTTAAAATTTTAAACGTAAATTTTCTTACGTTTGAGTTCGCATCTGGCTGTGTCTATCCGGCATAATGACGAAATGATTAAAATATGAGCGTTCCCGAGGTACCCCGGTTTGTCTTCCCCATTCTGCGTCCCCTCACAGAAATAAACGTTGTTCCATCAAGAAAATTTACTGACGGAAAGGGATGTCGTGACGACAAACGCGCCAAAGAAAATTTTATTATAAACCACGTTTTTTCTTTTCCTTACAATTCACGTTATTCACAGCAAGACTTATTATCCCGTACGATATTGAATAAACAACTCGTTCATGCTTGTTGAGTTATTTGAGAAGGAAATTATTTATTTTTCGGGCAATGTATTTGAATGTATTGTATTAAGTGCGCACTAACGATGTTAATGCCTTTTACGACACAATACACGAGGGACCTTTTTGAAGACAAATGAGAATGCTCGGGAATGAATAAGAATTTTATTTAAAAAGGAAAAGGAATGCTGATCTTTGTAGACATTTAAGCAGTGTAGTTTATTATAATAATGCGGTCATTAATTCATTTATTGCTTCACAAATACTTCCCAAAAAAATAATGAAAGAAGAATTAATGTACCCACATAAGTATGAGCTGTATCTACATATTTTAAACATTAATGTTCTCAAAATAGAAACAGTACTGTCCACAGTCCAGTATAATTGCCAGAGACTCAGAAAATGGTTTCGCGTCCAACGTCACTCTGAAAGTGCAAAATGGAGCGAAACAATTAGTGAACCCGCAGAATACATCGTCATATCGGGCTAACAAGCGCTTAACTCAGCGAAAACAGCGCATCACACCAAGTAATAAAGTCTTAAACATAAATCCAGCGTTATCTCCAGTGGCAAACGTATACGCACAGCACAGCTATGAAACGAACCCAATCTGCATAAATTTGCAGTTGACCCTGTTATAATACTACACACAATTTATGTACACGACAAATTTGATGCCGTTTTGCTTCGCGAACGGTTTGAAATGATTCTGTACGTGAAGTTCGTGCTCGTTGCCAAACTTGTTTACGCCGGATGAATTTTTATTGAAATCAACTGGCGTTTTTACATAAATTGAGTACAGGCTTATTGAGTTGGCTTTTCGACTTTGTCGATAATAAATTGTTGTAGCGATCGCCTTTCAATTGAAAAAAAAAAACTCGGCTTTTTGCCGTACGTACGCTTCACGTTTGACATTCCATTTTTAAATAACGTTCTCTTTTTTTATTGGTGTATGACACCGTCTTTGTTCTTTATATTTAGGCACAGGGTAAAATACAGCTTAAAACAAAACTTAAATCCCATATTATGTCACTTTTCAGATTTCAGTCTGCGAGATTTATTTTCCTTTTAAAGATTTTCGAATGCCATAAAACCTTTTATTTGGAGGCTTTTAAAAGCAAAGCAGTAACAGAGCGAAGACAGAAAGGGAACAGTCCACTTTCTTAGAGCAATCTTTTTCAAAGAGTTTCCAAGTACCTATTTCAAGACGACGTTATTGTCAAAGAGTTCAATGTGTCTAATATTACAAAGAATTTGGTTCGCGGTTAACATTTTCCTATTTTTGGCATCACGCGGGAACAAAGCAGCTGAGCCACGTTTTCCTTGTATGAATCAACCCGGAAAAATAAACAAAACGGAGAAGAAACGTTTTAAAATTGTAAATGGAGCCTTACTTTTATATGGCTTATTTCATTTGTTTTAACTATCTAACTAGAATGTTGGAGCTCACAAAATATTGTTACTTTGATGATAAAGAAAATTCATTTTATAACAACTATAATATAGTTTTTGCATTCCATAGAACTTTAAAATGTCTAAAAGGCAGGGGTATAAAGTGGTTTGGCCAAAAATTACACATAAGAGGTCTTAAAGTCGCAACGACGATACATAATTATGACACATGTATCTTTATTAGAAAAGCTCTTAACATAAATATTCACACAAATAACACACTTACCCAAAAAAGACAAGTTAGTCAACAAAACACACGATGAGCAAGTTTATTAGTTTTACCAAAAACAGAACCAACTTTAGCAAAAAAATTGTTTACATTTGAAGGAACTCAGTAACACAAAAAAAACCCTCAGGCATACGTTATTACGTACTCGTAAAACAAAAATCAATCAAATGGAACAAATTTGTTTGACAAATTAGTTTTGTAAAACTTCACTTTTTCATCATACAATAACCTAAACGATGAAACCAAGGATCCAACAAAGTTTAGTCTTTGTCCATAATATTAATTAGCGAGTCCTACAAGGTGGACTCATGACCTGGTAAGGGTTGCGGGAATCCGATGGATGCGAGACGCACAGGATCGTTCATTGTGGCGCATCGCGCTTACCTAGAAGTAACCTATTGGTGTGTGGGGTCTAGGGTTTATAAATAATAAGGAACTTGTTTGTTTTTTGGCACAATAAAAAAAAACATATATTATTATTAAGTATTTATTCACTCTTGACTTAAAGATTCCCGAGTTTTAGCCATCAGGAAACACAGACTCTGATTTACTTTTGGCTTCATCGACTGTTCTGCGAGGTAGTGACAATGTGCATGGCACAATCCTTGCCCATTGTCACTAGAGTTTGACGATTCTTCAGGATATTTCGATACCTAACCTTTATTCTCTGTATATAATCTTTACGATTACTCGAAAAATAAGTGCGTTGTGTGGTTTGAGTTTCGGGTAATTTTAATAAGTTTGCCAGGGATGTTGTGGAACCTAATTGGTTATATAAGCATTAGTCAATATTCTCAAGATATTCACATGTTACGAGTATTTTTTTATTGAGAATAATGTTTCTTTAAACCCACTTTGGATCGAGCAGGCAAAGTAACTTAACTTAAAACGTAACTATTCTAATGCAACTTGCTATAAAATTAATGAGCAGTTTCTTTACTGTAGCTGATGTTAAAAGAATAAATAACCCCGGCATGAATAATGCAATATATTTCTTTTAGAGTTCGTATGATTTGAGTGTACGCTAAAGGCATTAGTTGCTTCACTGGGCCCAGTCGTTCGTTTGACAGTGATACTAATTTTACTACTCTGAATTTATTTGTCAAATTGAATAGTAGCAGCGTAATAATTTAGTTTTCAGCGTGAGCTGCCACCATCAACATGGGTTTATGTTCTGTGATGCATTTTCACTCCCGCTATGACAGCACATAAAAACTGTATATCCAAAAAAAAAAAAAAAAAAAAAAAAAAAAAAAAAAAAAAAAAAAAAAAAAAAAAAAAAACTAAAATGTTCATTCCATTTTTATATGTAACGCGGTTATATTATTTCGCTACTTGTTCGTTGGTTATTTTATTCGAAACACGGTATTCTAAAAGCCAAATTGGAATGTTACAAAAATATTGCCGATATTTTAGATCATTTTAAAGTGAAAAATATGAAACTTTAGATTACAATTGAAAACAGGATTTATGACAGAAGCATTTCGATGTATCTAGGTATTTTTACCCTATTCCTTTTACTGCGTTGTAGAAAACAGATAGGCAGTCGTTCCATGTAAAATTTTGGATTTGTAAAGTCCCACAGAAGATCGTTAAAAAGGAAGGATCCTCTGACCAGACCTGTCTGGTGGGCAACTGACCGGTAGTTGATTTCGGGCTATCGTACAGGTTCAAATCACACGGAGAACATTAATTGTGCGATGCAGGGTTTCGTATTTTCTTCTTAGTTCTTATGTGGCCATAAATGTCGTTACAGTGTCTAGGCTGCTAAATACCAGTATTTTTAGAAGTAAGTAGATCGTGTTAATATGGTTGTTAAACATAGTTGGGAAAATGTGGGTCAGGCAGATACTATTCCTATAAAATCTGGGTGGATGAGTAGGTACATTAATTGAATGATAACAGTATTGTGTCGAATGGTCTTAATTTTAACTGTGAAATTTATTTTGAGTTCAGTAGGTTATTTAGGATAGTTAGTTAATTTAGGATATTTCATTCAAATTTTGTATTTTAAGTTTCGATTACATGTATTCGCTTTGTACTATTCTAGACGTGCCATAAATGACATAATTATATTTTAGTAATAAAGGGAAGATACTTGCTCCTGTAATACAGAGTACACTAGCGCAGAATATCTATATCATCTATTTTATTAATTTCCAATAAAAATACTTGTAAGATTTATGTCAAAGATGGATTCACATGGATATCTATTATTATCACGGATATCGAGGGATATGCCTTGGGGGCGTGGCACGTGGCGCCTCGATCTGGGCAAACGACCCTTATAATCGAACAACGGCTGTACGCTTCATTCATTCGCTTTGCAATTGCGTACAGGGTACTACTGATGCGTAAAAAACCAAAATGCCGAGTTGTGCAGTAATTATATGCAAAAATAGGTCACATATCATCAACCTGAAGACAAATGGCGTATCCTGCCACCGGTAATTAAACAATTAAGTCACTGTTTTATATTTTAAATCAATTTTTAAATATTTCACGAACTCAAGTTCGGAACGACACGAACTAGACCGAACTAGCCCGAATCTTCCCGAACGCAATGACCGCAATGACCGTTCAAGATTTAGAGAGGTGCAAATGTGCAATCGAGTGCGTGAGGCTGATTTTATCGATATGCGTATTATTCGCAGTTCAATATTTTTTTTTACATTTCTATGAATATTGTCGTATTACATGTATAGTAAGAGTTAAATTAGTTATTGAATGAATGTTGTTTGAACGAAATTAAGGTATTGTTATTTCAATACCCGTGAACTTAAATTGACATTATATTTAAAGATTGAGATGATCAAAAATTATAGTACAATATGATAAGTAGCACGATAAACAAGTATAATTTTATACAGTTATTTATTTTTGGTCAAAAGTTACAATATTTTATGTTCGCTATGCAAAACTATTAAATCATTATTTTTTTAAATCTGGGTATTTGGTGTTTTCGTACGCCCTAGTTGTAGTGGAGCTGGACCAGCATTGATCCAAGCATTTTTATCTTGATATAATTCTCCAACTTATAATAATATAATTTCTATTCCAACTCCTTCTGTTTTCATGCAGTACGACTGTGTAACTCACTTCCAGCAAAGATTTGTGATGAAAAAAATATCTTTTTTTGCGATTCGGAAAAGTCTTTGAGAAGAAGAATCATCCCAAGAAAAAGAATCCTTGGTGCGCGAGTCGGATTCACACTTGACCAGTATTTTTTTGTTAGATGTATTTATTTTGAGTAGTTAGTGTGAGTTATTTTATCATAACGAATTCGATCCTGTCAGCATCAACTACCTACAATTTGTTTAATGATTTTTGAATTTAATGAAAACGAGTTTGCTAGATGACGCTATTTTGATTCCATAGAAATTTATGTTAACGCTAGCGAGTTTGAATACGTGTATAAAATTTACCTAAATGTTTAAACCAACTCTGAATGTAGGTAGTCACATAAGATTAAAATCATATAGTTAAGATTAAGTAATATATTGTTTAATAATAACAGCATGATATTTAACAGAGAACGTTCCCTTGAACCGGTAATACGATATAAAAAAACTAATTCCTATTTTATAATCATTACTCACTTTTCGGATAAGTATATAAAAAATAAATTATTTAAAGAAAATTAGACGAAGTAATTATATTACAAGAATATGCTGAAATTAAATATCGATAACAATTATCGATAATCGGTTCGATGCTCTAATTGCATGCGTGTGCATTGAATGTTTCCGTGCTTACAAGCGAATGCCCCGCCCATTCTATTTATGTGTGCTATTAGAAATTGATTTAGTGTAGTTGCTTTCTTCTTAGTGTGCGTGTGCAAATTTTGAGTGTGTGTCGTAAATACACTATTTGTGAATGTTGTAATTATTTTGGTGGGAGATAAGCGGTTGCGCAAGGATTTCTTATTACTTTGCAATGAAGGCATATCTCCGGATATCTATGATTATTATTAATTATTAATCATTACAACATCAGACTCTTACAAAAAGCGAATTACTATTTTTTTTCGTAATTGTTTTTTAGTGAATAAGTTAATTCTATCGTCGCTTTGCAGGTAAGATAATGGTCAAGCACGAGCTTATTAATAACGAAAATAAAACAGTCAATAAAAACTGCAAAATTACCTTTTGGAAAAAACCGCTAGTAAAAAGCTAATTTGTTTCCCTTTTAAGTAAAGATACACGTCATTACAGCTCCTTCATTTTTCTCTCATAAACAACCTTTCATCTTTAATAAACACGCCGCTTGTAAAGATTCTGAGGAAACAAGTTTAAGTACGAGTGGAATTAAAACCTCATCTCAAAGAAAATTAAACCGCGAATAGTTAATGGGTCTTAACTCGATTTCGAAACGCTAACTTTGTCGAGAGCGAGTCGTTGCCTTCAATAAGATTCAAGCAAGTTTGGGAAAATTTGCTTCCTTTTAAAATCGTTCGCCATTTAACCATCGTGGGGAAATACTCAAAACAAAAGCGGAGCGCGCTTTTATTTTTCACGAGATCCCTTCTAGATGGTTTGCTTGTAAAAAAATAATTGTATTGTTATTGTTCGAGTTGGAGGA
Organism: Leucania comma; assembly: GCA_958295575.1. Classification (NCBI taxonomy): domain Eukaryota; kingdom Metazoa; phylum Arthropoda; class Insecta; order Lepidoptera; family Noctuidae; genus Leucania; species Leucania comma. The sequence goes on from OY282470.1 coordinate 10,647,113, forward strand.
CATTACACCTTTTGGTGTTCAAAATAAATTTTTAGAGAAAGGTAATTTGTTTCGTTAAAATGTTACGACAGGCGTTTTGTTCTTTATGGAACTGTAATTGGTTTTCTTTATGTTTATAATACCAATTATTGCCATTTCCCATGCGAACCGCGTAGTTTCTTAAATCAATGAGTTTGTTCTTTCTATAGACCACAACTAATAATAAGATTTTGCTCTCTACTAAATAATAATTGGGTACTTCACTAAATTTTTTTTATTGTTTGTAACAACAAGTAACTTTATTCAAAATCTCAAAAAACAATGCACATATTGAAATGTGACGTCACCGCCATTAAGTTACATGTGCGCAAAAGAGATAGCGAGGTATTCTCACCATGTCCCAACACTTCCTCTAACAAATATTTGGAATGCTAATTGCATCTTCATTTAATAACCAATTTTGATGCTGTTTTCAGAAAAAGATTTCTTTTGGTGTTATTTGTTGTTTAGTATAAAGTATTGAACAAAAATAAGCACATGAAAATACATAATTGTAGATCCAGCAATGACTAATTAGTCAACAAGTCAGCTTTATTGTCGGAGCTTGCGAGGGCCGATGCTTACCAGGGCCGCGAGATTGTCTAAAAGTGTCTCTACTGCCATGGAACGCAAAAGGAAACTGAAGAAAAACTGGTTGGTTTTAGTCGGAAATAGTCTGATAAAGGAATGGTGAGATAGACCGAGACTTAACACGTTGGATCAACGCAGGATAGATGAAATGGGAACAACTTATGACCCACAGATGCCCCTCAAGTTGAAAGGTAAAATTTACAAGTCCATGATAAAGCCTGCTATACTGTGTGGATCAGAATGTTGGGCTATGAAAAAGATGGATGATGGATGAGGGATAAGAGCAAGAAGAAGAAGAAGAGTCTGACACTTCCTCTGACTCCAGTTCGAGTGCGAGGAGTTATTTTGTGACTAGCTAGCAAGTGGTTTCAACCGCGTAATACTAGAATGGTACGTAACCCCAGGGTAAAAGTACTTACCCTATGTGCTATTCTAGGACATAGTCTATCAGTGCACCATGTTTCACTGAAATCTGTTTAGTAGTTTTAGCCTGAAAGAGTAACAGACATCCATACATACAAATATAATTTAAAATATTGGTAGTTTGACCCACTTTTAAGTTTCTATGGTAATAATAGCGGTCATGAACTTACATTTAATGAAACAGTATGTTACGCTCAAAAAAATAAAAAAAGATTCTAAAAATAAATACAAGAAGTCCTCACAATCTTCACAAAGAGAACATCTCTAGATCATGCCAAAGTTACAAGATGGCGCCGACATGCAAGTTGTTGCTCATTAGCATTGAGCGCGCATTTAAATTAACATCTCTAATATTTTAATTAACTACATAGTGAAACTTCAGTTTTATTATTCAAAAGTTTTGTATTCGCTCGTCGCTTTATATTAAACTTGTTCATTCAAAACGTCTTAGGTATATAAATATAAAAGTCGCCCTATTAACATGCATTCAAAAAGCTAAGGCATTTATAACCGGGAACCGAAAGGAATATATTACTAGAGCGGGTTTGCAAGTGGCTTATATTTACGCAAGCAAAACCATTTGTGGCTAAGGGCCATTTAATTAATGACGAACCGACAAAGAAAGCCTTGTGAGGTCTTATACAGATGACGTTGTATTTTATTTTTTATAAGATGGAGTTAGGGATAGAGTAAAAAAAAAAAAAAAAATGATACGTTTTGTTCTTTGCTTATAGGTGATTATGATATGGGCTTTGATGGAGGATTTTTTAAAGAGACAAAGCGCTACTCATCTGATGACCTCTCTCGCTATAGAGTGGAACAGGAGGGCGTATCAAACTTTTACTTAATAAAACCACACCAATTTTCTTCATTTTTCTTTTGCATTTCAGGACCATGAGTAGGAACCAATCCCTAGCAGGCATGGCCCTGTTTGGCCCGTAAGGTTCGCTGACATCTGTTTGAGACACGCGTGAAACACTACACGCCGTCAACGACTATCCCATAGTCCTCATAGTACCAGCGGACAGCGAGCTATCCATTGCTCATCATCTGTATGCCCGTGCCTATTGTGGCCAGACACGGTTCCGCGATTCCTGACCCCCAGGGTGTCCTTGTCACGGTGACTGGGGCGTGAGGACGTACGTTCTCTCATTCTTGTAGCCGCCTCCTTCGCTAGTATTACTGCTTCGCAGAAGGAGGCGGCCGCATCCCAATCCCTTTATTTCAAAGGACAAGAAGAGCAAGGTTTTATTCTTTTGATGAATTTAATATTTAATTTAACTTTGACGTGAATTTTAATTTGGACTATTTCTTATAATGTATTTTAATTTGTGATTTGATTTCTATTTATTTGTTTTTTTTATTTTCTTTTATTTGTTGAATTTTTTTTATTAATTGACATTGTACCTAATGCAACTGATTTGTTGACTATAATGTCACATTATGTATATGACTTGTAAAAATCTCTTACCAATAAATTACTATGACTATGCTGACAACATGAATGGGTTTTAGTTAGTAAAAGTCTGACACTACCACTCGGTCTAATCAGAGTGGGATACGATAAAAGTTGATTTCCTACTCAACAAAAATAAGTATTTGATGCGGAGGCATGGGGAAAATGTCATTAAGAAAGCAATAATTATTAATGTGAATAGATAAAAGAAAGGGAAGGCCAAAGAGGACAGCGATGCATTCACTTTGTGAAAACTGAAATGACTAAAAGGTGAGTAATGAGATCACGACCCATAGAGAGGTTTGAAGGAAGAAAACATGTTCCAGTGACCCATAATAATGATGTTTTTTGTCTATCCTAGGTACGGTACAGATTTATGTCGGAAAACAAGCAATATGTAGCTTGCTATTCGATAAGGACTAGTCCTGGGTCGACGGCGCATTTCTCGTACGCGCAAAGAGCTGTCAGCAGAATTGACGGGTTCCACTAGTTTCTCGCACGCCTCAAAGAGCTGTCAGCAGAATGGACGGGCTCCAATAGTTTCTCGTACGCCTCATAGAGCTGTCAGCAGAATTGACGGGCTCCACTAATTTCTTGTACGCCTCAAAGAGCTGTCAGCAGAATTGACGGGCTCCAATAGTTTCTCGTACGCCTCATAGAGCTGTCAGCAGAATTGACGGGCTCCACTAATTTCTTGTACGCCTCATACAGCTGTCAGCAGAATTGACGGGCTCCACTAATTTCTTGTAAACCTCATAGAGCTGACAGCAGAATTGACGGGCTCCAATAGTTTCTCGTACGCCTCAAAGAGCTGTCAGCAGAATGTACGGGCTCCAATAGTTTCTCGTACGCCTCAAAGAGCTGTCAGCAGAATTGACGGGCTCCACTAATTTCTTGTACGCCTCATAGAGCTGTCAGCAGAATTGACGGGCTCCACTAATTTCTTGTACGCCTCATAGAGCTGTCAGCAGAATTGACGGGCTCCACTAATTTCTTGTACGCCTCATAGAGCTGACAGCAGAATTGACGGGCTCCACTAATTTCTTGTACGCCTCATAGAGCTGACAGCAGAATTGACGGGCTCCACTAAATTCTTGTACGCCTCATAGAGCTGACAGCAGAATTGACGGGCTCTACTAATTTCTTGTACGCCTCATAAAGCTGTCAGCAGAATTGACGGGCTCCACTAATTTCTTGTACGCCTCATAGAGCTGTCAGCAGAATTGACGGGCTCCACTAATTTCTTGTACGCCTCATAGAGCTGACAGCAGAATTGACGGGCTCCACTAATTTCTTGTACGCCTCATAGAGCTGTCAGCAGCATTGACGGGCTCCACTAATTTCTTGTACGCCTCATAGAGCTGACAGCAGAATTGACGGGCTCCACTAATTTCTTGTACGCCTCATAGAGCTGTCAGCAGAATCGAAGGGCTCCACTAGTTTTGATGCCTGCCCTGAAACGCATAGGGCAACAGAAGGATCTCATGGGTATGCCCGAACAGGCGTTGTACAGAGGGAGTTCCAGGGTGGTATTTTAAGACTTCCATGTGCTGATGGTGATCACCGGGGTGGTGTTAATGAAGTAAGAATCCCACACTCCCTGGATTTTTTTTTCGAAAAAATCCTGGCGCCTTTTGTAGATTTCACCCCGAAAATAGCAACAGTTTTTTTTTGTGAGTTGTTTTGTAGTCAGTAAGAAACTGACACTCTTTTTCGCTCCACGAGGTTATTTGGTAATTTTCCACCGTAACAAAAATGATCAATTAGACCAAAATTTTTTTTGCGCTTGCAACAAAATCTAGATATATTTACGTACTAAGTTTGTACTGTGTGGACGTACCATTACAGAAAAAGTATCAAAGACATAATTTGAATTGTTTTTAAATACAAAAATAAACAATTAAACAAGTATTATTGTTGACTTTAATATGTGGTGTATAAAGATTAAGATTTCTTAGCAAAAGTTTGGTAACGATTCAGTTAATCTTGAGCTCAAGGAAAATATAGTTCTTGGTTTATCTGATCTTTGCTGCTCAGTTAAATGTTACAGGGGACATTTATTTCATTGTCTACACACACTCATTAATTACAGCTCGTTTACTAAGTAAGTAGCGTACATATAAGTTAGAATGCTTTCATCCAACGGAGTAGAGAAAGAAGTTAGTACAATCAACAAAAGAGATAAGTAACCAGTGGTGCTATTCTCTAAGAAAACGCAGCGCTGTTCGACGTTGCCGCAACGTCGAACACCCAAATATGATACATTGGATTGTCAACCTAATAGACCTATGCATTTGATTGTTAATTCAATGTATCCCATATGTACGGGATTAAAAGGATCAAAATTTAACGGTGTACCTATTTCTATAACTATTTCTAAGTACAGTACATTTTATGGGTACTTAGAAATAGTTATAGATAAGACAATATTTCGAAGGGTTCTTACTTCCAAATAGTTTATACCTAACAGTCTAAAGGACGAAAAGTCATCGAAATAAGTATCTATGATAAATTAGCTTTTGCCACCGGCTTCACCCACTTAAAAGACTTATCCTAAGAGAACTTACTTATGAAATCAAAAAGTATCCTATGAGCGACTCTAGGACACAATGTTTACCTGTGTGTCTAATTCGATCAAAATTTTTCGGACGTTTGAGCGTGAAGATGTTTCAAACGTACACGCATATAAGTGCAAACAAACTGTTGCCTTTTCTATGGATACGGTGTAAAATTAAATTTTACATTGTATAAAACCCAACGCTATTTAAGGGTTCCACACCTAAATAGTAAAAATGGTATCCCAATGCTATCACTCCTCTGTTTGTCTGTCTGTCACCAAGCTGTATCTCATGAACCCTGATTTCTGGGCAGTTTAAATTTTCACAGATGATGTATTTTTGTTGCAGCTATAACAAAAAATAATAAAAACAAGAATAAAGTAAATGTAACTGGGGCTTCCGGCCTCTCATACAATAAAAAATAAACGTGATTTTTGTGCCATTTTTGCTACGAACGGTACAAAAGCCTTTGTGCACGAGTCCGAATTGCACTTGTTTTTGTAAAGGGTCCTCTTGTCATTAATATGCTAAAAATCTAGATTAGGTTTAGGCCATGGTTCGGAGAGAGACAGAATAGGAAGCGATCGCCTCCTTTTGCGAAGTAATAATGCTAGCGTGAAGTAACGGACAACCTCACGTCCCAGCCGCCGCCAAAGGAGATGTCCTGAGCGTCGGGAGTCACAGGGCGATTTTTGGCCACCGTAAGCGCAGGCTTAAGGACGACGAGTAATGAATAGCTCGTCGTCCGCCCGTCTAGTAACGACCTGGCCCGAATCGCGGCTTGTACTGTTTTAAAACTGAACAGGACCAGTAGGGCCGATGCCTGTTATACCAGGAACTTTGCCCTGGAACGCAAAAAGCAAATAAAGGACACAGTTGGATTTAAGTCATAAAGCGTCTGACACACCGTCTCGTTTCACCTTAAAGTGGGAGAAGTCATGATTTCCTACCCCAAAGGCTTTTCAGAAAAGCTGTAGAGTAAACCACTATTAAAGTGCTATCAATACATCTTACAAGGAATCACGTATCTGACTTGAGATAACCTGATGTTTCACTTTTTCAGCAAAACAAATATTATAATAATAATAATAATAACCGTATCCGCAGGTATAAGCGCCGAGTGGAGCGATACACCCAGAATCGCACATTCCGAAGCAACGAAAGGTGGGTATATAGGGCTTGGGAGCGACCGGACCAAGGTGTGACTGACACACGCCTCCCGGGTGATGACGCCATGAGTTCATTCTGGCGCAGCATCTGGTCGGTGCCTGTCAGTCACACCGAGGGTGATTGGATTCGGGAGGTGGAGCGCGCGTGCGATCCAATACCACAAATGGGGGCAATTTACATCAGCCCCCAAGATGTAGCTCGTGCAGTCCGTCCGTTGCCTAACTGGAAATCTCCAGGGCCGGATGGACTGCACAATTTCTGGATAAAGTGGTTCACAAGATCGCACGCTCGTTTGGCGTCTCAATTCCAATCTGCCCTAGAGTCAGGGTCGCTGCCCGAGTTTTTTACGACAGGAATAACCCACCTGCTCCATAAATCAGGCAGTACTGCGGAACCTAAAAATTATAGACCGATCACGTGTTTGCCGACGGTCTATAAAGTTCTTACATCCATACTGAGAAGCAAAATTAACAACCATATTGACAAAAATTTGATAATGTCACCTTCTCAGAATGGATGTAGGAATGGGTCCCGCGGTACTAAGGAGCTGCTCCTCATTGATATGACCATTAGCCAACAGGTTCGACGTTCCCGAAAGGATCTGTCGACATGTTGGATAGATTATAAGAAGGCCTATGATTCCGTTCCTCATACATGGCTCATGAGGGTGCTAGAGTTGTATAAAATTGATACAACACTACGCACCTTCCTGATGTCGTGTATGAGGAAATGGAGTACGGTCCTTCGCTATCCAGGATGTCGACATATCCAGAGGAATAGCGAACCTGTAAGGATAGAGCGAGGTATATTCCAGGGTGATAGTTTGAGTCCGCTTTGGTTTTGCCTAGCCTTGAATCCTCTAAGCACACTGCTGGAGAATTCAGGTCTAGGCTATCGGTTGAAGAGAGGTGGTCAGGTTATATCTCACCTTCTTTACATGGATGACTTGAAGCTTTTTGCCCCCAACAACCTGCAACTGATGGAGCTACTGAAGGTAACTGAAACCTTCAGTAGTGCCATCAGGATGGAGTTTGGTGTGGACAAATGTGCGGTCATGCATGTAAAGCGAGGGGAGGTTGTGGAATCTGTGGGCATTCAACTCACGGATTCCATAAACCTGAGATCTCTCTCTCCAACCGAAACCTATAAGTATTTGGGTATGTCGGAAGCCCTAGGCATCAATATCACTGACATGAAGCAATCGTTGAAGGAGCGTTTCTTTGGACGCCTGAAGAAGGTTTTCAATAGCCTTCTTTCAGGCGGAAACAAGGTGCGCGCCTTCAACGGTTGGGTCATGCCGGTATTGATGTACTCTTTCGGCGTACTCAGATGGACTCAAACGGAACTTGACGCCCTGGATAGGCGGGTTCGAACACTGCTGACTGCATACCGAATGCATCACCCACGATCGTCGGTGATGAGACTGTATATCCCGCGGAAGTGTGGCGGTCGAGGTTTTTTAAATGCTAAGACCCTACACAACCGCGAGGTATGCAGCCTCAGGGAATATTTCCTAGCTGCCGACGTGGGTATGCATCGAGATGTAGTGGCAGTGGACAAGGGACTCACCCCTCTCTCCTTGGCTAATGAGAACTGGCGCAAACCGGTAGTGCTTGACACTAACGATCGCAGGGAAGTATGGCAGAGCAAGGAACTTCACGGACGCTTTTTCCGGGCCCTTCACGGGCCCGATGTAGACCAATTGGCGTCCGTAGCTTGGCTGCGTTTCGGTGACCTCTTTGGGGAAACCGAAGGTTTTATCTGTGCAATTATGGACGAAGTTATCATGACGAATAACTATCGGAGATTTATTGTGAAGGACGGCACGGTTGACATCTGTCGGGCATGTCACCGTCCGGGAGAATCAATTCGTCACATTATCTCCGGTTGTTCTCGTCTGGCTAACGGCGAGTATTTGCATAGGCACAACCTTGTAGCCAAGATTATCCATCAGCAACTTGCTTTGAAATACTCTCTTGTGGGATCGGAAGTGCCGTACTACAGGTATGAGCCCGACCCAGTTCTTGATAATGGTCATATCACTTTGTACTGGGATCGGTCCATCATCACTGACAGGACTATTGTAGCCAATAAGCCTGATATAGTGGTGGTGGACCGAAACGAGAGGCGTGCAATGATTGTTGACATATCCGTTCCGCATGACGAGAACCTCGTGAAAGCTGAGAAAGATAAACAAATCAAGTATATTGACTTGGCTCGCGAGGTTGTCGACATGTGGGAAGTGGATTCGGCGATCATTGTACCGATAGTCGTGTCGGGTAATGGCTTAATAGCCAAGAGCCTCGACCAACACCTTAGGAGGCTCTCATTAGGCGGCTGGATCAAGGGCTTGATTCAGAAAGCGGTACTCCTGGACACGGCTCGTATTGTTAGGAGGTTCCTTTCTCTGGAGCCCTGACCGCCGGTAGCTTGGACCCTGTTCCCGATACCGGTGGGACACTATTTGTTATATTTTTAAATGTTTTTTTATTTTTTTATTTTTTGTAATTTTTTAAAAAAAATATTTAAAAATGTAATTAATAAGCTTATATAGTGAATAAAGGAAATAATAATAATAATAATAAGCATTTATTTCAGGTATCAAATATTGTAACCTGATTTTTTAAACCGCAAAGACAGATGGCAATCGGGGTCGCCCCAACATTTGGTAGGCATATTTACCCTGCCTATAGTCGCATGTAAAAAGCGCTTCAAAAATTAAATTTGCAAAAATAAAAAGCGAAATGAAACGTGCGATGTCATTGCCATGGCATATCAACGGGGAGCCCGGCTAAGCGAATGTGTTTGAAGTCAAAAAAAGAGTATGCAATTTTGATTTTCGATTTGCATTTTTACATTTTCAGCTGAGGATATTATTCACATGGGTGTTATTAGAGCGTAAAGGGAAATTTAGGGGAATGAGCAGCAATGGAAGCCTTATGATTACTTTCCTGTTTCTGATTTCAAAAACTAATTGTTAAAGGTTGTCTGTAGGAGATCGCTTTTAGCAATAAGACCGCCCATTGTGACACCCTATTAATTTGTCGCCTCCTTCTGCGAAGCAGTAATGCTAGCAAAGGAGCAGGCCGACCGCATCAGGCAGAGGCAAAGAGGCGCTCGCCCTAGCCGTCACCGGGATTCCGATCCTGATTTCCGGCCACCGTAGGCGCGGGCTTGCGGACGGCGTGCAATGGGTAGCACGCTGTCCGATCGTCCGGTAACCGAGCCCAAGTCAACGACGGCGCGTACTGTCCCCGCGCGCGCCTCAAGGAGCTGTCAGCGAACCGTAGAGACCCAGCCTGCTAGCTGCAGGCAGGCAGAGTCAAACACTGCTGGGGTCATGGGTCACGTTCCGAAAGGAATACCCGGCCCCGACACGATAGGCAACGAAGGAACGGGGTATGTTTTTAGTCAGTAAGAGTCTGATACTACTTCCCGCTCCGCCCAAGGGCGGGATTTGTCATTGGATGATTTTACCTACCATAAAAAAACACCCTATTGATTTTAAGTTCTTTATGTAATTTTATTTTTGGTGTACAATAAAGAATACATCTATCTATCTATCTAATTATTGTTGTTGATGTGATCAAACATGTAGATACACTAAGAGCCTTCTTAATAAAAGGTAAAAAAATAAATAATAATGTGAAAGTTTGAAACTCATCGCTAACCTCTGTTACTCTTAGGTCTCTCGTCATGGCAACTTTTTGTAGCGAAGATGCGGTTTGTAAGCACGCGACAGCATCGCTACTAACGCGCGTTAGTCGTATTTGCAACGCGCTATAGAAAAGATGCCAATGCGCTACTAACGCGCTACAGCATCAAGACTGTATCGATGCGAACGTGCTACAGCATCGCTACAAAAAGTCGCCGTGGGCGAGGGGCTTTAGGGCCCGGCCCTAGAACAGCAAAAATCAACTGAAAGATGTAAATATAAGTCCAACACGCCCTCTCGCTCCGTCCTAAAGCGAGAGAAGTCATTTATTATTGTTATTATTTTTAATGTTGCGACCAGTGCTTGACTGCGATCCCACCTGATGGTAAGCACCGATGCAATCGTTGATGGTGAAGCGCACTATTGTATTTATACCTAATAGGTGTGTCCACATGAAACGAGCAGTATTTTTATAAGGCCTCGACTGAGGCACGTCCACACTGACCGAGCTGCTTCGCGCAGCAAATACCTCGCGAGGGTGCTCGTTCTGTGTGGACCCCGCCTTATGACCACGAACGCGAAGTTTCATAGACGCATATTCGTCATTTTACGTTTGGTGTACTCCTGCGTGAAGCTTACATACAATACTACGAAACTCTGTCGATGACTCGGAAACAACCCGGCGATCCGATGTTGCCGCGAAGAAGCGTATAGTATTATGACGAATACAGTAAGCCTTAGAGAGCCTTGAAGACACCTAATTTATAATCAGACGAATTTCCCAACTCAAACAAAAAACAAAGTTTCCTAAAACCGGTAGGTACCTCTAATCTAGATGCTGTTATAAAGAGCACCTTGCGTAAAAGTGCTGTAAAGGAAGCGAGGTTTCTGTAATGAATATAAAAGATACAAAGTCTAAACCTAGATACAAAACGAAATGCTCCGGAAGCCAAGCAAGAAAAAATAACTTAATGATAAGCCAATAAAAAGCAACGAACAAAAGTTAAAGTATTAATTCGACAAAGATGGAAGTTGTTTTTGTTGTTTTTTCTCGGTGTAGCAACAGTAATTTTATTTCCCTAACTATTTAGGGCGAACTGTTTAATGAGTTCTTCACGCTAAAAAGGAGCGTCCGTTACGAGTCGCTCTCCTTCGCAATTTAAAACATTTCACAGAAATTGTATTACTTTTACACCCATTCTGTAAATAGGTACAGCGCAATAAAACCTTTATAAATCGAACGCTTTTTTATTGTTTTAAAATATTCCATTTGTATTAAAAACAAAAGAAAATCGCGAAATTCAAAATAAAAGAATCGTGCAATCAGCTCCATCTATTGATGCTTTGTTAAAAAAGTGGAGTTTTAATTGAACGCCCAGTCCCTGTGTAAATGCTTTTAAAGAAAATAAAAATGAGAAAAATTAAATGCAAGCCGGTCTTTGCCGGGCGGTTTACACGCGGTGCGCTCACAAAGCGGCACTTAGCTCGGCGCTTAGTGACCACCCTACAGGCCCTTTAAAAAAACTAGGGTCAATAGCGAAAAAGAAATTAGAGTTAACGACGACAGTAAATGAGTACGTATGTTCTACGCTCACCATTTTCTAGATTATGTCGTTTATACCGCGTACACCGAAGGATTGGAACAATTTTTCTACTACGGAGTTACCGTCCGATTATAATATAGGTGTCTTCAAGGTTAGAGTGAACAGGCTCTTAATAAACTAGTGCGATTCACCATCAACGATTGCATCACTGCTTACCATCAGGTGTGATGGCAGTCAAGCACTGGTTTAAATCATTTAAATAGTACATTTTGATACAAGTGCAAAAATTTTGTCATTGCGGCCGAGGCGGAATGCGCACGAACTGCAGACGAGTGTTATGGAGCCAAACAACGTTTCTCAATACATTTACGACTCGTGGGGGTCGACACGCCCAGCCTGATAAGGTAAACTATTTTATTACGATAAAATTGTGGCGGGGGCGAGTACGAGCACTTTTCCGCACTAGTGCGAAAAACAGTCCATTGCGTGCCTAGAAGCGGTGAGAACCGGTTTTCAAGTAAGTGTATTAAAAAAAACTATTCTGTAGGTAATTGAAATTTATTATTGTACTGCTATTACTGTTTATGACAGGCTAACTTTACGTCTTTATTTTTAATATTTGTACTGAAGATTTTGTTGGTTATCAGAGATACTTTCAACCTAAAGCCAGTTTGATAAACTTGTAAAATAAATGTTAAAATCTTTATAGCTCCTCAGCACCTCAGAAAAGAGTAACGATAAAATAAGTTCTGTATTTTTTGCGCAAACTTTTTAGGATAAAGTAAATGGAAACATTTTATTTTTGCTAAAAAAATCTAAAGCCTTCTTGAATAATTTGGTTAGCTAACCTTGTTTATTCAATAACAGCTGACAAGTGTGGATCTTCTGTGCCGTAGGTATTTTAAACAGAATTACTTTAAATTATTAGATAGTAAATTATTTATAGTGTAGTAATAAACCAGAATATAAACGGGGGCTAGGATAGATAGAGTACAAGCAAGTAATTGGGTTCAAGGATAGTGCTAAAAAACTTTTTAAGGAATTATACACAAATAAAATAAAAAAAATACCTTAAAATAACACACCTGTTTATTTCTTCATAATCACTTTTTTTTAAGAGTACTACTGCGCTATTTGGCTTAATAACTATGATTTATAAACCCATTTATATCCACTAATGACTTATTGTGCAAACATATTATTTACTAATAACATTAGGAAAATATTCTTGTCTAAATAATTAAGACAAGATTTTATTTACATCTAAGTACATTTACGAAGAGAACCTGTTTAAGGTCGAAAATAGAAAATGAACTTTATAATATGAAAATAAAAAAAAATGAATTTATAGTTTAAATAATAATAAGTTAAAATAATAATAACCCCATCGCTGTATCTCTACGTTGACGTCGTGATGGGGCTTGCGTGCTCCAATAAACCCTAGGTTGCAACTCGCCTAGGGTAAGGGGCCAGTCTAAGAGAGATACAATCCGCAGGGCAGTTTTGTGGCGAACTGTTGGGCATTAGCGATCCCACGGACCCGATCTCCCGGGACAATTCTCGTTCTTCATCTCCGGCTTGCCTTTATTGGCCGGCCGTAGTGAACACTGACGAGGAACAGAGCTCCCACCTCTCTCTTGCCTTTATTGGCTGGTTTGAGTGGAGATTCGCAAGAGCAATCGTGCTCGGGAGAAGGATGTATAATCCAGTAAGGTGCTGGTAGGGATCTTGACCGCACTTCCGGGATTGTCCTGATAGCCGTGGTATACCTCTCCACTCCTCAAGCACCTCAGGATATGTTGCCCTCTTGTTGCTACGTCACTTCGTGCTAGCGGCCGTTTTTGGGGGCCCATTTATTGAGTGTGCAAGTCACCCCCTGCCTGTTTACCGATGGATATTAATAACATTGTTTAGGCAGGGGCCATAGATTTCACATAGTTCTTGGTAACCAGTCCACTTAAGACTTCAAAAACCATAGCCCTATTGTCTTTATTTTCCATATGTCACATTAGTTTTCACCAACCGGGGGTTGTCCTTGGATGCACTAGCATTGCGCGTACAGGAACAATCGTCGGTTGGCATCACGTTCCATTAAAAGTACCTAAAGGGCCTCTGCGAGTTGGTTTCGGCTCCTCGTACGCCTCCCAAAGGTCCAGGACCTCAGGGTCCTGAGATAAAAAAATCAAGTTAAAATAACATTATTATTGAATTGAATCCTTAATTAATTTAAATGAAGTAACCGCTTTAAATTACGGCGATGTTTTGTAATACGACGCATTGTATTGTATTGCATCAGCCTTATAATGTTAGAACTGCTGGGACTCAGGCCTCCTCTCTAGGAGAGATAATGGGCCGTAATCCACCACGCGGGCCCAGTGCGGTTTGGTGGATGTCACGTGTCTTCGAATTTTTGGCTCTAGGTCATGCCGGTTTCCTCACGATGTTTTCCTTCACCGTTTTGAGAGCAGCAGTGATGAAATAAATTACACAAATAACGCGCCTGGCTGGATTTGAACCCGCAACCTACAACTCGTAAGTCGGGGCCGTTACCACTCGGACACCACTACTCTAATACGACGCGTCAATATGTAATACGACGTGTTGTACGAAATAACTTCGAATATGTTAATAATTTTAACACGTTTCCTTTATATCAGTTGTCTATATCTATACGTGCTTGAATTGGTATACCCGCATCTTCTGTCAATATCACCCTGTGATTGATAGTCTTCCGCGTTCCATTCACTTTGTGTAATATATTGATACCGACCTGTATCGTGGCAACAAGGATCGGTGGCCCAACGACACCCTTCTATAGATTCTGTAACATATGTGAATTATGTTTATCATTATATTCGATTTCATTGTAAGGTTAAGGCTGCTATCTTCAGGTCATCATCCAGACACACCATTCACTTTTCATAACTATTTATTAACTATCGGCTATAACTGTGGAACAGTTACTATGTGTGCGAGCATGGTGCGAGCCTGCTTTTTTCGTTTTTAAAAGTTTTCGTAAAAAAAATTATCAATTTCCTTAATATTTATTTTTGTCATATAACGATATCTCATATATTATGAAGAACAGAATTCTGTTAAAAAAAATTGGTGGAATAAGAAAAGATTGACAGGCTAAAATAGAATTGGCGCATGCATATTGACTGTTAGGGTCCAAAAAGTGGGTGAGAAGAGATAAGATGGCAAGACGACCTAGACGCTTACCGCAAGGTGGCTCGAAAAGATAACTTAGAATGATTCGGGAGAAGCCTTTGCCGAGCTGTGGGGAAGTATAAGTTTAATAATAAAAATAAATCTATATGTCAGTGAAGTCAATAGTACGGAAGCTTGAGAACGAATGAATGTACGAGCTAAGTGACACATGTCACTTTGACAGAATCCGAGCTGAAGTTTGCACGAGCCGAGATAAAAGTTCCGACCGCAGAGGAGCGGGGGTCTTTTGTTTATCAGCTACTGTGTGAACAAAATCTAGTCCGGGTACTGTTTCACGGCTCGTTGTGAAGCGAATACCTAAAGCTTGCATCATAATCAGGTGGGATTGCAGTCAAGCATTAGTTTATGACAAATAATAAAAAAAAATCAGTTGTGTGATCTGAAATAGTTTGTTTATTGCTCGTTACCCAGTCATGCCCACAAAATAGGAAAAGATATCTCTGGAAAAGATTTCCATTGTGATCAGCCTACTCATCCAAGATATATAATTAGATAAAGGGAAAACTGTCTGACATATCAACGGACAGCCGGAACTACTGGGATGAGGAGCTTGAAGGATTTTTCAAAATTTACTTCCTAAGAGGATAAAATGGCGGTCCAAAGTTTCGTATGGGGAAATGTACTCTAACGCAGGCTAAGCCGCTAGCAGAAGCTAGTATCAATAAAAAGTGTAAGTTTACTTCGTTTATTCCAAATAAATATGATTTATTACCATGTACAAGACGTCTACGCAGCAAGCGGTTATTAATGACATCTTGACTTAATAGCTACAAATATTATTTTGGTTATCGTTGTTCTTTAGCCAGTTTCTGTTTCAGAAACATAGTTATATTAGAATCCAGCATTCGAGATAATTATGAAATGAAACACCAATTTTTATGTTTTATATAATAAACTTCACATTCCATTGTAACCGCTGCTTTTAGGGCCTTTTAACCACTCGGTCACCACTGCTCTCACTTTTAACATCGGTTACTTAAATTTCAATTTTATAGGTACACAACGCGTGATTTTGCGAGATTGTCTCATATTCATAAGACAGTTGTAGAGAGGGCACATTCTAAAATTGCAAAAATAAAAACTTATATGCCATTTTAGTAAAAACTGTTTACACTTTTACAACCTGGAACATTTTTAATGAATTCATACCACACTATTAAAAAAATGCCAGCAGCACAAACAAAGGGTACGTAAATATAAGCTGCACAGGCGCTATACAAAATAATGTTTCTGAAAAATAAACTTTGTTTTTATTATGTATCATTAAAAAATCCTCTACGTATTAAAAGAAAAGAATGCCATAACAGCGAAATTAAAAATATGAATGCGTCGACTCAAGTCAAGTGAAAGAATTTCATAAATAGACACGTTGCGCGAAATTTTATCAGATTTTCTGTTGCCTACTATTAAATGAATTCCGGTATATAAGTTTTTAGTACTTATAAATTATTTGTTTCTGGTTTAAAACAGATTATTTATTTTTTATATGTTAATAAAAATCGGTATCAAGTTGATGATTGCTATGGGCCCGAAAATTCAGCGAAGAACCCTCTAGCTAAGACCAAACTCTTATACGATCCTACCTAAAGATACATTAACATTTTTCTTTTACACTAATTATAATGACTAAATATTGTAAGTGTGTATGTTAATTATTTCTAACGCTTGAACGGCCGATTTGATTTCGATTAAACTTGATGCATGGGTATACCATGTCCTGGAAGCTATTCTCGCACATTCTACTACTATATATAGGGTGACTGGTAATTAGTGAATGATACTTAAACACGTGATTGTAGTCATGATAACAAGTAATTTTTACTATGGAACCAAACCTGAAATCGCGCTTTCGCTAACCTAACCTAACTGGTCAAAATGTACTGAACATGGCTGATTTTTTTCGCGATTTCAGGTTTGGTCCCATAGTAAAAGTTGTTTGTTATTAAGACTACAATCGCGTGTTTAAGTATCGTTCACTAATTACCAGTCACCCTATATAGGATACATGTTCGGGTGCCATCGGCTGCCTTCGTCAGGCGTCGGGTTGCAGCGCGGGCGATGCGGTGACGGCGTTTTTGAACAAGGGCCCCGCCACACTTCAATAGTGAGAACAAACGACGACATACGCTCTTTTTATATTTTATATTTCTGTATAATTCCTTTGGATATACGTTTGTCATTTCTAACAACTACTTTTTATTTAAGTCCAAGTCAAGACCCTAATATACTTTTTGTCCCAAGTATGTTTCCTTGAAATCGTTTTATCCTGTCTCGCGGTCGAAGCCTCTACCAGTTAAATAAATAAAGAGCAACGCAATGTCTTCAAAGAAATACCTATAAACATTAACAAAGTACCATTAAGTATATAGGAGCATACGCAAGATCGAATGGAGACGTTCATTTCGTACTTCGAGAATACCAAATCGTTTGGTAAGCAAATAATATAATTTATCAAAGTCATGTCAACTAAGGGCAGGTTTCCGACGAAAGGAGAGAGGAACACCTTTTTAAGAAAGTTTTCTGGATCGATCCGTTCGTGTACATATGTGGTACATCTATACATATATATAGGTACATGTGATTGATGTGAAGTGGTACATAAGCATCGGTTGATTGATGAAAGTCGGTTAGTCAATCCGCAGCGGTGACCGTTTCGTGTATTTTTCCTAATTTTACTGACACAAGCGTAAGGGTTCAGTGATGTATGTCTTACATATCTTAGTACTTTTGAGTGTGTTGGAGCATGAAGTAAAGTCAGCTGATAGTAAGGTTACAGCGAAATAAAGATTGAGTAGTCTTATGTATTAACATTGCTTTTTGAAAAAAGAAATGTGGAGTTACCAGAGGTCACTTGCTGCGAGAAATGACGGGACCACTTACTGTGGCGGTGATGCATAGGATAATAAATAATAATATATAATATAATATTCCACAACTATCACGCAACGTCTCTACTAGTCCCAAGCTAAGCTTGTGTTATGGGTACTGGACAACTGATAAACATACTTATATATTTCAAAAATGCATACATATTATAGATAAATTATATTTCAAAGATAAATCAGATAAATTATCTTCTATTCTATAATATTCTAAAACT
Organism: Leucania comma; assembly: GCA_958295575.1. NCBI lineage: Eukaryota > Metazoa > Arthropoda > Insecta > Lepidoptera > Noctuidae > Leucania > Leucania comma. The sequence goes on from OY282470.1 coordinate 10,664,859, forward strand.
ATCACATGACACCATCTAGTCCCAAACTAAGCAGAGCTTGTGCTATTAGTACTCGACAACTAACAATATACTGATATGTTTCTAAATATAGACATACCTATTAGAGAAAAATTATACCTAAGTATGCACTGAATAAAGGTTCGAACTCATGCATCACAACAGACTCTGGGCTTGGGTGGGAATCATACCCGCGCTCTCCGCAATATCAGTCAGGACCACTAATCTATGTTTTGCAGGATTGTGCGAGAGAGTCACCGTAGCCCTGGAACGTAAAAGCCAACTGAAGGAACCCTGTCTGGTTTTAATCAGTAAAAGTCCCAGATACTGGAAAAAGTTATTAGATGATAACCCAGCCAAAACATAAATGTTGAAAGTAAGCGCTAAAATAAATGTGACTGCATGGCTGGCGCAGTGGTTGAGCAATTAGCTGCTACGTTGCGTGTCGCGGGTTCGATACTCGCAAGGAATCAATATTTAGGTATATAACCTAAAGATAAGTGTCATCGAAGAACTGGAACCGTTTGTGTGCTGGGATCTTCTGTTCCGATTATAATTTTCCAAAACAATTACTCCTCCATAACACGGCGAAATTCGCCCGAGCCGTACAGGCGAGGCCTTTATTGGTCGGGTGAATGTCGGCTCGGTAGTAATGAAAATTTTGCTCCACTTGTATCAAAATGCGCTATAGGTGCCTTGAAGGCTAGAGTGAATGAGCTCTTAATAATGATGGGATCGCAGTCAAGTATTAGTATAAACCAATAAAAAAAAGTGTGTAGTATGTGATTTTTTTTTAGGTAAAATCATCCAATGACAAATCCCGCCCTTGGGCGGAGCGGGAAATAGTATAAGACTCTTATTGACTAAAAACCGACCCCGTTCCTTCGTTGCCTATCATACCGGGGCTGAGCCTTCCTCTTAGAAAACGGCCCTTGACCCTAGCAGGCATCGACCCTACCTGCAGGCAGGCTAGCAGGTTGGGCCTCTACGGTTTGCTGACAGCTCCTTGAGGCGCGCGGGAATAGTACGCGCCGTCGACAACTTGGGATCGGTCCGGTCGGTTACCGGACGATCGGACTGCGTGCTACCCATTGTACGCCGTCCGCAAGCCCGCGCCTACGTAGTATGTGACTTTATATATTTGTGAACGCACCCACGCTAAAGGAGTCTTTCCTGTGGGGAAACGCTTTGAATAAAAAAAATAGACAATACAACTCTTTACAAGCAAGGATTGCAAGACCTGTCTCCTAGTATCATTTGTCAGCGCGTGGCAGGGATGATAAAGAACTCTGCTGTGCGCTGGTTAGATTATACAGACGTGATATAATATCTCAGTGTTTATGTCTAAATTGTTTGCATTCATGAGACAATTGCTGTGCACATTCGTATAATTTCTAACGCATTAAGTTTTTCTATAAGATAATGCGATTGTGAGTGAGGTTCGCAGCGTACGTTTACTGTCCAGTAAACTCTTGAATCTGAAAATTTGCATTATTTTTTGTTTCTGTTGTAGTTGCTCAAGTCCCAAGCGAACGCCGGCGTTCGCATGCCTATTGCCTTTCTATTGTGTATGTAATTACGGTATTCAGATGATCAAGCTTACAAAAAATTAGCTAGCTTAGTAAAAAGTATTTTTGTCTAATGATTCTTAAACCCAACCGTATACATATTAAACCATACATAATACAGATATAGTCAATAATTACAAGGCTATCCATAAAATAAATTTCAAATCGTTCTCCTGTAAAATTAGCTTTTTCACGTTCGATAGTCCTTAGGGTCAGTCGAAATGTGTTTCGCAACTTTTTGTTTACTATTGAATGCGAATCTGTCAACAGTAAAAAAAGCTTGACCACTATTTCATCTGATGCAAAGCGACAATCGATCACGCTTGCCTAGAAGTAACTTATTCACTTTTGACTTAAAGACCTTTGTTTAGGTGGGAAAAAGTCATCCAATGACATTTTCACACCTTGGACGGGGCGGGAGATAGTGTCAGACTTTTACTGACTAAAAATCCACTCCTGTTCCTTCTTTGCCTTCGTTACAGGGCCCCAGTGTTCACTTTTATACAACTCATAGGCCCAGTAGGCTTCAACCCTGCTGGGCCCCAACGGTTTTCTGACAACTCCTTCTCTATCTCCCCTCCCACCGAGGCGCGCGTGGAACGATACGCATCATCGACGACTTGGGTCTAATCCCTAAAAAAAAAATGTGCTAGCAAACCAATATCCCATTGTTTTTTATGTTTACTTGTTTGTGAGAAAAGTCTATAGGTCTCAGAATTAAAACAGAAGACTTTACGAATAAGAACGTCAAATGAATAAATATCTAGGAATAAAATACGTTTTCCTTGAAAATAAACATTGCAAAAATGGACAACGGAATATAAACTTCCTAAACGCGGTAACGTTACACGATGTTGAGGCATCTAAGCCTCGTTTTATGGTTTACTAACTATAGCCGCGGTTTTGTCTGAATAAAGCGACACAATTTAATACGAGCAAGAAGAAAACAGCAGCTGATTTTGGCGAGTAAGTTTGTTAAAATTATAATCAATGCTACAAATATAAATTAGTGTTGCATATGAAAAGAAATACCCTGTTTTTCGTCGTCTGCATGATGACTGTTTCCATCAATTTTGTAGTGAGCATTTCATTCATTAGATCAAAGAAAATCAATAGATTATAGACATGGAGTTGAACAAACTGAACAATTGGGGATTCATACGTAAGCATACGTTTGTTCTTTATTTGATTTTGTATTTAATTTGTTTAAAGTATTATCATTAATTTATAATGGAAACACTGAAGCATATAACAGCATTATATTGGCGTGAGCTGTTGTAGAGTTCTTACCAAAAAAAAAAAAAAAAAATAATAATAGTTAAAATTCATAAATAAAAACCCTCCACGATATTTTTCTAAATATTTTCTGAACAAAAAAATATTTTTTTTAGTGAAAAACACTTTTCAGAAATAGCTTTTCACCGTCCCAAAGAGCTCATATACGATGGGATTATCTAGTTTCACTGATCAGTTCCACTATTTGACACTATCATCAGACCAGCTTCACAGTACCGTAATATATTAATAGATATTTGGACGAGTACATTGCATTATCATGCAAGTAAATCAAATAGACGTACACACATACAAACACTGCAAGTTAAAAATATGATAAATATAAAAACGCTTGTAAAAACACGTAAAATCCCTCTAATAACTTTCTCAAGACGCAAAAGAAACTCTCAATAAGTTTCCTCTTGTGCAGATAAACTCTTCTAACGATTTTATTATTATTAAGTAAGTTTTCTGAACCAGTAAAAGTTAATTAACTCGAAATTCATGGCGTGACCTGAAGTTGGGAGTGGGCGCTACACCGTAGCCTTTTCAAGGGATTGCGCCCAAAAGTTTGTATCGCAAAATATCTTGGACGAGACATTTAAAGTGAATTTTGAAAACTGTAATGTTGGTGGAATATTTGAAATAGCTTCGGCCCACAAGTTGGTTTATTATGTTTAGGTTTTGGCATTGTATTGTGCTCTATAATGATCTGCGTTAATGTTTATTTAGGGATTTGCAGATGATATTATTGGTCGTCTCTTTTTTTAATGGTAGGTAAAATCATCCAATGACAACTCCCGCCCTTGGGGGGGGCGGAAAATAGTGTCAGACTCTTACTGATTAAAAACCTATCCCGTTCCTTCGTTGCCTATCATACCGGGGCTGACCCTTCCTCTCAGAAAACGGCCCTTAATCCCAGCAGGCTTCGACCCTGCCTGCGCCGTTGACGATTTGGGCTCGGTCCGGTTGGTTACCGGACGATCGGACAGCGTGCTACCCATTGCACGCCGTCCGCAAGCCCGCGCCTACGGTGGCCGGAAATCGGGATCAGAATCCCGGCGGCGGCTGGGGTGAGCGCCCCGTTGCCTTTGCCTGATGCGGTCGGCCTCCTCTTTTGCTAATATTATTGGTCGTGGATATAATGGTGCGGTTTCTTTCTTCACCTGGCTCAAGTGCAGGATCGTCCCGAACTGACCATATACTACAGTATATGGTCAGTTCGGGACGATCCTGGTTATTACAATAACCAGCGTCATGCGGTAGGTGTAGACGCCATGATACCTTTGCAGTCACTTCTCAAAAGAGGAAAGTACCGCCAAGATTATGTTCAACCGTCGACACGCTAAGAAGAAGTGTACCTATATAAATAACGAATAATAAATGACTCAGGGTGACGAAAACTGCCGTAAAAATCCATCAAAACAGCTAAAAAAGAAAAAGAAAATATCAACGAGAAAATGGAAATCGCCCGCACCTTAAGATAAAACTCAGACAGGTAAAAAGGTATACAAAAGATCCCGCATTGTATTGAAATTAAAGATATCAATGGTACCCTGCGTTTTCAAAAGCGATGTAGGTACAATCTTGTTCAAAGTAGCTCAGCGTTTTCCTTTAAACATAAGTAGAGGTAGCGGATACCCGCATGCGGTTGTGAGGAAGAATATTATCTTTGATTGAAAATCTGTTTTTATGTGTACCTTTGCCTATATGAGGTTCTGTGGGTTATTATTGATCAACTCGCGCTTGATCAGCATCACAATTCACCTGATGTTCAATCAAAATCAAAATTATTTTTATTTCATATGGGCACTTATAAAACGTCAGATGCTAGTGCACGGTTCCAAATTGTTCTTATGGAGAAGTACCGGCAAGAAACTCAATGATTAATTTTTTATAAAAGTGGTTTTCTTACAATATTTCCCTATTAAGTACTATGTTAAGAAAAAATGAAAGCAGTGGTGGCCGACTGGTAACGGCACCGACTTTCGAGTTGTAGGTCGCGGGTTCAAACCCTGCCAGGCGCATTACTTTGTGTAATTTATTTCATCATCACTGGTCTCAAAACGGTGAAGGAAAATATCGTGAGGAAACCGGCTAGTCCTAGAAAAAAAATTTCGTAGACATTTGTGACATTCACCAACCCGCATTAGGCTCGCGTGGTGGATTACAGCCCATTCCCTCTCTTTGAGAAGACGCCTGAGTCCCAGTAGTGGCAACATTAAAAGGCTGATGATGATTATGACTATATAAAGTGATTATGTGGTTAACGATAAAATACGCTTGCCTGGAAATAACCTATTCACTCTTGACTTAAAGATCCCCAAGTTGTAGCTATCAGGAAACACTAACTCCCCGGCGGGGAATATCACACCTTCCACTCCAACATTTTGTAAACACATTTACTGTGCGTACAGACGCACAATGAATGTGTTCCCAAAACGTTTACTGCGTATGGGTTTGCATCATGTACCGGTGGCGCATCACAGTCTGGTGGGCCGATGATGGAGAATAAACATCTTTACTTGTAAATAATCCATTTGTTCCTAGATGTATGTTTGCAAAATATCTGAAGCACAATCGCCGTGAAGCAATGCTTGAATTACGTAAATTAAGAGCAGCGGTTTATTTTAGGTATGCACAGTACCTTACTATGTAAATTACGAATTTAAATAAATAATATCGAATTCACAATTGGATTTGGATGTGAAAACCGGTTATGTATGAGTATGTCTTATGAGTGAAAACAATGAAAAGGAATCCGGACAGAATAGGTACATAGGGTTTTTATTTTCTGGAATCATTATAGAAATCTACCGTTTCACTGAAACCAGGTTTCAGTTAGAGTCAGCATTTACGGAAGCACAGCAAAGCGGTTTCAAAAACGGAAATTGTACCAAGAAGCAAAAGATTTCATGTTTAGTAATTGCTAGCTTTTTTATTTTTTTAACTAAAGTTTTCATAGAAACTGAAATTAGAATGGTGAGTTTGACTTTAAATAAAACTTTTTAGTGAAATTAGCAAAGTTTGTCTTAGTCTGCAGTCGGTTGGAATCGGATTGGCAATTTACCATTATTAGGGATGAAGGGACAGACAGGAATATGTACTCGGCTACAGTCAGCGCAGGACACAATTGCTGTGATGATTTTATTTTGGAGGTGCCTAGTGTCTTTACTTTCAGCCTGACGCAGTTCCTAACTGGACACAGTTGTATTGGAAGGTCGTTGTATTGGATTTGGGGGAAAAAACGTACAGATTGTATGTATTGCTTGGAGGAGACGCTGGAGCATACGGTATTTTTTGTTGTAGTGGCAACCAAATTACACATTCAGTGTAAGCTTCAACTCTTTACATCGTACGGTTTATGAGATACAGCTCACTAACAGATGGACGAACAGACAGAGGGACGGATAGCAGAGGTTTAGTAGTAGGGTTCTTTTGGAATCCTTTGGGTACCAAACCCAAAAATCTATGTCGTATGTCGGCTCCGACAGTCAACTTATTTTCCTAAAACAAAAGAAAAAGTAAATTATTCAACTCTTTTTTAAAACAACACATAAACATGGATTAATGCACAAGATACTCGTAACTTTGCTACTAAGCAACATAAATTATTGAGTAATTAATCAACCCCTCTTCTAATGCTACATCAGTTCATTACACTTTTAGAAAGTCCACTTTAAACCCCCAAAGAGTTTCGTTTCCCCTTTCAAAGAGCCTTTGGTGTTTCCATAAAGGAGTAGATAATTCACCAGAGGCCAAGCTTTGAGGTTCGAACTCCTAAATACCACTAAGTATTTTCATAGAACAGGTATTTGCTGATACCGTCAAAAAATCTGTGGATACTGTGAAGACCTAGATGAATCTCGATGTGCAAGCTCTCTGGATCCGGTACTGATGAAGACCAATGATGGGCGCGAATATTTTCAGCACTCCTCTTATATTGTGAATCTAAAAATGATCTAAAAAATAATCCTGTTTGATATTATAACAGTGATCATTGCATATAAAATTATGGTTGATAAAATGAATAACGCATTATACGATCGAATACAAGCCAAACAAAATTGGTAATTATGTTTATGTTTATTGTCTTTTTATTCAGCAAACTTTTTAACAGGAGGTGGTCAATACACTCATGAATACGAACACTTTTACGATGGAACCAACCCTGATAATACACTGCATTTTGTTAAGGTATACTAAAAAATGTACGAAAGTATTTTTTCCATTCTTTAGTATTGATTCAAGAGCTAGAGATGTTAGTATTAATTATTTGTAATTTCACCCCATGAAGACTTGCTTGTGAATTAAAAGTTGGCCTAAATAAAAAAAAAATGTAATCACACCCTTTTTGTTTTCCGATTTTTCAACCGTTGGGCTTTTGATGCTATAATTATCATAAGAAAAGAGTAAGAAGGGAGTAAGTTGTGTGTGGGGCAACATGAGTTTTGGCTTCTTAACAAACGAGGTTTAATGTTCTGAGACTGTATGTGACTATACAATAAAGTGCTGGTGCGTGCTATTTCACGGCTTACAGCCACCGTGAATACTAAAATAATTATACTCTGCGTGGCCGTGTTGTCTGCACGTAACAGGAACTAATGGATACTACCGACAGTGCTAAGCTTGTTACCGAATGCTAACTCTATTTAGGTAGACACGTTAAAAGATGAATAGCATTGAAATGTTGACCACGTTAGACAGTAATGCACCTTGGTCTCTGGAGGGTATCTACTCCGTAATGGGTTTCCTTGAGACTCGGAAGCACTCGTAAGTCCTCGGCTGTTTCTGTAAGATACGTAATGTATTTACGAAGCATTACCGATGTAAATATCGCATTGTGTAAACTTTTAAGGTGTAGGAAAAGGGATGGTTGTTTGTAATTTGTCACCTTATTTTATCTCAGTAAAGTGAAGATGCTTCTCGCGCACTTTTGTTGAAGTCGTTAACTTGTTTCATTTTTATGAGGAATTTGATCGAAGCTTGCGTACCTTAGTTCTTACGTGCATTCAAAGTTTTACTAACAGATTAGCTGACCCTGAAGACATTCTATTGTAAATCAATTTATGTACAAAGTAAATTGGAAAGATAATAATTATGTACGAGTATACAAAACAAATCAAGTTTATTGACTTGGCTCGCGAGGTTGTTAACATGTGGGAAGTGGATTCGGCGATCATTGTACCGATAGTCGTGTCGGGTAATGGCTTAATAGCCAAGAGCCTCGACCAACACCTTAGGAGGCTCTCGTTAGGCGGCTGGATCAAGGGCTTGATTCAGAAAGCGGTACTCCTGGACACGGTTCGTATTGTTAGGAGGTTCCTTTCTCTGGAGCCCTGACCGCTGGTAGCTTGGACCCTGTTCCCGATACTGGTGGGACACTATTTTTATATTTTAAATGTTTTTTTTAATGTTTTATTTTAAAGAAATATTTAAAAATATTACGAAATATGTTTAAAAAATAAATGTATATAATAATCTATTATTAATAAAGAAACTGGTCATCATCATTTCAGCCGAAAGACTTGCCTCTCCATAACGACGGGTCCTGTGTATCTCTCGCATTCACTTGATTCCCGCGACCTACACCAGATCATGGGTCCGTCTTGTTGTGTGACTTCCAACAGTGCGCCGCTGGTGCGTAGTCGCGCTGCGAGCAATCTGCCCTGCCACCAAAAAACTGACACGGGCCAGCAACAGATAAATCTTCGATTGATACAGTTGAGGTTGATTGCAGATTTGGGATGTTTTAATATCGTTTTTTTTTTTTTTTTTTTTTTTTTGGTAGGTAAAATCATCCAATGACAAATCCCGCCCTTGAGCGGAGCGGGAAGTAGTGTCAGACTCTTACTGACTAAAAACCTACCCCGTTCCTTCGTTGCCTATAGTGCCGGGGCTGAGCCTTCCTCTCAGAAAACGGCCCTTGGCCCCGGCAGGCTTCGACCCTGCCTGCCTGCAGCTAGCAGGCTGGGCCTCTACGGTTTGCTGACAGCTCCTTGAGGCGCGCGGGAACAGAACGCGCCGTCGACGACTTGGGCTCGTTCCGGTCGGTTACCGGACGATCGGACAGCGTGCTACCCATTGCACGCCGTCCGCAAGCCCGCGCCTACGGTATGTTTTAATATCGTGCGGATTTCATCACACATACGGATTTGCTCTGCATGCGTAATCTCCGCATATGTCTATTTCATACAAGTATTTATTGTAATGCGTGCATTCGTGTGGGTCGCGTTTTTTTTGCCTTTTGATATTTTCTGCATGCGGAGCAAAACCGCATGCGTGATGAAATCCACATGATATTAAAAACACCCTTAATAACCTGAAACAAACAAATAATAAATATTACAACCAATAAAACATTAAATATTTATACGTAACCACAATCACATACATAATTAAATTATACCAACCCGCACTGTGCCCGCGTGGTGGACTACGGACGAGGAGGCCTGAGTCCCAGCAGTGGGAACATTATAAGGCTGATGCTATGCTATGTTATGCTAATTAAATAAAATTACATTATATTAGCTACCGTGGCGGTTGAAGCTCATCAGCACTACAAGCAGTCTTGAAAAGGGATATATAAGGAAGGTGGGGACATTAACTAGAAGAGGATTCTTAAATTTTTGGAGGCGGCTATATAAATCTAAAAGTGGAACGTCGTTTGCGCATCAAAAAATTAGGAGAGTTCCTTCTTCCAAACCGCATTCGCATAAAGAGGAGTCACGAACACGAATTTTTTCCAAGATGTTGCTCTGTCTGGCCCTGATCGACGGGCGAGTAAAACCGCGGTCTTATGGCTCGTCGGTAAAGCTTGTCGGTGTATCATGGCAATACGAACAACGAGCTTGGCTCGCTTCATTCTTGTGTTTGCTTCATTTTCTACTCCGTTCGTCGTTCAAAACTTTTACTCGGTAGTCGATCAGCACCGACGATCCGTGAGTAAAACTGACGTTCTTTAAAACCGCGTTATTGGCTCGTACGTCGATCACCCACTTTGGCTATGAACTGTCAAACACGCGAACGGTCAAAAGTTAAAGGTTAAATAATCATTGCAATTTTCCGATATTTTCCAATTTTCTGCGCAATTTTCCTTAAGAACCATTTACCAAGTAATAAAAAAAAGATGATTGAAATCGGTAAAGTCGTTCTTAAGTAATAGCGTGACCAAGGGAAATAGGGATTTTTCTTAAAAAAATAATAATAATAAAAATAATGTAGAAAACCAACACAATCCAAAATAAAAACAACTTAGAACTCACAGTAATATTATAAAGGCGAAAGTTTTTATGCATGTTTGCTACTCAATCACGCTCAAACTGCTGAGTGGATTTGACATCGCCGCTTACAGCACTCTATGCCGATATTATGAATAGGAAAGATTTGTATCTTAGTCTGTTTGCAATTACTTACTTAAGATCCTATGTGGGTAGCTGGGACAGGGGCTTCGACAGCAGTCACCCATTGCGACCGATCTTGAGCTCTACGCTTCACCTCGCTCCATATCAGTCCGATGGCCGTCACTTCTGCCAACACGATGCATCGCCAGGTTTACCAAGGATGGCCGCGCTTCCGTTTTCCTTTGAGGATTCCAGCCCAATACCTGTTTAGGTATATGATCGGAATCCCTCCTAAGCGTGTGACCAATTCATCTCCACTTACGACGTTTGACCGCTGTTTGCAATGAATAAACATGAAATTTCTGAAAATAATCTTACATTTATAATTCTACTTCATACCTGAGTGACATAGGTTATATACACCGTTAAATAATCGTTTTAATCCCGCGGTCGGTACATGAAAGACTATCTAAATACTATGATTTGTAAAGAAATAATTAAAAAATAAAGTACTTTTTTTTCAAAAACTCGAATTAATATACGCATGTACGAAATAGTAAACGAGTCAATGATCTTGTAGGTAGTTGTCGGTCGTTGCGTACTAACTACCTACAGTTCATTGGCCTCGCTCAGCTGACGTTTACATAAAGAAATTAATTTAGTACATGCGTAAATTAATTCGAGTTTAAAAAAAAAGTACTTTATTTTTTAATTTTCTCTTAGCAAATCGATAGTATTTCATGTACCGAATTGACCCTCCGCGGGATTAAAACGACCAAAATTTAAAGGGTATATCTAGTTTCACGGGGGCAAAGCTATAATAGAAGCAAGTAAATAATAAAATTCTATAAGATTCTAAGAAAGAATCGTTGGCAATATAACTTGTACCAGGTAAAAGCTTAAGCCAAATAAAAAAACTTTTTAAAAACAAGCTTTCAATTAAATGGGCTAAAAAGAATAAAATAAACTTTTCCTTTATAACTTTTACTATCAATTTATAACGGCATTACACGATTTATATGATATAAAAGCTTGTCGCGAGATTTTGAAAATATTAAAATCAATAGATGAAGTTATTTAACTTATTTAATGAATGAAGTTATTTAGCTGTGTATTTACACAGTTAAATCTCGCGACAAGCTTTTATATCACATAAATTGTGTAATGCCGTTTTAAATTGATAGTAAAAGTTATAAAGGAAAAGTTTATTTTATTCTTTTTAGCCCATTTAATTGAAAGCTTGTTTTTAAAAAGTTTTTTTATTTGTAATTTATTTTTTACTTTTTAGTTATACCATAGTTAAATTACAATTGTATTCTCAGCAAATCCTTTCATTTGTTACCTATATTATAGGAAAGCCTATGAAACTTAGTGCTATCTTTGCTACTACTGCTATCTTTAGAAGTCTGCCAGGTATTTTTTTTTTATGTTAGTTAAAATCATCCAATGACATCCCCCGCCCTTGGGCTTGGTTCGGTCTATTACCGTACGGACGGATAGCGAGCTACCCATTGCCCACCGTCCACAAGCCCGCGCCTACAGGAAATCGGGATCGGAATCACGGCGACGGCTGCGGTGTGAGCGCCGTTGCCTGATGCGGTCGGCCTCCTCTTTTGCTAGCATTACTGCTTCGCAGAAGGAGGCGACAACTTGAGAAGTCTACCAGGATGGATTTATGAAACAAAAATGATGGTGGTGGATCGTAAGACTAACAATCAACCTAACTTCCATGAAATAGCCAATTGCGAAGTTGTCCAGAGTTTATCTACCTGGGATCCGCAATCACAAATACTGGGAAATGTGGAGAAGATTCACGCACGGTAAAAAGACAGACGCTCTTGAAATGTGACGCTGGAGGCGTCTACTGAGGATAAAACAGACCGCGCAACGCACTAACGTTTCCATTCTTAAAGAGCTTTGCATCAAAACAAAAACTTTCGTCGATTGTGCAACAGCAAATTTTTAAAATGTTTGTATATATCATACGCAATGAAAGCTCTTTGGAACGTTAAGTGGTACAGGGAAGAGTAGAGGGCCTTCATTCTCGCGGCCAATCGCCTATCAGATGGACAGACCTCACTAAATCATCTTCGAAGGGTTCCCTCATTGAATTTACACGAAGTGTCATGAATAGAGAGAGATAGAGAAGTCTCGCAAAAGCCGCAACTAACCTACCAGACGATCCACGACCACTACCACTCCACCAAGAGTATGACTGAGAAAAAGGAGAATATTGGATTTAGAGTAATGTCACTTTATTTTTCAAGTTACTCTCTGCAAGCCCTTTTAATTGGTACCTATTTTGTAGGAGTGTATTAAAACTAACTAGCTATTTACTTATGTAAATTTGTACGGAACCCTCCGTGCGCGAGTCCAAGTCGCTTATGACCGGTTAGAACTTATTTTATTCGATCCGAAATTCGATGGGATTGTGTCGTTTTATTACGGAACTCCTATGGCCACCTTCCAGCTCCATCATCAGATCCCGACTGCCATATTGATCCAAGTATAAATCAAAGTACTTGCCATTACAAATCTAACGAGACCAAAGACGAGAAGAATGTGTCGTTTCATTGCGGAGTTCTTGTAGCCACCTTTCAACTCCATCATCAAACCCTGGTTACCATAAAGGATCCAAATACTCATCAATACAAATCAAATGAGCCCAAACTCGATGGGATTGAGTCGATTTCTTACGAAGTTCCTATGGTAATTTTCCAGCTCCATCATCAGAACCTGGTTACCATATAGGATCCAAGCCCTCGTCAATAAAAATCAAACGAGCCCAAATTCGATGGGGTTGTGTCATTTAACTGCGGAGTTCCAATGACCACGATCCAGCCCCATCATCATACCCTGGTTACCATATAAGCTCCAAGTACTCGTCATTAAAAATCAAATGAGCCTATAGTCGATGGGGTTATATCTTTTAATTGCGGAGTTCTTATGGCAACCTTCCAGCTCCATCATCACACCCTGGCTACCATATAGGATGAAAGTACTCGTCAATACAAACTTAACGAGCCCAAATTCGATGGGGTTTTGTCGTTTAAGTGCGGAGTTCCTTTGATCACTTTCCGGCTCCATCATCAGACCCTGACTATCATACAGGATCAAAGTACGCGTCAATACCAATCAAACGATTCCAAACTCGATGGGGTTGTATTGTTTTATTGCTGAGTTCCTATGGCTACCTTCCAGCTCCATCATCAGATCAGCTCCATGTTATCATAATGTTGCATTGTCATCCAATTTACGCATGCATGTAAAATTTCAGCTTAATCGGTTGAAGATATCTGCTTCAAATTTGAGTTGCAAGATTTGAGCCGAACATACATAGTTACATACAGTGCAAGCTAATAGAAAGCTTGTAAAAAAGAACTAATACTCTGTACAATAAAGTAAAACTTATTACACTGTCAGCCATATAATTTGACTCGGTAGAATATTTCAAGGTACGTGCGAAGATGAAACGACGATATTATATACCAACACGTAGTAGGTAGGTAGGTACCTACTCTGTATTGGTACAACGTCCTCAAGATACTAGAGTACTTTTTTTTGAGGTGTAAAAATTTATTAACTGACTTCTCTTGCTCTGGTCAGGAAGTAGGTTTGTTAGACTTTTACTAACCAAATCCACCTGTTTCCTTGAGTTTCCCTTTGTATTATAGGACCACGGGCATCGTTCCTGCTGGGCCCTTACAGTGTAGGTAAGTCTATTTTTCTTTTGTTTGTTTATTTTTCTCTGCATCACCCAAAGGTTGACTGGTAGAAAATGTCTAATGGCGCCTTCAATATAGCCGCAAAGTGCAAAGCAACGGTCCCGACTTACGATTTGTAGATCGCGGGTTCAAACCAAGCCAGGCTCATTATTTTGTTTGATTTATTTCATCAGTATTGCTCACAAAACGGTGAAGGAAAACATCGTGAGGAAACCGGTATGTCCTAGAACCAAAAATTCGAAGACTTGTGACATCTACCAACCCGCACTAGGTCTGCGTGGTGGATTGTAGCCCGTTCCCTCTCCTAGAGAGGAGGCCTGAGTCCCAGTAGTGGGAACATTATAAGGCTGATTATGCCGTGATATGCCGTGCGATGGTAGCGCGGCTGCAGCGGTACCACCGCGCTGCTTTTTTATTCCATATTAATAAAAAAACGCGCTGCAGTCGCGCGTTTTTAAAGTCACGCCGCACTTTGCTTAATTTGAAGGCCCTCTAAGACATCACGTTCGCCGCTATATCTTTATGTACATTAAGTAGGTATTAAATAAATAAATGATACGTCCTTCAGTTGCCTTTTGCGTTCGCCTCGGTAAACGCTTTCAAATATTCTCGCGGTCTTAAAAAACGGTCATTTAGCGAACCAAAATGTTAGGATCTAGACTTGAACTTAAATACGTAAAAGGCAGTGGACTGTAAAACTGACGTATATCCAGGTAAGTTACAAGAAGATTTTTTTAAGGCGCGCGTGCTTGTCGGTCGTTTTTGCTAGTGAAGTGTGGTGTGTGTGCGGCCCTGCTTGCTCGCGCGCCGTCGCCCGCGATGCAGCCCGACGACTCACGAAGGTAGCCGACGGCGCCCGAACATCCTCCCGGGTTGATGTATTCAATCAAGAGGAAGCTGGCAGAGGTTGTTGTAAACCCGCAGCATTTTCCCCTTCTTTGTCTTCAACTCGACTACGCGTGAAGCTCCGTCGCCGCCTGGGAAGACCTTCGTGACTCGTCCCAGTGGCCACACGAGTGGCGGTTGTCCACGTTCCTTGATATGGACAAGGGTTCCCGCCGACAGCTGCCCTGTTGAGGATGCCCATTTGGTTTTTTGCTGGAGCAGAGAAACATATCCAATTTGAAATCGCTTTCAAAAATGTTGATCGACTGGTTTCTGTGTTTTGTAGACATGCTTCGGCCGAGGCCTAATAAAAAAAAACCGCTTTGCCTCGTCCGAAGCACGTCCACACTAACCGAGCTGCTTCGCGTGGCTAATGCCTCGCGAGGGTGGAATGAATTTCGAACTACTATCGTTTTACGTGTAAGTCTAGTCATGAAACGACTGCGCAACAGTCTTCATTACCTACATGGGTACTTACAGTACGTTGCTTAAAGTTTAGCTCCGTCAGTTGAAGTGTTCCTCTCATGCTCTGTTTACTTCCAGAAGGATTAAGGCAAACGATACATATGTATGTTTGTGAGTTGCGGTGAAACAGATAAGGTAGGAAACTCGCTATCTTGAAGGACTCGGATTCTGAATGAGTACGTTTTCTGTTTTCTGATTAAGATATGTTAAAAAGTTCTTTGGTTTTGAGTGTTACGAGAAATCTTTATCTAATTACAGTTCTTAAGGAAATTATTTGGTTAGTACCTGTGCCTTTTGAAATCAAATTGAATGGTGTTTCATCCAATAAAGATATTTATAAGAGAAATGTGTATAATATGTGTGTATTGATTTATAATAACATCCCAAATGAATTTAAATTGTTACAGGGGAATGTATTTAAGACAAAATTGACAGAATGGCCGCATAAGAACCGTTTCTATAGTATTAAGGAATTTATGGAATTTAGAAATTTAAGTTAATAATTTAATTAGTTAAAGTTGACGATAAATTGTATGAAATAATTATTATATTAATCGAATTTATGAAACTGTATACGATAATAATAATTTTATTGCATGGAGAATTACATAAATATAAATAATTTGCACGCTTGCTTGCAGGCAGAATACAGTGACTTTTAGGTTATAAGATCTTTCCTTGTAAACAATGTATTTCTTGCAAATAAATATTTGATTGATTGATTGATTGATTGATAATAAAAAAGGAACCTATTGCTATTGGATTTTAGTTTTTTTTTTTTGAGGTAGAAAATCATTCAGTGACTTCTCCCGCTCCAGGGTAGAACAACAGGGCGAGCCAAAATTTTTCCAACTAAATCCACGCCTCTTTCTTTCAGTTGCCCTTTGCGTTCTATGCAACTGAACTGACTAACGAGCATCGGCCTTACTGGGCTTACATAACGATTTGCAAGAATATCAAGGCAACTTAAAAAAATAAAAACTAGTATGAATAAAAAGCAGTAAGAATTAAATGCTTAAAGTAACTGCAACTTAATAATGGAACAGATTTATTTTTTATTATTTTTTAATTTCCAGATAAAAGTGTCGTGATGGCCTAGTAGTTGATGTACCCGTCTACATGGATGAGGTTGCGTTTTTGAAACCGGGCAAGTATCAATGTGGATTTTTTGGTTCAAAGGTAATGTATTTTATAAATTTATCTAGAGCATTACCATCATATCGATTGTTGGAATCTTATTGTTTAGATAAGGTTTTCAATTGATCTGACACTTGTTGTCGTGTGTGACAGCTGATATTTTAAATTTAGAAATAACTGTCGTCTAGATGGTGTTAGTTTTGATATACTTACAATCTATTTGTTTTGTCAAATAATGATTTTACATTTTAAGTGTTTTATTAAAAAAAAATTGAACTTTATGTGACATTAAATCAAATTTTTCAGATATTTATATTTTTATAAGGATAGTTCTGGTTGTCTTTATAAATACACTGACTTGAACTAAATAGTTAACTGTTTCTGCCGAGGTGACGCTATATCTGGTCCCCACTATATTGCTAGTGGTGCTCGACGCACTGGGGTAGTCGGTTGTTAACATTAGAACGGGCATGTCGGAGAAATAAAAAGAGATTTGTGGGAATAAAGTCAGTAATGTTGAAGTAGTCCTCCATCACGATGGGCATTACTGACACCCTGCGTCTCGGAAACCACGTAAAGCCGTTGGTCCTGGTTGTGCATTCGTAGATCTTTTATAGTCATTACAGGTAGTCAGTTGGTACAAAGTCTGACTATCAGTCTATCTAAGGAGTATCGTGTTGCACAGTAAATGGGTTATGGGGTTGTGGAAGTCTGATAGGCAGTTGTTCCTCGTAAATCATAGACGTATTCAGCCGTATACGGTAAGACTGGAAGTCGACTCCAAACTAGTTGGATAAAAGTTAGGGAGACGATGATTTTTATTGAAAAGGGAAAGTTGCTGTCTCTCCAGTGGCTCATTTAAATATTTTTACTGCCAGTGGTTTCACCAGTCTGAAACCCTGACTCCCATTGGTTTCGCTTGACCTAAGGGAACATCCTCTCGGGATAAAGAGTATTCTATGTGCTATTCCAGGCTATTCCAGTCTACTCATGTGCCGTTCGATTGTGAAGAAACACAAACGTAAACGTACCTTTATAGTATTATGTGTGATTTAAGTAAGGTATTATATTACAAATATAAAAAAAATATAGGTACAAGTCTTCCATGAAAATTAAATTGTGGTTCAAACAAGTCAAGTTCGTGAAACCGCCAGCTAGTTACTAGTACACAATTTCGTACGTAACAATAACAAAGTTTGGTAACTTTAGTTTTTCAGTAACAAACGAAGCAAGTAAAGCAATCACAGTAACACAAAACAAACTTACATTTTTAAAATTGCCATCCATATTATATTCGACGCTAGTTGCGAACTTCGGGAAATACGTTTGTTTAAATTCTGGAAACATGTTTTTTATGTTTTCATATGTGTTTGTTAAAAGTTGGTAGTTCTACTAACTTTTAACAAATATATCTACTTAAATACTTAAAACAGGACGAGAATTTTAATAAGTATACTAACGATGGTATACTTTTAAAACTTATTTTTATTCTTTCTACGAGTATAAGCAGAAATCTAAGATTGTAAATTGTCTATCAGATTTGTTGTAGGTAGGTTATCATAAAAAATTTCAATTATTCTAAGTTAGCATGTTAACTTTACATGTACTTATAAGCTTACACTAACGTAATTGTATTTTAGTTCATGTGGTGTTTACCTATAAGTAATTGTAGCACTGTTTAAAGTTTTATAGAAACGTTATTTTTGTTTCAAGTTGTAAGTGTAAACAATGGTTGGTCTAATAAACAAATAAATGAAAAAATCAATTTCAAAGCTAGAGTGAATAAACACTTAATAAACAAGCGCGCTTCACCATCAACGTTTGCAGCACTGCTTACCTTGCTGATGCTGATATCATTCAGATGGGATCGCAGTCAAGTATATTATGAAAACAAAAATTTTTTAGACCCTACAGCATAAAAACTTAGACGCTGTAATTTGCAAAAACTTAAAAATGCTGGTATTCTAAAAAAAAAATATATTTAGTTTGAAGCTGTCGAAAAACTATTTGGAAAACATTTGGAAAAAAAATATCGATAGAAATAATCGTCAAACTTAAAAAGTCAGATAAAAGTCACAGACTTATAATTTATTTTCTCAGATTACGATCCAACTTACGTTGGCAACACACGTATTAATTCGCATTTTTATTTAAAATCTGGTCGCATTTTTGCGTTTAAGACTTTTAATAATACAACGGCGGTCGCTTCTTTCTGCGAATCAGTAATATTAGCGAAGCAGGCGGCCGCACGTTCGACGGATCGGACATCCTCATGTCCCAGCCGCCGTTATCTCGACCTTTAATACTGCCAGCAACAATAAGCGTGGGCTTGCAGACAACAAACAATGGGTCGATCCTAAGTCATCGACGGCGTTTAGTGTGTTACCACGCGTGCTTCGAAGAGAAGGCAGCAAAACTGTAGGAGCCCAGCAAGATTGAAGTCTACTGGGGTTATTTTTTTTTCGGTGAGAAAATCATCCCATCATCTCTGCGCCCATGGTCGGGTCGGGAGATAGTGTCAGACTTTTACTGACTAAAAACCCACTCCTGTTCCTTCTTCGCCTTTCATACCGGGGCCGAAACTTTCATTCAGAAATTGATCCTTGGCCCTAGTAGGCTTCGACCCTGCTGGGCCCCTACGGTTTGCTGACAACTCCTATGGATTAACTTCTGAAAACTGAAGGAACATAGATGTGGTTTTAGTCAGTATATAGTGGTATCCTGGAGCGAGAGAAGACATTAGATGATTTCACACTAAAAAAAACTCATCAATGAGAATTTACAACATTTTACGGCTATATATTAAAATATACACAATTATATACATTATATAAAACACTTACTAATCAAAACTAAAAAATGGAGTCATTAAAAAAAAATGGAGCACAAAAAATGGAGTAAAGAGCACTTTCGACGTTTGGCTCCCAGATTGAATCGGACTGGGGCTGCTCTCAAGCGGCTCCTGCCGAACCTAGAGGGTACAGACGCCTCCTGCCGGAGGCTTTACGCAGGCATCGTTCGGTCCATGGCCCTTTTCGGGGCACCGGTGTGGGCACCGTCGCTGCGAAAGCGAGTGTCCTGCCGGCTAAACGCCTGCCAGAGGGTCATGGCCATTCGTATGATCCAGGGATACCGCTTGGTGTCCTGCGAAGTGGCGAGCCTCCTTGCTGGCCTACCACCATGGGATCTGGAGGCAATAGTCCTTCCACACAAGCACGACCTACGCGTGGAGATGCAACGCCGGGGCGAAATTCCGCTGCCACGACCAATCGCGGCATGGCGGACAGATTTCCGGCGGGATCTCATGGTGAAATATCGAGAGCGACTGTCGCAACCCAGTGCTGGGTACGCCACGATCGAGGCGGTAAGGTCCCTCTTTGAAGCGTGGCAAGAGAGGCCTCACGGCGTCGTCACCTTCCACTTGGCGCAGGTGCTAAACGAACACGGCAAGTTTGGGACTTGCCTGTACAAGATTCGTGCGGAGATGAAGCCCGGGTGTCGCCACTGTGCGGACCATTTAGCGGCGTGGCGCCGCAACGCGGTTATGTGTTTCGACCCTAAAATTAAAATACTCCCTCTCGCTCCATCTAGAGTCGGAGAAGTTATGGAAATTAACAAATATCTACTCCAACCTACAATTTTATAATATGCAAATATGTTACCTTGGGATAATTCTTTACTATCGCGCAGGCATAGCCGCTGGCAGCAGCTTGTCTAAAATACATTAGTGTAGTGTAATTTTAAAATAGGGTCTAGTTAAACGCCAGTAAGGCGTTCGCAAGACTTTTTACTTCACCCACTTACTTTGCCAAAATGTCAGGACGTTATACTTTTGCTTAATTAAATCATGGTTCATTAATCAACGCCTAGACCAAACCGCTGAGGCCCGAAACATGATATTTAGTACATACCCTTGTCTTATATTTGGTTTAGAGCAGTGGTTTCCAATCTGTGGTCCGTGGATCATTGGAATTCTGTAAGAGTTGAAATAATATGTTCGAAAACCATTTTTAACAAACTGGAAAGTTTCCAATTGAAAATCTTAACATGATATCTTATTATTATGATATTTTCTATGACAGCAAAAAAATACAAAAACTTAACGAATTAAACCTATACAATTAAGATAAAAGCTCCTAACTATTTGGTGTTAAAAAAAACTCCTCCACGTCGTTGTCGACTGAAGACTGGCGGCATTGCCACGTTGTGGAAATGAAATAAATCTCTGACCGAGAAAAAACACAAGAGTAGCTTTTTTTAGGGTTAATATAATTATCTATGACAATACTAATTTCTTTTGATTTTAAAGCTGTGTGTTGATTGGTTTTAAGAAAAAAAAAAGCTTAAAATGATTGTTTTATTTTAATTTTAATTTAACAATTTTTGGTCCTTGCTAACGACAATGAATCCGAAGAGGTCCTTGATCTAAAAAAGGTTGAGAATCACTATTCAGTAGTCTAGAGATATCTTAGGATTTAGGTACCTGCGTATCTTGAAATACAAGTCTGAGGCTTTAAGGCCTTTATTTATGTGGACCTAGGTATATAATTACTGAAATGCGGTGAAGGAAAACATCGTCTGGAAACCTCAACTAATATTAATCGCCAAATCGTATAGAACAATCTTATTTAATCAATGTTCTATTCACCTATTATTAGAAACACTCTTCTGCACAACGGCTGAGTTAGAATATTGTGTCCTATTAAGATAGTTGCTCGCAGAATCGACATATAGTCGATGGTGACGAAAGGTTTTGGTGTGGCGACCACGTACCGGATGACAGCGTTGAAAGGTCTCCCACAAGGTGAAACAATGACCTGGTGAGGGTCGCGGGACCCAGACGAGACGCACAGGGCCGGTAATTATGGCGACACTTGAGGAGGCCTATGTCCAACAGTGGACGCCATTCGGCTGAAATAATGATGAAGATAATAGAAAAATATTCGCTTTCTTGAAAAGTCTACGTGACATGGGCATGATTGGCGTGGTGGAGGCCTCTCAAATTTAGCTCTGGTTCAGATCATGTTCCGGAGTGGGAGGGAATGAGAAGCAGATGTGGCAAAAATCTGAAAGGAGCAGATCTCCTCCCGATTGAGCAGTAGCTGGAAAAATTTCGAACTTCAGAAGTCATAGAGCGATTTCCCGCTATCGTAGGTGTGGGTTTGCAAACGGTGGCTTAGGTAACTGACCGTTCAGTAAGCCTGAGTTGACGGCGCATTGTGTTCCACGCGTGGCTCAAAGAACTGTCAACAAAATTGACGTGATCCGCCAGGGCCGTTGTCTACCAGGGTGCGAGAAAACTCGAAAGAGTTATCACGGCTGTAGAGAGCCAAAACAACTGATAAAACACAGATGCTTTATAGTCAGTAAAAGTCTAATACGCCCTGTTTCCTATATTGACATGTAAACTGCAATTATAACGGTTATCATTTAATTTTGTTATTATAGATCGTATTTTTTTTTAACGTATTTATTTTTTGATAGTGGTCAAACGCGAGCCTATCAACAGTTCGCGTTTGACCACTATCTCACCTGATGGTAAGCGATGATGTGGCCGACAATGCAGCACGCATGTCTAGAAGTAATATATTTTCAGGAGTCGGTAAGCCTTCAGATACTACAAAAATACACCCACCACAAATTTTGGGGAAATTTCCACACAAAAAAAAATATACGATTACCTACCGTGAGAAAATTCATGCTTCTACTCCTGTTAAACAGGTTTACAAAGTTTTATCAGTACTTTAGTGTTTAAAAAGTTGGACATTATCTAAAAAGATAATGCTTCCAAAGCTGGATTAAAAAGCTGGTCCGTCCCGGGAGACGAGAAGTAGTTCGGAATAAAACCAGACATAAATTTTGGGCGACTTTGATTAATAAAATAAACGAGTATGGGCTAGGTACCTAAGCCTTGGGGAATTTATTACTGTATGCAACGCGTCTGAGTTAAGTGTCTTGTATATTCATCTGAAGAAATGTTTGTTTAAGACTTTAAGATACTATCGCGTAGAAAACCTTTTTGTGAATGATCTTTTTTGTGTCTTTTTATGGTCAGAGTAAACAGTACTTAGAAAATGTAATTTTATTAAAAATCTAAATATGAAAATAATACTTTCAAAACCAAAATGTGTTTCGAGAATGATGTTTCAAAACATTTAATGTGGACGATATGTAAGCACAATGAAAAAGCAACAAGCATATATTCAAAAACAAACCAAACTACAACAAACCAACAAACCAAACAAAGTAGCGAACAAACAAACTCCTTTTATTTTATTTTTTTATATATATAAACTAGTAACTGTACTTAACTGCAATCCTACCTGATGGTAAACAGTGATACAATCGTTGATGGTAAAGCGCACTAGTTTATTAAGAGCCTATTCACTCTAGCCTTGAAGACGCCTTCTTTTTCTTCCTGCCATTTGGCATCCCATGTAATTTGGGGTCACTCTTTCCTGTCACCCGTCACACTATCACTAACTTCCTTTTCTTTTTATCACTCCTCACACAATCCATCCATCTCAAGACAACAAAAAATCGACTAAAAAACCAACTAGCTTCTGACGGCGGTTTCTCTCGCGTAGAATTAGAACTTCCTTTCCATTATAAATTAGTGGTGTGTCAATCTGGGGCATAAGGATATATACCGAATTTCATCAAAATCTGTTTAGCCATTTGAGCGTGAAGGGATAACAAACATACGTACACACATATACATAATTGCCTTTATAATATCAGTGTGATGGAAACTTAAAGTTATATAGCACGCAACCTGAAAATTTTGAAGAAAAACTTACAGAAATAGTCACACAACATACATCATACATTATATCTAAACATCTACGTATGCACTTAATATTTCCTCTTCAAATCTGTCATTTCCTTGCGCATACATAGTTACATGAATTTTACATGAAATTTTCTTGGAAACATACATTTATCAATGAAAAAGCACTCCATTGGGGCTCTACAATATCAATAAATAAATGTGAAATATTAACAGATGTATTTACGATGCAGTGATATAATTAAGTGCCAGAACAGTTATTTTATTTATGAACTAGTTTCGCCACAGTGGCTTCGCCCGTGAAAAAGTCGGTTTCTCCACACACACATAAACACGAAATGCGATATGGCCACCCATTGTATGTATGTGTTTTAGTTTCTTTTTTGTGTGTATATGTGTACAGTAAATATTTTTTGTTTTTGTATTCTATGTATATAGTTAGGTTTAGTATAAATACTAAGTTTGATTTCTTTTTTAGTTTATTTAAGTTTCCTGAATATTTCTGTGAATACAATTAAAAGTTAGACGTGATATACAATAAGTATATAATAATTACAATAGACTACCCCTTTCACCTCCTTAGTGGCTGAATTTTGCAAAATCCTATCTCATTGCTCGCCTACGTTATAAAAGGAAGCCTTGTGCAAAATTGAAGATTCCTAGTCCCAGAAGTTTTGACAGTGATAGCTATAACCCAGGGGTCTTTAAGTCAAGAGTGAATAGGTTACTTCTAGGCAAGCGTGCTCCATCGTCGGCCACGTCTTCGCTTTCCATCAGGTGAGATAGTGGTCAAACGCGAGCCTATCAACAATAAAAAAAAAATGTCAGTAATTTTCTCATTTTATAAAATGTTTGTAGATGACAAGACGAGTATTACGAAATCATTTGGAAGTAAAGTTCTTCTTTTAGGTTTTTCTATATTCATTGACACTGTCACGTGAAAGTATGTGTGATGGTGTGTGTGTGTGTGCCAAATAAATGTGTTTTCTTTCTTGATTTTCTTTTCTTTAAGTGTCATCTACATAGTGTATAACAACGTCGCTTCACGCTGTCTGTCTCTATGTATGCTTAAATCTTTAAAACTATGCAACGGATTTTGATGCGTTTTTTTTTTAATAGATAGTGTGTGTGTGATTCAAGAGGAAGGTTTATATGTTTAAGACATGCATTATAATATATTTAATATCACCATTGCACCCGTGCGAAGCTGGAGCGGGTCGCTAGTAAATAATAAATGCTCTCTACATACGTATGTACAGCAGCACAATTGCACACCGTAACTTAAATGAAAAACCAAAATAGCGATGGTCAACGGTTCAGTGCCTTTACCTATTGAGTTATATACATAACTGTGGCTAACTTGGGTATATCTTGTGTGTTATGTTTGTTTCTTGGTTAGTGTTGCTTATGGTAGTTTACAGTTCTACCCTTTTAGATTACCGCTCCATCGCCTGTCGTTTCAGTAGATAGTTGGAAGATCAAAGCGTTAGTTCACTACGAAGGTTGCGAAGATTTAATGGTTCTCACTGAGCATCATTTTCACTAACGCTCATCTTATGTGGTGTAACAAAATACAGCTCCTTTCACAGCTGTCTGTTCGGGTCAGGCCAAGCCTATAGTTATCTTGGAAACTCAAGTTATCTTATGCTTTTTTTTTCGGTCAGAAAATCATCCTATGATATCTTCACGCCCTTGGGCGCCCGCCCAAGGGTTGATTGTGTCAGACTTTTACTAAATAAAAACGCACTTCTGTTCCTACGTTGCCTTTTATACCGGGCCGAAGCTTCCTTTCAGAAATCGATATTTGGCCTCAGTAGGCTTCGACCCTGCTTGGCTCCTACAGTTTGCTGACAGCAAGTGATCTTATACTTCGTTCCACGCCATATTCTTTATTTCCTTTTTATTTATTGATTAACTTATTAACATATAAACACTTAACAAAATCATACATGATAAATTTAGTAATAGGTATAACATAATTTAAATCTATAGGTAAGAAAGAAGAAAAAAGAAGAAAGAAAAAATATTTATTTGGCGACAGTCACCAGGATAACACACTTAAATAAAATAAATAAAAAATAAAAAAAACTACAACATTATGTGTGCCTCACGGCTGCGCCAAAAGAGATTTATTTCAGCAATGTTGCCAAATAGAAAAATACGGTCTGACGCTGGTCTTCCAATGAACCTTCAGAGATGAGTGACGGAGCAAGCGGTTTCAAACATAAGTTATTACTGGTAATTTGTACAAATTAATGTATTTATAAAAATAAAAAAGGGGTATGGTAGGTACTCATTTATGTTATTATTTTTATGTTGCTTTTGTTTGTTATTGTTTTGTTTTTGCACCATAATATCGACTGGTAGATAATGCCTCAAGAATACCTGTAGTAAGAAACAACTTAATAAAGTTCGCGTTTCTTATTATTATAATAATTATAATTATAAAGCTGAGTTTGTTTATTTGAACGTACTAATCTCAGAATCTACCGGTTCGAATAGTTATCTTTTTTTGTATAACTTTTCCTGATAACATAATGAATGAATGAATACCAGATTAGTGTAATTATTATCGATTATCATAAAGTGATAGAATAATCAAAAGACTATCAATTTTGTAAAAGATTTGACTTGCTACACCCAATTTTTTCCCGAGATCCAGTAAGCTCCAAAATCTAACCTACTTACAAAATCTTTCCAGCATTTGCAATACGCGTACGTATTGAAAATTGTATAACTGTATTAGTAAGAGCAGCCAAGCAAAAGCAACCGTTGTAAACAGTTTGTGCGATACGTAAACGACGCAACAATCTAATTGTTCCCGAGACCAAACACCGACAGAAATTTACCATAAATTGTTCCAGGAGACGCATTGCTACGGGTTTGTTGCAAGCATTTACAACACAACCCACAAAAGACTTTTGAAACGAACCGTTTGCCTTGTGAATAAACTTTTCCTAGTTTATTGGTAACCTTTATTCAATGTAACTGAGTGTCTTCAATATTTGTCTTTTGTTTTGAATCGGAACTTTGTTGCGCTGTTCTTGTCTCCTAAAAGCAACGATTTGAAGAATTTGGTTTATATTGAGTTTTCGATCATTCTATTGAAGTGAAAGTTATTAGCATTTGTTTCTTCGAATGAAATCCAATTTTTACGTCCCATTGATGTTTTCTAGGACACTACATAGGTTACACTTCACCTCTTATGATATCAAAGACTTTGATTTAGATAAATCTATAAATGGGTAGTTTAGGTTTTATTAACGCAAAATAACAGTAAACCAGTACCAGATACCAGTTGTTGTTATTGTGTATTTTTTAAGGTAGAAAATCATATAATGTCTTCTCCCACTCTGGGTGGAGCGGAGGGGCGTGTCAGACTTTTACTGACTAGAACCACACCTGGGTCCTACAGTAGCCCTTTGCGTCCTAAGACCACGGGTTTCCGTTTCAGAAAATCATCGGCGCTACTGGACCCTACGGTTTGCTAATATCTCATTGAGCAGCGTGTTAATCACTACTTGCGCTGTCAACGACTTGGGCTCAATCCAGTCGATTACCGGTCGGCTGGAAGGCAAGCTACTCATTGCTCGTCGTCTACAAGCCCGCATACCGGTTTGTGTATGGAGATACTCAACGTTTCATTGGTAATACTGAATATATATCCATTTAGGGTTTTTGTACTAAATACATATAGTATTTAGTACAAAAAACTGCACATTGAAATTCAAATAGTCCAAAACTTTAAAACATGCTACAGCATTCAAGTAAAACAGCGGCCAAAAACGACTCTTTGATAAAACCATACGTTCTCCAATATGCTTTTAAAATAGGCAATATTTCAAATCATACGGCTCTTCTAGAAATATGGACGGAACATGTTTTAGGTTACCGATTTCGTAACTATCGTCTGAATTCTTCATACAACGGGGCAGAGTCTTGTAACATTAAAAATAGAAATCTGCCTTGTGATGTTTCTGCTCATATTTTATTCAGGATACCGCAGAATAAGTGATTGACAGTGTAAGCGTATGACGCGAACGGTTCGGGTGGTTTGAGCGCTAGTTCCACAAACTTTTCCGTTTCAAACTATTGACGTGATACAAGTAGGTACGCAGTCACGTTTGTATATTTTATAAACTTACAGATCTTGCTATTTATTTTTATTTATTTGTTTATCCTCACATCGGAACGCCTTACAGCAATTACACCAATGGAGCACAATTAGTTCAGAGTCTGCTGCGCGGTGGAGTAGTAGTCATCTAAGGAGCGGCGCGGGCGCTGTGGTGGGTCACGAACGCTCGCTTACGCAGCATCAGGCCAGCACTCCTCCAGGAAATAAACGTGAATTATTCTGGTAAAGAATAGGAAAGCCAACCCCGAATAAACAACTAACAATAACAAAATTATTATTTCTTTTATTTCACTATGTACATATTTTTAAATATTTTTTACATCACAATAAATAAAAAACATTTGTCCGCCGGTGTCGGGAGCAGGGTACAAGCTACCGGTGGTTAGGGCTCCAGAGACAGAGACAGGAACTCCTCACAATTCGAGCCGTATCGAGGAGTACTGCCTTCTGTATCAGGCCCTTGATTCGACCGCGCAACGACACCTTCGACAAATGGTCGTCGAAGCTTTTGGCTATAAGGCCATTGGCGGTCACGACAATCGGCAATGATAGCCGAGTCTACATTCAACATGTCGACAAATTATTATTCCATTTATTCATTTTACAAACTTATTGATTACATTTTTAAATATTTTTTAAAAAACTAATAAAAAAAAATAACTACAAATTATTATTATTATTATGTCCCTTGCATATTGTGCATCGACATAATTATATCTAAAAATCAAAGGTCTTGATTTACCTCTTAGATACATAGATCGATTTTAGACCTCTACAAAAACGCGAAATATTTCAATGAGATTCTGTTCAACATTTTGTTAAATGATTCCTTAATACTGGATTGGACGGTTGATTTTCGCCGTGCGGTGATATATCGTCAGCCACCCGCGTAATTTATCGAAATCGTATCATGTCGAAATGCAAGTCACGACTTACAATATTAAGGTGATTGCATAAAGTGTGTGCCTGCAATTCAACTTTTTTAAAGAATTTTTTTTTAATGTTGCAGGTCAGCTTTACCCTATTAATGACTTTTTCATGTAATAGCCAATCAATAGGGTTAGTTGAACTGAGATGACTTAATTGATGATGTTAATGATCATTCTTCATTATTAAAAATACTAGTTATAGCCGCAAATAATATTTCAATAAATTAATATACAATTGTCACTGACCTGTAAAATGCTAAAATTCCGTTAAGGTGGCCTTAAAAGCTTGTTGCTTCATCTAAAGCAACGCGATGTTTGATGTAGAGGCAACGTGAAAAAAGAGAGATAACGCCTGAAAACTCTGTTAGCATTCGGTAATTCCGTGATTTACTCGAATATTTCACAAAACTTGTTCTAGGAAATACGTGTTTTTCAAAAGCCTTCAAAATTTTTGAGAAAAATCGTCATCATTTAGAATCTCGATTAAATGTGCAAGGATTCTATAGAAGTAAACCTTGAGAAAATTTTATGTTCGTGGACTAACTAACTGGCTATGGTCCCCTATTGTATTGTATGAGTACCTCTCATTGAAACAAAAGAGGACCATGAGCAGTTAGTAACCATAACCAGTTTGTTGTATTTTTAAGTAGGTACTTACGACTTAAAAATACTCAAGTTGATTAATTCAAATGTGTCTCAATTGAATTATTTGAAACGAACGTTTATCCAATTGATTTCCCATAAGTGCGCCAATGCATCGGGAGTATGGAGCGAGTTTAAAAAAATGTGGGGATTGCGCCGCGTAGGTAGTGTTATTAAATTTCAATTTTAAGCTTTATGCTTCTGGCCGATAAGAGGATTTTGATTTCCAGTGTCCCGTTTTTGCGAATAAATGCAGGGCTGTTACTGTGTGATGGTTAAAGATTATTTTTGTCTATTATGTTATTAATAAAATAAAATTATCAATGAATATCTGGAAATAATACTTAATTATAGTGAATGAGCTCTTTGAAATTAAAGGCTTCTGGTTGAATGAAGAGTAAATAGAACAATGTATATGCAAGTAGATGTATCTTTCAGACATAAAATGTTAATAAATTAATTAGTGCTTGAGATCAAAATAAATGAAGGAACTGTCTGTATTATTTACTATGTTAGACTAGCACTCACTTGATACTTTGTCAGCATCAGACTCGTAAAACAGCACAATATCATTTGAACTTCAACTTCAAAGTTAAGTTACTCCTTATAAATTTAAATATCTACCAGCCTTTTTGTTAAGGCTGGTAGATATTTGGCGAAGGCCTTAAGCTTAAGCCTTGACAAAATCCAAAACAAACCTAAATGCAATTTTATTCAATATTTTTATGTTTGTTAACACAAAAATATTGAATAAAAATGCATTTTTATTGCATGCATAAATATTAATATTTATGTATAATATATAATATTGAATAAAAATGCATTTAGGTTGTAGGTTAATATACTTTCATTAAAGAAAAAAATATTTAAATTGACTTTACGTCTGGATGTATAGATTTATTGTTATAGTATCAAACAACTAAAAAATAGCGCTCAGAGCTTTATATGAATTCTACAAGATGCATATTCCGAGCTTGGTCTAACGCTTAGGGAAATCAGATTTTTAAAGCATGACTTATCATATTGCTTGGCAACTGTTCAATTATTGAATTGAAAATCTAATCCTAAGAGTAAAAAGGTTCTATAGCTATCAACTAATTGTAACTTTGGACAGGCCTAAGTCCCTAGGCTTACAATAAATCAAAGTGTCACACTGAATAAGGCAAAAAAGAGTACCAAAAAGTCACAGTCCGACCCAAAAACATAATTCTAAATCGAAAAACATAACTGGCCAGACAGAAAAAGTGTTAAACACATAACACATAATTTAGCACGCTGCCCGTATTTGTAAACTCCGGAACTTAGTAGGCCACACGTCGTCAGTGAGGTCGTAATATTATAAATTGGAGCCGTAATTTTGAGGCAGCCCTGTGGCACATCTGCTCGGTAAAGCGTAAAAACGGTCGTCCTACACCCGGTACGGATTACTGTGTCAATGTAAACAAGATCAGTAGAAATATTTTTCATACGAGCGACGTAAATGGCAGTCGTTCCATCATTTCGCTTCATCTCATACGGGATCCTAACATTTATTTCATCTCATTGTTTTGCCGTTGTTTGGTAGAAGACGGTTTTTTCTAGTACCCTTAATTTAGTCTTGGTATCTTCTTTCAATTTTCCTCTTTAACGTTTTGGTGCAGCCGTGAGACATACAATGTTAGTATCTTATTTTAATCTTATGTTTCTACACTGTCTGTATCTGCATGAGACCATTTTTTTCTCTCTTTCTTGTATCTTTAAAAATCGATAGTGTTTCATGAATCGTATCAACCCTTCACGGTATTAAAGCGATCAAAATTTAACGTTTATATATTTTACAACATTATTTTTAGTATAATTATGGAAAACCTGAATATGATTTGTTTAGAATCACTAACTGAATCGATTCCAATGATTTTTACACCATGTTATATTTTTTTCCAAAAATATTTAAAAAAAGGTCACAAGTTGGACACCATCGGCACTAAGTACAACACAGGTCACGGCAGGTCATAGCGGGCATTAAACACAACCGCAAATTACTTTGTTTCAAAAATTATTACTCATAGGTGCCTACTGTGCCAATTTGTGTGTGCACTCAAACGCCACCTTTTAAAATAAAGAAAAACGAAAAAGTGTTACCAAGTATTTATGTCGCTAACCAGGTACTGGCTTATAACTTTGTGATTTTTCTTATATAGAGTTTTGAAATTTTGTTCAAAAATTCTTTACATAAAAATACTAGACAGCTGGTGTTTCAGGTTTCGCATATATACACCGTTAACTTTTGATCGTTTTAATCCCGTGGAGAGTCGATCTGGTACATGAAACACTATTGACTTGTAAAGATAAAATTAAAAAATAAAGTACTTTTTTTCTAAAACTCGAATACGCATATACGAAATTAATTTCTTGAAGTAAACGAGTCAATGACCTTATAGGTCGTTGTCGATCATTGCGTACTAACTACCTACAGGTTATTGAACTTGCCCAGCTGACTTTTACTTAAAGAAACAAGCGTTTATTATTTTTCTTATCTTATAATTTAATTTTAGTTTTTTTGTTACTATTTTTTTTAACAAAATTTTTATTAAAAAAGAAATTAAATTGCGCTTGTTCAACGGGCAGCATCTTTGGCTTTACATAAAAACTAATCCTACATCGCGCAAGTAAAGTTCTCCGCGCGATTTGAACACATAGAAGAGCCCGAAATCATTTATCTGGCAGTAGCCCACCAGACATGACACCTGTCTGGTCCTCTCTTTTCAACAGAGGTATGAGGGACTTTACTCTCTGTTCTGGATATCTCTAAAACTTTTATTACTTCTTTCTTTCTGTCTTTGAATTTATTTTCGATAATAAAAGTTGCAGTTCATTTGTTGGCTTGTTGTGCCCACGGTTTTCCGTTTAATGTCCCAGTGATGTTTCAATTTGTAAATACTTTTTTTCATTCTTGTTAATACAGTGAACACTATAGTCCGATTCACTCAATTAAGTTTAACTGCGTGTATTGAAAGAGTTATGCAATGTGATGTTTCTGTTTCGTATTCAGCTTCACGCTTTCATTGTTTTTGGCTTCAACGTTTCAGTATGTGATTGGTTTGTTTATAGTACTTGGTTGCTTCTTTTTGACCTTCTATCTTTTTCTTAAAGACCACTAACTCATCACTTCACTGCCCTTATCCCGTTTTATTTGGGGTCGGCGCAACACGTTTTTTTCTTCCATTCTCTCTTGTAACTCGTCACGCTACCATTAACTCCCTTTTCTTTCATATCACTCCTCACACAATCCATCCATCTCTTCTTTGGTCTCCCTCTCCCTCTCCATCCATCCACATGTAAACTCATAACTCTTAAAGACCACTAACTAATCCATCTAATTTAGTAAGTATGTTGTATCCCACAGCTAGGCAAATGGCTCCGTCTTCCTTTTGCACACACGTCTGAGGTCTGCCATTGCGGGTCAGTCAAGTCAAGTCATTTCATATTGATAGCATACGTTTTTTTTTTTTTTTTTTTGTGGTAGGTAAAATCATCCAATGACGAATCCCGCCCTTGGGTGGGGCGGGAAACAGTGTCAGACTTTTACTGACTAAAAACCTACCTTTCCATTCCTCGCCTTTGTCCCGGGGCCCGTGGTGACACTCTCGCATAACCTTTGGCCCCAGTAGGCTTCGGCCCTGCTGGACCCCTACAGTTTGCTGACAACTCCTTGAGGCGCGCGGGAACGGTGCGCGCCGTAGACGACCTGAGCTCGGACCGGTCTGTTACCGGACGGACGGACAGCGAGCTACCCATTGCCCACCGTCCGCGAGCCCGCGCCTACGGTGGCCGGAAATTGGGATCGGAAACCCGGCGGCGGCGGCGGCGTGTCCGCCTTTGCCTAATGCGGTCGGCCTCCTCCTTTACTAGCATTACTGCTTCGCAAAAGGAGGCGACCGCCTGCCACTCCTCCTCGCTCCGGAGCATGGCTTGAACCAAGCCCCGGCGCGAGAGATCGCCGCCGATCGCCCCCACGAGGACACGGCGATGCTCTTCCCAAGCGGGGCACACCTCGACTGTGTGCTCCACCGTGTCCACCGGGCGGTCCGCACAGTGGCGACACCCGGGCGTCGTCTCCGCACGAATCTTGTACAGGTACGGACCGAACTTGGCGTGTTCGGTCAGCACCTGCGCCAAACGGAAGGTGACGACGCCGTGGGGCCTTTCCAGCCACGCCTCAAAGAGGGGCCTTACCGCCTCGATCGTGGCGTGCCCAGCACGAGGTTGCGACAGTCGCTCTCGCCATTTCACCATGAGATCCCGCCGGAGCTCTGACCGCCATGCCGCGACTTGTCGCGGCAGCGGAGTTTCGCCCCGACGTTGCATCTCCACGCGTAGGTCATGCATGTGTGCAAGGACTGTTGCCTCCAAATCCCACGGTGGTAGGCCAGCAAGGAGGCTCGCCGCTTCGCAGGACACCGTACGGTATCCGCGGATCATCCGGATGGCCATGACCCTCTGGCAGGCGGTTAGCCGGGCCGCCACTCGCTTACGTAGCGATGGCGCCCACACCGGTGCACCGTAAAGGGCCATGGACCGAACGATGCCTGCGTAGAGCCTCCGGCAGGAGGCGTCTGGACCCCCTAGGTTCGGCAGGAGCCGCTTGAGCGCAGCCCCAGTCGCATTCAACCTGGGAGCCAGACGTCGGAAGTGCTCCTTGAAGTTCCACCGGCTGTCGAGGACGAGTCCCAGGTACTTCATCGTCGACCCGACGCCGATGTGAACTCCTCCTACCGTCAATTGGGAGCCCGGAGGTGGCGCGCTCCGAGGGCCGTGAAAACACATGGCCTTGGACTTGTGCAATGCCACCTCGAGTCCCAACTGCTGTATCCTCTCCACGACTGTCGCAACCCCGCGCGTCGCTAGTTCGACCGCCGCCTGGTACGACCGTCCCCGCGCCAGGACCAGCGTGTCGTCTGCGTAACAGACCACGCTGACCCCGTCGGGGAGGTCGGCGCGCAGCACGTAGTCGTACCCGATGTTCCACAAGGGCGGCCCTAGTACCGATCCCTGCGGAACACCGCACGACATCTCTCGCCGTTTCAACTCCCCCTGATGACCGGGGTAGATGATGAACCTGTCCGACAGGTAGGCCTCGATCACCCGACAGAGGTAGTCGGGCACCCGGTGGTACCGGAGTGCCCTACCAATGCAACTCCAGGGCAGGGAGTTGAAGGCGTTGGCGATGTCCAGAGACACCGCCAAGACACACCTGCCCCGGGACACCGCATCCCCCGTCGTGAGGGCTCGCACGCGCATGATGGCGTCCACAGTGGAGCGCCTCCTGCGAAATCCGAACTGGCCGTCCGCAAGATCCGGCCCCTTCCGTGCCAGATGCGCGACGAGGCGGTCTGCAATTACTCTTTCAAAGAGCTTGCCCACCTCGTCGAGCAGCACAATGGGCCGATACGCGGACGGAGATTCCGCGGGGCGCCCCGGCTTCGCGATAAGGACCAGTTTCCCCGTCTTCCAGCGAAGCGGGAACTGGCCCCTCTCCATGCATGCGCTGAAGAGCCCTCTCAGTCGAGACCCGAGTTCCTCCATGGCCAGGACCCAGGCTTTTCCAGGCAAGCCATCGGGTCCTGGGGCGGTGTTCTTGGCACTCAGCCTTCGCACCGCCACTCTCATCTCCACCTCGGTCACCTCTGGAGCATTGTTGCCGTCG
The DNA here is from genome assembly GCA_958295575.1 of Leucania comma. Taxonomy (NCBI): domain Eukaryota; kingdom Metazoa; phylum Arthropoda; class Insecta; order Lepidoptera; family Noctuidae; genus Leucania; species Leucania comma. Next base: position 10,699,436 of record OY282470.1, read on the forward strand.
TTGCCGTCGTGGTCCGCGTCGGACACCGCTGCTGGTGGCGGAGCCATAGGCGGGGGAGTATGCTCCCCTCGCGTAGGGAACAGAGCGCTCACCACACCCTCTACGAGCTGGGGCCGGAGACTCTGAGTCAGCGGGGGAGCCCATGGGCGGAGTTTCTCCATCACCATTTTGTATGGGCGTCCCCACGGATCGACGTTCAGAGACTCCAGCCACACGTTGCGGGCCTCGAGTTTGGCCCGCTTTATCTCCGCTCGGAGGGTGCGCTTTGCAGCTCTGTATCCCTCATACAGCTCCGCCTCTATGGCCTCCGCACCCGGTGGACGGGTGCGGCGCCTGCGGTGTCTAGTATACCGGCGTCGCGCAGCATTGCACGCATCGCGTAGTGCCGCAATCTCTGGCGACCACCAGTGTACTTGGCGCCGGGCACGTCCTGGCCGGACTCGGGGCATGGCCGCGTCGCATATTTGCGACATGGCCACCTGGAACCAGTCCGCCTCGACGTCGATGTCGACAGGCCTGTCCGGTGCTTGCACCCAGGCCTGTACCATCGCGGCTTCCTGGAGCAGGTTCCTGTCCAGCTGCCTCAGCGCCCAACGCGGACCACACGGGGTCCGTCGGACCGGCGCGGTCGAGGTCTGGGCGGAGACGTCAAACCGGATATACCGGTGGTCGGAGTACGTCTCCACCTCCTCTATGACGCGCCAGTCGACGACGCGCGGTGCCAGTGCAGGGCTGGCGAACGTGACGTCCACCACCGACTCGCCCTGCATCCGTACACACGTGGGGACAGAATCCCGGTTTTGGACGAGTAGGCCCTGTCCTAGAGCCCATTCCTCAACCCTTCGACCCCGCTGGTTCGTGAACCGGGAACCCCAAGCCCCGTTCCAGGCATTGAAGTCCCCGCAAACGACCACGGGGAGGCTGGAGTCAAACCCAGCAACGACGGCATCCAGCTCCAAAAGGGAGCTATCCAATTCGGCGAGAGATCTGTTCGGGGACAGGTAGACGCCTACCACCACTATGTCCCCGAACCGTGCTGCCACGCAACCCCGGCCTTTCTTGACGGCTTCGAGTGCCGGGGTACCGGCGGCGGCCGACGAAATAAGTGTCACCGAGCCGCTCAGGTCCTGAACCCAGTCGGCTCTGGGCAGGACAAAGTGCGGCTCGGAGACAACGGCGATGTTGATCGACCACTGCGCCATGCTCTGGAGCAACAGATCCTGAGCGGGGGCGCAGTGGTTGATATTCGCCTGGAGGAGACGTAATGGAGCCGTTATTGGCAGTCCATTACAGTCTCCTCCCGGGCCCTCCGTGAGGGTCCTGCCGCGGTGGTAGCGGCGGCGGCGTCTGCGGAGGCGATGGCGGCGGCAGCCAACGGGGCAGCCGCGGTGGTGAGAATCCTCGCGGGGACGGGCCTTGGGACCTTGCCCTTGGCCTTGGCAGGGGGATCGCAGGTCCTGCTCCCAGCCCGGTGGTCGGCCGGCTTGCCCGCCGCCGCACATGCGTAGCAGTGCGGGGCTGCGTTACAAGTTTCGGCCTTGTGGCCGGACTGACCGCACTGGAAGCAGTGGTCACTGCGATCTTTCTCCGCTGCGCAACAGACCCCCACGTGGTGCCCCACGTGGCAGCGGTAACAGCGCAGCGGTCTAGGCTCCAGCAGCTTAACTCGCGCGGAGACCCAGCCCACCAAGAGCCGTTGGCCCTCCCCTGTGATGATCCTGGCCGCTGACACGGGGCAGTTCACCGTCACTGCCCCCATGCCCGTGCCGTCAGCACGGATGGCGCCCGCCCGGACCTGGTCGGTAAGGCACCCCCCCATCCTAGCGACAGCGGCCACGACTTCCTCGGCCGTCACGGAATCGTCCAGGCCCATAATGCGCATGTCGACGCATCTTGTGGGCCTGGACACCCGGGCCTCCTCCGCATCCAAGGTCGCCTTGATTTTCTCCGCCAGGGCGTCTGCGGTGGGGCCGCTGTTGGCCCCGGGGACCTCCAGCATCAGGGCACCGGTGGCGGTATGCCGCATCCGGTGATAGCATACGTTTCTATAACAAGTTGCCTAAGTTGGTTACCGAACTTAGCGAGGGGAAGTACAAAACCCAAATTAAGTGTGTTCTTGCCAAGAAGGCGTATTACAAGGTTAAAGACTATGTTGAAGACACGTTCTTTTGGCAATTACTACTTCTACACATGTGGCTTGCCTGGCAGCTCATGGATTCATGGTTAATCATTTTTATTGTACTTTTGGGTTTAAAGCTGCCTTTTCATATCTATAAATATGGTACTTAGGAAATATTGTAGAAACAATCATTTTTTTGAGTTGCTTGCCGGTTCTTTTCCATTAGAAACGACCAATTGGAACCGCTCGCTAGCTCCTGAAGTTTTATAAGTGCCCATTAAAGCCTATGTGAAATAACCTTTTTTGAGTTTAAGTTTGAACCATATTTCTATAAGTTGAAAAATATGCTAAACTATAAATACAAATATTAATTTAAAAGAAAAGAGTTCTTCGGAAAGGAATTTCATAAATAGCACAGTTGTTGATACATCAACGATTTGAATATTACCTCTGGCTGAGAAGATATTCGACAAAAACCTGCAAAAAAACTTTTTTCTGTAAATGAATTTTTCGATAGCCGACTTATTGTTTGGGTGTTTCGATTTATATATTAGGTAATTGATAAAATTATGCCCAGTATAGAAAAAATACTTTTCAAAGTAGAGGATAAGTTAATTATAAAGAAAATCGAAAGATCGCTTTAATCGTAAACAACGAAAACGTTTGTGCGAACATTGTAAAAAGGTAAATTACCTACTGTTGCCAATTACTGAGTTAATTTTAATTGTGCTAAAGAGGCACTTAATTGATTATTACGAAGCTTCGTTAATTAACATGTCGTCTCCACGTACAGATTGCCTTGTTTTAATTACGTCAGCTTTTTTCGAGGTTTTGCGTGCGGCGCAAAAAGTGATGACCTAAAGCTCTATTTATTTGTACGTCGATCAAATGCAGGCTCGTCAGGATCCTCGTTAACTTACTGTACTGGGCAATTGGATTTTTCCATCTGGATGTTTCTGAGAAATGTGTGTATAAAGGTTGGCATTTGAGTTTTTGGGAAATAGATTTATTTCCAAAATTTTAATGAAATGTTTTTTTTTTATTTAGTTTATATATTATTTTTAAGTATATATGCAAAACCTGAATATAGTTTGTTCAGAATCAGTAAATAAATCGATTCCAATAATTTTCACACTATGTTAAAGTGTAAAATACCTCTTAGGCACCCGAATGTCCCGGTGACCATGTATTTGAGGGAAAACCAGGTTATAGTTTATAACTTTGTGATTTTTCATGATACAGTTATTAAATTTTGTTCATTTTTGACATAAAAATACTAGACACGTATTTCGTGTTTCGCATAATTATACTAAAACTAATATTGTATATTAGCTTCTGCCAGCGGCTCTGAAAATATTAGACGCCAAGTCACTCTGTTATAAAGTAGCATAAAACTCGTAGAAGAATTTTTAAAGTTAATTAAATAAAACCGGTCCAGTATTTTTTTTTATTTTATTCATTGCAAATAAAATACAAATCTGTCCTCTTTACATATATTAAAATACTGTTAATTAGTTATTCATTTTTTTAAGTATGTAAATAATATGAATAATTTAATATTAAATAATGAATAGAAGTAATTATTTGAATTAGAATTAATTCAAGAGTGAATACGTTACTTTTAGGCAAGCGTGCTCCACCGTCGGCCACATTTTCGTTTACCCTTAGATAAGACAGTGGTCAAACGGGAGCCTATCAGTAATAAAAAAAAATAAGAACAATACAATAGAACTTTCCATAAGATTGTGTAATAAAATTACAGCTCCATCAGTTTCATTCCGAGGAAACTCCTCAGCCTTGACAAGTCGCGTTATGGCGAAGAGAGTTCCGGCGGGATCTCATGGTGGAATGGCGACAGCGACTGTCGCAACCCAGTGCTGGGCACGCCACGATTATGACGGTAAGTCAACTCTTTGAGGAGTGGCTGAAAAGTCTTCACGGCGTAGCGTCATTACTTTCTGCATGACGCAGGTTCTTACCGGACATGGTAAGTTCGGGCATTTCCTGCATCGGATTCGTGCGGAAGAAACGCCCGAGTGTCATCATTGTATGGACCGTCCGGAGGACAAGATGGAGCACACAATAGAAGTGTGCCCCGCTTGGGCAGAGTACCGCCGTGTCCTCGTGGGGGCAATCGGCGGCAACAAACTCTCGCGCTGGGCATTGGTACAGGACATGGTCTGAATTGAGGAGCTTCTGTGAAGCAGTAATTCTAGCAAAGGAGGAGGCTGGAACGAGCCGCAAGCGATGTCAACAAACCGTAAGGACGATTTCCTACGTAAAAAAAATCAATACCCATCGTTCCAGGTTTTGAAAGAAATCACTACAAAACTTTTATTCATAATTTTGTAGAAACATGTTTGTCATCTCCAACCATCCAGGTTGGAGAGGACAAAGAAAAGATGGATGGATTGTGTGAAGTGATATGAAAAAGAGAGTTATAAGGGTGACGGGTAGAAGGACAGAATTGAAGAAAAAAACTTGTTACATCAACCCCACACCCACATAATTATGAGACAAGTTCAGGAAAAAGAATGATGACGACAGAACAATACCTTATTTGAAAACCACTCATACCTTTTTTATTCGTGAGTTCAGGAATATTTTGATCCAGAAATAAAACAAATTCTTAATTATTATTTTTTTCATAGCAAGCTTTTATACCTATGTATGTATAAATAATATTTATAAAGACCATTCCAAAAAGTTTTAACACGATAGGTTATCTTATTGCGCTTATTACTGAGCTTCTATGTCCATCTTACAGTTCCATTATCAGACCTCGGTTACCATCTACCACCAAAATACTCTTCAAGACGAATCACAGTAGCCTAAACACAAAGGGGTTGAATCGTTTAATTACCGAGTTCCTATGGCCACCTTCCGGTTCCATCATCATATCAGCCCCATGTCATAATAATTTTGCAGTATCATCTGATTTACACATGCATGCAAATTTTCAAGTCAATCGGTAAACGGGAAGTAGATTCACTTCCCGTTTACCAATTGAGCTGAAAATTAAAATTTAATTTACAAGGTTTGATTACAGACAATTATCAGAACAGGTGAAACTAAATATAAGTTTGTAATAAAGAATTCTGTAATTAGTATATTCAAATTGCTTTTCCACAAAGCGTCCGAAGTCGATCATTTCTATTCTTTTCCAAATCTGTGACAATACCTAAACACAAGCTTAAACCAAGCTGTCAAAATATATTAGAACCCAAAATATGTCCATATGAGAAATCGTAGTTGTGATTACATATTGTCACATCATTGATAAGACTGACCAAAACCGCACGACACGCATGACCTACATACTGTAGTGGATAAGCTGCGGCCAAAATGTGGGCTCGAATGTACTCAGCTGCAGAGATATACTCAATTTAACTTAGATTAAGTAGATGGACATATATTAGTCGTCTGTAAGCACAGTAAACAAATGCTTTATACATTTTTACTCGCTCTCCACCCGCGTTCTGTTAGAATATGTACATATTTAGATGGTTTTTAAATATATGTATAGTTTAAAATAAACAAATATTCATTTCAATGCTACATTTTAATTATACGAAGAAATAGTTGAAATAGAGGCCAGAGTGATCTTAATAAACTAGTGCGCCTCACCACCAGCGATTGTATCACTGCATACCATCAGGTGGGCTCGCAGTCAAGCACTAGTTTATATCAATAAAAAAAACGGTTTTCCTGATTATAACATCAATTTATCAACGAAGAAGCGGCTTAGAAATCGTCTCGCCACTTACGGAGCGAATTATTTCCAAAAGTGAAACTTCAATCAATATTAAAAATAAAATCAAAAGAAAATTACTCGACTACACAATTTAAATATAAGTCACTTAAAATTTATTTCATATTATTATTATTAATTTATATAATTCTTTGTTAAGCATGACATAGTACATAATTATCATTTATATTGCTTTGTAATCGAATTAATTTAAAGTTGCGTTTTATCACAGTTGTTTCAATCAATATTACAAAACACAAAACAGCGTGATATTATGTCACAAAAAAATAAAATAAGATAACAAAAAACTTCTCCGTAAATAAAAACTTTCCATAATCTTATCATTCATCAAAACCATTACGAAATAAATTTTCGTGTCAAAAAATTCCTTAATAAATTAAACCTTTGGTCAGGCTTCTCCCTAACTTTGCGGACATCGACAAATTAGATCAACAGTCAGCCGGTCTCGGGGGTGCAAAAACACACCGTGTTCCATCAACCCTGTTACGAGTATTTTCTTTTTTTTGCTGCCTGTACTGACTCCACAATTTTCCTATGAATACCGCTAGCATTATCTGGGAAACAGACGTACATATTCATAGCCCAGATGTTTTTTCGATCATTTTGCTTTTGGGGAGAAAAATGAAAGGTAATTTTGCGTTCGTTTCATTTTGCTTAGATCTTTTTTACTATCTAGTTTTATACTTGGTTTGAATTTGTTATGAAATCTGAGTCAGTGGAATCTTTATAAAGTAAGGAAGTTTCTGCTTAACTTCTATCAGCGATAATTGTACGATATGTCTTTGATTTTCGTTTTGCATTTGACCTCTCCAATCTTTAAAGATATCTATTACTATTTTACCACTGTAAAGTGGCAGGTAAGTAATTACAGACGAAAGTAGACGTAGTTTAACTTCGTAACGTAATAACATAATACAGTTATTTTTCTCCACAATTTTCCCTCTTTCAGTAATATCATAAGAAGTTATCCTCTTTAGTTTTGAGTTGAGGAATTTATCATTCAGGCCTACAATATTTTAGGTGGATCCCCTAAACAGTCTGAAGGTTATTAGCATTTAACTGCAAGCGCGTGTCAAGAATTTTTAAAGAAATTAGATCGTCTCGCATTTATACTGATTTCCTGCGGGAACCTTAAAGTTTTTCTAGGATAATAATAAGGTAATTTAATCCTGTCTTGAGCAAGTTTATTCTACCACTTAACATTATTCTATTAGTTCCAAAATTTTGTTTTAATATCGTACTTTGTAGTCTTCTTTCTGTGCCTGTTTTATTTTTAACGGTTTGTGTTTTTTTGGTGAAATTAATTCCGGTATCTATCCAAGTGATGATAATTGTCTTCCTACATTCTGCACTTAGGAAAGCCTGGTTTTGTAATGTTTGGAAATCCTTACGGTTGTCCAGTCGGTCACACTCTTACCTGATGACTAGAACCACACTGTGTTTGGCTACATTTGGCCAGGGCGTTGGAGTGCTTACACCCCTGGCCCGGCTCGCATAAATATATGCGGACACCGTCATCTTCTGCGGCCGCAATTCCTCTTGAGAGGCGCGCGTGGAACTCGGTATGATGTCGTTTTGGGCCTATCATTTTTCAGACAAGCTAGGCTTTTAAAGTGTAATCATCATGATTTTGGTATAAGAAAGAGACGGAGCTATACAAGACGTTAGCATTATCCTTTCTCATACTAGATGCGTGATGATTGTAAGATGCGATGCACAGGGCCGTGGTGACCTGATATGTAAAACTTTTCAGTTCACATCATAACATCATCATATTATAAACGAAAAAGCGTCCGTGAGTCAATTTAACATGTAACACAACCTTGTATTCTGGCCAGTAACTAAGTAATACTACTGTGGAAACTCCCACATGTACAGAACAAATTATGTTGCTCTAGCCAAAAATACTTTTAAAGAATATATGAGAAAACTCTACCACGGTCCGTTTATCATGTTGTCTGCACAGACTTTAAGGTGGAATGCAAATGAAGAAGTAGCAAAACGTGGCTCAAACAATCTTATGTATTTTAAAATGTTTATTCAGTGGCAAAACGTAGGTCGGTATGTAGGTACTACGTACGGTAAAACGCCGAGAAAAATAACATCGTTAAAAATGCTACATATTACCATTTTTATTAGAAAATATACTTACACGGTATATACGAGATAGGATACCGCGAATAAATTGCGCGACTTTCACGACGGCATTTGTCACCCTTAGACCCTTGGCACTTGTGAAATTGTGCTCATATTGTAAGGGCTAATCCTCGGCGAGAATTCATCAGCTTCTAACGTTGTCCCTTATCGGGCCGACCCTCGCTTTCAACATCCATCCACATTATTTTTTGTCACACTATAAGTTTATAACAAAGTTAACGTGTCTCCGGCAAACTGTGTAATAAAATTTCACTCCTTTGACTATAACTTTTCCTTAAAGTATAGGCGCGTGCATGCTTTGCTTGTGAATAAAATAAGGTTTCTTTTTGTTTGTGTTTGGTACGAAAATATACCTATTTATGTTCTTTTTAACCGACTTTTAAAAGGAGGGTTCTATGTTCGGCCTCTGTTTTTTAACCGACTTTAAAAATGAGGAGGTTCTATGTTCAGCTGTATGTATTTTTTTTATGTATGTTTACCGATGTCTCAGTAAATTTTGGACCGTTTTTGAACATTTTTGTTTTGACTGAAAGATTACACTCCTGAGTTAGTCCCATAAAAATATTGTTTTGATTTGACGATGAACTTCGAAGGAATACAACGGAACTCTTCTGACAATCATAGTAGAACTGTCGTAACAAGTAAAATTGCTTTGTTTATACATGTAGTCGGTAAGTGACTGAAGGAAGAAGGGGAGAGGATACATAGAACTGATCTGATGATGAAGCCAGAATGTAGATAAGAACCGGAATTCTGTAATAAATCAGTGTATCCTAGCCGCTAAACACGGCTAGGATACACTGATTTATTAATAGAATTGTCTATTTTAATTGCTATTATTAGAATTGTCATGATGATGGAACCGAATGGCGGAAGGTATTTATTTAAATTTGGCTGAGGGGTACAACAACTAAAAAGTGTGAAATAAAAAACATTTTACCAAAATATACAACCGACTTCAATGTAAAAAAATAAATAATTAAGTGCAAAATAACTTTATCACTTCATGATAATATATGGCGAACTAAAATAGGCCAGATCGTTTAAATGTTAATATTTGATGATATCTCATCTCATCCTCGTTTGACTATATCACTGATGTATTTCTATTGTAATAAAAGGTATAAAGAAAGTAGGCCAAATGGGGATTTTTTTTATGGTGGGTATAATCATCCAATGACAAATCCCGCCCTTAGGCGGAATGGGAAATAGTGTCAGACTCTTACTGACTAAAAATCTACCCCGTTCCTTCGTTGCTTATCTTGCCGGGACTGGGCCTTCCTTTCAGAAACTGACCCATGACCCAAGCAGGCTTTGACCCTGTGGGGATGGAAAATCATCAAAGTTTAACGTTTTAAACATACTGGCTAGTTTTACTTGGCCATATCATGAAGTGATCAAAATCTATTATTTGGCCACTACATATACTTACACATACATACACGTATGTATAGAAACATCCAAACTATATATTATACACAAGCTGACTTTAATCTTGTGTTTTGTTTAATCCAACACAGAAATTATGATATAATTATAAAAATGCGTTTAATTCAATTATTTATTTTACAATTTATGTACACACATATACTTACACACACACATATATACAATTATTTGTTCAAACCTAAATGGGTTCATACCCGAGAATTATTTTACAATGTTTTTATTGAAAATTATTAACAAAATAACATGACTGTTAGCTGTCTTTAATTTAATTTGTTACACAATGTTTACTGTTCAAATATTGGGTTAAGGTTAAAGCAATTATTAGTTTTGTTTAGTACAATAATATTATATATTCTTAGAATTAACTATTACTCAAGAAATTCTAAGAGATAGAGATTTAATATTGTTATTTTAGGATTTCTCTTTACTTACTGTAAACATAAGTAATTAATTTAAGTTTGATCAATAGTTACCTTACCGTCCACAAGCAATTGAAGAGGGCACGAATATTGAACGAAAAATGAATAGTTGAAAACGGAGTTATACATATTCATATCCACTTGTAATGCTTTATTTGCGATACCGAATGAAATTTAAAAAAATGTGTTAATATGTAGAAATTAAAAGTGGTATTAGTCCTAGTATATTCATCAGAGTACCCCAAAACTCTAACTAAGTGAGTTATTACGAAAAACGAGTCTTACGTAAAATAAAGCATAATAGCCCAATAAATTATACAGTCCACTGCCCTTTTCGTACCGCCAACATTATCAACTGCCCATTCCACGTTTTTAATCAACACCAAGAATCCGAATTCAAGTTTCTAAATCCTCGTTAATATGCTATCCATTACTGGGTCGTGACTAAAGTTTGCATTAACATTAGCATTATCGCGGCAGTGGACTCGTAAAAAGCAAAGTTATCAAAGGCGAATGCTCTCACTTGGAAGTTAATGAGTCGACAGTGCGGTAATGCCAGAACGTAGGCATTTATTTTCATAGAGCTTTTGGTGCTAGAGTTTCTTTGTAGATTTGCTCCATTTCTGAGTTTTTTTTGTAAGTAGGTAGTTTTTAATAGTTCAAATTTGCAATATCATTTGTTGATGGTTGATGATGTTAGTAATAATTCTATCATCATCGTTTTTCTATTCCCCATTTGGTCCTAGAACGCAAGGTAACTAAAGAAATGTTCATTCAGTTTTCCCTTTCAGTAGTCGACCCATGGACCCAGTAGGCTTCAAGTCTGTTGAGCCACGTCCCACGAAGATATTGCAGTGCTCTGCCTAAGCGGAGCACACCTCCACCGTATCCGCCGAGTGGTCTGCACAATGGTAACATCCGGACGTTGGTTCCACCCGAATCAGGTGTATGGACCTCCTAAGCTACTTGGGGTCCAAGCGTGGCCACAACGACCTCCTTCGTCTGTCTACGGACCTCACCACGTCATAACGGTCACTGTGGGAGGCCATCCAAGGTTTCACCTTCCTGTACGCGATCCCACTTGAATTTTTCATCCTCATGGACCATTGTCACTTATTGACTTAAGTTGGCCGATTCTTCGAACTAAATCGTAAAAAAAAAACAATTCTAAGTATATCAGCTCGTCAGTCTGATTGAGTCTTATAGAGGAAACTACTGCATTGTATTTTTCGCAGATATCGCTTTATGTTCTTTTGAAAATTCTTTCAACACTCCACAAACGCTCACTGACTCGTTATATTTTTATGTAAAACAGATCGAACCCCTTCGCCACATAATTCCAAAGAACACAGACTGACAATACATTCTATTCCCATAGAATATAGACATATTTATGATGCACTTACCACCGCCGTAAAAACATTCTCTCAATTTCTTTCGCCATTTTTAACGTACAAGGATTTCCTTTATGTAAATAAGAAAGGCTGGTAACCCAAGAACGTGTGTAATGTCGTTGTGGTGCTTTATATTATTATTTCTTAGATGGCGGACATAAAAATGGGTGCGAATAAAGATAAGCTCCGTTAACTGTGAGTATTACACGTCTATTAAAATTTAAGTGGATATACCACTGGAATAAAATTATGTTGGTAAGGAAATTACTAGGTTATTTTGTTTGTGTCAAAATAGAGAGGATGCATTAGGTTTTTGTCACAAAAGATTTTACGAGCGTTCCTCGAATAATGGTAAAAAAGATAAGCAGCAAGGATGGTAGCGGTGCTGACTCTTCACGGTGGACTGGAGTTACTTAAGTAAACCAAGAGCTTAATATCATTCTGTACGCTGTTTGTTGTTGCCATCGTGAGTAGAATCTGGATGAAGTTGGCATTGGAATGTGTGGATTGGCACAAGTAAGGGAAGGCGATCTAGCCGTAGGAAGAGTCAATGGATAATGATGGTGTTGATTATATACTATTATGAGTAGGAATGTACTGCCCTTTCAAACCAATGTTATTACAGACATGTTAGCAAATATAACTTCTAAAAAGTTAGCGGAACTTTTAGCCACGCTTCCCTACATCGCTATGGACACAGACGGGTAAAAGGTCATTATAAAAGTTTATGACAGGTTGACCGACGAAGAGTGACGTTAAGCACAACCTGTACAGAGGATAAAAGGCGTTGATTGATGATTCATCTACACTGACATATCATTTAAGGCCACAATACACCAAAATCGTTGTGCTTTCATTATTCCTAATATCCTCTTGTACACGATGTGCCTGAACCTGCTGAAGCATCTATGTACGAAAGTTCTATTATAGTCAAAGTCACTGCAAAACTAAGCAGTCATTTGTTTTATTCAGTCCTTTGTTTTATTCACGCCTTATTTATCAGAGAATGTACTTGAACCGTTTTCGGTGTATGTGGCGTGAAAGATGAAGTTTATTAGTTAAAAATAGTGATTGAGTAACTAAAAAGAAAAGGAATGCTATAGTTAAATAACATATACACCAGGACGTCAGGCGTCCTTAAGGACGATAATGAAGGGTTCGATCTTGAAGTTTAAACTTATCGATATGTATTGTATATCTTATCCACCCTTAAGGAGGGATAAGATACACAATACATATGAAGAAGAAGAGAAGAGAGAGTACTGATCGAATGGCAAATATGTTACCTTAGGGATTATTAGAGAGCTATGGAGTGCAATATTCTGGGTGTAAATAGAATAAATCGTATACCACGCTGCACTCCAAAACGGGCATTATTGACGTTGCCAAACAGGCTGCGAGGCTTAAAAGGCTCAAATGTGTGAGTCACGTCAGCCATCAGTGTGTTCCTGCATAAAAAAACTAGGCAATTGTGACTCGGATTCGCACACCGAGAGTTCCGTACAAACTAATTTATGTAAATAGTTCAATTTCCAAATCGAGTCTTGAAGATTTTTTCGAATCGAAAAAAAGTTTTTTTTTTGTAACGTAACCACAAATTTTTATTTAATCCTATATCAGTGCTATAAGATCTTGCTTTGTTCCAAATTTCAGTAGGTAAACGGGAGGTACCCCATGAATCTTGATTGCCTTGGTAGTGTCAAGTAAGAAAAAGTGTTAGCAGTTCAACGAAGTGATCCTATTAAGGTACAGTTTCTCCTTTTTGAGGTACAGAACTCTTATAAGTGTCGTTGAGGTTTTTTTTTATGGTAGGTAAAATCATCTAATGACAAATCCCGCCCTTGGGCGGAGCGGGAAGTAGTGTCAGACTCTTACTGACTAAAAACCTACCCCGTTCCTTCGTAGCCTATCGTGCCGGGGCCGAGCATTCCTTTCGGAAGTTAACCCATGACCCCAGTAGGCTTCGACCCTGCCTGCTTGCAGTTAGCAGGCTGGGCCTCTTCGGTGTGCTGACAGCTCCTTGAGGCGCGCGGGAACAGAACGCGCCGTCGACGACTTGGGCTCGGTCCGGTCGGTTACCGGACAATCGGACAGCGTGCTACCTATTGCACGCCGTCCGAAAGCCCGCGCCTACGGTGGCCGGAAATCGGGATCGGAATCCCGGCGGCGGCTGCGGCGAGCGCCCCGTTGCCTCTGCCTGATGCGGTCGGCCTCCTCCTTTGCTAGCATTACTGCTTCGCAGAAGGAAGTGACCGCAAGTGTCGTTGAGGTCGGACCAGAAAGAAGTGACTGAATAGACTTTGTGGAGGCCATTGCCTAGCAGTAAGACAGTAGAAGAAGTAGAAGAAGTACTATGAAAAAGAATGCTGCAAAGAAATACCTACCTACTTACATAATTTCCTGAGCTTTATTATAAATTTTTGCCTGCATATTTTAAAGGCAAAAATTCAGTGAAAACTGCACCCGTTATACGTAGCAACTAATAACAACTTTCAAACTGACGTGCTAAAGAAAAACATGGACCTTTCGCACCTAGTTTGGAAGAAAATTGTATGCACTACCTGCTAACCTAACGAGATACGACGATCTCTAAAAGCAATTTTAGAGATAGTTCCAGAGGTTGTACAGGACTTAAGAAAAGACGTCATTATTTACGTAGATTGCCTGGGTTGTTAAGCGCATTGTCTTCAGACGAAAGCGGAATAAGGTGCAAGTGAATAAAACTGTACCGAAATATTTTTCCGTTGTGTTGTTTCAAGTGGCGGTTTTTCTGTTTAGATTTTTAAAGCTAGGAAAATGTTTATATCACAATTTAGTACTCAATTTGACTTCGAAGCAATAATTTGACTAAGTTCAATAAAGTGGACTTTTCGATTTTAGCAAATACCATTTTCAATACACTTACTCGAAAACCCGCTCTTATCCCACCGCTTCTAGGTACGGAATGGTCCGTTTTCCGCACTAGTGTGGAAAGAAGCGCGTACTATCCCTCACCAGAATTTTATTGTAATTAAATTGTTTATGGTATCCGAAGATTTCTCGAGCGAGCAATGGGTAGTTCGCCGTCCGGCCGTCCGGTAATCGTCTGGACCGAGCACAAGTAGTCGTCAGCGAGTACTGCGGGTCTAAAAAGGTCACATTTAGCAATTCATATCCTGAATTCCTGTCATACTTACGATCTTTTAGCAATTCTGTTATTATTCGTAAAATTTTACGAATGTGCTGTCATTTAGACCATTGTGTCAAAAAAAAACTGTCAAATAGATGAATTGCATTGCAGAATCATATCTAATATGAATATTGTTTACGTATAAAAATATGAACTGCGTTTTGCGATTTTTGTCATGATTCATATTATTATCCGAATGCAGATCTGTTAAAGTGGCCTGTTTAGCCCCCCTGTACCTCTACCATGAGTTTTCAGCAATATTATTCGTCGCTACTCGATATCGACGCCGTAAATATTTTGTATGGCAAATTTTGGTTCTGCAAGTGACCGCTAGAGGCGCTGCAAAATTTGCTGCGACGAATACTATTGCTTAAATAAAAAAATGGTAATTTAAAAAACTAAAAAACCCGACTGCTTTTCTGAGTATTCATGAAAAAGCCCTAAAACAAGAAAGTCGTTGTAGCAGTCGGGACCCATTCTACAAAGTCAGCCGTCTATTCAGTAGATCTATGATGTAATGGGTCCCGACTGCTACAACGACTTTCTTGTTTTAGGGCTTTTTCATGAATACTCAGAAAAGCAGTCGGGTTTTTTAGTTTTTTAAATTACCATTTTTTTATTTTTATTTTTTTAGTTTATTTTATTACGATATCACTTTCACAGTAATTACGAATCTAACGATACCTCTCAAACTAAAATCCATCGAGCCGTTCAGGCCGCAGAGCGTGCCAAACATTTGAATTTGGCGCCAAAAACCCGCCATTTTGTTTTTTTTTTATTTTGATATACCCAGTGTCACTCTCAAAGTAAATACGAATCTAACGACACCTCTCAAGCTAAAATCCATCGAGCCGTTCAGGCTGCAGAGCGTGCCAAACAATTATACATACATACATACATACATACATACATACATACATACATACATACATACTCTCGAAAAACATAACCCTCCTTCTGGCGCAGTCGGGTAAAAATCATGGCAGAGGTACTGTTCCACGCGCGCCTCAAGGAGTCAGTCAGCAAACCGTAGGGTCTGCTTCTGAAAGGAATATTTGGCCCTGGTATGAAATGCAACGAAGGAACAGGAGTGGGTTAAAAATAGAGAGAGTGGGGTAAAATCTCTATTTTTTGCCAATTTGTTGTTGTTCTGTTATATACCTAGTCAAAGGTACGGAATCCTTCGCGCGAGATTCCGACTCGCACTTGGCCGCTTTATATATATATACGAGTATGTATGACTAAAAATAAATTTATCAATTACATAAGATACCGAAAACCCGGATATGGAAACCACAACGCCATGCTCAAGAAGCGGATCCTTGAAACTTCAGTCGACCGCTTCTAAGAAATAAAGCCTTCTTAGCGTTCAAGGGGCTTTGACAAAGACTATTTTAATTAGAATCAAAATTCCACGAATTAATTCCTTTGCTTAATGAACAATTCCTCTAAACAAACACGAAATATTTCAGTGGGAGTCTGTTCATTATTTTGTTAAATGATTCCTTTATAACTGGCTTGAAATTAACTTTAATATGATAGGGCGGTATTTTTAGAAAGATTTACCACGGTCCTGGGGGTCGTGGGGATCTTTGGACCAGGGTCTTGGACCCAACTTCCGCCTATATTTTTTTTAGCAGTAGTATTTTAGTACCACAAATTAAATACAGTTTTTTTGGTAACTATAATATAATGCCTTTTACCTCCTTAAATACAAAAAAAAAAAAAAATGAGTTAAAAATCATCTCGATTACGTTAGCTCTCAAACAAAAACAAAACAGCATCACAATCGGTCCATTCGTTTAGGAGCTACGATGCTACGGACAGACGCACAGCTACTCAGATAAACAGACACACAGACACGTCCAAGTTATAAAAAAAATATAGGTGGAAGTTGGTACCACCGGGTGTTCTCGAACCCTTTTATTTCTGGTATAGAACATAGAAATTTCTTTTTTTGATTTCTTGGCAAGCCAAGTAAATAAATTAATGTCGTACGATACTGTACCGGTACTGATAAAGGCCAGTGAATTGTAGATATTTAGTACGCAACGACCGACAACTACCTACAAGGTCATTGACTCATTTACTTACAGAAATTCATTTCGTACATGCGTGTATTAATTTGAGTTTTAGAAAAAAAGCACTTTATTTTTTAATTTTATCATTACAAATCGATAGTTTTTCATGTACCGCATCGACTCTCCACGGGAGTAAAACGATCAATTTTAACCGTGTATACTATGTCTTCACGATATACGGGTATGTTCGCTTTGAATATAATCTTCCGTTTTGAATTCGTAGGGTTATAACATGACGTATTTTACTATAACTATTTATGTTTGTGTAGTTGTTTGACTACTATACACGGAATGTTTTTTTTTTTTAATAAGGACCTAGTGCACTTAGTTTATTAGACTTGTTATGGATATTGATGGGGACTTGTTCTGTACCAGTGTAATGAAATAAATCGTTTATTACAGAGAAACTCAATTATGTTTTATTGAATGTGTCGTCCCAATCAATACAATAAAACCATCTTATATCTATGGTTTTTTTTTTTTTTTTTTTTTTCGGTAGGTAAAATCATCCAATGACAAATCCCGCCCTTATATCTATGGTTTTTTTTTTTTTTTTTTTATTGGTAGGTAAAATCATCCAATGACGAATCCCGCCCTTGGGTGGGGCGGGAAACAGTGTCAGACTTTTACTGACTAAAAAACCTACCTTTCCATTCCTTGCCTTTATCCTGGGGCCTTTGGTGACAGTCTCACATAACCTTTGGCCCCAGTAGGCTTCGGCCCTGCTGGACCCCTACAGTTTGCTGACAACTCCTTGAGGCGCGCTATATCTATGGTGGGAACTGAATTTGACTCTTTAAAACGCTGCCCACAATAGGAATTAACTACTCTATATACAACACACCAGTGGTGAAGGGTTTTTTTTATGGAAGGTAAAATCATCCAATGACAAATCCCGCCCTTGAGCGGAGCGGGAAGTAGTGTCAGACTCTTACTGACTAAAAACCTACTACGTTCCTTTGTAGCCTATCGTGCCGGGGCTGGGCATTCCTTTCGGAAGTTAACCCATGACCCTAGTAGGCTTCGACCCTGCCTGCCTGCAGTTAGCAGGCTGGGCCTCTTCGGTGTGCTGACAGCTCCTTGAGGCGCGAGGGAGCAGAACGCGCCGTCGACGACTTGGGCCAGTGGCGAAGGGTGGATATTTTCTAAAGGAAGCCGAAGTATAAAAAGTCACTTACCAAAGCTTCCCGCTCTATGATACAAAAATTTGGTTCAAATCCATCTCTGCATTTTAATTAATTCTTATAAGGAAAGTACGACCTAATTGTACATGTCTTTTTTTTCACTTAATTTTGAAAAATAAATTTATTTCTAAAAGAAATATTCTATTACACATCAGTCAATGCCTATGAATTAATGCTATTTAGGTATTAAATGATGACGGTGTCGGCGGCCCAACACACAAAATCTTTAGAAATCATGCGGTTCACCACATTTCAACGCTAAAAAATAATACGAAAAGAAAACAAAGTCAAAAAAGAAGATTCGCGCCACACTGACAATCTTTGATTATATACCTGTCTAGATGCCACATTGACCGTACTAAAACGGCTCAAAAAAAGTCTACCAAAATTGGTAGACTCGCTTCTCCCATGCGTCAGTGTCATTTTGAATACGTAAGGATGACGTGCTCACGAAAAATAATTAATTATGCCGGTTTGTTCTATCAGACTGTGTCGCAATTATGTGGAAAAACCGTTTAATAACACCAAGATCACTTTTCATCGGTAAGGTTTGTAATTATACCACTATTATTTAAGAAAACACGATGTTTTAATTCATTATTTTGAAGTTTAGTCTGATTTGCTAGTGTTGTCAGTTTATTGCTAGGGAGATTTGGCCAAACTATGGGAGACAAAATACAAATACCATTACATCATCTTTCGATCAAGAGAACAATATTATTTTAAAAATTACTGTATTTATTTGATCAGTAAAAATCTATACCTACAAAATAAATGAAAACTATGACGTCATGCACTAAATACAGTAGAACCCGCTTAATACGATCACGTTTAATACATTTTCCGCCAGTCCCTGCAACTTGAAACATGTTTCCATACATTTCTTAACGCCTAATACGATTTGTCATCCTGTTTAATACGCCAACGTATATTAGTAACTCTTTTCTGGCAGCGGGTCAACTGACTGAGGTCAAAACTTTTTCAAAAAAGCCCGGGTTTCAGTAATAACGAGGTTGACGTCATATTGGAAAAAGAAGAACCCATGATACTGCAGGGTTTTCCTGAATATTCTTTCATTGATCACAATGTGTAGTATTTTTGTTAGTTACTTTCTAATATTGTGGGTTTTAGATTGCCTACGGATCCCATACTAGCAAATTGCTGGAGAGACATTATACTGCAGACTCGAAATAAAGACCAGTAGAAACCTCACAAGCTTCAGTCGTGTGTTCCAGACATTTCACTTATGATGATATTTACAAAAAAGGGATTACGGATCGTCAATTCGGTACCAGGCACGATATGCAGTATGGCTATTTTACCGACTTCAAGAAAAATAAGAAGTTTTCAATTCAAATGCAGTGTTGAAAGGCCTCCTACACGGTGGACCAATGACCTGGTGAGAGTCACGGGAATGCGGTGGATGCGAGACGCACAAGACCGTTAGTTGTGGTGGAACTTGAGGGAGGCCTATGTTCAGTGGACGTCCTTCGGCTGAAATGATGATGATGAATGATACACTAATCAGGCACTACTTGACTGGCATTTTTGCTGAATTGGGCCTTTTTGATGCAGCCGTGAGTCACACATTCTTGCTATATTCACACATCGGAATTTATACTTTTTATTTGTTTGTTTTATGTACTTATTTAACTGGAGTATTGTGTGTCTTTAAGAATGTTCTAAATAAATGTGTTTTCTTTCTTTCTTTAATCTACAAAATAATTATTTTATTCGACCTATTTTGTTAAACTTTCATCATAATAAATCATGGAGAAAAGAAAAGTTAATAATTTGGAGCAGGCATCCCTAAACACGCACACCTTGACAGTTTGACGACAATAAGTACACGAGCGGTACTCACACATATCACGCAATTGGAGACATTTTCAGCGCGTCGTTTGTTAGCATTGCTCTATCTAGACAGGTATATAATCAAAGCTGACAATATTCGCCATGTCAAATTCTGTATAAAAAGTCCTGACAAATAAAATAGTGAGAGTTCAACTAAATTCATTCTTATTTTGAATCATCAATAATGAATTAATTTTTCTTTCTGGCCTGTACCTGTGCACGTGTGTGTTGATAATTATCTAACTAATTAAACTAACTCGACTACCATCACCTAGTACCATTGTAAGCCGGTAGGCACCGAGCTATTTTGGCACAATATCCCGTGTACTTAAACGAGATGGAACAATAGGATTTAGTTCATAAGATTGAAAGAGGTGCATAGTATAGCATATTGTTCTATGAAAAAGTAAATCGGTATAACCGACTTACGATTTTACCATTAGTACCTAATTAAAAGTAGTAAACCATTCGAAGTAAATGAAACATAAAACGAACGAAAAATTTCATTGCCCTGCAAATTACATTTTTTGTAAGGGAAACCGATGGGAATCGTGTTATGAACTCTTCACCACTGCAACACACTCAAGCCCGGAATGACTATCTAGACCAAATATTTATTTCTTGCGGCAATCGAATCTCCGACTCGCATTGCTGATTGGTGTAGCCAATCGCCCAAGTACGCCAACTATGTCTTCATTAGAATTCAGCAGACGAAACTAACTTCAGTCTAGTAGTTAACTGGTTACTGTCAGTCTGTATCATCCCACTGCTGGGCAAAGGCCTCCTCTCTCAAGGAATATATGGTTGATTTTTTAATTTAGTTCGTTTAGTTTTTATCCGTAGAATAAAACCTTTGATATCAGAAGTATTATTGTAAATTAAATTACTGGTTACCTACACATACATGATTAGTTCGTCTTACGAAAAAGGTAAAAAGAAAAATATCGTATATTTTCGCCTAATACAACAAGTAATACGCAGAACTCTTATTCAACTCACAATTCTCTAATAACAAGAAACATTCGCAATATAATAAGAATCAAAAGGTAGGTAAGGATCCAATACAAAGTTTCTGAGGCAGTTTCACCCCGCATCTTTCATGTCCTCGACGGAAGATAGCGGCCATCGACAAAACGATAGATTGCGCTCCTTCCCGTCTATTGATTTTCGAAAGGTAAGGTACTCTCTAATATTTGGCGATCTTTGTTCGGAGTCCGAGCTGTATGAGGATTGACCACGGAATGAAAGTATTCGGTCTTGTCTTTTATTTTGGTAAGATTTTCTGGTTCTTGTTTTGAAATGGTTTGTTTTAGTAAGCTTAAATCTATCTAGGCTTTTCCAAATGACTAGTTTGTTTACATGCTGTGAATCGGGCATATTTTTGAAAGCTCGGATTGAAGGCTTTCATGCTATAGTGAGAGAAAGAGGGCCTTATTGTTGCATCATGTACCAGCAAGTTTCAACAGTATCCCAAAAGGTTTGGTGGACAGGCTTGACACAACGCAAAGACAGATATTTCACAAGCACCACGTCGTGTTCAATTCGATGTTGAATAGTGCGGTGTTGAATACCGCATCACTGGCATACAAACGCACGGCAGCCAGATACGTTCTCAATTGAGGCGCTTGTTGTCGGACTGCTAACGTACTGCAACCGGTCGGATGCCGCACGTTTACCATGCCGCAGCTGGCCGGTTGCAGTACGCACAAATTACGACCTTACATTGATGGTCTAAAATAAATGACTTCATCTTACTTTATGCAAATAACTATTTTAATGAACCTTAACTTTTAAACTGGTTTTAATGATCCGAAGTTACAAAACTTACAAAAGTTCTTCTCCCAATGAAAAGATTTGATCTTTTCAATGGGAGGAAAACCAAACAGGCTAATGCGATCTTCATTACCGATCCTCAAAAGCAGATATCATATTTCACGAAACAAAATCTTTTCAAACATTATGGCCTAATTAAACCTTTGTAACTCGAGTTTTCTCGAGAATAATGGTATCGGTTTCCGTCTCGGCCTCTGATTTTAATCTCGGCCAAGACCGATCCCCTTGAACCTTAGGTAAGACATGTAAGTCGCTCCCGGGTTACTCTTTAGATAACGAGCGAAGTTCTACGTAAAGATCTTGTAAATGTTCCTTTGCCGCAGCCAGAATTCGTAATTCAACTTCCATTTTACAAGGACCCATAAAAATAATGTTTTATACAAGACGGTGATAAGCTTCGACCTCCGTTAAGTGGTGTATTGCTACCAGCTCGTTGCTTCATTGAGTGGGATACTAGAAATAAAGACATCTATGTAGTTACAGTTGTTGGGGAAAATTGTGCCGTTTTAGATACTGTAATCTTGGTTTTTGTTGTGAACTTGTGAACAAAATTTATTTACAATGCAATATTCTTGCATAGATTTTTTTTTAATTATTTGTTTAAAAATTTAAAAAAATAATAATAGTATATATAAATGCGTTTAAAATAATTCATTGGGCATTAAGAAAATTCATCCACATCAATGGGAAAGTGCCCAGCACGCTCGCAGTATTACCACGCTGAATAACGCTACTGATTAGTTGAACAAAAAGAATTTCGGCTCTCTGACCAAGTGAAGAGTCGACTTACTGTTTACTAATAACATTCTGAAAATCGAGATTTTTGTACCGTATCTTCTTGTTCCTGCCCTTATCCCATACTACTTGGGGTAGGAGCAACACGTACCGTATTTTTGTACCGTATGTTACAATTAAAATGGACCAGTAAATGAGAAGGTTGATTTATGATATTCTAATGTTATCATGAACAAAATGCCAATGTTAAAACGGCATTCAAATATCTCAAAACATACGCAAACATTTCAAGCGAAGCGGAATGCAGGAACTTCATTAGAATTCAAGCAATCTTCCACCTTTACATTCAACTTACATACATTTAAACACGTACTCGCACAGTCTCCGTATATTTAGTAGAGTCAACAGTTCCTAGCGTTCTGTTAAAAGAGGTGATGTGAGGGAGCGTAACGAGGAGTAGCTCGAAAACCAAAAGGTAGGTGTCCTCCCTCAGGTACAAGAAAAGGGAGGTACTCACCGACCATTATCTGGTCACTAGTCACAGTGACCCGCCAAAACTGCACTTACAGAGCTGTTTCAGCGTCTCGTAAAACTTAATGTCTCTCAAAAGGTATTTCGCTCCGCATTTTTGGCGATATGCGAATTTGATTGGAACTTTGTTCGAAGGACTTCGGCAGCGAAGACCGTTATTGAGACGATTCTTTGAACGTTTAAGCGATAGCGTATAGGTGAAGCGTTTATGGATTTGAGATTAGCACGATTTATGTGGAATGAGTTTACTCATGTTGCATTGAACGGCAATTGTGTGAGATAAGGAAATAAACTATAGAAAACATTTTGTTGAATCTTTTACCTATGTAGTATATAATAGAGTCGGTTGGACGTAACGGATTACAGAGAGGCATAGTTTTATTTATCTAAATTGGCACCTATGCGAAGCCGGGGTGGATTACTATTATGATCATAAAATATTACAAGAAACATAATACAAGTTGGTTCTTCAAGGCAAGGACTAAATACCAAGAACAAACTTGATAGAATTGTATGACTAAGGAATACATTTCTATATACCAATGAAAAACAAATACTCATAGTATATTTCAAAGATTTGCATGATAGATGCGCGGCGCGTCGGGCGGTCTGTCGTACATTGCCATATGCTTGTATTTGCGCGAGCGATGACGCGGCCCGCAGCTGCAATGTACGAAGAAACGCCCAACGCGCCGCGCAACGCGTCGCGTCTCCGTAAACACGGCCTTAGGGTGTGATAGACATTAAATGACTAAATTCAACCAGTGGCCCTTTGCGTTCCAGAGTTACGATAACTCTTTCAAACATCCTGCGACCTAAACTCGGAGATTGCTGTTTGTATTATTTGCAATAATTTTTAATTTTATTGAGTAGCAAAAACGGTATGGAAACGTTACGTCGAACTGCTGTTATATTCATGATTTTTTTTTTTGGATGAGGGTTAGCATATTAATGCATCTTGCAATACAAGCTCAGCCTAGCTCAGATGCAGTCTGCATATTTATACGATAGTGCCAATGTATTGTTCAAAGTACAATTATACCGAGAAATAAATATTTTATCTTTATTCATTTAAATACTACATGTATTTTAATTATACCGACATCATTTCTTTTAATGCGAAAGTATATCCATAATCCCGGTGTACTGAATTTTCGGAAGGCTTACGAGGAGCCGAAACCAACTCGCAGATGCTCCTTAGATGCCAACGCAGAGATACGGCAATGGAGTTTATTTATTAAACAGGAAAAATCTTGAACAAAAACTTAAAATAGTAGCCATGTTATAAATCGCGTGGTTTGAATTTCATACGAGTATTACACTATTTTGGAAGGCGTATTCCGGTCACAGTCGAGTAAGTTCAGTCTGTTTACGACGATACATTTATATCCATTTATTTGGCGAATATCCCTCGCTGTGAGCCACCAACGACGGAACAAACGGATGGGTACGTTTCTATTGCCTTTGAGATATTTCATTGACTTTTACAAATGTGAATGCCTGAGTGTCAATGGGATCGAATCTTGGCGTAGAATAAATTGCGTCCATAACATTGAATTCGTCCTTTTGTAGGGATATGTCATAGTGAAGGATCAATGTCCCTGACCGTTCAATTTTAGTCTCCGTTTTTCTTGTTTATTGTGTTTAGTTTTATAAACAGGAAAACAAAATACATTTAAACAATTGTACTAAAAACATTTATATTTACTTTGCATATAACGTTTTTAATCGAATTTAAAAGCGACAAAGTTTTACATGTCACCTGATTATATTTTTGTTCTATCTTGTCCGAATCTTCATCAAAAGTTAACTGATTTTGATGACTCTTTCCATACGAAAAAAAAAGACAGACAATCATGCTATTTTCACATAAAAATAATACCCAAATAATATACTGACCACACGTCTACATAGTAGTCTTGAATCTCGATAAATATATTAAAATGCCGAGTAATCCTGGGGTTTTGTGGGCGTGTGCAGGTCGGTCGCAGACGGCCAGCGGGTCTGCGACAAGGAAAGGGTCGACCAACGGAGCCGTAGGCGTGTTATCATGGTAATTATGACATCACAAAAGAAACTCCCCACATTCAGCCATAGTTTTTACGACTGCCCCAACTCTTCATGATGACATTCGCAGATAAGACTCGTAGATTGCATTTTTATTGAAATTTCACGCTTACACTTCAATCTTTCCAAAGTCAAGCCACAATCTCGTTACAGCATTCACTGAAAAAAAAAAACAGATTGGGAAAATTGTGCCGGCGACTATTTATAATGTACAATGGAAAAGTATTTCTACGCTCTGGTGGTAATACTTTTGTACCCATTATTAGACAATAGTTTGGAGGAGGAGAGTAACTTTGTGTTTGATTTGAAAGATGCGCCCGAAATTTATAAAAAATTTGCAAAAAGATATAAGAGAAAATTCAAAAATGAAAAGGAATATAATGATAAATATTCTAATTTTGTACAGACTTTGAGATATATAAATAGTATAAATTCTCAGACGGACACGTTGCAAAAGGTTTTGCCAAATCAGTATGCTGATTTTTCTAATGACGAAAGAATATCGTATTTGAAACAACATTATAAACACATTGATCCTGAATTGAAAGAATTTCTGCGAATGACTGATGAGTATGTACTATTTTTTTTTTATGAACTATATTTTTGTAGTATTTCAGTAGTGCCAGAAAATTATAAGTTAAACATTTATGTCTACTTATTACAAAACTTAACACCCTTATCATCATTTTAATTTTCTGTAAAATTGTTACTATTTTGGTGTACAAAATAAAGTTTATTCAATTTTATTGTATTTCTGTATTTGTCTCATTTTACTTAGTGTCGGATCAAAACGTTTCATTTTTCCATTCTGTCCCGTAAACCATCACGCTATCACTGATCCCTTTTTCTTTCACATCCATCCACATTTTCTTTGGCATCCTTCTCCATCCATCCACATGTATACTCATAACTCTTTTAGTGACAATGCGATCAATTCTTCCTCTTCACCCTTTCAAATTTTCAGTCACTGGCACCACTTTCTAACTTCCTTTAATATATTATAACCTAGAGTAGGTTCTCTCAATCTTCTACTTCTTAATTTTAAGTTAAGCGCCATGTTTGTGGCGAATGAACTCTTTTTCTTTCTTTCATTCTTTTCTACTCATTCCTCATGTAACATTATACTGTACGCCACGTGTCATTTTTAATTTGAATGAATTTAGATTTATTTTATATATGAATGATGATGTTTTATTGCAGCAGTGAAGATGAAGATATGCCGCCTAAGACCCGACCAGAACCGGAAATTAAAAATGGTGTACGCGTTTATGCTTGGTAAAAGTAATAAATAAGTGAATGTTTTATTGATGAGTTAATGCGAAATAAATTAATTCCTTAGTGTTTGTCCATTCCTTTTTCTTTGTCCAGGCGATCGCCCTTTAGAATGCTCTCCCTCCGAACTTCAGGATGACAACCAGGTACTCCTTTAAAAAAATGCACGAGAATACATTCGCAAGAAGTTGGTAGAATTATAACACTCTTGATTTGTTGGATTCGTTTTTTCACAATATTATTCTTTATTTGTATGTATGTATATATGTATTTATGTGTAGATATATATATTTTTTTAAACATTTCCCTACACTAGGATTTACTCTTGTATCGTGTGTGCGTTCACAAACATGCAAACTCACATATCCAAGACACCCAGACCCGGAACACTTATTTGTAGGCCATACAAATATTTGTTCCGTGTGAGAATCGAACCCGCGATCCGCAGCGCAGCAGCCAATCTCTCAACCACTGCGCCTACCATGCTGTCGCAATATTTTCATTAAAGTTCTTATTCCTGTTTGTTTTGTATTAAGTTGCACCCTAAGGTGCTGAAAATGCCTAAGTCATTAAGTCCGCCTTTGTATAGTGTTTCAATAGTGCATAAAGTTCTAAATAAATAAATAAGAAGCCAAGTTAGTCTTGAAGGGGCCAAATAAGCGACTGGAACATTGAGACTGAAACAGAACTATTCAATTCCTACCAAATAGTTCGGATTTCCGGCTAGATGAGAGTTCTCCCAAAGGGTTTAGCTAGTTTTGAACTTTATGTTTGTATTCAAGCGGGGAAGTTGTCATAAATATTGGAGCCTCTGCTTGTCTGGATTGAACAACATCAAACTGTTTTGTTGACGCAAAAGTTGGGCAGCTCAATATCCTGCTTGTCGTTAACTCAGGGATTATGAGCCCCTAGTAATTGTTTACTATTATATCAAACTATCTTTATTAGTCTCCAAAAAACTTGCAATCTTTAGTTATTTAACTCTAGGTGAACAACTATTCGAGTCTTTATATCAGATCTAGCATTAAAATAGGTATCTCTAAGTATAGGTAGGATATAATTTTATACCTATGTACAGCCGAGTATATAGTTTTTAATGTAAAATGTAATCCTTCATCACTTTACAGTACACCGTAGACTACTCCCTTATTATTTTATTTTAAGTTCTTTCAGTCCACCCTAAGGTTTTCTGGTAAATATCGCTGTTAGTGATCAGTACCTCTACCATGAGTTTTAAGCAATAGTATTCGTCGCTAATCGATATCGACGCCTTAAATATTTTGTATGGCAAATTTTGCAGCGCCTCTAGCGGTCACTTGCAGAACCAAAATTTGCCATACAAAATATTTACGGCGTCGATATCGAGTAGCGACGAATACTATTGCTTAAAACTCATGGTAGAGGTACAGAGCGCCATTGTACACATAGATTTAAGTTACTTTAAAAGTTGGTGTCACTATTTTTGTGTACAACAAAGTTTATTCTATTCTATGTCTATAAAAATTTTCGACCCCATTTCATCCCTCTAGGGGGTGAATTTTTGAAAATCCTCTCTTAATGCTCTTTTACGTCGTAAAAGAAAGCTTTGTACTAAATTTTACGCTTCTTATCCTAGTAGTTTCAGTTATGCATTGGTTTTTATCATCATACAACCTATATTACTCAACGGTGTGCCTTTAAGTCATGTTGCACAGTTTAAGTATTTAGGACACATTGTCACTGAGAATTTGAGCGATGAATCAGACATTGATAGGGAGCGCAGGGCATTGTCGGTTCGTGGCAATATGTTGGCACACAGGTTTGTCGATGTACGGCTCCTGTTAAAATAACAATGTTTACATACCTTTGAGGAACATTGATAGTATGTTCGAGGATAACAATCTGTTTGTTTACGTTACGCTTTAGTACAATTTAAACGTTCTATAGAATGTGTTGCTTTTGAGATCCCATAAATCAAGGTCTAAATTTTATAAGGAAATATAATACTAACGTGACTGCTGTGCTACATCCGCGCTGCGGTCGCTGTGTTTTTATTTATATGGATTATGGAACAAGCTCTTGACTCCACAATGCCCTTTACACCGACAAAAAAGGAAACAGATGGAGAAATATCAAACAAGTGAAAAAAATGAAGCAGTGAGGTCATGACTCTTAGCATTGAGCAATACCACGCAAGGAGGAGGGAGGAGGAAATTATTATCAAATTACTCGTCCTACTCAAGAGTGTCAGACTTTTACTGCCTAAAATTCACCTGTATTCTGATTAGTTGGCTTATGCATTCCAAGACCGCGATAGTAACTCTTTGGAGTGTAATTCCTTGCCCGAGTCTGTGTTTCCTGATGGCTACAATCCGGGAATCTTTAAGTCAAGAGTGAATAGGTTACTTCTAGGTAAGCGCGCTCCATCGTCGACCCCATCGTCGCTTTTCATCAGGTGAGATAGCGGTCAAGCGCGAATCTAACAACGATAAATAAAAAAATAATAAAAAAATGCTACAGGTCATGACTTACGGACAGTTTTATTACGTCATCACCATCATTTCAGCTCAAAAACGTCCACTGTTCGACATAGGCCTCCCCCAAATGTCACTACAATGGTACAAGTGTCTCGCATCCATCGGATTCCTGCAATCTTTACCAAATCATCGGTCTATCTTGTACAAGGCCTTCGAACGCTACATCTTCTAGTACGCGACTGCTATCGGCCCTAACGAGCAATGTGCCCATTGCCATTTTAGTTTAGCGATTCTTCGTGCATATTTAATTACGCGGTTTTAAAGTATTTTAATGTAAGAGGGGTATATAATACACGGCAAATAACTATTTCAATGTTTACCAAAATGATTCATTGACTTTAAAATATTTAAACAGCTCATACTTTCAACTTTATCGGATCGGATTTTAAACCAAACATTAAAGTAGGTAATAAATTTGGGTTTAATATTCAAATTTTATGCTTAAACGTTCCAGTTTGCTAAGGTCTACGTGCACTAGCTACTCGATAACCGTTCGTTAACCATCACTGTCTATGGAACGTGACTTTTTCCGTGAGAAGACAAAAGCGGTTCGCGATGCATTTTTCACGGGAATAGATTTTGCGCGAGGAAAAATTGCAAATTTCTACGACGCCCCGACACGCGCGGTAACTGTGACATGAGGAATATTTTGATAGTTGATTACTGCGCTCATTTTGTAGCTTGCGAAAGATCGCTTATAGCGACTTGAGATTTATATACGAGTATTAGCATCACTACTGTCTCATAATAACTGCCTAACAGATTGACCGAGCACGGCAGGAATTGGCTCGCGCGGCATCCTCGCCAGCCAATTCCTCGACCTGTGTGGACGCGGCTCGAGCTGCCTCGGGCACACGTTGCCTCGGCCGTGCGCCGCTCGACCGCGAGCCATAATTTGTCGGTTTTTGCCGATGCTCAAAGGCGACTCAGTCTGAAGAGATCGCGCGGTGTGGACGGACGTGAAGACACTCGCAAGCCAGTGAATTAAAAATGGATAAAAAAGATAGTATTCGCTTAATATAACTTTACGAAGTTTTTAAATATTGTGGGATTCGAAAGATCCAGATCATTTAAATAAAAATAAACGAGAAGATTGCTGAAAAAAGATAGCTAAGGAATTGAAGTTACCTGTAGGTACCTGACTTGAAAAAGAAACTTGACTCGTTGACAAGTCCATCCTGACGCGAAAAGTCAAGGGCTAGCTAGTATTTACTCTGTAGCTGCCCGAAGTTTGTGACACCCCTGTACCTCGCGATCGGCGGCAGCGATCTCTCTCGCCGGGCCTTGGTTCAGGCCATGGTCCGTAGTGAGGAGGGATGGCAGGCGGTCGCCTCCTTCTGCGAAGCAGTAATGCTAGCAAAGGAGGAGGCCGACCGCATCAGGCAGAGGCAACGGGGCGCTCGCCCCAGCCGCCGCCGGGATTCCGATCCCGATTTCCGGCCACCGTAGGCGCGGGCTTGCGGACGGTGTACAATGGGTAGCACGCTTTCCGATTGTCTGGTAACCGACCGGACCGAGCCCAAGTCGTCGACGGCGCGTTCTGTTCCCGCGCGCCTCAAGGAGCTGTCAGCATACCGAAGAGGCCCAGCCTGCTAACTGCAGGCAGGCAGGGTCAAAGCCTGCTGGGGTCAAGGGCCGTTTTCTGAGAGGAAGGCTCAGCCCCGGCACTATAGGCAACGAAGGAACGGGGTAGGAGTCTGACACTACTTCCCGCTCCACCCAAGGGCGGGATTTGTCATTGGATGATTTTACCTAACATAAAAAAAAAACACCCCTGTACCTCGGAAAGCACGTAAAGCCGTTGGTCCTGCGCCTGATCTCTCTCCGGTCGTTGGTCGTTTCAGATTGCCGTCCCATCGGACTATGAGAGTGGAGGAACAGAGAGTACTTCTGTGTTTAATATCTCCTGCGTACTTGGCTAACCTCTGTTAAAATTGGCCACCATGAGTGAAATTCCATCGGGGGGATTATTATTATTACATTAGCATTAGAGTAATTTTTGGAAGGTTTTCCGGGATTAGAAAGTATCACACATTATTATAAAAGCGAAAGTTTGTAGTTGTTACTCCTTCAAATAGCTGAACGGGTTTGAATGAAATTTGTCTCAATACGTAAAGCAAATGCTGAGAAGCTAGTGGTATCCAGGCAAATAATGTCCTACTTTGTAAATAAAAAAATTATAGTAAAATTATTTGGTTATTATTTGGTTTTCTGGCCCTGTATAAACAAATGTAATTCAAATAATGTCTAAAATACTCGTAATTGGAACTACCTACAGAAACTGATAGAAAAGCTTAGGTTTCTTACCTTGTAATACATAAAGCTAAAATAATTTCAGATTTCTAGAAAACTCGCTTATTTGCCGATAAATTACCAGGTATTTTGATATTTACTGAAAATAAACGCCATATTTACTTTAACAACCGAAAACAGATTGCTATTCTGTCTGGCTACTTCGATATAAAAGCTTTGACCTACATAGAAGATAAATGCTGAACGAAATGAGTCTAGAATTATCAGGTACTAGGTATAACCACAGAATAAATACATGCAGAATGTCGACGGTCGTCCATACAAAAAAATAAACGCACGCATAAATAGACACTAGATACATTCCTTTCATCATCGACTTACATTCTAAGTGATAGACAAGCTCGTTCATAGAAACTATTTGTCACAATACTGAAACGTTAAAACAAAAGTTCGCTGCAGCGCTAAATTGTCATTATGACGTCTATCAAAAACTTTTAAGGTTACAGCGCTTAAATACTGCAAAACTGCACTAATGTCATCAAGTCAAGGTTTTCGGAATATAGTACATGTAAGTCAACCTAATTGACTGTACGGCATGCCTAATCTAGTGCGTAGTACATAAATATATCGATGCCCTTCATCTTGTGAAAACTATTGCATTATGAAGTCGCACTTGTCTGTGAGAATCTTTAATCTGTCGAATATCTGTTTCTTCTCGTTGTATGTATATCTATTCTGTGGTAATAGACTATTTACTCCCCTTGGGACGCACTAAATGTAGAGCCTAAGAAGCGCCAGTGAGTGTTCCACTGGGGATTCCAGAGTTCCCTGCACATTTTCTGCTTGAGACCAGTCTCTGCCACTATGATACTTAACGAAGTGAAGATTGCCGTAAGATTATTATTATCTTTATATTTCTCCCCGCCGGGGTCATTTGGACCCCAGGACCAAAGTCTCTTCATGGAACATGGTACCAACCGGCGATTATCCCTGAACGCGTTGTGCAAGTGCACCCAAGAACATCCCCCATGTACGTGTACTTGCACACTTGGTTGGTAGGAAACCATTGCGACATATGGATAACAAAGATATGGGGTTATAGTTTTGAAAATATTAAGTGGACGGTTACTTAGAACTACGTAAAGACTGTGGCCCCAACCAGAACAAAATTACTACTATATTTCGGTAAAAAAGCAGGGATTGACTTGTGCACTCAAAAAATGAGGTCCTATAAACGGTAGCTGGTACAAAGGAAGGTAGCAAAGAGGAGGCAACATATAGATGCTTTAGGAGTTGCGATGTATACCACGGCTATCAGAACGATTCCAGAAATATGGTCAAGCTCCCTATTAGCATCTTTCTGGATCACTCGTATGTACATTCTTCCCCCGAGCACGTTCACTCCACTTAAGCTAGTCGATAAGGGCAAGAAAGAGATGGGAGTTAAAGGTAAGCCGAAGAAGAGAAATTAGATTTCTTGAGGAAGATTGGGGAAAGACTTTTCTGGAAAGATTTGGAAGTGATCTTTCGCCAGCAGTGGGACAGTAACAGTTATAATACTCATTATGAATATATTTACAAGCCTCATAGAGAGGCCTGAGTACCAGAAGTGGGAACATTATAAAGCTGATAATGCTTATGTACCAATGACTGCACAAATTGTCACCGTGCAAAAGTTATTAAAATAGAAATATATTGTCATTTGTGACAATACACAAATGTTTTTTATTTTTTTATCAATATTTACATGCCATTGTCCAATGACAATAGTATGCAAATATTGATAAATATATATATATTTTTTTTAATGTGGCATGTATTAATTTTCTGAAACCTTTACGAAACTCATCGTCAGAGTTTATTCAATGTAATGGACATAAATGTAGCTAGAGTGCGTTTTGCTATAACATTTTTATTACTTTCTTTAATACCTAAGTCAATTTCGATATAGATTCCAGTCAGTTACTTAAAATTTTACCTTGTGTACATACCGGTCTGTATTTGCTCACATATCGGTCTTGAAAGCGGTTTACCTAAAATATTCAACATTCGTTAGAGAATATTGTCATCATCATTTCAGCCGTACCTCGTCCAGTGCTGAACATTGGCTTCTTTCAAGTGTCGCTAAAGATCGGCCGTATCTATACGTCTCGCATCTAGCGGTGTCCTGCAATCGTCACTAGGTCAGGTGGTCAACCTTATGCAATGCGTCCCTTTTGGCTCCATTAACCATCTGTATTACGAGTAATATATTCTGTCGGTATCCTTGGTTCTCCTGATGATATCATCGTTCCTGCTGATATTCTACATTTATATTATAAATCTTAACTTTTGAGTTTAATCAAGCTTTCATTTGAAGGTCATACAGATTAAAATGTTGGCTGTGTAACGTTTGCAAAGCGTCAACTTTAACTTTAGTTTCACCCCGACGTTGGGCCTCCACGCCCCACTCGTGTTTGTGTAGGTACAAGGATTTCGTTCTGGTACAAATATAGCTTCTGAATTGAAATTTCATTCCTCTGTCAATCTGTTGTTAGGATCAAATAAACATATTGGCGACTGGCCTGTTGGTCTAGTGGTTAGTGGTTCTGACTGCTATGCCGGAGGTCGTGGGTTCGATTCCCACCCTGGACAAATGTTTGTGTGATGAGCATGATCATTTGTTCTGTGTCTGGGTGTTATTTATCTATGAAATGTATGTATTTAGAAATATATAAGTATGTTTATCAGCTGTCTGGTACCCATAACACAAGCTCTGCTTAGCTTGGGACTAGACGGTGTTGTGTGATAGTTGTGGAAAATATTATTATTATTCTCTTTATTCATTAGATTAAACTTATAAATTATATTTTTAAATATTTCTTTAAAACAAAAAAACATAAAAAAAACATTTAAAAATATAAAAAATAGTGTCCCACCGGTATCGGGAACAGGGTCCAAGCTACCGGCGGTCAGGGCTCCAGAGAAAGGAACCTCCTAACAATACGAGCCGTTATTATTATTATTATTATATTTCATGATTGGTTCAATTGATATTACAGATATCTGTGGCAGCCCTTTCAAGCACTTAAAACAATCAATTAACACGCCATAACAGTACGCACACCACAACGACAGCATATCGTTCACGCGATAATTATAATTGAAATTAAATTAATTCCACAGAAACATTTTCCGATAATCTCGCGTTGAACCATAAAACGATTTTAAAGCGCAATTTCGACTCAATTCATTTGCAACGAGTGTTCAGTAAAGTTCAATGTTGTATGAATGACTACGTCGACAACCCGGCATGGTGTATAAAGAGGTATGGTGCTTCACAAAGAGGAATTTCTCTCGGTCCACATTAGCGGCGGTTTCCTGAAGCATCGAATAAATGTGAGCAATTTGCGAGAACGTTTATCACCTAAAGAAAAGTTCTGGCGACGTCTGTAACTGCCGTAATTCCACGCCGAAATTCGAGGGTTAATCACGCTAGCCATACATCAACGCTTTATTTAATACGTGCAACTTTGTTTGGGTCTTAGTTCACACCCGTCCGCAGGCTATTGTGTGATGTTTTTATAGCTGCTAGATATTATTTTGAGATCGCCATTGTTTGGAATAAATTATGGCCACGAGGCACACATACATTTGAAATTTGGAGCGGTCTGTTAAAATATTTTGTATTGGATACCGTTTTATCATGCACATTTTGATGTATCGTCCTCAATTATGGTTTGAGCATCGAAAATATTTATGTAGCGCTATTGTCATCATACGGAGCTAATGGATAGACATAGGAGGTAATTGCTAAATACTATTTGATACACTAAAGGGAAAAAATAACACATCACTTATTAAAACTAACTACAAAAAAAAATGGCGTCGAAAAACTCGTCCATGTCACTCTTGACTGGCAATATGTATTCTCAAAAGACTAGCAGCTTTCTCACGCTCTACCTTTTTCTCTCTAATCTATGACAAAACAGCTCTTGGGTCGCTTGGAATAAAAATCTTGTAAGTTTTTGAAAAGAAACAAAAATGAGAGTGAATTCATTCACATCATAACGAAATTCAGTTTAAATAATTCGATTACCATTTTGTTTGTCACAAACCACACTTCACGTTCACCAAATCTAAAACATTAACTAAGTAACAAGTCCGGTTTTAAGTCCAACACTAACTTGACGAACTCTGAATTCAGCTTTAAATTCAAGAAACAAAGCACTTAAGTTGCTTAGTCCCCAGTACTATGTTGCGGCTGGTTGGGTTAAGTGTTCTAGGGTTAACTTGGGTAACAAGTTTGAAAGGTGATTAAACAGGGAGCATCAACATGTTTGTTGGTAAACTGTGTACATCAGTCGTTTTTATTACGTACCGAGCAACGTCAGCGGGCAAAGTGCTGCCATCTACGTCTTGGTAACTGTGTCCTAGTTTATGTTCGGGTCTGTCTTTCAGTATAGTTGGTTAGTTGAAAACGAGAATTAAACAGACGTGTTTTGGAGATAACAGTGAGAAAATAATGAGGAGCAAAGATAAATAACTTTGTTCCACCTACATAACATCTAGACACACAAGTAAACGATAGCACTTAATGAGTTCTAATGCTCTCACTTAATGACCGCCTGCCATTCTTCCTCACTCTGGACCATAATCTGAACCAGAGTCCAGTGCGAGAGGCTACTGCCGCCGATCGCCTCCAAGAGACACGACAGTGCTCTGCCCAAGCGGGGCGCATCACCACCGTGTGATAGGATCATGGCTGGGGGATAAAAGTTTTGACCGCAGAGACACGGGCCTCTTTTCCCTGTCCGCGAGCGTATGAAAACAACTAGGTCTAGGGATGTCTCACGGTTCTTTGTGAAGTCAGTACCTAAAGGCTAAATCATAATACAGCTGTGGTGGGAGTTCAAGGCTCCTCTCTGGGGAGGTATGAAAAACCATACCTGGGCCCTGGAACCAAGGCAAAGAAGGAACAGGATAGGTTTTTAGTCAGTAAGAGCCTGACACTATCTCCTTCTCCGCCCAAGGGCGGGATTTGTCATTGGATGATTTTACCTACCATAAAAAAGGGA
Organism: Leucania comma; assembly: GCA_958295575.1. Classification (NCBI taxonomy): domain Eukaryota; kingdom Metazoa; phylum Arthropoda; class Insecta; order Lepidoptera; family Noctuidae; genus Leucania; species Leucania comma. The sequence goes on from OY282470.1 coordinate 10,735,298, forward strand.
CCTGCAAATTTTTCTCACTTAAATACGAATTCCACTTATACAGTGTCTCAGATATCCAGGTATAAATAAATATCTGTCTTATAAGTAGAGGTGAGAATAGAGTTATTTGAGTTATTGAGGTGGAAATGTTAAATAACATAACGTATTTACATCTGTAAATATTATATTATATAAGATTTAAACACATAGTGCGAGTTAGAGAGGTGAAAAATTGATGTTATCTCAATTAAAGAGGTCAATGCCTATAAAATTAAAAGAAAACTATTTAGAAAAAATATTATTCAAAATAGTCTCAGTAAAAGAGGTAAATATGACTCGCTGTCTCAAATATAAAGGTAACTATGACGATAAAATCGAAAGAATGAATGTCAGATATAGAGGTTTTGCTTTGTCTTACTAACAGAGGTAATTTGGCGCTTATGTTAGGTATAAATAATCATCAAATGACAAATCCCGCCCTTGGGTGGGGCGGGAGATAGTGTCAGACTATTACTGACTAAAAGCCTACCCTGTTCCATTCATTGCCTTCGATCCAGGGCCCCGGGGTTTATTTTCACCTAACCCTTGGCCCCAGTAGGCTTCGGCCCTGCTGGGCCCCTACAGTTTGCTGACGACTCCTTGAGGCGCGCGGGAACAGTGCGCGCCGTATAAGACTTGGGCTCGGATCGGTCTGTTACCGTACGATCGGACAGCGAGCTACCCATTGCCCGCCGTCCGCAAGCCCGCGCCTACGGTGACCGGAAATTGGGATCAAAACCCCGGTGGCGGCGGCGTGTGCGCCGTTGCCTGATGCAGTCGGCCTCCTCCACCCCCTTAGGAGTAAAGTTTTGTAAAATCCGTTCTTAGTGGATGTCTACACCCTCTAAGGAACATACTTGCCAAATTTACGTTTGTGAATGTTATAGTTTCTGAGATTTCGTGATTAATCAGTGAGTGGTACGAGTATTTCGCTTTATATAACTACTTAAGATATAGTAACAAAATTCTATGAGATTTCGCATTACCTTTTAATCTTAATAGATCCAGTTGTAAATTAATTTAAAGCAACTATACCTAACAGATGTTTGTTACGTATTAATAATGTTAGTGAAATTCCTTTTTGTCTAATTATTGCAGCTTAAACATTCTTCTCTGAAAATTAATTTGTCGAACGATACTGTAATATTAACTGTTAACAATAAATATCTTAAACCGGGTCTAATCTGTATAATCTGAGGAATGAAGATTTTAAGGATTATGTTTTTGTGGTTGATTTCCTGAGCTCTATAAATTTATTTCAACGATAAATTCAGATTAAATCGTATTTTTATCAAAACCAATACGAGATTTATCCTGACAGGATTATAAGATAATTAAGATAAGGTTTCTCAGCGTGTTGAAAATATAAAAAAGACTTTCAGATTTTCTCGAGATTTTCTTTTCGATATAAATCAGAAATGTTTGAAATCAACTTTTATTATGATATCGAATAACTCACATTGGTACGTGAAGGGAATCTACAAAACAAGACGGTTTCTAAAAAATTCAGCCGACAAGGTTTGTTTCAAAGACATCAATTAAATAAAGCACGAATTGAACTCTTTCCAAAGCAATCCAATTACATTTTACTTGTAATCATAACTCTCCTATGTTCGAGAAAAACGTGGGACGAAAGCAGCCTATACCGGGTAGATTGCTGACGCCTGCGAAAAATCCGATAGAGCCTTGATTGCCAAAATAGCGATAATGGTTCTACGGGGAAGATAAATTCCTATTGTGGACAATTTGGAAATGCTGAGTGCTATTTCAATATCTTATTAATGAGTGAAAATAGATTGGAAGATCAATTAAATATAGATAAAGTATGTGTGTGTATGTGTACGATTATGTTTATTGCTCCTTCACGGTCAAGTGGGTGAATGGATTTGGATGAGATACACAGGTTAACTTTGCTCAGGAATTGCTTAAAAGTTAATTTTTCTCCCTGGAAAATTTTGAAATCTCTGTCCGAACTCGAAGTGTATATAGTCATGAACTGTAAAAAAAGGTGTCGATAATCGACTTACACTTTTTCAGTGAACGTCTTTGAGACAGATTCAAGCCACCGATATGAAGCTTAAATCGACAGTGGAAGTATTTATGACCGAGTTACAAAGTACACTCTGACGTTTCGCTGACACTGCGTTCATCTTGGCGCAGCTCGAAAATTTACAATATTTCCTCTGGAAAATCAATTTTCTCCGATAGAGTGTTACTCGGGAGCTCCTGTCTTCTCATCTGTGAAAAAAGTCACGTATTATGTACGTTGAACGGCTTCTAAAAGAATAATAGCGTCATAAGACAGGTGATCGGTATCACACGACGCCTAAACGTAAACAAGAACGTTAACGACACTAAAAAAAAACACACCTGCCCAATCATTATTCCAATCGTTTTCATCTTCGTGTTAATTTGCAGAGATCAAAAATTTTTGATTACCAAAGGGAGTTTGATTACGGTTGGACATTCGCAATTATAGGCCCGGTTCTGTAAAGCTTAATAATTATGATGACGTCATTCGTTGCTCGATCCCTTTACGAGCTGATTCGATAGCGGTTTCTCATTTGCGTTATAAAATACAGAGATTTATGTTGAGCTATTATTTGGCAATACATTTTTAGGCGTCGAATCGTTTTGCGGCGGATACCGTACACCGATATTTCAACAATAAATCATCCGCGGTTTGAGTTTGATGATATTTGAAAAGGGGACGTAAACATAAAATATCAGTCGTATACAAGTTCGTCCGGATGAAAAAATGGAAGTCAATACGGGTGTGGGCATTACGTTGTGCGAAAATATTGATACAAAGTTTGTTTAGCGACGGACGAGTCCAAGTTGTGTTATGTGATTAGTTGACTATTAGTTGTGACGTTGTCTACATTGTCGTGTTTGTCGGACAAGTGTCGTTAGTTTTATTGACACAAATATCTGTTGTAATTCAGCTTTTATTTGTTAGTGTAATAAAGCAAAGTCGTTTTGTTGTTGATCTTGACCTACATTTGTAATGTCGATTGTTTTTAGAATAATCGAAATTGTCTGTGACAGCTTTGTCGTCTGAGGCACACTATTTAATTTTTAGCGTTCCATACCTCGAAATGAAAAAAAAAAAAAAACGGAAACCTTATAGGATCACTTTGTTGTCTGTCTGTCAAGACCCTTTACCTCGGGAACGCGTAGAGGTATCGAGTTGAATTTAAACGATATGCTGAAGTCTGCGGTTCCTTGAAGCTGTGAAAAAATCAAAATGCTAAGTTAATTTAAAAAATATAAGGCCCTTTATGTCACAAAAAACGCTTTATTTGACGGGAATTTAAATGTTTTCATTGGTAAGTTTGGAACGCTCAGTGCGTGAGTTCGACTCGCACTTGCCCGGTTTTTTTTAATTAAGGGTCACCTTTGAATCTCTATTAATTCAACATTGACAAAATGTCGCAGAAAGAATAAAAATCTGCTATTTCAAAAATAATAAAATATTTATGAACTTAAAACTTGGTACCTACCTACAACTTACTTATAACTCTCTAATCTATAATCAAAAACTATTTACAATCTTTTATTAAGAAAAATGTCTGATTGGGATTAGAATTACGATTAAATTAAATTAGTTAAGGAATTAAAAAGTGTCTTAAATAAAATATATCGTAAGTAATATACAAAGGCAAGGAAATGATAATACACTGTTAAAAGAAATTAAAAAATAAGCATGTTCTTACTGTTACTGCTACTATTAATTATTATTAAATTCTATCAACCTCGCAGTTCTAACGAAGGGAAAATTTTAATCGCAAGGACAGGACGAGATTACTGCTGGGTCTAACGCATTTAAAGTTCGACCCCTGAATATTATATTAGATCAAAGAGCCTAAATTAAATTCGTGCCCTCACTATTGATAGCATGGGTCTTCACTATGAATATGATGTATGCATAAATTCGATTACACCAGCTCTGTAACGTATGCTCTTTGGAATCCGAAAGTTTTCAACTTTGATCTTGTTATGTATCTTTTTGTTAAGAGCGGTCAACCTGAAGTACGTTTTCATACATCCGCTCTTACGTGATTATGATGTTATTACACATCTTTCTTTAGATATTTTGGGTACACAGGTATCTTGTGGATATTATCTAGGCTTCTATAGAAATCAAACCATAAATTTGTGTAAAACTATTCCTGAAACGACCTCTGGAACTCTGCTAATTTACGTGAAATTTGGATCTCCATAAGTCACTCATATATTAGAAATATAAAAAAATGAACTTCTATAGAAGCCTTGCGCATGTAATCGAGATTTTAAATGAACTTTTAAAGGTTTTAAAAAAATACGTATTTCTTGGAACAAGTTTTGTCAAATATTCGAGTAAATGGCAGAACTACCGAATGCCAACAAGGTTTTTAGGCGTTATCTCTCTTTTTTCGCGTTTCTTCTTCATCAAACATCGTCTTGGAATGCGTTGGATGAAGCAACAAGCTTTTAAACCATGCTCGACGTTTTTTTTTTTTTTTTTTTTTTTTTTTTTTTTTGTGGTAGGTAAAAATCATCCAATGACGAATCCCGCCCTTGGGTGGGGCGGGAAACAGTGTCAGACTTTTACTGACTAAAAAACCTACCTTTCCATTCCTTGCCTTTATCCTGGGGCCTTTGGTATGCTCGACGTTGACGATAGGCCAGTGGGGGAGAGCCTTCTTAAGTAAGTAGATACTTGAAAGGTATGGTTCGATATTTGTGAATACCTATATAATAGGTACCTATACTACGTCCAGCCGCTATAAAATCTCTCAAATGAAACCTATTTGAGAGGTTATATAACGGCTGGACGTATTTCACATTAATGTATAAGTTATCCTGCTTTGTCACGTGTTATTTGGGGTCAGCACTACATTTTTTTTTTCGTCCTTTCTGACTTATCACCCGTCATGCTATCACTAACTCCCTTTTCTTTCATATCACTCTTCACACAATCTATCCATCTTTTCTTTGATCGTATGTACATCAATCTCCTCCTCCTCTCCTTCATCAATCTACGGGGTCCCGGGTGTCGTCACTGTGCGGAACGCCCGGTGGACACGGTGGAGCACACGGTAGAGGTGTGCCCCGCTTGGGAAGAGCATCGCCGTGTCCTCGTGGGGGCAATCGGAGGCGATCTCTCGCGCCGGGGCTTGGTTCAAGCCATGCTCCGGAGCGAGGAGGAGTGGCAGGCGGTCGCCTCCTTCTGCGAAGCAGTAATGCTAGCAAAGGAGGAGGCTGACCGTATCAGGCAACGGCGCTCACGCCGCAGCCGCCGCCGTAACTCCGATCCAAATTTCCGGCCACCGTAGACGCGGGCTTGCGGACGGCGGGCAATGGGTAGCTCGCTGTCCGTTTGTCCGGTAACAGACCGGACCGAGCCCAAGTCGTTTACGGCGCGCACTGTTCCCGTGCGCCTCAAGGAGTTGTCAGCAAACCGTAGGGGCCCAGTAGGGTCGAGGCCTAGTCTGGGGCTCTGGGAAGGTATGAAAATGCATACCAGGGCCCTGGAACCAAGGCAGGGAAGGAACAGGGTAGGATTTTAGTCAGTAAAAGTCTGACACTATTTCCCGCTCCGCCCAAGGGCGGGATTTGTCATTGGATGATTTTACCTACCGTAAAAAAAAAAAAAAAAAAAAAAAAATCAATCTACGGGGTATTCTTGAGGAGGACATCAATCTATAGGTACTGATGTTGAAGTTAACAACACCTTTCACGTGAAGAGCCTGATATTTAGTGATAGCAACGAGCGACGATGCATCCTATTTTTGTTTAGTTTTATAAGTAGGCTAATTAGCTATAAGAAATGTCTTGTCATTCTTGTTAGCACCCTTGTCCTGTACACGCTAATATACAGTGCGCAGTAATCTCGTATTTTCTCCTGTTTTATTTTACACAAATCCCGGTCAGTCCCGTACATGGTCCTTTATCGAGCCGGATTGTCGTTATCAGCAAGTAATTTGAAGAATATATAATTAGAAGACGGAAATAATTGATCTGGATTTGAGAGGTTATACGCCGACAGCGTGTCTTATGGATTGAGTACACATTATTTCTCACGGTGTTAAGTATATTGGATAATATTATCACCCAACACTCGTACAGGTTGTATCTAGCTTTATTTAAATTTACAAAAGGTTAGTGCATTTATTTTGTTAATTATGTTAATTGAGTACCGGTTTTCTTTTTGAATAGTTTCGGTATTTTGTATGTTACATGTACAATATTAGCGACAGTCGTTATTATATAATACTTTTAAAAGTATAGTAGGAATTAGAACTACATTTATACAATTTGTATTGTTGCATTTGAGCGATAACTATTCAGTTAAGTATCATAGTTAATGTGTAGGTATTCGTTAATCATAGTTTATTCTGGAAAGTGTTAGATATTATTTCAAACTATTGACTGTTAATCTCAGTTAACTTGCCCGTAGTGTACTTTAGTTTTGTGGTGTTTTATATAATAACTTATTAGATAAGTTATTGAGGAATTCATTTATAATAAAAATTGTATCGTTACATTTGCAATCAGATTTATTTTTATACAGAAAGATTACCTACCTATTTACATTGTTATACCTTATTAAATTCTACCTTACAACTCTGTACCTAAATTAATTTCGGATTAAGTATATTAAGATATTTATTTTGCGATTATATACATTCCAGGTCGACAACACTCGATTTCCAGCATGTCCGAGGAAAGGGAATTAGTAAAGAAGCGAGGAAGTTTTAAGGGTCGCTTAACTACATTTGTCAATTACTTGGACGCATTGGATGACGTAACATTAAGCGAATGCGATGTCATGGAATTACAGTTGCGCATGGGAAAACTGGAGTCGTTGTACGAACAATATGATGAGGTACAGTTGCGGTTAGAATGTATGGTTGACGATACGAAGGCCCAGTTGTCTGAACGTTCCGAGTTCGAGACATTATACTATAAGGCATTGTCGAGGGCTCAACAGTTAGTGAGTAAGAGTAACAAGCAAAATGGTTCAGTTAGTGGTAAGGGTAGTCGTGGTAGTGTTTATAAACCTATTAAGTTGCCTACTATACAATTGCCCAAGTTTAATGGTTCATATAGCAATTGGTTAGAGTTCCGTGACACCTTCACTAGCCTCATCCATCATAATGACGAGATCGACGAAATCAACAAGTTCCACTATTTACGTGCTTCTCTGGAGGGATCTGCTGCCGTGGTAATTCAATCTATTGAGTTTTCAGCGAACAATTATGATGTGGCTTGGAATTTAATTTGCGATCGATTTGACAATAAACGCTTATTAGTGCAGAATCATGTGTCAGCATTATTTAACATTGAACTCATCACGAAAGAGTCTTCTATCGCTTTGAAAGGGTTAATTGATCTGTTAAATAAAAACTTGCGAGCGTTAGAATCTTTAGGCGAACCAGTCAAGCAGTGGGACACGTTGTTGATATATTTAGTTACACGTAAGTTGGATCAGAAGTCCTACCGTGAATGGGAGGAGTTCAAAGGTCACACTGATAAGAATAGCAAGATTACGTTTGATACTTTCCTCCAATTCATTCGCGCACGCGCTGATCTAATTGAAACTTTAGAATTATCTAAACACAACATGTCAGGTAACCCTAAATCAAGTTCCGCGAGTAAAATCAAATCCATGGTGACGACACAAAATTCTAATATGGTGAGCACTGAACCTGCTTCGAAATCTTGTCCTAATTGCAAAGGTGACCATAGTTTAGTTAATTGTTCACAGTTCCTTGCATTGAGCAATGAAGCTCGACGCAAATTGATTCCTACTTTTAAATTATGTTATAACTGTTTTCGTACTGGTCACTTTTCTAACAATTGCAAAAAACCGGGTTGTAAGTTATGTAAGCGCAGGCATAACACTTTGATTCATACTTCGGAAACAAAAGGTAACGATAACACATCTGATTATGCAACTTTGTCTCCGTCAACGTCTGCAGCGCCCGCGCAGTCCGCTGACACTGACGCGACGAATAACGTGTCCTTGTCTGCGAACATTTCCCCTACTCATGGCGAGAGTAAGGAGCGCGGCGTCTTATTGTCAACCGCGTTAATTAAATTATATGATTACAAAAATCATGAGCATATTGTGCGAGCGACACTCGACAGCGGTAGTACATCGTGCTTCATGACGGAGCGATTATGTAAACGACTTAAGTTAAATACGAGTACGATTGATAGTTCAATCTATGGCATAAATAACGCGTCCAGTCGCGTAGGCAATATGTGTCAGGTAAAAATGACGTCACTTAACAATAGTTATAATGCTAAGTTGTTATGTTTTGTATTGCCATTGATTACTAATGAGATGCCATGTCGTGAATTAGATTTATCTAACCTGAACATTCCAACTGATATTTGTCTGGCAGACCCTACTTTTTACAAGCCCTCAGACGTAGATCTTTTAATTGGTGCTGATCTGTTCTGGGACCTGTTAGGTTCGCAAAGAATTAAGTTAGGAGTCGGAAAGCCGGTGTTATGTGAGACCAGGTTAGGATGGATCGTCTCTGGTCCCGTTATCTATAGTAATCACAGTAAATCAATAAATAACATTAGATGTAATTTTACTCAAACTAGTTCCTGTAATGATACCGACTTGGATTTAATTCGTAATGATATTACGCGATTTTGGAATCTCGAAGAGATTAATTCGCAAAATTCTGATTATTTGCCTGAAGAAAGGTTGTGTGAGGAGCATTATTGTAAAACTACGACTCGTTTGGAAGACGGTCGTTTTTGTGTGCGTCTACCTATGAAGCAGAATCCATCTGTTTTGGGTGAGTCATTTCATAGGGCTACAAAATGTTTATATTCCTTGGAACGCAGACTTAAGGCTAAACCTGATTTTAGTAAATTATATCACGAGTTCATGGCGGAATATGAGTCATTAGGTCATATGACAATAAACAAGGAACTAGATTTAAACTCGTATTTCATCCCTCATCACGGGGTCCTAAGGGAAGGTAGTACCACTACGAAGCTGCGTGTGGTGTTCAATGCTAGTTGTCCCACGTCATCAGGTGTTTCCTTAAATGATTTACAGATGGTGGGTCCAACTGTTCAAGATGACCTTCTGTCTATACTTCTTCGGTTTCGACAGCATAAATACATCGTGTCAGCCGACGTTGAAAAGATGTATAGACAGATAGTAGTCCACCCATCTGATAGGCACTTGCAACAGGTAGTTTGGCGCGAAGACACATGCAGTCCAGTTAAGGTATTTAAATTAAACACCGTCACATACGGTACGGCGAGTGCGCCATTTCTTGCGACGCGCTGCCTCAAGCAATTAGGTAATGAGTGCACGAATGATAAGATTGCCACCATAATAAAGCATGATTTTTACGTTGATGATTTGCTCACCGGTGGCAATGATTTAGATGAAGTGTTGTTCATTCGCAATGAAGTCACAAATGCACTGGCATCAGCTTGCATGCCACTTCGAAAGTGGAAGTCGAATGAACCTATTTTAGTGTCAGGGACTCAGTCATCATTAGATTTAGGTGTAGGATCTAATAATCCCAATAAATTATTAGGACTTGACTGGTTCGCTGAATCTGATGAAATAGGTTTCTTAATTAGTTTTAAGTCACCTTCTAGAAGTTGCACTAAACGTGATTTGCTTTCAGCAATTGCACGTATTTTTGACCCTTTAGGTCTTTTATCTCCTTTTGTAGTCACCATGAAAATGCTATTACAAAAAATGTGGTTAGACAAACTTTCATGGGACGAACCGTTGACTCTGGAACTTAGCACAACTTGGAACGCTATTGTTAAAGCTCTCCCTCTTTTAACTACGTTACGTATCCCACGGTATGTTATGACGGACGGTTACCAGACGTTAGAACTGCACGTATTCACAGATGCATCTGAGCGCGCGTACGGTGCGTGTGCCTACATCCGTAGTGTTAATGCAAATGGTGAATGCATGGTTCGTTTACTTATCGGTAAAAGTTGTGTGGCGCCGATTAAACCTACTACTATTCCGAGGTTGGAACTGTGTGGTGCCGTCGTGGGAGCTCGCGTTTATGAGAAGGTGGTCAAACCACTTCGAGTAAAGTTTGATCGGGTTTACTGTTGGACAGACTCGACTATTGTATTGGGATGGTTGCAGATGTTGCCTTCTAAACTTCAGCCATTTGTGCGCAATCGCGTTGCTGAAGTTCTAGATAAGGCGAGTAACTGCACTTGGCGTCATGTCCCAACTGACAAGAACCCAGCAGACCTAATATCTCGTGGCGTGGATATTAGTGTTCTGCAAGGGCTGCAGTTGTGGTGGTGTGGCCCCGACTTCTTAAAGGAAGATCAGTCGAATTGGCCATCTCAGGTTAAAGGTTTAGAACTCGAGACTTTACCCGAAACTCGACCTCAAGTTTCATTGAGCGCTATTGTAACAACTAATGCTTGCAATACTTTAATAGATTTTAACCGTTTCTCAAACTACTTAAGGCTTGTTCGTTCAATAGCGTATGTGTTAAGATTTGTTAGAACCTGTAGGAAACTTCCTGTCATTAATAAATTTATATCTGAAGATGAACTACAGGAAGCATTGAATGTTATTATTTTAAATTGTCAAATCGAGTCGTTTCCAGAGTACAAATTACTTTTAAATAAACAAAATATACCTTCGAAAAGTGTCCTCTTTAAATTTAATGTTTATTTAGATAAAAATAAAATCATGCGTGTCGGAGGGCGCTTAGAAAATTCTGATTTTTCATATAATAAAAAACATCCTATAATTTTACAGTCCGCTCACATTTTTACAAAATTATTATTTAATTTTGAGCATAAAAGATTGATGCATGCAGGCCCTCAGTTATTGTTAGCTTCAATTCGAGAATCGTACTGGCCTATAGGTGGCCGTAATCTAGCTAGGGCTTGCTATCGAAACTGTGTGCGCTGTTGTCGCATGAAGGGTAACGTAATTACTCCATTGATGGGAAATTTGCCGCAGCAGCGTGTCCAGCCAGGAGGTTATCCCTTCGACAATGTTGGTGTCGATTATGCTGGCCCTATCATGTGTGCCAGTCGGCAAGGTCGCGGTTGCAGGTTAGTGAAGGTGTACGTAGCCATATTTATTTGTTTTGCCACTAAAGCTGTACACCTGGAGCTAGTAGGCGATCTAACCAGTAATACCTATTTACTTGCCTTATATAGGTTTATCTCGCGACGGGGTAAGCCAACTAACATTTATTCCGATAACGGCACCTCATTCGTTGGCGCATACAACGATTTATCAAAATTTTTAAAAACTAATTGCGATTCCTTAGGTGCAAGTTTGGCAAATGATGGTATTAAAATGCATTTTATTCCCGCATATACTCCTCATTTCGGCGGACTCTGGGAAGCGGGTGTTAAATCGACAAAGTATCATTTGAAACGAGTGTTGGGAAACTGTAACTTAACGTTCGAAGAACTTAACACCACGCTTATTCAAATCGAGGCGATCTTGAACTCTCGTCCATTGACGCCGCTATCTTCTGATCCTGCTGACCTTGCACCTCTGACGCCGGGACACTTCCTTGTGGGTCGACCGCTCACATCATTACCCCAACGGGACTATCTGGAACACTCCGTTCATCACTTGGCTCGATTTCAACGGGTCGAGCAACTCCGCCAACATTTCTGGGCCCGGTGGAGTAAGGAGTTTGTGTCTGAATTGCAGCAGAGAACGAAATGGCGTTCCTGCAAGGATGCACTGAAGCTGGATTCACTCGTGGTAATAAAGGAGGATCACTTACCCCCTCTTAAATGGAAGTTGGGAAGAATTGTTGCCGTCCACCCAGGATCAGACGGTATCGTTCGGGTGGCTGATATCCGGACTTCTGCTGGAGTAATTCGGCGCGCCTTCAATAGGATTTGCCCACTACCCGTCACTTGCTGATTTTGTTGAAAGACAATCTTTCAATGTCCGGGGGTATGTTGAAGTTAACAACACCTTTCACGTGAAGAGCCTGATATTTAGTGATAGCAACGAGCGACGATGCATCCTATTTTTGTTTAGTTTTATAAGTAGGCTAATTAGCTATAAGAAATGTCTTGTCATTCTTGTTAGCACCCTTGTCCTGTACACGCTAATATACAGTGCGCAGTAATCTCGTATTTTCTCCTGTTTTATTTTACACAAATCCCGGTCAGTCCCGCACAACTGATATGGTACTTTTAACAAACAAAAAAATCGACTTCACTAAAATAAAACGACTAAAAGGATCAAAATAACTTTAATTTCGGAAGTCGGTATTAAATAAGAAACAAACAATACCGAGAAACACCGATTTCCGTTTTCTTTTTAGTGAAGTCGGTTATTTTTTAGTGTAAAAAGTTTTTTATTTAACACTTCTTAGTTGGGATACATTTTAAGATTCAAGATTCAAAAGCATTTATTTCAAATAAACCATTTATAGGCACTTTTGAAAGGTCAAGGAGTCAGTCTGTCAGAAAAAAATGATGCTAATTGTACATTTCAAAGCGTAGATCTTTATGGAGAAGAATGTGCAAGAAACTCCATGGACACTCTTTTCAATAATTTGATGTATATATAACCAGAGTGCCTATTTCTCATGACAATTTCAATTAACCCAAACACTTCTATGATAAATCGTTTTCTTATGAAGTTTCCGTGTCTCCCTTCCACATTCCGGCTTCATCATCATATTAGTTCGATAGCACCTTACAGCCAAAGTGCATCTCATGACAAATGATAAATGATATTTATTTTGTAAATAGGTTTAAAAAAAAACACTTTTACACGCCAATCTTTTTTTTTGCCAGTTTAAACTAGATGAGGCCGGTGTTTCCTAGCTGACTACCCTGAGAAGAAACACCAAAAAAAACTCAGGGGTCAAAGTCTCTTTTAAAGTCCATACAGTAAACATGTAATGGTCAAATAATATGAGAAACATGCAGATTAGTGTCTGAGATGGTCTTTAGAAGAAAGAACCACACAGATTTGAGTGGACCGGTCCAGTCTGTGCAAGCATTTGTCAGTATTCGTGTAGCTCAAACTTAGGACTACTAAGGAGCTCAACGACTTGACCAAAAATACCAAAGAAAGGACATTTGGGTAGGCCGCATGAAATACTCAAAACTGCCAGACATCATGTTAAAAATTACAGAAAAGAAAAGTAATCCACATAGTCCTCATATTCACAATAATAAAATAGAATTTACAAAAATGTAACGCTTTACTAAGCAGCTTATTGCAAGCCGTAAAATGTAAATAAACAAAAAATATCAATGTCAAATGGTAAAATACAATAAAGAACCATGTAAGTTCAAAGTCAAATTTTAAAAATAAAATTTAAAAAAAGGGATGAAAAAAAAAATCCAAGTCAAAAAATAAAATAAAAATAGTCATCAATAACAAAATCGAGAAAGAAAGAAAAACAAAAATAAAGAGGATAATTTGACAAAAAATGTTACATATTACTACAATTATAGTCAGTACTGGAGCAGGACAATCCCAAGCCGTTTTGTCTTCAAGATACTCCTTTACAGTATAAAAAACCGTCTGGCAAAGTTTTCGCTTCACAAATAACTTGAATTTATTCAGGCTAAGTTTTTGAATGTGACTGGGAAGTCTATTATAAAAGTGTAATACATGGCATCTAAACGAGTTCCCTATTTTTTTGAGCCTGGTTGCAGGAACCACAAATTTATGTTTATTCCTAGTATTGACATTATGGATATCACTGTTTTTTTTAAACATGTTTTTGTTTTTATGAACATATAAAATATTATCATAGATATATTATGAAGGTATAGTCTCAATGTTTTTAAATTTATCTGTGAGGACATTTCTAATAAGCCCAAACACGGCTAGGATACATTGATTAATTACGGAGTGCCTATCTTCCGGCTCCATCATCATCATTATCATCAAGTCACTTCAATGATAGCATTTTCAACATAACTATTCACAACTATTTATTTATTTGTTTTGTCATATTCGCTTAACTATATTCACTGTGATATCCATGTGAGAATGAAGTTCCATTGGCCATTTCTGGTCTTCTTCATCAGTTTCACTTCATCAAAAATGTTACTTTTTGACTGTAAATGCTTAAGTCGTCAATAAAAATACCATAATCACTAAATGGTTTTCTATAATATTTGGGAAGTTCCTTATGAATCCAATCATCAGAACTGAATTTTGAAAAAAAATGGGACCAATTTGAAGCATACCCTTTCAAGAACAAAAAAAATTTGTAAATCGGTCCATAAACGAAGGTTCTGAGGTAACGAACATAAAAAAAAATTAACCGAATTCATAACCTTCTCCTTTTTTTGAAAAAGAAAGTAACTCTATCTGTAAACTTTAGAATTGAGAAACACGGACACACGGTTAGAACATGTCCTAGAATTAGAAGTAAGACACATTTTATCCTGAGAGTGTTTCCGTGGATTTTGTACTACTTTTGCCTGTCTGCATAACTTTTTCCCAATTACTTTGGAGTCGATTTTAAGTCTAACTTCTTCCAGTAAAATATCAATATTGTACAAGGTTTAACTTTATCCAAGCTATACATTTGGTTCATTTCATTCGTTACATACATATTTCAATCCAAAGGCAAGTATTTCGGTATGCAAATATTTGCACGCTGTCCAGACATCACTGTAACAGTATTAAATATTTAGGTTGGGCAGGCACAAAAATCTCTTGTTTCTTCGGAAATCTGTTTGTTATTTATAGTTTCCAATGATATGTTTCCAAGAAGGTGGTGAATCTGTGAAGTCAGTGATATAAACCCTCGTTCCAATGTTCAATAGGCCCTCTAAGGCCATATTATTTCGCGCCAGCTTTACTGAACCATGATACGATCCCAACGGTTGTAATTTCACGTCTGGGATGTTCCTTTTCTCTTTTTGTTTGTAATGTAAATTTTCCTCATTCTGTTGAGAACTCTCGCAATCTCTCCTTTTGTATCGATACAATGTCAGATAACAAGAGATTTAATGAAGACGACTGTTTGCCACTTATAACCGTGGAGAATTTCAATTCGTCTGTTTCATGCTGAATTAGGTAACACACATTGAGATAATAATATTTGTTTTTGTGATTAAAGAAACGGTTCATTTGTTAGAGAAGAATTTTATACTCTCAGTCGACATTTGTTAGATAAAATAACTTTGAAATAAATTTGCCTAGGAGTGAAACTGTTTGAAAAAATTATACTGCATGGCTGCCTCCATTTGTTGACTATTAAAAAAAAATATATATTTTCAAAATGGCACGAGTGTTTGTTACGATCACAGCGTTTACTAATATTATTCTGTTATTTAAGATTGTAGGTACTAAAGAAAAAAATAAAGACGTGTCAAGGGAATTTAACCAAAAATTTAAATTATTCGAACGTTTCAAAGAAATCTACGGCAGAGTGTATCCTGATGATGAAAGTGAACAAATAGGTTTTCATAATTTTGCTAACAATTTGGACGAAATCAACAGGCTAAATAAGGAACATCATACAAACATCCTTGCTTACGAGCTAAATCGTTTCGCAGATTTGGATCCTGAAGCAATAAAGGAACAATTTGGGCTAGAAATTAAACCTTGTAAGTTAATTTCTATTTATTTTTTCCATCAACATACTTATATTATACACTTCATAAATACGAAAAACTTTATTCCGTCAGTCACAAATACGGATTTTATAAATTTCAAAATACCGATTTTCATAATTCCGAATGGTTCAAAATTCCGAATATAACAACTCCGACTTATCATATTTTTAAAATTCCTAAATTTCAATATTCCTGACATTTATAATTACTATTCTCAAAATACCGAGTTTCAATAGATCGAATAATAAAAATTCCGACTTAATGATAATTCGAAACATCAAAAATACGAATTCCGATTATTAAGAAAAACTCCTTGTATAATCGGATAGCAAGAAAAATAAACAAAACTGTGGAAGCAGACATGCAGCATGCAAGCAAGTATACAAGCAAGCAAGCATGCAAGCAGCAAGCAAGCAAGCATGCAAGCAAGCATGCAAACAAACATGCAAGCAAACATGCAAACAAGCATGCAAGCAAACATGCAAGCAAGCTGGCAACATGTAAGCAGGCATGCAACATGCAAGCAGGCAAGCAGCATACAAGCAGGCATGCAGCATGCAGCGAGTCTGAGAGAACAGGTGTTCAAGGCTTAAAAATGCTGTCTAAGGCCAATTTGCATAACCAATCACGGCAGCAATGGCGCGTTTAACGATTAGTTTAATATCTTTTGCAACGGTTTAATTTTCTATAACAAAAAACATGGTTATCATATTTGTCATGATCCAAACGCTTAAACTCTAAGGTCTTAGATACATTAGGGGACAAAATGTCCCCCAATATGACACGCAACATCTATACATCACTGCAACTTTGCTAGGCAACGTTGAGGACTTGTCGGCAAATTGCCCCTTTTATTTATTTTTATTAGGAAAGCAAACAATTGTACAGTTTATGTTACAGCAAGAGATAGAATACAGAGTAGGTAGATGTACAGTCCACAACGTTTCCAGTTTCCAGATTACCAACTAAAAAGAGATACATTGAAGACAATATAAAACTTGAATACAAAGAACAAAAAGAACAGATTCGGGGTTCTACCCCACGTCCCCACCGGAGGCGTCGGAAGCAGTCGACTCTCGTCCTACCACACCAAGCTTAGCGCCCAAACCGCCAGACTACCTGGTTACAGCATTCCGCCGCTCATCCTGTGATCGACTACGTGCCCGGTATATCAGACGCCTCGTGCGTGGGGGACTCAGACGACAGTTCCATGACTCTAGATTTGACCTCGATGACGCAGAGATCTCATGCACCGCCCGCCGGCCCTACCCGTACATAGGCACGCAATGGCCCGTTTATAGCACGGGCACAAGCTGATGGCGGACGGCCGGGATAAGGGGGTGCGGATCCACCCCCCCCCCCCCCGTCTTAAAGGTGTCATGCACGTACACGAATGGACGAACAAAACACCCCAGCCCCTATGGCATCTGGGAAACCCAGCCACAAAGAGTCCAACGCCTCATGGGGAGGTGCACAGTAGCTCACACACCTGTGCCGGGTATCCTCCCCCCCTCCAGACACGGTGATTGAACGAAACGGGCACAACTTAAACCAATTTATCACTACTTAGCATTAGACTAAATAGACAGTACTTAATCTAGATAAACACTCATCATCCTGATATCGTTTAAAATTTTACAACGCAACCACGTCGGACATGTTGTTGGACGATTTGACAGCGATGAGCGTCAAGTTGAGGGACATTTTTACCCCTAATGTATCTGAGACTTAATTAAAACGTAATCTATTTCTAACTGCAGATGACTATATGGAGCATGGGAACAAAGAAGCCATAAAAAGGGAACGAAAACATAAATTCATAGAAGACATGAAACTGTACGATTTAAACGAAATGGATGTTTTGTATAAAAAATGGATGAAAAAATGGGAAAAAGCTAACTATACAAAAAAATTTGACAATGTGGTACATTATTTTAGGTTTGCGAAATCTGTAGCCGAAGCCAATAGAAAAAAGTTTGCGGGAGAAGATGTATCGCTTGGTAAAGACGCCGATGAAGTTCAAGAACCTAATCAATATTTCTATGGAAAATGATAAATTGTTTTATTTTAAACCACACAAATTTCGTGGTCTATTCAATAAAAAAGTGAGCAAGTGCTAGTTGGACTCGCAAACTGAGGGTTCCGTTTTAGAGTTCAATTCCCGACTCGAGTCTCGAGGATTTTTTCAAATTGAAAAAAGTATATTTTTTGTGACGAATTTTACAGTTCTCACATTTATTCTTATACTTGTGCTGGCCTTGCTTCATGTCAAATTTTGTCTGCCTGCACCATTGCCAAAGACAATAACTCCTTGCTTACTTGACTATTAATGACAAGTTACCTAGATTACTGACTAATAATGTACAAGTAGTTTAACTTAACTAACATCTGTATTTATAAACAAGAAAAACTAATTACTTGAGTAAAAGTAAGTATTTAAGCAACAATTTGTATTTTATAAGAAAAAATAATTTTTTTAATGAAGATTTCTAACTTAATAAGAAATTACTTAGCAACAAGTTATTACTTCTTGCTATATTAAAAACTACTTCACAAATAATCATAAACAAGTTACGTTTGAAACTTTAAAGCATCTCAAAGTGTAGAATAGAATAAAGCATAACAGAACGTTTCACTTTAAGCTGTCTGAAATGAAAACAAGGAAGTAACATACGATATGTCTGCCTCTATTTTCTCAGTCCACGGATTTAAAGGAGTATGCGACTGTACACGCGAAACATTCTACGGACTTTTTAGAGGAACGACGACACGTAAACAAAGATTATATTGTTCTGTGTTTTTCTTGCAATTTGTTACTTTAAGTGCTTGTGGGAAGACTTATGTTCTAATAGTATGTTGCTGCTAATTTAGATTTTATCACAACATTAAATCAAGCTTGACTTTTCTATGGATTAGGCAGATGCGTGTAGAAGATACCCCTTATTTCAGGTGATGGAATACTAATCATTAGTTCATATGGTAGTAATAGGAACCACTGGGTTTTATTTGTTTATTTTATATAATACTAGCTTCTCCCAGCGGCTTCGCTCGCGTTAAAGTCGGTTTTTCCATACAAACTGCCCACCCCCGGTTTACCCTCTTTGAGGTTTTTTTTATGGTAGGTAAAATCATCCAATGACAAAACCCGCCCTTGGGTGGGGCGGGAAATAGTGTCAGACTCTTACTGACTAAAAACCTACCATTCCATTCATTGCCTTTGTCCCGGGGCCTGTGGTGACATTCTCACATAACCTTTGGCCCCAGTAGGCTTCGGCCCTGCTGGACCCCTACAGTTTGCTGACAAATCCTTGAGGCGCGCGGGAACAGTGCGCGCCTTAGACGACTTGTGCTCGGACCGGTCTGTTACTGGACGGACGGACAGCGAGCTACCCATTGCCCACCATCCACGAGCCCGCGCCTACGGTGGCCGGAAATCGGAATCGGAATCCCGGCGGCGGCGGCGGCGTGTGCGCCTTTACCTAATGCGGTCGGCCTCCTCCTTTACTGCTTCGCAAAAGGAGGCGACCGCCTGCCACTCCTCCTCGCTCCGGAGCATGGCTTGAACCAAGCCCCGGCGCGAGAGATCCCCGCCGATCGCCCCCACGAGGACACGGCGATGCTCTTCCCAAGCGCACACCTCGACTGTGTGCTCTACCGTGTCCTCCGGGCGGTACGCACAGTGGCGACACCCGGGCGTCGTCTCCGCACGAATCTTGTACAGGTACGGCCCGAACTTGCCGTGTTCGGTTAGTACCTGCGCCAAACGGAAGGTGACGACGCCGTGAGGCCTTTCCAGCCACACCCTCTTTGAGGTAGAAATTCGTAAAATCGGTTCTAATAACCTATAAGGAACCTACCTGCCAAATCTTAAGTTTGTATGAATATTTGTATGGTTTGTGTTTCTGAGATTTCGTGATTCAGTGAGTAGTATTTAGCTTTTATTATATACCGATTTTATTGTAGATACAACATATTGTATTAGTTATTTGCGAAGTTGGAACATAACCTGACTGGCAGGCTGTTGTATGCCATCGGGCAGTTTCGGAGTAGACCCAACATCTGTCTGGTCAGAGAATCCTCTCTTTTCAATGGAGGTTTGCAAGAGTTAGCACCCTGTTCTACGCGCCTCTAAAATCTCTTTCAGACAACCTGGAATGGACAATAATTTTCAGGAGATTATATGGGGCTGTCATTGGTGTCACATAACCACCTATTAAATTAAATTAATTGCGGACTTCCCCACTCGCTTATCCTCAACGTCGAGCATGGTTTAAAAGCTTGGTTCTTGATCTAATGCGGAGGCCCAAAATTTACGTAAAATAGCAGATTTTCAAAAGTCCTTACTGGACTAATTTTACAAAAAAATATGTTTTTATTTCTATAGACGCTTGGATAATATCCGCAAGATATCTGTGTACCCAAAATATCTGGAGAAAGATGTGTAATAATATCATAATTTTGTAAAAACGGTTCTATAAAAATGTACCTTGGGTTGGTCGTTCTATACATATTACTATGTTCTGAAGAGTTACCGCCTTGAAATGCAAAAGATCACTGAAGAAATACAAATGATTTTAGTCAGTTAAAGTCTGACATGGCCTTTCGGTCCACTCAGAGTGGGATAAGTTATAGCATAGCATCAGCCCATAATGTTCCCACTGCTGGGACTCAGGCCTCCTCCCTAGGAGAGGGACTGGGCCCAGTGCGGGTTGATGGATGTCATAATATGTCTTCGAATTTTTGGTTCTAGGATATGCTGGTTTCCGCACGATGTTTTCCCTCACCATTTTGAGAGCAGTGATGATGAAATAAATTACGCAAAGGAATGCGCCTGGCTAGGTTTGAACCCGCGACCTACAACTCCTGAGTCGAGGCCGTTACCACTCGGCTACTACTGCTCTACAAGAGGAAGAAGACATGGTCATCCTTAACACTTAAAACAAAACACACACTTTCATACTTAATACTTGGCGGCTTGCAATAAATTTCACGCTCCTCCTTATATATAACTCCTAGTTACATTAACAATTTGTTACTTTTCTGCCGATATTTCTGACTACAGGTAACTAAAATAAAAAGGACTTTTCATTGCTTAAGATCCAGTTAAGTGACTGGATCTTGAAGCTTGAAGGCTCTTATAAGTAGCCAATGAGATGACAACTGGCATTGCGTTTTCATAGAAATAACACTAGAACAATTATTATAAAAATGCGTTGTGGTGTCTTTGTGAAATTAATTTGAGGAGTCATGATCAAAATTTCATCAGCTGCACAATATGAATCGAAAGACATCCAAGAACGAACAATGAATGAATATAGACTCCCCCTAAGTGTCACTATATCAAACGGTTGAACTATGTTTCCTAACACCCAGAAAACTCTTGAAGACCGCAGAAATGGTTTCGCGGTCTGCGGGTCTCATCTGTCTCCCGGGAGTCCTTCTAACGCTTAAGCAGTTAGTACTTGTATAAAAATAGTATATTTTGATACAAGTGCAGTAATTTTATCTGTCATTGGAGGTGAAATTTACACGAGCCGTAGGCGAGTCTGTTTTGAAGCCGAGGGCTGCAGTGACAAATTTGCACGTGTGTCAAACGACGTTTCTCAATACACTTACGATTCGTGGGGGTCGACGCGAGCCCAGCCTGAAATGGTAAATAATTTTATTACAATAAACGATCGGGGCCAGTAAGCGCATTTTCCGCACTAAAGCGGAAAACAGTCCATTGCGTGCCTAAAAGCGGTGGGATAAGAGTGGGTTTTCGAGTAAGTGTTTTGAAAAATAATAATCATTTCTTTTTTAAAATATTGCGAAATTAATATGCGGATGAATGTTAAATTAATTTGGTGGTTTGCTTATAACGGCGCATAATTCAATCTCACTAATATTATAAAGTCAACAGTTTTTGAATGTGTATGTGAGTATTTTTTTTTTTTGTGTTTTACTTGTAAACTTGTGTTACTTGTTTTTGTTGGCTATAAGCCAGGCAGGTGGATGGTTATTGGCGATTGAGGTCTAGACTCTATAGTCCATTTCTCTTTTTATGTCAGGTTATCAAGGATGTATCTTTATAATCGTCTTGTTGGGTTCTGGACTAAGACACGTGCCAGTGGATTGGTCGTGTGGTGTGACGTCTCAGTCGCTCCAGGCAGACATTTTCCCTGACTTTTCTCTCTTATATTCCTCATCTACAGTAGGGTTCCTCAAGTATTGGTGTTTGTATGTGTGTACGTTTGTTATTTCTTCACGATCGAACAGCTGAACAGACTTTGATGGAACTTGATACACGAGTAAAATATGCCCTAAAATAGCATGCAAAATGAATACTTTTTATCCCGAGTATATATTTCCTTGTGTCAATTTTTTACTTTTACGCAGATAAAATCACTAGCAGCAGCTAATATGCAATAAAAAGGTACTTTTGAGCATTACAAAACTTACTTACTTATAAACAGCAACAGTGATGAGAAAAATAAGTAGTATCACTATGTGGGTTGCTTTTCAGTAATGTAAGCAATTTGAGTATTTTCTGCGGCCTATCCAAATGTCCTTTCTTTGGTATTGTTCGTCATGTCGTTGAGCTCCTTAGTAGTCCTGAGTAGATTTTTGCGAATACTGACAAGTGCTTGCACTGACTGAGCAGGTCTACTCAAAGCTGTATGGTTCTTTCTTCAAAAAATCATCCCAGACAAATCTGCATAGTGCTCATGTGATTTGACCATTACATATGTAATGTATGGATTTTAAAAGAGACTGTGACCCATGAGTTTGTTTCGGTGTTTCTTCTCAGGGTAGTCCACCAGGAAACACCGGCTATATCTAGTTTACATATAAATATGCAATAAGAAGAAACTTTTAGCTTTAATATACCTACCAACTTACTGATATTCCACTATCTCTAAGAGACGAGAAACCGCAACAGTGATGAGAAAAATAAGTTTCTAGGTATCGAAGCGCTGGCCAAAGCATTAAGGGATTTAGCGACGTTGAAATCGCATAAAAGTGCCATTAAATTTTTAAGTGCCGGGATGTTGTAAAACCCAGTCTAGGTCAACGTCTGGTGGGTGAAATCTGCAACGTAAAAGTAGCTTATGTGAAATGAAATACGACGAATAACATTTATCTGATAATATTAATCACGTACCTATGTACCATTTTTATTCTTATGACATGTACTCGTATGTGTCAGCGTATCTGCAAGATACCATACCGATACTAGCTTGATGTACTCAAGACAATTGAGAAGCGAACCAAGAGGATCATTGGCAATGATGCATGTCGAATCGAAGACTGTCGGTTTTCTACCGGCTGCATTTCGGGGAGTGTGCATCGGAATTGCATAATCTAATTCCGCCTAGCCCGTTCCATCATCGGACCACCAAGCGTACGGCGATGCGCCGCCGGTACATGGTGGACATCCCACTTATACTCACAAAACATTTTGGGAACACATTCATTGTGCGTACAGCTAAGGAGTTGAATTCCGTGCCGGAGTCTGTGTTTCCTGATAGCTAAAACCCGGGAATCTTTAAGTCAAGAGTGAAGAGGTTACTTCTAGGTGAGCGTTCTCCATCGTCGATCGCATCGTCGCTTTCCATCAGGTCAGATAGCGGTCAAGCGCGAACCTATCAGCAATAAAAAATGATAAAATTATATTTACAATTAAATTTTATCCTTTTTTTTTAATTGGTTTTCATAAAGGGGGTGAAAGTATTCATGAATATAATTACAGAACTTACCAATGGTTAATTATATATTTATTATTTAGGCTATGTTATTCCACAGCTGGGAAAGACATCCCCCATTTCATTCCAGCTCCCGTTATCTCTGGTCGTTTCCAGTCAACCTGTCGGAAAGAAATCCAGAACGCGTGCGTTTTTTGGCCTAGATCGTGACGACACCTACCTTCAGTTACCCACTGAGAGATTATCTTTGTGGATCTGACCGCATGTATTCTGAAAGTACCAGTAATGCCAGTGAGTCATTAGTCCCGATCCAACCTAACTTCGTCTCCAACATTGGCTATGCCTGCCAGTTTGATTTTTATAATCCTACACTCTATCGTTTTTTGACAAATCTTAAGAGCGGCCAACCCAAGGTACATTTTCATACAACAGCTCTTTCGTGATTATGATGTTATTACACATCTTTCTCCAGATATTTTGGAGACACAGATATCTTGTGGATTTTATTTAGGCTTCTATAGAAATCAAAACGTAAATTTGTGTAAAACTAATCCAGTAAAGACCTGAAAATTTGCTTTTTTGCGTGAGCTTTGGCCCTGCATAATGTACTCATATATTTAAAATATAAAAAAAAACTTCTTTATAAGCCTTGCACATTTATCCGAGATTCTAAATGCTGTCAATTTTTCTCAAAAACTTTTAAAGGTTTTAAAAATCACGTATTTCTTAAAACAAGCTACAAAGCTTGTTGTATTTGACAACAAATATTCGAGAAAATCGTGGAATTAGAATCAGAATCAGAATAGTTTATTTCAAATAGACCAATTACAGGCACTTTTGAATTGTCAAAATGTCGGTCAGTCCATAAAAAAAGTGTAGCTAAATTGCACGTTCCAAAGCGTACATCTCTATGGAGAAGAACGTGCAAGAAACTCCATGGATTACCAAATGCCAACAGAATTTTCATGCGTCATCGCGCTGGATTATGTTAGATGAAGCAACAAGCTTTTAAACTATGTTCGACGTTGACGGTAGACAAGTGGAGAAGGGCACTCGTTTAGACATCTGTACCTCTACCATGAGTTTTAAGCAATAGTATTCGTCGCTACTCGATATCGACGCCGTAAATATTTTGTATGGCAAATTTTGCAGCGCCTCTAGCGGTCACTTGCAGAACAAAAATTTGCCATTCAAAATATTTACGGCGTCGATATCGAGTAGCAGCGAATACTATTGCTTAAAACTCATGGTAGAGGTACTGAGCTTCGGTCAAAGACCAAATAACACAAAGAAAATAAAAACATTTATCAGTACATTTATGTTAGCGTGAGTAGATCATATATAATAATAATATACAGAACTCCTAATTTTTTTTTTCACGTACCTGATTAATTTCTGTAGTGAAAGTGAAAACGCATATGGGCTAGCACTTTCACAACGGGAACTTTTCGCCCTTTAAATATGGCTGACGAATAAAAATGAGTGCGTTTTTATATATTTTTCATAACGTACTAGCCATTTTAATTATTTTTAATTAAATTTAAGATCAAGAAAATTCAATGCTTGCTATTTATATCTTTACGCAGCGGATACAGCTCTTTCACTTTGTGTGACTTTAAGCCATCTTATAAGGCACATTGTGTGCGACTTTCGGAGCCATATGTCATCATTGCGAACACCAAGATAGACCAATTAACTTACCTTTAATGTGTACAAAAACGATAAAAATTTAAACTGAACAAGAAAGGTGGCTGAATGACTGCTACTTAGAACATTTTGAGTAATATTGTAGTGTCACAATTCTCACAAGAATCAAGAACATATTGTATATAAACTGAAAGTTGTCACGCCTCTTGTGGACATTCACAATTCTGCTGTACTAGTAAACAAACAAAGCGTGAATTCGAAGCGTGAAGCGACGTGTGGATTTCAAAGCAAAAAATATGATCCAGTTGTAACAGTTAGGGATGCGCATTCACTGTTCCGCATCATAGGATTGGAACTTTAAAAACGTGTTTGAGTAAAAAGAACATCAGAAACAAAAATTGTGAAACTCTCCACTTTTTGTAGAACTTAGTCCAGTTGCCATTGCTTTCTAAGACTATGTGAATCTCTTTCAGAACGAATCCATGACTCTAGACTTCATAAGGCTTCAGCCTTGCTGGGCCATTACGGTTTTGCTGACATCTCTTTGTCTCGTGCTCGGCCAGACGGGCTGGAAGTCGGGACCTGGGGCGAGGGACTGGCGGCGGTGACCACTTACGCCGGGTGGCGTGAGTGGTCACCGTCGCCGATCGCTCCTACGAGCACTCGGCGGTGCTCCACCCGAGCGGGGCAACCTCCACCGTTTGCTCCATCGAGTTCTCCGTGTGGTTCACACAATGGTGACACCCGGGCGTTTCTTTCTCCTGAATCTGGTGCAAAAACCTCCTGAAATTGCCAGTGCCCACCCTTGTCTAGGTGCTTTTTGAGGATTTTACTCCAAAAAGAAAAAAAATGTGTTTCTTAATGCTTTTGATATTCTACTGTTGGAAAAAAATATGGCTGCGAATTTTTTCATCGTCTTTCATTATTTTAGTTGGGTAATCATCAAGACTCTTTTGGAAGCAAGAGGGGGTGTCAGGCTTTTATTGATTAAAACCCATCTGTGTTCTTTAAGTTGCCGTTTGCAATTTCAAAGCCACAATAACTCTTTCAAACAATCCTGCACCTTGGCAGGAAACAAATGAGTACTGAACTTACAATTCAACATCTATCACAAAACTCCAAAGAGCACATAGCAAGGAGTTATGTTTGATCCTATTCAAGTGAGTGCCGGATTGAAAGCTTACACTGAGCGTTATTCTGCCACTACGGAATTTCTCTTGGGATGAATCTATGTCGAAATAGATGGCTTGAACAACGTACAAACGTCGTTACGTTTGCTAGTGTTTTGTTTAGTTCAGGCAAAATATCTAATGTTCGTGCTCCGGATTCTCTGGATACTGTTCATATTTCTATTCTAACTACGACTCATAGAAAAACGGTGGTTTGTTTCTGAATTTAGTGTGTTTCTTTTTATCACACGGCGAAATTTATTATCGGAATAAAAGAAACTAGTGAATTTGTCTAGTTTGTTTGACATGTTATAATAGTGATTGAACGTAATTTTGTCTAGAAATAGGGATGGGAGAATTTTAGTTATTTGGGAACTTTTTTCATGTATTCTGAAAGACCCTAAAATTCTTTTTTAAGGTGAAAAATCATCAAATAACTTCTTCCTTATAGATGAAGCGAGACAGCATATCCGACTTTTGCTGACTAAAACCCACCCTTGTTCTCTAGGCGAAGCAGGCGGTGAACCTCACCGACCTCGGGATCACCGGGGGCTTCCAGATGCGGCATACCGCAACTGGTGCCCTGATGTTGGAGGTCCCCGGAGCCAACAGCGGCCCCACCGCAGACGCCCTGGCTGAAAAGATCAGGGCGATCTTGGACACGGAGGAGGCCCGGGTGTCCAGGCCCACAAGATGCGTCGACATGCGCATTATGGGCCTGGACGATTCCGTCGAGGTCGAGGAGGTCGTGGCCGCTGTCGCCAGGACGGGTGGGTGCCCTGCCGATCAGGTCCGGGCAGGCACCATCCGTGTTGACGGCACTGGCATGGGGGCGGTTACAGTGAACTGCCCCCTGTCAGCGGCCAGGAGCATCACCGGGGAGGGTAAGCGACTCCTGGTGGGCTGGGTCTCCGCGCGAGTCAAGCTGCTGGAGCCCAGACCGCTGCGCTGCTATCGCTGCCACGTGGGCCACCACGTGGGGGTCTGTTGCGCAGCGGAGGAAGATCGCAGCGACCGCTGCTTCCAGTGCGGTCAGCCCGGCCACAAGGCCGATACCTGCAGTGCAGCGCCGCACTGCTACGCATGTGCGGCGGCAGGCAAGTCGGCCGACCACCGGGCTGGGAGCAGGACCTGCGATCCCCCCGCCAAGGCCAAGGGCAAGGTCCCAAGGCCCATCCCCGCGAAGGTGCTCACCGCCGCGGCTGCCCCGTTGGCTGCCGCCGCCATCGCCTCCGCAAACGCCGCCGCCGCTAACACCGCGGCAGGACCCTCACGGAGGGCCCGGGAGGAGACTGTAATGGACTGCCAATAACGGCTCCATTACGTCTCCTCCAGGCGAATATCAACCACTGCGCCCCCGCTCAGGATCTGTTGCTCCAGAGCATGGCGCAGTGGTCGATCAACATCGCCGTTGTCACCGAGCCGCACTTTGTCCTGCCCAGAGCCGACTGGGTTCAGGACCTGACCGGCTCGGTGACACTTATTTCGTCGGCCGCCGCCGGTACCCCGGCGCTCGAGGCCGTCAAGAAAGGTCGGGGTTGCGTGGCAGCACGGTTCGGGGACATAGTGGTGGTAGGCGTCTACCTGTCCCCGAACAGATCTCTCGCCGAATTGGATAGCTCCCTTTTGGAGCTGGATGCCGTCGTTGCTGGGTTTGACTCCAGCCTCCCCGTGGTCGTTTGCGGGGACTTCAATGCCTGGAACGAGGCTTGGGGTTCCCGGTTCACGAACCAGCGAGGTCGAAGGGTGGAGGAATGGGCCCTAGGGCAGGGCCTAGTCGTACAAAACCGGGGTTCTGTCCCCACGTGTGTGCGGATGCAGGGCGAGTCGGTGGTGGACATTACGTTCGCCAGCCCTGCACTGGCACCGCGTGTCGTCGACTGGCGCGTCATAGAGGAGGTGGAGACGTTCTCCGACCACCGGTACATCCGGTTTGACGTCTCCGCCCAGACCTCGACCGTGCCGGTCCGGCAGACCCCGTGTGGTCCGCGTTGGGCGCTGAGGCAGCTGGACAGGGACCTGCTCCAGGAAGCCGCGATAGTCCAGGCCTGGGTGCAAGCACCGGACAGGCCTGTCGACATCGACGTCGAGGCGGACTGGTTCCAGGTGGCCATGTCGCAAATATGCGACACGGCCATGCCCCGAGTCCGGCCAGGACGTGCCCGGCGCCAAGTACACTGGTGGTCGCCAGAGATTGCGGCACTGCGCGATGCGTGCAATGCTGCGCGACGCCGGTATACTAGACACCGCAGGCGCCGCACCCGTCCACCGGGTGCGGAGGCCATAGAGGCGGAGCTGTATGAGGGATACAGAGCTGCAAAGCGCACCCTCCGAGCGGAGATAAAGCGGGCCAAACTCGAGGCCCGCAACGTGTGGCTGGAGTCTCTGAACGTCGATCCGTGGGGACGCCCATACAAAATGGTGATGGAGAAGCTCCGCCCATGGGCTCCCCCGCTGACTCAGAGTCTCCGGCCCCAGCTCGTGGAGGGTGTGGTGAGCGCTCTGTTCCCTACGCGAGGGGAGCATACTCCCCCGCCTATGGCTCCGCCACCAGCAGCGGTGTCCGATGCGGACCACGACGGCAACGACGGCAACAATGCTCCAGAGGTGACCGAGGTGGAGATGAGAGTGGCGGTGCGAAGGCTGAGTGCCAAGAACACCGCCCCAGGACCCGATGGCTTGCCTGGAAAAGCCTGGGTCCTGGCCATGGAGGAACTCGGGTCTCGATTGAGAGGGCTCTTCAGCGCATGCATGGAGAGGGGCCAGTTCCCGCTTCGCTGGAAGACGGGGAAACTGGTCCTTATCGCGAAGCCGGGGCGCCCCGCGGACTCTCCGTCCGCGTATCGGCCCATTGTGCTGCTCGACGAGGTGGGCAAGCTCTTTGAAAGAGTAATTGCAGACCGCCTCGTCGTGCATCTGGCACGGAAGGGGCCGGATCTTGCGGACGGCCAGTTCGGATTTCGCAGGAGGCGCTCCACTGTGGACGCCATCATGCGCGTGCGAGCCCTCACGACGGGGGATGCGGTGTCCCGGGGCAGGTGTGTCTTGGCGGTGTCTCTGGACATCGCCAACGCCTTCAACTCCCTGCCCTGGAGTTGCATTGGTAGGGCACTCCGGTACCACCGGGTGCCCGACTACCTCTGTCGGGTGATCGAGGCCTACCTGTCGGACAGGTTCATCATCTACCCCGGTCATCAGGGGGAGTTGAAACGGCGAGAGATGTCGTGCGGTGTTCCGCAGGGATCGGTACTAGGACCGCCCTTGTGGAACATCGGGTACGACTACGTGCTGCGCGCCGACCTCCCCGACGGGGTCAGCGTGGTCTGTTACGCAGACGACACGCTGGTCCTGGCGCGGGGACGGTCGTACCAGGCGGCGGTCGAACTAGCGACGCGCGGGGTTGCGACAGTCGTGGAGAGGATACAGCAGTTGGGACTCGAGGTGGCATTGCACAAGTCCGAGGCCATGTGTTTTCACGGCCCTCGGAGCGCGCCACCTCCGGGCTCCCAATTAACGGTAGGAGGAGTTCACATCGGCGTCGGGTCGACGATGAAGTACCTGGGACTCGTCCTCGACAGCCGGTGGAACTTCAAGGAGCACTTCCGACGTCTGGCTCCCAGGTTGAATGCGACTGGGGCTGCGCTCAAGCGGCTCCTGCCGAACCTAGGGGGTCCAGACGCCTCCTGCCGGAGGCTCTACGCAGGCATCGTTCGGTCCATGGCCCTTTACGGTGCGCCGGTGTGGGCGCCATCGCTACGGAAGCGAGTGGCGGCCCGGCTAACCGCCTGTCAGAGGGTCATGGCCATCCGGATGATCCGCGGATACCGTACGGTGTCCTGCGAAGCGGCGAGCCTCCTTGCTGGCCTACCACCGTGGGATTTGGAGGCAACAGTCCTTGCACACATGCACGACTTACGCGTGGAGATGCAACGTCGGGGCGAAACTCCGCTGCCGCGACAAGTCGCGGCATGGCGGACAGAGCTCCGGCGGGATCTCATGGTGAAATGGCGAGAGCGATTGTCGCAACCTCGTGCTGGGCACGCCACGATCGAGGCGGTAAGGCCCCTCTTTGAGGCGTGGCTGGAAAGGCCCCACGGCGTCGTCACCTTCCGTTTGGCGCAGGTGCTGACCGAACACGGCAAGTTCGGTCCGTACCTGTACAAGATTCGTGCGGAGACGACGCCCGGGTGTCGCCACTGTGCGGACCGCCCGGTGGACACGGTGGAGCACACAGTCGAGGTGTGCCCCGCTTGGGAAGAGCAGCGCCGTGTCCTCGTGGGGGCGATCGGCGGCGATCTCTCGCGCCGGGGCTTGGTTCAAGCCATGCTCCGGAGCGAGGAGGAATGGCAGGCGGTCGCCTCCTTCTGCGAAGCAGTAATGCTAGTAAAGGAGGAGGCCGACCGCCTTAGGCAAAGGCGGACACGCCGCCGCCGCCGCCGGGTTTCCGATCCCAATTTCCGGCCACCGTAGGCGCGGGCTCGCGGACGGTGGGCAATGGGTAGCTCGCTGTCCGTCCGTCCGGTAACAGACCGGTCCGAGCTCAGGTCGTCTACGGCGCGCACCGTTCCCGCGCGCCTCAAGGAGTTGTCAGCAAACTGTAGGGGTCCAGCAGGGCCGAAGCCTACTGGGGCCAAAGGTCATGCGAGAGTGTCACCACGGGCCCCGGGACAAAGGCGAGGAATGGAAAGGTAGGTTTTTAGTCAGTAAAAGTCTGACACTGTCTCCCGCCCCACCCAAGGGCGGGATTCGTCATTGGATGATTTTACCTACCACAAAAAAAAAAAAAAAAAAAAAAAAACCCTTGTTCTCTCAGGTGTCCTTTACGAAACAAGGCCGGGATGTCTCTTTCGAACAAACCTGCACCATGTCTTTGAACATATGTTTGAATTTATGCTTTAATTTATTAACAGTTAGGTTCAAAATATTCTACGTAGGTAATCATCGAAACATTTTGTAAAGTACGGAAAAGTTCTGAACTGAAAACGACAGGGATGACGTGGATGTCAAAACCAAAGCTCGATCAGGGTAACGAAACTCTTCAGGCTTCTATTTTGAGTTGCCATTGAAAAAATAAACTTATATAAATATCATTAAGTTGGATCTACAACTAAAATAAAGTTAATCATAACTAAATGTAATAATTTACTTTATTTTAGTTCTCGTTTTCTCTCATAATAAGCTAAAAATAGCCTGAAGACACAGGAGGCAGTTAAAGTGGGTTTAATTTTATTACAAAACAACTAAAATTTGATCCACTTAATAAACATAATGGAGTTTATTATATCAACAAAACAATATTAGTTTTCAAACTTAAGATAGATTTATTCAGCTGGTAACATTTAATTATATTACATCGTTTCTCATGTTATTTATTTTCCATTTAGTTAAAACAGAGCCTAAGTGCATGTTAAAGAATTTATCAGCTTATGAATATTTCATAGTAATGCTTGTCTATTCATTGCCATAAAAATCATAAAAATACAGCCGTCCAAGAATCAATAGTATCACAGTTTATGGCGTCTTCACCCTGTGAAAAAGTACTAAAAAAAACCGCAAGTAGCACTATGATCATATACGAGTTATTCCAACTGAAGTGAGATGAATAATTTGGTCGAATGTGTACGCACAGTGGGGGCCAATAAAACAACATAGTCTAAAGGACTACCCGATTTCGATACGTCTAGTTAGGTAGGGTTTAACCCAGGATTTTGGGCTTTATACATTCGAATATATTCGCCAATGACTTTTCTCGCTCTCCATTTCAAAACAGTGAAGAGCTTCCGATAGTGTTTCCAAGAGGAATTTCGTAGATCTGGGATTTTCAAAGCGTTACATTTCTTTTAGTTGACATTTGCTTTTTCAGGCTCACTGAGCAAACACGGATGTGATAATTGATTTATTTTTTCGCATTGGTAGTCAACAGCAAAAATCGTACAGGCTTGTTATATGATGATTGAAAGAAAATAATCTAGTTGCCGGATTTAATAATGGATATTTTTAAAGAAGTCCATTTAAAATCATTTAAATAATTTTTAGGTCAAATAAATTATTTCACAGCAAATAAACAGATTTTTTAACAAAACTAGTACTAGAAATAATTATGGATTGATTGATTTTCAGTTAATTTGGGTAGTATTTATTTAATTCCAGTAATTACTAATGTTTGAAACCGCTTGCTCCGTCACTCATCACTGAAGGTTCATTGGAAGACCAGCGTTAGTCAGTATTTCTTTTATTATTATCTGTGTGGCAATATTGCTGAAATGAACTGTGAGGTACACACAATGTGTTGTGTGTTGTTGTCTTTATTTATTTAATTTAAGTTGTGTTAGCCTGGTGACTGTCTCCAAATAAATATTTTATCTTTCTTCTTTTCTTTCTTTCTATTACCGATTAAGAGCGGCTAATCCGAGATCCATTTCCATACACACGCTCTTACGTGATTATGAAATTATTACACATCTTTCTCCAAATATTTTGGAGTCACAGATATCTTATGGATATTATTTAGGCTTCTATTGAAATCAAAACTTAAATTTGTGTTAAATAAATCCAGTAAAGACTTCTAAAAATCTGTTATCTTGCATCAATATTATGGCCCTTCATATTATACTTATAAATTAAAAATATATAAAAAAAGTTT
Source organism: Leucania comma (assembly GCA_958295575.1). Lineage (NCBI taxonomy): Eukaryota > Metazoa > Arthropoda > Insecta > Lepidoptera > Noctuidae > Leucania > Leucania comma. The sequence continues at coordinate 10,768,051 of OY282470.1, forward strand.
CTTTATAATCCTGGCATATAAGTCGAGATTCTGAATGACAAAATTTAATACAAAAATTTTTAAGGTTTTAAAATAGCACTTTTATCGGATTTTTTTTTTTTGTAAAATATTCAAGTAAATGTCGGAATTACCAAATGCCAACAGAGTTTTCAGGTGTCATCTCTCTTTTTTGCATTGCCTTTTCGTCAAACATTGCGCTAGACTGCAGTAGATGAGGCAACAAGCTTTTTAAACTATGCTTACGTTGATGCTAGACAAGTGGAGAAGGTCCCTCTTTTTTATAAACTAGTGCTTCACTGCAATCCTACCTGATGGTAAGCAGTTATACAATCGTTAATGGTGAGGCACGCTAGTTTATTGAGAGCCTATTCACTCTAGCCTTGAAGACACCCAAATTATAATCAGATGGGAAGATCGCAGCAGGCAAATTTTTCCAGTCCTTCGATGTACGCGGTATGAACAACGAGGCGAAACGCTTGCTCCGGACCGTAGATGTTTCAACAACGTAAGGGTGGATACTCGCCCTACGTCGGGTGGTCCGATGGTGGAATTGAGATGGCGGAATCAAGTCATGCAATTAAATAATAACTTCTGTTATCTATAACATTTGTCCAGTATTTCTGTATTGAGTCAATATAATTCGATTTCTAAAGGTGCAAAATGTCCATCAGAACAGACTTAAATCGAACCCAATAAATGCCAAAAGCATCATCAAAATCCTTTGTAAAGGATATAATTATGACAGTGTACGTGCACTTCAGTTCCAACCCTTCGGAAACCACTTGATAATATCATTAATTTGCGGAGTCCATGATACGCCTGAGTACCACCCCTCCTATCCCGAATATTGAACAAAATAGTGTAGTCATCGTTATTGCGTCGTTATCGACAAATTTTTGATCGACACTATAGAGGAGTTGTAATCGTTTTCTGACGTGGTAATAACATCGAATTTTACGAAAGACGGTTATAAAAAATCACGTTACTACAAAGGTTTCCGGCAGACAGGTATTACAGCATGTTTTTATAGATTTTCAGAAATATGCGGAAAAGAGTGTAAAGCCCCACATACCTCTGGTAAAAAGAAAGGATCCTTCGACCAAACGAGTCGTTATATCAGATCTGGACAACTGCCCGATAGATGATTTTGAGCTGTTGTATAAATGTACAAATCACGCGGAGAACTCTAGTTACGCGATAAAAGATGTAGCTACAATTTAGAAGAATTTCTATTAAAAATGTTGACGCTTTGTCACGATGCCTGCTTATCTTTTTGTTAGTTCAATTATTTAGTATGTTAAAACTAGGATACTGATGGCAAGACCATGTTAAAAGTTAATGAAATAAAGCCAAGCATAAATAATAGTTTGAGTAACAGTTTCTTCATAAAACTTAATTTTAAAACTTTATGGAGAGCGTTTCCCTTTTATGACGCATCAGTGAGTGCCTCTATAATATTTTATGTACGCCCCGACGCTAGCGCTGTATCTTTTGATGGTATCGAGACTATTCAGTTTGATCTGCTGGAAGGCAATAAGATGTGGCTTTAAGATGGAATATAAAAGCCATTTTGGGATTGAAGTTCAGTTAAATTTTGTCTGGTATGCCAATATTTTTGCATGTGTATCATTTCTTGACGGCTTAACATCACAACCAGTGTCGAGAGTTATGTTATAATGCCATTTCTCATTAATTAATTGCTTCAGTTTCGTAGTCGTATCCGCGACTGTTGAATGTGGGATATTAGGTTTAATTCGATTGGCCTGTTGGTCTAGTGGTTAGTGGCCCTGACTGCTATGCCGAAAGTTGTGGGTTCGATTCCCACCCAGGACAAATGTTTGTGTGATGAGCACGATCATTTGTTCTGTGTGTGGGTTTAATTTCTCTATAATATGTATGTATTTAGAAAAATTTAAGTATGTTTATCAGTTGTCTGGTAACCATAAGCTAGCTCTGCTTATCTTGGGACTAGATGGCGTTGAGTCTATCACTCCTTTTTTTATTTTATTTTTTCTTTTGAGGAAAAAAAGCGTGTAAAGCTGTGTGTCCTACACCTGATCTCTCCCCAATCGTGTTGGATTGCTGTCCCAAAGGACTATGACAGTAATGTAACGACATCTAATAAGGAAGAATAAATAATATACATATATCTCGAACCTACCAGGCTAATCTTCGTTGAGATTGGCCACCATGATCGGTCATGAGGGGGTTAATGTCATATCTGTTTTTTTTTTCATGAGGAGCATTATAATTTTTTACTGAAACTTCTTAAGTTCTTTTATTAGTGAGAAATCACTAAATCAAGCTGCCAGTAATCCAATAAACTTTACTTTTAAAAGTCCATAGGTATCCATAGACAATTCGTATCCAATCTGCCCATGCACATGACTTTACGATGTATAAAAAGCAGCCGGACAGGTGTAATACTGCATGTATGGCCTTCATTTAGACCAGGGATACTCGACGTTTTACGGGCACTAACATTCGTATAAAGTATACTCGTATAACCGGACCGTTCTCGACAAGCGCCATATCCGGCGTGGTTAAATTCTAACCCTTTATGTACACTTAAAAGTAACTTATTGAGATTTAAAACTGGTTTAGGTGCTTTGGCAAGTGAAAAAAGATGATTTTTCATGTAAATTTATTTATGTTCTGAAAGACCTAACTTTCCTTTTTTCTTGAGGTGGAAATTGGAGTCTGGGTAGAACGGTAAGTAGTATAAGACTTTTACTGATTAACCTTTGTTCTTTCGGACGATGAGCAATTTAAATTCTTAATTCTTTATTGATTTAAATCTGACATTGTGTTCATTATTGAATTGAATCTGACTTTGTCTTTGTCTGTGTTTTTTAATAAGGATCAATATATCTCAGAACCCTGAGGTCCTGGATCTTTGGAAGGCGAGCAAGAGGCCGAAAATATATCTCAGAAGCCTTTTAGACACTTTTGATGGGACGTGGTACCAATCGACGATTATCCCTGTACGCGCTATGTTAATGCACCTAAGGAAAACCCCTAAAACAAAGATAGCGCTATAGTTTTTAGAATCTTAAATGGACTCGTTACCAGGAACTTGGTTAAAACTATGCCTATGCCCCTGCCTGAACAATGTTATTAATATCTATCGATAAAAAGGCGATGACTTACACACTCAATAAATAAGCTCTCCAAAACTGTTGCTTTTGAAGTAGCAACAAAAGGGTAATATATCCTGAGTGCTAGAGAAATGGAGCGGTATACGACGACTATCAGAACAATTTCGGAAGTACGGTCAAGATCCCTACCAGCACCTTACTGGATTATACATTCTTCTTCCGAGGACGTTTGCTCTTGCAAATCTCTACTCAAACTAAACAGTAAAGGAAAGAGAGAGGTGGGAGCTCTGTTTCTTGACAGTGTTCATTACGACCGACCAATGAAGTTAAGCCGGAGATGAAAAACAAGAATTCTCCCGAGACCCGGGTCCGTGGGTTCGGTAATGCCCAACAGTTCATCATAAAACAGCTCTGTGGATTACATCTCTCTTAGTCTGGCTGTTTACCCTAGGCATGTTAGAGCAAAATAAATCCTACCAATACAGACCTACTGTTTAGTGTTTATTGGACCGCGCAAGCCTCACCACAATGTGAGCTGACGTGACACGAAAAAGTTTTAATAAAAAACCTTACCTTTTTTTTAATTGATTTTCTAACCAAATAATAAGTGAATGGGAAGTAGATACGGCAGTCATTGTGCCAATATTAGAGACGGCCGTTATAGAAAAAGCATTTTTTTCAGAGAGGAAATCCTCAGGGAAGTCCTCCACTCTGGGGTGAGCCGAAGGGTCTGGCAGATTCATATTAACAAAAACTACCCAGGTGTTATAATTTACCACCTGTTATATTACCCTTGCACCATTGCGACGGGGGCTGCGGATGCATTGTGACTTATGCTGCTTATTGCAAAAGCCTAGATCACCATTTGAGGAGGCTCTCGTTGGGCAGTTTGACCAAGGGCTTAGTCCAGAGAGCAGTGATCCTAGTCAGGCGCGTATAGGTAGGAGATTCCTGTTTCAGGAGTTCTGACCAGTAGCCTTGGACCCTGTTCCTGATGCTAGGCTAAATAATGTTTTTAATTGTTTTTTTTTTCATATTCTTTTAATAAAAACTATATATTTTAAAATGTAAATTATATGTATCTGAAACGAGTGTATACCACAATCGCAGTGGTAAGTACCTTCTTTGAGGAGTGGCTGGAGCAGCGCCTCGGTGTCCTCACCTTCCGCCTGACGTTAGCAAGGTTTTGGGACGTTCCTGTTTCGGATTCAAGTGGAAAAAACTCCCAGGTGTTATTATTATGCGGACTGTCGACTGACATATGGTAGAGGTGTATCCTGCTTGGGTGGAGCACCGCCGTATCCTTGTACAGGTGATCAGCGACCACCACCCCTCATACCCGGTTCAGGTTCAGTTATACATTGGACTAAAACATTTTATACAAGCAAACACAAAGAACAAACAAATTAGAGAGTAATAACTATTATCGTCGGATGTATTTCTAATTAATACATGTACCTACTCAAGAAAATACTGTGCTATGGGTACCAGTTAACCCTCCTATGTCTCTCGTGTTAAAACTATCAACAATAATATGCCTAAGCTTGCAGCCAAAGCCTTGTTGAAAAGATTAGGCAGTCAGCAAGGGTTTACCCGACCGTTTTACTCACAGCGCTCCAATGAAGATCTATTCACATTTTCTAGTGATTGACAATCGGGGAACAGCGGTCGACCTACAGCAAATACCGGATAAAACCGGAATGCAATCGATAGGATGGGATTACTGGCATCCGATACAGTTGTTTGGCTGCTATTTACTGTAATAACAACCCAGCATTTTGTTTTCAATCTTTTTTGTATTATAAATGTTTTGAATTCAAAAATCATTGTTTGTGTGTTCCGGCTTTGAAAGAATTGAAGCGATTTAATTTTGGAAAGCTTTTTTGATTTTTCGAATTTTAAGTTACTTTCGGTTTGTGGTCGATTGCAATGTTGGGTTAGGTATTAAATACATAGCACTTATGCAGAAAAGTTTTAGGAATACTTTGCTGCTACCTTCAATCTGTAAGTCTCTTTCTTCAGATTAATAAAAATATCAATATTTCTATTCATATCTCACAAAATCCAAGACCTTATCTGTTTGGAAAACAACCAAATAGACACGTAAAATAAAAACATATACAGAATTGAAGTTAACCAATGTTTTGTCACGTAGGAAATGCCACTATTACGCCAACGCATAATGTACGCAAACTTTACGAGGGCCGCAGGGCCCGGGGCGAAAATATGACGTACGACGAATAAATTACTTTTTTCTTGTCGAATGTTTGTTCCAAGTTTTCCAACATTTTTTTATCTATTCCCGAATTGTTTACTTTAGGCGTTGCATGGTAAATATTGTAGTTTGATAGCCACTCGCGTGTATTAGCCTTTATGTATAGATATATGATTCTTATTGACGACCAAGTTTTTGGATCATGTTGGTATTTGATGACGTATATTTTTTTCTATTAGAGGTAACATGTCAGTTCGTAAATTTGCAGCTGTTCCAGGTCAGTTACCCAGACTTTTCTCAGGGTTTGTTGTACGTCTATGTACCTACACGTGCAGCTTGTGTGTGAGTGATTCACACCCGAAAAGAAAAAAGAAGAAAGAAAAAGAGTTCCAAATAACAACGAATTCAGGGCGCTGACGGGGTTGCCGCGACACTGTAATGCCTCGACTATGTTTGCCGCTGCTGGCATCGACTGGGTGACTGAGCAGGATACGCAGCAGCCCCAACAGTATTCTGATGATGATAGCCGACATATTCGACTGTTAGGTACATAATGACTTCCAGTGACTTGCATTTCACCTACAGCCGTCAGTTATGATTGTAACTGTGTGTGTGATCCATGGGTTAAATGAAAGTGAACCCTGGGGCCCTGGAACGAAGGCAAAGAATGAACAGGAGTGGAATTTTAATCTGTAAAATTCTCACACAATCTCCTGCTCCGCCCAAGGGCGGGAGATGTTATTGGATGATTTTCCCACCTAAAAAAATAAAACTGTGTGTGTATATTTGAATGTTGTTTGTTTGTTGGTGTTATGCGAAGTCTTAAGGCCATGTTCTTCTCCTTTTGAACTTTTTTTAAACCATAGGAAATCATAGAGAAGAGAAAAGAACACCATGAAACTTTATTTTAATTAAATTGACTATATGACCAAATGCTTGGCAAAAATGAAAACATGATATAAATTAGTAGGCTCGATAAAAAAAAATCGCGAATCTGACCCTAATTTACGATTTCAAACGTATTTATCTACGAGATTACGTTTCGGAAATATTTGAAAGTTAAAAAGCGCTTTATAAAAACAAAAATCTTGAATAGTTATTGTGTTTTTTTTTTATATAAAAGTAAAACCGCTGTTTTGGGGCCGCGAAGTCGACATAGTCCCGAGCGAGGTATATACAAAAAAAAAAAAAACAGTGACTAGAACCGGCCCTTAATTTCATTGCTTAAATAAATGATATTATTATATGTTATCTACATTGTCCTGTGCATGTATGCAATACAGCCTAGAGCTTGTGCATGTTCATTGACACTATGTCAGCTTAAAAACCCTCGTACTATTCGACACAATCTTATGCATCTAATTTGAGCAGTCAGGCCAAAATATTTGAGTTCTTCACAAAACCTATGTTTACCTAAACCCACAAGGTTGTAATAACATTATAATAAGAATATCTATGGAAAAATCCCAGTGATAAGGGTTTGACAGTCAAATTTCTATCAGATAATAGTATGAAAAAGTGACATGGCCAGACGCAGGAAGTAATTATGGTTTAAAAAAATCTTTTTCAAAAATATCTTGATCGCTTTATTATTAGGCTAAGTTTTTCTTGTTGACCTTTGACCTTGTTTGTGATGTTATATTTTTAGTAACTGTCCATATTGTTAAGATATATTTATGCTACTTTTTTTTTAAGGTTCGAAAACATCCAGTGATTCTTGCTCTTAAGCGCAGTGGGAGGGCGTGTCAGTTTTACTAACTTCCCTTTAACTGAGTAAAACCTACTTCTGTTCCTTACTGGGGCCAAAGGTTATGTGAGACTGTCACCACGGGCCCCGGGATAAAGGCAAGGAACGGAAAGGTAGGTTTTTAGTCAGTAAAAGTCTGACACTATTTCCCGCCCCACCCAAGGGCGGGATTTGTCATTGGATGATTGTACCAACCCAAAAAAAAAAAAAAAACTCCTGTTCCTTACTTACCTTTGTTCTAGGGCCCCGGGGTTCTCTTTCGTACAACCCAAGGCCCCAGTAAGCTTTGACCCTGCTAGGCCCCTACGCGTTTGCTGACGTATCCAATTGAAGCGCGCTTGGAACACTACGAGCCATATTTTTATGTAACTTGAACTTTTAATGTATTTAGTGACAATAATATAAATATTACTCTCCTTCCACTGTTATAGAGAGGTCAATAACATTGACAGTATTTTTTTACGTAGGAAATCATGAAATGACTTCTCCTTCTCTGGGTCGAGCGAAAAGGAGTGTTCTTTTTTATGGTAGGTAGCGGGAAGTGGGAAGTAGTGTAAGACTGTTAATGACTAAAAACCTACCCCGTTCCTTCGTTGCCTATCGTGCCGAGGCCGGGTATTCCTTTCGGAAGCTGACCCATGACCCAAGCAGGCTTCGACCCTGCTTGCCTGCATCTAGCAGGCTTCGACCCTGCTTGCCTGCATCTAGCAGGCTGGGCCTCTACGGTTTGCTAACAGCTCCTTGAGGCGCGCGGGAATAATACGCGCCGTCGACGACTTGGGCTCGGTCCGGTCGGTTACCTCCTAAAAAGGGTTGATATGAAAAAGCCATTACTGTACCAGTATTAGATAGACACAGAGTTATACTAGACAAATAGTACTATCTCTTTTATAATAACGAAATCATGATAGCAACACGTCATACTATTTTTTTGTTGTGGAATATCACCAAGTAAGTTATCCCACTAGGTGGAGCGACAGAGTGCCAGATTTTAACTGACTAAAACCTACCCGAGTTCAGGCACCTTTTACGTTTTATTTGTCCACGGTGACTCTTTCGAGCCATCCTGTAACCCTGCATCATAGTAAAGCCCCTGTTCTAAAATTTAATAAAGGTGCTATTCAAACCTCGGCTGCAGGCTGAGGATGCAGGCAGCACATGCGGAGGCTGCACGAATCCGGCAGCAGCTGCACGAAGCCAGCAGCAGCTGCACGAAGCCGGCAGCAGCTGCACGACTGTTTTTTTATTTAGTAGTATGGATTTTTGTGAAAACCATTCCGAATGCGGCTGCAACTGCAGATCACGAGAGCGCGTGGTGCCACCGTATGCGCTGCCTGTATCCGCAGCCGGCAGTTGAGGTTCGAATGATAGGTACCTTAAGTGTTCAAAGACAATCAAAAGTACTTGTAGCAGCCAGTATGCTTTAAGCTTCTCTTGACCCTTCACTGTACTTATAAGTGTACTGATGATACTATCATCATCTCCCTAGCCTTTTCCCGACTTTTTTGGGATTGGCATCCAGTCTAACTGGATGCGGTTGAAAACCCTTGTTTTACATGGAGCGACTGCCTGTCATACCTCTACAACCCAATTACTGAGCAACACGATACTTCTTGGATAAATTTTGTGTGACTGAGTGTGACCTTGGACCTAATAATCGAAGGAGTTTAGATCACCTTTCAAAACATTTCATTTATGATGATTGCGGATTTAAACTCAGCCAGGCCCACTACTTTGTGTAGTTTATTTCATCACACAGCTCTCAAAACGATGAAGGAAAACATCGTGAGGAAACCGGCATGTCCTACAACCAAAAATTCGAAGTCATGTGACCTCCACTAACACGCACCGGGCCCGCGTGTTAGGTTACGGCCTATTCTCTCTCCTAGAGAGGAGGCCTATATCCCAGCAGTGGGAACATTTTAAGGCTGATACTATGCTATGCTATTGAAAATACAGAGAGTATTTATGGTTTATGATTTCAATAAGATTTTAATCATCAGCGTATTATTGAAGTTCGTAAACGTTAACTGCTGAAAATAAATTTCACGAGGCTGTTTTTGACGATCTAACGGTAATATTAACGATCACAGAGGAAGAGTGACAAATTGGCGATCGCAGTAAAATTGAAGGATGAAAATACCTGACTACTTAGAACTTTTGTTTTAGGTGGGGAATCATTCAATGACTTCTCGCGCTCTACGACGGAGTGGGAGGGCCTGTCAGCCTTTTATTAAAACACACTTCTATGTTCCTTCTGTCGCAGGACCCTAAAGTTCCCTTTCGGATGACCCACGGACTATACTTAGAGGCACAATTAATTTTATTAAAGAATTTAAAGTACTCGTAGCGAAGCATATCTGGAGAATCGCTCAACCTGTGTTAGAAGTGAAAGCCCAGCATTCCGAACAAAAGCACTCTTTAACATTGTAAAATAACTCTTTATACTTCGTGTAATTTTGAAAGCTAAGTAATCTTAAATAACGACTTAAAAACGTTCTAGTCAAATATTCCAGGCACACAACATTAACAATCTTCCGGTGTGCATTAATTTATCAAATAAAGACCTGGCATTACAACTTTTCACTTAACGATTTCATCAAAACAAACTGGATCTCATTTTATCAATTGTCAAAGTTTTAAAACTTAATCCACTTAAGGGCCCTTAAAGGGGAGTGCACAGTGCGCATGACACGGCCCTAGCGGGAAACACCAAGGACATTAGGCAGACAGCCTGCGAGCAGAGAGCACGCCTCAGTCCCGCGCCACTCAAATATGGAATACGCGCGCGAACGGTGGTGTGAGACAAACGTAAACTTGCAAAACTAACTCGAAAAATTTTAGTTAAAAATTGTGACTTAATTTCAAAATGGAAAAAGTGCCACAGTGTGTTTGTTGTATTTAAAGATACACTAAAAAGTGAATTTATATGATATGATGTGACTAAGTTCTGTTTTATTTTACTGTGAATTTAGACCATTAAATTATGTAATTATGAGATATTCTGATTACGTAAAAATGAAGTTTTTGGCGTTCATTGCGTTGTGTGGTGAGTAGAGAAGTGAATATTTTTACAATTCTTATTGATAGTTTTATGTAGTAATTTTCAGGTTTGGTGGAAAATCGTGAAAAGATACAGTTATTTTACAAAATAATTAGTAAAACTAAACGTTTGGAATGTTTATTACATTGATTTTTAAAGAAAAGCTCAGTTCCATTAAAAAATTACGTGAAAATGTACAAAAAATGAGACACAAAACCCGGACAAGACCCAACATAATGTTGCCTACACATTTTTCTGGCCGCCACTATAAACTACCCCTAAGTTATCATAATTATCCTTCGTAGGGGTTAGGTACCCCTAGCCCATTGCCAATAACGTGGCGTGAGATTTATGATTATACCCACAATAAACGACCCAAAGTTTTAGTAGGGGTCCGATGCCCGGCTGCTAACCCGCCTTCAATACTACCCATATTTACTATTATAAAATATTTCTAAAATACACCCCTTTCGGACGTAAATCAACCAACGCAATAGTCCACACTCAGGGAACATGAAAGGTTAAAGGTTGGTCTCGTTAGTATGTGTACCGTAAAGGGTACTGTACAGATTTGGGCTTTGAATTCCTCGTTTTCGGACGGAGTTTGGAATCAGCGGTCGGGTCAAAAGGACTATTGAAATTAAAATTCGAAAATGGAGGAAATGTATTTGTAATTGTGATTCTGCTACGATTATAACTTTATAGTACTTTTGGATGAAATGTTTTGTAAATTTCAGATTAGATCAGTAGAATAGGTGTTTAAACAGAAATTATCTTCTTTATTATTGGGAATTTACTTTTGTGACATTTAAAATTTGGTTGCTGCAAAGATGTTATCCGTCTTGTTTGAGGGTGGGTTTTGTTCAAATAACTCCTACCGCCCTTCGTGAAAAGAAATGGACTTTTAGATTTGACTAAAAGTCACCCATGGTCTTTCAGTTGCCTTTTGCGTACCTACTAAGACTGCAGTGATTCTTTGAAATAATCCCGCAGCTGTAGCAGGCTTCGGCTTTGGCGAGCCCCGTCCATCATACTAACATCTCTTTGAGGTATGCGTAGACCCGACACGACCCGCCTTCGACATGGGCTTTGCCCTTTTTGGCCGCCTAGGTGATGATCTTAATAATAAACTCGATATTATAAAATAAAATTTTAACCTAAGAAACGTTTCACGAAATACAATTCCATATTCCATTAACAAATTAAGTCATAATTTAGTCTATGTCAAAAAGTAAGATCACAAGCGCAACTCAGCTGATAATTAAGGACGGTCGCGGTATCGGATGACGAGAATTCACTTTGTCACCGTCCGAAGACGAAGTTATGAGATTATACATCAAAGTTATATATAATATTATGTTATCGTCCCTTGAGAGCGACCTATTGGCTTCCCCGAGGAATTCGGAAATAGATGAAAGAACTTAACACTGTTGAAAAGTCTACCTTTTCAATTTTATTATATCTAAAAGGTAGATACACGTGTCCGATGTCCCTATGGGGTAAGGGAAACAGTTAACTTTGTCTTTTTGCCTACTTAGTGTCTGTCTTTAAGTGATCCAATTCTCTTTATAGTCTGTAATATAGTTTTAAAAGGAATAATACATATTTATATAGCTTGAACTGTCTAGCTTAATAGTAGTAGATTTTTTTTGGAGTAATACTACCGAAATAAAAGTATGCTATTGGCTATTCCAGGACATGGTGTAGCCATGTTCCAAGTTTCATTGAAATCTGTTTAGCCGTTCGTGTGTGAAAAAGAAACTCACAAACTGTAATTTTTATGATTTCAGTGATATTGTGATTAGAGTGATTAATTCCTTTCTTTTTAAACGGAAAACGTGCATAATACATTGCTACTGTTGTCTCAAATTCATCTGTTTTACAAAGTATATAACGCAATGAATTACGTTATTTGTCTACGTTTTGACAGATTTTCGACATTAATCGTCGCCGAGATCTGAGGGATAATTCTCTTATTTGTAAGGAACATTTGCGTCGCAGTCGCAATCTGTCAAAAACAAGTCTAATTTCCTTACATTTTGACAAATTTTTGACATTGATTGAGACTTATACGCTATCGCGACTTTAATTTAACTTTTTTTTTATAACTTTGAAATTGGAACTACGTACCCTAAAAAGGTCCCATACTAATCTGTTAATAAAACATCTTTCAGATTTCAAAGTCTGAAAGATCTGAAGTTTGTTCGGTGTTTCTTCTCAGTGTAATCAGTTAGGAAACACTGGTCTCATCTAGTTAAAATTACCAAAAAAAATGATTATGCATCATGAGAGTGTTATTTATAACCTAAATATTTGCAAAATATTCATAATTTTGTTTTTGGTTTTCTTTTTTTTCTAATCACTTTTACATATGGAGTTTACATCTCTTTTTTCCAACTGTCCTCGTCAGGTATGTTGGAAAAGATTTATATAGAAATAAGCATCACCTTTGTGCCTTTTTTCTGTTTCCTTCTTCTTTTCTTTTACGAGTATTACCTACATATGTGTGTATATGAATTGTTAATTAAATAAATAATAATCATTTATTATTTAATCATCGAATTTCTGACGATTTGGACACAATTTATTAGGACACAGGGTTCGAATTAAGGAAACCAACACAATTTTATTTAAAAAAAAATTATTGATGATTCACACACTAGGCACTGTATAGTACCTATTACAGTGAGATATAAAGTTTATAATAGGAATAAATATGTGGGAAAAAAATCGTTAAAAAAACTATTTTAGGCCGGATTTAAGGCGACAACTTCGAGTAATATTATATTTTAAAACTTTTTTTATCTGACTGTAACAAACAGCTTTAATAAATTTGGTGTTGTCTAAATTGTTAGTGAAAAAATTAAGAAAATAAATTGTGTCCGAATCGTCAGCAACTTTTATCATCGAGTGGCTTTCATCTGTAAAGAATACTTGTATTTTTAAACCTACAGTTCTAGTTTAAATCCCAGAGCAATTTCTCTTACAATTAGATTAATGGAGAACAATCGCCGAGTTGTCAGATTTTATTCAACTCAACGCAATGCAATATGTTAGATTACATTGTGGTTCTTTAGCGTTTTATCCTTTGCGGTTTGTTCGTTTCTAAGCTTTTGTATTTATGTGTTTTGTTTAGTTTTAAAATTTATTAAAGTCGTGACATTTGTGAAGAACTTTTGTAATAGAATCAACAGACACACAATTCTAGAGATAATGTACGAAAAAGAAATGATAGCCGTGTCTTGTGAGATTGTTTCTAACTTACAACGTTGAACCAAAATGGTGATCGAATTTCAATGCGCAGTAACAGATTTTCGGGTATCAATCGAAGGACGCCACAGCGGGTGCTGCAGGTAACGATGATATCAACGATGGCCATGTTGGTTCAACTTATTTGCTGCGTACTAATACGATGTGTCTACATCTCTCATCCAACTCTTCTGTCCCAGGACTGTCGGAAAAAAAAAATCATTTGAAATAAGCAGCATTTTTGTTTTTTCAATTTTTAAGTGTTTGTTTGCATGTCGTGGCCAGATCATATAAATTGATCACTTCATGATATAGCCAAGTAAAACTGGCCAGATTGATCTTTAAACGTTAAAGTTTGATGATATTTTAATCCTCGTTTGGCCTACTTTATTTAAACTTTTTAAACTTTAACCTTTTTCTTTTCTCATAGAGATCCTACATCAATGATATGGCTAAACGAGGATTGACATAATTATCATCAAATGTTAACGTTTAAACGATCTGGCCACTTTTATTTGGCCATATCATACGAGTAAAGTGATCAATTTCTATGTTTGTTTGTGTTTTTTTTTGTGTTTGTTTCTTTATTTCTATGTTTTTTTTTAAATTTCTATTTCTAAGTTTATTCTATTCTATGATCTGGCCACGACATGTATATTGTATATAAATAAATGATCAATAAGTAAATTGTTTGAAAGAGTTATCTTGGCCCTCGCAAAGGACTACTGAAAGTATACAGTTGGGTTTTAGTCAGAAAAAGTGTGACTCTTCTTGCTCTATCCAGAGTCGGAAAAGATATTTGATCATTTCCCAAGTAGGTAAAAAAAAGGAATATAAGAGGCTAACTATCTTATCTTATTACGTATGAAATAGTATTTATTAAGTTTTACGACATCGAATGCGTAAAACCCGGGATCAAAGAGGAAAAATATGAGATCAAAGTTCACAATTTGTTGTAAACATTTGCCAGTTCATCAGAAGAACGTCAAGATAACGAAATTATGTGAGTGACATTTACGGGTCACATGCGGTCATGTGAACTGTACAAGTGTACATGTCCATAAATGGTCATTATCGAATTGATTCTGTATACAGTTTCAAGATTTAATTTATGAACACATAATACCTATTTGGGTTTTGATAAGAATTGACAAACAGATAAATACTCGCATTTCAAATAAAAATGTTTAATATTGTAAAACGGGGCAATAAGTCAAGGTTGCTAGGCTCAAATGGATTTAGATGGGTCACGTCAGCCCCATGCACACCCCATGTGACCACTAGGTGAGTGTCGCCGTGTAGTGGGGTCCGGCAGAGGGAAAACGCCATCAAAGTCGGAAAGTCATCTTGCCACCTTTTAATGGGCCATAAAGAGTGGGCAAGATAGTTTTAGATACATACTAAAAAAGTAGCTCGAGATGGTGTGGGAGAAGAATGTCTGGAAGGACTTGAGAGAGTACTTTGAACAGTAATGAATCAGTTTTTAGGGTTCCGTACCCAAATGGTAAAAACGGAACTCTATTACTAAGACTTCAGGTGACCGTCCATCTGTACGTCACCAGACTGTATCTCAAGAACAGTATTAGCTAGACAGTTGAAATTTTCACAGATCATGTGTTTTGCTGCCGCTATAACGACAAATAATAAAAACAGAAAAACAAATTATGTGGGGCGCCCCTAAAACAAACGTGATTTTTTGCCGTTTATTGCCACGGACGGTACGGAACCCTTCGTCCGACTCGCACTTGGCTGGTTTTATTTTTATAATGTGGGCACTCATCAAACGAATGATGAAACTGACCCATGAACAGCAGGCTTCGACCCTGCCTGCCTACACGGGCGGCGTGTTAGATTTTTACTAACTAAAAATCATCTGTGTTCCTTTTTTTGCCCTTTACGTTCTAAGGCCATGGTAGCTATTTTAACCAATCCCACTGCCTTACTATGGAATACTTTTTGTAAGAAACTTTAGTACAAAACACTTTCAGAATTAATATTGTTTTGCATTATTGCGTAAATCTTAAAGCTTGCAGACTGTTTTTCCTCGACATTTTCTAGAAAAATGCTCTAGAGCGTGTAATAAGGAAAGCTGTATTTTTATGAAGACTCTGACCTCTGCTTTTAGAATGGAGCTTCATTCTCCGGTCAATTTTTAAACCACCGTTTTTTAAACTCTCTTTTACGAACAATAACTTTAGCACCGAGGCTGGTTTACTGTTGCTTTATGTAACATTTTGACTAGCGGTACTTTACATACTTTGTTTTCTTTTTATTTGTAGTAACTGATTACATATACAACCTTATTTTTAATATAAAATATGCCAAACCTGAAACACGTGTCTGGTATTTTTATGTAAAGAATCTATGAAAAAAATTTCAAAACTGTATCATGAAAAATCATAAAGGTTGTCCGCACAAATATATCGGGTCAGCCAGGCAGCTGAGGAGTTGATTTGCTCTCGCAACAAGCTGTGCGCTGGAGCCAAATATCCGCTAACCTGCCGTAACTGGTGTTGTACTTAGTGTCGGTGGTGTCCAACTTGTGGTATAATGATGATATCCTAATTAAAAAGTAATTAATGATAATATTTTAGTAGGAAAAAATGTAACAGATTAGTAGTTGTATGAATAACAAATCATATTTTTAGATAGATAAAATAATTTGAAAGTGGTGCCAGTGACTGAAAAGTTAATGCGATTCTCCGTTTGTCTTGGAATGGCCATGTGAAGAGAAGGAATGATTGCACGCATGTTACTAAAAGAGTTATGACTATACATGTGGATGATGCAGAGAAATGAAAGAAAAGGATTGTGTGAGAAGTGATATGAAGGAGGAAGGAGTTAGTGATTGTGTGACAAAACACACAAATAAAACTGGGCAAGACGTACGGCGTTGCGCCACCGGTACATGGTGGAGATCCCACCCATACGTACAAAGCTTTTTGGGAATACATTTGTTAATCGTACAGCTACGGAGTAAAATTCCTTGCCAGAGTCTGGGTTTCCCGATAGCTATAACCTAGAGGTCTTTAAGTCAAGAGTGAATAGGTTACTTCTAGACAAGCGTGCTCTATCGGTGGCTACATCAGGTGAGATAGTGGTCAAACGCGACCCTATCCAAAATAAAAAAGAGCAGGAAGATGATACTACTCGTAAGAAAGATATTACAAAATACTGTTTAATTTAGAAAGAAAAATAAAACCTGTTTGTACAAACTTTCATATACAATAATAATATTCTTCCTAAAAAGGGTCGATGTAATAATAATAAGATACCCGTAAATAAATTTAAAGGATTATTATCAACCATATTAGGTACTCGTATTTGTGTATTTGTAATTTCACAGAAACAAATTTAATAAATTGGAAACATACCCCGTGTTTCCAATTTATTTGAAATGTTTTCGTGAAGTTTGACATGTCATGACAGGATTATTTTTTTACGTTTTTAAATGGTTTGTTTGTTGAAAAATATGAATGTTTATAAACGTTATATGCAGATATTAATCTTTATATATTTATAATTTTTCTGTACTTCTGTTTGTTCTTATTTCAAGAGACATTGAAAACGGAATTAGATTGGAACCAAACGATTCCTCATAATATTGAATGGAATAAAATAAAGGCCGACTTACCTTATATTATTATATCCTAATTTAAAATACCTCGATGGATACAAACCATGGAGAATGATTTATATATTTTTACCTTTAGTTTAAGCCTTTACCTAATTTATAAATATTTATGTAAATCAATCAATTCTATAAACATGATTATTATTATTATATTATTACCAAATACCATCTAAACGGCTTGACTGATTAGGATGTTTTTTTTTATGTACATATTTGAATGGACCTCTGTTTGGTTTGAAAATATAATTGAAACCAATGGTGGCGCTGCAATCGGATGCGCAATTTTTATTCTAATTAAAAGCCAATTTTCAGACAGGGTAGTCCAGTCGGACAGTTTATCGGGACCGTTAGTTTAGTTAACCTTTGCAAATTTTTACTTATTTTTATTATACAAAGGGCGATCCCATGTTCTGATGGTAACCATATGTCATTCCCCTGTACCCTCATTACAGATGACCCTCTTTTATGAGTAAGGGCAATGTTTAACGTTATAAAATTTCAATGTCAGCACATTTTTACATTGTCACTTAGGGTGGAACATATAATTGAATTTGTAAATAAAACTAATTACTACTGTAGCTTGTATCAATAACTGAATCTAAAAAAAATATATTGACTGTGTTATGCTAGTTGATTGATACAATAAAATATAAATGGCTTTTTTATTTATTGCTCTAAGTTTTATTCTACTACTTAATTTTTTTTTAATGTTATAAACTAATGCATGACTGCGATCCTACCTGATGGTAAGCAGTGATGCAATCGCACTAGTACAAAGTTTATTTAATACTCTTAAATCACTTATTTCATAATACACTTCGACGCCCCCGGGTAATAAGTCGGTAGTCGCAAAAATTTGTTTTTCGATTACCGACTCTATTGCCCGGACAATAAGTCGATAATCGAAAATATTTTTTTGCGTTTATATGCTTATTGCCCGGGAGCGTCGACTTATGATTAAGCTTTATTCATTTATCTAGTACAGTCAATACTATACACAAATTTGATACATCAGTTGACTGGTGTTGGTGTTTTTAAAAAAACGTTATATCTCTGGCGCTCACACTAGGATATCCTGTGTCTCGAGATTCAGTAACTTCCGTAAATTTAAAAACTTAATAAAAAAATGCAGTTTTTATGTATGTTTGTACTATTATAATTTTATCTTAGGAATATAATTTAAAAGAAAAATAACAATAGCAAAAGGTAGTTGCTAAAGGCAAATTAGTATGGTAGATGCCTCTATGCCGCAGTCGCTCTTCAGCATAAGCCTCCTCCATTACTTTCCTTGGCCATAGTCATCCGCCCTGGTCCAGCTTTGTCCCGAAAGATTTTTTTTCAATTTTTCTTGGTTACCCTCTACTTCTATTTTCTTCTCTCGGTCTCCACTTAGTTACATTTTTGGTCCATCGATCATTCTCCAAACTGCAGGCGCGATCAGCTCATTTTCACTCAAGTAACCTGATTCTTTTAATTACATCTATGAATTTTGTCTTCCCTCTTAAAGTTTTGTTGTCCAGTCTTGCCCAGCAAGGGTTGATTGATAGTTAAATGTTTAATCAAGAATGATATGGAGTTACCATAGCTGGTAGCGAGCCAACACCAATCCTCTTGGATTAAAGTTACCTGTACCTGATTGATTGCAAGAATCCATTGGGTTACCCGTATATTCTTAGAGTTCCGTATATCATAATGAAAAAAACGGAACCTTTATAGGATCATTCGTGCGTCAGTCCGGTTGACTGTCCGTCCGTCACAGCCAATTTGCTCCGAATCTAAGGGACAGATTCAGTTAGAATTGGATACTCGTAGGGACTTCGGGACTTATGTGACACAAGCTGGGACGAAAATTAAATTTCCGAAGTTTTAGTAAAATTCAGAAGTAAAAACAAATGCTGTGTGCAATAGGTTTTTTAGTTCTATTATAAACTACAGGAAAACCTAAGAAAAATCTGTAAAAAGAAGAGGTATGAGCAATGACAAACATTATCACATCTAATTTAGAAGAAGCTGGGCAGTAATGCATGTAAATTATCTGAGAAAATAAACAGTTTGGCGCAAAAGTAAATGTCACGTGAGAAAGATTTTTTTGAGGAAATCATTCAATGATTTATACCCCTCCAGGTTGAGGGACTTTAACTGACTAAAACGCACCTATGTCTTGTAATCTCGGACCTTTGGAAGTGTCCTTACCATAAATTCCTCGTGGCCTTAGTGGGTATCGACCCAGCTATTTCTTCGCGGTGCATATAGAACACTCGCACCGTCGACAACTCAGGCTTGGTCCTTACGGGACGGCCGGACTGCGAGCTATCTATTGCTCTTCGTTCACGAGCCCACGTCTACGGTAGCCCGGATAGCGTCTCCTGATGAAGCGGCTAGGGCCTGAGAAGGTCCGTTTCTTCGCGGCTGCGGCCATCTTCTTCACTAGCATCACTGATTCGAAGAAGGAGGCGTATATGCCTCATTACCTCTTGATCCTGACCAGAGCTCGGCGTGAGAGGTCGCTGCCACTGATCACCCCCACGAGGATAAGGCGATACTCTGCCTAGACGGGACACAACTCTACCGTTTGTTTCTCCGCCCAGGTGTTTCTTTCGCTTCAATTTGAAAAAAGAACCTCATGTGGAAGGAGAGAACGCCGTGGCACCTCTCCAACCACAGCTCATCACGTAAGAAGGGTGTGATATTATATTTTGCTTTTGAAACTGAACGTCGTAGGTTAAAGATTAATATTATCGTTTTATTTAGGAATGTCAATATTGCTATTTTTAGCAACGGATATTTGTTTTGATAACTATTTGCGTATAAACGGGAACATAAAAATAATAAAACCTAGTTCATAATGTTATAGAAAGAAAAGAAAGAAAGAAAAACAGTTTATTTACACGGAATGAAGCAACTAAAAACTAGACAAACATAACATTATATAGGAAAGATATGCGCCACATCCCTGCAAAACACACAGCAAAACAATCAGTTTATAGTATCCATACCTACATAAAAACTATTTGCTAATGAATTCATCAAAACTAAACTGTGCGATGTAAATTCAGGGAAAAATTTTGAGTTACGATCATCGTTTTCTGTCCATTAGAATCTACATCTAGCAGTATCTGAATATGACAAATGACCAAATAGTCTAAGTAACACATTTTAAATTTTAAGGCAGGAAGAAAAATAAGAAAAAGCCATTAATTTCATTATCTTTTTACAACAAAATCCATTAAATTCTGCATAATTAGTTGATAATTACTTAATTCCAAGACATGGTCTACCCGTGTGCCAAATTTCATTCAAATCCGATCAACCGTTCAAGCGTAAAGAAGTAACAAACATATATACACTCCCACCAATTTTCGCCTTTATAATATGTATTAGTGAAAAATGCGCCACTAGCGACCAGCTCATGAGTTTCTCGTGCACTGCACGCGTGCAGTTAGGGTGTTTTTAATATCGTGTGGATTCCATCACGCATGCGGGATTACTCCGCACGCGTAGCCCCCGCAAATATCCTTTTCATACAAGTATTTATCGTAACGCGTGGAATACGCACGCGGGATGTAGGGCGTGATATCGGGCAGCAGCCCTGCATGCGGAGCAATTCCGCATGCGTGATGAAATACGCACGATATTAAAAACACACTTATAGTACGCGGCAAATAATTTGAATCATTGGCAATAGTTACGCGCAGCCCGCCACTTCGATTGTGACCCGAAAATCGGTTACTGCGCATTCAAGGTCGACCGCCATGATGATTCAACTTGTGTAACGAGGATTATAACCGATTTTCGGGTCTCAATCGAAGTAGACAGCTGCACGTAACCATAGCAAATGCACTATACTGCAAATGTTTGGTCTCTATAACGAAACTGAGGAGGCTTATACACCGTTAAATTTTGGTCGTTTTAATCCCGCGGAGGGTTGATTCGGTACTTGAAACACTATCGATTTGTAAATATAAGAATGAAAAATAAAGTACTTTTTTTACTACGAATTAATTCACCCATGTTCGAAATTGATTTCTTTAAGTAAACGTCAGCTGAGCTAGGCCAATTAACTATAGTTAGTTAGTACGCATGAACAACCGACAGCTACCTACAAGGTCATTGACTCGTTTACTTAAAGAAATTAATTTCGTACATGCGTATATTATTTCGAGTTTTAGAAAAAAAAGTACTTTATTTTTTAATTTTATCTTTACGAATCGATAGTGTTTCATGTACCGAATCAACTTTTGGGGGATGAACTGCTCGCGTCCGTAGGATTTACTTAGTACTGACCACCCTACACGTGTCCCCTGGGTAGTGCTAAACGAGCAGGAAATGCGGTGGTAGGCCATAGCATCGGCTGCCGGCTTCAAAGTTACCACCCACCAGACAAAGCCATGCCGCCAAGCGATCCGTCGTGTTCCGGCATGATGTTTGGTGAAGCCGTACGGTGGAAGTTGGGTCTGAGCAGTTGTGTTGCGATGTATAACGGGTATGATGCACCAGCTGTTGTTGCGTCGGACGCTTGATCGTGGAGGGTAGCGGGATCCGAAGCACGGTGCTCCGCTGGCCGACCGCAGGTAGTTGGGGGCCCAAGTAGTGTGCCAGCCACACATGAAAGGCTGCCCCGCCAACTGCGAAAAATCCCAGGGTGGCCCCATCGTGCCGGTTGGCGACCGGATGAGAGGACCCGATGGCGATCCCTGGGGGGGTTCGGGCGTCCCCGCAGTCTCCAGATTAACCTTCCATTGGCGCGGCAACTCTGGTTGTGTTGTTGGGTTTAACATCGCATCACCTCGCTCAACTGCCATCTTCCATCAACCCTATTCACTCCATTATAAAAATATAATGAAACGTAAAAAGAAAAGTAAGTGTGTACAGCGGATGCACGTCCTCTCTTTCAAAGTGCACCTCTCTAATATTCGAGGACTGCACTCCAATCTCGATGCGGTCCACCACCATCTAGAGACTGACAAGCCACACTTGCTTTTCTTGACGGAGACTCAGATTAGATGTCCGTCGGATGCGGCGTACCTCAACTACCCGGGATACTCATTGGAGCATCATTTTCTGCAGCGTGCCGGGGTCTGTGTGTACGTCCGTAATGACATCTGCTGTCAGCGTCTCCGTCACCTTGAAGACCCAAATTTTTCCACGCTATGGCTGTTGGTGGACACTGGTATGGACAAAATCGTCTATGCCTGTGTCTACCGATCGCACAGCGGTGATCAGGAGACGACTCGAATGTTTGACCAGCTCAGTGAAGCCGCCGATAAGGCTCTGCATCGGCACCCTGATGCGCAGCTTGTCGCTCTGGGGGACTTTAACGCCTGCCACCGAGACTGGCTTTTCCCATACCAGAGGACCGACCACGCTGGAAGAGAAGCGCGAAACTTTGCGGTATCGTTGGGCCTTTCCCAGCTGGTGAAGCAAGCGACCAGGGTGCCTGATGTAGTTGGTCATACTGCCAATTGTCTGGACCTTCTGCTGACCACCGATCCGGACAGATGTATCGTAACAGTTTCTTCACCACTTGGAACATCAGATCACTGTCTGGTGAAGTCTGTATCGTCCTTCTCCCCACCTGACTGTGAGTCTCGCGGTGAACGGCGGATGTGGCGTTACAAGTCGGCAGATTGGGATGAGATGCGGCACTTCTTTGCGTCTTATCCTTGGCAGCAGGTTTGCTTCTCTTCTGAAAATCCGTCGAGCTGTGCAGATGCCGTATCCGATGTGATACGTCAAGCTATGGAGTATTTCATCCCTTATAGCGACGTACCCATCGGTGGCTCAGTTCACCCATGGTTCAGCGCCGATTGCATAAAAGCTGAAGAGCTTAAGCATTCGGCGTTTCTCACCTGGGTTGATGCTCGTGACCGCAGAGCTCCGGATCTGAGTTCAAAGAAGAGAGCCTTCAACCAAGCTGCCAAGTCCTACAAAAAGGCACTAAGGAAGGCTCGCTTTGACCGCATTACTCATATTGGCACAAAGCTCTCTGCACAGCCATCCGGTAGCAGAGCTTTTTGGTCCCTTGCCAAGTCGGTCGAAGCGAACTTCTGTCGGCCCACACTGCCTCCGCTGGTTAAGCCTGATGGAACACTGGCTCACACCGCGAGAGAGAAAGCAGGTCTCTTTGCATCTCTCTTCGCCCATAATTCTCGTCTTGACACTTGTGGTGCTACTCCACCGACTCTGCCTTTCTGCGACACCTCGATGCCCGAAATTCGCATAAGGAACAATGAAGTTCTGAGAGCACTGTGTCGTCTAGACGTGAATAAAGCTAGTGGACCAGATGGTATACCAGCGATAGTTCTCAAGGCTTGTGCGCCCGAGTTGTCTCCTGTATTGACTCGCTTGTATCGCCTCTCATTTAGGACTGGAATAGTGCCCAAGTCCTGGAAGCTTGCCAATGTACAACCCGTGCCCAAAAAGGGCAGTCGTGCCGATCCTAACAACTATCGGCCGATTTCGGTAACCTCCATACTCTGCAAGATTATGGAGCGTGTATTGAACTCGCGCCTCATGGCATACCTGGAAGGTAACGATCTCCTCAGTGACCGACAGTACGGGTTTCGCCGCAATCGATCTACTGGGGACCTACTAGTTTATGCCACCCACTTGTGGGGCGAGGCCCTCGAGAGGAATGGGGAAGCGATTGCGGTTTCTCTAGACGTCTCGAAGGCCTTCGACAGGGTATGGCACGTTAGCCTTCTGAGTAAGCTTCCAGCGTACGGCATTTCCCCTGGCCTGATTAGTTGGGTAAAAGACTTCCTGAGTGAACGGTCTCTCCGAGTTGTTGTCAACGGATGCTCATCAGAGCCCATGACGACTAATGCCGGAGTTCCTCAGGGGTCTGTTCTCTCTGCAACTCTCTTCCTCCTGCATATCAACGATCTGCTGATGCCCGGTATCTATGGGTATGCAGATGATAGCACAGTTGTAGACAGATACCTGCCAACTCCTCGGGCTAGTAAAGAGCTGATCCAGGCTGAAAGGGAGGCTATGGTAGAGCGGACGAATGCTTCACTTCAGGCAGTCTCCAAATGGGGCGAAGCCAATATTGTGGGATTCAACGCCACCAAAACACAAGCGTGTCTGTTCACCGCCAAAAGGAGCCCGTTCACCTTGGCTCCTGCTTTCCAGAATGTATCCCTGGAGTGCACCGACCGCCTTCAGCTCTTGGGGGTAGAAATTTCCCCAGACCTCAACTTTGGGCGGTTCATTGAGTCCAAAGCTAAGGTAGCTGCTAGGAAACTCGGCGTTCTAGCAAAAGTCCGGCGGTACTTCACACCGGAACAGCTTCTAATCTTATACAAAGCACAAGTCCGTTCGTGTGTGGAGTACTGCAGCCACATATGGGCTGGTGCTGCAAAATGCCACCTAGCAGCTTTGGACTCGGTGGAAAGGCGTGCGAAGAGGCTAATTGGTGATCCAGACTTGGTTAAGTCCAATCTACAAAGCCTCGAGCACAGGCGTAGAGTAGCCAGCCTTTCGGTGTTTTACAGGATGCATTTTGGAGAGTGTGCGCGGGAATTGCATGACTTGATACCGCCATCTCCTTTCTACCATCGAACAACCCGGCGTACGGCGAATATCCACCCTTACGTTGTTGAAACTTCCACGGTCCGGACTAAGCGTTTTGCCTCGTCGTTTATACCGCGTACATCGAGGGACTGGAACAATTTGCCTGCTGCGGTTTTCCCGGCCAATTATAATTTAGGCGTCTTCAAGGCTAGAGTGAATAGGCTCTTAATAAACTAGTGCGCTTTACCATCGACGATTGCATCACTGCTTACCATCAGGTAGGATTGCAGTCAAGTGCTAGTTTATAAAATATAAAAAAAAAAAAAAAAAAAAAAAATCAACCCTCCACGGTATTAAAACGACCAAAATTTAACAGTGTATATTATCTGCGGGTAGGAAGTAGTATGTGCAGTGCGCGATTCTAGTACCGTCCGTGCACGGAACATGAAATGCACGCTCACAGCTCGCGAGCGGGTCGCCAGCGGCACATTCGCCAGATGTGAACACACCCTAACGTTTAGGTTAATATTGCCCCCCTTTGTTAATATTTCAACAAAACGAAAGTACGAGTGGTAATAGAGAGTTACACGTTACAACAAAGTTAGTTATTTAAGGGCTGATTCTGTTATTTAAGTTTGGCAAATATATTATGTGTATGTATGTGAGTCGTAACACGAAACTTTACTGCCGGCAGACTTCTGTTTTGACGTTTATTAAATTACGTGTGTGTCCTCCTTTTTCCTTAGGTGTGTACCTTAAGTTAGGGGTTGTGTTAATATTAATACCTATAACATGTTAAATGTTAGAGAGGCAAGAATATACACGTTGCCGTTCAGTGATGGTGGGAATTGAGAATATTTTTCCTATTTTAAGGTGAATGATCCAAAGTAACCAGCGAAAATCATTTCTTTTTTTTCATTTTTTTTTCGCATTCTGTGTTGCTGTTGTTCATTAAAAAGTTTTGCAACCGTAACAAATATGGTTTTACTGGGTTATAACAATTAAAATCATCAATAAGGGTATGCTATTGAATTACTTTTTCAGGTCAAAAATAGCCTTACCTATTAGCAATAAAACCTTCTGTATTGATAAATCTAATGATTATAATTCCATAAATAAATACGTATTACGTTTGCTAACCATATTTTAATGAACGTAGAACTTAACAGAGACCTGTAAAATGCAAACCATTTAAGAAAATTTTAATTCCGAAGATTACCCATGAGTACATTACGATATTTTTCAAAAGATACTCTTACAACAGTAATTATCCATACAGCTTTTATATTTTTAACGAAATTAGCTTCCTATTGATTGAATAGAAACGTGGAGGCACTTGAATAGGCGTGTATAAAGTCTCTTACAGAGTATTTGTTTGGTAATTACTTTACTTTTCACAAAAGATCAAGCACCATGGCAACAGAAGCAGGACTCAGCTTTGACAGAAATATGATTTGGAAACCTTTTCCGAAAATAAAATTTCCAAAGAGCAAAGTAAACGTAACTCTGAGAAGCATAAAAAGGTTTTGACTTTCAGCGAGGCACCTATCCGGCCGATATGTGGAGCAGCGTAAAGCCATTGGAAAAGTACTGCGGTATACTTACAATGTGTATGTGTTTCGAGTGTCGCGTGTGTACTCCAACGTCAAAGCATACCTAGTATTGTCCAGTCAACTGGATAACAACATAAAGATTTCAGAAATAAAACAGTTGGTATCAATAAAATTAGGCATAATTCATTACAGCTTCAAAGTCTTTGGGGCTTGTTTTGAATGTGGCGTGTGTGCTCTAACGGCAACGTATCAAATTTTGCGGACAAAATATGCCCAGTGTTGTCCACTCAACTGGACAATAACATAAAGATTACAGAAAGAATACAGTCGGTTACAATAAATAAAATTAGGTATAATTCATTACAGCTCTCAAAGTCTTTGAGGTTTCCGGACGGATTAGATGTAAGAGGGTTATTGTAGACGTTATTATAAAGGCGTGGTATTTTAATCCCGTCAAAGCCTGGAACTTAAAACAACATCCGTTGACAAGTTCGTTAACGTCTTAAATTAATTTTCATTTAAAATTTGTCAATTGGCGACGAAATTAAACGAAGTTTGTCGTTTCTTGACAACGGGACGGCTGGCCGCGAGCCAGACATTATTTTAGACGTACTTTATTCTTTGTCTACGTGGACGCAGCGACATGCTTGCGAATGCGACTACAATGAAAATATAATAAATTTTAACTTACTGACACATGGCCGAAGCGTCGAATTCGGGGAAAACCAATTAAAATTTTAATAGAACCCTTATCTTTGGGCAAGAATTAATTAAGAACCAGGATTTATCGCTATTATCA
This sequence comes from Leucania comma, assembly GCA_958295575.1. NCBI lineage: Eukaryota > Metazoa > Arthropoda > Insecta > Lepidoptera > Noctuidae > Leucania > Leucania comma. The sequence goes on from OY282470.1 coordinate 10,794,904, forward strand.
TTGAAATTATGTAAAATATTCCATGGAAATGAACCAAAAAAATCTCAATATATATAGAATGTATAATAAAGTCTATTTATCTTCCATCAATTTTAAAAGATTAAAAAACGGATGTGTCTGTTTGTACTTGTACGGTCCGGGGTCAAAAGTGCAGTTGCAGCACTCTACCAATGCTAAACTGTCTAAAATTTCTTTGTAGTAGAATTCCAGTGTTCTGCAACTAGTTTATTCAATATTTTAGATTCTATGCCACGAACTAAATGGGTAATGATCCATTGACCCTCTTTTAAAAAGAAAATTTACATACTTTAGTATCGGTAGAGTGCAACTGCTCTTTTGAGCCCTGACTGTACATTGCTGGAGTTTAATGAAACAGGTATTTTCATTAAGCGCGCTTTTCACGCACTTGTGGACCGTACTCGTAAAAAAAAAAAACGGCGTATCCTTTTATAAATAACCGGATACTCATTGACAGCGGGTGGTCGGTGCCCGGCGATTGCATGGGAAATTGTTAATTCTATTGGAGCGAAACACATAGGAAGCGTGGCACCGCGCACGCTGCGACTTGGCACCCTTCCAGTCAACGATTGTACTTTACTATGGCGATTATTTTCACTGGTGCACTATTCAAACTGCTTCGGAATACGACTGAATAGACACGAAAGAATTTTCGTGTGCAACGACCGACTGTAATGACCGTTTATTCTTTGAAACACGCGCCGTGGAAATCTGTAAATAGGTATAACGTACCGGTGCGACGTTCAAGTTCCTCTTTTGAAATGTTTACAATTGTTATTTTACGAGCGGTTGAGTGAAAAAAAAAATCGAGATTCCACGTCTTCAAAGATTTATTTTCGGGGAAATCTGAATCGGAATGTTGTATCCGTCAGAATTATATTAAATAGATCATCATGTTTCGTTAGCTGTTCTTTGCGAGAGGTAACTATTTCGAAGGATCCCACATTTCAATACTAATTTCAACACTTCTTTTTCTATGATTTTGGTTATAAACTTAAAGTTTAGCTTCTTCATAACCCATTCTGCCCCGTATTGAGGGTTTTTTTGATAAGTTTTATAACATGTGTTTAATTGCTTCGTAAAGTATTTCACCAACTTTCAATGCAGAGTCTGTTTTTCAATACTTAATTTTACACTAGTCAATATTTTTCCTATACAAATTTCGCGGGGGTATTACTCCGCAGTTTGACATTATACATCCAAAATTTTACATGATATATCGTTATTTTATCTTTAGGTAAACAGAAAAAAAAATTGCCTTTAAAATTTATGAGCCAACAAAGTTTCTTTTTTCTTGACGTACGCAATTTTGAGTGTAAAAATGTAACAAAAATCAAATCAAATCTTCAAAACTAATTTTTACGCGGCGTCTAATGTTGTTTCAGTTCGGAACGGTGTTTGTGTGCATGCAAACAAGACCTTGTGCATAAAGATTAGCATCTGACTGCTCATCAGAGATAACATCTGTGAGACACGATGTCAAATGAGACAGCGCGTTTTTTGGCCACGCTCATCAGTGAGTTAGAGCCCGCGACTAGTTCAGCCTTAAGTTCTTGAAGAAGAAGAGAACTTGCATGAAGTACCTAATAGTCCAATCATGTAGTCTATACTACAGCCACCGTTGTATGGTTCAGCCAAATAATAGCCTCGCTGGAACGTCGTGCCAAGCGGCTCATTGATGATAAATCCCTGTTGGAAGCCAAATTAGATAGCCTCAAATGCTAACATAAAGTTCCTTGCCTACAAAATACGTCTCACGAGAAACCCAACTCTCGTTAGGCATATTTTGTAGAACAACTACTACGGCAATTTGACGGCACTTTAGTTGAACTATTGGCTGCTGAGTTGCGTGTATCGAGTTCGATTCCCGTTCTAGTTGCCTTTTGTACTACATGTATGTGAACATACCTACGAAACAGGAGTAATTTGTAGTGTGGGGATCGTTTTTTAAAGAAAAAATGTCTTTATATTGGTAGTTAAATACTACATTAATACACTAGTGGTATAACAAAAAACTATACCTGGAAGTACGGGCTGATCAGATTAATACTATTTAGTTTAATCTATCAAGAGAAAGCCGATCTAAAACTACTGTTTTTATTTAGAAATATAGCTTTTGATATTTAGACCATGTTTTTTTTTGCTTTCTAATTTGAAACATTTGCACATATTCTAGAACTATTCTCTGTGAAAACTGAACAAATACCCAACTTGCAAGTCAGATTGAGGTACATTTTTTTCTTCTCGAATCAGATATTTTAAAAAATTTGAAGCTCCCAACGATATTATTTTACAAAATTTTAATCCCGTGCGCGTTTTCGATTTTATTTTGATTAAATTTCAAGCCTGAATCTTTGATTACTTTGCTCTCTTGAGAAAAAACAGTAAACCTTTGAAAATAAAAAAATACATAACCAAATCAATCTATATGAGTATTTGTTTTCTTTACTTTACTTTAATATTCCACTCACGTCTGTCCTCGGTCACCAGAGTATTTGTCTTCATTAAATTATTTTAAAATATATATTTTTAATTCATCGAAACTTCTTTTCCGTGAATTAAAAATAAATCCAAATAAAATTTTGAAACAACAATCAGAGAACTAATGAAAAATTTAACAATATCCCAGAGCTCATATTGTGAACGTATAGATTTTTCAAGAATTATTTTTTTATTCTCAATAGAGTTACGTAAAGCGGTCTATGAGAATGTACCAATGAAGAACCGAAAAACAATCGAAATTCAGCGGACACGGACCGATGATTCCACAAAATATTGTATGTATTGCTATATTCTGGGTTAGGAAAGGGTTTTATTGCGTACTTATAGAAAAAACGATTACATGTCGTCCCCAGTTTGAATAACTTATTACACCGCAATAAAATAGTAATAGAAAATCTTAGAATCTGAAGATAATCATATTTATCAAACAAGACTACTTAGACTAATAAAATACTTATTTTCGTTAACTATTATATCATCACACTAATAATATAAAGGCAAAAGTTTGTGAGTGTATATGTGTATGCACGTTAATTCATCAGACTTGAACTGCTGAATGAAATTGGATGAAATAAGCCACACCGGTAGACCATCTAAAATAGCATAGTATTGGATAATTTTTATTCCGGGAATATGTTTCCTTGGAAAAAAATAAAATTACTTTTAAACAGGTAAATCTACTGGCTATCTATTAAAATTATGAATAAAATTTATTAACCCTAAGAAGCCGTTGTAATTTTTCTCCGAACACAGATTATTATACTTTTCAAAAAAAATTAATCAAGACTGTAAATGTACATCTGCGGGTATAAATGTGTTAAATGTTTGGGTTTTCATATGTGATTTTAATTTTTTTACATAAGAACAACCATAAGTGCACAACTTATAATTAAATTCTACTTAGTAATAATAATAAACTAAAAGAATTTGTGTACTCATAATAGATATTATATTTGTTCAAATATCACAGCCCTAAATCTATCTCTTTTCGTTCAGCCCATCTAAAGGTCAGAAATTGCCCTGTACGATAAGACCGCTCGTTCTTATTTTTATAAATATTAGACCTGATATTTTTGTGTATGCAGTGTACAATAAAGAATATAATAGATAGATAATATTTAAATACATAAAATAAAAACCGAAAAATTTTTGTTTTTCCATTTACCTAATAATGGGGAAAATCGTACGGTAAACAGAGAAACAATAGCTAATTTCAACGCCACAATAAAAAGAAAATATTCAGGCCCATCGAAAACTCGTAGCCTCGTTCTTTTGTTTTGTCCCATACATGGTTGGCACGTACTTAGCTCTGGATCGTTACGTCATCAGAACAAAGACTGGGATAGCAACTGTGTACACTCGAACAGCTGACTTTGTATACAGGCAAAGATATTCAACATCTGGAGAGTAACGTGTTAAAATGTCAGTCGTTCGAGCGAGAAAGAGGAATTAGGCTATTTTGTCGGAAAATTAATCGTGTTAAGCACTCCTGGTTCTTCTTTATTGTTTGCATACTAATATTGAGTCTTGTTTGGGTAAATATTCTTTACGTACCGAAACCCTTCCATGCAAAGTCAATGGTCATGCCTGCGTCTGTCATCGTTTTGGACAAACAGATGGTTGAGTTGCTCAGAAACTGTGAAAGGCAGATAGACTATAATATTGTAACATGTAAAATGTAAGTAAGTAGTAATTGTACTCGGTAAGGCTGGCAGTCAAAATAGTCAAGAAAAGGCTAAAGAGATGATGACGACTTTTACATGTTAAATATAAGTAACTATTCAATTGTACCTACTCGGTAAGACTGGAAGCCGATCCCAAAATACTCGTAGTAAAGAAAACGCTAAGGTGATGATGACATATAATTTTAAATTTAGGGAGCATTTTTGATGTAAGTAGTATCTAACGACTCATTGCACTGATACAATAAAATTGTTTAAAAGTTTTTGACTGAGTTGCATGCTAACTAAAACTCACTGGCGGTCCTTTAGTTATCCTTTGCGTTCCATAGCAGCATAATCTCTTTCACACAATTCCGCAGCAAGTTGCAAGTTAGGTTGAGCACCTGATATTTTACTCGACTGTACCTTACTACAGCTTTGCGGACAAAAACCAACAATGATGGATCGTGTTTGCGACACAATAATCTTATGTATACACACTTACTTTTGCTAGAAAAGTATCGTTATTATACTATGTCGTCGTGCAACGTTCAAGACAGGATAAGCTGAGCTCGAAAGAGAAACAATTTGTTTCCTTAGATAAATGGGACTTGGAAAAACCATTGCGTCTCTTTACTTGTCGATTCGACAGAGCTATGACTTGTTTTTCATCATACAACCTTGACTTTTATAAAAGCTCTATAAACGTTATGGACGTATTTCATTTGTATGACAACGCGTTGTCGCATCCTTGTCACATTTTTATATGATGAAAGGATCTAGAAAAAACTGATCAGTTCGAGTCGACTCCAGCATCGAGGGTTGAACTTTATACTTCTGCAAATATGTAACACAATGCCAAAATCGAGTCGCAAAGTTTTTTTGAATCGTCAAAAAGTAATTATTTTGTGACGTAACTACAATCTAACAGTTTTCAGACTTTACTTCTTGTAAAATTTCAGGATTTTAGGTCAACGGGAAATACGCACCGTAATTGGAGCATAAAATACCTTATCCTGATTAACATTGCGTAGACTTTGAAGTATGATTTTTGTACTGCTCCAAGAATTAATAAACCTGAGTAATTGATATTAGTTTCAGCTAAAAAACTCCATGCGGTTCTAAGAAAAAAGGGTCTTGTTAGATGAACAGTTGGACAATAAAGTGATCCTATAAGGGTTTTTTATGTTAGGTAAAATCACCCAATGGCAGATCCCGCCCTTGGGCGGAGCGAGAAATAGTGTCAGACTCTTACTGACTAAAAACCTACCCCGTTCCTTAGTTGCTTATCGTGCCGGGGCAGAGCCTTCCTTTCAGAAGCTGACCCATGACCCAAGCAGGCTTCGACCCTGCCTGCAGCTAGCAGGATGGATCTCTACGGTTTGCTGACAGCTCCTTGCCGTTTTTCTTACTGAGGTACGGAACCCTAAAAACAACAGTTAGGATAAATTTCTTTAGTATGTTGTTTATGGATAAGGGGAACAATGTTCATGAGAAGAACGGTCCTATGATAAAGGAAGATGATTTTCTTACGTAGGCAGGTCATATAATATGAGCTGGGTATTGAGCGGGAATTTTTCAATATATGTAAAGAAAGAAAAGTAACTTGATTTACAAAAGGCACAAAATACCTCTATTCTCTAAGCCTAATAAGGTTTCTCTTGTTTTGTCAGTAGAATTCATTGTGCTCCAAACATCGTACATTGTAGTTGCCAAGCTGTTATTTGCAAATAAATTTAAGCAAAGAACATAATTTATGAATGGCACAAAATGTCTCTATTGTTAACATTGTAAGGTTTCTTATATCTTGTCAATACAAGGCATTGTGCTCCAGTTATCGTACATTGGTAGTCGTCAACTGACAGGCAACATGAATACACTAAAAATATCGGCTTAATACAATGTTGAAGTTGTCAAACTGATATTTCCAACATATTTAAATATAAAACTTAATATATGAATGGCACAAAATACCTCTATTTTGTAAGCCTTTTTAGATTTCTCATGTCTTTTCAATACAAGACATTGTGCTCCAGTTATTTTACATTGTAGTCGTCAAAAGGTTTCATCCTGTTACCTACTCATAAATATTATACTCGTGTCGGAAGAATTCATTTGAAAATAATAAAGGCTTTTATAATAATTGTAAAACATTTTCATTAATCCTCACTGAGAACTTCCAAAGTAAATTAATCAAAGAGGAAGATAAAATATATTATATAAATACTAAAGTAACAAATTGTTAACGATGAAATTCTAAAGACAGATGTTTCTGAGATATATTCTTAAAACTACGGTTAGTCCTTTGGGTCGAAAAAGGAATTAAATTTTGGGTCTGAAATTAAATTAATAATATAGTATTTTATTTTATATTTAACTACATACTAAGTATTATTTGATAGTTTAGATTAAGATTTCACACTTTCTTCTTCTCTTGTTTCCTACATAACATACTATTGTCTACATTTCTCCTTTCGCAGGTCTGCTGGAAAAAAAAATCTTTGAAAATAAGCAGTACCTTTGTTAGTACAAAATAAGTAGCAAAACACAAAATGACAACACATAATAGACAATAGTTTGTCTATTATGTGTATGTTGTGTTGTCATTTTCTGGTTTTTTTTGTGTGTGTAAATAAATTGTATAATAAACTAATAAATAAATTAGTTCCTTTTCATATTCCATTTGCTATGTTATGTTTATGTACTAAAGTAGACCTTAACACGTAGATCCACAACTACCAAACTTGTTCATACAAAAGTAGACTCTAAACATCGGAATTAAGGCCTATAGTGGCGTGGATGTGAGAGGACACCGGTGTCCTCTGAGCTAGGACAGATTAATACGGGAATACTAGGAAATATTTGTTATTCTTATAACAGAAATACTAAGCGAAAAGTTTTGATGATTTTTTTATTAGTAATCTTGAGGGCCATTCTCATTTCTTCAATTGCTTTGACGTTTGCAGTGTTGCCATGTAATTAGCATTTTTTTTACCTATCTTTTACGCCGGGCCTTGGTACAGGCCATGGCAAGGAGGAGTGGCAGGCGGTCGCCTCCTTCTGTGAAGCAGTAATGCTAGCAAAGGAGGAGGCCGACCGCATCTGGCAATTGCGCTCACGCCGATGCCACCGCCGTTTTCCGGATCCCGATTTCCGGCCGCCGTAGGCGCGGGCTTGCAGATGGCGGGCAATGGGTAGCTCGATGTCCGTCCGTTCGGTAACTGACCGGACCGAGCCCAAGTCGTTTACGGTGCGTACTGTTCCCGCGCGCCTCAAGGAGTTATCAGCAAACTGTAGGGGCCTAATAGATACGAAGCCTAATCTGGGGCTCTGGGGAGGTATGAAAATGCATATCAGGGCCCTGAAACCATGACAAAGAAGGAACGGGGTAGGGTTTTAGTCAGTAAGAATCTGAAACTATGTCCCGCTCCGTTCAAGCGCGGGGGATTTCATTGGATGATTTTACTTAGGTACTTTAAAAAAAAAACTTAAGAAAAAAAACCAATAATAAACCATTTTAAAAGTGTCTCTCGTGAAGGCTATTTTATTACGGGATCTAATGAAATAACTCAAGCAAGATAGGTTCCACAAAGTCTGCTAACAAATTATAACTTCCTCCCCACTTAATATCTTTATAATTGTCATGCTGACATGGAAATTAAGGCGAAACATGCACATAATATTGGCGAGACCCCAAGAACATTTTTTATGTTAACTATTTGGCAGCCCAGTGGGTTATAATGACCAGTTGATGCCTTGCTTGTATGAGAGAGAGAGGAGTAACTGATAACATGCCTTTTACATACAATCTGTATCAATTGTACCGATATGACTTTGGTAGTTGTAGTAATGTCTTTGGTATCTCGATCAAGAGCTTTAAGGATTGCCAGCCAGTCATTTAACCAAATGCTTAGTTAAGTGACTGGTTGGCCAAGAGTGGCCTGTTGGTCTAGTGGTTAGTGGGCCTGACTGCTGTGCCAGAGGTTGTGGGTTCGTTTCCCACCCAGGACAAATGTTTGTGTGATGAGCACAATCATTTGTTCTGAGTCTGGGTGTAATAATAATAATATAAAACTTCATATCATTTATTTTCCCTCACAATGATTTTGTTGTACTTCACAATCTATAACTGCTTAATTATATGAGTTAGCTAGTAATATAGTATGTGTAGTATGCTTAGTATGTATATACTATATTACTAGCTAACTCATATAATTAAGCAGTTATAGATTGTGAAGTACAACAGGATAAACCTACTTATATATTTCTTAAATACATACGTATTTAAGAAATATATAAGTAGGTTTATCAGTTGTCTAGTACTCATAAAACAAGCTCTGCTTAGCTTAGGACTAGACAGCGTTGTGTGATAATTGTGTGGAATATTATATTATATATTATAAGTAACTTAAAAACACAGCAAATATTAAGAAAAAATATTTTTTGAAAAAGTAATTTTCGCCTTTAAATAGTGTTACTGTTGACTTAAATATTATTTCAAAATAATTACCTATGAAATTGACGTTTTTTAAAGCGAATTACTTTGAAGCCTTATTAAATCTTTGGATTTACTTGGAATTATAAGTCCAAATGAGTACGTTATTTTTTTCTCAAAATTAGGTATTTATTGGTTTCTTTCAGTTTTGTATTTTCTGTAATATCGCAATTCTAATCACGAATAAACATTTCGAACTTTGAAATATTGTTTGCCCTTTGAAATTCAAAGAGCAAGTAATATCAATGACATATAGACGTACCTACGGCTTTCTTCTCACATTCAGACCTATTATTATTTCATGAATTGACAGGACAGCAAGCATTGGCATAATCAGCCTTATAATTTTCCCACAGCTGGGACTCAGGCCCCTTGAGGTGGGGGTGTGGGCCGTAATCTACTACGCGCGTCCAGTGTATATTGGTTAATGTCACATATCTTCTTATTACTGGTTTAGGAACATGATGGTTTCCTCCATCGTTTTAAAAGTAGAGGTAAAGAAATAAAAATTACACAAATTAATGCACTTGGCTGGATTTTAACCAGCGACTTACAAATTATAAGTCGGGGTCTTTACCAATGGGCCATCACTAGCCTCACTCTCATCCTGCAGGCCTCTTCTAATTTCTTTTATTGTAGGGACAATAAAAAAGAAAACCAAAGTGATAGAGCAAGATAAGGGTATCCTGTTCTACCACTCTAGTTTTATTTTTTCTCGCCACCGATATTATGAAAAGTATATAATTATGTCGTGCGCCCAAAATACGATTATGTTTGAAAGTGTTTAACCTAGAGGTCTTTTATATAAGTCCCGAACCTACATAGTTCAGACTCCAGCTCTCACAAAGGTTTTAGTCCAAGGCAAAATTTTATAAATAAAGTTGTGTTAGAATGTACTTTTATGACAGAAATAAAATGATATTTATTATTATTATTTTCTCGTTTTCCTTGTGGGCTGTTTCTTTCAGTCCTCTTAAGAATACTCTTCTTAACGAACAAGGAAAAACTATAATAACATTATGGGCATTGCTGCCTAGCGCTATTTTTAGTTTAAGTGCTTTTATTGTTGCTCATCTGTTAGTTTTTGTATTATAATTATTTTTGAGTTTACTTTAAGAATTTTCCTTAGACTTAATTTGCTTCTATTCATTGCCCGTTGATAAGTTTGATTATTTTGTTTTGCTTGTAAAGGTCCAAGTTTGGAAGCCGTAATGCAAACAAGGCTAAATGCATGTGTCCATGAGTAACGCATTTTTTTTTTTTGTTGCTTGGTCGTAGTTTCTTTGTACGTTTCATATTACTTGTTGCTACGTGTAATTATTCTATTAACCTCATCTTCGTTATTTATTTTACAAAACGATATAATGCTTTCCCCTTGAGCAGCGAATGCACATACGTCTGTACAACTTGAATGACCTTGAAAAATTCTTAATTTTTGTTTTTACACACTTTTTTACAAAATTTATTTGGCCGAAAATTTTTGTTTCTATATTTATGTTTTTCTTAGAAAAAAACAGAAAAAGCTTTTTTTTTGTGATTTATTTATTTATTTTCCCAATTTCCCAAACAGCAGGAGCCGGCGACGCGGTAGGCCCAGAAGGAGGATTTTAGACTCCTTTCTAAAGGATTAACCGGAAGAAGCAAAAGACAAAAAAGAGTGTAAGAATGGAAGGGAGGCCTTTGCCCTGCAGTGGGACACTACAGGCTCATAATAATAATAATAAAGGGGTTCAATACCGTCTCAATGACCCCTGCCGACCCAGGGGTTAAGCTCATATTCAACACTTTCTAGCATAATGTTCCGTTTTGTTGTTTGCATTTTTTCTGCCTCTGTATAGGTTTTACTAACCAGTACATTCAGCAAAGCACAGGAAAATATTTTTTGTTTAACTAGTTTTTATTTAACTTACAATATTTGTATGTTTGTTTGTTCGTATTTAATAGTTCATACTAACTAGTTTTAAAATGTTTGCTTTGTTATTAATAAATTTTTGTTTCCGTTTCATGACTGCTCGTCGATTCAGTGTGTTTTATTTTCAGCTGCATTTTATTTTGATGATTGAAATTTTGACAACAATTTCCATTTTCTGAAAATCGTTATCCAAGCCTGCATTTATTCCTCTCATTTTAGAAAATATGTGTATTAGAATTTAGAAAATCGGGTTGCCCGCCGGTATTCAATACACTATTAAATTTTATAGTGCTGTTCCGTTATTCGGAATTTAACAGCATTAAAGGACATGCTTAAGCGAGGTTTCTGTTAACAGGAGAGAGCTCGGATATCGATATTCGCGCTATGGCGAGTTTCATTTGTGCCCTGAAAACTGCACGTACAATACGTTTTTGCAAAAATACGTGCTTCACTGACTACTATTTGAAATGATAGAAACTTTTAACACCACCTAGATATATACACCGTTATATTTTGATCGTTTTAAATCCGTGGAGAGTTTATATACATAGAACACTATCGTTTTGTTAAGATAAAATTAAAAGTAAAGTACTTTTTTACGAGTTCAATGACCTGTAGGTAGTTAGTACGCAACGACCAACGACCTACAAGGTCATTGACTAGTTTACTTAAAGAAATTTATTTCGTACATGCGTATTTTAATTCGAGTTTTAGAAAAAAAACGTACTTAATTTTTTTATTTTATCTTTTCAGTGGATATTTGAAGAGATTGGGAATTTTATCTTATTACTAACTGCTGCCAGTGGCTTCGTTTACTTGAAAGTAATAAATTATCCCAAGGAAACATAATCCCTAAATAAAAATTATTCTATATATATTTTAGGATATGGCCTACCCGTGTGCAAAATTTCATATAAAGCTCAGCCTTCTGAGCTTGAAGACGAACACACAGACACACACTTTCACCTTTATACGAGTAATATTATAATGTATTATATAAGTATGATTGTGTTTATTAGGAATAGTAAAATTTTATTTATCAGATCAAGGTATCTTTGTCTCTTTTTACCAGTTCTCTTCCAATTTTCAGTATTAGTCTCCTCTATTCTTCATTATTTTTGTAGATTGGAAATATTATCCAATGACATCTCCCACTCTTGGGCGGAGCGCGAGGGCTTGTCAGACTTTTACTGTCTAAAAACCCACTCCTATATCCCTTCGTTGCCTTGAATTCCAGGGCCCCGGGCTTTCCTTTCAGAAGTGAACCCGTGGCTCCGAGGCTACAAACTTGCTGGGCCCTGGCTACGGTTTTGCTGGCATTTCCATGGCACGCGTGGGACACTATACACCGTCAACGACATGGGCTCGGTCCGGACGGTTACTGGACGGCTGGGAGGCGAGCTACCCATTGCTCACCGTCCGCAAGCCCGCGCCTACGGTAGCTGAAAATCTGGATGGGCTCGTGTATGCGGCCGACTCCTTTGCTATTTTCTTTTAGATTCCTTCAGTCTTGGGCATTCTGTATACAATATTTGCTGGTTAGTTTAATAGGGTATTCAGTTCACCTGGTCTACCCAATTCCAATTCCACTGCATGAGGACTATGTCGGATAACTTCGCTCTTCTTCGGATACCTGAATCACACGTCAGATGACGTTCTCCTTACCTTCTTCAGATAATGTTCCACCAAAGAAACTAAATAAATCAAATTATTTACATTGTCGCATTCATATATCCTGGGCCATAATCCAATAAATCTTCCCCACATCGTAGTCGTCTGCAAAATAGATAGTTTTCTCATCAGATATTTTAGTATACAAATAGATGTGTACGTAGATGGACGTGTTTGGTTCATTCAATATGATCCGGAACGTGTCAAGAATATACACAGTATGAGGATGATGTGAGGGAAACCAGTGACGTACTTGTAACATTAATATATATATATAATATACACGGAGTGCTTAATGCGAGTAGGTTTTACGTTAACGCGATCACACGTATATGTCGTTCGGCGCTCCGATTGGTCCTCTTCAAGCTTTTAACCAATTGGAGAGCCATACGTGGTAAACGTTTCGTTTCGGTGTTAATATAATAACAACTCGCACTCAGCGCTCTGAGTATTTTTTGAGGTCGATTCTTACCTTTTTTCAAATATTTGTACGTACTTATGCCTTCTTCTATCAGGGCATGCAGAAAATATATACGCTATCTACAATTATCCATACACACCCTTTTAAATGTGAGAAATCGCACATGATTGCGTATGTCTTACTAGAACATTCCCAACTGGCGTTTTTCCTTACATGTGCAATTTATTACTTTTTGTTAGTCTCTTTTCACTCATCCTCTATATATTATAACCAAAACTCTAAGTGAAGGAAAGCGGCATGTCTGAAAACCAAAAATTTAAAGCCATGTCACTTTCACCCACTTTCTCTTCTAGAAAGGAGGCCTGAGTCCTAACAGTGATAATATTATGAGGCTGATTATGCTACCTTCATAATTATTATACTCTTTTACCTAATTACAGTGTTACTTTACCTTCTTTTGAACTATCGTCTCATAATAATATTCCTTGATTTATTAGTCAGCATTATCTTGATTTTTAACTAAATAAAAGCAATAAGATTTTTCTGTGATCTTGCGTAATATTTCAGTTCATCCAAAATCATGATTCTACGTAATTAAAAGATATTTTATGACTTAAAAAATCTTATCTTGTTAGTGTAATTTCTTATTACCTCTTTCAGAGAAAGCTTGTTTTGTTTCAAGAATAATTTTCAGTATAATTGTTAATTAGCTTCAAAGTTAGTCAAAACGTTTGTAGTAAACTAAATACATTGATTGACTGATTATTAGCGAAAAAAATCTGCCAAATTCAGTACAATTATATTCGTCCAACTGGTCAAAATGTACTGAACTTGGCAGATGTTTTTTCGATTTCAGGTTTTGTGGCCCCAAGAGTTGTTGAATAGTAAAAGTTGTTTATTATCATGACTACAACTATGTGTTTAAGTACCGTTCGCTAATTACCAGTCACCCTATATAATGTAACGCTGTCATTGTTCTTGTTATTGTTCATTACCTACCTACTTATGTTATATTTTTTTAATTCTAATTTTAAAATTAGTCAAAACAAATATGTCGAATCGAAAATCGAAATTGAATTTCACTTTCGAAATTGAATTTCACACAAAATCGAAATTGAATTTCACACAAAAAGAATAATAATTATCATCATTCTTTTAAAACACTTGAAAATTGAAAATACAAAAAGTCCTATCATCTTTTGTTTTCAAACTTTTGTTCTTTGTGAACTGATTGTTTTTTTTTTGGTGGGATTTTTAAGTTTAGTGGCTGTTATAATTATAAAAAAAATGATTCCTAGTTAATATTGACATTGTACAGTTGATGTAGTTTTGTATCTCAAATATCTTCACACTAAACAACAAGTGGAATCACTGAAACATTCGCGATCTCCGTAAAATGAAGGTGAGAATTTTATTCTAGTATTGACTACCTCAGCACAGCTTGCTGAGAAGACTGACTCGATACATTTGCTGACAAATACTGGTATAGGATTTGTTACATCCGCATTTTAAAGGAAAACAAAGTGACAGTATTTTGTACCCGCTCTGACCTATTAAGTGTATTCAAATCAAATCAAAATAGTTTTTATTTCACATAGGCCTACACTTATAAAACGTCAAAGCTAGTGCACGGTTCCAAATTCGTCGTTTCCTATGGGAGAAGAACCGGCAAGAAACTCCATGGTTACTCTTTTAAAAAAATGGTTTCTTGTACAATATTTCCAAGTTACGGTATCGATAATTATGTAAGGACAGTGTAGACCAGACAATATTGTGTCCAAAAGCACAATAAAAAAATTTATTATATTAAAAAAGAAAGTGACTCGTAATAGGAAGTTGTGAAGTCTACAGTGTTCTCACATTCACATTGTAAAGAAAAGCTACATAAAAAAAAAAAAAAACGAAAAAATAATTACAACTATCATCAGTTACACTATGAGATGCTAATAAAATAAATTACTAATGAATTTGAGATAGTTGAGGTCTAAAAAAATGTGGAACGCTTCTCGATTTTGCGTGTCATCCTTGCGCAGCATTCTATTCTACTTTCCACACTTGACACTATTTAATGTTTTTTTCAAAGTCATAACAACAACAAAAAACTTGTGGTCGAGGTCCGTATGTCAACGTGAGAGAAGGCAAAAAAAAATAGGTACATAGATACTCGTACTTTGTATGTTATTATTTGTTTTCCGTATGAAGGCGTCTTCAATCGGTATGGTTATAATATGTAGAAATTATTTGAAGAGCTTGGAACTGAAATACATTGAACAATATAGGATTCTACTGAAGTTTGTAAGATATATTTTAGGTTATTTTTATACGAAAATATAGACTACTAGTGTGGATACCCGGTGTGTGCTACTATGGTAAAAAAAGAACCGAATTTTGTTTGTTTGTTGAAAAAAAAAACAAAGCATTTTTAAAACGCTGTTTTAACTTATTATTCCCTTTGTAAGGAATCTGGTTGGATTAATTCGATTGGATTGTTTCAAAGTTTATTACGGACGTACGCAAAATACGCGCTTTAGTCGTGGAATTGCGGTCATCAGCCCGAAATACAAATACATTGGTAGACTTTACTTGTGTTTTATATATTTAGATCTAGGTTCTGTTCGTGATTTTAGATACACTAAATCTCTTAAAAAAGTGTCATACTGCAAAAAGAAGACAAAATTTTTGGTTCAAATCTTTTGTTTCTATCCAAAAATTCTTGCCGATAATTTTCATTAATACCTTTAACCTATATTAATGCAAATTATAAGCAAATTACCCATCGTACCACGCTAAAGTGAAAAGGAACAAAAGATAATAAGTAGGGTACGGACCTAGCGTAGTAAAAACCTATTAATATTAATGGGCTATCTGCGCGAAGGTCCTACTAAAGTTATCAGCTAGGGACGCCTCTAGTAACGCAATCACCATTCTAGTTCAATGCTCTGGTGATCGCACACGTGAGGTTTTGCGGTTAACTCTGCTGTAATGAGAGAGATTATGAACTTTATGGAATTGTGTGATAAAACTGATAATTAATAGGTTATTTATTTATGACCTAATTCATGAATATTTTCCTGAATTTTATGCTAACCTATTTAAGAGCGCCCAAACTGAGATACATTTCCATACAACTGCTCTTACGTGATGATTACGATAAGACATTATTACACTATCATTCTCAAGATATTTTGGAAATACGGGTAAAAATATCATGTATATATTATGTAGGTTTATATTGAAATGAAAATAAGTGTGAAACTAATCCTGTAAAGTTGTCTGAAAATCTGGTATTTTACGTGAACTTTGGTCTTTCGTAATGTACTCATAATTAAAAAAAAAATTAAATATATATGGTTGCGCGAATTTTGCTTTGTGGACTGTAGATTTAAAAAGCGATCTAAGGTTTGTTAACAATATGCAGGTACTGCGTCTAGCGTTTATTAATGGGATAAATGTATTAGAAGGACTGACCTTTAACCTCGAAAGTTCCACATGGCGCCGGCCGGCGAATCTCGAACTTCGTACTTTCAAGCACTGCCAGTTTCTGTATTGCACTACACTGTACTATTGTTGAGTCTCTGAATGATTGGATCACGAAAATAGTCAATTTTCTTGTAATTTCGAGCGGGCGTGTTAGCGGTGCGGTCACATTCACAATGCACAAAAACGTCAATGTCAAATCCTTTCTCTCGAGGTCGTGCGGGAAGCGGATACGGTAGGGATAGGATTGCTAGGCCAAAAAAATAAATTACAAAAAACAAAGTCGCGGAACATAGCAAATTGGCGCAACCATTCCCCCCGGGTTTGAAGGGTTACCTTCAAAGAAAAGAAAAAAACAAAAGCGAAACTAAACCCTATTACTAATCTAAACTATCAATACTAGGTAGCGAAACAACTTATAACTAACTATGCCACTACTACTGATTAGGCAGAGGGCAGAGGCGAATAACCGGACGCAGGTACGATCCAGTTGCGGTTTTAACTTTTACGACTCGCGTTATTCCGTTCGAACCCGGAAAAACTTCTTCCACTACACCAAGAGGCCAGTGCAGAGGAGGCGCACTCTCAGTCTTCAGTATCACCACAGTACCGACTGTGACTGGATCTGAAGGAGTGTTCCACTTTTGACGCGACTGCAGCGTATGCAGATAATCTGTCCTCCATCGCTTCCAAAAGGACTGAACTAAGCTATCTAGCAGAGCGTGACGCGGGTGGAGCTGCAGTTTGTCAGTCTCGACATCTAAAGCGGGCAAATATTTAAGAGGAGTCGTCGTCAAGAAGTGAGCCGGCGTCAACGCTAGTGGCTCCGATGGATCACTAGACAAAGTCCGACACAACGGACGCGTATTCATCAACGCCTCTACCTGAGCGAGTACAGTGCTCAACTCCTCGTACGAGAGAATCTGTTCGCCTATGACCCGAAACAGGTGCGACTTAAGGCTTTTAATATTCGCCTCCCAATTGCCACCAAAATGACTAGCTGCTGGCGTATTAAAACACCAATCAATGCGATTCTCAGCTAAGACATGGGCGAATTCACTTTGGTAGTACTTGGAGCGTAAGAATGTATGTAATTCCGAAATATTGCGTCGCGCTCCAACATAATTTGTGCCGTTGTCAGAGTATAAGCGCTTAACGGGACCACGGCGAGATAAAAATCGTTTAAATGCAGACATAAAACCCTGCGTACTCAAATCACTGGTTAACTCTATGTGAACCGCACGAGTTGTCATACAAACGAATAGGCAAATGTATGCCTTTGTGGAACGTATACCACGACCACGGGCAATAGTGACTTTAAACGGTCCAGCATAGTCCGTCCCAGTATGTATGAAAGGTTTCACCGTCTGTACAACACGACAAGAACGATGGTCGGCCATTTCCGGCGCGTTGAAACGCGGGCGGAGCTTAAAGCAGGGCACACATCTGTGCACTCTAGCGCGTATCAAATTGCGAGCGGAAAGTATCCAGTACTTCTGTCGAAGAATGGACATTAATAAATCGGGACCAGCGTGACAATTCACCTTATGGTGATAGTCCACCAACAAATCCAAAACGTGATCCCTGCGTGGTAGAACTACTGGATGCATTTGTTCAAACTCTAATTTAGCATTTCGCAGACGGCCACCGACACGAATGAGTCCGTCTTGCAAAAATGGTTTCAAATGTTGAAGTGCGGGACTACAAGGTTTATGTGATTCTAAACTACGAAATTCTATTGAAAAATAAAATTTCTGCAACTCTCGAAGTACAACTGATTCAGCTCTATCCAAATCAGCTGCGATTATAGAACCACGCGATGGTAATAATCTCAAAAATCTTAGGACGTAAACTACACAGCGTAATAGTCTCGACCAAGACGAGACTCGATTAGACAACAACAAAACAACTGACTCTTCACGCGGAACTGATACTACAAGCGTATGTTTCTTCTCCTCGGGTGGTTCTGAAACAGTAGCGGGGTTAAACGGAGCATTTGGCCACTCGTTAGGAGTGGTATGCAGCCAGGGAGGGCCACAAAACCAAAGCGGATGATTTAAAATTTGCGCGGGAAGCAAACCACGTGAGAGACAATCAGCTGGGTTTTCTGTTCCAGCGACATGGAATATATTTTCCGGCGACAATTCAGCTTGAATCTTACGTTCCAAGCATAGAAAGCGTTTTTCTGCGGAGGCACGGGAGCCACCGAGCGAAAAAATATCACCCTTGAAAGGGAGCGCGACAACATAACGACCATCTTTATCACGAGTAGTCGTGCGGGTATAAATCTCCTCAGTGACCTGATCCTCAGGGCTGAGAATAGGCGGGACATTGACCTCTTCAATCTCCCAGAACTTGCGGATGGTAGACTCAAGCGGCGGCTCGACGGTGCAACAGTGCGACACAGTCGAGTAACTATTTAAATAAGCGGGTGCGGAACCAACTATAACAAACCCGAGAACTGTTTCCAGTGCGTGCGGAGCGGGGTACATCGGAAGACCTTGAATTTTACGTGATAACTGGAGATGCGGGAGAATCGAAGCACCGATCAATAGATCGATATCTCCAGGGAAAGCGTAATTTCCGTCGGCTAACTGCAAGTTCTTAAACTTCGTCAGCATGGACGTGTCAACCGGTACCGTGGGCAACCGTTCCGTGATCTTATCTGCGACTAGCGAATCCATTTCAAACGAAATATTACGATTAAAACGTGAACTAAATATTATTTTAATGGAACCGTGAATGGTTGCCTTTAAACCTCCAAAACCTTTCACTTCTGAGCGGGATGACCAATTATTAAAACTAAAACCAAGGCGTTGACAACAATCCCGAGTAATAAAATTACTCTGGGAAGCGCCATCTAGTAGCGCTCGAACGGTGTGCGGTTTGCCAAAGGCATCTACAATGACAACTTGCGCGGTCGCAAGCAAAACGGTAGTGATTTGAGTACCAGCGGCGGAAAGCGAACACAATGTTACGTCGTTTGCACTTGCAGCAGGCCGCGCGTCACAAGCGTCGCGCGTCTGCGCAGGCTGCTGCTGCGATGGCAGCTTACTACTCTCAAAATGTAAGAAGGTATGATGTCTAGCTAGACATTTACGACAGCTAACACCACTTTTACATGACGTAACCAGATGTTTGTCACTTAGACAATTAAAACACAAATTATTAGTGCGGACAAACTTGTAACGATCACTAGGCGATAATCTCTGAAATCCCGAACACTTGTACAGCTGTGTATGGCTACCCTTACACAGAGAACAGTCAGGTGTTGAGGCGGTATTAACTAGCGTATGTGCAGTCTTGACTGACTTCGATGACGCGTCTATACGGCGATCGGAACCTGTCCTATTCGTGACTTCATGACGTGCCGACGTGCGCTGCAATACCTTAATATGGTCGCGAATAAAAGATTCTAAATCTTCGAACTTAGGTATTTCTTTGCCGCGCTGAGTCGTTTCAAACAGACGAACAGTTTCAGGATCTAATTTATTTAAACCGATATACAAAAACAAAAAGTCACAGAGGTCATTGACCTTTAGGTTCTTTACTGCACGAACAGATGATGCGAAAATATTTAAAAACTTCTCTAAATTATGATCGTTACAAACGGAAAAACTTTTCAAATCGAATAATTGATCTAAATATGCGGTGGCTACTAATCGCTTATCTTCGTATTTTGTTTTTAAAGTGTTCAAAACTAAATTGTAATTTTCAGCGCTAAACGTAATTCCAGCACAGACAGCCTTTGCCTTACCGGTCAATTTTTCTACGAGATAATGCAATCTCTCGTGATCTGTCAGCGATGTGTTCCTATGTATTATATTTTCGAAACTATCTATAAATAAATTCCAATTTCGAATGTCACCATCAAATTCAGGTATTTGAATTGGCGGCAATCGTGGGCGTTCGCGAGGAGGGTTGGATAAACCACTCGCGGGGGGGGGAGTCTCTAAACTCCTAGCAATACGTTTGATACGACAATACAAGTCATCAAAGGACGACAATGCCTGATAACTCACACAGTAATCAGGATTTAACTCCAACTCTAAAATGTTTATATTCTTAATTGTAGATTTAAAATCCTCGCGCAAACTATCTAAAGTTTCCAACGAACACAAGAAAGCATCTCTAATCATCAGATCCGAGATTTGCAAAGATTTATCACAAATTGATTGAACACGTGAAAACTGTGAGTCCCTTTCAGCGTATAAAAGCTTTAACTGAACCTTTAAATCAGTACTAACCTTGGTTCCCTTAAGAGACATCTTGTCTTGATATATTCACACTATACACTCAAACAAACTCTTAACGAATTATTAAGTAAGCGATAATTAACAGATAACAATATGGTAATATTGTAAACAACAAAGTGAACGGCGAACGAACGGAATAACATATGCGTATATAATCTATGGTTTATCCGTTTCCTACAAATATTCACTCAACAATGAACGGGTATTTTTGAAATGCGTCTACCTACATGCAATTTGTAGGATGGTCGAATGAATTTTGTCAAGAAAAAGAATGCGATCGATTTATATCTACGCTGATATTTACGTAGCTAACTATAATTATGCGGTGCGGTTGACGGCGTAGGTACCGTAATTATCAATGACACTTTAACTATACGAGCGAAATAACGTATAGTTGCCTAAATGCCTAGATGCGGGTTTTCTACTATTATATCTAGGTAAACAGGCGCGTTGCGTTTATTCCCTATGGAACAAATACTATATTGCGAAATTACAAGAAAATGATTCACGATCCTGCTCGTATGGACCAAAAAGTAATGGTTGCGCGAATTTTGCTTTGTGGACTGTAGATTTAAAAAGCGATCTAAGGTTTGTTAACAATATGCAGGTACTGCGTCTAGCGTTTATTAATGGGATAAATGTATTAGAAGGACTGACCTTTAACCTCGAAAGTTCCACATGGCGCCGGCCGGCGAATCTCGAACTTCGTACTTTCAAGCACTGCCAGTTTCTGTATTGCACTACACTGTACTATTGTTGAGTCTCTGAATGATTGGATCACGAAAATAGTCAATTTTCTTGTAATTTCGAGCGGGCGTGTTAGCGGTGCGGTCACATTCACAATGCACAAAAACGTCAATGTCAAATCCTTTCTCTCGAGGTCGTGCGGGAAGCGGATACGGTAGGGATAGGATTGCTAGGCCAAAAAAATAAATTACAAAAAACAAAGTCGCGGAACATAGCAAATTGGCGCAACCAATATATTTATAGAAACCTTGCACATTTAATCGTGATTCTGAATCACGAAAATTTTTCACAAAAACTTTTGAGGTTTTTATGAAAAAAAAAAACGCATTCCTGGCGTTTCGCCTCGTTGTTTATATTGCGTACATCGAAGGACTGGAACAATTTGCCTCCTGCGGTGATTTTTTTTTCTTCCTAGAGCTAGAGTGAATAGGCTCTTAATAACTATTGCATCACGAATTTTCATCAGGTGAAATCGCAGTCAAGCACAGAAAATTAGAGTGAATGACGGAATTACCAAATGCCAACAGTGCGTTCAGGCGTTATCTCTCTTTTTTCACGTTGCCTCGTTATAACATTGCGTTAGATGAAATAACATGTTTTTATACCACGATCACGTTGACGATGGACAGTTCGGGAAGAATAGGGTTTAAGAGAAACCAGTATTTCTAATTTACATGGCCTTGAAAGAACATTGGGAACTTTACCATAAAAAATTTACCTACGGCGAACAAAGATGAATGAAACATTATTTTAAAGTTTTAGATATTTAATTATGCTAGCATTAGTGACCGACTGAATATTCGTTTTCGGCCAAAACATGGATATTCGGCTATATATTTTCGTTTTCGGCTATAAACCAGCCGATGCTTTGGCCAAGCCCAATATCAAAAATCTGTGAATAAGGTGGTGACGTATAACATTCGGATATTTTCGGAGTGAATCTCAGCTTATAATATTCGACTGTTTAAGAGCCGTTTATAGTCACAGAGTATTTTGTATGAACTCCGCCCGGGTCTATGTCGATTTCTCAGCCACGTAACAGCGGTTTAATATTTATATAAAAAAAAAACGTAATAACTATTCAAACTTTTGTGTTTAACCTTTTAAAAACAAGCTTTACTATTTTATGTAACTTTCAAATACAGCCGTGATGGAATGTCGTAGATTTGCGATTTTTTTTTCAATCAAGGTTACCTACTGTTAATTTTTGACAAAGTTTAGTTGATTTTAATGGTGATTATTGGAGGACAAATTATATTGATTGTATTATATTACATAATCAATCAATACAGCAAGAAATAAACGAAATTGTCTTCATAAGAAATTATAGTGCTTTATTTTATTTTATTCTGAAATATTCCAGTATACACCGGCAATATATTCCATTAAGAATTCATTTAAGGTCTTAAATTTTTAATGTCTAAATCATTTTCGTTTTCGGCCGAAAATTAGACTGAAGCCGAAGCTTCGTTTTCGTTTTCAGCTGAAAATACATTTTCGGTCGGACACTAGCTAGCATCAAGCGCATAATTGTGTAATATAAGTTTAAGTTGAGTAGATTTTAGTTTATACAAGGGACTTAATGCTGTGATTTGTTTTGTTCTGCATTATTTTGTGTACTTTATATAGCTTATTATTATTATTATCAATAATGTCTCGTGGAACTTTTGAACAATCATTTTATAAAAATATTACATATACATATAAAGGCTGTTTCATAATTAATGATTAACCTCATAAGAGTTCATTTTATTTATCCTTGTGAACCACTTTTACTACGGAAAAACAAGAAAAAAAAAAAAAAAAACAGTTATCTAGTTTCGTCCGGTCAAAATGTTGAAAACAGCTGACTCCTTTTTACTGGTTTTAGGATTGATCCCATTTTAATAGTTATTCAAAATCTTGACTATTGTCTACTATTTATAGAAGTGTAGTGTGCGCAGAGGTATGTATATTTTGCAAATAAATATAATTTGTAACAGAATCTTGGACGTGTATCATACACGTCCAAGATCTGAGTCGAGCTACAAACGAGGAACTTTCCGTAATGCTATTTAAATAGAAGGACTTACTTGCTTTTCCCAACTTGGTCCACATCACAAACGAGCTGTAGTCGGTCCCATGTTTGATTGTATGCTTCAAATCGTTTGTGGTGGTGACGATGGCTTACCGTCTCGGACACGACTCGAAAGACAGATAGATACCTAAAGGTGAGTTCAGCTGTTCTAAAATGTTAGTTTTCGTCTAATTATCCGTAGTTAATTACTCATAATGTAGGACAGAGAAAGATCAAATAATAATAATAAAATAATAAAATATATTATATTTCACAACTATCACACACCATCGTCTAGTCCCAAGCTAAGCAGAGCTTGTGTTGTGAGTACTAGACAACTGATAAACATACTTATATATTTATAAATACATACATATTATAAGGCTCAGTTACCTACACTTACGAAGGGTTCAGTACCTACCATTGGGAGTTTTTTTCTTACATTTCAAGATTCTAGGTCAATGGTACGTAATGCGGCATTGCGAATCCTTGGTACGTAAATCCAACCGGTCAAGTGCGAACTGGACTGGTTTTATCATTTGTTGCGGTTTAGTACAGCACTATATTTAATTACTATTTTTTAAGTTCTACTTTATCTCCGTTTTTCCTTTTAGAGCAAAAATAAAATAACTATCTTTTGCGGTTAGTCAGTAAGAGTCTGACACTATTTCCCGCCCCACCCAAGGGCGGGATTTGTCATTGGATGATTTTAACTACCATAAAAAAAAATATCGTTTACGGTTTATGAGATACAGCCTGCTGCTAGGTTTCTATTGGTTGATTTTTCGGTTTTAGAAACTTGTATCTATTGCAATTTCTGTAAAAATTAATATGAAAAAAGTTGTCAGGTAGAGAATGTCTTGTTGCACAAGTCCGCCTATGTACCACTACTGTACATGAAGCTTAAATAAATAAATATTAGTTACATACCAATAGCATACAACATTGCTTCATATGTGGACTTAAAAACAAGCAAAGGAATAAAATAAATTAAAAAGTTCCATGTCTAAACCCTTAAAGATATTTCTCTCCTCGAGAAACTATGCCGTAATTTTCTCGGACATTCCAGCAACGTAGCAACCTTATCTAATAATTCAGTCCAGCAGCCTGTCATACCGACTTTACTATTATAGAAAAATATACAGTGACAGCCGACAGACAGATATTCAAGTAATTTCATAAGTGTTTTTACAGAACTGTTCTATTTTCAGAAATAAACACAAAAATAGGGCACTATCGGGCTGCGAAACAATAGAAAACCAGTTATAAAATTTTAAAACAAAAGGCAATCCAACTAACAAGTTGACATAGTTTTTAGTTCCATTGTTTTGTAGTCGCTCAAAATTTTAGGTAGCGACGGGATGAGATAGGCAACACGGTAAAAGTTTGTCCTGTTGCTTCTATGAACTAGGCAGATTTACTCGTACCATACTAAGTTTAAAATTCTTTATTTCTACCCGCTTTAGGGCGGGGTGAGAGGCCGTGTCAGACTTACTGACTAAGACTAATCCTTATGTTTCTTGTTTGCTTCGCGTTCTAGGATCCGGGTTCTCCTTTCGGAAGCCATCCCTTGGCTGCGGTAGGTTTCTTTCCATGCTGAGCCCCTAGGAAACATTTACTGACTAAAACCATACCTTGGTCCTTCAATGGCCCTTTGCGTTCTAGTACCACTGGTTCCATTTTCAAAAATTCCCAGTGGTCCTATCGGGTATCAAGTTTAAGACTGCAATTTACCTTCACTATATCACAAAATTAATTATTTATTAAGAAAAGCACTGTAATATTATAAAAGCGAAAGTTTTTATGTATATGTGTGTGTTTGCTCAAACGGTTCAACGCATTGGGATGAAATTTAGCACATAGGATTCGGAATAGGACTTTTAATCCTGGAAGTATATGCTCTTTGATTTTCTACTTTCACGCAATCAAAGCCGAAGGCAGAAGCTAATCTTCTCTAATTAACCCATTATGTCCCATTGCTGGGCAAAAGCCTTTCTTTCTCTTTTCCACACACGTCTGTATTCTACCATTGTGGGTTAGTCCCTCCAGTAAATTCCGTCTGCCGCGATGTCGCCTTACATTGAATGTGACCCCAAAAGTGATTATTTTAGTCCAAAACTCACCTGGTTCACCTGGTCAGGGTTGCTGAAGTCCGATGGATGCGAGACGCATATGACCGGTCCTTGTGGTGATGCTTGGGAGAGACTTATGCAAAACAGTGGACATCTTTCGGCTGAAATGATGATGATGATGAAAACTTGGTTTGTTCTACATAATCAGTACAACCTTAAGTCAATTTGGCTAGCCTTTTCCGAAATATTTTGAGGTCGGTTTCCATTCTAACCAGATGAAGCTGGATTATCAGTATTTTACATGAAGCAACTGCCTACCTACTTTTTTTAAATTGATTCGAGCAAGTGTTTGACTGTGATCCCACCTGGTGGTGAGCAGTGATGCAATCGTTGATGGTGGCCTCACCATCAATGATTGCATCACTGCTACTATACTCTTAATAAACTAGTGTGGGGGCACTAGTTACTAGTGCCCCCGCACTAGTTTATTAAGAGCCTATTCACTATCTGATCTCCATAACGCAGTAACTTTATTTCTTTAATTCTATTACCACACGATACCCATTGGTAAGACTGTTGTCAGATTTCCTAGATTCCTTTCTGTAACGAATGTCAAAGATTTTTAAATGATAGCCGGGACTAACGGCTTAACGTGCTTTCCGAAGCGCAAAGGAATCTTGAAATGTTAAGAGCCAGTTGTAGTCACAGAGTATTTTGTTGACCCCCGACGGAAAAGAGAGGCATTATTAGTTTGACCTGTCTGTCTGTGAGTCTGTCCGTGGCATCGTAGCGCCCAAACGAATGGACTGAATCTGATGCGTTTTTTTTTTATAGCTGGCTTAATCGAGATGGTTCTTAGTTACAATTTATGAAGATCTGTCTAGGTGTTTAAGGTCACCAGCTCGTTTGTTTACCGCGGTAGGGTTTTTAAACACTTAACGGATATTTAGTTTATTTTAAACATATGTGTGATCTAATATTTGAAATACCTACTCGTGTACAATCCGGTGCTATTGAACTGGTCTGATGATAAAACTCGAAGGTAAGGACCCTGGATTACTTATTAACATAGTAAACCTATCGAATTGGGGCTCATTAGATTCACCTTAACCAGTGCTATACGCTTCTCATGACGATAAGGATCTGATGCTAAAACTGGGAGGTGGCTGATGGAACTTTGGAATGCCTATCAGTAATCTCGTCAAGTTTGGGCTCATTAGTTTCATCTTGACCAGTTCTCTACATTTCATATTAATGACAAGGGCTTTTTAAAAATTTTAATTTTATAGTATTTAACAAAACCATTTGTTATTTGTTTGTTACATTTTGTGTTATATCGCACTTATATTCATGAACTCTCCCCGGGTCTATGTCGGCTTAGCGGGCCCATAACAGCGGTTTTATTTTTATAGAAAAAAAAAAAAAATATTAACCATTCAAGATTTTTGTTTTTGCTAGACCCTTTTAAAATTCAAGCTCTCAAATATTGCCGTGACGTAATCTAGAATATATACACGTTTGAAATTATAATGCGGGTTCAGATTCGAGATTTTTTTATCCAGCCAATTAATTTATATCACGTTTTGATTTTTACCCAGCGGTTGACCATATGGTTAATTTTAATTACATATTTTTTATGGTGATCTCTTTTATATTTATGGATTTCCAGAGGTACCAAAAAGTTCAAAATGAGTAGAAAGGCTGGCCTTGAGATACAAGCGTGGAAATAAGTTGAACCGAAATGGCCATCGTTGCTATGGTTACGTGCAACCCGGGGGCTTCGATTGAGACCTGAACATCTGTTGATTCGCATTCAAGGTCGATCACCATTTTGGTTCAACTTTCATGCCGTGTACTATACCCATCCACTATTAATCAATTCAGTGTTCTATACAAATTAACAAAAACGATAGCTTACAATATTCCTGTATGTAACAGCCCATCTAGGCCAACATAGTCATATTTCGCCATACAACCCAGCATAAACCCTAGCGTTAAGGTCAGGATATTGCTGTAACAAACGATATAGGCCCAGAACAGTCTCTTTAACCTTACGATTCAACGTGTATTGAAGATTAATTAAACTATTAATCCCAGAAAGTGTAGCTTACGCCTTAATCGATAGGCAATGAGACCGCAGCATTCTTTAACCTAGCACTTCGGATACATCGATCTATTGCCAATGGAAGGTTCCCGATCTTTCCGTCCATTACGCCCTAGTAATTACTTGGGATCGTGTAAAATACAGCGCTTCCTACCTTTGACGAGACCGGTCACACATGAACGCAGGAATTGGCAATTCCCGCTAATGGAACGATAAGTGCGTAGGTAGATAGCAGTTATGTAATTCGTTTTGTTTACATTTGAGTAGTATGTATATGTATCTCTCTGTATGTAATTGAAGGTGCTAATGTTCTGTTGTATATAACTCTTTATTTTGGTGAAAGTTGAAACAACCATAAATGATCTGATTGGTAGATGGTATGGCGAGATAATGTAATATAATATTCCACAACTATAACACAACGCCGTGTAGTCTCAAACTAAGCGAAGCTTGTGTTATGAGTACTAGATAAATGATACTCATACTTATATATTTCTAAATCCATATGTACATATTATAGATAAATTACACCCAGACACAGAACAAATGATCGTGCTAATGCTTTCAGATTTATTTCTATATAATGTGCTATAAAACCTTGCTTTATGTCAAATTTCAAGATTCAACGGGAAGTACCCATTGGGTCAACGGGTATTTTCCGTTGAATCTTGAAAGAATCCTGAATTTGAAATTTTGATTCCTCAAGGAATCAAAATTCAGAATTTAGAGTAAGAGTGCACAAAATATATTTTTTTTTTCCACCTAAACGGCCATATCTTTTTTTTTATCAACTTTGAAGTTTGATTTTTTCGCAGCTTCATGGAACCGCAAATCTGAATATATGGTTTTAATTTTAACTCGATAAGTCTAAGAATTCTTGAGAAAAAGGTTCTGAAAGACAGACAGACAGATGGACAAAACAGTGATCCTATAATCAGTACCCTAAACATATTAATCCACATCAAACATTTTATCATATTATTCCGCTTTAAAATCCATCCCATTCTAAGTAATTTCGAAATTAAATATGAACGTATAGTTTCAGGTGCTCGCTCCAATTTACCGTTGAATTAACTAAATCAAAGCGTATACGAATTTGTTATGTAATCCCTTTGATAAAGAACGAATTTGAATTCAGCTTTAATTCATTCGTTTATAGGAATTGTCGTGAATATTAAGCTTTTGCTTCTGCTACTCATTCATTATGGGTTAGTACCTACAGGCATTAAACCTCAACCGCCTTATTTAGTGGCGTAGCTAGTCCCGCAGGGGCCCGTAGCAAAAGTCTCACAGGGGCTTATAAAAAAAATGTTTTTTTACAAATGGTTGGTTTACTCTACAAGACGTTTGTGGTTTACATGTTGCGAATTTTAGCCCTGTAGCCCGGGGGCCCCGTATAATTGATAAGGCAGATACGGTGGTAGCTACGCCCCCTACGGCCCTACGGCCTTATTCCAAAACGCGATATAAATGAAGTTCCGGGACCTAAACCTATAAATTAATAGTCCCGGTAATATATTTAGATCGCGTTTAATTGTATTAAACTTAGTAAGAGTCTCGAAAACTATATTTAGATCACGGTTAATTGGAATTAAACCTAATAATAGTCCCGGAACTATTTTAGACTGGTTTTTGGAATAAGACCAAAATCTTTTTAGTCATCGACTTCATTCAAATCTTAAGTAGTTATTGCCCCCGCCACTCCCGCCGGAGACGTCCCGGGCTTTGAGTCACTGGGTTACTCCCGCCTCCGCCTCTGTAGGTGTTGGATCGCAAACGACAAACAATAGGTAGCTAGCCATCCATCCATCTAGTAACGACCATCTGAAAGGTGTGAATAATACTGAACGGATTGAGGGACCCAATCGATGCCTGCCTGGGCTGCGGGGTTGTTCGAGTTTCGCGGTCCTAGACCGCAAAGGGCTACTAAAGCTACAAAGGTAGGTTTTAGGAAGTAAAAGAAGCTCCACCCAGCGTAGGAGGAATCATTTGATTTATTTAATTTACACATTAAGTGTAAAGTAAATAAAATGATTCCTGTATAACATAAAGGTACAGAGGCGGACTTAATGCCTTAGGCATTTTCTACGAGTCAACCTTTGCACAGAAAAATGGTGGCATAAAAGAGAGGAAAAAAATTGAATTTAAAAAGTTATCAAAATGAATTGTAGACACAATAAAATTATATAATACACCGTTAAATTTTGATCGTTTTAATCCCGCGGAGGGTCGATTCGGTACATGAAACCCTATCGATTTGAAAAGATAAAAATGCAAATAAAGTACCTACTTTTTTTTTTAAACTCGATTAAAGCACGCATGTACGAAATTGATTTTTTTAAGTAAACGTCAGCTGATTGAGGTCAATAAACTGTAGGTAGTTAGTACGCAACTACCGACAAGTCCCTACAAGGTCATTGACTCGTTTTTAAATTTATCTTTATCAATCGATAGTGTTTCATGTACGAATCGATCCTCCAAGGGATTAAAACGACCAAAATTTAACGGTGTATATACACAATTTCTCACAAAAAAGTATTTATTGCAGAAAACGTATATTTTTGTACAGAAAGCTGATATATTTCTTCTTACTTACCTAACAATATCTCTCCATCTTTATACGAATAAAATTATATAACTAGCTGAACTGTATTTCATTTCTACAGCATGCATGAAAAGAAACACGTAATTGGAATCTAAAAGGTTGCTGAAAATCTAAAGGTGTACAGACGTCTCAATTTCACACCCAACCTGCGCGATTAATTGTGTAACGGATCATTGGACCCAGCATGTCGATATATGGACCCAACGGACGTGGACGCCTTAAATCGATTCGAGCAGCCTCCGGACTCACTGTGAAATCGAGACGTTTGAAAGCACTCTTAGGTCGTAGATGCTGCATTATTTATTTCTGAAGCTAAATATACTAGGTACATAAAATAAATAGAGATGTTCCTTGCTATATTTTCGCAGAAATTCATGCTCTCTTGAACATGGAAAAAATAAGCCTGTAAGTAATATTTCCGCGAAGTAATTAGCGAAGTCGTGACGACAGAAGACATATCATTGAGTGTTTGTGTCTCCCGTTCTTGATTCGTCGAAGGGACGGACAGAAAGACAATATGATCGTAATGATGTTACCGTCAGAAGCTGGCTGAAAGCCAAAAACAGTGACAATAGTCCTATATTTTCCCTGTCGATAACACTAGGATGTAAGCGTTATATTTTTTTTTTTCATGAAACGATACCGTTTGGCATAGAATCTGGTTTCGGAGTGACGGTGATCCGATTTCTTTTTTTTTTGTTTTGCACTGCGTTTCGTATTGTTTCGTAGAACGCAATTTTATATAGTTTCAGATAAAATATAGTATTGGCTTTTGAACGTTATATTACTGAAAGTAGTTTATTTTACCACATTATTTTATTAAATAAAGAAAGAAAACAAGGATGAAAAACATTTATTTGCATTTTTTTTCCGAAAGTTTGATTACAGTATGTATATTTGTACCTTCTTCATCTGCAAACAGACGAACGGATTTTGATGAAACTTTCCAGTAATATAGCTTGTACTTCCAAATAACGTAATCGTCATCTTAATGTTAATCGTACCTAGGTACTTGGGGTCAGCAAACATTCTATTCTTCCGCTACATCCTGTCAGCAGTCACGCTATCACTGACTCAATTTTCTTTCATATCACTCTTCAAGCAATTCATCTTTTCTTTGGCCTCCCTCTCCCTCTCCATCAACAAAATAGGGAGTTTTACTATAAATCCACGAGAGTGTACCTGAAAATAAGTTCTAAGAAAAAAATACAGGTTGTGACTATTTTTTTTATTTGGTAGAAACAGACTCTTTACGCTTATTCCATTCGCCATTCTTTATCAAAGTGAAAAACAACATGTCGTTAATGAAGAGGTAACTATTTGCTAAGTAATGGTAAGGACCATGTTTTTCATCCATTCTTCACTCGTAAGTTACTATTGGTATTTCTGTCTTCACTCTTTGTGAGATTTGTCGTATTATGATAATTACTGTTTTATTCATGTACTAACAGTGATCCACTCTTTTATATGTTTATGTTTTCATTATTTTTAAACTAGTAACCCGTCCCTGCTTCACACGGGTCTTTTAAAGCCTGAATGTAGCAGCTAGCATCAGCCTGCTACCGGTCCGAGCTCAAGTCGTCTGCGGCGCGCAGGAACATTGCGCTCAAGGAGTTGTCAGCAAACTGTAGGGGTCCAGCAGGGCCGAAGCCTACTGGGGCCAAAGGTTATGTAAGAATGTCACCACGGGCTCCGGGACAAAGGCAATGAATGGAAGGGTAGGTTTTTAGTCAGTAAGAGTCTGACACTATTTCCCGCCCCACCCAAGGACGGGATTTGTCATTGGATGATTTTACCTACCCTAAAAAAATCAGCCTTATAATGTTCCCACTGTTGGGACTCAGACCTTCTCTCTAGGAGAGGGCCATAAAGCCTGAATATATGAATTTATTTATTTATTAGCTTTTAATAGCGGCTTCACCTGCATGAAGGTAGGTTTCTCCACACAAACTTTGGACTCCTGTTTCTTAATTTTAGGGAGTGTATTTGGAAAATTCTCTATTAGTGCATTCTATAATATTATAGTATATATTAATCTACATTATAAAAGGAAATCTTGTGCAAAATTCCACGTTTTTCTAGTCCCAATAGTTTCGGTATCGCGTTGATATGTCAGTCAGTTTCACCTGTTATACACCGTTAAATTTTAGTTGTTTTTATCCCGCGAATGGTCGATTTTGTACATAAAATACTATTGATTTGTAAAGAAAAATAAAAAAGTACTTAAAAAAAAAATCTTTAAGTAAACGAGTCAATGACTTTATAGGTAGTTGTCAGTCGTTGCGTACTAACTACCTACGCTTCATTGGCCTCGCTCAGCTGTAAACAAAGAGCGTTTACTTAAAGAAATTAATTTCGTACATGCGTAATTTAATTCGAGTTTAAAAAAAAGTACTTTATTTTTTAATTTTCTCTTTACAAATCGATTGTGTTTCATGTACCGTATCGACCCACCGCGTGATTAAAACTACCAAAATTTGACGGTGTATATATTATATCGATTGTTGCTAGTTGCTTAAAACACCCGGACCTGAAATACTAACTAAAGGCTATGCAACTAATCTCTCAACCACAGCATCGATATCTTTATTAAGTTATGGCATACAAGTTCACATGCAAATAAACTTAACGTGAATATAAAAAACACGTGTTTCCAACAAGATTAGCGTGAATGTGATTCCTAATAGCATCATTTCGCATTGGCATCCCTAGAAGCGTTACATAGGAAGCAATAGCAGTGCATTAGCCTGCTTAGTCCTTATCTTATTGGACGTAAGTGGCATAAGGAACTGGGTCACTGGTCGCTCCACCCCTTCCAGGGTAAATTGTTGTGTAGCTGTCGGCTATCGATACTGTAATGACAGGTTAGGAATGGTTATATCGATAGTAACTGTCAGTGTTATCTTATAGTGGTTATGTTATGAGTTGCTGTCGTTCATGAAGCTGATGCGTAGCTATTTTTTTTTTTTTTAAATAGAACACAGGAAGGAATTGGGGGAGGCCTTTGCCCAGCAGTGGGAAAGTATAGGCTAATAAAAAAAAATAGAACACTGTTTTTTATTTGCCTGAACTAGGATGAACCTGTGCTGTCGCAGGTCTGCTGGAAGAAATTTCGTTAGAAATAAGCAGCACCTTTGTACTCTTCTGTCTATATTTGTTCTTTTCTTTTTTTATTATTGTGTGTACATAAGTAAATAAAATAAATAAATAAATAAACTAATTATAAAACCTTAACTAAATTTAGAAATACGGTATGTTTTATTTACAAAAAGTAAGTAGGTCTCTACATAAGGAATAATTGGATAATAAACTTTTTATGGTTATACTATTTCATTTGTAGATACTTAATAGCTTACTTAGGATATTTTTTCCATGACACGATTGTTTACTTATTTATTAAAATTTTGTGCGCTAGTAAGAAACATTGTACAAAGGAGGATTTAATGCCTTAGGTAAAAAAACCCTAGGGTTATGCAGAAATATAACATGGTAGATGAAACTTAATGGTAAATAAATAGAAAAGATACAATAAATTCGCCTTTATGAAATGTTTCATGAGTGCATACAATTTTAAATATATAACCAATACATACTTACGATATATACATAAAAAATAATTATATGATGAAAAACGAATCCAACAAATTAACGCTGTGATGACTCCGCCAACTTCTTGCAAACTGTGCTCACGTGTCTTCACCTTAAAAATAGAACTGACTGGATGCCATCCTGAGCTTCAGTAGGCGAGCATACCAAAGAGACATCGCCTGGACAGAGTAGGAGGACTGGATAAGCCCAGAGCGAAGTGAGGAGCATCGTAGTACACGATTATTGGATTGATTGGATTATTGTTTGGTTTTTTTCTATAGGCAATATTTTTTTTTTTTTTTTAAATAAAGAAAAAAGGAATAAGCGCAGTAGTTTATTATAGGCTTCCAAGCAACCGATTAAACTTTTGAGAATTTAGGTTTTGACCTCTAAAAGTTAGGTTTCTGGGGGTTTCTTATAATAGGTCACAGCCAAGTTTTGTTGATAACAGAACCCAACATAAGTACCTAAGTAGTTGAATAAACAACCAGTTTTACAATTAGTTGACATAGTACTTACTCGTAGGTTGAAAGTCATCCATGTCGAATGATTTTCGGTACACGTGATAAGGTCAAATTGGTTATATAATTTGTTTTAAACACTGCTGGTAGGTAAGTACTCGCTTTCAGCGGCTTTGTCTACCGATACCATAAAATTATCTTAAGGGACAATACTGCCAGGATAAAAGTATTCCAGAGATAAAATCCTATGTGCTATTCTAAGGACGCTGGGTCGCCCGCGCAGTCACCCGTGGCGTGACTATGCCCGTGTATCGTATGCTGCGGTCCCCGTAGTTGAAAACCACCTGCGCAGTGTCGCTAACGCCGGGGCGAATCCCCGCTGCCGCGACAAGTCGCGGCTTGGCGGACAGAGTTCCGGCGAGATCTCATGGTGAAATGGCGAGAACGACTGTCGCAACCCTGTGTGTAAGGCCCTTCTTTGAGGCGTGGCTGGAAAGGCCTTACGGCGTCGTAACCTTCCGCATGGCGCAGGTACTAACCGATCATGGCAAGTTCGGGCCGTACCTGTACAAGATCCGTGCGGAGGTGACGCCCGGGTGTCGTCACTCTGCGGAACGCCCGGTGGACACGGTGGAGCACACGGTAGAGGTGTGCCCCGCTTGGGAAGAGCATCGCCGTGTCCTCGTGGGGGCAATCGGCGGCGATCTCTCGCGCCGGGGCTTGGTTCAAGCCATGCTCCGGAGCGAGGAGGAGTGGCAGGCGGTCGCCTCTTTCTGCGAAGCAGTAATGCTAGCAAAGGAGGAGGCTGACCATATCAGGCAACGGCGCTCACGCCGCAGCCGCCGCCGTAATTCCGATCCAAATTTCCGGCCACCGTAGGCGCGGGCTTGCGGACGGCGGGCAATGGGTAGCTCGCTGTCCGTTTGTCCGGTAACAGACCGGACCGAGCCCAAGTCGTTTACGGCGCGCACTGTTCCCGTGCGCCTCAAGGAGTTGTCAGCAAACCTTAGGGGCCCAGTAGGGTCGAGGCCTAGTCTGGGGCTCTGGGAAGGTATGAAAATGCATACCAGGGTCCTGGAACCAAGGCAGGGAAGGAACAGGGTAAGTTTTTAGTCAGTAAGAGTCTGACACTATTTCCCGCTCCCAAGGGCGGGATTTGTCATTGGATGATTTTACCTACTGTAAAAAATAAAAAAACCTGCGCAGTGTCGCTACTATAACTTTAATATTGTGCATGTAGTTGTGTCGATGGAGAACTTTAATGTACCTATTATTACTTAGCAAAAGGGGCGCGAGGCGCGGTGAGCCGCAACGGAATACTTGTGTACAGCGCGGGTGACCACGTATAGTAGCGTTGGCCCTAAAACATAGTCTACCCGTGAGCCAAACATCCAAATCCCTTCAGCAGTTTCAGCGTGAAAGAGTAAAAAATATTTGTACACACAGACACACATACAAACTTTGTATTTTATAATTTATTAGTGCGTTTATAAATACGAAATAAACTTTATTTGTCAGTCTGTGAGTTATGATTTGAGGCCTAAACCACTGAATCAAATATGATGAATTTATTTCCGAAAAAACTTTTTTAACTTTTAAACTGCGGTCAATTTTACGAACTATAAGAACTTTTACAAATAATATGATGCAAATAAACAATCAATTATATTATTGTGAAATGTAACCAACAATCAGTTAATTGGTTTATGTAAATTAACATGATATCGGCTTATTTACCGAGGTGTTGATAATTATATGTATACTTAATGTATTCTGTGGACTATTGTACAGTGTTTGGTAAATAAATTAATTATAACACACACTAGCTACTGCCAGCGGCATCGCTCGCGTGGTAGGAAAAGTAACCTACGTGCTAGTAAAAGCATTCAGCCATTCGAGCGTGAAAAAGTAACAATTATATAAACACACACACTCACAAAGTTTCTGGAGAAGATGCCTGAGTCCCAGCTGTGGGAACATTATAAGGCTGATGCTATGCTATGCTATGCTTATGCTAATCATAAAAATCATCAATATATGCTGTACTGAATAGCTGTTTATTTTATTAATTTATTTAAAACTTTATGCACTAATGAAACATTGTATAAAGGTGGACTTAATGCCTTAGGCATTTTCTACCAGTCGAACTTAGGGTGGTGCAGAGACATAACATGGCAGGTGCAACTTAAAAGAAGACGTGCTGAAAGGAAAAAAGAACAATAATAAATATATACTTAGATACATACATACTAATAAAGAATGATATTGTGAAAAAAAGAATACCACAAATCAAGATTGTGATGATTCTACCTACTTCTTGCGAATATGATCACGTGCTTTTACTTTGAAGGACAACCGACTGGTTCCCGTTCTGATATTCAGAGGGAGCGCATTCCAGAGGGAGATCGCCTGGCCAAAGAAAGAGGAATGGACAAACCCTGAGCGGTGTGAGAGACATCGTATAAGACGATTACTTGTGGATCAAATATTTTTACTGTGCGTGGAGATAAGAAATTGAATTTCAGAGTTCAAATAAGAAGGAGAAGAAGGTTTATCTAGAAAAGAAAACAGGGTTGTCAAAACTCTCAATGCTCTACGCTGGCGAATGGGTAACCATTTGAAAGTGATCGATGCCTTGAGACGTGGTCATACATACGGAGGTTGAAGACGATTTGAAAGCAATTATTCAGAAGGCGGTCCAGTTTATTGAGAAGATCTACATTCAGGTCATAGTAGCAAACATGAGCATAGTCAATTAGGAAAGATTAGAGACTGTACAAGCATTGCCTTTATGTGAGCTAGAAGAATTCTTCAGTCGATAGAGCGACCGTAACGTTCCGGTGACTTTTCGACTGAAAAATTACCACTATTTCACCTTAAGACAATCCTTAGTACCAATGAGAGATAAAGACTGCAACTAATGATTTTAATACCATCAGCCCTTGTTAAGGATAAGGGGTGATGATGTTACAATCAATAGTCTTTTCTAAGTCAAGGCTTTCTCTTACTATAGTACGACAGAGAAAATAGGCTACAAACATGTAAATTCATATAAATCTGACCCAGACCCGGGACACATATTTGTAGGCCATACATATACTTGTCCCGTGCACAAGTCAAATCCGCGAAAGACAGCGCGGCAGCCAATCGGCAAGCATGCTGTCAAATTAAACCAAAATCCAAACTAAAATCTTGAAAATACGGGAACTTTAAATATCTCACTTAGATGCCATAAAAAATACTATGTGTAAAAATTACGCGGTTCCGAAGTTACAACCGGAATAAAAATTACTTCGTTTGATATGGCTTTTAAATTTTCCACGTAGCGCGAAAATATTGGCTTCTGAATCCGTGAAATATGACATGCAAAAATTTTCATCGATTACCATGGTTTGTTTGTGCTAGATAAATCGAACAGTTTCAATTTTTATTGAGGAAAGTAAAACTAGTTTGGAAGCTGTTTCGAGTTTTTTGTCAGCAAATTTTAATTTGTTTATTAGGAGCTGTTTCGTGATGGATTTCAGTTTTTTTTTTTTGGCCTAGCTACTTGTTAATTGTTTATTATTTTTATTGAATCTATAGTTATATCATAAAAACGCATGATTTTTATTTTTGTTTGTCTATACTAATATTATAAAGAGGTAAAATTTGTAAGTTTGTATGTAGGGGGTAATCTCTGGAACTAATAATTCAATTCTAAAAATTTTTACACTGGTAGAAAGCTACATTATTCTTGAGTGCTATAGGCTATAAATTATTTTTATAACATGTACTTTAACCGAGCTATCACAATTTTTGTCTTGCAAGTCGAAAAAAAATATATCATAAAAAAGAATTATTTGCGTGCGCTGCCTAGAGAGTTGCTTAAAATTAAAAACAATGTATGGCAACCTGATTCGTCTTAATTATATCTACAAAAAAGTCCGCAATACCATATTTCTATCTTTTATATGTTATCTTTTATACTTCTTTATTTGCATAAAAAAAGTATTTTTTCGGCATACTTACGTTTGGTTGATTGTTTGAGCAACGAAATATTAATTCATGTCACAATAAAATATTTCAGTATCACAAGGACATCATACAGATTAGATTTGCCATTTACAGTATGTCAATTGGTCATATAGTTTCGGAGATAATATAAAATTACTAAAACGCAAAATGCCACTAGCACAACTTTCATTCGTAGAGCTCTAGATCTATCAAGCTTTGTGCGGACGTTTTATTCATTTGCCCATAGATGGCGTTCTACAAATACGTCATTTTTCTGAATCGCGGTGTTAAGATTTTCCGTGATGGCCCTCTCGAATTATTGTACCCACGTTGTCGTTAGTTGGTGTTCAAATTGTTGCACTTGCATGTCAGTCTGTTGCTTATTGGTTTCGTTCGTGTGGTTGTTCGTTGATTCGTACTCCTAATCGTAATAATCGGATATATCGTTGTATGTTCGTACTTCGTTCTATTGTAATATTCGTAATTTCGTTGTACGAATTATAACGATACTACGATATTACGATTGTTTTGTTATAAAGGTGGACGGGTGTCGAGTCCCTGATCCCTCTCCCTTTGTTCATAATTGTTTTTAAGTCTGTGTAGTTTGTTCATTTGTTGACTAAGAGCATGCCTAAAAGGAAATCGCAACTGTCCCGGCAGACATCACAGACAAAAGCAGCTCGAGTACGCCGTACGGAAGAATCTGCCCTTGAAAATGAGCAGCGCCTCTCGAGAAAGCACACGCTAGAGAATCTAGCTCCGAGCGCTCACAGCGGCTCGATAGCCAAAATGTGAGAACGGCGCGGGCCCGTGCTCGAGAAACTAGCGCTGAACGTGCGCAGCGTCTATCTGACTTAAGGCAGCATGTTTCTGAAACAAGGGATAGGGAGACTAGCGCTGAGCGCTCGCAGCGGCTCGCTAACCAAAATGTCATAACATCGCAGGCCCGTGCTCGGGAATCTAGCGCTGAACGTGCGCAGCGTCTATCTGACTTAAGGCAGCATGTCTCTGAAACAAGGGATAGGGAGACTAGCGCTGAGCGCTCGCAGCGGTTCGCTAGCCAAAATGTCATACCATCGCAGGCCCTTGCTCGGGAATCTAGCGCTGAACGTGCGCAGCATCTATCTGACTTAAGACAGCATATCTCTGAAACAAGGGATAGGAATACTAGCGCTGAGCGCTCACAGCGGCTCGCTAGCCAAAATGTCATAACATCGCAGGCCCTTGCTCGGGAATCTAGCGCTGAACGTGCGCAGCGTCTATCTGACTTAAGGCATCATGTCTCTGAAACAAGGGATAGGGAGACTGGCACTGAGCGCTCGCAGCGCCTAGCAACAAAAAGACAGCGAGCAGCTACAGTCAGAGCACGTAATCGGAATTTAGCTCAAGGAAATAGATCATGTTCGAGTGTAAACGTATGTTAAAAACATAACACTCCTTTTTTGGGGCAGTCGTGTAAAAACAAGAAATTTTCCGCGGACGAAGTCGCGGGCAGAAGCTAGTAACGAATAAACCCAAAAGTCACTATACTGATTTTACAAATTCTTTAAGCAATAAAATATTAATTTATTACTGATTGAGGCATATATATTTTTTTTAATTTCATAAAAGCATAGCCGCTGGCAGCAGCTAATTTAATTTATTTGACATTCACTGTATTAAAAAAAACTGTTAATTATACATACACTAAAAAAATATAGTTAATTAGGTTAGTTTATTTAATTTGCTGCGGAATACAGCAAACAAATATTCGGAAACAAAAGGTTATACTGAAACCTGCTGGCTAAAATATTTTAGTGTAAACGGAAAGAATATTCTAGCAATGCTTGTTCTCGAAGATTAGTGTTCCACTACAAGGTAATAACTAACTCGGTGTCTTCAAAGTGTTTAAAAAAAAAACACGGCACTGGTTTTGTAAACCTTTTCGTAAACTCAAAGAACAGCCACTGGTGTTTAAACATTTATTATACCTACGACACTACATTCACGCTAGGTAAGATAATTTGTCTTTCCTAGTTCGTTAAGCAAAAAGAAACTTTAAAAGCTCTATATGTCTGAAATCTCTTACAGATAAGCGCGACCCAACAGTATGACAACATTCATCATCATCATTATTTCAGCTGGAAGACATCCCCTGTGACACATAGGCCTCCTCCAAGCTACACCAAAACGACTGGTTCCCATGCGTCTCACATCCATCAAATTCCATGGTTTCTCAGCAAGTCATCAAACAAAGCCCTCCTCCAAGCGTACCGCAACCACCGGTCCAGTGTGTCTCACATTTATTGAATTCCCGTGACCCTCATTAGGTCATTGTTTTTTTTTTATGGGAGCTCTTTCTTCACTGTGTCTTCCGGTACGCAGTCGCCCCTATAAAACCTTTCGGGTTTCAATACGATGAACATTTTTCATACAGAGTATTAATAGGAACTAAAAAAAAATCGTAAAATTTCATTTCATTTAAAAAGTAACGGTAATATTGAGCGATTAAATAGGGCACTAAAAATAGCACTTTAGGCACGTTTGAATAACACATTGTGAATTGATGAACGACCAACAGTAATGAAGTCTGGAAGACCTTTATACATATAAAAAAAAGGTTGTCGCATCGTCGCATTGCGCCTGTCAGGAGAAGCCTTAACACTGAATAGCGAAACGATTAAGTAGACTATAGGTACCTACTATTTTGTTCGATGTTCGTGCTTGGAGTACAGATCCTATGTATTGGTCGCAGAATACTGGATTAGGTAGTATTAGGTAGATAGAACAGTAGAACCGATCCCGTCTCACGAGTTGAGTCACGAGTTCGATCCTAGACAGGCACTTTTCTTTGTGTAATTTATTACATCAATACTCTCTCAAAAAAGTTAAGGAAATTATAGTCAAGAAACTTTTAAGAACCAAAAAATTAGAGACATTATTATAACTTTTAGGTAAGATAAGAACTGTCACCGCTTTAGATTGAGAAACATGGAATTCTTTAGACGTGGCTTTTACCTGAAGGGGATCCATACTTCTACTGATTATACTTAGATGGGTAATTTTCTAAAGTTAATTGTTTTTTTTTTCTATTTAATTTTTTTTAGAATGAATTTGTGGACAAAATTTTATCCACTCCTTAAGCGCTGATTGTACATACGTCTGTTAGTACAACTTGATTGACCTTGGAATTTTTTTTTGTTTTTTTTTACACACGTTTTTACAAAATTTACTTGGCCGAAAATTTTGGTTTCTGTATTTTTGTTTTTCCTAAAAATTCAGAAAAAGGTTTTTTTATTTATTTTGGTGATTTATTTATTTGAATAAAGGGGGTCAGTGACACCTGGCGTCCCAGGGCTTAATATAAATAATGCTCTAGCTCTTAAAATACAGTTTATATCTAGCTTAGAAGCTTATGAATTTTATTTTTTGTATGTAAAAACTTACGTCAATAATGAATTTTAATATAATTTATTTAACTCCATCTTAGACAGGTGGTCTGTGTTCCTACAAAGAGAGAATTTACAGGGTAAATACAGTTGTTATGCAACATAGATTTATGTAACAGTGTAGATACGTAACAGGGCAGTGCAAGAGGTGCAGAGCGCTGAAATTATCAAACCAGGACCAAGTTTTGGATGATGCTTATGTCTTGAAATCATTTTAGTATTGTCTTGGCAATATTATTAATTGATTGTGTACATAATACAGTTGTAGACGCGCCCTACCAGTATTGACGATTTTGTAAGTGCTTTGGTCTCCAGTACCCACGAGAGGTAAAAAGTGGGTGGTGCATTTGAAGTCATTTTTATGTCTAATTCTTTTTCTTTTTATCCTCTGAACCGGGTAAGATTAAAACTTTTTCTTGAAGCGGAACATTTATAAAAGTTCGTACTGGGCGTCTAAAAGTCTAGTTAAGGCAATGGATATACTGATGCAACTTCATCCAGTTTAATGTTTAAAAGTGGTACGTTTGTTTTAAAACGGCAACTACACAGTAACCACACCCACGTTATGTACAATTCCATTTTGAACCCAATTAAAACTTCGCACACACGAGACCCCAATACATATTATTAAACTGCAAAACAGTGCTAATGAATAAAAGCTAATATAAAAACTAATTAGGTTAATACCAAAGAGTATTGATACTAATGTATCACATGTATGTTGTTAGGTAGTTGTCGCAAAATTAGTTTATCAGCAAAGTCCCAAAGGAGACAAGTATAGGGATGTTAACACGCGAACAGGACAATACTTTTTCTTGGAAAGTTGATCGCGCCATTTGTATTACGTCACTCAGAGGCGTTGTCCCGAGTTATTAAAATACAGAAAAGAATAAATAATATTTATTCCTATGTCGTCAGTAACAGATCTACATCACAAACTATGGGTAGATTATAATGAGTGCAAGCAGGCTAAGGATTCGCTTTCCTCCATTGATGTCCTCTTCACGAAACAGGCTCAACGAATGGCTAAACCACAGACCCCAACCAACACCAGCCTCCCTAGCCAAGTTACAATCGTTTCGTTTTGCTGTAAGGCTTGGAGTTGGCCACGCCCCCAATTCCTTTGTTCGAACAAACGAACTGGGGGCGTAGCCAACTCCAAACGCTTGCACAACTGGTTCAGTTGTGCCGTGTCGGCCGTTACAACAGGCTACGGGGCCTTTAGTAGACCAGGACCAACGGCGTTACATACTAAATAAAATTTTATTGAATGGTAACTATGTTAATCGTAGATCTTTGACAGTTGTTACAGGTCACACGCCAGAAAGTCTGACAATCAGTCTATACAAGGAGTATCGAATTGAATAGTAACTGGGTGGTAAAGTTCTGATAGGTAGTAGTTCCAACTAAAACACGGGTTAAATACCCTGCAAGCAGCTGCATTCGGTTACACTGGAAGGATATGATGATATCTCCAGACAACCTGAGACAGCAGATTTTTAAAAGAAAGATAAAAAAGCATTAAAAAAACATGGCAGTTCCAATATTAATCTTGAACACTTTCAATTCTCATCACTCGCAAATCGATTTATTATTTTGACAACCTCATCTCGGTAATGTGAAAATAAAATTTGTCAAATAAACCCTTGGGGGCTGACAATATTTCAACGCAAATTCAAAACGACGCGTCGGCATTAATAATAATACAAATGGTTTTATTAATTGTTGTCTCAGCGGCTTAATAAAAACGTTAGTTGAACTAATGAAACCATTACAAGAATGAATATTCAGTAGGAGTGAGTTTAATGATAGCGTAAGCTTCCAATTCCTTTGGTCTGACTTCCTCTCGACAAAGGAATTGGGGGCGTGGCCAACTCCAAGCGTTGACGCTAAACGAGACAACTGTAGCTTGGCTAGGGGGGCTGATCCCGGTTTCTAGACACCGTAGACGTGGGCTTGCGGACGATGAGCAACGTGTACCTTGC
Organism: Leucania comma; assembly: GCA_958295575.1. Classification (NCBI taxonomy): domain Eukaryota; kingdom Metazoa; phylum Arthropoda; class Insecta; order Lepidoptera; family Noctuidae; genus Leucania; species Leucania comma. The sequence continues at coordinate 10,838,356 of OY282470.1, forward strand.
TATCTGGCCGTCCGGTAACCATCCGGACAGAACCCAAGTCGTCAACAGCGCGTAGTGTTGCACGCACACTTCAAAGAGATGTCAGCAAAACCATAAGGGCCCAGCAGACCTGAAGCCTATAGCCTGAGGGTCATCCGAAAGGAAACCGGGGTCTTGGGATGCAAAGCAAAGAAGCAACATTGGAGTTTAGTAAGTAAAAGGTCTGACACGCCCTCCTACTCCACCCTAGAGCGGGAAAAGAAGGGAGAATTGAATGATTTCCCACCTAAAAAAGTAGTAGCGTTCAATTGAAACTTTTGATATTTTGAATGCCAACATCGCGTCAATACGAAGCTCACAGCAAAGCAACTTAAGCAAATTACTTAGTTGGAGCCCTCCTCCATAATTATTATTCAACCTCTATCCGACGCAAATCGAGTAAATTTCTTCCGAAATTACTTTTATTAAAAGCATTTCTTTCCCTTCGTCGAACCAAAGTGCTAAAGTAGAGTAAATGGACTGGAATTTCCGTTTCACGAATAAATTATATGAGAATATTATAGTAAATAACTCTTTAAAGACGATAAATGAATATTCGTGAGGATCAAGATTTTTTTGGCTCTGAAAAAGTTTGCTTCAAACATTGTTATAACATTTTGGTTGAATGAAACCTTTTGATCTTGTAAATGATCGTTTTTTACCTACTTACATAAAATAAACGTTAATACTATTGTATTTGTGTAGATGCTTTTATACTGCCGCCATAATCAGGAAGAGATGTGCCTCCATACTCACTCGCGTTCGTGGCAGCACCAACACTATACTGAGTGTTTTTGCAGATAGATGCCACCATGTTGCAAAGATGGGTGCGACTTCATGTTATAGTGTAGTTGTGTTTTGTGTTGTTAATTCCTACTAACATTAGTTTTAAGATAATTGTTACTAACAGAATATGGACTTCGTCCGAAATAAATGTTTTATTGTTATTATTATACCTTCATACGGTATTCCGTATGAAGTTCGGAATGTTGGAAGTGTTGAATATACACGATTTTTTGATGAAGAGGCAACGCGCAAAAAGGGAGATAACGCCTGAAAATTCTTTCGGTAATTCCGTGATTTACTCGAATATTTCATAAAATTTGTTCCAGGAAATACGTGTTTTTATCCTAAAAATCCTAAAAAGTTTTTGAGAAAAATTGTGGTCATTCATAATCTTAATTAATTACTCAAGCCCCAAGAGAACACCGGCGTTCGCACACCTTTCGTCGGCTTTCGCACGTTTTTCTATTGTGTCTCTAATTACGCTATTCAAAAGATTAAATGTTCAAGGCTTCTATAGACGTACTTTTGTATATTTTTAATATATGAGTACATAAAAGAAGGCAACGACCGACAACTACTTACAGGACATTGACTCTTTTACTTAAAGGAATTGATTTCGTACATAAGTAAATTAATTCAAATTAAAAAGGGCACTTTATTTTTTAATTTTATCTTTACAAATCGATAGTGTTAAATTAATTAAAAAAAAAAAACTTTATTTTTAAAATAAAAATAAAGTATTAAGTAAATTAAATTTTATCTTTACTAATCAATAGTGTTTCATGTACCAAATCGACTCTTCACGGAATTAAAATGATCAAAATTTAACGGTGTATAATGTCTACAAGATATCTGTGTATCCAAAACACCTGGAGAAAGATGTGTAATACTCGTTACATCATAATCATGTAAGAGCGGTTGTATCAAAATGCACCTCGGGTTTGCCGGCCTTAAATAAACGTATGATTTATTTTGTTCACCAAAATATTTAATTGTATCAGCTTGCTGTAATTAATCTATGTAGCGGATTATTAAATGTAATTTAAATTTTCTATTAAACCGATGGTTTAACTGTTTACATAGCCTTACTTTTACTGTGGTTTATGTTAAACCGCTTTTCCGATAACATAAATTACACTGAGTTTCACGGTTTTGGTACTTGCTTAACTGATAGCAGAAGTGAAAAGATAATTCACAGATAAAAGTTCCAAAAATTTGTGATATATCATGTCCAGTTTTCGAGCTGCATTATTTCAACTGGTAACAGTTTTTTTTTGTCTTTTATGGTGGGTGAAAATCATCCAATGATATCCCCCGCCCTTGGGCGGAGCAGGAGATAGTGTCGGATTCTTACTGACTAAAAAACTCACCCCGTTCCTTCTTTGCCTATCATACTGGGGCCGAGCCTTCTTTTCAGAAGCCGAACCTTGGCCCCAATAGGCTTCGACCCTTCTGCAGGGTCTCTACGATTTGCTGACAACTCCTTGAGACGCGCGGGAACAGTGCGCGCCGTCGACGACTTAGGCTCGGTCCAGGCGGTTACCGGACGGTCGGACAGCGAGCTACCTATTGCCCGGAATCCCGGCGGCGGCAATTGGTAACAGTTGACATTTCTGATGTATTGTGACTTTTTTATTGTTTCGTTCTGCTTACCAATCGTTTTTATATGATATCCACTGATTATTGAACTAACTGGCTGTCGTAACTGCAAAAATGCACCAAATAAGTGTTTGGTACGTTTATAAACGGTATACAATACAAAAATATTTCCGAAAAAATGAAAAGTGCATGTTTACTTTATTTCGGACGTGTTACGAAAGATCAAGAGAAACCATGGATACCACAGTTTTTTGTGTATTGTGCCATACGAGAACAATAAGTTATTTCTCACTAGTACGGAAAAGTGTTTCCGCCAGCCTCCACCGCAATTTATTATATTACGCTCGTCGCGCGGCATCACCAAACCGTATAAATTTAATCCGCGAGCCGTGTCTTTCAATAATTTGCTCCTAAATATTATGTTCATGAAGTTTTACTTGACGGCACGGCGTAGTAGTTGAGTGACTGGACCCCGCGGGATCGCTTTCTGCACGAAACAAATATTTTTATGATCTACAGATAGTGTTCCGGATCTGGGTCTTGTGTATGTGATTTTAAATGTTTATAAAAGCACCCAGAATACAGGACTCATTCAAGTATTACGGAAGCACCACAGGGGGGTGGAGAGGTCTTTGCTTTGCTTATTTTTGATGACATGGGGGATGGGGTTCTGGATGGTGATTATGACAGCCGTTTTTTTTTTAAGAGAACCATCTCGATGTTCTAAAGTCATATGAAAGTGAGTAGGCAGACACATATTACTGAGCAATGTTCACATAAGCATGTGGGGGGTTATATCTTTGCTCAGAGTTTTAATGGTAGAAACGGCGTAAGAATTTGCCATAAAACCGGCACGGTGAGAATGCACATGAAGAAGTATGTTTTTGGAAGCTCGAAGGTAGAGATTATGAGAACTGCCCAATATTTAAAAATATTCTTTAATAATTAGGAGCTAAAGGATCGTTCACTATGGTGAAGAGCGTGCAGAGGAATATAAGGGATCTCCTGTGGCGGATAGTTAGCCATTAAGGCTGAAAACAGAAGAAAGAAATGTAGTCGTATGTACGAAGGCCAAATATGAAACGAATACAGTTGTTGAGGAGTCGATCCAATTCGTTTAGAAGTTCTTGGTATAGATCAGATTAACAAACATCTTTTTTAGTTTATTCATTACAACTAAAAATAACAAAAACAAATCTTTTCACTAATTAGTATAAATAACGTTTTCATAAAATATTTAACTAGTATTTCCTACAAAACTTTTACGCAGACTTCTATATTTTATGACTTATCTTGCTCAAATGAATCTCGTAAAATTGGATGATTAGCTTTAAGAAAATCAGTATTCTGTGAAGTAAGTAATAGTCACAAAATGGAAAGTTTTCGGATTTCATAGAATCCAACGCTGTTTATGTCCAGATTACCATCAGTACAAATTAAGCTTAATTTTGAATGTAATTGAAATCGTATCTACTACTTAATATTAAGCTTAGATTTAATCAAAACGGCGGATGATAGGTGACTCGCCTCTAGCGTGTGAACTGCTAAAATCTGGTCTTTATGGCCTGATTTCACTCAGTCGCAATCGGTGAGTGACATCAACGAAACAACAAAAAAATATATTTTTGCGTAACACCCTGTTACGCAAATTTTTTTTTTTTCGATTTAGCTTTCACGGCAACGCCTGCTCTTATCTCAGTCCTTGTCTATCATTGACTATAGGTTTACGATTGTGATGACACTGATCATAGGTGTGCAAGTTTCGAGTCCAGGTTTTCTGATTGCGATGTTTGCGCGTAACGTATCTTCCTATAAGTCATCTTTCATTCATAATTTAATTTTATTCGCAACTTATTTTGAGGCACGTGTTAGTTATTTATAGATAGGAAAATTGACTTTTCCCCCCTGTAAACCATTAAGTGGTAGAAAGATCACAGTAGAGGGTAGGATACAAATAAAATACGTGGTCGGTCTGCAAAGTTTTGACCTCAATGTGAAGATAGCAGCACTCGTCAATAAAAGCTAGTGAATATAGTCATGCATCTTTTAATACAACTTACTAACCAAAGTTTCAGCTATTATGGATGCGCAGTTGTTATTTGACAGTCATTTGAGTGAGTCGATGTGAGATGCCGAAAAAAACGCTTTTACAGCACGACAACGCACCGTCTTATTTCTCAGCGGTGGCTACAGCGAAAATTGACGAATTACGATTTGAACTGCTTGATCAACCGCCTTGCTCACTAGATCTAGCCCCAAGCGACTTTTTTTTGTTCGCCTATCTCATAATTACGCTCGGAGAATAGAGATTTTTGTCAAATGGGGAGGCAATCATCTTCGTAAACAATTATTTTGTAGAAAAAAATGCCGACTACTATTTGAACGGGTTATGAGATGGCGGTATCGCTGGGAGAAGTATGTAGAGTTACAAGGAGTCAATGTAAAAAAAGAAATATAAGAAAAAATGCAAGACATTTTTACTTACAATTTATTTTTCATTTTATCTTTGCTAGGTCGAAAACTTTTCAGACGACCCGTGTAATACATAAATATACTTACATACTTAAATAGAAACATATAAACAGGCAAACGCCAGGTTATTATTACCCTTATAGAGAGGTTGATAAAGGGCCCTTGACAAAGGGACAGTTTCAATAACCCTCCTTCTGGCGCAGTCGGGTAAAAAAAGAATGATTATGCTGACACCAACCACCGTAGGTGCGGGCTTGTGAATGGCGAACAACGGGTAGCTCACCGTCCAGTCGTCCGATAACCGTTCGGACCGAGCCCGAGTCGTCGATAGCACGTAATGTTACATGTTCGTCAGAGATATCAGCAAAACCGTAGGGGCGCAGTAGGGGAAAGATACCTGCTAGAGCTATAGGGAAAAGTATGAACGGGATACTCGAGGCTATAGATCGCAAAAGGTAACTGTAGGAATATAGGTGTGATTTTAGTAAAAGTCTGACAAGTCCTTTCACTCCACCAAAGAAGTCATTAAATGATTTTCAACATTAAAAAAAAACTGGGTAAGTGCGAGTCGGACTTACGAATTCAATTTCCGAATCAACGAATCAAGTCTCAAAGATTTTTACGCATCTCAAAAAAGTTTTTTTTTGTGACGTAACTACAAATTTACAGTTTTCAGACTTTTTGTTATACTTGTGCTATGATACCTTGCTTCATGCCAAGTTTCAGGATTCTAAGTCAAAGGAAAGTACTCTATGAATTTTGTTTCCCTTGAGTGTCGAAATATACGAATTTTTACAGCATAAACGGCCGTATCGTTGTTTTTCGTTAACTTACAAGTTAGATTTTGTCAAAGCTTCAAGGGATTGCAGACTTGAGTATTTGGTTTTAATTTTAACTCGATATCTCCACGCGTTCCCAAGATAAAGGGTCTTGACAGACAGACAGAAAGACAGACAACAAAGTGATCTTCTACGAGTTCCGTTTTTTCCTTTGAAGTACGGAACCATAAAAAGGGCTCAGCAGAGCGGCTGTCTGTTGAGTTCACGGGGAATTTCTGAAAGGCAATCCACAGTCCTGGAACGCAAGGGACAAACGCCCTTCCGTTTCACCCTAGAGCGGGAAAAGGCATTGAATGATTTCCAACCCCAAAAAAATGTTTACTCCTGTTTTTTTTTTTTTTGATTTTTCAGACTTTCTTTTCCTTTCGGAAACAATCAATCAAGTTAAGATTTAATTAATAAGAACTAATAATGATTTTGGGAGGCAGTGGTGCCCGAGTGGTAACGGCCCCGACTTATGAATAGGTCGCGGGTTCAAACCCAGCCAGGCGCATTACTTTGGTAATTTATTTCATCACCACTGCTCTCAAAACGGTGAAGGAAAACATCGTGAGCATCGGCATGTCCTAGAACCAAAAATTCGAAGCCATGCGACATTCAACAAACCCGCACTGGGCCCGCGTGGTGGATTACGGCCCATTCCATTCCCTCTCCTAGAGAGGAGGCCTGTGTCCCAGCAGTGGGAACTTTAGAAAGGCTGATGATGATGATGATGATGATGAATACTGATTTTATTTATGAGAGTACCTAACTGATTAAATTGACCTGCTTCTAAAATTGGTGTTCTGAGAAAATTGAACGGCCATACGGATAATAAAATTTTGTGTACTAAAACGAAATTGAAAAGGATATTGAGTGAAATTTGCGTAATTTTGGAGTGAGACGGAAATTACTTGTGTTATTAGATGATTATAATATTTTTGCTAGTAGGTAAGTAAATGGAGTAATTTATTAATATACCAGTCTTCTCTAATAATAATATATTCCAAGCATCTCAGGATATGTTGCCCTCTTGTCACTACGTCACTTCGTGCTGCCGTTTTTGGGGGCTCATTTAATGAGTGTAGCAAGTCACCCCCTGCCTTTTTAACGATGGGTATTAATAACATTGTTTAGGCAGGGGCCATAGTTTTTTCATAGTTCTTTGTAATCAGTCCAAAAACCATAGCCCTGTTGTCTTTGTTTTTCATATCGCAATAGTTTTTAACCAAACAGGGGTTGTCCTGAGGTGCACTAGCATAGCGCCTACATGGATAACCGGCGGTATGTATCACGTTCCTGTGAAAGTGTCTTAAAGGCTTCTGTGAGTTGGTTTCGGCTCCTTGTACGCCTTCCAAATGTCTAGGACCTATGGGTTCTGAGATATATTAATATATTCCACAACATTCACATAACGCCGTCTAGTCTCAAACTAAGCAGAGCTGGTGGTATGAGTAGTACTGTTAAATTTATATAAACATTTCTAAATACATACATATTATAGGTAAAATTATATCCAGACACAGAACAAATGATTGTGCTTACTCACAAACGTTTGCCTTAGACGGAAATCAAACCCACGACCTCCGGCATAGCTGTCAGGGCCACTAAACCAACAGGCCAGTCAGTCTCTGGACTCAATCACTTTTTTATTACATCTGTCAATAGTTAACAGTAGTTAATGCCTATTTGATGATATTTACTTGAATAATATTATAAGCATAAGCATTTACTTATAATAATTTCATTTTTAAATCCACTTGAACTTCAAAGAAAACTCAATATTCGATCAGACTATCTAATTTTATGAGATAATTTATTTTAAATGTTCGACGAAATTTCTGTAAAAAACATCGAACTCATTTTTTGTGGGTACTTCACATCACGTACACATAAAAAGCGCTTACATAAATCAATATAAAACGCTTTACTTAATAACACACGGTACATTAAGCAAGGCCGTCATGCTTAGAGACTTCATCAACAGAATATCTTTAAGCTCACGTCGTAATCGACAGCGTTAGAAAGGTTACATTAATGCCTACATTTATTTTCCTGCTAATGTGTTAAGTATTTAAGAACGGCCAAATCCCATTCTAAATTATCCCACGAAATTAAAGTGGGTAATAAGTAATTGGGTTTATTGTAATTGAGGAAAACCTACAAAAGACGTCTGGATACTTTGGGGAAAGACCTGATACTGAAGATCCTTACATCAATAGTTATACCAATTTGGTTGTGAATAACAAATAATGGGTAGATCGACACGTGCGCCTCGAAGAGATGTCAGCAAAACCCTAGTAGGCTTAGCAGGGCCTACTAGGTCTTAGGTTGTCTTCTGAAAGTGAAATCTATGGTCTTAGAACGGAAAGGTCTACGAACGAACATGGGGTGGGAGTTTAGACAGTCAAATTCTGACACGCCCTCGCGCTCGGCTCTAGAATGGGAAAAATCAGTGTATGATATCTTTTAAAAAAATAAAAATACCAACTCGGTGATCACTATCAGCAGATGGAAGGGACATCAGTACCGATTAAAGGACTACTCCGGAACCCTTCCTGTAAGTATTTGTATATCTGCGCAACTTATTTCAAAAGTAACTTCGGCTTAAACTTTTATCATTGAAATTCCAATCTGACCTTCCTTCGTTTGTGGTTGAATCATTTGGAGGAATCTGAATGACCCTTTTCCTATATGGCTTTGCTACCCCTGTCATGGTCTCCAACCTATACAAGTTTCTATTAGTCTTTTCGTTTGTATACATGTAGATTATTATAGTTCCCCTATTCAAACTTTATATGAGGTACATAATGTTTACCTCATATAAAGTTTAATTAGGGGAACCGTACAAGCTAGACATAATAAATAATATGTATTATGTCAAGCTTGTATGGTTTCACGGCTGTGCTAATGTCTTCATTCAGTTACATCATTGTTTTCAGCTTTGCTTCATATCTTACTGACCTTCGACCGCTGTCTGACATTTAAGGATCACATTTCTATCCTTGCAAAGGAGTCTTTCAGGCGCCTGGGTTTTGTTTTGCGAAACGCTCGGGACTTTCGCAATCCCAGTGTTATTAGTCTATTATACGGCACTCTGGTTAGAAATAAACTCGAGGCCAGTGCCTGTGTGTGGAATTCATATACCGCGGCTCAGACACTGATGTTTTAGAAGGTGCAGAAAACTTTCCTGAGATTTCTTTTTCAAAGGTTGTACACTTTCTTTCCCTACATGTACCCTACCAATTTCCTTTTGGGTATGCTGGGTTTCAATTCGTTAGAGGTGAGAAGAGGCTTCGATCAGCTCGTAGTGGCTTGTAAAATCCTGAGCGGACGCATTGACTGCCCTGAGCGCCACGATCTCTTCTGTCGGCTATTTGTACCCGATAAATACATTGCACACGGTCAGAGCCGCCGTCACAATTTATTTGCACCAGAGCCATCTAGAACTGACGCTAGAGCCGAATCCTCAGTGTGTGGCATTCTAAAGATGCTTAACGCCCTCCTGAATGCTGACCCTGAATGTGATGTGTTTGCGGACGAATTAAATAAAATCATTCATACATTCATTTTTCATTTTCATTGTGCATGAGGGCACAGCTTTATGCTGAGCGTTCGGCCGTTTTGCACGGATGTGACGCATATCTTTCCTATAGAATAATCTTTGTCTAGTTTTTAGTTGCGTCATTCCGTGTAAATAAACTTTTTTTCTTTCTTTCTTTCTTTCTTTCTTCGTGCTTGTCTGATGTTCTGTGAGAGATATGGTATGCAAGGGTGTCCACTGTTCCATGTTAATGTGTATCACTGTTCAATGTTAAATTATTAATTTTAAAAATGATGTATTATTGAAACAATTTTAATAGAATAATCGAAATCAATTTATAATCTAAAATTCCATGCAATTACCAACATTATGTAGTATTATTATTTGTTATGTTTTCACAATTCTACGAGTATGTTAATTAATTTAAGTGGGCATGTACTGTTTTAATTAACTATAAATAAATAAATAAACATCTTATCAATTTTTGTTCTCTCTGCCGCGACTCCATCTAGTAATTTTAGGGCGCCAATACGAGTATTGTGTTTTACGTACCTACCGCAAAATACGAAGAGACCAAACTATATAGAAATATCGACTTCGGAAACTAAAGTTATGTTACACTTTATTGTTTTTTGTGTTTAATTGAAATTGGTTGTATTTTTTTTTTTACCCGACTGCGCCAGAAGGAGGTTATGTTTTTCGAGAGTATGTATGTATGTATGTAAGTATGTATAATTGTTTGGCACGCTCTGCAGCCTGAACGGCTCGATGGATTTTAGCTTGAGAGGTGTTGTTAGATTCGTATTTACTGTGAGAGTGACACTGGGTATATCAAAATAAAAAAAATGGCGGATTTTTGGCGCCAAATTCAAATGTTTGGCACGCTCTGCAGCCTGAACGGCTCGATGGATTTTAGTTTGCGAGGTGTCGTTAGATTCGTAATTACTGTGAAAGTGATATCGTAATAAAATAAAAGTAAAAAATAAAAATAAAAACGATAATTTAAAAAACTAAAAAACCCGACTGCTTTTCTGAGTATACATGAAAAAGCCCTAAAACAAGTAAATACAAGATAAATTGTAGCAGTCGGGACCCATTCTAGAAAGTCAGCCGTCTAGTCAGTAGATGGGAGTAATCTGCAATGTAATATTCACTAAGCCTCCATTTCTAGAATGGGTCCCGACTGCTACAATTTATCTTGTATTTACTTGTTTTAGGGCTTTTTCATGTATACTCAGAAAAGCAGTCGGGTTTTTTAGTTTTTTAAATTATCGTTTTTTTTGTAAAATGTTTTTTTTTTACTTTACAAGAATTTGATGGGTTAATAAAGTCCTCTTCTTCCAACCCTTATCTGATATTACTTTGGGTTAGTTCAACACGTTTTTTTCTCCCACTCTGTTCAATCACCTTCACACTATCACTCCCTTTTCTTTCTTATTACTCCTCACACAAGTCATTCATCTTTTCTTTAACCTTCCTTTTCCTCTTTATTCATCTACATGTAAACTCAGAGCTCTTTTAGTAACATACGTTTCATTCTTCCTCTTCACATGACCGTACCAAGACAAACGATTTTCTTTCAACTTTTCATTCACTGGCGCCACATTTATACTTCTTCCAATATACTCATTTCTCACTTTATCTATTCTCGTCACATCTCACATTTATCTCAACATTTTCATCTTCGTTACATGCAATATTTTTCACATTTTGATAAGTGGAGAGATTTAATAGTAGAATGTATTCAATAATCCATGCTAAAGACTTCCCAGATATCACATTAGTAGATTTCTTCATATTACTTTCCGAAAATCTAGGCTTGGTCTCGACGCACCCTTGTCTTGTCATGGATTTATCTTAGTCCTTCAGTTTGTCATTTTTTCTTTAATGGCTTGATTTTTGCCTTTCTTTTTTTTCTCTATGATGTATTTCTTTGACATGACAAATCTTCATTCGCTACCCTCCACGTTTGATTAAGGGACCCAACGTTTGTGGCCTCTGCCAACCAAATAGTGTACTATACCTTGACATAAAGTTGTATCATGTCGCTAACACGGGTCGAGCTTTTTACTGCGTTAGCGGGAAAAAACGCAAAGGGCAATGGACGCAATCTCCACATGCTGACTTTATAGAATTACGTTTTTTCGGCTTCGTCGTCCACACATCTGTAGGCTGTAGTCCAATTCAATTTACAGCCAATGTTGATAAAGTTTAGAGGATTTTTTTACCGTATAAAATGAAAAAGGACACACTGTAGGTACATTACACTCGTATATAGTACATGATACTGTACACCATATTTTTTGTTTGTAACTATAATGTTTTTTTTTTTTTACATTTCAATTATTTTGAAATTTTATTTGTTTTGACATTTTATTTATTTTGACATTTTAATTATTTTGACATTTTTATTATTATTACATTTTAATCATTTGGACTTACTAATTATTTTGACAGTAAATTAAATATCAAAATTTATCATATATTATTAAATATCAAATTTTAATTGTATTGACTTCTAATTGATTTGACATTTAATAGCTTTTATCTGTTGACATAGGTTTTTGACATTTTAATAATTTATCATTTTGATCGGATAAAAATACGTAATTGTTCAATTTATTTTTTGCATGTTTTTTTTTGCTTGTAAATTTTAATTTGAAATTCGCTGTTACAATTTTTTGCACATCATAATTGTACGATGCCAGGCACAACAAATCGCTCTGTAAATCAAAAATAAGATCTGTATGTTTCATCTATGTTAACAAATAAATAAATTATTATTATTCACATAACTATCTTATCTTCCTCAACATCACACGCATATTATAAATAACTTAAATTCATGGCTTTTATTGACTAGAATCTAAATATGAACAACTGAAACTAACTCATTAATCATTTTGTCTATTGATGAAAAACGCATGTAAAGGTTCAGTAGTTTCTGAGTTTAACGCGAACGGACATACAGCTTTATTTGTATGTATGGAAAAGTACAGTATAGATACTCGTAGCAAAGCTGTGATCACAATCACGATAACATGTAATTGTGACCGTGACATTCTATCTAAATTATCATATAATAGAAATTAGTCTAATTTAGGCAACCATTTTTTTTTTAAAAGCTGAGTAGAAGAGTGTGTCAGACTTTTACTGACTAAAACCACACCTATGTTCCTTCACTGACGGGCCCGTTGGTCTAGTGGTTAGTGGCCCTGATTGCTATGCCGGAGGTCGTGGGTCCTACTCCCACTCAAGACAAATGTTTGTGTGATGAGCACGATCGTTTGTTCTGTGACTAGGTGTAATTTATCTATAATATATAGATATGTATTTAGAAATATATAAGTAGGTTTATCAGCTGTCTAGTACTCATAACACAAGCTCTGTCAAGCTTAAAACTAGACGGCATTGTGTGATAGTTGTGGAATATTATTATTATTATTCAGTTCTCCTTTGCGTCTCAAGGCATACATCGCTATTTGATTAACCTCAAATGTTCTGGTATAGAACAAGCCATAATCCTAAAACTGGTACATATTATTCATCTGAGATACAATCAAGTATTAGAAAACGCATGAACCTATCAAAATTATTCAGGATTCAAAACGCAATGATAAATGATATTTATTTTGCAAATAGATTTTCCAAAACACTTTTACACGTCAATTTTTGTTTGGTCAATTTAAACTAGATTTTCTCCATCTCTGTCAAATCCATCTAAAGGTTATCGTTGGTTTTTTTTTTGTCTAAAATAAGGAATACATAAAAAAATACAACAGAAAAAAAAAATGTCAAAAGTTGTAGTGCGTACTGGAGCAGGTCAATCCCAAGCCTTTTTCATCCCCAACATAGTTTTTTACAGTGTAAAAACCTTTTGGCAAAGTTTCCGTATATGTCAATATCATACCGACTAGCTAACTCACGCTTCAAATGTTTATAGCCACCATAAGCAGAATGTTCCTAAAGCGGTGTTCGCACATGTATATCAGGCAGTCTACTAGAACCACTAGCGGTAATCTACTTGCAGTTGCAAGTACATGCTCTTGGAGCAAACTGTTTCAATACACCACTGTAAGTACCGTTCAAGTTTAGCCTCTTAAGGCAACTAAGTCAGGCAGACGTACTTACTTGTATGAAGTTCTGATGTATGGGGTGAGGTATGCGTTTTATGGGTTAATTAATTTTGTGAAGCAATGCTTCCGTTTGTAATTTCCTTCATTAGTTTAATTACAGAAAATTACGTGAACGGTAATTATATTTCTTGAGGAAAGCTCTTGTTTAGTGAGATATTTTCTACTAGTATTTCTACAAGGTTTAGTTACCGAAAGGATATTGAGTGGTCTATAGTTATTATTGTTTTATAATAACAATAATAATTATAAGATAAAATTAAAAAAATTAAGTACTTTTTTAACTCGAATTAATTTACGCATGTACGAAATTATAACAGCTGAGAGAGTATCCTGGAATATCCTGTAGGTAGTTGTCGGTCGTTGCGCACTAACTACCTACAGATCATTGCTCTCGATCAGCTGATTTTTACTTAAAGAAATTAATTTCGTACATGCGTAAATTAATTCGAATTTTAAAAAAAGTATTTTATTTTTTAATTTTCTCTTTACAAATCAATAGTGTTTCATGTACCGGATCGATCATCCATGGAATTAAAACAATCGAAATACAGTCGTGTATACATTCTAGTTGTTATGTATTAGTAATTTTGGTATTAATAACAATCTTGTCCACAGTTGGACCATAATTTCATATACCTTTTTTGTATGACACAGAGCGGGCGCATGGTGGGCATAGCTATCTATTTTCAACTGGGTAACTTAAGGGCAATAATGTCTCATTAAGTCTGTGCATCCTCCCATGCCTATTTCTCTTTCACCAGATTTGAACGTTTTCTCGAATCTGTATGAATTTAAAAAATAATTTCTATTTGCTATACAAAGTAGCTAAAATTGAGTGCTAGGAATGTGTGCTACTCACCTCACTACACCACATCCCACAGACAGCTAAAAACGAGTCTGCTAAAGATTTTCGCAGTGCAGAGCTACACATCTTTCACAGCTTTGCAAACCATATCACACCACGCACTACCTAACTACTTTTTTTTTGCAAATGAGAATTCAGTGATGACACTGACTTCTCTTGCCCTTGAAGTGAAAGTGCATGTCAAAAGGTTGCTAGTTAGCTAACAAATACCTTCATTTGCCCTTTGCATTTTAGGGCCACGGTATATTCTTTCGAACAATCCTACACCTCACCGCTCCGCTTAGCTACTGCGCACATCTTTTGTAAAAAAGCATCCTAACTTGACATTAAAATGAAACAAGAAGGTGTTAGAAAAAGCTAGACGTTACTTTTTGTAGAACCGCTGAAATGTTGAAATAATATTTTTAAAAGAGCATCAACTTTGTGGCGTTGGTTTCCGCGCAAATTACACGGATGTGATGTTTACAAGGACGGACGGTCTCTTAAACATTTGCCCTTAGGTTTACCATGTTTGTCTCGCGAACATTTTGTAAACAATTTACATTTCTTTTTTCAATATTTGTGATGGATTTAAAATGTCGAGCTATTATATTTTTAAGGAAAACAAATAGTTTGTAATTTTTTTTAAATAAAGGGTAAATTAATAGATTAAGCAATTTTTGTAGTATAAACTAGGTAAATAGACGTGTTTTTTAAAAATTATATATGTAGGTTCGTGTTTAACCACTTTCTCACCTGATGATAAGCGATGATGTAGCCACATCATCGCTAGCGTTCTCCGTCATCAGCCAATGATGGAGAACGCTTGCCTAGAAGTAACCTATCCACTCTTGACTTAAAGACCCTTAAATTGTAGCTATCATGTACTACGCATAATGTACTATCATGTATCACTTATTCATCATACAATACCTACATCGTATAATGAATAATAAGCGAAGAGGGAAATTTTGATACAAATGCAGAAAGTTTGTCATTGCGACTGAGGCGGAATGCGCCCAAGCCGAAGGCGAGTGTGTTATGGAGCCGAGAGCTGCAGTGACAAATTGGCAAGTGTATCAAACGACGTTTTTCAATACACTTTCGAAGAAATACTTTCTCTGAAAGTTACAACGCATTTTGTCCATTTTGTACTGAAGAAAAATTTTTAAGGTTGTCATACATTTAGTTTTGATTTAGATGGCAGTAGGTTATCACAAGTATTTGTTTACCTTAATCACAATATCTGGCGGCGTAACATCTAAACAATTCTCTTCAAATCTTCTAATTCAACATTTTTTCACATATAAATAGGTTAGATAATAATAAAATTTAATAGACTTTTTTCCGCGTTTAACCTTTGCAGGTTGAAGAAAAAGCAAAGGTATCAAACCGATATACATCCTAATATTAATAAAAATAGAAATTCAAATATTTATGAATTTAGAACGCTGATAAATGTTACTTTGTTATTACCAAATAACACAATAATTGTGTGAGTAATCATGTTTATTTATTACTAGCAGCCCGTCCCGGCTTCACACGGGTGGACATGTTTTTTTTTTGTTGTTTTATTTCTATAGTTTTTTAAACGCAGTATCACATTATCTATGTTTAATTACAATCCGAATTTGTTTATCGTTTTTTTAAAGCTCGCAAAGTCGCCAGCACGCGCAAACGAATCTAGCGCAGAACGTTTCTTCGCCTTGCAGAACAAATTCGTAATATCTATTGAATGGAATAGCCGATTTAAAGAATTCAAAAAGTAATCTACATAAATTAAAACAATATGATTTATTTGGATAAGGATTTAAACAGAAGTATGAATAACATGGTCTAATTTTTGTTCGGTAACTTTTAAAATGTAAAAAGTGGTTATTTTGACATAACGATAATAGTTGGACATATAGTATCGCGAATTTTTTGTAGTAATTGATATGTTCTTTAATATTGTAGAACATATTTTTATTCTATCATCAATAATTTCCGCAGCGCATGCTACGAAAGATGTTTTATGGCATTTTTTTACAATTGGGGTTACGTTACTAAAGTTTTAGTAAGGATCCCTGATCTTTTTTAGCAATATATATATAGCCTATGTTACTCAGGGTGAATGTAACTTTTTAATGGTGAAAGAATTTTTTATATCAGCACAGTAGTTTTTGAGTTTATTCATTACAAACATACACACACACAAAAATACAAATCTTTCCTCTTTATAATATTAGTGTAGAAATTCTGTTCAAAAATATAGTTTATCATTGAATATTAAAACATTAAAAAATCCGCTTCTTTGCTTAAAAAAAATTATCACCGTGACGAAATAGGAATGAAAACAGCCCTTGGTGACATACATACTATGTCGAACGTAATCGTAGTGCGATAAAAGGTAGTTTTTGAGTAAGTGTATTGAAATATATTATTTGGCACAACATATATAAACATTAATAATAATAATCATTTATTTCGGACCATTACTGTCCATAGACCAAATCAACACATAAAACGATTACAATACACAACAACTTGCACATACATAAACAAATTACAATACAGAAAACAAATCACAATACAAACATATTACACATACACAAGCAAATTACAACATACAAAATTTCAAGTAGGGTAGTAGTAAGTAAATTTTTAGTAAAAGTCTCTACACTTTATAGCAACTAGAAATAAATAAAGGGTTAAGAACTGATAATATTTAAATTATTACAATGACTTGTAAAGAAACTATGCAAAAAATATTGCAGCGAAGCATAATAATCCATCTAGTTTATTAAAAAAAACATGTCGGTACAATGAAAATGGCACTTGCAATTTATTTACTTAATTATTTTAATATCAGCGGTTGCAAAAAACAGCCTTTTGTTCCATAGTTATAATTCTTGTTACAATAAAAAAAGAGCATTTAGCTTTCATATTAATTAACGAGTTTCACCATGGCAAAGGCGTAGCACCTCTGCAGAGTAGGTAATAACTTACCTAACCGACTCCAATTTAAAAAAATACAAAAATGTGCAAAATAACTTTAATTTCGGAAGTTGGTGCTTCTGTAATAGTTTAGTGTCTTCGTTGTTAAACACCGACTTCCGAAATTAAAGATATTTTGCACTTTTTTTTCACGTGTCTTTTTACACTGAAGTCAGTTGTATTGTTTTTTGTAAAAAGTTTTTTTATTTCACACTTTTTAGCTGTAGTACCCCTCAGCCAAACTTAAATAATTACCTTCCAACATTCGGTTCCATCATCAAATCATCATGACAATTCTAATAATACCAAATATGGCTTTTTTTTTGGTGTTGGGTAAAATCCTCCAATGACATCTCCCGCCCTTGGGCGGAGCGGGAGACAGTGTCAGACTCTTACTGACTAAAAACCCACCCCGTTCCTTCGTGACCTTAGATACCAGGGCCGATACTACTTTCCTTTCGGAAGCAAACCCTTGGCCCCAGTAGGCTTCAACCCTGCCTGCCTGCAGCTAGCAGGCTGGGTCTCTACGGTTTGCTGACAACTCCTTGAGGCGCGCGGAAACAGCGCGCCGTTGACGACCTGGGCTTGGTCCGGATATTAACCGGACGGTCGGACAACGAGCTACGCATAGCTCGCCGTCCGCAAGCCCGCGCCTACGTTGGCTGGAAATCAGGATCGGAATCGGAATCCCCGCGGCGGCTGGGCCTTGTGGGCCGTTGCCTCTCGCGTGCGGCCTCCTCCTTTGCTAGCATTACTGTTTCGCAGAAGGAGGCGACCGCCTGCCATCCCTCCTCGCTTCGGACCATGGCCCATACCAGGGCCTGGCGCGACAGATCGCCGCTGCCGATCGCACTCACGAGAATACGACGATGCTCGGGTACTCTTCGACCGTGTGCTCCACCGTGTCCTCCGGGCAGTCCACGCAGTGGTGGCACCCGGGCGTCGGTTCCGCACGAATCCGGAACAGGAACCTCCCGAACTTACCGTGTCCGGTGAGAACCTGGGTCATGCGGAAGGTTAGGACGCCGTGAGGTCTTTCCAGCCACGCCTCAAAGAGGGGCCTTACCGCCATAATTAAGGCGTGCCCAGCACTGGGTTGCGACAGTCGCAGTCGCCATTTCACCATGAGATCCCGCCGGAACTCTTTCCGCCATACCTCGACTTGTCGTGGCAGGGGACTTTCGCCCCAGCGTTGCATCTCCACGCGCTTATCGTGCATGTGTGCAAGGACTGTTGCCTCCAGATCCCATGGTGGCAGGCCAGCAAGGAATACCAAATATGGCTTGGATGCACTTATTTATTACAGAATTCCGGTTCTTACCTACCTTCCGGCTTCATCATCAGACCAGTTATATGTATCCTCTCCCCTTCTTCCTTCAGTCAGTCACCGTCTGCATGTCTAATCAAAGCAGTTTTACTTGTAACGACAGTTCTGCTATGGTTTTTGAAGAGTTCCGTTCTATATCTTCGAAGTTCATCATTAGATCAAAACGATATTTTTATCGGACCAATTTTCGAAATCGCTCCACAATTGACCGAGATATCGGTGAACATACATATAAAAACGACATTTCTGCCATGATTTTTGGAAGATTTTCCGTCTATATCTTCGAAGTTCATCATCAGATCAAAACGATATTTTTATGGGACCAATTCGAAAGTATAATCTTTCATACGAAATAAAAAAATTCGAAATCTGTCCTCAATTGACCGAGATATCGGTGGACATACATAAAAAAAAAATACATACAGCCGAACATAGAACCTCTTTCTTTTCGAAGACGGTTAAAAAATTGAGTTTTGGCTGCATCTATTTACGCAAAGTGGCGGATCTGTGCGTGAAGTCGCCCGTCCACCTGCCGCAACAAATCACCACATCACAGGAGTTCGCGTAAAAATGTCAAACGAGCTGGTTGCATCCGCTTTGCTTCGCTCGTTGCTATTCCGCATCCACTTACTATTATTGGTCACGTAGGCCACGGCAATAGAGTATCAAAAGTTTTTCCATTCAAGCCGCATCGCTTCGCGACAACGTGTGAGGCTGAAAACCAAACCCTTAAATTTGTTGAGATTTTCCGAACCATGTAAAGATTGATTGATTAACATCGAAATTCGGCGGCCAAAAATAAACATTTAAATTAATAACTACACAGAGTTTTATTTATTGAATAATTTATGTTCAAATGTATATGGGAGCGCTTTTGGGCTCATTCAGTTAAGTTCAGCCAGAAAACTGTACATCAAAATAATGAATGATAAACCATACTTATTTCTGAAATTATTTCCCCCAAACAAGATGTCACCCGAGTGGAACTAACAACAATGCTCTGTTCTCTCATTTATTATATGTATACGTTGCGTAGATAATCTCCATGTGTTCCACCCACGTATACTGTCTCTTAAAATACGAGTTATATTTATGTTAATTTTCTAAAAGGTTGAAGTACGGTTTTTGTAAAATCTAAAATCTAAATTGTTATTTAGTACTGGTACGCTCTTATATCTGTAGATAGATATGTTTTAGTAAAGGGAGTAACAAGTGCTGTAGTTTGAATAATTTTAATATAAGTGCTGCTATGGTGATATTAAGTAAAGAGCAGAGAATAATATATTTTGGCTATGACTAGTTACCACCCGCGGTTTCACACTCGTGAAATTAGTACTTCTCGCCAATTCGAGGCAATTCGCATACAAAATTACCACTCATGAATTTTTCAATAGTTTTTATTAGTTTTCCCTATTTTTAAGGTTTTGTATCCAAAGGATAAAACCAAGACCCTATTGCTATGGCTTCATTGTCCGTCTGTCTGTCACCTGCTGTATCTCATAAACCGTGATAGCTAGACAGTTGAAATTTTCACAGATTATGTATTTTTTGTTGCCGCTATAACCGTATATAATATTGATAACAGCATAAAATAAACATTTAAATGGGGCTCCCATACAACAAACGTGATTTTATTGCTCGGTTTTGATATTGTAGTACAGAACCCTTAGTGTGCGATCCCGAATATGCTGATGGCTAGGATTTTTTTTTTTCTAAATCAAACAAAACTATATTAAAAAAAAAAACATTCAAAAGTAGAGTAAGCGTAATTAATTAATTAACTTTTAATAGTAATTTAATTTTGTATTAAGTTAATAAAAGTTTAATGAAGTTTCACAAATACCAAATTATATTAATCGTTTTCATCTTTTTACATAAAACTTTTATAGAATATAAATGTATTAAGACATTTATGTATTAGTATGTAAAATGTGAGTCTAAAAGTTCTGAATGAAATCATTTTTCTTTTCGTTAGCAACGCTATCCGAATATCTAGTGGTTTATTTTTTTATTCCGTACCAAAAAAGGAGGAGGCATTTTTTTTTTGGCTCAACGTTTGAATTTAGAACCTGTCATAGCCATCAATGGCGATAGCAAAGCATTTTGATTCGGCCAATATCCGCTACGAAAAAATTGTTAATTTATGCGCTTTACTTATGAAGTGACAGTCGTGCAGAATGTTAGTTAAAAGTGTCATAGTAGGGCAGTACCCCGAGGCCCCCAAAACCTTATTCTCAGCTCTTTGGTACATAAAGAGATAAGATGCCTGAAAATAAATGATTTTTATGTATATTTTTTATAACCCTGAGATCCTGGACCTTTGAAAGGCATACGTGGAGCCGAAACAAACTACTTTTAATGGGACGTGATGCCAACTAACGATTATCCCTTTACGCACAATGCTAGTGCATCCAAGGACGACCCACGGTTGGTGAAAACTATTGTGACATATTGAAAACAAAGATGGGCTATAGTTTTTGGAGTCTTGAGTGGAATAGTTACTAGGAACTATGTTAAAATAATGGATGCTGCCTAAACAATGTTATTAATATCCATCGGTAAAAAGGTGACTTGCACACTCAATAAATGAGCCTCCAAAAACGGAGCGGAGGATTCGCCCGGGTGTCGCCACTGTGCGGAACACCCGGAGGACACGGTGGAGCATACTGTTGAGGTGTGCCCCGCCTGGGCGGAGCATCGCCGTGTCCTCGTGGGGGCGATCGGCGGCAGCGATCTCTCTCGCCGGGCCTTGGTTCAGGCCATGGTCCATAGTGAGGAGGGATGGCAGGCGGTCGCCTCCTTCTGCGAAGCAGTAATGCTAGCAAAGGAGGAGGCCGACCGCATCAGGCAGAGGCAACGGGGCGCTCGCCCCAGCCGCCACCGGGATTCCGATCCCGATTTCCGGCCACCGTAGGCGCGGGCTTGCGGACGGCGTGCAATGGGTAGCACGCTGTCCGATCGTCCGGTAGCCGACCGGACCGAGCCCAAGTCGTCGACGGCGCGTTCTGTTCCCGCGCGCCTCAAGGAGCTGTCAGCAAACCGTAAGGGCCAGCCTGCTAGCTGCAGGCAGGCAGGGTCGAAGCCTGCTGGGGTCAAGGGCCGTTTTCTGAGAGGAAGGCTCAGCCCCGGCACTATAGGCAACGAAGGAGCGGGGTAGGTTTTTAGTCAGTAAGAGTCTGACACTACTTCCCTCTCCGCCCAAGGGCGGGATTTGTCACTGGATGATTTTACCTACCATAAAAAAAGCCTCCAAAAACGGAGCAAATACAAAACAAACTATTTGAAAAATAGGCGTTCATCGAAAGATTCTAGTAGACCGATTACGACCGATACGATGTGACAATCTGACGCATTTTCATAGAAATTCGCTAAAATTGTTAGGTATATATATTACATAGAACGTTGCATTTGTCGGAGTATCACGTCACACCTGTATACTCAATCTGACATCGGTTATCGTTTAGCGTATGTAGTGACACATTTTTTTTTTTACGGTTTCGTTTTCAAGCCGCGGGTTCACTCGAAACTCTAAATAAGTTTTTTTTTTATGAAGTATAGGTGTATTTACAATACATTAATTAATTTATTTTTATGATTACTTTATGTAATTTATTTCACCACCACTTTCTAAAAACGATGATAAAAAAAATCGTGAAGAAATCAGCATATCCTAGATCCAAAAATTCGAAGAAATGTGACATCCACCAACTCACACTAGGCCCGCGTGTTGAATTATGGCCCATTCTCTGTCCTAGAGAGGAGGCCACTCCAGCCCATCAATGGGAAAATTATAAGGCTGATTATGCTATACAGCTTCAAAAGAGCATTTTGTCAATCAAACAGTGTCAAACTTAGAAAGTATTTAGATTTTGATACAGTATACAGTCATTTTGTTTCAATTTATTGAAAAAAGTTAGATCAGAATGTAAGTAGACTGCAACAGTCTCTAGCCTTCCTGGCAAGCTTCACTAAAGTAGTCAATCACACTTATCATACCAATATTATACTGACGAAAGTTTTGAGCATTGTCAGGCAAAGCCAATGGTAGCAGCTATTACTATAATAAAATTCTCAGCGTCATTTTATTGACCACACGCTTAGTTCAATGATTCCACAATAAATAATATCTACTAGTTGTCAGTATGCGAATTAATTAAAACAGTCATTGAACTTCACTCCAAAAAATCCTGCCATCGAAAACGACTGTGCTTCGTGAATATCTCACGGAGGACTCTATAGCACATTCACGAAGCAAAATCATAATGAAAGAATTATACTGCAACTGACTCAACCGTATATGTTACCGTTACAGTACGGAATGCGTTATTATGCGTATTAACTATGTAATATGAAAATTACAGGGTACAGTCCGTTACAATGTGAAATTTGACTTAAAGTAACAGATATCTGCATATTAACGGACGCTACGTCGTTAAATCGCGGAAGACTCTGAGCGAAACACTTGTCAAACCTTTTTAGCTTGACGGAGCCCCTCTCCGCGGGACTCTTACATAAGGGTGGTTATAAAAAAATAACCACGAAGGCTAAGGAAAGAGTTCCGCTCCACTTCGTTCTTGCCTTCTAACCTAACCTGTCCGTGTCAGGGTGCCCTAAAATATGTTAATTTTTCATGTGTAAAATGTGACTTTAGGGTATTAATAGAAATTAAATAGTTCGAATGCTCATTCAAGCAAATTACCTGTTTTATAACTTAACTGTATGGTTGACCGTTAGTCTGTAGATTACCTAGGAAATCTACAAATTATCTAGTTATTATAAGAACTCAATCAGATAATAATCAAATTCAGCGAATATCAACATAATCTACTGATTAACAAGTTAATCTGCACTCTAACTGATTTAAGCTCATTAAAGAGAAAGAAAAAAAAGTTACTTGATACAGTACAAGGCATAACACAATATATAGGTAACAAGAAATAATAAAAAAACAAAGAAGCAAAAAATATACAGTTGTGTGCCTCACGGCTGCACCATAGTAGGTCCAGTTTAGCACGAATGCCAGACAACTAGTGCCTGACGCTGGTTTTACACTGGACCTGCGATTGTGACGCAACGGACGTAAAATAATTATCGAGTGTAATATATATAGCGGTAAGCGTTTTACCGGGAACATATACATGTATTAACCTTTCCTCTCTCTCTTCCACAGCAATAACATCAGCACACGACATATCGCAGCTTAAGGTGCCGCTGTACGCCGACCCCCGACGGGCTGCCGAGCTAAGCTGCCACTTCAAGATGGACGAACAGAAGCTCCATTCTGTCAAATGGTACCGGGACACTAACGAGATATTCAGATATAATCCCACACAGCAGGTGCGTTTGTTTTCCTCCTCCTCCTCCCGTCTCTCCTCGTTTTTTAAAGGACAGAGTTTTGTTTCAAAGTTACGTCCCTTTTTTGCGGGATTGTGGCGCTCGTTTACTTTTTGCAAGTGTTTTCTTTGTGTTAAATTGTGGCCGTAGTTTTGTTAACGATATTCATTTTATGTTTTGGTTCTGTATTCATTATTTAAATTGTCATTTTGTGAAGAACTGAAATATGATGTTTTGGTAATGTTACAATCGTGAATATAAGCGTCGAGAATTTATTTTGGGTCATCAAAGATAATTGTCTTTGTTATAACTTTTGAAAGCATGATGTTCTGTTAGCTTATGTAATTGGATATGATGACACTGTATAACATCATTTTGTACTATACACATCATTATAAATTAATTCACTATTTTATAATTTGATTTCCACAATGATCTAGTTTTGTATTTACCCATTTGTTCAATATCGATAGCAAATAGCTGTGCAAATATCCTATGAATTTATCTGTGAACAAATAAATTCAAACTATGTAATGGCTATTTTCAACTAGTTGCCTGACAACTACATGGATATTTAGTGATATTTAGCTTTTTTGTGTGATTTTGTCAACGCGGGTCATAAATGAAAGTTCATTTAACTAAATGAAAATTCATTTAGCGCTATCTGCATTCAGTCGAATCAACATTCTATTTCTGACAACCATTTGAAGATGATAGAGATTGAATTATGCTTTGAAGGTATTTATAAGAGGGTTCCCACACAAAATTGCACTGCGGTGTGATTCGAAGTCACATTACAGGAACCTGCGATAAGATTTCGTGAGTTAAAGCATCGATTCAGATGACCTTACAATGTGCGTTGCGATCAATTTGCAAGTTTTTGCAATGCTTCGTGCGAGCTAGTAGATTTTTACGATGCGACGTTGCATCGCAATTTCGTGTTTGGACCGTACATGTACTTAAATGCCCTATATCGTGATATTAAAATACGTGTTGTTGATATATGTGTTAGACAGCAAAACTAGGTCCTATTACTGATTACCCAATATCAAGTGGCCTAAAGGGATAAAATACGAAATACAAAACAGTTGCTGTACTATTATAACACAACAATATAAATAAGACAACGTGGAGCAATATAGGAAAGTGTCATGAGGAATGTTTTGTAAGAGGTTATGAATCTGAACGGTTAAAAGAATATAGAAAGATTGATTGGCATTATGAAAGATGATATAGTTAGACAGGCTGTGACTAAATATAGGGAAAAAAGATTATGTTGTTATAGCGCCGACCCTCTATCAATTGAGGAAAAGACAAGAGAATGATGACCATTCCGTAACGATGGTGGCACATGCAGTGGGTTAGCTAAATTATTATTGGAGCAGTTTCGTTGCAAATCTAGAAATGATAGCGAAGCACTGGCTTACTATGTTTCCACTGGGAGACATAGTAAAGATAAAATAGCGGAAGGAAATGTAGGATTATGCTAACAAAACGAGAAGCTTACTAACACGAAGTCGGCTTCCGTAAAAATCCGATTTTGCATCAAGCACGTAGCGCATAATCAGGAAATAGCATTAAATTAAAATTGGATACAAAACCAATAAAGAAAGAAAACAAAAGAGAAATTTCATTCCGGAGTATGTGCACTAATACAAAGTAAGACACTTTACTTCCACAGTTTACCCAAAAAAAAAAAAATATAAAAGCTGTTTACTGTGCCATAAAATACGTTTTATTATTCCATACCAGTCTTTTATTTATCCCCAGAAGATACTAAACGTATTTTGATTTCCCACGGCAATCTTAAACTGGCGCATGTCCCTTGCAAAGTAAACAGCAACTTCGGGAGGTATTTCTTTCCGTCTTATTTTACTGTTAAGAATTTATTATTATGACGGTAAATGAAATGACGCAAATAACACCCGAATATAGTCCTATCATTTAAATTATACGCCTCGGCAATGTTCGTATTTCCGAATTGGGACGAATGAATTACAAATGGCCCAAACTCTGACACTTCAATTAATAATATTTACTAAGTCCTTCACGAACTGAATCAGTGTCCAGGTTTACTTTCTGAGGATATAGACGTAGCGAGAGAAATGTATAAGAAAAATAAACCGAAAAATAGGTACAATTTGGTGCATATTTCAATCTCATCTAGTTCTAGCGTACTTGCGAAAATAGAATAAAAAAAAAAGGGTTTGTGTTTGAGAAACAAATACTTTGCCAGTGACTAACAGGTAAAAAATGACGATGGCCTAAAAACGAAAAAGGTAACAGAAAGTACACTGGTGGGTTTTAGTCGGTAAATTCTGACACTCCTTATCTTTCTCACAGCGAAATAAAGTATTCAATGATTTCACGAATTATGATTCGAAAATTTAAAAAAAGGTTAGATTCAGATAATAGTACAAGGAAAAGTCACGTGGACAACGAGCAAAGGGTAGCCTTCTTGTAAGTCAAACGATCGGTGCATTGCGATCCACGCGCACTTTATTTCATTGTTATTTCTTTTTTTGAATCTATTTAGATTCGAGAGAAGAAAATAGGAGGAGAATTGTGAAAAAAGTTTATTTGCAATCGATCAACTGACCCAATGAAAGTCCATTGTCAATCATAAGACCCCGCACATGGGCCTCAAAAAAGAAAAAATAGAAAAGACCGCCACAAAAAGAAGCTAAGCGGCTTTTTTTGTGGCGACTTTTTATTATGGCCCGTGTGCAGGGCACTTAACATATCTAAAGTTAACAACTTAAAACAAGTTAGCGAATTTAGTCAAGAAATACATTGTTAGATTGAGTTACCGCCGTAGTTACATAATATACAATTACGTAATGTCTGGTTACCAACGATTTGGAAGTACTTACTTACTATGTAGATTTGCCGCCGGGTAACGTAGGTCCTTTAATTGTAAGGAAACTATAATAGTAACAAGGCGGTCTGTAAATTTAGATAAAAGCTTTTTATTATTGTCCTACCAGATGTTTAGCGATGATATGGTCGACGGTATAGCACGCTTGCCTAGAAGTAACCTCTTGACTTAAAGAGTGCTGCCAAACCATTTCCAACATCGGACCTCCAGACTTAAGATTATGTGTCACCGGCACAAGGTGAAAATTCCACCCATACACACAAATCGTTTTGGGAACACAAATCCATTGTGATATAACTAAGCCCTATCAAGTATAGCCCACCTTAGTGTAGAGTCTCCTTGCGTGATCGTATTAAGAAAGAAAAATCCACAGGAAAACCAAGGTTGCCGATATAGCCCGAAGAATCCTGAAAAAACTGGTAGTGGGCAGGTACATTACATACGGAACGGTCAATGAAGTTGAAAGGTTCTGGATTGGTGACCGCGCACCGGAAGACGCAGCGTTGGAAGGCTTCCCATTAGGTGGATCGAGGGAAACCCTGCCGGAGTCTATGTTTCCTTATAGCCACAACTTAAGGGTCTTGTAAGTCAAGAGTGAATAATAGTGTGTATGTATACTTCTAGGTAAGCGTGTTCTATCGTCAACCTCCTCATGGTTGATTTCTTCAGGTGAGATAGCGGTCAAGTTCGAGCGTGTCAATAGTTGCATTGCATTGCATTGTATCAGCCTTATAATGTTTCCACTGCTGGGACTCAGGCCTCCTCTCTAAGAGACCGAATGGGCCGTAATCCACCACGCGGGTCCAGTGCGGATTGGTGTCAATAATAATAACAAAAAAAAACAGTGTGGAAAAGAATAAGCTAGATTGATAGTCATATCGAACACCTCGTTTTCAAGTAAAGCTGAGTACAAAAGTTTTATTACATTATATTGTTTCGAGTAGGTGCTCATTGTTACATTGTACAATCAATATGAAAACGAACGTGCTTCATTCAATATGAAATGTGTCATTATCACCAGATGTTTCAGATATCGATACAATCTATTTTCGGTTATAATAGAAGCCGATCCAATAGAAAATAGAAACAGAAACACGCTGGGTATTGATAGAGCTTTACAATGGTCTAAAATAGGTAATTACATATTATGTTATCTTTTTGTGGTCGTTCGCGGAATCTGTATTGTATTATTGCGTAAATGTTGAGTTTGGTTTGAAAGCCACTTATTATATACTATGTGTAGGTATTGAATTCATTTTATATAAATTTTTAGTTGACTTTAAAAAAAAGAAGGCACGAATACGTTCGGCAGTAGATAATTTTTTATGTACGGTCTGGAGTCAAAAGTGCAGTTGCACTCTACTAATACTAAAGTGTATAAAATTTCTTTATAAAAGAAAGCCACTGGCTCACAACTGGTTTATTTAATTCTTTAGGTTCTATGGTACAAACGGACTGAGCGATGATCCATTGATCCTGTTCAAAAAAAAAAAATTCTAGACACTTTGTTATCGGTAGAGTGCAACTGCATTTTTGAGCCCTGACTTTACGTTCACCGATTTCTCGACTCTTAAAAAAAATAATATCTTTTTTAATTTTTGAAAGAGTATACTCCCAAACAAGTCTCATAAAAATATTTTTAAGATTTGATGATGAACTCCGAGGATATGGAACGGAAGTCCTAACAGCGTCATAGCAGAACTGTCGTAATAAGTAAAATTGATTAGTTGATACGTGTAGTCGATGACAGAGTAAAGGAAATCAGGTAGAGTTCTAAGTTAAAATAATGGACTGACATTAATTTTAATCTAATGTACTTATACAAAGCAAAGCACAGTCGAGTTACTAGAAGTATCGTTCTGACATACCCATAGATTTTTAAAGAATATTGTCTTATCTGTGACTGCAATCTTGGTCACAGAAGCTCTAAGAAAAAGAATTGCATTTTTTTCCAAGATTCAAGGTTCAAAGCATTTATTTCAAATAAACCCTTTGCAAGTACTTTTGAAATGTCAAGGAGTCGGTCTGACAGGAAAAATTATGCTAATTGCACATTCCAAAGCGTGGATATCTATGGAGAAGAATGAGTAAGGAACTCCATGGACACTCTTAATATGTCTTTTACATGCATGTTTCTTGTATTTATAATAGAAATGCGTGCGAAGAGGTTAAGTGGTGATCCAGATCTGGTTAAGTCCAATCTACAAAGCGTGGAGCACAGGCGAAGGATAGCCAGCTTTCGGTATATTACAGGATACGTTTTAAAGAAAGTGTGTGGGAATTGCATGACGTAATTCCACCATCACCTTTCTACCTGTTGTTAACAATCCTCCGATCATTTACACGCATTTCATCGCTCGCAACGCAATATTATGTGGGAACAATGTAAATAAAACAAAGAGAACAAAAAACTAACTCTAAATATAGATTACTGGCCTGTTGGTCTAGTGTTTAGTAGCCCTGATTGCTATGCCGGAGGTCGTGGGTTCGATTCCCACCTAGGACAAATGTTTGTGTGATGAGCACGATCATTTGTTCTGTGTCTGAGTGTAATTTATTAATAATATATATGTATTTAGAAATATATAAGTATGTTTATCAGCTGTCTGGTACCCATAACACAAGCTCTGGTTAGCTTGTGACTAGACAGTGTTGTGTGATAGTTGTGGAAATATTATATATTATTATAGATATTAAAATAAACATTATCCTCTTGACAAGTCTAGTACAGATTTTTGTAGAATGGCTCCTTGCCTGTGACTGCAATCTTGGTGGTAGAAGCTCTAAGAAAAAAGAAAGCTTAGCCACAACTGAACGCTCGATATTGCGTTATGAAAAACGTAACCTCTATTGAAATGTACGAAACTTGAGGCATGGGGTCGGACTGCATATCGTGTTTTAAAAAAATTCTCTCAAGCAATCTTTGATAGTGTAGAGCACTAGTTTGTTAAGAGCCTATTCACTCTAGCTGTAAAGACACCTAAATTATAACGGATGGGAAATAAAGAAAGAAACGATGCAAAACGCTTGGTCCGGATCGTAGGGTTGTTAACAACAGGTAGAAAGGTGATGGCGGAATTACGTCATGCAATTCCCACACATTTTCTTCAAAACGTATCCTGTAATAAACCGAAAGCTGGCTATCCTTCGCCTGTGCTCCAGGCTTTGTAGATTGGACTTAACCAGATCTGAAACACCACTTAACCTCTTCGCACGCATTTCTACTGAGTTCAAAGCTGACTGCAAGATGCTGGCATTTTGCAACATCAGCCCCTATGTGGCTTCAGTACTCCACGGGACTTATGCTTCGTATAAATTAGAAGCTGTTCCGGTGTGAAATACTACTAGACCTTTGCAAGGACGCCAAGTTTTCTAGTAGTTACCTTAGCTTTGGACCCAATGCGATGACGTTAGACGCTTAAGTGTATTTATTTTTGTATATATTTGTAAATGTATAGATAGTTATGTTTGTTTAATTTTTAAGATATTTATGTACTTTATTTCCTAATAACCAATAAAACAAATGAATAACGTATTTAATTTGTCCACAGCCTTCAATCCGTCTCTTCAACATATCAGACGTGATGGTGCAAGGCGGTGAATGCCAGCCAGATTACTGCGTGGTGATCGTCATGCCTCCTCCTATCTCAACAAGGGCTGCCTACACTTGCGAGGTGTCAACAGAAGGCCCGAGGTTCCAAATAGCGAGGAAGACGAAACATATGACTGTTGTTGGTGAGATTACACTTCTTTAGAACCGAGTCACACTTGACAGAGAACGTTGTAGCGCAAACGAAATAGTCATTTACGTCTGTGTATATTAAGGTCTACATTAACATAGCAAATAAAATACTCAGATGTTTATAGGTTATGGAAATATGAGCAATGATTACTGACCGAGAGAATCCGCTTAAGTTCGCGAGAATGCGCTCCGGTAATGTATTCGCAAGGATTATCCGATGAGGTTCCAAACAGTGATTGCATGTAGACTTCGCTATGGTTTCGTTCGCTTTGAAATGTTTCTGTGTGCCCTGTCACCCTCTGTTAAGTGTCATACTTGTGTGTCATACTTTAGAACGCACTAGTGGAATGCCCATTTAGTTTTTTAGGGCAATTACTCATATTACATGTTACTACTTTTACCCTTTCCACCTATCCATATGAATACTGTCAGCTCGTTAGTTATATGTATACATGTGGATGGATGGAGATGCGGCTAAAGAAAAGGTGGTTAGATTGTGTGAGAGAGGAATGATATGAAAGAAAAGGGAGTTAGTGATAGCATGATAGGTGACAAAACAGTACAGAAGAAAAAACATGTCACGCCGATCCGAAATATTGATGATACTGTCAATTAAGTGAATCAATTATGTGATTTAGAATCTACTATGTATATGTGAGGATTTTCTTGTCTAACTTAAAATCTCAGGAATACGGATCTAACTCAAGTAAGATATAAAAAACAAAAACTGGGCAAAAATGAGTCTGACTCGCACACTGAGGGTTCCGTACAAACTAATTTATGTAAATATTCAATTCCCAAATCGAGTCTCGGAAGATTTTTGAGAATCGAAAAAAAAATATGTGACGTAAGCACAAATTTAGATTTATTCCTGTACCTCTACCATGAGTTTTAAGTAATAGTATTCGACGCCGTATATTTTGTATGGCAAATTTTGCAGCGCCTCTAGTGGTCACTTGCAGAACCAAAATTTGCCATACAAAATATTTACGGCGTCGATATCGAGTAGCGACGAATACCATTGCTTAAAACTCATGGTAGAGGTACTGTACTTGTGCTATAAGACTTTTCTTCATGCCAAATTACAGATTTCTAGGTTTACAGGAATGTGCGCTATGAATTTTGATTCCCTTGAGAGTATTGAAATATAGGTTTTTACGATACACACGGCCGTATCGTTTTTTTTTTTTTGTTCACTTAGACGTTTGATTTTTTGACCGCAGATCTAAATATATGGTTTTAATTTCAACTAAATACGTCCACGCGTTCCCGAGATAAAGGGCAGTAAAGACGAACAACGATGTGATAGGGGTTCCGTTTTTTCTTTTGAGGTACGTCACCCTAAAAATTAGTCTTTCTTCAGAAATCACTTGCAGATTATTATCGCCTGCTTCTGGATTTGACAGCATAGTTTCTTATCAAAGACCGTCGGAGAAATCGATCAGTATTCCTTCTACAAGCTATCAGGAACGGGCACTGCCAAGCATGTTATATGACCTCCTTTAGGCGAACCTCGCATTAGATATAGGTATACTTAGGAGAGAGCTCTGTAGTCTGTAACCTAATACTGAGGCTACAGTCTGCGATAGTCAATCAAACGTGCCTGGAATATGCTATGCTAATTAGTGCAAGTGACGTAATCGTACTGGGGTGCATTGTTTGACTAAGAAAGTGATGGTTTAATTTAGTACAATTTTCCAATCATATTCGTTAAAGAATACATAGTTACCTTTAGGTGTAAGTATTCTTAAGAGGGTCGAGGAAAAGGTCAAGGGGCTTTAGATATAATTTGTGTAATACTTGTTTTCATATTAATATTGTCTTTTTTTTTATGCACCTGCCATATTGTCTCTCCACCACCCTAGGTTGACTGGTAGAGAATGCCTAAGGCATTAAGTCCGCCTTTGTACCTTTGGTTGCATGAAGAATAAATAAATAAATAAGGGGAATTTAAAATTGGTTGTCTTTTGAAAAGGTTTTTTTTTGTAAATATGGTAGTTATGTGAAATTATGCTTGTTATAATATATTTTAGTAGGTAATGTATTAATAAAGGGAACTCACTAAAGTATTGAAAGGAAATATTATTGTTACATTTTTGTTTTATATAAGATAAGGTTTTTACTATAACTAAAAGTGTATTAAAAGTAAAAAAAAAATACATATTAGCACGTATCATTACTGCTACATAATCGACTTTGTTTTAAGAAAAAAGATTATACATAAAAATATTAGTAGATACAAGACTTATCTGCCCATAAATATTTATGTACATTGGTTTCCGTTGTTATATTGGGAGAAAAACTCTAAAAATATAATTTTAACACCCAAATAATTCAAGTTCCATCCATTTAACTGTCAAATAAAAATATTATACGGTCCCATGTTAATGATGATGAACGATTTTTTACTTTGGCTTGTAGTTTTTTTGAAAAAAAAAAAAACAGTACGCGAATGATGGAAACCAAAAAGAAGTTTCCATTCTCAAAGTAGCATTTGTTTTTTCTTTACCGTGGTTTTCTTTGTTCTGGTTCTTGCTTGCAAACTGAACTGAACTAGTCGAGTTTGCTTGAGACGAACTGGAATAGTAAAAAATGCTTTACACAGTGTTAGTTTTTGAGAAGAGATTTAAGTGCGAAAACAGAACATTGGAGGAATAGGACAAAGTGTTTAAAGAACCATTACCTCGACTTTCAGGGGGAAAATATGCAAAAAACAAGCAACTTAGGAGCACGAATTACATAGTACAATTAATAAATAATTAATATAATACAAGCAATATATATATATATGAAAGCAGAAAAATAATGTACTTAATGATGTTCAAGAGGAGAGGTAGTGATCCTTTACCTTAACCCTAGGTTGTGACTATCAGATAACAGATACTCCAGCAGCGCATTCCCCTCCTTAGCTGTTCGCACAACAAATGTATGTATATTCAAAACTGTTTTGTAGGTACATAAAATATCTAGGAAAATATGAGAGTATAATAGGCAGTCGTCTGCCTAAGTGATCATGGAATACAAGCATAGCATAGTATAGCATAATCAGTCTTACAAAGTCCCCACTGCTGGGACTAAGGCCTCCTTACCAGGAGAGATAAGGGGTCGTAAACCACTACCCGTACCTGGAACTGGTTATTGGATGTTCTATGTTTTTGAAATCTTGGTTTTTGGAGGTGCCAATGTCCTCGCAATGTTTAATGTCACGGTACTGAGAACAGTAGTGATGAAAAAAGTTACACAAAATAAAGCGCCTGCCTTGGCTTCAACACATGACGTACAAACTCGTAACTTAGAGCCGTTACCACTGAACTACCACTCTCATAATAAAGGCCTATCTTCATGTTACTTTCGTCTGTATTTTTAGTTTCCTAAAAGGGTGCTTGATACACTAGTAACTATTTCTCTTATAATACTTATATTATCAGCTCCACAAGGCCAAGACCGTTGGCCAAATACCTCCTAAAATATTTTGTTACGAAAGCACCCAAGAGGCATTAGCGTAAAATCAACGAGACGGTCACGGAAAAACCTCATTATTATATTATCTCCTGGTACGAAAGATTAACCAGTATCTGATACCGTATAAAGTTATTTGGGATCAGAATCTATTGTAATATAAAGTTACTCTCGTATTCTTTTAAGGGGTGGCCAGCAATGTAATGACCAAAGTTACAATAGTAATTTACGGGAGGTAAATATAACAAACGATGAACCTATTGCGCACAGGCTGAAATTTAGACCCAATACTAATGCAGCGATATCTATTGTGCCACATAGGAACTAAGATTAAAAAATTTGAGATTACAAAAATGTTTTTGTTTTTCAATAAATTTTAAGTTTAAAAAAGAACAAGTATTTTCTGGAACAGATTTTGTGAAATACTCGAGTGAATGACGGTATTACCGAATGTCAAGAGACCGTTCAGGCGTTATCTCTATTTTTTCACGTTGCGTCTTTATATTAAATAATAAGCATTGAAACCATCTTTATGTTGATGATAGACGACTAAGGAAGTATCTTCTTAAGATAGATTAGCAGTTTAAGATTTACATGTTAATATTTTTTTTCTTGACGATGTTCCTCTCTGCTAATATAAGTGATGTCTAAATACCGAGTAAGTACTAGCTACTTTTATGCCCAATCCAATACATCACATCATTTTTTATATTTTGGCTAAGCTACCAGCTTAAATATCGGCCGCTATAAAGAGAAACGGACATGAATGAGTCTAGAATGGACAAAACATAAAACGCAAGGGTTTTTTTTTTTTTAAACGCAAGGGTTCTTCTTCTTCTTCTCGAATCGATGGTTGTTTATTCTCCTTTAAAGTATTTGAGCCCAGTCGATGGCCACGTTTATAGCGGCGTCAGTGGCGTTTTTAAGGCCCTCCAAAGTGCAGACAATAGTGTAAAGTGAAGGGATACTTTAGCCACTCTAGCCGCTATCGTTTGGGCAATGACACTGGGCGTAGGTGGGCTTTACAGCATTATTTTTAGTTTATGCGAAACATGAATATGGTTTGTTCAGAATCAGTACCTGAATCGATTCCAATAATTTTTACACCATGTTATATTTTTTCTCAAAAATGTTTAAAAAAGCTCAGAAGTTTGGAACCGCCGACACTAAGTACAACACAGGTCACGGCAGAACATAGCGGGAATATGACGCCAAACAACCCCTCAGTCACTAGTATGGCCCGGTAACCATGTATTTTTGCGGACTATCAGGTAACTTAACATGCTTATAACTTTGTAATTTTTCATGATACAGTTATGAAGTTTTGTATATAGATTTTTTACATAAAAATAATAGACACTTGTTTCGGATTTCGTATATACTAAAACTAATGTTGTACAATCCCTCATTTTAATAGGTTATTTTTGCAACAGCCTACTAGTGTGCGTAGTCAATAGAGCCATAAATCACTTGATTTATTTAAATAAATCATGTGATTTATGCCAGGGTGGGTACAGAATTCTAACAGAACTAAGGTAATATCTTGAGCCCATTTTCTGCTCATCCCTCTGAGAAATACCAGCGTGATAATTACAAACATATTTAACTATTATTAGTATTCTGAATTCCATTAGATTATTCAAATTAATACGATACGAACGGGGCTACCTTTGAAATTCAGCAAACTAATACTGAATTTGGCTCAGGAACGGTAATTTGCACATTCTGTACTAATTTTAGTACATAATATTACTGGTGTACCAACGTGAGCATAACTGATATTTTGTTCTTGATTTCATAACGGGATCAGATAAACATATAAATTGGAATTCAATTTTTACTTCAAGGCCCCATTTTCGAGTATTTTTGTTACAAGAAGCTAAAGAGTTGTTATGTAAAATAAGTATAAAGTAATTTATCAGTTATGTGCCTTAAGTAGCTTTCTTTTGAAATCCTACACCGTGACCTTTCTCTCAAACCCGCTGAAATGGTTTTCCATTTTCTCATCCACTTTCTATTGTCCTAATGTTAATATTACGCTGTTATAAATAGGCTAATCGGGTGAGATCATTGTTATGTACGTTAGAGAGTTATAGAAATAGCTATTTGCGATAGACACTAACACGTTACTGAAACACGAGTACGAGTTAAAGGTATCGCGGTCATTACTGCCTGATCACTTAAAAAAAAATTCGCTAGAATGCAAGCAAAAATGAACTTAGCGGTGGTCAGGCGAAAGTTTAGTAGATAGTACATTGCAAATTCGTGAGTCCAATCCTAGACAGTTATTTGACTTTACGTGTTTTAGTTACTTGACTTTTAATGAAGAAACATCGTAAGAAAACCGGCATCCCCTAAAACCAAAAATTCGAAGACATTCACCATAACCTGTACACTGTATAGGGCAGGGCTCTTGTAGTAGATTACGGCCTATTCTCTCTCCTATAAAGGAGGTCTGTGCCTCAATAGTGGGAATATAGGCTGATTATTCTAATGCTATTTTCAAAGTAGTTAACACTACCTTTAACATTACCTTTCCAGCTTTTTCTCTCAAGTAAGTTGAGGTCTGTTTCTTATCTAACGAGATGCAACAAAACATCACTGTTTTACATGGAGCCACTGCCCATCTGACCTACTTATCCGAGCTGCTAGGTAACACAATACAGCTTGGTGAGGTGAACGGTCTGTTGAGTGGGTCATTAAATGAAAGTCCAGACCAAAGAGCGCGCAGCTTCTGTAGAATGCAAATATAATATGTAAAAAATTAAATCAGTTTTCACGACGCGGTTTACGGCCGCGATGTGCGCGGTTGTTCGCGGCTGCCGCTCACCGGCGCCGCGATCGCCCGCCGCCGCTTCGGCAGTTTGTGCCCGCACGCTCTGCGGTTGGTAGGCGGCGACCGCGCCCTATCAGCCAACGGCTTGCGGTCGAAAATCGCAGCCGTCGCGGAGGCGAATTTTGAATGAATTTAATTAAATAGCCGTTTCCTCTGCCATGGCGGCAGCGGGAGAAAACCGTTTTGTGAGGTCTCTCCCTAAGTGGATCACACATCACATAAGTCACCGGGGTTGTGTTTATTTTGGAAGGCATAAAACTAGATGAATATCAAGCATCATCATGAAATTAAGATAAGACAACAGTTAAAACCAATTTACAATTACTGCATATAACGTTATAAATAAAATTAAATAATAAAAGTTTGAAAAGTTTATCGATATTGATACTTATGCACTTGTACGGGATTGGACAATCTGAACACAATATAATAAATTCTCTTTAACGATTCCATTTCTACTACCCATCGAGAAGCAGTAGCAACTTCGTTTCCATAAGGAAGTAACTATTTTAGGCTACTTGATAGCTACGCAAACTGTGCTTCAGCAAACATTAATGACGTGCTGCAATAGGATCGACGACGAATGATGTATAGCATAGCATAGCATCAGCCTTATAACGTTCCCACTGCTGGGACTCAGGCCTCATCTCTAGGAGAGAGAATGAGCCGTAATCCACCACGCGGGTTGGTGGATATCACATGCCTTCGAATTTTTGGTTCTAGGACTGGCCGGTTTCCTCACGATGTTTTCCTTCACCGTTTTGATAGCAGTGGTGATGAAATAAATTACACAAAGTAATGCGCCTGGCTGGGTTTGAACCTATGACCGGCCACTATTGCTCACACGAATGATGCGCTGCTTCCTAAAGATGTTTTGTTTTTATGTTGAACGCAAAACGCATAAAATAATTGGCAGATAACCTAAAAAAATATGACTGTCCATTATTTACTTCGGACCACCAATGCTATGCGCTCTTGCTAAAGGGCGACCAGAAAAATATTTCAAGGGATAAATCTAGCCACAGTGTCATGAAGGTTCATGATTCTAATTTATCACTCAAACAATTAAAAATTCTCACTATTACACATGACATCATTAATTCTACAGACTAGACTAGACACACTTGTTAGCCCTGAGTCCTTTTGTCAGGAGATTTATTTTATTTACAAGTACACACTGTACTAGCTCATTGTCGTTAAGTAGCTTACTCGACGGTCCCCAAGCTCCCACCCACTTACACATACCTACTTTATTCACATACAAAGGGATTCTGATTAGCTTTGTAATACGAGTTACTTGCGAAAGTGTGTCTACTTACTACATTATCTTTTTAGAACACAAAAAAAAACATTCAAAATGGTATACACCGTTAAGGACCGTGGAGGGTCGATTCGGTACATGAAACACTATCGATTTGTATAGATAAAATTAAAAAATAAAGTACTTTTTAAATTCGAAATGATTTACGCATGTACGAAATTAAATTCTTTAAGTAAACGTCAGCTGGACGAGTTCAATGACCTATAGGTAGTTATTACGCAACGACTGACAACTACCTACAAGGTCATTGACAAGATCGTTTATATAAAGAAATTAATTTCGTAGATGCGTATATTAATACGAGTTTTAGAAAAAAAAGTACCTACTTTATTTTTTATTTTATCATTACAAATCGATAGTGTTTCATTTACCGGATCGATCGTCCATAGGATCAAAACGATCAAAATTTAACGGT
Organism: Leucania comma; assembly: GCA_958295575.1. Classification (NCBI taxonomy): domain Eukaryota; kingdom Metazoa; phylum Arthropoda; class Insecta; order Lepidoptera; family Noctuidae; genus Leucania; species Leucania comma. The sequence continues at coordinate 10,876,861 of OY282470.1, forward strand.
GAATTTATGAAAATTAAGATGAAAGCGACAAGGTTCTTCACGAAATCAAAAATTCCCTGTTTTTTGCATTTTGAAGGTCAGTCAAGTTGTAAGTTATTTTTAGGATGAAGGGTAAAAACGGGACCTCTATTGCTATCACTCCGCTGTCCGCCTATCTGTCACCAGTCTGTATCTCATAAGCCGTCATAGCTAGACAGTTTAAATTTTAACAGATGATGTATTTCTGTTGCCGCTATAACAATAAATATTAGAAACAGAACAAAATAAATATTTTTGTGGAGCTTACATACAGCAAATGTGATTTTTTTTCTATGTATGATACGAAACCCTTTGTGCGTGATTCCACCTCGCACTTGGCCAGTTTTTTTTTAGAGTTAGCAATTTCATCATTTCTTCCGCATTACTATTGTGATTAAATATGATTTGCGGCCCTAACTTTATATTGTGTTTATTTAAGGATTTATAACAATTAAAATCAACCCACTTTATTGAAAATTTGAATTTCAAGGACTACCTTAACGCGTCCCCCTAACACAAAAATTAAAAAATAATGAAATCTTTCACTAGTTTAAGGCTAAGGCATATTAATGACATAAACAGCGTCTGGCTCGAGCTTTCGTAAATAGCAGTAGCTCGTTCGATCTAAAACCACAAGTTTTATCGGAGCAATTATCTGAACAGCGCAAATCGCCCACCGCCGACATCAATATCCAAGAGGCTCAGGGAGTCCCTGGACGTGGAGGAGGCCCGAGTGTCCAGGCCCACGAAGTGCATAGACATGCGCATTATGGGCTTGGACGACTCCGTCGGGGTGGATGAAGTGGTGGCTGCCATCGTCGGGGCGGGAGGGTGCACGGCCGACCAGGTCCGGGCGGGCACCATCCGCACTGACGGCACGGGCATGCAAGCTGTTACAGTTAGCTGCCCCGTGTCGGCGGCCAAAGCAATTACGGGGGAGGGCCGAAGGCTTTTGGTGGGCTGGGTTTCCGCGCAGGTAAAACTGCTGGAGCCCAGACCTCTGCGGTGCTACCGCTGCCGCGTGCGACACCACGCCGGGGCCTGTTGCGCCGCGGAGGTGGACCGCAGTGACCGCTGTTTCCAGTGCGGTCAGTCTGGTCACAGGGTCGTCGAATGCCGCGAAAAGCCGCACTGTTACGCATGTGCGGCGGCAGGCAAGACGGCCGACCACCAGGCTGGGAGCAGGTCCTGCGACCCCCCCGCCAAAGTCAAGGCTAGGGTCCGGCCCATCCCCGGTGGCGTCCTCACCGCCGCAGCCACCTCTGTGGCCGCCGCCGCTATCGCCGCTTCAACCGCCGCGGCAGTGCCCTCACGTAGGGCTCCGGAGGAGACTGTAATGGACTGTCAATAACGGCACCATTACGTCTCCTCCAGGCGAACATCAACCACTGCGTTCCTGCTCAGGATCTGTTGCTCCAGAGCATGGCGCAGTGGTCGATAAACATCGCCGTAGTCTCCGAGCCGTATTATGTCCTGCCCAGTGGAGACTGGGTTCAGGACCTGGACGGCTCGGTGACCTTAATCTCGTCGACCGCCGCCGGTACCCCGCCCCTCGAGCGCGTCACGAGGGGCCGGGGTTGCGTGGCAGCACGGTTCGGGGACATTGCAGTGGTAGGCGTCTACCTGTCCCCGAACAGATCTCTCGGCGATCTCCACATCTCCCTTATGGAGCTGAAAAACGTCGTCGTTGGGTATAGGGACCTCCCCGTGGTCGTTTGCGGGGACTTCAATGCCTGGAACGAGGCTTGGGGTTCCCGCTACACGAACGGGCGGGGTCGGTCGGTAGAGGCCTGGGCTGAGGAGTCCGGCCTGGCCCTCCTAAACCGGGGCTCTGTTTCCACGTGTGTGCGGATGCGGGGCGAATCAGTGGTGGACCTGTCGTTCGCCAGCCCCGATCTGGCACCACGTGTCGTCGACTGGCGTGTTATGGAGGGGGTGGAGACGTTCTCAGACCACCGGTACATCCGGTTTGACGTCTCCGCCCAAACCTCGACCGCGCCGGTCCAGCGGAGCCCTTGTGGTCCGCGATGGGCGCTGAGGCAGATGGACCGGGAGCTCCTCCTGGAAGCCGCGACGGTACAGGCCTGGGTGCAAGCACCGGACAGGCCTGTCGACATTGACGTCGAGGCAGAGTGGTTCCGGGAGGGCATGTCGCAAATCTGCGACGCGTCAATGCCCCGAGTCCGTCCAGGACGTGCCAAGCGCCAGGTGCACTGGTGGTCGCCGGAGATTGCGGCATTGCGCAATGCGTGCAACCACGCGCGACGCCGGTACGCCAGGTACTGCAAGCGCCGCAACCGCCCGCCGGATGTGGAGGCTGTTGAGGCGGAGCTGTACGAGGGTTACAGGGTAGCGAAGCGCACCCTCCGAGCGGAGATTAAGCGGTCCAAAATGGAGGCCCGCAACGTCTGGCTGGGGTCTCTGAATGCAGACCCGTGGGGACGCCCATACAAGATGGTACGGGAGAAACTCCGTCCATGGGCTCCCCCACTGACTCAGAGTCTCCGGCCCGAGCTCGTGGAGGGTGTGGTCAGCACTCTGTTCCCTACGCGGGGGGTACACTCCCCCCCGTCTATGGCTCCGCCAACACCGGCAGTACCTGACGCGGACCACGACGACGACGACGATGTTCCAGAGGTGACCGAGGTAGAGATGAGAGTGGCGGTACGAAGGCTGAGTGCCAAGAATACCGCCCCAGGACCTGACGGCCTGCCTGGGAGGGCCTGGGTCTTGGCTATGGAGGCTCTCGGGCCTCGATTGAGGGGGCTCTTTAGCGCATGTCTGGAGAGGGGCCAGTTCCCACTTCGCTGGAAGACGGGGAAACTGGTCCTCATAGCGAAGCCTGGGCGCCCTGCGGACTCTCCGTCCGCGTACCGGCCCATTGTGCTGCTCGACGAGGTGGGCAAGCTCTTTGAAAGAGTCATTGCAAACCGCCTCGTCGCGCGCCTTGCAAGGGTGGGGCCGGACCTGTCGGACGGACAGTTCGGTTTTCGCAGGATGCGCTCCACGGTGGACGCCATCATGCGCGTGCGAGCCCTCACGACGGGGGATGCGGTGTCCCAGGGCAGGTGTGTCGTGGCAGTGTCCTTGGACATTGCCAACGCCTTCAACTCCCTGCCCTGGAGTTGCATCGGAACGGCACTCCGGTACCACCGGGTGCCCGACTACCTCTGTCGTGTGATCGAGGCCTACCTATCGGAGAGGTATATCATCTACCCCGGTCACCAGGGAGAGTGGAAACGTCGAGAGATGTCGTGCGGTGTTCCGCAGGGATCGGTACTAGGACCACCCTTGTGGAACATCGGGTACGACTACGTGCTGCGCGGCGACTTCCCCGACGGGGTCAGCGTGGTCTGCTACGCGGACGACACGTTGGTCCTAGCGCGGGGAGAGTCGTACCGGACGGCGGTCGAATTAGCGACACGCGGGGTTGCGATGGTCGTTGACAGGATCCAGCAGTTGGGACTCGAGGTGGCACTGCACAAGTCCGAGGCCATGTGCTTCCACGGCCCTCGGGGTGCGCCACCACCGCGTTCCCAGCTAACGGTAGGAGGGGTTCACATCAGCGTCGGGTCGACGATGAAGTACCTGGGACTCGTCCTCGACAGCTGGTGGAACTTCAAGGAGCACTTCCGACGTCTGGCTCCCAAACTGAATCGGACTGGGGCTGCTCTCGGGCGGCTCCTGCCCAACCTCAGGGGACCAGACGCCTCCTGCCGGAAGCTCTACGCGGGAATCGTTCGGTCCATGGCTCTCTACGGGGCTCCGGTGTGGGCACCGACGTTGACACAGCAACCGAGGGCCCAGCTGAATGCGTGCCAGAGGGTCATGGCAATACGCATGGTGCGAGGGTACCGAACGATCTCCCGCGAGGCGGCGACCCTCCTTGCTGGCCAACCGCCGTGGGATCTGGAGGCAACAGTCCTTGCACACATGCACGACAAGCGCATGGAGATGCAACGCCGGGGCGAAATTCCGCTGCCACGACAAGTCGAGGCATGGCGGACAGTGCTCCGGCGGGATCTCATGGCGAAATGGCGTCAACGACTATCGCAACCTCGTTCGGGGCGCGCCACAATTGGGGCGATAAGGCCCATCCTTGAGGCGTGGCTGGAAAGACCTCACGGCGTTCTCAACTTCCGCACGACGCAGGTGCTTACCGAACACGGAAAGTTCGCTAAGTACCTGTTCCGGATTCGTGCGGAGGATTCGCCCGGTTGTCGCCACTGTGCGGAACATCCGGAGGACACGGTGGAGCACACTGTAGAGGTGTGCCCCGCCTGGGCGGAGCATCGCCGTGTCCTCGTGGGGGCGATCGGCGGCAGCGATCTCTCTCGCCGGGCCTTGGTTCAGGCCATGGTCCGTAGTGAGGAGGGATGGCAGGCGGTCGCCTCCTTCTGCGAAGCAGTAATGCTAGCAAAGGAGGAGGCCGACCGCATCAGGCAGAGGCAACGGGGCGCTCGCCCCAGCCGCCGCCGGGATTCCGATCCCGATTTCCGGCCACCGTAGGCGCGGGCTTGCGGACGGCGTGCAATGGGTAGCACGCTGTCCGATCGTCCGGTAACCGACCGGACCGAGCCCAAGTCGTCGACGGCGCGTTCTGTTCCCGCGCGCCTCAAGGAGCTGTCAGCACACCGAAGAGGCCCAGCCTGCTAACTGCAGGCAGGCAGGGTCGAAGCCTACTGGGGTCATGGGTTAGTTCCGAAAGGAATGCTCGACCCCGGCACGATAGGCTACGTAGGAACGGGGTAGGTTTTTAGTCAGTAAGAGTCTGACACTACTTCCCGCTCCGCCCAAGGGCGGGATTTGTCATTGGATGATTTTACCTACCATAAAAAAAAAAAAAAAAAAAAAAAAAAAAAAAAAACCGCCGACATCAATATGCCCTCAGCCTAACAATAGCGGAACTTGACAATTCGAATTTAAGGCTTTTAATTAAGTTGAGCAACCGTCTGCGATTGCAAAGGACTTTGTGATACTCGATTCCCCTTGACGATCGCTGTATTTGGTTAGTGTAAGTTTGTAACTAAGTTTTGACACCTAGTTGTTGGGTTGTGTGATGTATTCAAATCTATTTTGTGTTCAGCTATGCCACAGTCAGATCCCGTGATACTCGGAGCGCCGAAAGTGTTGAAACCTGGGGAGCAAGTGTTCCTGAACTGCACGTCCGATTTCTCTCTACCACCCTCGGAAATTAATTGGTACATCGACGAGGAGCTGCAAAAGGTTCGTACACAACAGCTTTCGCTATCAATTAGCTTAATTTGAACGTGATTGGGTTTACGGCTTGAAACCCACTCATAAAGGAGATCGCAATAGCAATGCAATTTTAGATTCATTAATAGTTCGGTTGAACTTAGCCCCTAATCGGATCTAAGTCGATGCTGTATCGACGGTTATTATCGGTTTTGTACTTTGAAGAGCAAAATTGTTTGCGGAGTGGGTTATGATGATGTAGGTATTGTGTTTTTTTTTTTTTAATACCAGCGTATCCTTTCACAATCACAGAATACATTTGAACGGTTTTTGCGTACTGTTTATCCTTTTTTTTGTACGTATTCCTGAATATTTCTAGACTAGCACTTTGCCCGTGATTTGGTTCGTGAGCATATTTTCACAAAACTGTATTTTGAAGGTAGTTTTAAAAACTAATAATAAAAATCTTTGTTATTAATTTTACAATGTACTCGTATATTAAAGAAATAAAATTCTCGTATACAACCTTTAAAACTCCTTAAATCGTTTTATAGGGGTAGTTTTGAAAAACGAATAATGAAAACCTTTTTTATTTACTTGGGTTACTGCTCATGTTAAGTTCAAGTATAGTTCATACAGCCTAAAGGAATATTGAACAAAATCGAATTCCATCACTACCATTAGGTATAGGAAGCCCATAGTAGTCCTGAGTTGAGATCTATGAATACTGACAAATTTGTATGGGTCTTTCCTTAAAAGATCATCTCATACACTAATCCGCATGGCCTTCATGTATGTGAGAACACCGTAGACTCCGCGGATTCATGGAATACAATTTCTATTGGGTATAAAGCTGACCGGTCTACTCTCGTATCTATAAATATTGCAATATGGAAATATAGTAGAAACAATCATATTTTTTAAAAGAGTAACCATGGAGTTTTTTGCCGGTTCTTCTCCATAGGAAACGACCAATTGGAAGCGTGCTCTAGCTTCTGACGTTTTATAAGTGCCCATGTAGGCCTATGTGACATTAACGCTTTTGAGTTTGAGAGTTCTCATATTGGACACACCGTAATCATGGCGATAATAAGAAAAAAATTGCGGGTATAAGTGTTTTTTAACACCTATTTGCAAAATAAATATCATTTATCATTTCATCCAGGCCGGGATAAGTTGCTTGCTGGTTTCCCAACTTCAAAACAATATTTCATATTTTTATATCCAAAAAGACTGCCATCTCATATAGGACATAATTCTATTATCAAGATGAATTTTACGTTGTCACAATGTGTTCATTGTTAGTTCTGACAATACAGTCTATAGACCGAAGAGAGTAGGTATGTTCGTCGCTATGTCATACAGGAATCCAATTTGAGAGGATTGTGCTCCTCAAGAAGAGGTTCAGAATAATAAAATGTCCTCTCAATTTTGTATTGTCAACTTAAAAACGTATTATTGAGATGAGAATATTATTTTATTTTGAGATTTTGATTGATGAGAAGAGTCTTCCTTATGTTCTTAGTAATTTCCTCCACTCGACTTAATTAATTGACAGTTATAGCTTACTAGCTCTTGCGAGTGGCTTCATCCACGTGAAAGTAAGAAATTTTTCCATGTATCGCTTCCAACGTTTAAAAAATTGGTGAAGGAACATTACCTTTCACTTTGATTTTTCTTCTCCTGACTCAATTATATATTTTTGGTATTAATTAGTATATTATTTAGTATTGTATTCGGATTATTATGTCTTATTAGTATTATTTCTGATGTTTGTACACTGACAACCTTAAATACATTTTCTTTCACTCAGTCCATCCATAGGTTGTCTGTAAGAAATTGCCCTGTGCGATAAAAATAAAGCGCGCGGCGGAATATATATATATAGTATAAAACAGAGTCGCTTCCCGCTGTCTGTCCCTATTATGCTTAGATCTTTTAAAACTACGCAAAGGATTTAGATGCGGTTTTTTTAATAGGTAGTGTGATTCAAGAGGAAGGTTTATATGTATAAACATGCATAATATATTTAATATCACCATTGAACAAGTATATATACCAGGAATAAAAATATCACATGTCCCATTTCAAGACATAGTCTACTAGTGTACCTAAATTTTCGACTAAATCAGTTTTGCCATTTGACCGTGAAGGTTGTGTAATATTAGTGTGATATTTATTGGCATTGATCGTGTTTTTTTTCCGTTATCATAAAGATAGAGTAACGGAAATTTTCTTGAAAAGGATTTAAAATATACGTCTTATCTTGAAATAGTTTGAGGACGACGAGCAATGGGTAGCTCGTCATTCAACAACGTCGACGGCGCGTATTAGAATGCCGAAGAAAGCCGCAGTACTAGAATGCAAGGGGAAAGGAATATAGGAATGGTTTTAGTAACAATTCTGAAACGCCCTCCCGTTTCGCTATTAAATGATGTCCTCCCAGAAAAATATATAAATAGTTTGTTAAATGAGAATAGTTTTAGATATGCGGTCTTCGTTATCTTTACAGTATAACAGACTTTTATTACTTCCCTATATATTTAGCAAAACCTCAACACGATGGTTTTGGAAATATCTTTATTATGAAACCACGGCCTTCCTACTATTATTAACATTCATAAAATATTCGAATTTAATTTAGGGTACGACCTATTTCCAATTGCTCTCCGCAGAAGTCTTTTCATTTGAAAATAACTTATATTTGTAATTCGTGTAGGCCGAAAGAAGATTATCCGTAATATGAATTCATCATAGATTTTCAAAGAAAAGTTTTAATACAAACTATTTCTTATGAATTTGATTTTATAAGATCGCCCATTTCGTCGTCTAGAAAGGAGGCCAGAAACTCACCAGTGGGAACGTCACCAGGTTGATTATGCTATTATAGCATAGCATAGCATTAGCCTTATAATGTTTCCACTGCTATTATGTAATAATAATAATATTCCACAACTATCACAAAACACCGTCTAGTCCCAAGCTAAGCAGAGCTTGTGTTATGGGTACAAGACAGCTGATAAACATACTTATATATTTCTAAATACATACATATATATAAGTTGTTAAGAAAGTGCTTGGCTTGAAATGGAAGTGGGCTGGACATATCCAACGATCATCAGACGAAAGGTGGACTAAAATCACCACTAACTGGCACCCTATGGACAGAAAGCGCAGACAAGGCAGACCACAAAAGAGATGGAGTGACGACATCACAAAGACAGCAGGAAAGACATGGAGCAGAGTGGCCCGAGATAGAACAACGTGGAAACGACTGGAGGAGGCTTTTACCGCTATCTAGCGGTCCTTGTACAGACTAAATAATATTCATTCATTCATTTTCATTCATTTTATTATCTACTAAAAACTAAGTTAAGATAACTAAACTATTAGATATTCATCATTTCAATAGTCAAGTGGAAACAAAATTGTATAAGGAAAAATAAAGCTATTTTTATTTTATTTATTATTTATTTACATATATATAAATAGATAAATATCACTCAGACACAGAACAAATGATTGTGCTCATCACACAAACATTTTGTCCTTGGTTTTTTTTTTTTTTTTTTTTTTTTTTTTTTTTTTTCGGTAGGTAAAATCATCCAATGACAAATCCCGCCCTTGGGTGGAGCGGGAAGTAGTGTCAGACTCTTACTGACTAAAAACCTACCCCGTTCCATTCTTCGCCTTGGTCCCAGGGTCCCGGGTGCCATTTTCACATACCCTTTGACCCCAGTAGGCTTCGGCCCTGTCGGGCCCCTACAGTTTGCTGACAACTCCTTGAGGCGCGCGGGAACAGTGCGCGCCGTAAACGACTTGAGCTCGGACCGGTCTGTTACCGGACAGACGGACAGCGAGCTACCCATTGCCCGCCGTCCGCGAGCCCGCGCCTACGGTGGCCGGAAATCGGGATCGGAAACCCGGCGGCGGCGGCGGCGTGTGCGCCTTTGCCTAATGCGGTCGGCCTCCTCCTTTGCTAGCATTACTGCTTCGCAAAAGGAGGCGACCGCCTGCCACTCCTCCTCGCTCCGGAGCATGGCCTGAACCAAACCCCGGCGCGAGAGATCGCTGCCGCCGAATTTTGTCCTTGGTGGGAATCGAACCCACGACATCAGGCATAGCAGTCAGGGCCACTAACCATTAGACCAACAGGCCTGTCGATGTTATGTAGTTGATATATCGGCCAGTCAGTTTCTCTTTGTATATATCATCACCATCATCATCATTTCAGCCCACACTTGGGGGAGGTCTGTGTCCACAGTTGAACACAGGCCTACCCCAAACATAGGCCTTTCCATTTACATACATAAATAAAAAAATAGCTATTTTAAACATAAAAAAAAATTGATTCGCTAGCCGATTTTGAATATACCACTTTCAGAATATATTTATCATATTACATGTTGTATAACCAAAGTAATCTAAATTGTATCTTTGAAAGATTGAAAAATTTGGTTTTAATCATATTTTGTTTCAATGATTATTGCTAAAAATTCAATTTAAATATAGATTACTTTATCCCTGGGTTACGGAGATTGGTTTTTGGATGTAGGTTAATCTGATTTTAACTTTCTATGATTTTAAGTGTTAGTGGAGCGTGGGACGGCTTTAATGAACAGACAGGCGACCTGATAAGGGTCACAGGTACCGTAAAATCTGAAAATCAATAGAAAAGTGATAAAATAGATTGATGTTTAGTGTTTATTACATTACTGACTTCGGAAAATCATCTAATGATTTCCCCCGCTCTATGGTGGTGCAGGAGAGCGTGTCATACTTTTACTGACTAAAACCACACCTGTATCCTTTGGTTGCCCTTTGCGTTTTAGGCGGACCACGGGTTTTCTTTTCAATTTTCCGTGGCCCTATCAGGCATCGGCCCTGCTGCAGTGGCCCTTACGGTTTTGCTGATGTCTTTACTTTCATGCGACTCCACTCTAGGGTTTTTTTTTTATGGTAGGTAAAATCATCCAATGACAAGTCCCGCCCTTGGGTGGAGCGGGAAGTAGTGACACACTCTTACTGACTAAAAACCTACCCCGTTCCTTCGTTGCCTATCATGCCGGGGCTGAGCCTTCCTCTCAGAAAACGGCCCTTAACCCCAGCAGGCTTCGACCCTGCCTGCCTGCAGCTAGCAGGCTGGGCCTCTACGGTTTGCTGACAGCTCCTTGAGGCGCGCGGGAACAGAATGCGCCGTCGACGACTTGGGCTCGGTCCGGTATGTTACCGGACGATCGGACAGCATGCTACCCACTGCACGCCGTCCGCAAGCCCGCGCCTACGGTGGCCGGAAATCGGGATCGGAATCCCGGCGGCGGCTGGGGCGAGCGCCCCGTTGCGTCTGCCTGATGTGGTCGGCCTCCTCCTTTGTTAGCATTACTGCTTCGCAGAAGGAGGCGACCGCCTGCCATCCCTCCTCACTCCGGACCATGGCCTGAACCAAGGCCCGGCGAGAGAGATCGCTGCCGCCTCCACTCTAGGGTTTCTTTTTTGAAGTAGGAAATCATATAATGACTAAAATCATACCTGTGTTTCTTCTATTGCCCTTTGCACTCTAATCTTTTCAGAAGTCGGCTCACGGTTCTAGTAGATTTCAGCCCTGCTGGGCCCTTATGAAGCATTCTCCTGGTAAATCGAGTCAGTGGTTTTTGTGTTTATTTATTACAAACAGAAAAAAAATCTTCTTCTTCGTACATATAGGCATAAAAAACAACCACCGCTCCCATAAATACGGAATAAGATGGTAATGAATTGTTTACTGTCATGAATTAGGAAATGATCATGAACCATTAAAAAACTTCCGATACCAATACCTATATTTTAATATATCAGTCAAAAACTCAAATTAATAGCCCACATTTTTATCGAACAAAAAGTTTCGAAATAATCCTGAAATCAGACTGCAAAATCGTATTAAAAACATTATTTTAATCAGGATTAGTCCCTCTTAACCCAACTCCAAATACGTCTGTTAATTACATAATAATGCAGGTGGTTTATCCTTGCATATTATTATGACTTCCCACTCTACGGACCTCCTTTGTATGAAGTGGACTTGCATTGTTTACCATTACGTTGGCTCATTGTTAAGCGACTCTAAGCAGCCGAGGTACTCTTTAAATCTTCACTAATGGCCTTTTAAAACGGCCAGTATATTTCCCCGAAATGCTCTTCCTTTATTCCCAGCAGTAAAACCTTAAAATGTTTATAATTAGATTTCGGAAAATATATGATGCTGGCTCATTCGATTTCTTTTTTTTGCGTTATCTTGCATGAATTTAGAGTACTCGAATGGAGTTTTTGGGGGGTTCTTTTTTAGTTGCTGTTTTAATATTCGCAAATTGATTTTTATTGGATATTGTGATGTAAAATTGATGTAGCTTTGTATCTTAAGTGTTACACAACTTGGCAATATTTGGGTTTAAATCAATAAAATTCTGATATCTCGTTCCACCCAAGAGTGGGAAAAATAATTAAATAAATTTCCTCCTCAAATAATAAAGAGGTCGGGTCATACTCCGTTATCGATGAATAGGTTAATTATGGGATGTCATCTTCCGTGAATCTTTATTTTGCTATTGATTGATTATTTATCATTTTTGTAAACAATTAAAATGTTATTTTTATACAAATCTTCCATAAAATATATACAAAATTAAACGGAAACTCACGCCACGTCGTTTGCAGGTTCTAATTAAAAAACTATGAATCAATTAACTTGAAAACCAGGTTTATTATTCTGATTAAAAAAAAAGCAAATTAATATTAGAGAAAGTTATTTTCCCGTGCAGTTTTTCTCTTTGATACACTTTTTTATTATTGTTTTACATTTCGTGCATCTAGTCAGGTTTTTTTTGTTTTTTATACTTTTAGTTTCTTATCCATTAGATTGCGTACGTGACACATTCTAATGTTTTTGCAATATTTAGCAGTAATATTTCGAGTCAGCTTTTTCAGCCAGCTGCGCTAGAAGAAGACATACTGTTTTCCTTGTGTTTATTTTTTATCAAATTTAGTGGACAATGAAGAGTTTGCTTGCGTGGTGGAACCAGGAGTAAAGATATCCGCTGGAGAAGAAGGTTCCTAATATTGCCCAAAAAATTATGGCCATGGCCACGGACAAAGCACATTGTAACACGGTTGGTTGATTGGGCCGTAACATTTTGAAGTGGCCATCACGTACCAGAATATGAAGTGTTTTTGTAGTCTTCCACAACGTGGACCGATGACCTGTTGAGGGTCGCGGGAGTCCAATGGATGCAAAACGCACAAAACCAGATTTTGACCGAAATAATGATACTAAAACTATGTTTACGTCTTCACTATACTTCTTCTTCTTCTTCTTTTCGAATCGATGGTAAACTCGTTAAATTATTTGGGCCCAGTAAGTTGCCACGTTAACTGCAGCATCGGTAGCACTCATTAAACCTTCAAAGTGCATGTGTAATTGGACCTGGGACATTCCAACATGTGGGTCATGTTTTGAACAGCACCGCACTCACATTGAGTATCCGACGGGTCTATAAACCCCCATTTCGCTAAGTTGTGTTTGTAGCGGCCTACCTGGGTGCGCAGCCGATTTAGTGCTTTCCACACAGACCACTGCAATTCAGGTCCAGGTGGAAGACGTTCTTGGGGTTTCAAGGTTTCAAGGATGGTGGCAGATTATGTTCTTCCCAAAGCTTGATTCTATCTTTAGGTGGTGGGTCAAAAATGGCCTGTGTGCTTCGAAGAAAGCTCTTTCGGCTCTTAAGTCTACTTGGGGCGGTTTTGTGTTCGAAAAGGGGATGTCGGGAATCGGATTCTTGGTTTTTATTTTCAATCGCGCATGCGACATCCCTGCGAACGGCTGGTGAAGCAATACCAGCCAACGGGTAGAGCTTATTAATTGGGGTCGGTTTACGGTTCGGTTACTATACTTGCACCTCATTACTACTATGCTTACTATTCGAAAAAGCTCCCATCAAACCATTGTTTAAATTTTAATCTAATTAATACATTGCACAAAACCTTGGTTACTGAACTAATTTACCAACCAACTCTATCTCTGCTTATCTTTCATGCCATATATTATGTTATACAGCCTTCAAAAAATAAATGGTTCTATATATCATAAATACATTCAAAGTTACAACGTTACAAATCGAGTTTTTCGGTACCTAATCATTCACACATAACATATTTTTGATAAATGTTAGCCCATTCATCTCAATAACAAAAGCGTCGGTGCCTGACAAAATCAATGTTCTCGTTACCGGGCTTTATGTTTTTCATTTATAAATACTTTTTAGGTCCCTGGACTGGAAATATCAAAACAAATAATGATAACACTCCAGCGGTGGCCGAGTGGTAACGGCCCCGACTTTCGGGTCGTAGGTCGCGGGTTCAAACCCAGCCTGGTGCATTACTTTGTGTAGTTTATTTCATAACCACTGAAACCGGAAAAACCCAAAAATTCGACGACATGTGACATCCACCAAACCGCACTGGGCCTGCGTGGTGGATTACGGCCTACTGCCCATTCCCTCTCCTAGAGAGAAGGCCTGAGTCACAGCAGTGGGAATATTATAAGGCTGATACTATACTAGACTAAAAATACAAAAAAAAATATAACAATTATTTTTAGCTGTGTGCATTGTTTTTAGTCATAATTTCATACTTAAACATTCACCACCAGCATAATAAGTAAATTATTCTTTTAAATACAAAGAGTTTTATTTCAAGATAAAAATTATCAAAGCTACGTCTCACTTTCATAAAAATAAACAAACAATATTTCATTTATGTAAAAGCAAATCATAGCCCATCACTCATTCAGTACATGGAAATAGCATTTACGCTGTTTTTCCAAATATGAGAATTGTTAAGTTTTACAAACACATTGAAAAAGTTTATAATAAAATAAAATTGATATTTGCCTTTTAGATTTGCTTTTACAAATGGACGTTATTTATTATTTGACCTGATTGGGGTACCAAGTTACTTGTTATTTATACAGCTGCAACTTAAAAATGTTAACTTTAACTTAAGTTAAATTGTCGTGGGTATTTTTTCCGATAACTTTGTGCAAAAAAATCAAGCAACTTTGTTAAAGATATTATGATAATGGTCTACTAAATCAAGGCAATGAAATCAAACTAGTTTCAATCAATGTTAAAGTGCCATGGATTAAATTTCGAAAGGAACCCCAGGGTCCTGTAACGTAAGGCAAAGAAGGAAAAATAGGTGTGTTTTTATTCGGTAAAAGACTGGCACTCTCTCGCTCCACCCTAGAGCGGGAAAAGTGGCAAAAAAATGCGTCCCGTGTCCTTTTTGCACATATTACAATAAATACTTGCATGAAATGGACATTGGCCCTAAGGATGTTTTTATTATCGTGCGAATTTCATCACGCATGGGAATTTACTCCGCATGCGGGCTACCAGCCTAGTATCACACCCCGCATCCCGCCGTGCACCTCAAGGAGTTGTCAGCAAACTGTAGGAGCCCAGTAGGGCCGAAGCCTACAGAGGCCAAGGGTTAGGCGAAAGTGGAGGCCCAGCCTGCTAGCTGCAGGCAGGCAGGGTCGAAGCCTGCTGGGGTCATGGGTCAGTTTCCGAAAGGAATACCCGGCCCCGGCACGATAGGCAACGAAGGAACGGGGTAGGTTTTTAGTCAGTAAGAGTCTGACACTACTTCCCGCTCCGCCCAAGGGCGAGATTTATCATTGGATGATTTTACCTACCATAAAAAAAACCCAGGGACCCTGGAACGAAGGCAACGAAGGAGCAGGGTAGGTTTTTAGTCAGTAAGAGTCTGACACTATCTCCCGCCCCGCCCAAAAGCGAGATTTGTCATATGATGATTATACCTACCATAAAAAACCCTGCATCCCGCGTGCGTATTCCACGCATGATATTTAAAACACCCTTATGAATAATCCTCCAACCCGGCTATTATACCTTTTGGTTTTGGTAGTAAATCGTCAAGTAACCTCTTGCGCTCTGAGTTAAGCGAGAGGCTTCCAAACTTTTACTTACTGAAACTCACCTGTGTGTTTTTAGCTGCTCTTTGCGTCCCAAGGCCATGGTAACTCTTTCGGACAATCCCATAGCCCTCGTGAAAATCGCTTTTAGTGGGCTCTGTTCGTTTACTGACATCTCTTAGAGGTTTTCTAGCTTGGGGGATGTCATTGAATGATTTAAAAAAAAAAGTAAGCAGAGCTTGTGCTACGAGTACTAGACAACTGATAAACATTCTTATATATTTTTAAATACATACTTGTTATAGATAATTAACATCCAGACGGAGAACAAATGATCATGCTTATCACACAAACATTTGTCCTGGGTGGGAATCGAAGCCACAACCTCCGGCATAGCAATCAGGGCCATTGACAACAAGACCAACAGGCCAGTCAAATTTTTCGAAAGAATTACCGAAAGGTCCTCACACAAAGGCAACTGAAAGAAAACTGGGTAAAGGATACCTGAGTGCATTATTGTTAGATGCATACTCCAACATAACTAACTTGGTTCAAACTAATGACTTGCTCGATATACAATTACCAGCCGACTGACTCCCAGAGCTTGCACACCACACAATAAGGAAACAGGATAGGAATGTAACCACGTTACCTTGGCAGAAACAGTAAACTATACAATTTAATCAGTACATGTTCAAAACAATTCTTAAGCCGGGTCCGCTGCGCCAAATTTCTAACAAAACATGTTATTAAAACAAGTTATCCATTCGTCTCGGCAAATATGTTAGCGTGCAAAATTGTTAGGTTACACCTCTATTCGGTTAGCTAACAATTTTCTTTTGTTAGCAAACACAGAAATACAACACAACACATTTGAAAACTATTTCAATTTTTAAGGCTAAAGTAAACGAGCACTATCTTTCCTATCTAGTGTGATAATTATATATTTTATGTTTATATATTATCTATTTCTATATATATTTTTAGAAATCAGAAGTGTAGGAATTAAAAAAATAAATACAGTGCGACACACAATAAAATAAGCAATTCTTTACTTTTAGTTAGAAGAACTCTTTACTTTGTATAACAATAATTCAAATTAATATTTCTTAAGGCCCTTGAACGATGTTCCTTATCACGAATATAACTCTTACACCCGTATATAAAAACAAGCAAAACTATTTACTTGAGTAAAAGTATCTACGTAAGTAACAATTTGTATTCTATAGTTAAGAAAAATTTAAATTTTTAATGAAGATTTCTAAACTCGAGTAATGACTTGATAAGAAATTACTTTGCATCAAGTTTCAGTTAGAATTAATTCTTTATAAATACGGTTATTAGCTGTCATTCCTTCTAAAAGGTTTACTATATTGCTTTGTGACTCTTTTCTTCTATTCTAACAATATTATATATAAATTATATTTATATTATTATATTAATTTATATATTTATATGTATATTTATATTATTTTATACATTGTTTATTAGTATTAGGTATGTATACATAAATAAGTATTTATTCATTTGATTTAAGTTTTCACAATCTCTTCTTCTCTTATTTCAACACACTAAAGTCTACATTTCTTCCAATGTCTCCTTTCACAGGCCTGCTGGAAGAAATTTATTTTTGAAATAAGCAGTACCTTTGCACATTTTTTTTTATTAATGTATCTTCTGCTGTATATGTGTGTACATAAATTATAAAATAAATAAATAAACACAGTGGACCTGGCTTTACAAAAATAATTGTAATGCAACGCTTTGAATTGAATACCAGCGTTATTATGGCCACAAATGGAGTGATGACAAACGATACAAGAGAAGTATCCGTAATTTAGAATGACATTTCCTGCATTTGCTTTAGATGCATCCGTATAGCACTTGCGATTTGTATCCGGCTTAATAAGAGGCAGTTTCCATCAGCAGTCACAGGATATTAGACAGAATAGAATTTATCATTAACCGCATGGATTCTACGTTTCCTTTGTTCAAATAAGTAGAGGAATAGCTTGGATGATGGCTTCTTCACAAAGCTCTTGAACTAGGTACTACTAGCGTGGTCTTGAGGATTCAAATAAAGTTTTATTTAATCGATAGGTCTATCTGTATCTCAATGGTTTCTAGTTTTTAATTACTTTATAACCAAGCAGCAACTATTAAGATACAATTAATTAAATGGTTCCGATTAAAATGGTGATATCGAACGCATTTGATAATCTATATTATATAAGAGAGAGTCGTGTTAGTGACACTATTTATAACTCAAGAACGGCTGAACCGATTTGGCTGAAAAATGGTGGGAAGGTAGTTTAGAACCAGGAGAAGGACATACGATATTTTTTATCCGTTCCGTTTTTTCGTCCGGGTAGGGTCGAGTAGGGTAGAATAGGATAGAGTAGAGTAGAGAATTATAATAAGATGCACTCTGTCTATCAATAAGATACCTACCATTGAACTGATCTAATGATGAAACTTTATAATCAAACAAAATATTGAAGCTACTCGTAACAAACATAAAACCAAAAATCTCGACCATTTTTACCCAAAAAGTTTTTTTTAAAAGAGCCGTAACAACAAATAATTACCATTAAACAACATTATTTTAGTAAACACCGTAAAATAAACTTCGCCATTAAACTGATATTTTGCCACAACTAAATTAAATTTGGCCATCCAACGCTTCAATTAAGTTATAATCTGGCCGTATGGTAGCCGAATAGATTGCAGTAGGGTATTATTTCATTAGATTAATAATGTTGCTGTCCACTGCCCTAGGATAATCCATTAAAAGTCCAATCGACTTAAAACGACTTATCTCATGGAATCATGTAAGGTTTTAAGGATTACGAGAAATCGTATCTTCTAAGTTTTGGAGTATTATGGTCGTAAAATCCCAAATTCACAGATGGTTTACGAGAAATTTTATTTGCAAGATTTAATTTATGTGGGCACCATAATAATGTATGATTGACTTCCAATGTTCGAATTATTTACCATCTTATGACGTTGACTTATGAAATGTCAAAATTTCATAAGTCAACACATTTATCAGATATCTCATAAATTGCCATTTTGTATTCTGATTGTCTAATAGCCATCTAATATTTTGAATTCTACCTTAATATTGCCAACTAATGTCCTGACTTCCATTCACCATTCTGATTGCCATGTAATATTTTGAGTTCTACCTTATAATGAAAATCATAATCATGTTCTGATCGTCATTAATCATCATCAATATTATGGCTATCGTCTAATATTTTGATTTCTACTTTTATAATGCTTGCCATGCAATGTTCTGATTCTCATTCAACAATTTGATTGTTCTGTAATATTTTAATTTTTACCTTATTGTGATTGACATCTATTGTTCTAATTATTGTCATCGAATATTCTTATTGCCATTTAATGTCCTTAGTTTTCAAACCATTAGTTTTCTGTCAATAACTATTAACTTGTTTACAGCCTGAAGCCTGGCAAAAAACTGAGGTGATAGGCAACGCGCCAGGTGGGTTGCGTCGCTCGTGGCGCGTGCTACGGGTGCGGGTGCCCCCGACTGCGAGTGGGTCGATGCGTGTGCGCTGCGAGTCCATACTGTTGGTGGAGCCCGCAGTAGTGCGGGACACCAACACCATCATCACTATACACTCCCGCACTCAACTGTCTAAATATGTGTCTAATAGCAGTGGTAAGTAAGAGCAGTTTTTTCCTCACAGAACATATATAACTCTAAACCATTTGTATTTTTTTTGCAAACATTGTAAGGTGGCAAATAAAAAAATATGAATATGAAATATTCAGGAACCAATCAAATCTCAGAACTTTATTGCAAACCATAATATACATAATAATGTATTTACATGAATTTACATTATATCATGTTTTATACAGTTGGTACATTATTAAACAATGGATACAACAATGGACCCTGTAACACAGCAAAATTTTAAATATTTTAAGATAGAACGAGCACTTAAATTTCTTAATTTTAATTTTAAGTACGAGTATTAAAAAAAATGTGTTGAAATTAAAAATATAAATATTGTTATTGCTATTAGTATATTTAACATCAGTGAGGGATTAGTCAGAGTGATATTATTTTATTACCTAACGATTGTCTGAAGGCCAATGTGTTTTATATAGATGTATTGATATTTCGGTAGTGTATTTCAATAACACACATTCAGAAATATTAACTACCGTAATCGCTGATCATACACTTTATTTAAACTCTTCTCACAGTCAATCAAAGCGTCTACAATAAAATTGGCGATGACGAAGCTTACTCTAACGAAAGTCGATAATTACTCTATTAACATTGACTCTCTAAGTGGAAACTCATTTAAGTATAAGTATTTGAAATCTTTCCAAAGATCACGGTTCCTTGTTTTCTCATTTCAATTCTAAAGGAAGATATCCACGTCGTCCCGCCGTCTCCTTCGTGGCCTGCTGAGCCCCAGGTCGCTGTGTCCTGGTACTAACCCCGTGTTTTACGAGCCTATAGTTCGTTAGACATGTGGCAGACATAATCTACCCATTTGGAAAGAATGGAGAGAGGCCATAGCCCAACAGTGGGGCAATCGGGCTAGTTATAATATAATAAGATTTCAAATCGCGTTAGTTTTAAACGATTATTTGGCAAAATTTACAGGATTCGTCGTAAAGTAAAACTCACATTGCTAGGAGTTCCTAAAAAGTTAGTATAATGAACTGAAAGTTTCTCTTAAATCAGATATTCTAAGAATTTACGATTCAATAAGAATCTAGACTTTTATGTACATTTTTAATCAAAAGTTTGTGGTTAGAAGACTGCTTGAATTATGTACAGTCACCATCAAAATAAACGATGATTGCGAATTTTTTTATTATAATATGATTATAGATTAATATTTTATGGTATTGTACTAAATTAAAGTTGGTATTTGCAACTTTTTTATTTGCTAAATTAAAATCGTTCTTAGCTCAAGTAAGCGAACATGAAAGAATTTTAAATATCTTCATCAACAACGAATTCATAAAGCCTCTAAGCTGCAGCTGTTAATAAAAGAGAAAAATCCAATACGAATTTTGACATCAGAGTACATCAAGCTTGTACAGCCGAAACAGAAAACGGAGACTGATCAATTTCGTTTGCTTTTCTACCAATATTATATTTTGTGTATGTACTGGTAAACTGACTAACCAGTTAATATGCATGAAAAAAGAATTGTTTTTGACAATAAAATATTATCTATATTACAACATTTTTTTCACACATACATGGCCATTCACAACATTTTGTGAATTGCCACATATTTAGGTATTATGCATATAATATCACGAGATTATGTATGTTTTTACCGCAAGGGATTAAAACGATAAGCGCATAACGATTTAATTTAGGTCGTTTAACATTTACACCAAAATAATGCAATTAAGTAAATTATTTTAAGCTGCCTGCACTATCCACTCATTGGTTTGCCAAAAATACCTACTTATATGTGTAAAAGCATCGCTGAACTTATTTCAATATTTAAATTTGATATTTGGTCTTTACAATTATACGTGAATGATGTGAATTTATTTTAAATACATTGTATTCGTTCAATATTTGATATGTGGTCTCTACATTTATTTATACATGAAGGATATAAATATTTCTTCTTTTCTATTGTTTCAGGTACAAAAATAGTCAATACAGGCGTGTTAATAGCAACAATAATGTTACTGACTTTTAAAGAAATATCAAGGTTGTCGAGCTTATGAGATTCGGTGTGAAATATTGTTTGGTGATATTAGTTCTAAGTGTAGATAATATCGGGAACGGCCTGTATTAACATACAAAAAATGTAACTATGTATACAAAACATATTAAACAGGTTATGTTTGTATCTAAATAAGTCCTGCAATAAGCTCCACTAGAACACATAATGTATCAAAACTGAAAAATGGCGAAGAAATTCCTAGAAATTCGTTGGTTTTTTGTAAGAGACTGATCTCTGCTCACTTCATAGAGGTTATAATAGACCAGGGCCTCAAGTATGCTATTACAGTGGTGTCAGAATCTTCTATTATTGATTTCATCATGGTTGATTTTGACAAGTTTGGTAATCTACTAATATAATGGCGTCACTATGACTTTTCAACAGTCGATCACTAACACACTATTGAAAGAAATGGTAATGACAAATGAATTTCTGACATATGGGGTAATCTGCTAAAATTTTGTCAGTTCCTTTGATTAGTGACATAGTCATTCTACCACCATTCGTTTACGAGACCGATAACCGACCAATGATCAACCATTATGATTTAGCAGATTAAGAACTTTTACCAGAATGACAATACAATTGTGTTGGAATGTCGAGTTTACAAAAATAGCAGGCTTGGGCCCCTGTCAAAACCTTCATAAAGTGAATAAAAAGTAGCTAAGTCTTTATTTTTAGGAGAGATAATGAAAGCAAACTGATTATTAATATGTTGTGTTGAAATTAATATTTTAAAAAGATCTCTAAAATGCCATAGAATCTTAAATATGTTACAAAAAAAAACAGCGAGCTTTGAATAAAAAGTTAACAATCATAAAGGAAGAAGTCGCTAAAGTTGGCTAGAATAAGAACACTGTAGAAAAAAACTAAAAAGAATTAAAAAGTAAATAATAATATACCCATAGACCTCATTCATGATGTATTACGGAAGAATAATTATATTTTGTACGTTTCTGAAACGTTAATGAAATCATCAAAATTGTATAAAGTGAATTTGTTGATAAGTTGATAGATACTTAAATATAAAATTAACGTAAGTTCTAAAACAAATTGTTGTTTTTCCATAGTAGATCTTATTTAATTAAACGATGGAAAATGAAAAGTCACAAGTCTAAAAATGTTGTATAAACGGCTCAAAAATATTTATTAATCAGTTGCAAGCAAAAAATATATAATATGGCTCTGTTGTATAAAATTGAAAAAAAAATCATTAATTTAGAAAATCCAGGTGACGATCAATTTTTACCTAAATACACATCAATAATTTTTTTTTCCACATTATTGGATCCCTGACGCAAAAAAAAGACGATTTATAAATTTTGAAGGCTTTTCAATATTCATGATTTTACCATCATTAATATTGAAAAGCCCCGAGCGAGTAATATCTAGGTGCCAATCGAATATTTTTATTGATGTACCCATCTTTAAAATCAGCCTCATTTATTGAAATCTGTCCAGTATTTTAACATTTTCTTTGGCCTTAAAAAACTAGGGTCGTGAGGCTTTTTGGACCGGGGCCGTGGTCCCAACTTACAACTATTTTTTTTCCTGAATTATTTTAAGACCAAAAGGAAAAGTTAATTAAAGTGCAGTTACAAAAAGAAAAAACTGTATTTATTTTATTTGTGGTCCCAAAATGCTAATTTAAAAAAAAAATATAGATAGGACCCGGACCAAAGAGCCCTGCAGCCCAAAAAAAAAAAAACACTTTTCAAGCTTCTTGGCGAGTTATTTTACATAAAAAGTAAAATTAATAGTTTTAATAAATAGGCGTTAATCTATGGCTGTGTTTTCACTTAAGGTAACGTCAATTCTTTGCACGACATCATCTTTTTAAATATAAATGTACAGTGACACGAAATTGTTGTTTTTGTTTTAAGTTTTATTATTTTATTATTGTATTTAATGTAAATTTTAACTGGGATACGTAAATAAAGTTATGATACAAATTGTATGTTTTGTGTTTCTTATTTACCCTACTATTTTTCAAGCAATGTATTGTGTGTAGATGTTCAGTAAGGTTTTCTTTTTTGAGATCAAAAATTATCAAATAACTTTTTTCCTTTGTAGGTGAGTGAGAAAGACTGTCAGACTTTTACTGACTAAAACGCACCCGTGTTTCTTCAGATGCCGTTTGCGTTCTAGGGTGAAAGACAAACACAGCTCTAGTTTCAGTAGCTACCCAAAGAATTTTATACGACACTAGCGATCCCGACAGTCATTGTGCTGTCTTAAAGCTGGCTTGAAAAAAATGAGAACCCGATTGCAGCGCTACCTACTGAGCCTAATTGTATTTCCGAACCATTCAGGGACCTACTCGAATTTACACACAAAATTTCATCCAAATCTGTCTGGTCGCTTAGGAAAAGTTAGGTGACAAACACACGTACAGAAGTATTACATATATAGAGATATATAGTCACATAATGATTGTAGGTGACTTAAAAACCGACCGTTAATACCATTTTAGTGTACCGTAACCGAGA
Organism: Leucania comma; assembly: GCA_958295575.1. NCBI lineage: Eukaryota > Metazoa > Arthropoda > Insecta > Lepidoptera > Noctuidae > Leucania > Leucania comma. The sequence goes on from OY282470.1 coordinate 10,900,278, forward strand.
AAGAGTAAACAGAACGTTGAAGAGTTTAAACAAGTTAATAGCTCTTGGGACAGTTAACTGACCTGTTAACAAATGTACGAACTTGTTTCTAGATATTTAAATTCGTTTGAAATTTTAAACCACTTATTCACAATGTACAATGATCTTGTATAAAATATTTGATTCCAGCTCCGTTTAGCCGAAAGGTATACAATATAGTGATGCTAATGTCATATGCATACAATCAAAATTAAATTAATTGTAAAACTGTTTTTTTGTAAAAATCTTCTCTTAATAAAACAATGTCAGCAAATGGTCGAAATGTAACAGTACAAAATGGCGCAAAAAGATAATACAATGACAGTTGTCAAAATTAAATCATTAAAATAACACGAAATGTCATGAAAAATACGATGTCAGCAAAAAAATAAAAATATTGTAGATGGCGCAAAAAGATAATACAATATCAGCAATATTATAGTTGTCAAAATTAAATCATTTAATACTACAATACAAATTGTTATGGAAATTACAATGTCAGCAAAAAAATTAAAAAATCAAAATCCGATTCGCTATTTAAATAAGTATTCGTAAAACAGCTCGTCCCGCGTTTAAAGTTCATGAATATATGCATGAAATATCTAATAAAAATTATTATAAGCCTTAGTATTTATTCAAAACCTTATGAACTGTAATTTTAGTCTAGACGACTGTTTTTAATAGTTACCTAACAATCTTTATGAACTGGCTCATTAGTTGTAAAGTAATTAACGTAAGTACTGGTTAGATATGCACGTTTTTGTGGAATATAATATTCATTATTCAAAACTTTGGAACGCACTACACGTATGTAAGTATGTACTAGAATTCTTACACCCGTATTTATAAAGAAGTAAATACTTGTTACTAAGTAAAATGTTATTAAGTCATTTATTACTTGACGTCAGAAATCTTCATTTAAAATTTAAATTTTTCTTAACTATAGAATACCAAATTGTTATCTAAGTAGTTAATAAGTTTTACTTTTTTATAAATACGTTAATGCTATAGAGTAAAACTAAGTACCGTAATGTAGACTAATACATATATTAGTCTGTAAGGTATACGGAGCATACAAAGCTATAGGTACTCATACCTGTAGCTTTGTATGCTCCGTATCCCTTGTACAAAATTTTGGAATTATTGGAACGTATTGAGAAAATTCAAAATTTCCTCGCGGCTGTCATCCGACTGTCTTCGCAAGATTCTGCAATAATTCAGTCACATTGCAAGAAAAAACGGTAGCAACCTAGAAAAGCTCTTAAATTAGATAGGAAACGGCCTCGTGAGCACAGCAGTGCCAATACCAACCCTATATTAGTCCGAAGGGCTTAATCTCGAGTTTAATTCCGATCGGTCGAAATTGGGATTGTGACGTTAGGTACTCTTGAATTCGATGCTAGGGCCAAATTGCGTGACCTTTTTGGGAAACTAAGTAAAATGGGGATTGGGCTTGGCGTGCGTGGCGAATTCAGGGGTACATAACGTCACAATTCCAATGTCGACCGATCGGAATTATACTCGAGATTAAGCCCCCAGATCTGAACTCTGGACTCCTTGGAGTGGTTTTTAATTCAGTAAAAGTCTGACTTGTTTATTCTCTGTTGAGGTTGACCACCGTGGCTGGAATTCGATTGAGAAGATTATCTATTACTAAGCTAATAAAAATATTCAATTCACTGACAACTATCGCATAGTTAAAATTACTGCTAGGCCTAGAAACATGCAAAAGAATTCTTTTTAAAACGAAGATGCAATGATTTTGAAAGTTTATATTTATATTTTTCTTGCATACATCGGATTCCCACGACTGTCATCAGGTTATCGGTCCACTTTGTGAGACGTCTTCCAACTATGCGTCTTCCAGTAGATACGTGGTCGCCACTCTAAAACCTTTCGTCCCCATCGACTACTGTTCTGCAAGCACTGCAACTTAAGTTTGGCCTCGTTATGCCCAGAGAAATTGAGAATCCATAATACGTTAATGGAAAATAGATGAATTTAATTAGGTACTTTCAGTACTGCCGGCGGATCTTGGCGAGTCTGAAGTTAGGCTCTAAACTTTAGCGCTTGTACACTCGTAAAAAATAAATGTTTAAAAAAAAAAATATCAGCCAGTAACAGTTGTCGGCCGTACTGTACGTTCCAGGTATTTCATAACTAGATAAATCTATAGAATCTAATACTCACCTAACGTTCACAAATACCGTGCGGGCTAAAGTGACAATGACAATTCTATCCAATTATTTCCTATGAACGATTTGGAAGCATTCTAGGTAGGTATAACACATGCAATGCAATTAAACATGTCCCATGCGACGTTATTCCACGCCGTCCAATTTATCACCTAGTATCCTCTAAAGGATAAGGTATATTGATGTTTATAGCAACGTATTTGTAGTTTAATTGTGTTTTCGTTCCGTTTTATTTGCATTGGTCAGTTTAATTCCACCGAGCTAGTTCCGCAGTCGGAGATGAAGATGTATACCGCCATTATAATATGTAGTTATATGACTGATATTCCATACAAATTCGATTCAAACTCAAAATCGTGTATTTTACATAGGCCTACCTACATGGGTACTTATAAAACGTCAGAAGCTAGCGCACGGTTCCAATTGGTCGTTTCCTATTGTTGAATCACTAATTCAACATTACTGACTTTATCCACACAGCACTTTTATTTCCTTGACTTGCCCTTTCTAAAATCGACAACCGACTACTCTCGTGGGTTCGAACACCCGCTATTAATAAAAGTGAGGACCGGATCTACCGCCATCTTGGCAGAAACAGTTAACTATTTATTCAAGTCAGTGTATGTATAAAAACAACCAGAAAAATCCTTACAAAAATATAAATATCTGAAACATTTGATTTAATGTCACATAAAGTTCAAGAATTATTTAATGCGCCACATTAAATGTAAAATCGTCATTTGACAAAACAAATATCAAAACTAACGCCATCTAGACGACAGTTATTTCTAACTTTAAAATATTAGCAGTCACACACGACAACAAGTGTCATTGTCATTTGAAAACCTTATCCAAACAATAAGATTCCAACACTATGGAGAAGAAACAGCAAGAAACTCCATGGTTACTCTTTTAAAAAAGTGATGATTGATTGTTTGATGATGATTTAAGCATGCTTTCATTATCTATACAGGTAAGGAGAATTCCCTGCCGTGTTCTGTGTTTTCTGACACTCTGACAGAATTTTAAAGAGAAATAACGTAAAACTAGACTGTGAAATCACGATTTAATAAAAAAAACTTTTTACAAAAAAAAAATATACCCAACTTCAATGTAAAAAAAAACACAAAAAAGTGCGAAATAACTTTAATTTCGTAACTCGTTGTTTCTTTAATAGGTTGGTCTCTTCGTTATTGAACACATACACATTTGACGCCAATCGGTCCGTGAGACCGATGCGAGTATAGAAGCAACTTTTTGTGTAAGTAATAATGTATAATATTTATTGCATTTCTATATTTTTTACAAACTTTGATTATTTTATGGCATATGTATCTATAGTAAAATGTACGTATGTTTGATGTTCTATGTAATTATTTGACCAATTTTGTTATTCTTTTTTTATTTTACTTTATATCGAAATGGACGATGATCGAATTAGATTGCTGCTGGTGGAGTTAAGTACTGGTTCTAGTTATAAAGATGAAAATGACAGATGAGTTAGAACTGTCCGTCCGTCCGGTAACAGACCGGTCCGAGCTCAAGTCGTCTACGGCGCGCACTGTTCCCGCGCGCCTCAAGGAGTTGTCAGCAAACTGTAGGGGTCCAGCAGGGTCGAAGCCTACTGGGGCCAAAGGTTATGTGAGAATGTCACCACGGGCCCTGGGATAAAGGCAATGAATGGAAGGGTAGGTTTTTAGTCAGTAAGAGTCTGACACTTTTTCCCGCCCCACCCAAGGGCGGGATTTGTGATTGAATGATTTTACCTACCATAAAAAAAAAGATGAGTCAGAAGATTATGTAAAGGTACAAGAAGAGACATAAAACACCAAGCAAGAGGACGACGTTGAAGAGATATACCTATGCAGTAGAAGGTAGTGAAAGTTAAATTGCGCTGATTGTTATGGTTAGGGTCAAAACTAAACCAAACATAGATAAAGATGTCATTTGATATGTTGTTTCTTACTACTTAGAAGTTTATTTTGTTTTTAAAAAGAAGTACTGGTATTATTTTTGCTTTCGTATACTTAAAAAAAATAATCATAAAATCGAAGACTGATTTGTGATAGACAGAAAGTCAGTAAAATAATTCATAATTTAAGTATTATTCATACTATTTCGCTTCATACTTATCCTTAACTTTGAATTAATAATTTTTTTGGGCTTCACGGAAAAAAAAATATAGTGGTACGAACTATCGGTCTGTGAGACCATGCTCGAGTATAGGTGTCAAAAAAAATGGCGCAAGTATAGGAAAGATAAGGGTACGAACGTAAAATACGCAGTTAGAACGTGGAATGGCAGATAGTAGCCTGACGAATTAAGGATTTTCCTTGTACTATATAAACTTAAAAAGTAATATTCTAAATTGCTTTACTAATGATTTTTCTAACGTCTAATCTTTATCCGAAGAATTAATTTGAATTCGTAAATTTTATTCCACAGACAAAATAAATGTTGGAATAATTTCCTGTTTGTCGTAATAAAAAAATATAATATTTATCTCGTAAGTACGCCGTCTGAAATGCAGTCATTACTTTAAGATTTGCAGTACACAGTCGAAATAAAAATAAAATGTTGTACTCAGTTTTAAACTTAAAGGCATTTTGCTGCCAGTCTCATTGGCGCTAACAGAAACGAGTCAAAAGGAAAAAGTTTTTTCATAATATTCATTTAGTTTATAGGCAACAGCAAAAAGTCTGATTCAACGAAGAGGCAGCTTGACATCCTTTATTTTGCTAAAGTTTCAATTTACCCTAAAAATAAAATTATTCTAGACGTAAAAATAATAAAAATTCTTAAAGGATTTAACCTTTTTTGTGATTTAAACTGTTCCAGTCTGTCTTTTGATGGAAAAGAAACGTCTTACTTTCTATTTGACCTGAAATCCTGTGTCAAAACGAGTAATGACAGCTTATTTGACGTAGTTTTTAAGACCATAAAGTAACCTTAATAGTTCTGACGTTGGGTATTTTTTATTACAAGATTCACGGCCGGAATTCATACTACTTATTTTAGTTTGAAGAAGGAGTGACTGAGGTTTTTAGGTGGTAGTTAACATTAATTTAATATTACCGGACTTCGTAATCATAACCCATTTTATACATAAACTTATTAAACTTTTCACCACTTTAACAATGAATCTCAAATTGTAACAGTCAAGCGGCCATGATAATACATTTAGTCGTTTAAAAATACGTAGTAAAAAAAAAACGGTAAATTAAAAAACTAAAAAACCCGACTGCTTTTCTGAGCATTCATGAAAAAGTCCTAAAACAAGAAAGTCGTTGTACTCGATTGCACTTATCTATATAATATTTTAAATACTAGCAGTCGGGACCCATTCTAGAATTGAGTGCACATACCTACATTACATTGCAGATTACTCCAATCTATTGACTAGACAGCTGACTTTCTAGAATGGGTCCCGACTGCCAGCCTGAGAGCGTGCCAAACATTTGAATTTGGCGCTAAAAATCCGCTATTTTGTTTTTTTTTATTTTGATTTACCCAGTGTCACTCTCACATTAAATACGAATCTAACGACACCTCTCAAGCTAAAATCCATCATATCAATCCAGCGCCAGCTGCCAAACAATTATACATACATACCTACTCTCGAAAAACATAACCCTCCTTCTGGTGCAGTTGGGTAAAAATTAGTTAAAAATTTTATATACTTGTACCTACTTATTTATTTATAGATATCTATTATGACAGACTAGCTCAACTTTCATAACTTACTGACCATATACCGTAAAACGCTTAGAAATCAAATAGTATTAATTATTTTCCCTCTCTTGGAGAGGAGGCCTGTGTCCCAGCACTGGGAACATTAAGAAAAAGGCTGATGATGATGATTTTTTTTTTATTGATATAAACTAGTGCTTGACTGTGATCCCACCTTACGGTAAGTAATGATGCAGTCGTTGATGGTGAGGCGCATTAGTTTATTAGGAGCCTATTAACTGTAGTCTTGAAGAGGCTTAAATTATAATCAGATGCTGCGTTTTTCCGCAGCAGGCAAGTTATTCCAGTTCCTCGATGTACACGGTATAAAAGAAAAGACGAAACGCTTGGTCCGGACCGTAAAAGTTTCAACAACGTTAGGGAGGATATTCGCCTTTAGTTGAGTTGTCCGATGGTAAAAATGAGATGAGATTTAATTACAAAAACTGGCATAGCACTTTTCGCGTTTATTAATTACAAACAAAAACCCTAAAATAGAAATCATTCCTCTTTATACAAGAATAAAAACATATAGATATATATTTTTTTTTCTACATTTCAAATATCAGACATCTCAGCTCACTAGTATAAAGCCTGCTTAACAATAACAAAAGTATATAGGGTCGAATTATTTGAAGCTGTCCTTTAAATGTACTGCAAAATATTAGCATTTTGAGGACTTGCGCAATTAGGTAAAAATAAATAATTTCACTCATATTAGACGTGGACTGCAGCGAGCTCCGCTGAACTTCGCTCATGCCCCCCGAAAAACGATTCTTAAAGAAGATAGAATTATCAACTTTACTCGGTTTGAAGTTGGTCATGCTTTTGTTCCTCTTTAGAGGATATTTATTACCTCCGAGTGAACGAGAGTTGATCCAAACTTCATTGCACCAACAAAATATTCACCCAAGATCTGATGACAATTGCTTCGTTCATGTAGCGGGTTGAATTCACCTGTATATTTTAAAACACTGGCTAATAAGAAAAAAATCATGTTTGCAAGAATTACTATAAGATTATTTCGTAAATACCTCTTAAAAAAATAAGTTGATTTTGTAATGTTATTTTTTCGTTAAGTTTCGTTTACGTTCGATACGCTTCGTTTAATTAAAACGTCCTTTGAATAAAGATACATACCTCCGTTGAAAAGGGTAGATCCTCCGACCAGACAAACCAGGCGTTGTGCCTGGTGTACAACTTCCCGATAGTTGAATTCGGGCTGTTATATATATATGTTCAAAACGCGCGGAGAACTTTGATTGCGCGATGTAGGATTTCATATTTTTCTGATAGTTCTTATGTGGCGCCATAGATGTCGCTACACTTTATTTTCGATTAGAATGATTTGACATAATATTTTAATGTTTTTGCAATATTTTTCAGCAAAAATCAATTTGCTAGGTATTCTTTCATTATTATTTTCATCATCATTACAGTTAAAAACGTCTACTGATGGCCATAAGCCTCTCCCAAATGTCGCGACAACGAATAGTCCTGCGTGTCTCGAATCCATCGGATTCCAGCGACCCTCACCAAATCATCGGTCTTCTAATACTGCAATAATGATGATATCTGGCTCTGAAATGTGGTCACTCACAATGGGAATTATCAGAAAGCTTAAAATCACCCAGAGAGTAATGGAAAAGACTGTGCTCGGAGTTTCCTTATGTGATTGCATAAACAATGACGATATCTGCATGAGAACCAAGGTTACCGATATAGCCCGAAAAATCGCCAAACATAAGTGGCAGTAGGCATAGACATTATTTGCAGAACAAATAGACGTAGAGGCCGAAAGATTCTGGAGTGGCGACCGCGTACCGGAAGATGCAGGTATTCGAAACCACAATAAAATTCTCAGCTCCATTTTACCTAGAGAGCACTCGTTTCAATAGTTCCACATATTATCGAGTAGTGTGTTTACTTAACATACAATACTATTAACAATTTAACATTAAAATATCCACTAGGAGATAAATCCAATTGAGATAAATTAAAACGACTGACGTACATTCGAAAATAAAATCTGCAAAGTTTATGCTAAATTTCTATCTACAAATTAATTAATGGTTGAATGTATTTTTTATTTTTTAAATTAAATTTAGATGTTTCAAAAAACATAAGTATACGCGCAAATGTTGAAATTTTAAACTGACTTATTTAAACTAATGACAAAACATCACGCTCAAATCAAATAATTAAACGCTATACACTGATTGTGGGCTGGAATCCAGCAAAATCAATTGCAGCTTAGTTAATCCGGTTGTAATTACTACTCGTAGTGGGTAATCCCTACGTGCCGTTAGTTTCACCCTGCGTTATTTATGATGACCCGACGTTTTCATTGTCATCCGTGACTTTGGTCTGACCCCGGGAGTTAAGGGGATGACAATTATGTTATGATGTTTGTTGGAAAAGCCTATCAAAGCTGTGGATCATTTGTGACAAATAGAAGTAAGAAAAATATTTTAATTGACACGCAGGGATACACACAGTGTAAATGATATTTATTTTGTCCGGTAGCTAAAAGTAATATATTTACTCGTCAATCTTTTTTTGTCAATAAATGAGGCCAGTGTTTTCTTTCTGAAAAGGTTGAAAAGTTTATTTTTAAGTTCATACAATCTTTACCAGTTAAATCTTTGACTTTGAAGGTTTAAGTTAAAAAAAGAAGTTAGGATTGACAGAGTTTTTTTTGTTATAGATTGTCAATGAGAAAAAAACAAGAGTAAAATGTAATGTTTTGATATTAGTATAAGTGAGCTCATATAATATAATAACAGTATAATACGTAAAAGCTCTTTGATTTACGTCTCCACCCATCACAATATCAAATTAAGGACATTGGGGTACCGAGCATAAAGTACTGAAACTGCCAGATAAACATGAAATCTGTATAATTATCTTTTTTTAAGTGGGAAGATCATCCAATGGCATTTCCCGCCCTTGGGCGGAACGGGAGACAGTGACTTCGACTGACTAAAAACTCTCCTCTATCTTCTTTGCCTTCAATCCAGGGCCCCAGGGTAATATAATAATAATAATATTAATAATATAATATATATATATATTTTTATTTTTCATAATTTTTTTGTTAAGAAATATTTAAAAATGTATGAAATCTGTATATATAATTTAAATAAATGGAATAATATATAAATATATAATAATATAATATAAGGGAACCTGACAAGTCAGAGCAGTCAATCATTGAGTAGTCAAGGAGGCAGTGGTGCCCAGTGATAATGGCCCCGATTTTCGAGTTGTAGTTGGTTGATTCAAATCCACTTGGGCACTAAACTTTGTATAATTTATTTTATCTCCACTGCCCGCAAAACGTTGCGAATGTGTTATAGAGCCGAGAGTGATGATGAAATGAAGTATTTCAATACAATTACCAAGAAATACTTTCCCTGAAAATAACGACGCATTTTTGTTTGCATTGTACTGAAGAAAATTTTCCAAAGTTACATTTTAGTTTTAATTTTATACATTTTTGTTTTAATTTAGATGGCAGCAGGCTATCGCAAGTATTTTTACCTTAATCACAGTATGTGGCGGTGATGGCGTAGCATCTAAAGAATTATTTTCAAACCTTAAAATAAAACCTTAAAAAAATGCAGTCCTTTTAATTTAGAACACAGACAATGTTGTTAATTTGTGGATAATAACAAATTATTGAGAAAATAATCATATGTACTTATGATATTTTGTTCACAAACACAATTTAAATTTTCATTAAATATACCTTAATATACCTTTTAATATACCTTATACGCCATTGACCGTGACGAAATTGGAAAGAAAAAACCCTTGTTTAAAAATTAAATACTGATATAAATGACATTGTCATAATTTTAATAAACCTTATTGTAGTGCGATAAGTGTCAGCTTTTGAGGAAGTGTATTAAAAAAGAACCTTTGTGTAGGTCTATTTGTATGACTAGATTTCTTCCACTATCCCTACATACAGCTAGAAGTTCACTACCACTATCCATAAAACAATCAAGGTAAAATTCCCCGAGGCAGTGAGAAGTCTTTAGAAATAGTCTTCATTTTTGACAGAATCAACACAGTAAAAATACGACGATTCATTTATTTCTCTCTGTATCACTTTTCCTCAATCAAATGTAAATACATTATGTATTTTTCCTTATAGGTATAAATTTCTTTTTTACAAATACTACGACACGTGTATTATAATTCACAGAATTACACAGAATCCATATAATTATTACCTACCTACTGTGTGTCCTTGTGGAAAAGTGACATGCGTCGATCTCTCGCGCCGCGGCTTGGTTCAGGCCATGCCGGAGCGAGGAGGAATGGCAGGTGGTCGCCTCCTTCTGCGAAGCAGTAATGCTGGCAAAGGAGGAGGCCATCCGCAACAGGCAACGGCGCACACACTACCGCCGCCGCCGGAATTCCGATCCCGATTTGCGGTCACCGTAGGCGCGGGCTCGCGGACGGCGGGCAATGGGTAGCTCGCTGTCCATGCGTCCGGTAACAGACCGGTCCGAGCTCAAGTCGTTGGCAGCAAACTGTAGGGGCCCAGCAGGGCCGAAGCCTACTGGGGCCAAAGGTTATATGAAAATGAAACCTGGGGCCCTGGGACGAAGGCAATGAAAGGAGCAGGGTAAGTTTTTAGTCAGTAAGAGTCTGACACTATCTCCCGCCACACCCAAGGGCGGGATTTGTCATTTGATGATTTTACCTACCATAAAAAAAACCTACCTACTGTGAAAAACTGGTCAAGTGCGAGACGGACTCGCGCACGAAGAGTTCCTTTTTTATTCTGTTTTAATACTTGTTGTTATAGCGGCAACAGAAATACATCATCTATGAAAATATCAACTATCCAGCTATCACGGTTTATGGGATACAGCCTAGTGATAGACAGACAAACAGTTGAGTTTTAGCAACAAGGTACCGTTTTTTCCCTTTGGATAAGTAATTCTAAAGATAATTCACAGAGGTCTAATAATATAACTGGGATATTTGAGACAAATAATAAACGTGTTGCTTGGTCCAGCGGTTTATTCAGAGAAAAAGACATCTTGCCCGGTCATAGATTTGTACATTTTATATATGCATGGCACACGTAAGTATCTAATACATTACAATAGCAATAATAACCTCGCGTTTGTGACTAAACATTATAATTAGTTCCTAAAAGCACTACCTAATATTAGTATAATCATAGATAATTACGTTATTGTACGATAAAGATAATAATTATAATAATGGTTGAATGAGCGTAATTAAAATAATTTCTTGGATATTAGTGGATATAGATTTGTTGACGTTCAAAGGCAAAAGTCTGTCTGTGTTTCCTGATGGCTACAACCCGGGAATCTTTAAGTCAAGAGTGAATAGGTTTCTTCTAGGTAAGCGCGATCCATCGTCGACCGTATCGTCGCTTTCCATCAGGTGAGATAGCGGTCAAGCGCGAACCTATCAATAATAATAATAAAAAAAAGATATTTTTAATACACGAATATGACTCTAATTGCTTTCCATTTCGATATATAATGGCCAAACCAAACGGTGATATTTTGATTACCTTATGCAATAGTGCGATAATATTGTTATAAAATTTTTGTTAAACCTCTTTGATCTCAAAAATATTTTTAATTCGAAAAAAAAATCAGATTAGGTTGTTATGTTCAATAGTTATAAAAGCCAATACAAATTATTGGCATGATTTACTTTTTCTTTTTGCCAGAAATTAAACCTAGGTTATATATTAGGACCATACGAAGAATAAATAGAAAAAAAAAACCAAGTCCTTAAACCGTAACCGAACGAAGATACGTTTATAAGCATTGCTAGTGTAATACGGAATATTTTGAGGTTTCTATTAATAAAATAGATTAAGTTGGCTACTATTGTATTTTTTCATCACCTCTCACTTTTTCAGTAAAAAAAATAACTCATAAACGAATCGAAAAGATACTCGCTAGTGTTGCGATAGTGATTTAACACTATTTAATGCGTATACACCACAAAAACCGAAATCAAAATCAAAATTCACACCTGCAAAAAAAAATATAGCAATCTACTAATTAGTCTCTATCTTCATTTGGTTACGGTTGGTAGACATAATTCTATTACTACTGATTTCTTATACAGTTTTCTAAGAAATGGCTTTGAAAACTGTATAAGAAATTTGGCGAAAAAAAAAATTTTTATTTTACCTAGGCCTACGTGGGCACTTATAAAACGTCAGAAGCTAGTGCACAAAAAAAATTATGCCCGCAATGTATGCAAAAGTTTTATTCACCTAACTGTCTTACTGGCTTATTATAATTGCCATTAAATATTTAAATAAACCATTTTAACTTGTACATGTTCAATAAAAAATTAATCTTTCATTCGATTAAAAACTATTTTTTCTTTGTATACAAGCAATTTCATTGTTGCTTTTATTAGCAGGATAGCCAGTCTATGGCCACTTTTTTAAGATGGCCTCTATTTAGATATAACTCAAAAAAAGCTGAACCGATTTGGCTGAAAATTGGTAGGGAGGTAGCTTAGAACCAAGAGACGGACATCTTCTTCTTTTCGAATCGATGGTAAACTCGTTAAATTATTTGGGCCCAGTAAGTTACCACGTTAACTGCAGCATCGGTGGCACTCATTAAATCTTCCAAAGTGCAGGTGTAAGGGCACCTGGGACATTCCAACATATGGTTCATGTTTTGAACAGCACCGCACTCACATTGAGTATCCGACGGGTCTATAAACCCCCATTTCGCTAAGTTGTGTTTGCAGCGGCCTTACCTGGGTGCGCAGCCGATTTAGTGCTTTCCACACAGACCACTGCAATTCACGTCCAGGCTGGAGACGTTCTTGGGGTTTCAAGAAGTCGGATGGTGGCAGGTTATGTTCTTCCCAAAGCTTGATTCTAACTTTAGGTGGTGGGTCAAAAATGGCCTCTGTGCTTCGAAGAAAGCTCTTTCGGTTCTTAAGCCTACTTGGGGCTGTTTTGTGTTCGAAAAGGAGATGTCGGGAATCGAATTCTTGCTTTTTCTTTTCAATCGCGCATGCGACATCCCTGCGAACGGCTGGTGGAGCAATACCAGCCAACGGGTAGAGTGGTTAAGTGGGTTCGGTTTAAGGCATCCTGATATAATTCGACACGTCTCATTCAGGGCAATGTTGATCTGCTTTGAATGCACTGATCGGTGCCACACGCAAATTCGCCAGCAGAAAAACATAAAGACATGCCAGTTGGGCGAAGAACGTCAGGTGCTGCTCCCCACTTGGTAGATATAAGGTGACGCAGCAGGTTGTTTCGGGACCCGACTTTCTGCTTCGTGTTGAGGCAGTGCACTTTGTACGACAACGATCTATCCAGCGCCACACCCAGGTACTTTGGGTTTCTACAGTGCTCTACGTCAGTACCCCGCCACGTGACGTTAAGTTTTTTATTCGAAGAATGATTGTGGAGATGGAACACGCAAGATTGGAACTAGACTTGCCGGGTCTATTTTGTCTATTTTTAACATATTTTTTTTTTATCCCTTACTGCTGGGTAAAGGCCTCCCCCAAGTCCTTCCAAACCTTCTCCTCCCGCGCCGTCTCGAACCAGTCCTCGCGGTATGCGTCCAGATCATCCCACCACCTCTTTCTAGGCCGGCCTCGACGACGCTTTCTTCCATCAGGTACCCACTGTGTGGCGACCCCTGCCCAGCGGTCTCTGTGCATGGGACTGACATGACCCGCCCAATCCCATTTAAGCTTAGCAGCCTTTTTGCCCACGTCTATTATGCCCGTCATGGAACCCAACGTGTCATTCCGTACTCGGTCTATTCGTTTTACGCCCAGAATGCTGCGCTCCATAGCTCTCTGGCAAACCCCAAGGCGGAACTTTTGTAGTTCTGTAAGTGACCAAGTCTGAGCACCGTAGGTTAGGATGGGCAGAATACACATGTCGATGAATTTACGCATCAGGGAAATCGGCAGAATACCCTACATTAGTGTCTTCATGGACCAGAAGCTTTTCCAGGCGTTCTGGATACGTCGATCGATCTCTTTTTCCTGCCTGTTTTCGAAAGATACTAACTGGCCCAAGTAGATATACTCATCGACATAATTTATTTCCTGCGCATCTACCTCGACCCTACGTTTGATGCTGTTGGTCATCACTTTCGTTTTTGATCGGTTCATTGCGACTCCCACCTTGAGGCTAGCCGTGCTCAGCCGTGCCATTATATACACCGTTAAATTTAGGTCGTTTTAATCCCGTGGAGAGTCGATACACTATCGATTTGTAAAGATAAAATTAAAAAATAAAGTACTTCTTTTCTAAAACTCGAATTACAAAATAATTTCGTACATGCGTAGTTACGAGTATATTTATTCGAGTTTTAGAAAAAAAGTACTTAATTACTTAATCTTAATATACGCATGTACGAAATTAATTTCTTTAAGTAACCGAGTCAATGACCTTGTAGGTAGATGTCGGACGTTGCGTACTGACTACCTACAGTTCATTGGCCTCGATCAGCTGACGTATCCCTTTGACAGCATTTCCGGGCAACGTATCTATTTTGCAAGAACTCAAAATCTCCTTACGGCTGTCATCTGAGTGGATACTCAAGGTTCTGCAATATTTTGGTCACATTGTTAGGAAAGACGGTAGCAACCATGAAAGGCTTATTGTGATCCGCAAAGTGGATAGGATAAGGCCTCGTGGGCGCAGCCCAAAACGTTGGTCCATCCAGACCTGCACTGTTCTTGACTCTACGATATACAATGCCCTTCACGCCGCCAATGACGGGAACAGATGGAGGAACATTATTCAGGGAAAAGTAATCAAGCGTCAAGCAGGGTGGTCACGACCCTCAGCATTGAGGAATATGACACAATGAGGTTATAGGTAGGTATCATTGTAAAGTTGTCTGTAAGAAATTGCCCTGTACGATAAGACCGCCCATTGTATCCTTATTTTTAATAATATTTGTACTATATTTTTTTGTTTATGCGGTGTACAATATATAATAAAATAAATAAATAAACATCATTGTGGCATTTATTTGCATTATTTTAACTGCTTGCGCACACAAATGCCACACAATATCTTCTTTTCCTTAAAACCTTTCAACATCAATTGTTTTAATGTGGATACAACAGAAGATTACTCCGCCAAGAAATCTTCTAAACGGCCTATACATTACAGAATCAAATTAAGTGTACATCTCTGCAGTTTGTCGGCCGCTCGGATAAGGAAACGGTCCCTCGTGTACTGAACCTTGTACGGATTCCTGTACTACTTTCCCTTAACACAGAACTGAATGTTCTCGACTAAACAGCTATGTTATTTTTATAAATAGGCAAAGAATTTTTGTTTGAAACTAAACTTGAGTCTAAGGAATCTTTCGAAAGTTCTAAAGGCATATTATTCAAGTTTGTTTTTTTTTTCGTCTAGACGTAAGATAAATTTCAAACCACACGCGAAACTACTTACCTAGTAGGTTTTTTTTTATGGTAAGTAAAATCATATAATGACAAATCCCACTCTTGGGCGGAGTGGGAAATAGTGTCAACCAACCCCGAACCAAACCAACCCCGTTCCTTCGTTGCCTATCGTGCCGGGGCCGGGCCTTCCTTTCAGAAGCTGACCTGTGACCCAAGCAGGCTTCGACCCTGCCTGCCTGCAGCTAGCAGGCTGGACCTCTACGGTTTGCTGACAGCTCCTTGAGGCGCGCGGGAACAGTACGCGCCGTCGACGACTTGTGCTCGGTCTTGTCGGTTACCGGACGATTGGACAGCGTGCTACCCATTGCACGCCGTCCGCAAGCCCGCGCCTACGGTGGCCGGAAATCGGGATCGGAATCCCGGCGGCGGCTGGGGCGAGCGCCCCGTTGCCTCTGCCTGATGCGGTCGGCCTCCTCCTTTGCTAGCATTACTGCTTCGCAGAAGGAGGCGACCGCCTGCCATCCCTCCTCACTCCGGACCATGGCCTGAATCAAGCCTCGGAGAGAGATCGCTGGTTTGCGTATCGAAATATTACTTAAATTTTTATTAATCAATTTCTCTTTTATTTATTTGGGGAAGTATGTACTCGTATCTTTAGTAAAATATCGATTTCTCTGAAGATAAAAAATAACAACAACAAACAATATTTTTTAGGAATTTAAATTACCTACCACAGGAACTTGGTTAAAAGTAATCCCAAAATTGTACAACTTTTTTTTTCATATGGGATATCATCCAATGTCTTTTCCCCCTCTGGGGTGGCCGGACTTTTACTAAGTAAAACCCACCCCTATATTCCTTCTTTGCCTTGCGTTCCAGAATCCTGAGTTTCCCTTTCGGTAGCGAACTCACTCCTCTTCACCTTAAGAACTTGATTAAATCCAATCAAATAATGCTTCAACTTGAAATATATAAACTAAAACGCATCCAGTTCAAAACATCGACATCAATCACTTTAAATTATATACACCTACACATCACTGAGTCCCTTTATACGAGGAGAGATCACACCGATACGTGATTATCGCATAGAATTATAAATAAAAATAAATGTCAAAACTCGTATCGCACAAAATAATACAGCACAAATCGACGATAAAGATAATTTATTCATACTCTGTAATTATTTTTCCGAAATACACCCGTAGCTTTATGTTTACAGAGGGAACTAAAGGCTTTCGTGGAGGCTCATAATAACGCAAACGACTAACTCTCGAGGGGCGTCGAGTAATTTAGTCCTCGCCTCTCGGATCATATTATCCGTATTCCTAATACAAATGATCCGCAGTTCCGTCGGGACGTGCCAAAATGGGTAAATTAAAATGAAGTAGACTTCGCGTAGGAAATTTGGTGCGTATATAAAAAACTGCATCGTAGTATGCTCTGGCGCGCCTCCAGCCTGGCGGCTTGTCAACGAGCCCACACGATAGATTTTTATCAACTTCTTGTTAAAGTGGCGAAATAAAAGGGTCGTATTTGCCGCAGGGGAGACTGAAATTTGGCCTAATTTAGGTGCGCGGGTAAATGTGCACGCCATAAAGGGAACGAACGAGTTAACGTGTAACATTTATGCGAATGTAATGCGATGCTAATGTCACCCCCGACAGGTGTTTGTAACTTTTGACAGCTTTTATAAAGAAATTATTTTAGTACAAAGGTACTTCGACACGCTTGTCGCCAAAGTTTTAGAACAAAAATGGAGGCTGAAAACATATCTGTGAGCTAAGGGTTGTAGTTAGGTTCCCCTGATATTCGTTTAGTAGACTAGGAAAGTAAAAAATTCTTTGAAACAAAGCCCAAACTTTGCGATTACGGAGACTAAATTATCTCAAAGTTGGTAAATTTTTGTTTTTGTTGAAGGATAATGTTTCCTCTTGACAATGAATAACATATAGCTACTTTTGTTACAAGAATGCCTATATAAACACAATTTCTTGCGTAGTCGGTGAAATATGTTATAGTCATCTTGCTTAATGATAAAAGACTTAAATAATTATGACTCTCTAAG
The DNA here is from genome assembly GCA_958295575.1 of Leucania comma. NCBI lineage: Eukaryota > Metazoa > Arthropoda > Insecta > Lepidoptera > Noctuidae > Leucania > Leucania comma. The sequence continues at coordinate 10,917,714 of OY282470.1, forward strand.
TGTATATTTGTTATTGTATTTCTTATAGTTTACCATAAGTTGCACCTACCATGTTATGTTTCTGCAGCACCCTAAGGTCGACTGTTAGAAAATGCCTTAAGCATTAAGTCCGCCATTGTACACAGTTTTTTACTAGTGCATAAAGGTTTAATAAATAAATAAATAAACTTTCACATTAGATAGTCAGGGACGATAGAACAAACATACAGCTTCAAAATTCTATTAGCACTGTAGATATATCAAACCTTAGTAAAAACAGTTTTATATTGAATGCATTTACGGACCAACCACTAAAATGTGAAGTGCTCAAACAGTTGTTTTGAAAGCTCTTACTCATCTGCAAAAATATTATTCAAATGAATTACAAATACAGAGAATTTTTGTCAAAATTCGGTCGCCGTACCGCACCGTTTAAAATATCGAAATGAGAGGAAAATCCCTAATTTGTGTCAGGCCCGACCACGAGCTTTTCCGTGACATTCAACAGTCACGCCGCAAAAGAAATGGAACAATCATTATGGAGGTTTAAATTCATTTTCGCTTCGCTAGACGGGGCATTGGGCCTGTGGCTTATTTTAGCTATTGACTACAGCGCTATATGCCAGTTAAAAACATGTTTTCTTTTTTATATTGAGTTGTCACTGTTTTAGAGCTAGACAAAGGCCTCTTTCATATTCTTCTAGATTATGTTCTTCTGAGTCACATCACGTTAGCACTTTTTTAAGGAAAAAGTGTGATGAGTTTGATCAGTTTTGTTTTTATAGTTCTGCTCTACTGAGTTATAGTAAAGACACACTCGCACTTGTTGTGTAGTAAAATAGTATATTTATTATTATAATTTTCTAGATAAAAAATGCATTTGTCTTTTATGGGTTTTTTTATGGTAGGTAAAATCATCAAATGACAAATCCGGCCCTTGGGTGGGACGGGAGATAGTGTCAGACTCTTACTGACTAAAAACTTACCCTGTTCCTTTCATTGCCTTCGTCGAGTTTGAGTTTATTATGTCTATCGTCACTAAAGAGGGGCTATACTTGCACAGAGATAGCAAGATCACCTGTACACATACTAAGGAAGCTGGTTCGATTTGGCACATGGATTTCAAAAAGGCCTTTGAGCAGTAGGTAAAGGGCCAATTTAGGCCAATAAATAAACTGTTTATGTAGAATGTTCATGTATAAACCACGGTTCCAAAGAAATCCTTGACATAAATTTACTTAAATATGTACGTTCAACCGTGAATTTGGGCCAATTAATAAAATTAAATAATTACATAATTTATGAAATTACGTTTTCGGTTGTATGTTTTGATATTTCTCTATTCTCTATTTAAATAAATAAGCCCATTATTATCCATTGATTGTTTTCATGTAATATAAGAAAATGAAGATAAATAAAAAAATAAAATGAAGTAACTTAACCTTTTTCGCATGCTGATTGAGCGATGGGCCCGTAAACACAAGACTGGCGCCTTGAAATCGCGTAATAGAGTTGTCAGCAAACCGTAGAGACCCAGCCTACTAGCTGCAGGCAGGCAGGGTTGAAGCCTACTGGGGCCAAGGGCTTGCTTCTGAAAGGAAAGCTCGGCCCTGGTATCTAAGGCAACGAAGGAACGGGGTGGGTTTTTAGTCAGTAAGAGTCTGACACTATCTCCCGCTCTGCCCAAGGGCGGGAGATGTCATTGGATGATTTTAAACAACACCAAAAAAAAAAAAAATCGCTCAATGGGGTCGTGGCGGAACGACTTGAATGTCTTCCTCGGAAATTAGAAATAAGTGGCCCAGATTCAGGAACAATGGAAGGAATAGAAGGAAGTATTTGCCCAGCAGTGGGCTATAGGCTAGACATCATTTTAATATAATAACATCATCTTGATTGTCTTGAGCTCAAAAGGTTTAATATTTTTCTTAAAATGAAATTTTATGATCTATTTTTTTGTTCATCATCATCATCATCATCAGCCTTTTAATGTTTCCACTGCTGGGACTCAGGCCTCCGCTCAAAGAGAGGGAATGGGCCGTAATCCACCACGCAAGCCCAGTGCGGGTTGGTATTATTAAGAGCACCTCATATCATAATTTAATATTTGTATGGCAGCTCATGGCGAAATTGGTCTTTGCGCTAGTAAATTTATGTTATCATCTCTTGTACCATATTTAATGAAAATAAATGGCTTTGACTTCGACTTTGATTTTTATTATCCTAAAAAAGTACCGGGATAAGTTTCCGTTCAGTAATTTAGAAGTAAAAGCGTAATAGACAGACGGACACGCACCTATACATTTATAATGTAAATATTTTTTAAGTACAATTATGTTACTAAGAAGTCATTACTCTTGTGTACTAAATCAACTAAACACAAAATCATTTGGTGCTTCTAACCTGAATGGACAAAGTACATGTGATAACAAAAGTGTTATGTTTTTAATTACAGCTCACCCTTGTTTTCGTATCAGGACGAGTGCGTACTTCAAGCGTCTACGTTAACACTAATTGCTGGCACTTTTTCCAACAACATTAGTACGGCGTTAAGTGAGGTTAGCGTGCCACACCAGCCACTTGGATGTTGATTAAATTTTGATCATTACGTTTTTTATTTTTGTTTTCTAATGATTTTTGTTTTTAGCCCGAAGAATCGCTAAATTTAAATGGCCGTGAGGAGGGCACTTAGTTTGCAGAACAGACGGTCGAAAGAGCCGAAAGGTTCTGGAGCGGTGACTACGTACCGGCAGACGCAGAGTTGGATGGCCAACAACGTGGACCGTTGACCTGTTGAGAATCTCAGAAATTTGATAGATGCGAGATTCAGAAGACCGGTTTTTGTAGTAATACTTGGGGGAGGCCAATAGTAGACTTCTTTCGGCTAAAATGATGATGATGAGGATAATAATTTCGGTTTATATTTAATTAGAATTCCGCTAAAGTGTCATTATTTGCCGTTTAAATGATAAATGACAAATAATATTTATTTTGCAAATAGGTTTTAAAAAACACTTTGGACCAGTTTAAACTAGATGAGGCCGGATTAATAATCATATCTATTTATTAAATTCTTAACTTAGATCAAAGGGTACAAAATTACAAGAACGCTTTTTAACTTCATTCTTACTTCACTCTCAAAGTTTCACCCTTTTTTATTTCCCACATTATTATGCTCTACTTTTTTCTCTGCAAGATTGTTTTAAGATAAGCAGAACTCCAAGCGAATTCACAACTAGTTTGTCAGCAAATGTTGAGCTTAAAGACCTCAGTGGGCCACGAGAGGAGGCAGTTTGTTAATCTATCGCCACAGAGTCACCTACTGACCTACTTGCACCAGACTCTCACTTGTGCCGGATGATAAGCTGCTCTATTTTTCATTCCTAGATTAGCACGCTAAAATTAACCGTTTTTTGAGCTCGTGGAGCTTTGACTATCAAACGATTTTTTTCGAAAAAAGAATTCGGAAACACACGTAAATTGACTGCAATTATAACTGAGCGCAAACATTATGTTTTCCTTGTACTGCAAAATAACCGAAAATGTAACCAAAAAACAATTAATGGGTCACTGAATATTGCGTTTTCTACCTCACTGTACATAATGAATGTACCACTAACAGTTCGCATACATTTTTAAGCATGAGCATTTTAACGCTACTATATTTCCTAACTGAGAATTACAAATGAATAATTAAAATGACAGTCGCGTGGTTATTCGCTGGCATGCTTCGCAAGAATAGAATCGCGAGCACGCGCTGCACGAATGTGAGTTTTGCTGCAACCACCATAAATGCTACAGTCCGTATTCGCAAAATGCGTCAAATAATATCTGAGGTTTTTATGCACGTTCCATTTTAAATTGGAATAAGCGAAATGAAAAGGAGAAAAAACATCGCGAAAGCAAATTACAGGAAGCGAAAGAAACTAAAATGCGGGACGGCTCGCTCGGGCTTGAACTATAAAATATTTGCATCCAAACGAGGCCAGAGCAACAATAAGATGGAAATGCAAAATCCTGGTACGATGCGATGCACACTGTCCGCTCACGGCTAATGGCCAACCGTATATTTTACTTGAAACTGAGTCTTGGCTTAAAATTAGCTGTATTACAGTATGTAATTTAAATTATGCTCATTATACAGCACATAACATGATATACGAGAAATATTCTACTGCGTTAGTACTAGTAAAGTTCCTGTAAGCCATGACTTCAAGACTTTTTGGACGTGTTCCATTTTGGCCGGGTTTGTGTTCCGATACGGCAAACTCATTTTTTATTGCTCAAAAAATAAGTTACTCTTTGAATTAAGTTTTGTTCTTCATGAATAAGTAACGAGGTTAGTTTGTAATGAAAAAGTAACTGTCATTTTTATGTATTGTTACTTTTAATATCACGTAACAGCACGTGATAACCGAAACACATTAATTTTCAAGTTTAGAAATACAAATGTATGATCAGGACGTGCCTAAATTAACACATAAGCAGAAATTAATGTACAATGTTGTACGTATATTTGCATGAAAATACTCCAAATCTAATCTAGCGAGTTAAGGCTATCCCGTTACAAAGACAATGGCATGGCATGGCATCAGCCTTATAATGTTAAAAGAAGATTAGAATAAAATAGAAAAACTTTTATTCGAGAGAGACACAGCACAATGGTTACAAACAAAAAGTACGTACGTATTTTCTCACTGCTGGGACTCAGGCCTCCTCTCTAGGAGAGGGAATGGGCCGTAGTCCACCACGCGGGCCCAGTGCGGTTTGGTAGATGTCACATGCCTTCGAATTTTTGGTTCTAGGATATGCCGGTTTCCTCACGATGTTTTCCTTCACCGTTTTGGGAATAGTAGTGATGAAATAAATTACACTAAGTATTACGCCTGGCTGAGTTTGAACCTGCGACCTACAACTCTTAAGTCGGGGCCGTTCCCATTCGGTAAAACCAATTATTGTATCTCTTATCTCGTTTCTTCAATAAGAGCGTAAATTGGCAACCCACTCCTATTATGTAAACCTACTTTATATTTTTATAAAGTTAAGCATTTCAAACTGTTTTTTTTTACAAACAGTTTGAAATGCTCGGTGTAGCGTCATAAAGCTGTGTGCGCACTTTTGAACGTGACGTTGTGCGTAACAGTGTGGAAAAGTGTGCACGACAATCACGTTGACAGTGAACGGTGAGTTTTTATTTTTGTAATAAGGACTTGCGGCTGTCAATGGCTTTACCCGCGTAAATTTACAAAATTGACCCAAGGAAACATATTTCCGGGATTAAAGGAGATCCTATGTGCTATTCTAGGGCATGGTCTGCCCGTATACCAAATTCTGTCGAAAACCGTTTTGCCGTGTAAAAAGTAACAAACATTTACACAAACTTTCGCCTGTATAATATTATTATAATATCCTAGCGATCCGCCCCAGCTTCGCACGGATGCAATGGTGATAAAATATGTTATACATGTATTATACATATAAAACTTCCTCTTGAATCATTCTATCCATTAAAAAAAAACCACATCAAAATCCGTTGCGAAGTTTTAAAAATCTAAGCATACATAAAGTTTTAAAAATTTAAGCATACATAGGGACAGACAGCGGGAACAGACTTTGTTTATACTATGTAGTGATAGTACATTTTGATACAAGTGCAGACAATTCATCATTGTATTCGAGGCGGAATTCCCACAATCCGTAGGTGAATGTGTTATGGAGTCAAGGGTTGCAGTGACACGAGCACATTTCTGCGCTAGTGCGGAAAACAGTTCATTTTACGTGCCAAAAAGCGGTGGGATAAGAGCGGGTTTATGAGTAAGTATATCGAAATATAACTTAATTGCAGCCAACGGCTTCGCCCACGTGATAGTAGAAAATTATTCCAAGGGAATATACTCTATTATTATATGTTATTCCAGGAATATTATAAACCCGTTCAGCCGTTTAAGCATGAAATATTAACAAACATACTTGTGTACACGTTTGTTACTCCTTCACCCACACACAAAGTTCATGTTTCAACATATCGGTCGCTTCTAAAGTGGTTGTCAACGCAAACAACAAAGGGGGCCATTACCTTGTTTTCATTTCTTAATTCCCCTAGTTATTTAGCCCTTGTTTCAAAACATAGGTCGCTTCTAAAGTGGTTGCCCATACGTCGACGCAGACAGCAAAGGGCGCCATTACCTTGTTTTCATTTCTTAATTCTTCTAATTCCCCTAGTTACATAGCCCCACACTTTCAATACATTTGCGCCAACCACAATAGAAATCTGCGCTCGTCACATAACCGTCTACTTCAACGTCCTCATCATACTGTTTTTTTTCACAATTCTTTCGTTGTTCAATCTATTTCTCTGTAGAATGCTCTCCTTGAGGAGATTAATATTCAAAACTAAAGTTCGACAGCTAATTCGTAAAAAGTTGGCAGTAGTGTCATCACATCGGTAATGTTTTCTTATTATCAATTTGGACTAATGCTCTAACTATATTAGTGTAGGTATGTAGTTTATTAGTTTGAGTATAATCATATTGTATAATTGTATTATGTAAGTCCGCCTCTTTACTTTTGTGTGCATAAAGCAAAAAAAAACAAAGTTCAGTCTTTATAATATTAGTATAACAAATTGATGGACGAGTAAAAATTTAATAGCATCAGTTACACCACTTGCATGTTACCATAACCACAGAATAAGTAATAGTTCACGCCATAACCAGTATTTTATTATATTATCTGTACTATCGTTATAACTAACATTAGTAGCTCGCGAACACATGGTTTAATGGACTAAGATTAGTATCCAGGACAAAAAAATAGCACATAGTCCACACGATATAAAGCAGTGTTCTTCATCGTATCCATAATGGCTTTCCAAGCTTGACCAGAGACACCTAATTCATGTCCTAATTTACATTCACACATTTAGAACTAGAATATTCACGATAGTTCGAGATAAACGAATTCTCATTTGTGTCTATGTTTAACACTGTGAACACGGTGTAACATCATCTATAACGCGGCGTCTCTTTCAACGTGAATGCGGTTGCGAAATGATCGAATATTCAAGCGAAATCAACGCGATGCAGCGTTTTCGTCCTAAGTGCGAGCGAAATTGCTGTTTCATATAAAATAAGTCGCGAAGTTCGTGCGAAAATATTAAACCAAGTGCGTCCGCTTCGCTTCGTGCGGTTAGTGACGTAGGTTATCGCAATAGTGACAATTTATTATTTTGACGAGCTTTTTGGTCGAGTGATAAATAGCCCTAACTGCTATCTGCTATCTTGGATTCGATTCCCACCCAAGACAAATGTTTGTGTGATGAGCACGATCATTAAAATTTATTCTGTCTCTGGGTGTAATTTTTTTTTTTTATTTGATATAAACTAGTGCTTGACTGCAATCCCACCTGATGGTAAGCAGTGATGCAATCGTTGATGGTAAAGCGCATTAGTTTATTAAGAGCCTATTCACTCTAGCCTTGAAGACGCCTAAATTATAATCGGACGGGAAGACCGCAGCATTCAAATTGTTCCAGTCCCTCGATATACCTACGCGGTATAAACGATGAGGCAAAATTCATCTATTGTATGTATGTATTTCGAAATATATAAGTATTTATCAGAAGTTTATCTGTTGTCTAGCACTAATAGCACAAGCTCTGCTTAGTTTGGGACTAGATGGAGATGTTTGAAAATTGCGAAATATTATTATTATTGTTTATTCATTGCGCCGCATCGCTTCGCGTTCGCCCTCTCGTTCACTCGCAGTAGGACACCGCGTAAAAGATTTCGTTCAAGCACTTTATAAAGTATTCGAATGGAAGACAGAAGAATACAGCCGAATTTAATACAGGGAAGGTCCCAAGAGGTACAGGGCCACAGACTGATACTGTGAAACTTTTCTTCGGCGCAATCTACATAAAAAATGAGGCGAGGGTTCGCGGTGACCCACTGGTAAATGAGAGCCTTTTGAACTGTTAATTTTGTTTGCATACGAAATGAAATCTGACATGAAAGTTATTTGCGCCTTGATCTTAACTCTGTACTATGTTTTGATGATAAACATTTATGGGTTTATTTTGCTTTGTTGTTTATTTCATAATCTGTCGCTTGGAACTAAATTTGGTTTTGAATGGAGGGGTTTAGGGAGAGTTTGAAGAATTCGTTTATTTATCTCTTGGGGAGTGTTATGTTGAGCGGATTTTTTTTTTCAGTATTATTTTGTTATCAGTAATTTTTTCTCTTTTTTTTTAGAAATAAACATTGAATATAATGTATCTACCATATGGAATACACATCTGTGGAACATCTGTGGAACATAATTATCACAATACCAAATATTACACAAATCAAAGCATACACGTCTAACAGTAATCTAACTTTCAATAAAATCGCACTAAATACTCGCAATAACTACTAAGAAGATGCTAGAGTCGAGGCCTAGTCAGGGGCTCTGGGGAGGTATGAAGATGCATACCAGGGCCCTGGATCTAAGGCAGGGAAGGAACAGGGTAGGTTTTTAGTCAGTAAGAGTCTGACACTATTTTACCTTCCATAAAAAAAATAAACTAGAAAGAAAGAAAGATTCGGGGATACCGCACGGTATCCCGCGAAGCGGCGAGCCTCCTTACTGGTCTGCCACCATGGGATGTGGAGGCAACAGTCCTTGCACGCATGCACGATCTGCGCGTGGAGATGCAACGCCGGGGCGAATCCCCGCTGCCGCGACAAGTCGCGGCTTGACGGACAGAGTTCCGGCGAGATCTCAAGGTGAAATGGCGAGAACGACTGTCGCAACTCTGTGCTGGGCACGCCACGATTGAGGCGGTAAGGCCCCTCTTTGAGGCGTGGCTGGAGAGACCTCACGGCGTCGTAACCTTCCGCATGGCGCAGGTACTAACCGAACATGGCAAGTTCGGGCCGTACCTGTACAAGATCCGTGCTAGCAAAGGAGGAGGCTGACCGTATCAGGCAACGGCGCTCACGCCGCAGCCGCTGCCGTAATTCCGATCCAAATTTCCGGCCACCGTAGGCGCGGGCTTGCGGACGGCGGGCAATGGGTAGCTCACTGTCCGTTTGTCCGGTAACAGACTGGACCGAGCCCAAGTCGTTTACGGCGCGCACTGTTCCCGTGCGTCTCAAGGAGTTGTCAGCAAACCGTAGGGTCCCAGTAGGGTCGAGGTCTAGTATGGGGCTCTGGAAAGGTATGAAAATGCATACCCTGGAACCAAGGCAGGGAAGGAACAGGGTAGGTTTTTAGTCAGTAAGAGTCTGAAACTACTTCCCGCTCCGCCCAAGGGCGGGATTTGTCATTGGATGATTTTACCTACCATAAAAAAAAAAAAGTCCATTATCAACAAACTATGTTTTCCTGACAGGCACCCCTCGTGTACGATTAAATAGGGAAATTTTATTGTTATGATCACCCGAAAATTACTACTAAATTAACTTTGGATTATGGAACCGTAGGTCCGATATTTTCTCATTCCTCTTATTAAGCACGTTTTATTTTCAAGATCCCTGCCAGTGCTTATAATCACTTTCGGTATAAATCGACGTTTTTATGAATAATTTTCTACAAGCTATCAATGAGGTTGTCATCTGCTTAACCAAACTTGCATGTGGCAACCCTGATAAAGCCAGGACTTATTAAAACCTAAAACTAATTTAGCTCTCCTTATAGGATACGATCCCCACTCGTTATTGAGGGTTGATTTCAAGGGACAGTTGGGATCGAACACTGATTATTTAGGGATGAGTTTAAAACTACAGGCTCTGCAACACCGGCTGGTTCGAGCAAGGAACAAGGTGAACATTGATGGAAACGGATGGTGGTCTGAGTTAACGATAAGTGCTGGTTTCCTTGCATATGTCTGCGGCTCTTTTGAAGCAGGACAGTAGCGTTATCGCGAGTGATTAGAGTATACTTGAGGTGGTTCGTATCCACGGATATCTATGGTCGTATCAAACTGTTGAACTGAAGGATCAGTCGATAATATGCACAGAGACGCTTCACCACTGCTGTGAAGTTGTTTTTTATTAAATTTTTAGGTTTAAGAATAATAATTAATTGATAGCTGCACTGTCGCATTGAGTTAAGGCCTGTAAAAATAGCTGTAAAGAGAATTAATAAAATATTATCGAAATCGGTCCAGGTGTTCTTGAGATTTGCGCTTAGCAACACATTCAGTGGTTCATGTTTATATTATAGATAAATAAATCGAGTGTCTTTAAAATCATAAATCCACTGATAACAAAAGAAAAAAAAAAATTCCTTTTATCACATCACTATAGTAACAACAATTGTATATAAACTTAAATCTATAGGCACAACGGTGGTCTTACTGCTAACAGTGTCATCTACAAGACAACCTTAGTAAACTGTAAAAACTTAAAATAAAAAGGGATAGTCTGCTGTGTAGTGCTAGCAAATTAATTAAGTATAAAATGAGTAGCTCAAGGGCAGATGAATATAAAAATTTACCGGTACATTAATATGGGGCGGTCGGCAGCAGTGATCTCTCGCGCCGGGCCTTGATACAGGCCATGGTCCGGAGCGAGGAGGAGTGGCAGGCGGTCGCTTCCTTCTGCGAAGCAGTAATGCTAGCAAAGGAGAAGGTCGCATGCGTGAGGAAACAAACCGTGCGATGTGCAAATGACAGAATGTCTTTGGTGATACACGCATGCTGCCTTCCTACTGATAGTCTCAAATAACCTAAATCTTTTGCTCGCCCTCACGCCCCAGCCACCGCAGCGATTCTGCGTCGGTCCGGGTCCGAGTCCAAGTCTTCATCAGCGCGTATTGTTTCACGCGCATCGCAAGGATATGTCATCAAACAGTAGGGACCCAGCAGGGTCGAAGCCTACTGAGGGCAAAAGTCTGCTTCTGAAAGAAAGATTCGGCCCTGGTATGAAAGACAACTTTCTACTCGTATATTGGTGTAAGTACCTAATAAAGAATACACTACATATTTACATAACTCTAAAACCTTGACTTTTATATTTGACTCCTACAAAATTACACGGGACTCTCAGTCTTAAATTAGCATAAAAATAACGAGTTTGTTATTAAAAAGGATATTAGGTTTGAATTTATTCATGAACCGTATTTTTAGACAGAGTTCAGGCGAAATTCATTTATGTTTTCTACTATGCTCATGGTACGAGTAGGTATCTTGACGACATTTTATTCAGATATAGATATAGTAGTAACTGGTAAGAATAATTATATTTTTCTTTCACTTACACTAAGGGCTTGTTTACGGAGACACGGCGCGTTGGGCGTTCGTCGTAAATTGCTGCAACGGGCCGCGTCATCGCTCGTGCAAACATAAATATGTACGACTGACCGCCAAACGCGCCGCGCAAGGCGCCAACTCTCCGTAAACAAGCACTAAGAGATTCTTGTCCCACCTGACATATTTTATTGACATAAACTACTGCTTGATTGCGACCTGATGGCAAGCAGTGTTGGAATCTATGACGTAGAATCGCACTAGTTAATTAAGGGCGTATTCTTACCTTCAAGACACCCAAGTTATTATAATTGAATAGGAAGTCCGATGCAGACAAATTGTTCCGTCTATGCGACATAAACGATAAGGCGATACACTTAGTCTGGACCGTTGTCTGATGGAAGAAAGGTGATGGCGTAATCAAGTTATATAATTCCGGTGCCACCACACCATCCACGGAGAATTTCTGAAAAGGAAACCATAGCCCAAGAACGCAAAAGGCAATCGAAAAACACGGATGTTTTTGGTCAGTAAAAGACACACCCTCTCGTTCTACCAAAGAGCGGTAGAAGTCATTGATGATTTATTACCTCAAAAACCAATTCTTCCTTAAACTGTGAAGCCCCAAGAGGACACCGGTGTCTTTCTATTGTGTCTCTAATTACGGTTTTCAAAAGGTTAAATAATTGTTTAAAAAAATCCCGCTCCACCCAAGAGCGGGAGATGTCATTGGATGATTTCTCACCTAAAAATCAATAAATATCTACAACCTTATTTTTAATATATGTGAAAAACGAAACTAGTGTCTAGTATTTTTATGTAAAGAATCTATGTACAAACATAACTGTATCATGGAAAATCACAAAATTATAAGCTTGTTGTGTTACCTGGTTGTTCTCACAAACACATAGTCACCGGGCAATCTGGGCCACTGAGGGATTGTTTTACTCCTGCACCCAGCTGTGCACTGGTGTCTAATGCCTGCTATGATTTTCCGTGACCAGTATTGTACTTAGTCTCGCTGGTGTCCAACTTGTGACCTTTTTTAAATATGTTTCGGAAAAATATAACACGGTGTAAAAATTATTGGAATCGATTCAGTTACTTATTCTGAATAAACTTCGAGTATGTTCAGGTTTCGTATATATACTAAAAATAATGTTGTATATATATACACCACAGAAAGCATTTTCAGCGGTGCTACACTTACACAGTACATCAGTAGTAATATAGTCAATACTGATACAGTTAGCTTTATAATGTTTCCATTGCTGGGACTCAAACATTCTTGCTATGAGAAGGAATGAACTGTAAATCACCACGCGGGCCAAGTTCGGGTTGGGACACTAACATTCTGCAGCCATGTCTCATATATAGTACATACCTATCCGTTCAAAACAAAAGTTTTCACCAAGACAAAAAGGCATATGTACTTACACCGGTTTTCCATTTCCCTAGAACACTAAAGTTTTCCTACACAAAAGTTTTATGTAGGTAAACAAGTGAATATGCACCCAATAGGTGTAACAAGACAAGTTAGAAATAAGGCCCAAAGTTAAGGTAGCTAAAGTGGCGGTTACCCAGCTTGTTGTCAAAAGTAATTTCGACTCACGGTATATGTCCGGAGTGAAGTTATGAGCAAGTTAGCGAGCAGTTAACGTGTCCAAATGACAGGTAATTGACCCATTAAGTTAGCTTCAGATGTTTCAATGGAATCACGGTTTTCGATCATTTATTTATCAACGTACCTATTTTGTTTTCAAAAGTATAAAAAGCTAGCTTTACATACTTCAATAAATGTGGTCCTGAAACGCAAAGGCAACTGAAGGAACACAGGTGTGGTTTTTGCCAGTAAAAGTCTGACACGCCCTCCCGCTCCACGCAAGATCGGTAAAAGTCATTAGATGATTTCCCAACTTTAACAAAAGTCCGATATTTGGAATCTGCTTTTTGGCACAGGTGTACAAGGATCTGGATGACAGCATCAGCGGGCGGATACTGGGCCGAATACTGGGCCAAGCAAGGAATATAACTTGAAAAATAAAAACTAGTTTTAACACTAACACACTAAGAAGAAGAAGACTGTATTATATACAGAAAGAAAGAAAAATATTTTATTTGGCACACACCTAGATTTAGAAACAACATGTAGACACTTGTGAAAAAAATAAATAAAAAGAAAACTATTCTGTGTCTACGTTTCCACATACATTTGTCGTCTACCGTTGCGGACATGTCATTTACCTAACTTCTGCGTAAACTCTTTTTTGAGGAAAGTCAATGTAATCCGCCCCTTACCGACCAATTTACAAAGCAAAGAAAACTTTCTACTTGAATTTAAACAACACGTTAAAGCAGAGTAGCAAGCGAGGTAATTTCTTAGTAATTAACAAATACAGGGAATGCAGTGTAGTGGTAGTACAAGTTCATTAAAATATGGTGATTATTATATTTAGCCTTTTATAAGCGCCTCTTATGGCTAACTAAGTGCTTTTAAAGTAAGTTTTGTGAGAATGGGTGATATATTTTAGTTAATGATCAGTTTTATTTATTTAGTCCAGCTCGAGAGGTCACCGCCACCGATCGTTTACACGAAGACATGGCAGTGCTCCACCAAAGCGGAGCACACCTACACCGTGTGCTCCAGGCGATCTGTATATTAATAGCTAGTTAGTTACATATCCCATTATGTCCCACTTCTGGGCGAAGGCCCAAATCCCTCTCCCCTTTCCACATACGTCTGTCCTCGGCCATCACGGGCCAGTCCCTCTGGTAATTATCAAGCTCATCTTTCCACCTTTGCCTTGGTCTGCCGCGATGCCGCCTTGCGTTTAATGAGAATTTCAATTCTCGTTAAACGCAAGGCGGCAATTTCAAAAGTCGTTAAAAAAATTCTACGAAATATTCGGTTACATCCGAATATTTCGTAGAATTTTTTTAACGACTAACGTACACACATACATCGATATTTTTATATAATAAAGTTTCTTTTTAAGCGTGGGAATTACCCAATGATTTTTCCCACTTATTCTTTTAGATTTTATTGATTTGTATTTTGTTATTATTGTTTGCAATGAATAAAGCCGAAAATTACTGGACCAATTTAAAATTCTTTCATAACTTTATCACTAAGTGACATAGGCTATACATTTTCTATTTTTACAAGTGAAAATATGCTAGTATAAATAAAGACTAGTAGAAGAAGGAAACTGAAAAATAGGCACAAAGCTGTGCTGCTTATTTCTAAAGAGATCTCTTCCAGCATATCTGCAAATTGATAATTCTGATTCTTGATATTTTATGGGTATTTAAGACATTTACTTAAGTTACCAAAACTGCTTAGTGGTAAATCAACAACATCATAATTAAGTTTGGTTTTCTCATACAATTGTTAGTATATATGTGCATAGTAGGTACAAATGTGATTTTTTTCAATTTATATGTCATGTACTTTTTAAATTTTATCTGGGACGTTACTGACACTCCATGCCTCAGATAGCTCGTACAGCTGTTGGCCCTTGTTGTCAATCGTAGATCTTTGACAGTCATAACAGGTAGTAAGACGCTTGAAAGTCTGACCATCAGTTTATCCAAGGAGTATCGTGTTGCCCAGAAACCTGTTTGTGAAGGTCTGATAGACAGTCACTCTATGTAAAATACAGGTACTCATTCAGCTGCACACGGTTAGACTAATACTCCAAACTAGGGAGATGATGATGATGATGATGAGCTGTTATTATCTTCTAGCTCACACTGCGCAAAAATTACAGCATAAATCACACTAATATTATAAATAGCTTTCACTAACTTCCTTTTCTATATATCTGTCCTCACAAAATCTATCCATTTTTTATTTGGCCTCCCTCTTCCTCTCTATCCAAAGTGAAAGAAGATATTTCATGACTTCATCTAAAAAAAAATTGGTTCAACTCTTTATTAGTTAATGTTTTAATATATGTTGGAACAATCTCCCGCCCCCTATAAAATTCAGCAAAAGTTGCTCGACATTCAAATCTAAATTAAAGTTATTTTTATTGTATCATCAATACAAATTGTTTTCCAAGATGTTCGAGCCGACATGTCAGCTATTTGAAGTGCATAATTATATTTTTATCAACACTGTTTACCTGTATTTGATATTAGCCTTGTTATCAATTTTTACAAATTTTCAATTTAATTAATTTTATACTTTTCTGTTGTTTTATTTACTTGTAAGTTTTACATAATTATGTTATTAATTGTTTACATTTTTAACTGTTTAATATTTTTACATGATATCCAAGTTTTATTATTTGTTTTAAATAAGCACATAAACACAATTTTTGGACTGCTTTATAAATAAGAATCGTAAAGTTTAATTTTAGTTGGTTTCTGCACAGAATATTTTAGATTTGTAATGTGTATTTTTTTTTTAGAGCATAAATGGCGCAAATGGGCTGCAGCTGAAAATCAGAATCAGATGGTGGCCTTGTGTTACTATTTGGCTGCTTGCTGAGCTGAGGCCATTCTGGCATTACTCAGAGTACTTTTTGTTTCATTTTAAAGTGTTTCCATTTTTGTAATGCCAATTAACGTATTTTTCTTCTTCTTTCTTTCTTATAAAAGCAAAAGTTTGTACGAATATTACGCCTTTACTTTAAAACGCCTAAAACGAATTTGGATATTTGATACACCGATAGACGACTATGTCCTGGAATAGCACATAGGATACTTTTTATCGCGAGAGTATTCCTTAGGATAAAATACTACTCTTACACGAGTGAAATCGATGGCAGAAGCGAGTATAAAATATATTGACAAATTATTATTTTTATTCCCTTTAACCAAAATATTTTTCACCATTCGATTTACGATGAAAACTTAATTTAAAGGAATGGCTAAAAGCAAACAACCTTTTAATACTTTCCCAGAAGTACTTCATAACCCAATTTAACTTGCACATTGCATATGACATACGAATGAACGTTTGACTTGGAAAGTCAGCTTTGACTTCAAAGTTATTAAACATTTTGCAGCACAAAATATAAATAAATTTGAAATATACGTAGAATTTTTCAATTAAGTATTTTAATATACGTACAAAATGTTTTGGAAGTACATTCATTACGCGTACAGCTAAAGAGGGAAATTGCTTGCCGGAATCTGTCTTTCTGATAGCTACAACCTACTGGTTTTGAGTCAAGAGTGAATAAGTTACTTCTTGGCAAGCGTGCTCCATTGGCGGCCACATCATCAGGAGAAATAGGGATAAAACGTGAGCTTATCCATAATAAATATATATATATATATAACGTCGTTCCTAATTGTAAATTAATTAGGCGAAAGTAAATCCCGGGCCCGGAACAAAGGCAACCAAGGCACAGGGTAGGTTTTTAGTCAGTCTGAGTCTGACACTATCTCCCGCCCCGCCCAAAGTGGGACTTGTCATTGGATGATTTTACCTACCATGAAAAAATAAAACTCAAACCACATATAAGTACATTATGCTGCTGTTGCAAATGGCGTTCCGTATACAAAAGAAACTACACCCAATAAATAAAAGGAATGCTATTCGTCCATTTTACGACTCCTCTTGTCGTCGACACGCTAAAAGCCGAACCCTACAACCACAGACTTAATACAATTAGTCAGAACAAGAAGGTTTGGTCACTAACATTAGGGGTGACCACTCTCGAAGGGAAAAACGGTCGGGCACGAATCATGGGCAAGGAGGTCGCATTCAATTCAAAACATAGGCCGAAATGCCGAAATTGCCGAATGCCGAAACTATTTCTCGGGGCCTGTTACGACGGGACCATCCGGTCTGCGGGTGCGAACGCTACCTAATCTTAGCTATTTGTGTGTAAACTTGAAAGGCTTAATGCTTTAGGAATTCTTTTGGGTCGAAGAGTTCATGAATAAAAGTAGCAACTGTGGAACACAAAACATTTGAACAAGTTTTTATAGCTAGTTTAACATTTACGCATACAAGCTCTGAAGGTCCTTCTGAGGTTGTAATATCTAAATAGATTTTCTGCTATTTCACAGCAGCATTTTAGTAACGACGTTAAGAGATACCTAAGTCGTGAATCCCACTGGAATTGCGTTTAGCCCCATTGAGGAGTCTGAATGTACTCGTACATCGTTTTACTTACCAATACAAATAGCATCATAGTTCAAGTATTCAAAAACTGATTTCTTCATATTCTTTCTCTACTCTTTGGGTTTATGTTTAATTCTTAAGCCATGTTTATGGGGACGCGGCGCGTTGGGCGTTTCGTCGTACATTGCAGCAGCGGGCCGCGTCATCGTTCGCGCAAACACAAACATATGGCAATGTACGACGGACCGCCCGACGCGCCGCGCAATGCGGCGCGTCTCCGTAATCGAACACTTACGCTGTATCTTCCATAAATCTCGGGAATGTGCTACCTCTTGACATCAAAAAAGTTAAAAGTAAATTTTCTTTCAAGTGTTAAAATTCCGAACTACTACTTAAAGTCCTCTTAAGTCCTCTTTAACTTAGTTTCGACTTCGTCATTATTATTATATTTTTAGTTCTCTTAATTATAAATTATAATATAGTATCTTGGTAGTTAGATTTGTCATAGTGTTTATTATTTTAGCATATATAATATTGGTATATGTGTATTTTATTAATATAATTACTTTATTCTATTTCAAATATTGTATATTTTACTTTTAATGAACACAATCTACCACGGTGTAGTTTAGTCTTTTTATAATCCGAAAGTTAAATATAAAAATAAATGGCATAGGTGGTGATGGTGATAGGTTCTGGTTATCGTGTGGGAAATTATTTTTGATCCTTTGTTTATTTTTTTGTACCAGGGGTTCTAATTGAGCAGGAGAACACAAAAATGGTGGTCTTGGATTATAGATAAAAAGAAAATGGTCTGAAATGTCATGTGGTTGCTACAGTTAAGGTCAAAAATACTTATGACCAATTCTAGCAGTAAAATAATTTTAACCAATTGATAGTTAGATAGACTGTTTCCTACAATCATCATATTTGACAGAATTTAAGTTTGTTTAAAAAATACAAATAAAAAACAAATGATTGTTTCAACACCACTTTATAACAGACCACTATTTTCATCTATTCTCATAAAAAGTTTTAGGTTTCCAGTTAATATCTATATTTCGTCCGCCGCTGTATAGGGGCAATAAAAAAGTTTTATTTATACTCTGTAGTTTCGCCAAATTTGATTCAAACACACAAACGAAGCCGCGGGCTGTAACTAATCCTATAGTTTTATACCCAGTCCCCGAGGTACGGGTCGAGTTTCTGTATATATGGACGGTAATATTATGATAGACAAAGTGGTAGAAGGTACGTTTTACCAAAATTGATTGTAGCGTAAGATTTCGTTGACTTGCAAAATATCTGCATGAAAATCTGTCGTATTTGTGAGCTCTATTTGTGTCAGTGAAACCTCTGTGGAGATTAATTTAGGATATTTTATTGAAATGGAAAGTTTAGATCAGTGATGGGCAAATTACGGCCCGCGGGCCAGCTTCTTCCCGCAAAAGCAATTAGTCCGGACCGCCGACGGACCGTCCGTTTGACATGTATAGTATATGACCTGCGATAATTATTTTTGACGGTCTAGTAGAATAACAGACGCATAGGTAAAGGAGCCAGCTAGACTAGCCGCATAGTTCATGTTTGTGTTACGCGTACGCCCTCTCCTACCATGGCAGGGCTTTCGAATAAAAATGTATATCTACTTAATGCTGTAATGTTTTTATATGATTACTAATTTCAACCTAAAATGCATTATTTCTGTAATTCTAATTCTGGTCCTCCTCTAAAATTTCTTAAACTTTCTGGCCCCGCATTAAAAAAGTTTGCTACCGCTGGTTTAGACAAATATCAAACTCTCGATTTATCGCTATACGCGCCCTTTTGTGTCAAGAACAGAATTCGTTATAAACATCAATATTTCAATTAAATGTCTGTTTTATTAACCCTTATTCGTGTATCACAACAGGGTGCCAACTGAAAACCAGAACTGAGTATTGTAAATGCTGAGATAAATTCAGCTCAATTTTAATTTATCTTTCTGAATTATTATTTTCTTTTGCCTTGTGTTATTTGCTGCTGCGTTGTGTCTGTGCCGAATATTTTTGTTTTCTGTTATATTTTAACCGGTCTTTTTTTAATGTTGACCACTATTTCACCTGATGGTAAGCGCTGGAGCATGCTTGCTTAGTAGTAATCTATTCACTCTCGACTTAGTGACCTCCAGGTTGTAGCTATCAGGAAAAACGAACTCGGACAGGAAATTCCACTCCTTGCAGCTTTCCGGGTACAATCGTAGACCGAGCATTTAGTTGCGGCCTTGATCTGGTCTGGTGTGTTATGAGTAGTAGACAACTGATAAACGTACTTATATATTTCTAAATACATACATTATATAGGTAAATTACGCAGAACAAATGGTTATATTCATCACACAAACATTTGGCAAAACTACGGCCTAGCAGTCAGGGTCACTAACTTAGTGACCAACCGACCAGTCATCTTTACAACTCTTATGACTCTTTCGTTTGCCTTTTTAACTAATATTTTTAACTATTTACAGAAAAATTTTGAGTGTACTTTTTAATTTGATATAAATTAGTGCTTGAGTGTGATCCCGCCTGAGGGTAAGCAATAATGCAATCGTTGATGGTGAGGCGTACTAGTTTATTAAGAGCCTATTCACTCTAGCCTTGAAGACACCCAAATTATAATCGGATGGAAAGTTTGCAGCAGGCAAATTGTTCCAGTCCTTCAATGGATGCGGTATAAACGACGAGGCTAAACGAACTACTGCAATGTTGTCATTATACATAAATTAGTTTCCTTTCAACCCAACGCTGATGCCTTAAATTCGTTCATACAGCTTTGTCCAAGCAGATAGTTCAATGTCCCCTGCCAACGTAGGTACACTCTCGCCATTGGCCATTAATAGTTACTTTATCTCCAATAGATCCTATTGATTGGGTCCAGCAGACCGCGAACGACCATTGTGTCCTTCAGGCTACAACTTTAATAAGGTCAAAAGACAAACAGATATTGTTTTATTACATTCTCATTTTCTCTAATGATGAAAGAGCAAGGAGATACTTTATTAGTTTTCCGAAAATATCTAAGTATTAATTTTCGGAAATATGAGTTCCATGAATTTGATTGTGGTTTTGTTGTTTGAAGCTGATGAAAATTTGTGATATTGAAAGCCACTAATACTGAGTGGTTTTTCGGTCAATTTTGCAAATAAATGTTGTACTACTTTTTAGTTTAATTAATACCTTTAGCAATCTACAAAAAATAATAGAGAGTGTTAATATTTTCACACTTTTTGTCCAAAAGCTTTCAATCAGCGGGTGAAATTAAATAAACGAAAACAACTTAAAGGCGTTTATTTCTTTGTATATATCTATAACTTTTAATTGGAAAAAGAACTAACTCAAACAAAATAAAAATTGAAGCTATATGACAACTAAATTAATTTTAAGATTCATAGAAGAACGTACCTTTCTCTTATATTTTACGCATATTCTAGGCATTTTAATTATTAAATTCTTAAAATGATGATGTAAAATTGTTCCATTCACTTTCCAATAATTGCAACCAATGTTCGAGCTTGTCCACTTTTTTTTCGAGTCCATACCAAACAAATTGAAATAGTAATTGAGATAGCTGTTATTGTGTGTGTTTTTTTTTTAATTTTTCATGTTTTTCTTATTTAAATAGTTGTGTGACAATTTTGATGAATGCTTAGGAAAAAGAGCTATGATGGCCTTGGAACGCAAATGGCAACTGAAAAATAAAGGTGAGTTTTAGTCGGTAAAGGTCTTACACATCCTCACGCTGCACCTTATAGCAGGATAATCCGGTGATTCACGCGGTATATACCGTAGGCATATACTGTACGCATCATCGTAAATGCGAACTCAAAGCGAAGCAGTGTGACTAGAGTATTGGTGGCCGAGTGGTAACGCCCCGACTTACGGATTGTAGGTCGCGGGTTCAAACCCAGCCAGGCGCATTACTTTATGTAGTTTATTTCATCACCATTGCTCTCAAAACGTCGTGAGGAGACCGGCATGTCCTAGAACCAAAAAATTTGAAGACATGTGAAATTCACCAACCCGCACCTGAGCCCGTGTGCTGCCATTCACACCATCACACAAATGATGCAAAATTACATTTTATAGAGCTAACAGTAAATCTACGGACATCAGCATGGTCCTTGCTTTTAAATAAAAGTCGAAATAAATCAAATTAATTAAACATTAAAATAGAATAAAAAGTGCCCTGGTACGCCAAGGTCCTTTATATTATCGTAACTGATTTCTATTTTACAAGCTTTCTATTAGCTTGCACTGTATGTAACTATGTATGTTCGGCTCAAATCTTGCAACTAAATTTTGAAGCAGATATCTTCAACCGATTGAGCTGAAATTTTATATACATGTGTAAATCGGGTGACAATGCAACATTATGATAACATGGAGCTGATCTGATGATGGAGCTGGAAGGTAGCCATAGGAACTCAGCGATAAAATTATACAACCCCATCGAGTTTGGGCTCGCTTGATTAGTATTGACGAGTACTTTGATCCTGTAAGGTAGCCAGGGTCTGATGATGGAGCCGGAAGGTGATCATAAGAACTCCGCAGTTAAACGATACAACCCCATCGAATTTGGGCTCGTTTTATTCATATTGACGAGTACTTTCATCCTATATGGTAACCAAGGTCTGATGATAGAGCTGGAAGGTGGTCACAGGAACTCCGCATTTAAACGACACAACCCCATCGAATTTGGGCTCGTTTAGTTTGTATTGACGAGTACTTTCATTCTATATAGTAGCCAGGGTCTGATGATGGAGCCGAAAGGTGGTCATAGGAACTCCGAAGTTAAACGACACGACCCCATCGAGTTTGAGCTCGTTTGATTAGTATTGACGAGTACTTTGATCATGTATGGTAGCCAGGGTCTGATAATGGAGTCGGAAGGTGGTCATAGGAACTCCGCAGTTAAACGACACAACCCCATCGAATTTGGGCTCGTTTGATTCATATTGACGAGTACTTTCATACTATATGGTAACCAAGGTCTGATGATGGAGCTGGAAGGTGGTCACAGGAACTCCGCACTTAAACGACACAACCCCATCGAATTTGGGCTCGTTTACTTTGTATTGACGAGTACTTTCATTCTGTATAGTAGCCAGGGTCTGATGATGGAGCCGAAAGGTGGTCATAGGAACTCCGAAGTTAAACTACAGGTCCCCATCGAGTTTGAGGTCGTTTGATTAGTATTGACGAGTACTTTGATCATTTAAGGTAGCCAGGTTCTGATGATGGAGCTGGAACGTGTTTATAGGAACTCCGCAGTTAAACGACACAACCCCATTGAATTTGGGCTCGTTTGATTTGTATTGACGACTGCTTGGATCCTATATGGTAACCAGGTTCTGATGATGGAGCTGGAGAGTTACCATAGGAACTCCGCAATTAAATGATATAAACCCATCGACTTTAGGCTCATTAGATTTTTAATGACGAGTACTTGGATCTTATATGGTAAGCAGGGTATGATGATGTAGCTGGATCCTAGTCATTGGAACTCCGCAGTTAAACGACACAACCCCATCGAATTTGGGCTCGTTTAGTTTGTATTGACGAGTACTTTCATTCTATATAGTAGCCAGGGTCTGATGATGGAGCTGTAAGGTTGCCATAGGAACTCCGCAATTAAACGATATAACCCCATCGACTTTAGGCTCATTTGATTTGTAATGACGAGTACTTAGATCCTATATGGTAGCCAGGGTCTGATGATGGAGCTGGAAGGTTACCATAGGAACTCCGCAATTAAACGATATAACCCCATCGACTTTAGGCTTATTTGATTTTTAATTACGAGTACTTGGATCTTATATGGTAAGCAGGGTATGATGATGTAGCTGGATCGTGGTCATTGGAACTCCGCAGTTAAACGACACAACTCTCTCGTCTTTGGTCTCGTTAGATTTGTAATGACGAGTACTTTGATTTGTACTTTGATCAATATGGCAGTCGGGATCTGATGATGGAGCTGGAAGGTAGCCATAGGAGTTCCGCAATAATACGACACAATCCCATCGCGTTTCGGATCGAATAAAATAAGTTCTAACGGGTCATAAGCAACTTGGACTCGAGCACGGAGGGTTCCGTACAAATTTACATAAGTAAATAGCTAGTTAGTTTTAATACACTCCTAGAAAATAGGTACCAATTGAAAGGGCTTGCAGAAAGTAACTTGAAAAATAAAGTGACATTACTCTAAATCCAATATTCTCTTTTTTCTCAGTCATACTCTTGGTGGAGTGGTAGTGGTCATGGATCGTCTGGTTGGTTGGTTGCGGCTTTTGCGAGACTTCTCCATCTCTCTCTATTCATGGCACTTCGTGTACATTCAATGAGGAAACACTTCGAAGATGAGATGATGACGATGATTTACTGAGGTCTGTCCATCTGGTAGGCGATTGGCCGCGAGAACGTAGGCCCTCTACTCTTCCCTATACCACTAAACGTTCCAAAGAGCTTTCATTGCGTATGATGTATCCAAACATCTTAAAAATTCGCTGTTGCGTAATCGACGTAAGTTTTTGTTTTGATGCAAAGCTCTTTAAGAATGGAAACGTTAGTGCGTGGAGCAGTCTGTTTTATCTTCAGTAGACGCCTCCAGCGTCACATTTCAAGTGCGTCAATTTTTTTACGGTGCTTGAGTTTTCTCCGCATTTCCCAGTATGTGTGATTGTGCATCCCAGTTATATAAAACCTGGACAATTGGCTATTTCATGTAAGTTAGGTTGATTGTTAGTCTTACGATCAACCTGGTTCACCTTCACAACCATCATTTTGGTTTCATAAATTCAACCTGGTAGACTTCTCAGGTGGTCGCCTCCTTCTGCGAAGCAGTAATGCTAGCAAAGGAGGAGGCCGACCGCATCAGGCAACGGCGCTCACGCCGCAGCTACCGCCGTAATTCCGATCCCAATTTCCTGCCACCGTAGGCGTGGGCTTGCGGACGGCGGACAATGGATAGCTCGCGGTCCGTCCGGTAACAGACCTAACCAAGCCCAAGGGCGGGGGATGCCATTGGATGATTTTACCTACCATAAAAAAATTAAATAAAAAAATACCTGGCAGACTTCTAAAGATAGCAGACTAAGTTCCTTATGCTTTCCTATAATATGGGCAAGAAATGAAAGGATTTGCTGAGATTACAAATGTGATTTAAATAAGGTATAACTAAAAAGTAAAAAATAAATTACAAATAAAAAAACTTTTTTAAAAATAAGCTTTCAATTAAATGGGCTAAAAAGAAGAAAATAAACTTTTCCTTTATAACTTTTACTATCAATTTATAACGGCATTACACAATTTATATGATATAAAAGCTTGTCGCGAGATTAAACTGTGTAAATACACAGCTAAATAACTACATTAATTAAATAAGTTAACTAACTTCATCTATTGATTTTAATATTTGCAAAATCTCGCGACAAGCTTTTGTATCATATAAATTGTGTAATGCCGTTATAAATTGATAGTAAAAGTTATAAAGGAAAAGTTTATTTTCTTCTTTTTAGCCCATTTAATTGAAAGCTTGTTTTTAAAAAAGTTTTTTTATTTGTAATTTATTAATGTTTAATTAACTTTGTACATTTTATTTTTTTTATTTTTAAGGCATAAGTACGCTTAATGCCTTAAAAATAAATTAATAAAATGTACTCGCCGAGTTTAGACGAGTTACCTATGGTAATATATTATAAAAAAAAAATATGTCAATGTATCTCTAGCTTGTTCTATCAAATGTAACAACAATACAAAGACGAAATTTATTTAATGACGAATACGTGATAAGTGGGGAAATAATTACGTCAAGCGATCCAGTAATGGGTGTTCAAACGGCGTACGCGTATAAAATAATAACAACGCCACAACTCCAATGTTCTCGAGTGGCCGCCTATTTCGATTGCTCCATTCACTAAAATTAGATTTCACCGTTTGAAGGTAGTGTTTCCTCTCCAAACAAACGGCTGTTACGGACGACGCGATTAAATAAACGTTGTTTATGTTCCAGTTGTAGCGATATTTAAAGCTAGATAACGTTTTTTTTAACTTATGTTTATGTACAGTTTTTTTGGGGGATAGAGCTGTCCGCGTCCGCAGGAACTACCTTAAACAACCCTGCACGTGTCCCCTGGGTGGTGCCAAATGGATAGAAACGCCGAGTCTCGGGCGGCGGTTAAAAAACCCGACCCAGCCAGCCTAACCAGCTTGGCTCCCCGTGTCGGTAGGAAATGACCCTCACAAATCGTAACCCTGCAACATCGCAGGACCGATGGTCTTGGCTTTATTGCCCGAACCATGAGGTAGAAAGCCTCTATAAAAATTCACCCCAAGTCTACGGTGGGATACGCGCCAAGAGACTGCATGGCTGGTGGGTGAGCAGTCTTTAGCGACCAACCTCGGCGGACCTGGCAAACGCTGTTGAAGAAGTCTTCTAGGGAGAGTAGGCGTCACCTTCCTAGCGACCTGAATATTTCGACCTTGCTCGTGGGAATACATATGGATGAACTAGAAAATAATATAATTAAAAAAAGTGAAAATCAAAACAGGATACTTACGCAACAAATATTTCATAAAAGCCTTTTCATAAATAGGCCGCGATCTCACTCAGTTAGTGACGATCTTTTATTGAAGATCACAAGTAATAATGTTAACCAGACTACACCGGATACAATCAGTACAAAAGAACAGAGGCCTGGCGTTTCTGGCTCAATCGACCTCACAGATTCGGATAACAATACCGACCAGACCTCCAATACATGGACTGAAGTGACAGGTGGAAAGAGACGCCTAGAGAGTCCTGATCACAAAAACGGACAAGCGCCAAAGCAAACTAAACTTAGCTCATATTGGCTTAGTCAACCTGTAAGTACATCGAACAGATTCGAAGAACTAGATATTGAAGAAGTCACAGAAACTGATCAAGGAAAAATAGATAAACCTACCAAACCCCCTCCTATTTTCGTGGATAAAGTAGAGAACATACGACCACTAAAACAGCTGCTGGACATACATGCTCCTGGTAATTATGAAATAAAAGTTTTGAACGACAATAGAGTCAGAATTCAGGCTAAGACACCTGAATCCTACAAAGAAATTGTTAAACAGTTAGAGGAAAAACAAACAGAGTTTTATACTTACCGACCCAAACAGGAACACTCTTTTAAAGTAGTACTGAAATACATACACCCGTCTACAGATACAGAAGATATTCACTTGGCCCTAAAAGAAATGGGACACGATACGGTTAATATTTGGAACATAAAACAGAGAGTCACGAAAAAACCTTTACATATGTTTATCGTGGAATTGCAACCAAAAAGCAATAACAAGAAAATATATGATATAAAAGGTCTTCTAAATTACCGCATAAAATTTGAACCGCCAAGGCCAGTACGCAACATACCACAGTGTGCAAACTGCCAGCAATATGGCCATACAAAATCTTACTGCCATCGCACTCCAAAGTGTATTAAATGTGCTGGAAATCACTCATCTGCCAACTGCCCTCGTAAAGAACGTTCAGACTCCGTTAAATGCATCCTCTGCAACGGAAATCACCCGGCAAACTACAAAGGGTGTTCTGTCTATAAAGAGCTGCAAAAACAAAAGTACCCGCCACTTAGGAACAAGAAAACTTACGAACCGAACCAACAAACTGCCTTTATACCTACAAAAGTGATCAGCGAGCCAAAAGATAAAACTAATCTCATAGAAATAGACCAACAGAGTACCAAAAGAACCTATGCAGACACCCTAAAAACAACCCGCCAAAATGATCTGACCCCTATAAAATATGGTGAATATAACCATCATCAAAACAATGAAATGAAACAGCTGTTAGAAATGTTCAATCAAATTATGAACCAGATGTGTGTAATGACAAACCTCTTAACAAACTTAATGACTATTATGAGTAAAAATTCAACCAGCTCAAAATAGTTCTTTGGAATGCCAATGGCTTACCACAACACTACCTAGAAGTCAAAATGTTTATTGATACCCACGAAGTTGACATATTCTTAGTATCAGAAACGCATTTCACAAAGAAAACATATTTTAACATT
Organism: Leucania comma; assembly: GCA_958295575.1. Lineage (NCBI taxonomy): Eukaryota > Metazoa > Arthropoda > Insecta > Lepidoptera > Noctuidae > Leucania > Leucania comma. The sequence goes on from OY282470.1 coordinate 10,945,110, forward strand.
CCAAAATACAAAATGTACCACACCATGCACCCGGATGGTACTGCCCATGGTGGTTCAGCGATATTCATCAAAGAAAAAATACGTCATTATCCGATAAACTCATACCAAACAGAGCAGATACAAGCCACAAAAATAATAGTCGAAACTGAGAAAGGCCCGCTGTTACTATCAGCACTGTATATCCCTCCTAAGCATAACATGAAATATGAGGATTACTCCGCCTTCTTTGTCACTTTGGGACACCGGTTTATAGCCGGTGGAGACTTCAACGCAAAACACAAAGACTGGGGTGCTCGAGTTATTACTCCCAAGGGTAGACAACTTTTAAAATCAGTGCAATCTCTTGGATTAATAGTTACCACTACTGGAGAACCAACATATTGGCCAACTGACACAAAAAAGAAACCAGACCTTGTGGACTTCTTCATTAGCAAAGGACTGCCCTCCTCTTCAATCAAATGCAGCTCTTGCTTTGAACTCTCTTCTGATCATTCGCCAGTAATAGCCCAAGTTAACTCTTCGGTGGAAAATATAGAAAGGTGCTGTAGACTGCATAATAACCAAACCAACTGGTCATGTTTTCGGGAACTCATTAACACCAATCTGAAAAATAGAATACCCTTGAAATCAGACGAGGATGTGATTGATGCTGTGGAACATTTTAACAACACGATTCAGGAAGCAGCATGGGCAGTAACTCCCATCCAAAGTGAGACCAGTCAAAATGCAAACAATTATCCCAAAGCCACTTTAGATTTGTTGAAAGAAAAGCGAGAGGCCAGAAAACTCTGGCCGGCCACAAAATATCCTGAACATAAAACCAAATTTAACGGACTTGCTAAGAAGCTCAAAAAATTACTAACAGAGCAGAAGCAAATTAGTACAGAAAATTACCTCAGAAACCTCGACGCCATATCAGCTACTGACTATTCACTTTGGAAAGCAACAAAAAAATTGAAAAGGCCGACATTTCACCGGTCGGCTATTAAAAAACCCGATGGTACTTGGGCAAAAAGTGACAATGACAAAGCTGAAATATTTGCGGAACATCTAGCAAAAGTATTTACTCCAAACAATGACTGCGGATCCTCGAAGCTAAACTAAGTTTCAAATGTGCTTACCCAAACTCATCAAATGGTCCCACCCATTAAAAAGATCTCTAAAGGGGAAGTAATTCAAGCCATCAAGAAACTTGATATTCACAAAGCTCCAGGATATGACTTGATCACGGCCAAAATCTTAAAAGAATTGCCAGATGCAGGATACAAATATCTTACTCAACTGTTCAATGCCTGCCTTTGGAGAAATTTTATACCCCCACAATGGAAGGTAGCCGAAATCATTCTGATTCCTAAACCTGGCAAAGACCCCGCTGATGTTAAATTATACCGGCCAATCAGTCTTCTCCCAACAACATCCAAACTACTAGAAATTCTGTTTCTGAACCGCCTGGCTCCAGTTATTACAGAAGCCAAATTAATCCCAGAACACCAGTTTGGCTTCAGACCCTCCCACAGCACGATAGAACAGGTGCACAGAATAGTAGAAAAAATTAACCACACATTTGAAAATAAGTTGTGGTGCTCTGCTGCCTTCCTGGACATCTCACAGGCCTTCGACCGGGTTTGGCACGACGGACTCTTATTTAAAATCCTGAAGAACCTACCTTTAAATTATTACCTTTTTATAAAGTCTTATCTCCATGATCGACATTTCTACGTTAAACATGGTGACAGCATCACAAAACTGTATGAAATAAAGGCCGGGGTCCCTCAGGGAAGTGTAATGGGTCCAATACTTTACCTGATATATACATCCGACCTACCGAATACAGAACACGTTCTGACTGGGACATATGCCGACGATACCGCGGTGTTAGCGGTTGATGAAACAGCTACCGGAGCATCTGCCAAGCTTCAAAGAAACCTAGACGAGCTATCTAGCTGGCTAAAAGATTGGCGAATAAAAGCCAACGAAACTAAATCAGTGCATGTTACATTTAGTTTGCGGCGCGATACTTGTCCTGAAGTCGAGCTAAATCATGTCAAAATACCACAAGCTGATGACGTACGATACTTGGGCGTATACCTTGACCGTAGACTGACATGGAGAAAGCACATACAAACAAAAAGAAAAGCACTCGATCTGAAACTCCATAATCTGCATTGGCTCATGGGTCGAAAGTCACAACTTAGTCTGGAAAACAAGCTTCTTCTCTATAAAAGCATCTTAAAGCCTATTTGGACCTACGGCATTCAGCTGTGGGGAACAGCATCTTCATCTAACATAGAGATTTTGCAGCGGTTCCAGTCAAAGACGCTGCGTATGATAACTGGAGCACCCTGGTTCATAACAAACAAGTGTCTCCACAAAGACTTGAAAGTTGAGTCTGTCAAGGAAGAAATAAAACTCTGTCTACAAAAGTACTCAGAAAGACTAAATTACCACCCAAACCTTCTGGCTAGAGAGCTGATGAGCATAGAGCCAAACTCTACCTTTAAAAGGCTGAAAAGACGTGCTCCTCAAGACCTGATTGCATGAGGAGTTAGCACCAATTTTGGACATATCACTGGATACTGTGCCATTCACGCCCTATATTACAAATATTTAAAATCCAGCTCAATTTCGAAGAGACAGATTGCAGGACAAAAGACAACAAAAAAAAAAAAAAAATGTACAGTTTGTTTAGAATTCTATATTCCAGGAAATCGTACGTACATACGTAAACGGCCAGTTTCAAACTGTGTGCGGAGCTTAATATCATAGTGCTTTCACATTTGAAACAGTTATTCTCACGAGTTTTCCAGTTCCAGGATTTTAATCTAAATGCGAGTCGGAGTTTTACCTAGGTTCTATGAATTTTACCACAAAACAACCTAACCTCCAACTAACCTTTCATAACCAAATTTTTTACATATGATACGTTAATTTTTTTTATTTTTTTATTTTATTTTTCCGGGTGTAATTTTTTTTTCTAAACTAAACTCAAATATCTTCTGATTTACAAAAAGTGAAGTTCTATTACATACATATATAATTATAATTATATATATATATATATATATATATATTGATCCGTAACTGTGTAATTCAACTAAAATTAGAGTTTAATTAATTATGAAATTATGGTAAAGTGACAGTGTTATTCGTTTCATAGCTGACAATTTATTAAAACATTAAAAAAAAAAGTTGTCGACCTGTCTACGGATCAAAAATCTCGATAAAAGTACTCGTCATAAATATACAAGAGTTTGAAAACTAATAAACCATTTATAAGCTGGTAGCTTAGAACAGCAACTGCAAACTACTAATTACTAAAAGTCAATTTAATCTTCCATTAAACTAATAGCAAGACTAAATACTAGTAAGATATACTTCCTTAAACTCTAAATCGGGGAACAGCCTCAACAATTTCATAAAGTAATTTTGATAAAGCTAAAAAGTGTTGAACAAAAACGCTTCAATCCGGGAAAGTCCGAGTCAACAAGATAGCCCGGTTTATTCCAGTTGTTTTACTAACTTTTAATTCATGAAATTGAGACTCAAATAAGTTGATGTAATTGCAGCGAAAAACAAAAGCTTTCTGGGGTTTATTACACAACTTACTTTGCCTTTTTAGGGTAGTTAGATCCTTAAAAAATAGATAAGTTCGTGCATAAAATGTATGGATGGGTAATCTGTATTAAAATACCGAGATTCCTCCATGCCTCGGAAAACATGTTAGGCCGTTGGTCTCCGCTGTCCTTTGTAGATCTTTGACAATCATCACAGGTTGTCTGACGCCAGAAAGTCTGATCATCAGTCTATCCTAGGAGTTGTGTTGTCACTGGGCACAATAATACCATACTCCTGCCTCGCTGACTGCCTTTCTGACCTAGTAGCAGCTAGCAGTAGCTCCATGTAAAATAATGGTATTCAGCTGCATTCGGTTTTCGGTGGGTAAAAATCTTCCAATGACATGTCCCGCCCGGCGTTAAACCCACCTCGTTCCTTCATACCAGGATCCGGAGTGCACTTTCACATTTACCTATTGCCCCGAAGCTGCATTCGGTTAAACTGAAAGCCGTTTCCAACATAAATAGATTCTAAGAAAAAATGGCCATACGTGCAAAAAAGTTGTGTAGGTACTTTTTCTTTTCTAGATGTGTATTACGTATTAAAAAGGTTTTGTATAAAATATATACTCATTTGTATCCGTATTTTTTATCTGTATATTTTTTTTCCGGTAGGAAAATCATTCAATGACATCTCCGCGCTCTTGGGTGGGTTGGGTAGTGATAGTGTTTGTGTCTTTTACTGACTAAAAACTCATTCCTGTTCCTTCGTTGCATTTCATACCGGGGCCGAATCTTCCTTTCAGAAACTGACTCTGGCCCCAGTAGATTTTGACCCTGCTGGGCCCCTACGGTTTGCTAACAACTCCTTGAGGCGCGCGTGAAACGATACGCGCCGTCGACGTCTTGGGCTCGGTTCGGACGGTTACCGGACGGTCGAACGGCGAACTACCCATTACGCCGTCCGCAAGCCCGCACTTACGGTGGCCGAAAATCGGGATTGCCGTTACCTCACGCGTGCGGCCTTCTCCTTTTATGAGCATTACTGCTTCACAGAAGGAGGCCACCGCTTGCTACTCTTCCTCGCTGCGGACCATGGCCTGTACCAAGGCCCAGTGCGAGAGATCACTGCCAACGATCGTCCCCACGAGCGCACGATGGTGCTCTGCCCAGGCGGGCCACACCTCTAAAGTATGCTCCACCATGACCTTCGGGCGGCTCACACAATGGTGACGCCCGGACGTTTCTTCTGCTCAAATCTGATGCAGGAAATCCCCGAACTAAGCATGTTCGGTGAGAACCTCATGGCACCCATGGAAGACGCCGTGAGGTCTTTTCAGCCACTCCTCAAAGACGGGAATTACCGCCATAATTATGGCGTGCTCAAAAATACCGATAGGCGGTCTACCCTACGGCTGTGCTCCAGGCTTTGCAGGTTGTACTTAACCAAATCCGGATCACCAATTAGCCTCTTTGCACGCCTTTTCACTGAGTCCAGATGGCAGCACCAGCCTATATGTGGTTGCAATACTCCACAGACGCGTCAATTACTGATTTTTTTTTTACACAACAACATTATTCTTTATAGTATAGATAAGTCGGTACGAATCTCCTGAGTGAGACCAATATTCACGTCTGAGTGTACTATTACTAGTAGGTATTTAAGAAAAACGTCACGCTTTTCACAAGTGACCCGAGCTGAGTATAGTAATATACTCTAGAGAAAAATAATGTAAACAAACAACTCCCACTATTGATTGGATAGCTTAACGTAAGTCAATCCAACTGTCAATTGTAAAAACTTAAACAATACAGTGGCTTCACATTTCCAACTAAAAGGTCATATTAATTGAATATTTTACCCTATGTGCAAGCTTACACAACATAATCCGTATTACCAGATTGACTTGTATAGACTTCGCTTCAAACATTGTAAAGAAGATCGGTTTTCAACTTAGTGTAAATAGTCCTTGAATAACGTATGAGTGAAACCCAGTTCGTTGGAACGTAGATTTCAGAATTTAATAGACAAGCCTGCTGGGGATTACGTAAGGTTAAGTGAAGTACGATATATTCTCGCTTGTCCAAAGGAATTCAGCGAGGTAGACTGAGCCGTGTATCGGATCAACTCAGAATGGATGATGGCGACAGATCACTGGAACACTTAGTGGCGCTTGTCACCTCCTTGGCTAGTGACCGCATTAAATTTCCTCTCCCTCGAGATCATGACCTGAGTTAGGGCCCGGTGTAAGAAGTCGTTCGCCTCTACAAGAATACTGCACAAGCAGCAAGCAAGGGCACACCTCCAACGTTACGTACCATAGCTGCGGTAACCCTTGAAAACAATCCCAAAGCACTTGTATATTTCACTAGCATCATACTGACAAGATTATATTATTTTTATTACAATATTGTGCGTTCTGAATGCCATAAAACAGGCAAAAATAAATTAAATATTTAGTAGAATGGGGAAATAACAAACTTTATCTTACACTAAAAAGTAACCCTATACATGGCGGTCTTATCACTGAGTGGCTTATACCTTCAAAAAAAGCTAGCGACTTATTACCTAACGAGTTTAGACAAAAAGATAGCTCGAAACCTAAATAAATTCGCCGACGACTATCAAAGAATTTCAATCCAGAAATAAAATCCAACTGGGAATAGTCTTCGATATAATAAGTAGGTCAATACTACTCAAAGTTCTTAAGGGGTAGGTCAATCAAGCTCGACTTTTAATTTAAATTTCTAGTAGTCTACATAACATCTGTTAAGTCAGTTAAGAGGCAGCACTGTCGGAAAAACACTGGCGAGTCAATCTGCATAAAAAATGAAGAGACAACCTTTAAGTTTGCAGCCCGAATTTGAGGAGTTAATCCGCTTTGCCGACAAATTTTATAAAATTCTTTAAAGTTTTATAACACTATGAAAACCTTTTTTTCCCTAAATATCGAGGGTAGAGAGAAAAGCTGGCTCGTCAAGAAAAAATAAGCTTTTCCGAAAACTGATGAGTGAAAATTGACATTATTTCAGCAAAAAGACGGCCACTGTTGGACAAAGGGTTCCCTCAAGCATCTCCCATTGGATTGCCGCAACCGTCACTAGGTCATCTGTTCACCTTGTAGGAGGCCTTCCAACACTGCAGCTTTCGATGCGCGGTCACCGCTTCTAACTTTGCGGCCCCATCGGCCATCATCTGTTCTGCGTGCAATATGGTTTGGTAAGTTTTCGGTCTACATCGGTAACCATCGTTCTTCTGCGGATAAGTTCTCACTGATTCAATCACGCCAGGAAACTCCTAACATAGCCCTTTCTATTGCCCCTTGAGTAATCTTAAACTTTTTGGGTGATCTTAACCTCAAGCGACTATGAAAGACTATGATTAAAATTTTGTTAACTATTGTTACTTACTTGGGTGGTCTGAAAAGTTCCGAACTCAATGTGAAGATTACAGCACTCGTCAATAAAAGCTAGTTAATGTAGTTGTGCATCTTTTCATAGTTAGATACTAACCAAAGTTTCAGCCATTTTGGTCGCGCAGTTGTTATCTGACAGTCATTTGAGTGAGTCGATGTGATTTGCAAAATAAGATCCTTTTTCACCAAAATAACGCGCCGTCTCACACCTCAGGGGTTGCCAGAGCGAAAATTTACGAATTACGGTTTGAACTACTTGATCATCCGCCTTGCTCACTAGAGCTAGCCCCAAGCGACTTTTGTTTGTTCACTATTACTCAAGCCCTAAGCGAACGCCGGCGTTCGCACACCCTCACCCACGTCTTTCTATTGTGTCTCTAATTATGGTATTCAAAATATTAAATAATTGCACTCGGAGGATAGAGATTTTCGTCAAATGGGGTTGCAAAAACTTCACGAATAATTATTTTGTAGCGAAAAATGCCGACTACCATTTGAACGGGTTGGAGAGATGAGGGCATCGCTAGGAGAAGTGTGTAGAATTACAAAGAGAAAATGTAAAAAAAAAATGTTTTGTGTCTTTGTTGAGTCGGAACTTTTTCATACCACCTTTGTAGATCTAGATTATACGGCTATTAAAACTTGCAGAAAAAAATGACCAACTAAGGAGTACCAAACATAGGTGATTTATTTACTTACGATGTATGCTACAATTGTTTGGCTGTCGTAAGTCAGAATAGATTACAGCATTATTTTTCATAAATTTTGCAGTGCATGCAGTCGTTTAAAAAAAAATATTTTTCCTGACTTAGTTTTAAAACAATCAATCAGTAGATACTGTCATTTATAACAAGAAAATTTTAAAAACTGGTTATTCCATGATTAACCTGAAAGTCATAATATTCGTCTGTGTAAACTATCTGTCTGTCACCTCTTCACTTTCGAATTTGTATGTAACTTGGCACACGGGTTGACTTTTTGATATGATGGTCGCGGATGTCCCGGAATAGGACAAATGATAATTTTTGTCATGAAAGTATCGGTACTTTATGGGTTATTTTTTTGTCATGAAAGTACCTATCTATGTTCCTTTGGAATCATTTTTAACTATCACGTGAGCAAAGACGCTGAAAAAATCTAGTAATATTCAGATTCAGATTCAGATTCAGATTCATTTATTAATTGTCAAACATAGGTACATTATAATAAGTTCTTATTTAGATAGGTACACTGAGGGCGCTATGTTTTGCCTCTAGGGCGTACAATGTATATACATGCAATAAAATTAATACAACAAATTCAATCAGATAAACAACAAGTCAGCACTTATTTAAAGAAGATTAAAGAATTGGAATAACGCCATAAATTAAATTTAAATGTTAAAATGTAAAATTAAATGTCAAACTCTAAAATTAAATGTCAAAATCCAAAATTAAATGTCAAAATCTAAAATTAAATGTCAAAATGTAAAGTTAAATGTCAATATAAAATGTATAATTCTTATGTATGAAATGTCAGAAATTTTATAACAATGTATCATTCAAATAGTCGGTGATTGAATAATAACATTTTTCTATTAAAAAATTCTTCAATTTTCTTTTAAAGTTGTGCAAGTTTTCATTTTTAATGCTATCAGGAATTTTATTGTATATTACCGGACCCATGCCTAAAATACTCCTCCTTGCTAGTGCTGTTTTGCATTTACTTTTACACAACATGGTTTTGTACTGGATCTAAGTTGAGTGGTTCGTTTTCTAGTATCGACTACCGCAGGAAACAAATTTAGGTTACATTTCACAAACAATGCTACTTCAAGAATATAGAGGCATGGGAAAGTCAAGACTTTTAATGATTTAAAGACAGGTTCACAGCTATCTGTAGTTTTTAGGCCTACCATACTTCTTATACATCTTTTTTGAGTTTTAAATATAGTTTCTCTTTCAGCACAGTTTCCCCAAAATATTATGCCAAATCTCAATATTGAGGAAACCATGCCATGGTATGCTATTAGTACCGTTTGTTAATTAACTTTCTTAGCCAATATGAAAAGAGCATAAGCAGATTTACTTAGGCGTGCACATATGTCATCTGCCTGCATTTTCCACGTTAATTGGCTGTCAACTAGAATACCAAGAAATCTTGCTACTTTTACCTCTTCTACTCTTTGACCATTATAAGAAACATTTAAAGGGTTGGGTTTTAGTCTCTGGTAGAAATGCAATAACTTGGTTTTTTGTATATTAATTACTAAGTTATTTCTATCAAGCCACTCAATAATTTTTTTAAGTGTGTTATTTACATCTTCTTCATAGGTCAGATTATTGGTACATTTAATTATTGCTGTGCTGTCATCAGCGAAGAGTATCATTGGATGCTCTATTTGTTGTGGTAGGTCATTAATATAAATAACAAATAAAGGTGGTCCAAGCACACTGCCCTGTGGTACCCCATAGTAAATTTCCCTACAGTTTGACAGATATTTGGTTTCTCGTTTCGTGTTTAAATTTACTCTAGTAATTTCTGTATATTGATTGCGGTCAATTAAATAAGATTTTAACAGTTCCGCAGCATTTCCCCTTACACCGTAAGCGTTTAGTTTTTCAATTAGTGTCTTATGATCTACATAGTCAAACGCTTTTGTCATGTCAGTAAGCAAGGCACATACTGGCGTTTTACTGTCAACATTGGCAATTATATGATTGATAAAATTATATATTGCCATATTGATACTTCTGTTCTTACGGAATCCCATTTGTTCGTCACATAATATATTAAATTTGGTCAAATATGAATTTAGTTTTTCATAAATCACCTTTTCTATCACCTTCCACCACCTTTTTCATAAATCACCTTTTATATTACCAATGCTGATCTGATATGAATACTTTGTTTTTTACTTTTTCACGCCTTAAATCGACCAATCGTCATGAAACTACTACTTTTAACGAGGGATAGGAAAAAAAATACAATCGAGTGAAACTGCATGTGCTTGTAACAGTTATTTCAAATCTATTTTTGCTTAAAAGACTTTTGTTTAAAAATTGCAATATCATTTAAGCTGTAAAAAAGGTAAACCATTGGAATTTGACTAAAGAGACAAATTTTGGCCTCCCAGGAATTCGACAGTTAATTCTGTCACTCGAAAATAATAGGTATTAAAGTATATTCTTGTGTTTAATCTCTTTTCGTAAAAAGATAAAAGTTTTTGTGACACACTTTGTGTTTGTTCGCACCATTTACCTACTGATTTGATTTATTTGAAGAAATGATCTCAAAACTTTTTTCTATATTACTTACTCAGAGAACTTTTAAAATGATGGAAACCAAGATAAATAAACAAGTTGACTTTGTTAAGTTAAATAACGTCGGAGATTGTGATTCATTTCATTATAGATTTATATTAGTAATCCATCGACCTTATTTGACCTGTTTGACCGTCTGTCTTATTATAAAACTGACCTCTCACAATCCAAATTCCTCTCAAAAAATCACCAAAAATAAAGTATTATTTTTGTAAAAAATACAGGTCGTAAAGAAAACAGGTTTTGTAAAGAATACAGGTCGCTTTTTTTTCTATTAGAATGCAGATGTAACATATTTTCATATTTTAGCTATATTTATTATAGCAGCATATGTGTTCAGCTAAAATAGCTAAATACTACAAAAAAAAATCTCAGATCCATCACCACAGCTGCTCTCAAAACGGTGAACGAAACATCGTGAGGAAACCAGCATGTCCTAGAACCAAAAATTCGAAGACATGGTGTCATCCACCAATCCGCACTGGACCTGCGTGGTTGATTACAGCCCATTCCCTCTCCAAGAGAGGAGGCCTGAGTTCCAGCAGTGGGAACATTAAAAGGCTAATGATAATGATGATGATGTGTAAACATTAACACCCGTATTTATAAACCAGTAAAACTAAATACTTGAGCAAAAGTAACTACTTAAGTCGTAATTTCTATTTTATACTTAAGAAAAATTTAAATTTTGTATGAAGATTTCAAACGTCAAGTAATGACTTAATATTTTACTTAGTAACAAGTAATTACTTCTTTATAAATACGGGTGTTAATCATTTTGCAAATACTAAAAAATCCTCTGAACTGCACTCGAAAAACACACAAAAAACCGCGAGCATCTTAAAATGGCGGCCATAGACTAAATAGAAAAAAAAAAATGCGGAGGTTGTTTATCTATAAAAACAATATATAATTACACACCCTTGTTCACAAAGTGACTACCTGCACAGCACCACTACTGCTACTGAACTTGAATCGAACAAAATTTTCCCAAAAATAAAGTCTTGATTAAAATCTTATTTAAAACGCCGCCATGCGAACTGCATAATCTATATACTGGTTCAAAGGCAATTGGAATCTACGACCGTAAGGTAGATATCGGAAAACGTCTACTCGGAGAGGTTTAAGATGCAGTTTCCCAAGAATTTTATGCAAAATTGCCGTTTTATAAACGATTGCCCAGTTTTCAATGCACCGCTTTCTGTGAGGCAACCATCAGAGGAAACTTTTAATTTCTAATTTCTTTTATAATAACCTTTTATTGCTGTAATGGAGCGGCAGGATTTAAGCAGAATTAAACTAGAGTAAGACTAGTTTTAAAGAAATTGTAGTACGCGTACTTTGGAAAAAGGAAAAAATAATAGACCTTTTTTGTTCAGAAGTGCTATTCTCTGTAGATGGAAATATATTCTTTAGGTATAGGTGTTCCTAAAATTAGATATAACCCTGCCTAGCTCGCCGTCCGACCGTCCGGTAAGTGTCCGGACCGAGCCAAAGTCGTCGACGGCGCGTATTGTTCCACGCACGCCTCATGGAGATGTCAGCAAACCGTAGCGGCCCAGCAGGGTCGAAGCCTACTGGGGCTGCAGGTTGTGCGAAAGTGAACACCGGGGCCCTGGAATGGAGGAAAAGATGGAACAGGGTTTTTAGTTTGTAAAAGTCTGTCACACCCTTTCGCTCAACCCAAGGGCGGGAGATGTCATTAGATTATCTCACCTAAAAAATAAAAGATATTACCCTGCCAGCGGTTTTGCTCACCTAAAAGTAGAATACCCCTGATCCAGGACATAGTTTTGCCTTGTACCATATTCCATCCAAATTCATTCAGATTTTTAAGCGTGACGGCGTATCAAACATACACGCATTCACAGACTGATACCCAAATACATACACACAAACAAAGTTTCTATAATATTTTAATGTGATTAAAGTACTTTTCATTCCATTGTTTAGTGTTTTGCTATAGTACGTAATTAATTTTGATAATGTTCTTTATGTGTTGTTTTGGTTTTGATTCTGACGATGATCAATAAATGGCGATGGTAAAACCTAGAAAGAAAATAATAATATCATCATCATCATCATCATCATATTACTCCAGCCCCAATCAGACACCGGTGTCCGCATACCTATTGTCTTTCTATTGTGTCTCTAATTACGGTATTGAAAGGGTTAAACTGAAAGACGTCCACTACATTTTATCACCCACAAGTTTCACCATAACGCGATGTTGCAGGAATCCGATGTTTGCGCTCGCAAACATCTGATTCCTGCGGCCGTCACCAGGTCATCGGACCACCTTATGGGAGGTATCGCTGTGTCTTCCGGTTCACCATCGCTACACCAAAATCTTTCATCCACATCTACCATCTGTCCTAGGAGGAATATGCCCTGCCCACTGCCACTTTCGATTGGCGATTCCTTGGGCTACCTGTCTCGGCAACTAGAATATAAAATATTAACTCGTTTGTGCTGCAAACGATATGTATGCAGATTAGCTGATGGACTTGTACTTGATGGGCTTTGCGAAATTAAAGTTTCAATAACGAAATGAGTGAATGGAGTACACAAACTAAGTATTGAGTTTCAAACCGGCCACTGTACGAGCACGACTTTAATATTTCTAGTACCACTATTGCGGCACATAGCTCCAAGCAATACACATCATATTGGAAACGCCCGGAATTTTTTAATTCACTGCACATTAAATTCTAAAAGTTTCAATAATATGTGTTTACATTTTAGGTTAACTTTAAGAAGTATTTTACGGTAATTCTTGCATGTTCTTGGCCTAATGCCAGGATCTCTTTTCGACTCAGATTTAGAGTGGCTTTCTACCAAAGCGGAGACGAGCGGAACGTAAAGGATACGATATAAAAGCATTTCACGTTTTCAAGTCTTATATTCTACCCTCAGAAACCGAAAAGTGGTAAATGTTTTTTTTTTTTTTGAAAATCCTGATCGTATTGCATCAGAAAACTTCAAACTTTTCGGAACAGGCTGGTCCATCGAAAACTCCGTAATTTTATCGCATCAATGAAAAAAAAAAAGACTATGCAATATCTACTTAATTTATAAATACGCAAAATTCGCAAGTAGGTAAATTCTGTGTTTATTAGTTTCAAACGTACTCAGCCGCTAAATCGATCGAAATTATATTTAACATGATTACATACTAGGACCAGAATAATGATTTAATATGCTTTTTATAATTATTTCACGGCTGAAACCGTGGACAGAAGCTAATTTTAATGTCATTATCAGAGGTCGGAGTAGGTAGATTGATTTTATATACTTGCGTCAAGATATTAAAATATGGACATGCCATTTTATCCATAATGTGCGGGAAGTGCCGGAAAAAGTTCCGGGATTGGAATTATGAACTAAAATAAAATAAAGCGTCATACTGTCAAGCGTCATTTCTAATTCAACAGTAAGGGACAAAATACGGTGTAACTATTCCAAGGTATTTTTGTATAAAATAAAATACTGATTTCTTTCACCAGTAGCTAACACTGGCAGCGTGGATTGATATTATTAATACGTTTTTCACCTTAAACACAAATTCGTGCTAATTTCTAAACTCCGGAACAAATATCACAATAAATATGAAGTTCCGGTATTTTGGAGGCATATCCTCTACGTTTGACGTCAACGACCTTAAATCAATCTACCTACTCCGACCTCTGGTCATTATGAAGACGAAAATCATTAACTAACTTTTATTGAGTTACCACTTTTTGGATTTCGGGGCTACACTTGTTTTCCTGCGACTCATCTTTGAGTCTAACTCACAGAACCCAGAGTAGGGTAGGTTTTTAGTCAGTAAGAGTCTTCTAGTCAGTAAGAGTCTGACACTATCTCCCGCCCCACCCAAGGGCGGGATTTGTCATTTGATATATATTACCATAAAAAAAAAGAAAAAAAAAACATTTTTCTGGTATAAACAGTAGCCTATAAAAATCAATGATAGAATGGAATATAATCAATTTTATTGAAGATCAAAATCGTAACAAACTTAAATCTATGAGTACAATCATGGTGGTCTTATCGTGACAGTCTATATTTCCATCTGTGATAACCAATAGTTTTGCTGGTCTAGTGGTCGCAAGAACAATTGCTGAGCGTGGAGTTTCGGGTATCCAGGCTGGACCAAAAGCCCTACTGGGTTTCTCCATTAGGAATCAGTCTATAGCTATCCAGAGTCAGATAGTTGTTATTGTTATACCCCTATGCTTCCGAAAGTGCCATAGCCGTTGGTTCTGCACCTGATCTCTCCCCGGTCATGTCGGATTGTTGTCCTATCGTACTATGAGAGTAAAGGAACAGAATATTCTCCTGCTTTTGCGCACACGCATATCTGTTGAATTACCCACCATGATCGAAATTCTCTCAATTTTAACATTTAGAGGTTTTTTGCACAAAAACAGTCCCACTAATATCAGTTGAATAGCTTTCGACTAGACGGATGTCGTGTCTGGTCCGGGTAACTGTCCAATAGTTGATTACGAATTTTATTTTAAACTATCACAGAACGCTGACTAGTCCCATGCTAAGCAGAACTTGTGTTATGGGTTCTAGACAATTTATATATTTCTAAATACATACATATTATAGATAAATTATACCCAGGCACAGAACAAATAATCGTGCTCATCACACAAACATTTATCCTAGTAGGAACCTGATGAAACGATCATTTTTTCTGTGTTAGTGGATGGTGGGCTATGCCGGAGCACGACCTACCGGCATAGCAGACAGGGCCACTATCCACTACACTAGACCAACAGGCCAGTCCATTCTTGTATATGTTCTGATCGCGTGGAGAATTCTAATACTACAATGCAGGATAATCCCTATGAGGCGACCTAAATGTCGTTATAATTAAATAATTAATATCGGATATGACGATTATTTTCTCAATCAGATACAGGCACATGCAGAAGTTACATTTTACAATCATATGAACCAGCAAACAAAAAATTTTAACCCATTTCAATATAACTGTAAAATATCCGTTGCTTTTAAAACTCACCTTATTTTAGACCTTATTTACAAAGGATTAAAACTGTCTGTCTGACACCGGCCCTTCCAACGCAGACTTTTTTTGTGTTGTATTTCAAACATGACAATTAAATAAAAAATACGACGCCTAAAAAAAAATCAACCAAATCTTTTCAGCGATTTCTTAGGCGACAAGAGAAAATAAATAAGGTATATTATTACAACAGCTAGAATTTTCTTTGTTTTCCGAATACGATCGCCAAATCATAATACCGCTTTGTTATGTTTTATTTACCAATGATTTCATTTGTTTTTTGAAATCATTGTACGTTTATAGATCAAAAATCGTACGTGTCTATGTACAATTGTACAGCCAGGGAACACAATTATATTATATTTATTATGTTCCATTCAATAATCACATCGAAAGTGCTTCTATTTCGAAATTGTCAGTAAAATATTGCTGGCATACATTTTTTTTTCTTTTCATCAAAAGTGATCCCTAGGCCCTTTCTTATAGGACTGTATGAGAAATCAATAGCAAAAAGAATTGTATCTGCTAACCGTAACCAAAAGAAATGAGAAACTATTTAGTATTTTGTTAAAGGTTTTTGTCACGCGTTATTTTTTATTTTGGTTTCGTTATTTATGATATTTACGCGTGTCAATCACTGTCCCAATACTAAGGCTACTAAGGCGTATCTTTTCAATTAGTGTAACACTTAAATTTTTTTCCTAGTTTTAGTAGTGTGAAAAAATTTACTAACCAACTTAATTTATTTTTTCAATAGGCACTTCAAAGTATTACGTATTACACTAGCAACGCTTTTAAACGTAAATCTTCTTTTGTTTACGGTTTATAGCCCTGGTTCTTTTTTGCTATTGATTTCTCGAATTAATATAATAATATAATATAATATTTCCACAACTATCACAGAACACCGTCTAGCCCCAAGCTAAGCAGAGCTTGTGTTATGGGTACCAGACAGCTGATAAACATACTTATATATTTCTAAATACATACATATTATAGATAAATAACACCCAGACACAGAACAAATGATTGTGCTCATCACACAAACATTTGTCCTGGGTGGGAATCAAAATGTTGCATTGGCTTTTGTTTTTAATGTAATCAGTGAAAATATACATAGATAGGCCTGTATCTGAAGTATCTATAAAAAACACTGCACATTAATATTATAACGGCAAAAGTTTCTAAGTGTGTTGTGGTTTGTTACTTCTTTAACTTTTTTTTTCGTTCGTAACTTGGCACTAGTAATTGTTCTAAAAAAGCACTAAGGATAATTTTTATCATTTCAGCAGAAGGATATCCATTGTGAGACATAGGCCTCTCTCAAAAGTTGCCACAACGAACGGTCCTGTGCGTCTCGCGTCCACCGCATTCCCTCGACTCTCACCAGGTCATCGATACACCTTGTGGGAGGCCTTCCAAGACTGCGTTTTCCGGTACGCAGTTGCGACTCTACAACCATTCGGACCCATCGACCATCCGTTTGAACTACGAGTAATACGCCTTGCCCACTGCCACTTTAGTTTGACAATTCTCGGCATATTTTGGTGACCTTGGTTCTCCTGCGGATATCTTCACGTTCTCCAGTACCAGGACGTCCTTCGACGTAAGTCTTTAGTCAGTAAGAGTCTGACACTATTTCCCGCTCCGCCCAAGGGCGGGATTTGTCATTGGATGATTTTAATTACCATAAAAAAACCCATGTTCCTTAATTTCGACTTTACATTTCAGCCCCCATAACCAAGTTACATTCGTTTCGTTTTGCGTGAACGTATGGAGTTGGAAACACCCTCAATTCCTTTGTTCTGACGTCATCACAATAAAGGAATTGGGGGCGTGGCCAACGCCAAGCGTTCACGCTACACGAAACGATTGTAATTTAGTCAGATTAAGAACGAAAAGAAATTAGGTCCATCGCTGATATTAATCTGAAGTTACTCCAATTTTAAGTGACCCATATAAAAGCCACTTTAATTAGAACACAAATCGAACCGATTTCTAGTAAGAAAAATATAATTCTCTATATTAACGTCCGTCCCGATAACACAAGGTTTTAAATTGCATTTCCTAGATGATATACGACATTTCTTAGTGGAATGTGGTAACAATTCTTTTTCAGCAACAAAGGGCGAAGAAAATGGAACGCTTATTTTACGTCGACTGCCGTCCAACCCAGTGGTCAGATACAGTTTGGTTTTAAATGACTTTTAGAAGAATGTAGTTGTGTTCCGTTCTGTATTTGTTATGTACTATTGCCAGTTGTAATTTGTCTTTCGTATTCCCGTAAACAATAACGTTGTTACCTGTTGTGTGAAGGTTTATGTGGGACGGTCTTTCTTGGAATATTTTCCTAAGGTTATCAAGTAGGTACATAGATATCGCTGTCAGCGATACGACCGCCATTGTACCCATAGATTTAGGTGAGTTTCTGTAAAATTGTTACTATTTTGGTGTAGAATAACGTTCATTCTATTCTATTCTATGAGCGCTTGAAAAGTATCTTGCTTGTTAAGCGAATGGCGAATGTATGGGTGAAAGTTCTTAATTGTTTTTATAGATTTGCTGATAATTCAAAAAGATATGGTAAAGATAAGGTAGGTAGGGCTAAGCATTATGTGAGCCTCTGTATTTGTTTGTGCATACATAATTTAATTTAATAAAAATTAACCTACTTTTCTTTCCCCGGCACCTAGTTTTTATTTGTCAGTCAAGATCTGAAAGAATCTACATTATTTCTGACGTGGACCTGACATGTATTTATCTACTATTATGAAACTATATCTGAGTATTTTCATGTCTGGGTAAATATTTGTCGGAATAGCGAGTATATTACGTGTGTCACAGAGAAAAGCTAGGAATAGCAAATATTGAGCCCGATCCTGGAGCACAATATACGTATATGTAAATATTTATTTTGATACATCCAAGTTCTGTCATTGCGATCGTGGATCTCCGGTTCTATGTTTATCTCGGAAAGCTTTTCGGTGACGCCTCTTGTGATGTCAACGGCAAATATACAGTCTAGCGTCAAAAACAGTAGGTATATTATCGCTTCTAACATCTAGTATCTGAATTTTTTCATACTGTTGATTTTTCAACAATGGTTTTTCCATTGTGATGTTGCCATATTTCTTTAATACTTATAGTAGTGTAATAGCGTTAGAAGGCCTTCAACAAGATGGACCGATTATCTATCAGTAATCAAGAAAGCCTTATTATTATTTACATATTGTGGGCAGGATAAATATTACAAAACTAAGTTTACAATGGGCGGTCTTATCGCACAGGGCAATCTCTTATAGACAACCTTAGGATGGACTGAAACAAGAGGAGATAGATTTGGGGCGACCAGTGTACAAAAATCATAAATAATATTAAATACATATAATAATAAAAATACATATATACAATATATATTAATATATTAATAATAACAATATATATTAATACAATACTATAGTAATAAATATCAAATATAAAATTGAGAAAGTAAATAAATATCAAAAAAAAAATTATAGTGAGAGGTAGGTAATGTTCCTTCACCATTGTTTTAAAGGCTGATATTCGCTTAAATCCTTAAATCGCTACGAAACCTTAATTTCCTTATATACTTATATCACTTTAGATATATTTTATCACTATAGAACCTTACGGCCCCATCGACCATCCGGTTTACGAACAATGTGCCCTGCCTACTGCCACTTTAGTTTGGCGATTCTTTTGACTCGGTCGATGACCTTGGTTCTCTTGTAGAAATTCTCATTCCTTATATCACCAAAGGAAACTCCGAGCATAGCCCTTTCCGTTGCCCTTTGGGTGACTGTAAGTCTTCTGACCAGGCCCATTGTAAGCGACCATTTTTCAGTGCCATTATGTCATCGCTAGCAACACACACTGGTCAAAGACTTTCGTCTTAAGACACTTGTACCACATAGCCATTGAACGCCGTCCGCAAACTCTCGCCTACGGACTCTTAGAAGAAAAATCTTTGTTTATATGTAAGGAACAGACATCTCACCTATACGCACAACGCGTTTTGGGAACACATTCATTGTACTTACAGCTAAGGAGTGGAATTCCCTGCCTGAGTCTGTGTTTCCTGTTGGCTACAACCCGGGAATCATTAAGTCAAGAGTGAATAGGTTACTTCTAGGTAAGCGCGCTCTATCTTCGACCGCATCGTCGCTTTCCATCAGGTGGTAAAGCGCGATCCTATCAGCAATAATAAAAAGAAGCAAAAATTTTTTTCTCACAGATGTGGCATACACAACCTTTAAATAAAGATATTAGTATGAAAAGTCTTCAGTAACCTAGCTGTTGATAAAGAAAAATAATGTGCGGACAGGCGTCATACGTCAAAAATTTTAACCATCTAAAAAATATATGAATTTTTAAAAAGAGACTATCTTCAGTGTTTTTCATTCGCTCCCAAACCTAACACCGCAAATTCATAAACAAACTACCTACACACGTGGACTCGTCCCGCACACAAGAGCGTTTTATAGAATTAATTTCAACTTCAACGCCTCTAAACCAGGGTTTCCCCCATCGGATTCGTAGAAAGTTTGTAATTATATCTTTTCCATTAGCGGGCCGTGTTGGGGTCAGGATCACAAGATATATGGCTGTAACTTGTTTAGAACGAATCGTGGTCTGTTCACTAATTACTCGTTTGAATGCGGTTCAATAGGAATTATTTAGGTATGAATTAAGGGTAATGTGGAAAATATTATTATAATTATTAGGGAAAAATTGAAATTGTTTTCAAATAAAATGTTTTTTTCGTTATCATTATCAAGTATTATTTTTCTACATCAAAGAGCCGTTGAGTAAGGTAATGGTTACACTATATAATGTCGCGTGGATCGGCGACGACCGAGCTGGAACTATGAGCTCATTGATCGGTTTTATAGGTTCAGGCCATGGTCTGGAACAGAAAGGGATATGGCCGCTTCCTTATACGAAGCAGTAATGCTAGCGAAGGAGATGGCCGCAACAGTGAGGAAACTCCTCGGGCGTCATGATTCGCTGGGTAATTCACCCGTAGGCGCTGCTTTGTGGACGACGAGCAATGGGTAGCTCGCCTTCCGACTGTTCAGTGAAGACCGAGCCCGAGTCTTCGACAGCACGTAGTGTTCTACGCGCGCCTGAAATAGATATCAGCTAAACAAGGGATCCGGTAGGGCCCATTTCTCCAAGGTCATGGAGAATTTCTGAAAAGAAAACTGTGGTCCTATAATGCAAAGGGTAACTGAAGGACACGGATGAGTTTGAGTCAATAATAGATAGATAGATAAATAGGTAGATGTATTCTTTATTGTACACCAAAAATAAAATTACATTAAGAACTTAAAATTAATAGGGTGTCACAATGGGCGGTCCTATCACTAAAAGCGATCTTTTACAGACAACGTTTGGATGGATTTGACAATAATTAAAAAAAAAAGAAATTAACAAACACTATTTTTGGTTTTTGGTGCGTAAAATCACGAACCAAATCTACTTATACTCCATCTGTTTAGGTACCTAACTTAACGTAAAAGATCTTGCATATAGCTTTTTATTAAAAAAAATCGTATAGAAAACATACAAAGATTATTTAAATTTAGTTAATTATCTAACATTAGTTTAGGTAAATAGTTAATTATAAACATTTTTAGACAATTTTTAGATAAAAGACATAATTAAGAAGATTGTTTATATTTAGTTAAGTACCTAAACAGATGAATATAAATTTTAATGATTCCTAATTAAGACGTTTGTAAGTTATATCAAAGATAGACTTCAGCAACAATAAATTAAATGTACTCGTAAATTAATGTAGCAACGTAATTTTGAATCTAATCAATTTCATGTAACTTTGGAACAAAATTCTAACTTTTGCAATATCATTAAAGTTGGGGCTATTAACTGCGTTGTAATTAACGAATAATACAATCATGATATCTGTAATAGAAACAAAGTTTACTTTATGGACTGTTGCGCGGGTTACTTTTACACTGGGGAAAGGAGATCCGAAATCAGATGTCATTGAAATAATAAGATCGATGTCTTTATTTCCGTGGAAGATGGGTAGACCTTTAGGCCATGTTTACGGAGACGCGGCACGTTGCGCGGCGCGTTGAGCGTTTCGTCGTACATTGCAGCGGCGGGCCGCGTCATCGCTCGCGCAAACACAATTATATGGCAATGTACGACGGACCGCCCGACGCGCCGCGCAACGCACCGCGTCTCCATAATCGACCACTTAGTGTGGGACGCTACCTGTGTTGACACTCTTGCGCTATCCCATCTTCCTTGCTCATCGTGCTGTGCTGGTGCTGCCGCTGCGGCTGCGGAGAACCTCAAGCGGCAGAAATATAACAACCTCGTCTGCAGTTATATTTTTGAGCATTTTTTGAGCGTTCACTTTTAGAAATTATTGTAGTACAAGCGTAAATTAATTCGGGTTTTTAAAAAAGTACTTTTTTTTCTAATTTTCACTTTACAAATCGATAGTGTTTCATGTACCGAATCGACCTTCCACGGGATTAAAACGACTAAAATTTAACGGTGTAATGTATAATTATAATTGTGTATTTGTGAAATAAATCCTAATTATTTATAAGATCGCATCAATCGAATATGAAGATAAGTAGGTGTTATAGCCCGTAATGGGTCTCATCAGAAGGCCTCATCCAAAGGGCTATGGAAAGGGCTATGCTCGGAGCTTCCTTGCATGATCGAATCAGAAATGAAGATATCCGCAAGAGAACCAAGGTTGCCGACATAGCACGAAGAATCGCCAAACTGAAGTGGCAGTGCACATAGCTTGTAGAACAGATGGCCGTTGGGGCCGAAAGATTCCGAAGTGGTGACCGCATAACGGAAGACTCAATGTTTGAAAGTCTCCAAACATTGAGTCAAGGTGGACCGATGACCTGGCAACGGTCATCGGACCGTTCATTGTGGCACCACTTGGGGGAGGTCTATGTCCAACAGTGGACGTCTTTCGGCTGAAAAAATGATGATGATGAGGTATTATAGGTAGGTTTTATGGGTGTCATCATTGTTATTTTCGACCGAAACAAAAAAAATCATTTATAACGTGCTCATAATTTTAAATTTGGTATAATAATTGTCTTTGTGTATTTATTATATTGTTGCATTTTATTTATAATTCATTGATCTCTCTTTTCTTTTCTCTCTTTTATTGCACTCTCTTTTATTTTAGTGAGATCTACATACGCTTTGGAACGTGCATAATCATTCCAGCCTCGGAATGCAAAGGATAGGCAAAGGAATACAGATTGGTTTTACCTTGAACGAGAGAAGCTATTCAACTTTATAGCCTAGAAAAAAACGCAGTTGCTCATCTAGAAAATTATGATGATAAACATACAAGTTTACTGCATAACATGCGGGAGCATGTGATTACAATAACTCAGTAGAGCAAAACAGTGACACGAAACGATAAAAACAAAACACATCGCATTATTTCGTTTCCTCAACAAGAAAAAACCGGATGAAAATCTACCTACATTATGTACGCACCTATAAGTTACACACAATAAAAATAACTGACTTTTCCAAGATTACTTTGTATAAGTAAGCATCTCTACATAAAATCCGTGTGAGTATTGTTAAGGATAAACAAAGAAGTTTCTTATCTTATTATGTTAGTGAATAGGTGAATATACAAAAGAATTAACCTACTAGCTGTGTTTATAACATACTTGTTTATTGTGCTATCCAGAAAATATACAGAAAATAATTAGCAAAAACATGAGAAAGTATTTTCTTTTATCGATAAAGGAAATCTGTAGTTTGTTGCTAAAACAAAATTCTACGAGGTGTGTATGTGTTTAACAAATTGGGTGAATTGGTTTTTTATTGTTTTGGATAACTATAAATATGTACTAAGGTGCGTAAATAGGTTAGAGTGTAGATTACCTGATTGACTTTACCTTGCACAGCCAGAAATGGGCAGAAACAACTGAGTGTGTTAGTCAAAGTGAGATTTCACTCGAATGTGTGATCGTACCCATGATTTCTTCTCTAGTTAGCTTTTTCCCAAAGTAACTACGTTAGGGTCGATTTTCAGTATATCTGGATGCATCAAGTATCCGGTAAACCGGTATGGTAATTTATATGGAGCTTAGAGACAACCAACTGTGGTAGTTTTATATTAGTAACAATGAGTTTTAAATTAAGCTAAACCGTTCTTTTTAGATTTTAAAAAGTGATTTTGAAGTATAGGAAATTCCAAGCCATTAAATAGAACGTACAAGATCAAATATTAAAAAACCTAAGTAGAACTAAAGAAAATCCATGACCTTGACAAGATTGGATTCTGATTACCAGTAAGGACTGTCAAAGGTCTACAAATGACAGCCGGGACTAACGCATTAACGTGCTTGGTGGCGGCACGAAGGGATATTGATTTGTTAAAGCCTCTACACACCAAAGCCACCGCGCGGTTTTACCCGGCGAGTAATGCCACCGGGATTGTCTTGCGGCTATCGTACCGTGACTAGTCTGTCGGTATAACCCGCTGGATAAAACCTCTGGGCCAGTGGCCTTTAAGATAGTCTCCGATAGAAGGCCTATAGATGTACAGACCGACCTCAGCACGCGTTGCTTAACCAAAGAGATCG
This sequence comes from Leucania comma, assembly GCA_958295575.1. Classification (NCBI taxonomy): domain Eukaryota; kingdom Metazoa; phylum Arthropoda; class Insecta; order Lepidoptera; family Noctuidae; genus Leucania; species Leucania comma. Next base: position 10,969,056 of record OY282470.1, read on the forward strand.
ATCCTTACTGCCGTTATTATTCTAAATGCGAGTTCCTGAACAGTAAACATTAAGGCACATAAATATTTTCCACATCTCAAACTCTTGACAGAATTCACTCGAAAATTCTGATTTCATTGCCCTCCATTTTTTTTTCAGCCTATTCTATCCCCTCGCTCAAAGGTCCCCTTCACTCCTTCTATTTTTCGCGGGCTCATACTTCGCTTCCAGTTCTAGTGAGATTAGTGTATATCGTCCCGCCATCTCCTTTATCTGCCGCGACCCCGTCACTGTGTCTCAGTGCACCAATTTTCTGCTACATATCCTGTGACCTCCGTTAGAAGCAAAAAAAAAGCAAAAATACCGGAATAACTAACACAGTTGCCATAAATTTCTTATCCACGCTTAGTTCTACCATGCAAACAACTGTAATCATTCACATTAGGGATTAATTCGGAAAATCCATCTAGTGATTGATTCACTAAGAACGTTAATGGAGCAGAAAGATGTGGCACAATTAGTGAAGAGGCCCTGAATCATCAAAACAATCCGTCAGATGTACGTGCCTTTGAGTTAGTTCGTTTGAGCAAATAAATACAATTGACCTTTATTTATAATAGGCTTATCTAAGTCTTATAAAGAACTATAAATAGACACATTGCAAACATTATATATTATATTTATACTAGCTTAAGCCAACGGCGTTGTTCGCGTCAAAGTCGAAAATTGTCTTGTGAGGACGTAAAAAATATGCTCTCATCATCATCATCATTTTAGCCGAAGGACATCCACTGTCCGACATAGGCCTCCCTCAAGTATTCCTGTGCGTTTCGCATCCACCGTTTTCCTGCAACTCTCACCAGTTCATCGATCCACCCTGTGGTAGATATTCTAACACTGCTTTTTCCGGTGCGCAGCCGCGATCGATGGAGCCGAAATATGCTCTAATTCCATTCAATTCGTTCAGATTTGAGGTGAGAAATCACCCAATGAATTCTCTTCACTCTAGGTAGGACGGCGTGTCAGACTTTTACTGACAAAAACCCACATGTGTTCTTCAGTTGAACTTCGCTTTCCAGGACCACGGTATCCTTTTCCGAAATTTCCTCGTGGCCCTAGCAGGTACCGATCCTAGGCCTAGTAGCCTTTACGGTTTCACAGAGATCTACTTAAGGCGCGCGTGGAACATTATACGCCGTCGATGACTCGTGCTCAGTTCTTACCGAATGGTACCTGTGGTGAAGGCTTGGGGTATGAGGATGTTCGTTTCGTCACTCCATTCAGATACAGAGGAAAGACAGATTTACAGAACTACTTTTACATTGTTTATATCAGTGTGATTCTATTTCATGAAATCTTGAAGCAGTTATTTTTCAAGCGTTGAAATGGTATGAAACAGTACAAGATTTATTAAGTTTTTTTTTTTGAAATGGAACAATGATAACTTTAACACTTTTCAGTACGAGCTCGAGTACATTAGCATTTAAGCCTGACAAAGACAGATAGTAAATACTTATTCACAAAGCCTTTATAAATGACAAGGTTTTTGAATAAGCTCTTGTTTAGTGTATCTAAGGATACAACACAATATCTTATTGTAAGAGCGTGGAAAAACAGCCAAAAATGTCAAAAAAAGAAACATCATTACGCAGTCATCACTCATCTTCGATTCATTTAATCGAGCAGCAATATTAGGAAAGGAAAGAATTTCTAAAATTTATAGGACTATGTGATCCAAGTAGTAGTAGCTCAGTGATAACGGCTCTATTGTTGCTTCAAAACGACGAAGAAAAACATTGTGAGGAAACTGATAGGTCATGTACTAGAACCAAGAACTCGATGACGAGTGTCATTTATTAACCCGCACTGGACCCGAGTGGTGGATCACTATCTTTTTCCTAGAAAGACCCTCCTAGAGAGGCCTGAGACCCAGCAGCAAGAATATTATAAAGTTGACTCACTACTGTACCTACATAAACAGTTTTGAATTTATTAATTTCTCATTTAATATGGCGTTCCATCTTTTCTTTGACCATTCTCTCCCTTTCCATCCACATGAATACTCATTTTTTTTTTTTTAATTATTTTATTTATTTATAAAGACTTCATGCACATAACAATGTACAAAGGCGGACTACCTTAGGCATTTTCTACCAGTCGACCTTAGGGTATTTTCTTTATTCCTCGTTCTTTGCTTCTCTCCTTTGTGTGACTATACCAAGCCAAACTATTTCTTTAAACTTTACAGTCACTGGCATCATTTTCGAACTTCTTCTAATATGGGTATTCATTACTTACTTTATTTTTCAAGTATACCTACATTTTTTTTATTTAATCAATAATGATTTTACTATCAATAATAAATAATTTGTAGTGCCATAAAAAAAAATTGTGCGTAATTTGACGAAAATGCTGGACGCTGTAAAAAATGCACTGAAATTAAAAATTAAGTTACATACGAGTATAAACGAAAATTCATCAGTTGACAATTTTTAATTTTATAGCGGTTACAGTTTAATTTATTAAAAAACAGACTAAAATGTGAAAATGAACATTTACCAACCGCTTATTGCTCAAGCTACTCGTATCTGAATGCTATTCTTTTAGAATTTTACTTATACACAATGAAATACCGCATTCTGGCAAATAAATAAATTCAAATCGTGACATTTTTATTTGTTTTTTTTTTAGTTAAACAAAAGAAACACGACATGACCGCTAAGCCATTTAGATCTTAACGTTTCACAACATTTATTTGTATTATCATACATTTTCCTCATAAAGGCCACAACGAATCACGGATGAGAAATGTTTAAAAATAATGGTCTTATGCATGTATCATATTTTTTCCTTATACACCATTATGGTGTTATTTTATTTACTAGAATAATTTGGAATAAAGTACTGCAATACGGGTGTCAGTAGATAGATTTAATTGTTAAGAGTGTGTTTGTACTCTTAAATCACAAATACAGGAATAAATCTGAAAACTGTAAATTTTTAGTCAGGTCACAACAAAAAAAATACTGTATTCGATTTGGAAAAAATCTTCGAGACTCGATTCAGAAATTGAACCATTTGCATTAGTTAGTTTGTATGGAGTCCGACTCACAATTTTTCAGTTTTTTGTTTTGATCTGTCGTAGCCTAGTTTAGAGGGGGCTACAAAGGTTAGCAAGCCTTCAACATAATGTAGACACTAACTATTAATTTGCTGCCAGCCTCCTTCCACTTACACCAACTTGCAAGTGGTTTAACAACACAAATTAGGAACGTTTACGGTCGAGTTCCTTAATTACAATTATTGCGCATAGTTTTACTGCTCGAAAGAACTACTTCTGAATAGTTCTAGCCATCTGGACGTTTCATATTACTAACCAACGTTTCTGTATGGGGTGAGCGTATTTTGTTTTGTATCAATTTTCCTGGATCTGAGAGTGCAAATGCACGCATTAAGAATGTTACAATTTGTAACACAAGTAAAAAAAAAATATACCTTATTTATTTTTAATTCACTACTAATAATTTGTTCTTAGATGTTATTTAAGGTCACCGGTTCTAAAAATGGATTTATTCACAAATAAACACACAAGGCCCCACACGTGGTCGAAATTTACTATAATTCTGAGAGGAAGGCTCAGCCCCGGTATGATAGGCAACGAAGGAACGGTGTAGGTTTTTAGTCAGTAAGAGTCTAACACTATTTTCCGCTCCGGCCAAGGGCGGAATATATGTGACACCCATCCACACTCCTCTCCGAGTGGAGTTAAACATATCGTACAGCGATTCCAAACGCCCGGCGAACCCTGGACAGCTAGTACTCGGTAACGCAGAGTCTAGCTGACTAATCCATTTACCACCATGACTCAAACTCAAACTCACTGGGTTCGATCTATTCCCTCTCCTAGAGAGAAGGCCAGAGAGATTTCCCACATTAGAAAAATCAGGAGAAACATTAAAAAGCTTGTACGCTTGTAAGCATTATGTTTATAAAGTTTTAATTTAGAAAATATTATAATCTACACCAACATAATTTTCCAAGACTAATTAATCTCTTATTCAATATAGCGTTAATTATAATCCAATATCTCTTACTGTTTTCGATTTAATTTTTCACACAAAAATATTAATTTTACCTCTTTTGATATTACGTTCGATATACAGGGGTATTGCGTCACACGAGTCTTTCGATATCGTATTTTAACTCCCAAGGTATGGGCTTGGCAGGAATGACTCAATTAAATTGACGTTTTCATTATAAAGTTACCTACCAATTCATTTTACTTAGTTAGCTTTTTTTCCGGCGGGAAAATCGTCCAATGACATCTCCCGCCCTTAAGCGAAAAGGGAAATAGTGTCAGACTTTTACTGACTTAAAATCCACTCCTGTACCTTCTTTGCCTTTCATACTGGGGCCGAATATTCCTTTCAGAAACTGCTCTTTGGCCCCAGTAGGCTTCGACTGCTGGGCTCTATGGTTTGCTGACATCTCCTTGAGGCGCGCGTGGAACAATAAGCAACGTCGACGGCTTGGGCCCGGTCCGGACGGATACCAGACGGTCGGACGGCGAGCTACCCATTGCTCACCGTCCGCAAGCCCACGCCTACGGTGGCCGAAAATCGGGATCGGAATCTCGATGACGGCCGGGGCGTGAAACCGTTGACTCACGCGTGTACTTGTAGCATGGGCTGTTGCCTAGCGCCTATCGTATTTTTTTTTAAATTTATATAAACTAGTGCTTGACTTCGATCTCACCTGATGGCAAACAGTAATACAATCGTTGATGGTGAGGCGAAACGGAAGAAAAACACATAAAGCTAAAATGAATAGGCTAGAGGCAAATAGGAAATTAAGAAATGAAACCTAGAGTGAATAGGCTCCTAATAAACTAATGCGCCTCATCATCAACGATTGTATCACTGCTTACCATCAGGTGGGATAGCAGTCAAGCACAAGTTAATATTATTTTAAAAAAATACATTCATTTCTCACTTTATCCATTCTCGTCACACAACACACATATCACATCACATCGTTGAAGTAGTTGGATACTGAGGAAAAAGTCTGAAACCCTTTACACGCGCGTGAAGTTATACGGCGCAGTTGAACCTAAAAATAACACTGTCTTTATCAAACTGAATTCAAATATACACCGTTAAATTTTGATCGTTTTAATCCCATGGAGGGTCGGTTCGGAACATGAAACACAATTCGATATTTGTAAAGGGAAAATAAAAAATAAAGTACTTTTTTTAAACCCGCATTAATTTACGCATTTCGAAATTAATTCTTTAAGTAAACATCAGCTGAGCGAGGCCAATGAACTGTAGGTAGTTAGTACGCAACGACCGACAAATACCTACAAGGTCATTGACCTGTTAACTTAAAGAAATTAATTTCATACTTGCGTATTTTAATTCGACTTTTAGAAAAAGAGTACTTTATTTGTTTAATTTTATTTTTATAAATCGATAGTGGTTCATATACCAGATCGACCCTCCACGGGATTAAAACGACCAAAATTAACCGGTGTATATAACCTGAAGTTTTCAAAATTTCCATAAAGAACGTACCTTAAAAGCCTTTTAAGTATTTACACCCAAATGGCTTTTTACAGCTACATCATTAATGTATTTCAATTTTAACTGAGATTTGAAAGAAAGCACAAAATAACTACATCCGCTAACATTTTTATTTCAAACTAAGTAAGTACTATTAAAACTAACGAATGTTTTTTTTGTAACTAAAAAAAACAGTGCGTTTCTTTTTTAATGGTACATGCAGTTGTTTTTATAGTGTTCCTTTTTTAAAGGTTGAGGCTCTCAACAAATTTTTTTTTGTATATGTTTATTTTTTTATTGTAAACTCATGTTTTATTATTAGCTTACCTTGCAGTTAAGCGATGCTGGGTCGATTATGAACCACGTTTGCCTAGAAGTAACCCATTCACTTTCGACTTAAGTACCCCCAGAATGTATTACGAAACATCGAAAGAGTGGAACAATTTGCCAGCTGCGGTCTTCCCGTCCGATTATAATTTAGGTGTATTCAAGCCACAACAAAACAAGTGCGCCACACCATCAAAAATTGCATCACTGTTTACCATCAGTGGGATCGCAGTAAAGCACTAGTTTATACAATGCGTTCCAAATGAGAATAGGATCGATTGCCATGTTGTGACGTCACGAATTCACGATATACTGTCAAATCGAGGAAAGAATTTCTTAAATTTTAGTTTATTTACGAACTGTGAACAAAAAAAGTTTAATCAGAATCTATTTCTTCAATTTTACTCATCTCTGAGTTCTTCAATTTTGCCAAAATTTCTTTGATTTGACAGTTTGACGTGACGTCACAAAATGGCAATCGATCCTATTCTCATTTGGAACGCATAGTATGTATTACATAAAAAACACAGACTTCATCAAACAATTACACTCAACTCCATTACACTGTAATATAGTAATGATTATATAGAAAAACCGATATAGAGCAAAGAGGTTTCAATATGAATCAACAAAAACACCTTTTTGGTTTATATAGAAACCTTTCCTTCCCCACAGATGTCAGTCACACATCGAATTGTAATTCCGATATTTTATTTATATTATGACATTGATATCGGATAAGACATCTACGATTGAACAGTGCCGCACCCAATATCCATAATTCTGTCCGATATTGCCATAACCACCACGCTTGGCCCGATATAATGTCGTAATAATATTCTCATTTTCATTCAATGTTGTTCCATCGAGCAAAAAATACGAGCTTAACAATAGCAACTCATTTTTCTACGTTAACTTCAACAGTATATAAGGATAAAGAGGTACCTCGTTCTTTTGTTATTACCATCGTTTTATTTTTATTTAACAAGCTTTTTTCTAAAGGTTGCATTATGAAGAAAATATGATATAAAAACCTTAGTAATGCTTCCAGAGTTATTGATAAAATTCTTTTGAAAGTTTCGCTTATTTTAAACTAATTTCTGCCGATGGGATCGCTCACGTTAAAGTAGAAAATATATTCTTGTCACACAGTGATAAAGTAACATTCTATTAGTGATTTTTTTTTTATAATCGGCCTAGTAGTTTTCTAGAGTATTCATTCTCAAAACCGAGTCCCCCACTGCGTCTGTCTATCAGTATGTTTACGATAATCTCAAAAAATACTCAATGGATATTAGTATAGTTTTTTTCCAGAGTGATTCATGAGAAAGGTTTAGATGAACAATATAAAAATATTACAGTAGAGAAAAGCCTAGAATTTTAAAGATTTGTAGTACCCATGCAAGCTGCACTAGTTACAAATATAAATATCTAATGATAGTATAAAATATATAAAATAGTATAACAATAGTGATTGTACGAGTTATTCCTCACGAAAGTTCTCCTGAAAAAAGCTTTCGAAACATAGGAATGTAGGTTCCATTAAGTTTTCAATCAAAAGCAACTATTGCAGAAATATGTACCAACTCGTAATTCTCATGGGTACATTTAGTGTGCGCCTCTAATTTAGCACAGAAGCACGTAACAATGCGCTTTAAGAGGACGTCTGACACATTTATCTGTCGCTCCTGTTAACCTAGCCAACCAAGTTTTTGTAACGGATTGGTTTAATTCAACATTCCGGCTCGTCCCCTCTCTAGTTAGGGTTGTCAAATACCGTGTTGTAACGACAACAGTGCTGTTGTATTTGTTCCGTCTAGTGTAAAAAAGGTTGTTGAGTAAACCGGTATTTTTATAAAACTACTTGGTGCTGCCCACGTCAAAATAGAAAAATATCCCAAAAAAATATCATTCCGAGATCAACAGTTTTCTGTGTGCATCGACCTATATTCGTGCGTAATACATATATATCGATGTCTGTGTGCTATTCTAAGATAATGATATTGTTTAACCAAAGTGCACACGTTTGAGTTTGAAGAAGTAACTACAAAAATACACACAAACTATAAACTTTCGCTTCTACAATATATTAGTGTTATGTGATTACATTTTTTAGGCTTTAAATTGGTTAGTATTAAAACATAGCAGGAGTTGATAGCTTCTATTTTTATATAGCCATTTTTAAATTTATCTATCCACCTTTTCTTCATGGTTATCATTAAAATGACAAAACAATTATTTGAAGAGGACGGCCGCGGCAATCTCGATCTAAAAACAAATAAGACGCGACCATCAAATCTATATTTTATAAGCGTCTGTAAAGTAGGTATTTTTAATGACAATTATTCATGAAAAATATAGCGTTTGGATGTAAGATAATCCCTCTTATAACACCTGATATTAAGGCGTATAGTCCCTTGAACATCTGGCCGGAATTAAGTGCATAGATACTCGCACTGCCGCCTGGCGCAGTACAAGTATGTGTGCATTTTTAATTCTGGCCTACTGTGCTTGGACAGAGCCCCGCTGACCTTTAAATCCACTTTCTTTGCGAAATATTGATTGATTTATATATGCTGCACAGAACAGCAATTTTTTTTGTGTAAACATATTTCTCAAGATCAAAACCGTTTGAAAAGAATAGAAAAAACAAGTAAAAAAATATGACGACATTTTTTTTTTGCAAAAGTATTAGTCTCACAAAAAATCATATGTTGATAATGTTGTACATGAATCTGTAATAAACATGCTTGAATGATTGACAGCATTTGGATGAAACTTGTTACACTTATAGAATATGTCCTGGAATAATAGCACATAGGATACTTTTTGTCTACTTTCATGAGGATGAAGACGGTGACAGCAGCTAGTCACGTTAAATTATAAAGATGAACGTTTATGTCTTTGTTACTTTTTAGATGTGGATGATGTGTACCAATACAGCACCTCGTGACTGAGCTTTGAGATGACATCAGAACAAAGGAATTGGGGGCGTGGCAAACTCCAAGCGTTCACGCGTAACGAAACGATCGTAACTAGGCTATGTAGGCAGAAAGACTATGTTCTGGAATAACACATAAAATACTTTTTATCTCAGGAGTATGTTCCCTTGGAATAATGTTTTGTTTTATTTTATTGCAACAGCTTGTATCATATAATTGCATAATCTCGAAGAGTTTGGCAGAGATACAATAACGTTTCACCAGTTATGTATGCTATGTTTTTAGGATGTTATTTTAATAACATATCTGCGAAGAAATATATTTATTTTAAATTATTAAGATAGGTATATGTTTCTCTTAAAATTATTATTAAATTAAAATATATTTAAAATATTTATTTTAAATACATTTTAATTTACCTATATAGGTAATGTAATAAATAACGATACAGAATTAATAAGTATATTATATTATGTTACTGGTACGAGTGATTCAAAAGACCAAATAACATACATTTTTACTTGTGAAACTGTATATTTATTTCCGTGAAATCGAAATAAACACTATCAAACTTGTGCACTTAATTGCTTGAAAACTAACCCAAGAATAAAAATGAACCTTGTATAATCGAGTTGCGAGTGACAGCCCTACTTCGTAGTTGTCCCGCCGCCTCGCCTCGTTAATTGCGTGGTGGCTCTCATTACATTAACACAACTGTTTTCTTGATTATATCAATCTTCAACATCAAAAAACTAACAAATATAAAATCTACAATGTACAGGCAGAAGGCTACCGTACAGCCTTAATTTAGGCTACTAGATTGTCCAATGACTTTTGGTCAGTGAAATTCTGATACTCCTCTCTGTCTACCTAGAGCAGGAGAAATTATTTGATGATTTTCTACCTCAAAAAAAAACTTACCACCTCTCCAACACCCCTAGGCACCAATTAAAACAAATTGGCCAAGTGCAAGTCAAATTCGCACACGAAGGATTCCACACCGTCCATAGCAAAGAACGACAAAAAATCACGCTTTTTGTATGGGAACCCCACTCAAATATTTATTTTATTCTATTTTAATTATATGTTGTTATACTCGTAGTGGCAATGGAAAAACATCATCTGTAACTATTTCAACAATCTACAAGCTATCACGGTTCATAAGATATAGTCTGGTGACAGACAGATATACAGCGGAGCAATTAGGGCCGCGTTTTACCTTTTGAGTGCGGAACCTTTAAAACCAACTACGTATAACGGAGTTACGAGTGACAGCCCTACTGTAGTTGTCCCATCGCTTCGCTTCGTTAATTGTGTGGTGGCTCTCATTACATTATCACAACTATTGTCTTGATTATTCTTGTTGACGAGCTTCCTGTCTGTACATAGGTACACTATGTACGCATGTAGCCATCCTTTTATATTGTTCGGGTATTTCGGCCATCTTTTCTGCATGATAAACTGTTTTGGTGGAATTAGGTTGTAGGTATGGACTTGAAAGCCTGGGTTAATATTTACTGTTATTGAGATGGTGTGTTCATTATTATTTATAAAATTTGAACAGTGGTGGCCGAATGTTAACGGCACCGACTTACAAGTTGTAGGTCGGTAGGTTCAAACCCAGCCAGGCGCATTACTTTGTGTAATTTATTTCATCACAACTGCTCCCAAAACGCGAACGAAAACATCGTGAGGAAACCGGCATCTCCTAGAACTGAAAGAAGACATGTGACATTCACCAAGCCGCACTGAGTCCGCGTGGTGAATTACGCCCCATTTTTTTATCAATGTCTGAGTCCCAGCAGTGGGAACATTAAAAGACAATTGATTAAGCTTATGATAAGCTTATATTTATAATTAGTTTCTGCTAGCGGTCTAGCTCATTTGATTATAGTAAATATACACTAAGTTCACTTATTGATAAAGTAGCATTCTACTAAGCCATTATTTAGTTATCAAAGGTCCCGTAGCTGGCGGTCAGTGAAGGATAGTTACTGTCTGACATCTACTGGGTACGTGATAATACTGGTCAGTGCTGACTCAACTTTATTTTCCCGGGTCAAGTAGCGTCCGACAATAACTTTCTTTCACTGACTTCCAACTACTGGGCCTATGTAAACCAAGCGTTAGTAAAATAACTTTTAAAAATCTTTTTTTTTACGCAACAAATTTCACAATTTATAAACAACAATAATTTTAGTATATGCAAAACCTGAAACACGTGTCTAGTATTTTTAATGTAAAGATTCTATAAAAAAAAATTTAAGAACTGCATCATGAAAAATCACTACGTTATAAGCTTGTTATGTCACCTGATTTTTCGCACAAATACATGGTCACTGGGCTATCCGGGCAACTGACGGTTTGTTTTACTTATGCACCCAGCTGTACGCTGGGAGCTAATGCCAGCTATGACCTGCTGTGACCTCTGTTGTACTTAGTACCTCTGATGTCCAACTTAGGACCTATTTTAAATATTTTTGAAAAAATATAGGTAACATGGTGTAAAAATTATAAAAATCGATTTAGTGACTGATTCTGAGCAAACTACGAGTATATTCAGGTATCGCATATACTAAAAATAATGTATATACACTTTGAGATAGAGCTTAATTATAATATTACAATAGAAGTATAGATTTGGTAAGACATATTAGCTATTAGCTGATGCGTGAGTTTACATAAAGTCTGCCGAATCGATTTTTGAAGCAGTTTATTGTAACTACCACATTCCGAAAGCCTTTTCTAAGCTGAAAAGACTCAGTTAGATAGAAATGTTGCTTCAAAGGCTTCATTTCAGATGAATTTCCCATAGCTGTGATAATTAAGCAGTATTGTGTTTCATTACTAAAACAAATATTCCTAGAACAAAACTAAGGTATATTATATAAATTAACCAATCAAATTTGCTAAGCTATACCCCGTTAAATTTTAGTCGTTCTAATCCCGTGGAGGATCGATTCAGTACATGAAACACTATCGATTTGTGAAGATAAAATTTAAAAATATATATTTTTTTTTCTAAAACTCGAAATAACATACGCATGTACGAAAATAATTACTTTAAGTAAACGAGTCAATGACCTTGTTGGTAGCTGTCTGTCGTTGCGTACTCACTACCTACAGTTCATTGGCTTCGCTCAGCTGACATTTACTTAAAGAAATTAATTTTGTACATGCGTGAATTAATTCGAGTTTGAAAAAAAAAAGGACTATTTTTTATTTTTATCTTTAGAAATCGATAGTGCTTCATGTACCGAATCGACCCTCCGCGGGATTAAAACGATCAAAATTTAACGGTATATATTGTACTAGCTATGTAATTTTAAAAAAATAACGTAAAGTAAGCAATAATTATTCACAGACATTTTTTTAGTTACCTTTATTAACAGGATAAGAGGCATCCAAAACCGAAATTTGTCTTGAGAATTTACAAAATTGAATTATCACAGGCAACAATTCAAAACCAATCTCCAACTAATCTCCAAACAACTAAACTAGTAGACCACTCATGTTTTACTTTTAATTAAACCTAGTTTGCTAATCCGTCGCAGATGGCAAAATCAACCAAGTTGATTTTAATCAAACACTCCGAGCTACCGTTATACCTCATAATAAAGTTTAATTGGAATACAATTAATTGCCAATCACGGTAAACTTTGCCTTTCTTCTCCTTGGATGTTTCTAACAAAGCCATTATCCTTCAAGAATGTTCATGTTTCCAATTATTTTTGTCAACTTTTCCTCATTTTCTATACACAAGCCTACGGCTAAATCTAAAAGTAAATTCTCCATGTATTTACTTAACTAGTTCTACGAATTGAGTTCTCATCTTCCGTCTCCTGGTCGCTTCTTTTCAATTCGATATGTAAGCATTTGTTATGTGGTCCGTTATGGGGCTTTCAAATAAAAGAAATCCCATCAAAAGTAAATTATAAGGTCATCCAATGGACGGAAAATGGACGGAAATATCGTCAGAAAACCCCTCACAGTAACAATAAAATATAATGGTGGATAATGTGCTGAAACTGAAATAGTTACTTCCGTCTCTCACGCTAAGCTTGCACTATGGCTACTGTGAATAAGTCTAATATGACATGTGTTTGGCTGGGTACGTGTTCGATATTATGCATAAGTTTGCTCACTGACATATTGCTATAATTTTTAATTTAATTTTATTTGATTGCAATCCTCAATCTATTTGAATTTATTTCAATGTTATTTTTATTGGATTTAATATAATTTAATTTTATTATTATTATTTCTGTAGGACCACAATTTTTCATATATAATTTATTGTATAAGTTATGTGCAGGCATATAAAGGACATATTCACCACAACATTTTCTTCATTTGCAAATTTCCTTTTTTAACCGACATCGAAAAGGAGGAGGTTCTATATTCGGCTGTATGTTTTTGTTTTATGTATTTTCACCGATATCTCGGTCAATTGTGAATCGATTTCGAAAATTTTTCTTTTGATTGAAAGATTATACTTCCAAATTGGTTGGAATTGACATGATGATTTGATGATGGAACTAAATGGCGAAAGGTACTACTAAAAAGTGTGAAATAAAAAACCGACTTCCGAAATAGAAAGTTATTTTGGTTTTTGAAGTCGGTCGTATTTTTTTTTTGTAAAAAGTTTTTTTATATAATGTAAACCATGGAATGAGTCGTTGGCGTGTCAACATTTTAAATAAATAATTAAATGCACAAGTTTTCCAAATAAAACCGTCTACATAGCTTTTTTTTGTAGGTGGGAAATCATCCAATGACTTCTACCGCTCTAAGGCTGAGCGGGAGGGTGTGTCTGACTTTAGCTGACTAAAACCCACTCCAATGTTCCTTCTTTGCCCTGCGTTTTAGAAACCCAGGATTTCCCTTTCAGAAAAGAACCCATGGCCCAGTAGGCTTCGGCCCTGTCAGTCACTTACGGTTTTGCTGACATCTGTTTGATATGCGCGTGGAAAACTACGCGCCAACTACACGGGCTTGGTCCTGGTGCTTACCGGACGGCCGGATGGTGAACTACCTATTGCTCATTGTCTGCAAGCCCACGCCTACGGTGGCTGAAAATCGGAATCAGGATCCCGGCGGGGGCATGAGGAAGTCTGTTCCCTCACGCATGCGGCTACCTTCTTCGCTAGCATTACTGCTTCGCAGGAGACGATCGCCTGCCTTTCCTCTTCGTTCCGGACCATGGCCTGTAGCACGGCCTGGCGTGAAACCACCTACGTAGCTGTGGTTGATACCTACGCCGGCTACGCCGTAGCGTATTTGCTACGCAATGACCTAATTTTCATAATGGGCAATATCTTATACAAAAGAAAGTGTAACTAATCTCAAACATATAGATTTTCCTCTTTGTTCTCGAACAAATCACAAATACATTCTATATGGTAAGCTGACTGTCGTACTGGACATGTTTGACAGGTTGGCTTAGGACAGACGGAACAAAGGAATATTGATATAGAGAGAATAAAGGATGAGGATATGGTTCCCTGTCTGACACAATGCGGAAGGTCATTCAGATATTGAATATCATCATAGGGAACATAGACAATAAACCAACGTTACCTAAATAAAGTCAATTTCTTATTAGGTAATTAGGTAAAACAAAGGAAGTAAATCAAAAGGATTTGTCGTTAACACAAGTACCTACTTGTAAATACTTACCTGTACCTATATAAGCCAAAACAAATATGAAAGTACAAAGTTAATAGATTTTTCTTTAATATATTTGAGACTTTTAGAAATATTGAAAAAACATAAAAACCGTTGTAAAAAAAAACTACTGATAGAGCATTGATGCAGTCATTGACGGTGAAGTGCACTAGTTTATTAAGAGCCTATTCACTCTAGCTTTGAAGATACCTAACTTATAACCGGACCGGAAGACCGTAGCAGGCAAATTGTTCCACTACTACGATGTACGCGGGACCTATGCCTAAGCTATGCGCAACTGGCATGTTGGTCTAGTGGCTAGTGGCCCTAACTGCTATGTCAGAGGTCATGGATTCAATTCCGACCCAAGACAAATGTTTGTGTGATGAGTCTGAGTGTATTTTATTAACTAGCCTGCCCCAGCTTTGCACGGGTGCAATGGTGATATTAAATATATTACGCATGTATTATACTAATAAACTCTCGTCCTCTTAAATCACTCTATCTATTAAAAAAAAAAAAAACTGTATCAAAACTCCGCTGCGTAGTTTTAAATTATTAAATCTAACCATACATAGGGACAGACAGCGGGTAGTGACTGTTTCATACTACTCGTATGTGGTGATATGTATTTAGAAATATATAAGTATGTTTATCAGTTGTCTAGTACTCATAGTACAAGCTCTGCTTAGTTTGAGACTAGATGGTTCTATGTTAAAGTTGTAATCCACACACGGATCTTATTGTATAACAATAAGATCTGTGAACCACAACTTTTTGTGTCGTTTTTATCAATGCTGAATATGCCATAAAAGTATACACAAATCAGCATTTTCTGACTAAGCCATAAATCTAAATTAGCACATTAAATTTCCAGCTTCCGTACTAAAATGTATAATCACGAATTTGCACCGTAAAATACAATGCAATTTATTTATTGCGTACTAGTTTTTGCTAGCAACTTCGTTCACGAGAATGTCGGAAATATTTCACTTATGTATTGGGATAAAAATTCTCACATGTCCTGACATTAGCTATGGTCTACATTTGATTTAAAGTTCTATGATTTTTTTTCCGTCACTGAAGCGTAATAGATTAACACACACACACAAACATATATATATATTACAGCCATACATAATATATTTATATTAGCAGTGGTGGCCGAGTGGTAACGGCCCCGACTTACGAGTGTAGGTCGCGGGTTCAAACCCAGCCAGCCGCTTTACTTTGTGTAATTTATATCATCACCACTTGACTGCACTCAATACGGTGAAGGAAAACATCGTGAGGAAACCGGCATGTCCTAAAACCAAAAATTCGAAGACATGTGCCCACTTGGTAGATCACGGCCCATTCCCTCTCCATGAGAGGAGGCCTGAGTCCCAGCAGTGGGAACATTATAAGGCTGATGCTATGCTATATTTATAATATAGCAGGATGTTCAATTACAAATTTTCATTCAACTCTTTGATTAGCTACGCAAAATGAGGGGTAGTTAATATTTGATTTTCAATTGAAACAATGTTTACCTCTATTATATTGATACACTGATAGTGTATCAATAATATAAATGCATTTCTAGTGAGTTTCGTGACTAAAATTGTAAACCAGAGTAAAACGACCACAGGATCGAAATTTCATTGCTTAATTTCAAATATAATTCGGTGAGCAGATTGAAAAACGGTATTGTCGGTTTATTGTAAAACCGATTATTGTGTAATACGACGAATTTTACAAACGATTCGTTGCTATGAAAGATTTATATTAAAATCGGTTTTTAATCTTCTTAAGAGCCTATCTTAATATTCATCTATTTTGCTTAAAATTTTGAAACAGCAAACGAATCATTAGAAAATTTATAACATTTTGAAGTCTAATTTTCATAAGGATCAAAAGAAAATTCGGCAGGTAAAGTGTAAAAAAGGTGAAAAAGTTGAATTCTTTGAAAACGGGTATAACAGAAACGAATTTTCAGGTAGGTAGAAAATGGCGTCGTCACATTCTTTTTTTAAACACTATCCATCCCTTTCCGATTTATTCTGTAACCGGACGCTCGTTTTGTAATTTTTTTTTAGCTGCCAGATGCGTTAACGTTCGGTTTTTGAAATCTCGATTTTTCGGTTTTGTTTCTAACGACCCGACGCGTTTGTTCAGGCTAAAAAATCGGTTCAGTTTTTGTTTTTCTTTCGACCTTTCGTTGTTTTGTTTTGAAGGTGAGTTTCCATACTTGATAATTTTAAAATTATTCAACTTTTGACGTTGATTGAGACTAAAATGATATTAATTTAGTAAAATTGAGAATAGTCAATGTCAAAAATTTGTCAAATTGTAGGAAAATTGTTTCTAATAGACCGTTTTTTTTTTATTTAGGTATGAATTCATCCAATCATCCAAATTCATCCAACTTCTCCCGCTTTAGGGCGATGTGGGAGGGTGTGTCAGACTTTTACTGACTAAAAACCAGTCCTATATTCCTTCTTTGTCTTATATACTGTCTGAGAAATCAATTCGAAAGTTCCTTAAACAAAACATGAGAATAATTATTCTTCTAATATTAGTCATATACAAATATTGTTTAAATGATTAGCGTTAAATTGATACGTACTTGATTAAATTTCTTTCGTATATTTCCATATAAATTCAAAAATTCCAATTTCATCACAAAAAGAAATATTTATTAAGAAAATAATAATTTGACATAGGTGTGTTTTGTTTCATGTGATACTTCAAAGGACTTAATAAAAGTAACAAAATTCGAAAATATTTCTCATTTTGTTGAAACCTTGTGTCAAAGTAATACGAAATGAAAAAAGGCCAAGGGGTTGAGACCAATCTCAATAAAGGTCGATAACATAACTCAGCCTAACACATAAATCATAATTTACTATATATCATTCGTGACTCAGAATTGTCATTAGTATCTATTTGATATCTAGGGATCTACCAGTTATCTGGGGTTCTTTAAATCAATAGTAATAATAATAATAAGCGGTATTCCTGGACACGGCTCGTATTGTTAGGAGGTTTCTTTTTCTGGAGCCCTGACCGCCGGTAGCTTGGACCCTGTTCCCGATACCGGTGGGACACTATTTTTTATATTTTTAAATGTATTTTTTTATTTATATCTGTGTTAAAAATTATTTAAAAATGTAAAAAATATGTATTATAAGGAATAAAGGGAATAATAATAATATTGCACAACTATCACACAACGCCGTCTAATCCCAAGCTAAGCAGAGCTTGTGTTATGAGTACTAGACGAGTGATAAACATATATATATATATTACTAAATACATAAATATTATAGATAAGTTACACCCAGACACAGAACAAATAATATTAATAATAATAATAATATTTCCACAACTATCACACAACACCGTCTAGTCCCAAGCTAAGCAGAGCTTGTGTTATGGGTACCAGACAGCTGATAAACATACTTATAAATTTCTAAATACATACATATTATAGATAAATAACACCCAGACACAGAACCAATGACTGTGCTCATCACACAAACATTTGTCCTGGGTGGGAATCGAACCCACGACCTCCGGCATAGCAGTCAGGGTCACTAACCACTAGACCAACAGGCCAGTCTAATATAGGTTGCTTCTAGGAAAGTGTGTACTACCATCGACTACATTAGCGCTAACAATTAGGTGAGATAGTGGACAAACGTGAACCTATCAATAATAAAAAAAAAAACTTAATGAACATCTTTTTTAGGGTCTCATACCTCAAAAGGAAAAACAGAACCCATATAGGATTCTGGACCCAGCCCAAGTCGTCGACGGCTTAGGGACCCAGCAGGATCGAAGCTTACTGGGGCCAAGGGTCTGTTACTGAAAGGAAGGGTCAGCCCTGGTAAGAAAGGCAACGAAGGAACCGGGTGACAATAGGGCTATGCTTTTTGAAGTCTTAAGTCGACTGGCCAGGAAGAACTATGTTAACCCTGCCTGAACAATGTTATTGATACCCATCGATAAAAAGGCACTTACAAAAGGGTACTTACAAACTCAATAAATGTGTTCCAAGAAACGGCCGCTCACACCTGAGGTGCTTGAGGAGTAGAGAGGTATACCACAGCTATCATGACAATCCCGGAAGTTCTATCAATATTCTTATCAGCACCTTGCTGGATTTGACATCCTTCTTCCGATCACGTTTGCTGTTGCGAATCTCCACTCAAACCAGTCGATAAATGCAAGACAATTGACCCTTATTTATATTTATGCAAACTTATATACCTACATAAGACACCCCGACAATGAACATCTGTTTGTAGGCTATACAAATATTTGTTCAGAGAGGTAATCGTTTTGTAGCGTTTGAAGGCTTCCCACAAGGTGGACTCGTGACTTAGTGAGAGTTGCGGGAATTCGATGGATGCGAGATGTATAGAACCGGTCGTTATGGCGACGATTGAGGAGGCCTGAGTCCAATAGTTCACGTCTTTTAGCTGAAATGACAAACTTTTAGTTTAAATATTTAAGTGTATCATAACCTATTATTATTATTGTTTAGCCCGCGATTCTATCTGGTCGCTGTGTGCATTTTATTTCCAAAAATCCTCGTAAAGGGCAGACAATACTTCAAGCCAAAATAACTGCTCAAATTTTATCAAGCGCAAGTTCGATCAAGTATGGAGTACTGCTCTCATCTTTGGCTTGGATCTGCCCGATACCAGCATGATGCACTCGAGACAATTGAGAGGCGAGCCAGTAGGATCATTGCACTTGTCGAGTCGAAACTTCAAAGTCTTGAGCATCGACGCCGAGTTGCTAGCCTGTCGGTTTTCTACCAGCTGCATTTCGGGGAGTGTGCGTCGCAATTGCATAACCTAATTAACCCTAACCGCGCTACCGATACATGGTGGACATCCCACCTGATACGCACAAAAACGTATTGGGAACACATGCATTGTGCCTACAGCTACTCTGTGTTTCCTGATGGCTAAAACCCGGGAATCTTTAAGTCAAGAGTGAATAGGTTACTTTTAGGTTAGCGCGCTCCACCATTGCTTTCCATCAGTTGAGATAGAAGTCAAGCGCGAACCTATCAACAATAAAAAAAAAATGTTGTCATCTCTACCTCGTCAGATTTATATCTGAAGAGTATAGATGTCGATCAAAAATATAACTTGATATTATTATTCAGTTACCATCCAAAGACACTGTATCGCTCAAATCGAGACTAAAAATATACGTAAACTTCAAAAAATAATCAAGGTAAAATAAATGTCCCAATTATTGAACCAAAAATTAGGTGCTGGCGCTAGACTTCCGAAATTCAGCTTTTAGTAGATGGAATTTTTTCATGAATTTATTATACCTTATCTGTGTTATTGGGTGAAATCGCCCGGTTTAATGACAGCCGCCTCTGCCAGGCTATGGTTTTATTAAAAAAAAAAAACTGGAAAAGCGCGAGTCGAACTCGGACGTGCACTGAGGGTTCTGTACAAAATATAAATGGTTCAATTCCCGAATGGAGTCTTGAAGATTGTTCCGGATCGCAAAAAAACTTTTTTTTTTGTAATGTAACAAAAAATTTACTGTTTTCAGATTTACTTCTATACCCGTTCTAAGGAACTTGCTTAATGCCAATTTTCAGGTTTCTGGATGAAATTGTCCCTATGAATTTTTCCTTTGAGAATGTCGAAATATTCGTTTTTGCGACATTAACGGCCGTATTTTATGTATCATTAACTTAGAAGTTTAATTTTTTACAGCTTCAAGGTACCGCAGACTGGAGTATATGGTTTTAATTTTAACTCAATACCTCCACGCGTTCCCGAGATAAAAGGTCTGACATAAAGACAGACAGACAGCTAGTTAGACAACAAAGTGATCATAAAAGGGTTTCTGATTTTTTCTTTTCAGGTACGGAACCCTAAAAAATCGTTTATAATTATGGATACTGGGATACCTGTCCACATTTTTTGCAGGAAATACAATACCCTTTAAAATTTAGATTATTTTTGCCAACTCTACCTCTCTTGAGATTATGCGGACAGTATTTGAATATTTTGAACATACCCACATAAAAATGATTATACTACAAGCATTTTTACAAAATAAAACAAACATTTTAAAGTAATTATTAACTTACTGCAGTATTTGTCTGCAAAAATAATTCATTTTATGTGAAACTGTAATTTCAACTCATTAGAGTTCATACCGTTTGGTTCCGTGGCTTAGTATACACACTGCGTTATAGAGTAGGTATGCGAGTAGTATTTGCTTTGCCAAACGTTCTCGAGTTTCATATAGTCCCTCCGGGGAAACTAGAGTTTACAGAACCCCATACCAAACATTTATAAATTCAGAACAGCTAGCAGTAGTAAATCTAAGAACTTTGAAAACTGTTGCTGTATTGTCATGATTGTGAAGTTCTCTAGGTTGAGTTGACGCTGTATATAAATATGTATACCGACTAAATTATTTTCTAAACATTTTGCCTTTTTTAACTTATTTTATTATATTTCCATATTTGAATTACAAACCTCCTTTGTGGTAAAAAAAGTGTATCCCCCAGGAACCAGATTTTTAACACAACGGAGTACCACAAAGGAGTAGGTTTCGACACTGCTGGGTCCCACCAGCAGTGTCGAAGCCTACTTTGGCCATAGATTGTGCAAAAGAAAACTCCGGGTTTCTTGAACAAAGGCAAAGAAGGAACATAGGAGTGGGTTTTAGTCAGTAAAAGTCTGACACGCCCTAATGTGGTTGAAGTCATAGGATGATTTCCCACCTCAAAAAACTACACGCCGAACCAGTGTAAGTTTTATTAGATCCTAGGTTTTTTTTTTATGGTAGGTAAAATCATCCAATGACAAATCCCGCCCTTGGGCGGAGCGGGAAGTAGTGTCAGACTCTTACTGACTAAAAACCTACCCCGTTCCTTCGTAGCCTATCGTGCCGGGGCCGAGCATTCCTTTCGGAAATAAACCCATGACCCCAGTAGGCTTCGACCCTGCCTGCCTGCAGTTAGCAGGCTGGGCCTCTTCGGTGTGCTGACAGCTCCTTGAGGCGCGCGGGAATAGAACGCGCCGTCGACGACTTGGGCTCGGTCCGGTCGGTTACCGGACGATCGGACAGCGTGCTACCCATTGCACGCCGTTCGCAAGCCCGCGCCTACGGTGGCCGGAAATCGGGATCGGAATCCCGGCGGCGGCTGGGGCGAGCGCCCCGTTGCCTCTGCCTGATGCGGTCGGCCTCCGCCTTTGCTAGCATTACTGCTTCGCAGAAGGAGGCGACCGCCTGCCATCCCTCCTCACTACGGACCATGGCCTGAACCAAGGCCCGGCGAGAGAGATCGCTGCCGCCGATCGCCCCCACGAGGACACGGCGATGCTCCGCCCAGGCGGGGCACACCTCTACAGTGTGCTCCACCGTGTCCTCCGGATGTTCCGCACAGTGGCGACACCCGGGCGAATCCTCCGATTAGATCCTAGGTCAGGTTTTCGACATTCCAGTCTTCGTGACTATTCCTTCATAGTGAAGGAATAATGGTGATGAAATAAATAACCTACACAAATGAATGCTGAGTCATTACTGCTCCTGGATGGAATCATGATCATGCCAAAAGACGTCTTTTGCTGGACATGGGCCTTCAGTGTTGCCGTAACGACCGGTCCTGTGTGTCTCGTATCCTTTCCATTAACACGACCTTGATCAGGTGGTCCTACCACCTCCTGGGAGGCCTGCTTCATCGCTGCCCGTACACGGTCGCCACTACAGAATGGATTTGAAGTAATAACATATTTAACTGTAAATAAGACTACTGGGGCCATGGAGAATGTGAAATTGCAATCTGGGGACCTGGAATGAATGGCAAGAAGGAACAGGAGTGGGTTTTTAGTCAGAAAAAGTCTGACACTATCCTCCGCTCTGCCCAAGGACGGCAAGATGGCACTGGATGAATTTCTCACCGAAAAAAAATAAAAAATAAAAACAACAATCAAAATACAAGAACACTAAACTAAATACCAGGCATCACGAACTGAAACACGATTTTCATCCAACGAATTTCTCAAAAAGGTTTTTACGAAAACCTTTATTTTATTCTCTCAGCCATATTGTTTTCGGTACAGATACCGAGTGACGGGCTGCGACTGACGAGATTGCAATTACGTTTAGTTGAATTGGCATTTCATGTGTCTCTAACTATATAGTCAACACATTTGTAAGCAAGCATCTCTGTAACGAATGATTATACCGATTTACAGTTGTCAACAACAATAACGACTGTTATTAGCATTCATTTTTTTAAATCATTTGTTTTTTATCAGTGCACAAGCGCTAAAGTTCGCAGAGCCAATAGTTACAATATTACAACTTATCAAATGTAGAACGATGTATAAATAAGGAAAAATAGTTATAATTTTTTTAAATAATTATCAAATTTATGTATCTTGAACTACAGTATCCCATGGTCATCTCTTTGCTGCCAGTGGCTTAATTCAATTTCAATTTTTAATTAGTACGAGTATTTTTTTTTCTCACTACTTTTCTTCATGGTGCTCACATAATTGTAGCGACAAGAAATATGTAACCAAGATTATTGTAACACTTAAAATGATTTTAAAAGAATGTCCATGGAGTTTCTTGCACGTTCTTCTCCATAGATATCTACGTTTTGGAACGTGCAATTTAGCTTCACTTTTTTTGACTGACCGACATTTTGACTATTCAAAAGTGCCTGTAAATGGTCTATTTGAAATAAAGACTTTGATTTTGAATAATAATAATTTGTGATGAAGTTTTTACAGCAGGTTAGATCTTAGATCCTCAAAATTTTTATGAATTTTATTAAGTACTAGCTTCTGTCAGCCGTCGGTTTCTCTATAAAAACTTCCAACCCCCGTTTTACGCCCTTAGGGGTGAAGTTTTGTAAAATCCGTTCTTAGCGGACGTCTACACCCAAATTTTAAGTTGTAGGTGTTTTAGTTTCTGATATTTCGTGATTAATCAGTGAGTGGTATTTCGCTTATATAATATAGATTCACTATATTTCCTACTTCAGGAAAAACAATTCAACTTTAACTTATATATTTCCTTAGCTCGATCTGATTGCAAAAGCATATAAGATCAAACATTGCGAAAAATATTCGCGAATTACATACCTACCAAAACGTATGTACGTATTCTCTTAAATTAAGATCTCTCTTCCGTATTTTTGTACGTACTTTGTAGTGATGAGATTGTAATTACATTTCACAGAATTGGCACATCGTGTGTCCCTATAAAGCTATAGTGCGCACATTTGTTGCGACAGACATTTCTTTGATGGCAGAATGGCAGAGACAAATTTTATGAGATCAATTTATCAAACAGTCGATTGAAAGCGGCAAATTGTCCTCGCAGCGATCTTGTTATAGAAGACGTTTTATGTACCATTTATGATTAATATAAAGATTTATTGGTACATACGTGGTTTGTACGCTCTTTTTAAGATAAAACGTTCTCTCAAAGCCGCTATTGATCCAATAAATATCATATATGACAAAGACTGAGACTTTAGTTATGACGGTTCTATATAACTGTCTACAATAATAGATAAATATGACTATCGGATAAAGCTGTGTCTTAAAGTCGCGAGTGAGAAGTTCGAATGCTGAGTTTTGTCCCCGAACGCAGTGAGAGATTTATATAATAAACTTACAAGCACACTTTACAGTACATTTTAATTCACTTAATTTTTTTTTTTTTTTCAAAGCAATAGTTTTGTCGTTCTACATTCTAATTACATTATTTCCTAGGGAGCGCCCGTACTATATTAGATCCCTAGGGACCAAATGCTTTAGGTGAGAGTTGTATAACATACAGAAAGGCATTCCGCAGTGGTATAAAAATAATAATTGTATATCTCCAGATGGATTCACAAGGATCCCATGGATATGCCAGGGCAGTGAGATTATTAGAAAGAGTTAATTTCGCCCTAAAACGGAAAATATTAATAAAAGGAACACGGGTGAGTTTTAATCATTAAAAGTCTGATAGTTTCTCTCAATTCATCTAGAGCGGGATTAATTATTAAAATTGATGGTTTCCCCCAGAAAATAGGGTAAATATAAGTGTTATATTATTATATTCTGTCTGTTACTGGGTAAGTCAACTTTTAAATTGATTTTAGGAAGATAAAAATATTGTGTTATTATGTTACATCTAATTTTGCGGTTGTATGTTCAATTAATAGACATGCTTAATTTATACATATTAAATGAATAGACATGACAAAATTAAAATGAACGCACAAATAATGTGATGAGAAATAAAATTATTGTGAACAAAAAATACTTAATTTAAATAACAAACATTTTTGAGACACTGGTGCCCGAAATAGATAAAGAACACCTGATTTACGGGGCACCAGGGCCCCCAAGACTTACAAGTATACAAATTAGATTGAATAATGATTTTAAGTTTAAATGATAAGTATTGAATGTTAATGAGAAAAGACACAATTACTTAACCAAAAAATAAAGCAAAAATCCATGTATGATTGATGACTTACACTGTGTAAAACATTATATCCATGAGTATGGTATATTTTTGTGTAACTGATAGCTATAACCACGTAACTTTAACGGATTGGAATCAAAAGATTCTTATTTGCCTCATAATTTAGTGTTTTCAACCATTTACAAACAGTACGTTTGCATAAAAATTCAGTCACCAAACCAACCAATTGGTACACGTAGTACCAATTGCTTCATCTTTCACCACTATTCCAAATTCAAAGACCTATCTCATATTGCAGAAATACGAAGCCCGCCTCAAAAAATTGTAAATTCAACACGATATCGCAGAGCACTCAGTCCAGTTGATTCTCAAAAGGCGTCGCTACGGCAGTATATGGGTACATTCGTTGATTACAAGCAGGTACCTGTGTACCTAGTATAAACCCAGAATTCTCGAGAGCGTCGTAACCTGCATTTAAATTGTAAAGCAAACGGCACCGAATTGAACAGACAAACATAACGAACCTCGTGTTTCATGTGTTGAATTTGCGACCTGAATAGTCACAAGAACAACAGTGTTATTGTACATGTATTGCGTTACAATACGCAAAGAAGCTTTGGCTAGACACAAAAATTTGTCAAATGCGTGTTGGACTCACGCAACAAACTTATTTATGTAGGAAAGTATGTAACGACATCTATGTCATCACAAAGGAACTATCCTTAAAGTTCTCCACATGATTTGAATAGATACAAGTGCCTGAAATCATCTATCGGACTGTAGCCCACCAGACATAACACATGTCCGGTCGGAGAATCCTCCCTTTTCAACGGAGGTATATGGGACTTTACTCTCTCTTCCGCATACCTTCAAAAGTACTTCGATTCCTCAATCGAGTATCGACGATTTTTCCGAATCGCATAATGTTAATATTTTGTGATGTAACAACGGATTGTTGCCTGTAGTTGTGCTATAGGTGCTTTTCGCCAATTAGATCTACACAAAATACTCTATAGGTTTTGATATCCTTGCGAGGGTTAAAATGTGCACCTCAACGTAGTCATAAATGGCCTTACCTTTAGATTGGCTTAGAAATTATTATTTTTCACTTCTCGGCCTTAGTAGTTGAATATGGGGTACCTCCATACGTTCCTAAGAAAAAGAGTATAGACAAATGCTAAAGGTAGCTTTAACTTTTTTTCTTTTCTTTAACTTTTTCTAAGGTTTTATCAGTAAACAATGATCAAGACCTTTTAATGTAGCAGTACCAGTTAATGTAGGAGCTGTCTTCAACATATAGTTGGAAAAACAAGCGAGGCACATTGTTTTCTTTTTGTTATGGTAGAGACTAATAACATTTCCCTTTTCTTAGTGGCTAGTGCTCTTTTATCAGGGGAAGTTCCCTTTATTTCAGATTCTAAGGAGAACAGCAATGTTCCAGTTTGTAGGGTATGGGCGCAGGTGAAATTACAGAGCCATTAGACTTTTCACTTCGCCTCTGAGACGCAAAACGGTGGGTAAAGTCTTAAGAAATCAAGATTTATTAATCAACCTGATTATTTTGTGGCATTCTTTAAAGAAAACCTTTTATCAGAAATGATTATGATGTTTTTTTTTACCGTAGGCAGGAAAATGATTTTATATTACTATTTTCATATTATTATCATAAAGTATGAAAACCAGTGAAAATTCTCTCTTATTTTTCTCGTTTGTTAAAGTAAGTGGAAATGAATATTTTCGCTGGAAACACAATAGGATGGTAAACGTAATATTTTATCTAGAACTCGTGTTATTGAAATGTTATTTCTATGTAGATATAAATCAACCTTTAACGTCTAAAAATGATATATTCGACGATAAAAAGACATTTGTGAATACATTTGGGTTCATCTTGACATTTATTCAAAACACAGGTACAATGTGTTCAGTTCAGTTTTTCTTATAGACATTTATGTTGGTACCTATTCATTGAATTGAGGAAATCTAAACTTTGTCATTCCAATGTGCCTACATAGGTACTTCTACAATGTAGGTATTAGTTATAATAATAATAAACAATCTTCGTTTATTCTCTTCAATTTAATCTCTTCACAAAACAAGAACTTATGATAAAATATGTAACCGAAAATTCACACCCTTATACTTTCTACCACCACTACCCACCAAAAATATTATTTATTTAAAAAATAGCTAAAATCGATTCAGTAGCCGATTTTACTTTCAGGATGTGCGTTTATTATGTCACGTGTTGTATAGTTTATTTATTTATTTAAACTTTATGCAACTAAAGGTACAAAGGCGGACTTAATGCCTTAGGCATTCTCTACCAGTCAACCTAGGTTGGTGGAGAGACATATGGCAGGTGCATTCATTATTCACCAAGAGGACGCCAGCGTCTGCACACCTATTGTCTTTCTATTGTGTCTCTAATTACGCGATTCAAAAGGTTAAAAGTACACGTTATTAAAAACAAAATCACAAAACTACGAGTATATATAAATAAAATAATCATACATACATGTTTAATGTTATATATATGTATATATTTATGAACTAAAGGAAAGGGGTTTTTGAGACGGTTTTTGCTATTGGTTTAGAAAAAAAAATCGCAACTTCCACTTAAAGTCATACTGACTCGTACCATCGTGATATCGAGTGGAAATGAATTTCACTAATTGTGAATTATACTAATTTAATAATAAAACGTTAGATAGAGTTTGCAAATCCTATAATTATTATGTGACTGAATATCGTGATTTTATGCAACAATTCAAATGAATTTTGATCAAATCAAAAATCAATATACTTAATTTCGTTTATATAAATACTATTATAATATGATTAGTATCTAAATGCTAGAAAGTTTAAAAGTATGAGGTTAGCATAGTACCATCGAACAAGAATAAAATCAATATTGAGATTATCCATAAAAATCAATTACACTTTCTCCTTCGAATCTTCTGCAGCGGTTTTCACTGGACGATAAAAAAGTGTCGAACTCATGAATATTCCATTATTACTTGATTTGAATTTTATTTGCGTTTCCTTACTGATCGGGACTGTAACAAGGGGCTATTTGGAAAGGCCTTGACCTCAAACCATGGTTTTAAATCTCCTAGCGTTTTAGTTCCAAAGTCTTCATTAATAATTTTAAAGTCAGTTTTATTCAATCAGATGAGATAAATGCCCGCTAATAAATAAGTCGTCGGCTTGCGGACGATGAGGAATGAGTAGCACACCGTCCGGCCGTCTGATAACCGTTCGGAACGAGACCGGGTCATCGACGGCGTGTACAACGTACGCCTCAAAGAGATGTGAGCTAAACCGTAGGCGAAGCCTACTGGAGCACGTGAGTCGACTTTTGAAAGGAAATCCTGTGGTCCTATACAACTGCAGGAACATACAGGGGTGGTTATAGTCAGTAATTGTCGGACACGCTCCTGACATAGAGCGTGAGAAGTCATTGAATGATTTCCCAACCTTGAAAAAAAAGGGTTGTTATATAATGTAAGAATGTGACCTGAAAATAACCGTAACCGCCGAACGGACCTGTGCGTCTCGCATCCATCGGAAACCCACAACCGTCACCAGCTTATCGATCCATCTTGCTTCTTCTTGGTTGATCATCTTCTTCTTCTTGGTTGATCATCTTCTTCTTCTTCTTGGTCTATCAATGTTGCGTCTACTGGTACGCAGTCGCGTACCGGTAGACGCAAAGTCGCGAAAACAATGTACCCTGCCCACAGCTACTTCAGCTTTGGGCACGCCTTAATTATGGCGGTAAGGCCCCTCTTTGAGGCGTGGCTGGAAAGACCTCACGGCGTCCTAACCTTCCGCATGACCCAGGTTCTCACCGGACACGGTAAGTTCGGGAGGTTCCTGTTCCGGATTCGTGCGGAACCGACGCCCGGGTGCCACCACTGCGTGGACTGCCCGGAGGACACGGTGGAGCACACGGTCGAAGTGTGCCCCGCTTGGGCAGAGCATCGCCGTGTTCTCGTGAGTGCGATCGGCAGCGGCGATCTCTCGCGCCAGGCCCTGGTACGGGCCATGGTCCGAAGCGAGGAGGGATGGCAGGCGGTCGCCTCCTTCTGCGAAGCAGTAATGCTAGCAAAGGAGGAGGCCGCACGCGAGAGGCAACGGCCCACAAGGCCCAGCCGCCGCGGGGATTCCGATTCCGATCCTGATTTCCAGCCAACGTAGACGCGGGCTTGCGGACGGCGAGCTATGGGTAGCTCGCTGTCCGACCGTCCGGTAAACATCCGGACCAAGCCCAGGTCGTCAACGGCGCGCACTGTTCCCGCGCGCCTCAAGGAGTTGTCAGCAAACCGTAGAGACCCAGCCTGCTAGCTGCAGGCAGGCAGGGTCGAAGCCTACTGGGGCCAAGGGTTTGCTTCCGAAAGGAAAGCCCGGCCCTGGTATCTAAGGCCACGAAGGAACGGGGTGGGTTTTTAGTCAGTAAGAGTCTGACACTATCTCCCGCTCCGCCCAAGGGTGGGAGATGTCATTGGATGATTTTACCCACCACCAAAAAAAACAAAAAAAAAAAAAGCTACTTCAGCTTAGTAGTTTCTTGGGCTATGTCAGTAACTTTGGTAATACTGTGAATGTAATTATAAATTCATAGAGTCTGTCAAACAACTTGGAATTTTTTGAAGGACATAAAAAATCTGTTGCAGCTGACAACACGAATGTTATATATCATTTAAATGGCTATGGCCAGGATGAAACAATTTGATACTTTTATATTATTTATCCTACTTTTGTTATAAAAAATATTATAAAAGAGACCGAAATATATTCTAAATTAAAATCTTTTGCATTTTTTAAAATCTTAATCATTAAAAAAAGTACCTAAATACGATACTTTTTAAAAGGTTTTATCAGTAAACAATGATCAAGACCTTTTAATCAGCCTTGATTATTCAACCAGTGTTGACTACATCAGATTTTGCATTGTACCCTAATAATAAACCCAGTTGTTTGATTTTTTAGACAGACTCTAATTCGATCATGCTAGGAAACGAACCTGGGGGCCGACCACAAGCTCTTATAGCAGTATTGTTTTAATCTTACTTATGTTATTCGTACCATGTGGCCTTCAAAACAATCTTATTACAATATTTAAACAAGAATGTTTTCTTAGCGATTTTGTGACGTCACTGTATATAAACTTCATTCAATTCAGACTATAAGGCGATTTTTGACCGCTAGCAGTATTGTTTTTACGTCAAATTAGCAGGCTTAAAAAAGTTGCTCGAACGCAGCGGATTTATTATTGTTTTCCAAATATATACTATTTAAATTGTTTTTCGTGACATATAAAGTATTTAAAACTTATTTCGATGCCCAAACGTGTCGTGTTAATTGTTTTTAGTACCTATGTGGGTTGTTAATTTATTATTGTATTCTAGATGGGGAACATATATGAAATTTTTGAGTTTTTGGTACCAGATAACACCGAATTCAATAGTGCACGAACAATAAGTTACGTATTTCACTGGAAAACACTGTTTAACTTTACCTTGATTCCATGATGTTCATGTACAATAAGTTTCAAGCATAGTTCATTATCCGCTTCGAATACCAAACACTAACACTAACATTAACTAGATTACTCTAAAAAGCACTTGAAAACTATTTTAATTAAAAAATCAAAATCGTTCGCACTAAACAAAAATATAAACACTGATAAGAATTTTGTTAATGTAAACAAACGTTCCGAATTCAGAATGTTACGATTCACACTAACATGCAACTAAATTATGTCGACGTTGTCGCTCGCAGCTTTTTTGGTTTTTCTACTTTATTAATGTAAAATCTTGAAAGTTATTACGTCCTTTATATGAAAGTTACATAGATCCTTTTAAAAATATATTTTAACAAGGCATCTTTTAAGTTAAATTTATTCTATTAGTTCACGATGAACTTTGATGTAGCGATTCGAACAACAAACATCTGAAAGAGACAACGCAATACAGATCAGTATAGCGCGTATCTTTTCTGTTTTAGCAGGGAATAGACAAAATCTTTAAATCGTTCATTCTTTCCCAGCTCTTAGCAGGAATACAATCGTACTGAGCGATTAAGCTTATGGTACAAAATGAAGTAATATTACTTTAAGATTGAAACAAAACTCTCCTGCAATAAGATTGTTTTCTCAAAGTTTATGGTCGGCCCCTTAGTCCTTGTTCTTCAATAATCTTTGAACAGTAAGAATATTGAATTATAATATATTTCCAACTAAAAGGTTTTACTTCCGTATGATAAACAGACGTCCTCTTTGATGAAATTGAACCGTATTTGACAGATAACCATAATCAAATACCTTGGACGACTATTTACAATTCGACCACTGACCTTTACCCTCATTTTCCGCGGGTTGACAAGAAGTTAATGCATTTTTTCCTTTTTTCTTTTACTCCAGATGGACGAGGCTTTCGAATAGTTCGAATTTCAACGATAAAGTTAAAATGAAATGGCTCACAGCAAATAGTTGACGCGATGAAAGTTGGTACCTAAGGTACTTACAATTTTACTACAGACGATAAGAATAATATGGAATGTGTACCTAGTACCGAGTACGTTTCATTTTATGTTCGTCTACATTATATTAGCCTATAATTTTCATTTTATATACATTCAGAATGTTATTAGATATCGTAAAAGTATTACAAATGTACATTCTAATGCCGTACGTGATAGTCACTTGATATTTTTCGCGAAAATTATGTGTGAGATGTTTTTAAAGTAGGAATTTATCAATGCAGCATTACATATTTTTTCAAAAGGTTATTGAAATATTTTCTGTGTGCATTGAAATAAAAATCACATTACTAATTATAGTAAATGATTACAATTAAAAATTTCACTGGGGCCGATTGGAATAACGATTTTATACAAATAAAAAAAAATAAAAACGTTGCCGAATAATTCAAATACCACGGTCTAAAATCATGTGCCATCCATGATGCACGATTATGCATTGATGTCTGAGACGCGTGATTTATCGATAAATATGGTATAATAACATTAGACTCTTGAAGGTTTTATTTTTGTTTATGTAATTATATTAACACATATGTAATTTAATTTGAAAAGAATTACAAATATTTAAGACAAAAACGTAGGTTTGTTTTGATGTACCAAAAACAATTTAGAAAGGTTTCTTTGCGGATAAAAGATAAACTTCTTTCCTTTTCCGACAATGACACACAATAACATGGCTTGAAAAGGATTGCGTGAAAATGGAATTTTTGCACTCGCGTGTCTGTCAGTGCCTTAAATCCGTTAGAGAAAATATATACCCACACACTTCGGTATACATAGACAACGATATACTCTGTATACAGTTTGTATGGTCGAGGAAAAAGTGTCTACTAATACATTTCTGCACAATAAAATGATGGCGGAGAAAATCTCGTTAATTAATTTAAATGTCAGACGAGATTGTTTTTCACCTTATTTTTTATTATTTTATTTATAAATCATTTGTGCTTTTTATTTCCTTTTTTATTTACTTTATTTAAATCTTTTGTCACTCTGTACCTTTCGGCGTTTGTATGTCGACACCGCTGCACCGCCACCGGCCTTCGCTGAAAACCAATCAATCAGCTTTATGCTGAGCGTTAGGCCATTTTGCGCGGATGTGACGCATATGCGACCTTATAATATTTAGTATTAAGATTTAACTGGCTTGATTGATAATTTCTCACAAACATTTGTACGCCCTGTGGCATAACATAGCGCTCTCTTTATTACTTTGTTACACCATCATTATTGTACTTATGTTAAACGAATGAATAAGTGACTATATGACTTATTATAATGATTATGTTTGTTACTTAGTTTTAAATTTGAGTCATTTCGGGTAAATAAACTGTTTTTCTTTCTTTTCATTGGTTGAAAATGGAGTTTATTTTTTATTACGCAATTTATTTCAAACATTATACAATAAAAAGATATACTACATTGCACTTTTCTAAGTTTAACCAGGACTTTGCCGATACCCAGTGCGTCGGAAAGCACGAAAATCCGTTGATTGATCCCGGTAGTCATTTGTAGATCTTTGACAGACTTTACATATAGTCAGAAGCCAGAAAGTTTGACCGTCAGTCTATCCAAGGAGTATTGTTTGTGATAGGAACACCAGGGGTATTCAGCCGCATCCAGATAGGCTGAAAGCCGATTCCAAGCTAGTTGGGAAAAGGTGTGGGAAATGATGTTGAATTTATTTAAAACATTTTTTTTATAATTATATTTTATTTAGATAACAGTTTTTATAAAAAAAAAAAAGAAATATTTATTTTTTATATGACACACATCATTCATCACACACAATGTAGAAACAACATGCAGACATTTGAAAATATATTTAAAAAAAAGAAAATGTGTGTCATATACCGTGTAATGTGTATAATGTGTGTGAATAACCGGTGTTAAAAATTTTTGCTCTTATTTAAAAACAAATTAAAAATTGAATTTATAATTAATGAACTATTTAATGTATACATATACATGTTAATATAGCATACCTACCAGTACAGTGTTATCTCCTAGAAATAACTTCTCTAAACAACCAAATCAACAATTTGTGAACATGGAAGCACTCAGGATCTCACTGACTGAAATGATGACACTTTTCGAAGATAGAATGTCAAACTTTGAGGCAGAGTTGCATAAGAATCCTTCAAGCTCTTCAAGCAGCACTGACACTTTGGTGGAGGACTTTTCATCTTTCAAAAAGTTTATTCTGGGGGCACTGGGTTGTCTACAGAAACAGATGGATGTGCTGGCACTTGGGCTGGATAACCTGGAGATGCGTGGACGGCGGAAGATGGTGTTGCTTCATGGTGTCACGGAGCAGGCTAAAGAGGATACAGCGCAGGTAGTTGCTGAAGTGGTGAGGTGTCACCTGAAGCTTACAGACTTCACAATTGCGGATATAAGGCGGTGCCATCGGATGGGGAGACAGACAGGTGCCAGCAAGCCCAGGCCTATACTTTGTAAGCTGCGGGATGTGAATCTGAGAGACAGCATCTGGTTTGCCAAGACAAGATTGAAGGGCACTGGCATAACGGTGTCTGAGTTTTTGACAAAATCGCGGCATGTACTGTTCATGTCTGCGCGTGAAAAGCTTGGCGTAAGCAATTGCTGGACGAAGCAGGGCCTTGTTTATGTTCTCGGCTCCGACGGTTCCCGGCATCGAGTCCAGTCTCTGGATGACCTCAGCAAAATCGAGCCGGTCTGTGATAAGGTCTTGTCGCCCGTTGCATCGGCCCTGTCGTCATCGCCGTCCCCATCACCAGCACCTAAGAAGGCCCGACGTGCTGCTGCGAGGAAGAACTGATTTTTGCACATAATTTACTAACACCGTCCGGGTAACGTTATTTAGTTTATATCATGTATAACTCGGTATACCCTCTCATGCAGTACTTTAATTCCACTACCCTTTATGTTTCGTGGAGTATTTTTAGTTTTGTTTTAAAGTTTTGTTAGTCTCTTCAGTTCTGTCAACAAACCATTCCGTATTTCGGTGTCATTTTTGTGTCATGTGAATGACATTTACATTTCGTTCAGAAATTAGTTCAGACAGTATATTTTATACTCTAAGAACAGTATGCCCAGTATATTTTGTAAATACATTTAATATCTTTCTGTTGCCCGCAGGAGAAAGTAAATCTTTTTTTTTTTGTTGTTTGAAAGTTTAAAAAGCCTGATTATTAATGTAAGCACTCAACTGGCAGGTGGATTTATTTAATTGCCCTTATATATTATTTTATTTTATTTTTTATTTTATTTTTTACACAAAGTATTTATCTATTTATTTATTAGTATAATTTTATTATTGATGTCTATAATCAATGACAGTGACACTGAAAGTCTTGTGTCGCTTTGTAGTAATGATAGCTTTGTTAGTTTACCGTCTCTTGCTGACACACTTGAGTCTCATTTTTCTGATGTACCTAAGAATTTTAATGTAGTCCATATAAATGCCCAAAGTGTTCCGGCTCATTATTCTGACATGCTAGCTACTTTTGACTGTAAGAACATCCACGCCATCCTTATTTCAGAGTCTTGGCTAAAACCATGTCTCCCTTCAACTTCCTATTCCTTACCAGGTTTCCAACTAATAAGAAATGACCGTGCGCGCGGTGGCGGGGGTGGTGTTGCCATATACCTTCGTCCGCAAATTCCTTTTTCAATTGTCGATATGTCAGCACAACCTCCTCCGCAGGACGCGGGTGAGCATCTCTTTTTGGAAGTAAACCTGAATCATGTGAAAGTTCTTCTAGGTGTTTATTATAGCCCTTCGTCTCGTGTAAATTTCTTTTCATCCTTTGATAAAATCCTTGAAAATCTTACCCCCTCTTACAGTCATACAATCATCATGGGGGATTTCAATACTTGTCTACTGAAAAATGATTCTCGCTCTTCCCTACTTCAATCAATATTTCAGTCATCAAACCTGTCCATTCTTCCATCAAGTGCCACACACCACTTTCCAAACTGTAATCCCTCACTTTTGGACCTAGCCATTATCTCCTCTCCCCAACATGTCAGCAAGCATGGCCAATGCGCAGCTGACATGTTTTCCTATCACGATTTAATATACCTCTCTTACAAGGTTCGTCCACCTAAACTCAAACCTAAAACTCTCCTACTACGCAATTTTAGTGCTATGAATGTTGAAAATCTCCTTAGGGATGCCAGCAGCATCGATTGGGCCCCTCTCATAAATACTGAGTCAATCGATGATAAAGTAAACCTGCTCACGGATAATCTGGTTCAGCTGTACGATATTCATGCTCCCATCCGTACAGTGAGGCTCAAGCATCTTCCAGCGCCATGGCTAACGGAGGACGTAAGAGCTGTCATGCACGAGAAGGCACGGTGTAAAGCGAAATTTAAATGTCGGCCCTCACCAACAAACCGTGAGCTTTATGTCAAAGCACGCAATCGCAGCAATAGAGTGTGTAGGGATGCACTACGCCATCATGTTCATGATTCTGTTGAGAACGGTGATCCAGCTAAAGTCTGGAAATTTCTGAAATCCATGGGAGTTGGAAAATCACGCCAAGAGTCAATTCCTAAAGACTTAGACTTAGATCTACTGAATCAACACTTCTCATCTTCGTCCTACTATAATGGGACCACTAAGGCAGCTACATTAAATTACCTTTCGAACCTTCCAACTCCGGATCATTCACCATTTAATTTTAGTCAATTCTCTGATTGTGATGTTAAGAAGAGCATAGTTTCAATCGCGTCGAACGCAGTTGGCAGTGATTGTGTCAGTCGGAAGATGATTCTCCCTGTCCTCGACGAAATCCTTCCTATACTGTGTCATATCCTTAACTATTCCATTTCCAAAGGCGTCTTTCCATCAACATGGAAAGAGGCCAAAATTATTCCTTTGCCCAAAAAATCAAATCCTACTTCCTTTTCAGAATATCGACCAATCTCCATCCTGCCTTTCCTCTCTAAAGTCCTAGAACGCCTTGTCCACAATCAGCTTAGCGCTTTTCTTTGCAAGAATAGTCTGCTGAATCCATTCCAATCCGGTTTTCGTCCAGGTCATAGCACCACTACAGCCCTAGTAAACATTTCTGATGACATAAGACTAGGTATGGATAAAGGAAATATGACGGTACTCTGCTTGCTAGATTTTAGCAACGCCTTCAACACCGTCGATTTCGATATCCTGCTCGCCATTCTTTGCTCTCTTAACATATCTCCAACGGTGATTGACTGGTTTCGTAGTTACCTGTATGGCCGCCGGCAACGTATTTCCATAGATGAGTCTTGTTCTTCTTGGTGTTATACTTCTGCCGGTGTACCTCAGGGTGGCGTCTTATCTCCTTTACTCTTCGCAATATTTATAAATTCTATTTCCAAAAAACTTCTTTCCTCCTACCACCTCTATGCTGATGATTTGCAAATTTACAGACAATCTCCCCTTACGGATTTGGATGCTGCTATTAACATCATTAACCAGGACTTGTCCTCAATCTGTGAGTGGAGTGAGGCACACGGACTAAGGGTAAATCCATCGAAGACTCAAGTCATTGTTATTGGCAGCTCTAGGTTGATGCCCTAGGTAAACTGGTCCCAGCTTCCTCAGGTTTTATTCAACGGCACTGCTATTTCAATAAGCGAGAAAGTTAAGAACTTAGGGGTTTGGATAGACAAACATCTTTCTTGGGGTCCCCAATTACAAGAAGTAAGTCGCAAAATATTTGCTTCTGCCAAGTCCCTGAGACGGTTGCGTAACTTTCTGCCAACTGCCACTAAAATTGCTCTTGCTCAGTCCCTTTTACTCTCCATCCTTGATTACGCTGATGTCAGTTATCTCGATCTCACTGAGGCACAATTAGATAAACTTGAGCGACTTCAAAATGTTTGCATACGATTTATATTTGGCTTGCGCAAGTATGATCATATTTCCGATTTTCGTACAAAACTCAAGTGGCTTCCAATACGTCTTCGCCGGAACTTACACATATTGTCTCTGCTCTACAGTGTTCTGTTCAATCCTAAAACCCCCGCTTATCTTAAAGAACGTTTCATGTTCCTTCATGACTCACATACTAGATATCTTAGGTCATCGGAAAACTTGGGGCTAGAGATGCCTAGCCACTCCACCAATTTTTATGGCAAGTCCTTTACAGTACAAGCGGTGCGGCTGTGGAATGCTTTACCCGTGTCGATAAGGCAAGCTCAAACACTTACTATTTTTAAAAATATGGTTAAGGATCACTACCTCTCCTCTTGAACATCATTAAGTAAATTATTTCGCTGCTTTTATTCATATATATATATATATATTATATTGATTATACTACATGTATTTTTATTAATTATGTATTGTATATATGTAAATAGTACACCACAAACTACCTGCGTATCTTTTTCTCCGCCAAATCCATCCAAAGGTTGTCTGTAAAAAATCGCTTTTAGCGATAAGACCGCCCATTGTGACACCCTATTAATTTTAAGTTCCTATTGTAATTTTATCTTTGGTGTACAATAAAGAATATATCTATCTATCTATCTATACAATAAAATGTATTGAAAAACGAAAAAATAATTATAATAAGCGGCGTTGTCGCATTTCGAGATCAATTTCGGGCAACCTGCAACGGATAGAAGAAGATAAAAAATAGCATAAATAATACATTATTTACGTGCATCGTTGAAATCTAAAATTGTAAGTTTTCAAGCACCGATACTAGCTACTTCATCACCAAAGGAAAAGTTTAAAGTGGCCCCAAGACGAAGCACTGGTATCGCTTTAATATGAAATGAAACGGTACATCGTACACCAAACACAATTTATGTTGCAAGACTAAAAACAAACATCAGAAATCTTCCGCGAAAGTATGTTTATTCAGAAATCTTCCGCAAAAGTATGTTTATTCTTCAATTTCCTGTATACATATCAATCACATTATATACATTACACAAAAACATTTACTTATTAATGTATACACTAAAGGCTACTCCTAACTAAAATATGGCGTCAAGAAATTGCTCCGCATCGCTGTCGACTGGAAGTGTGCCCAAAGGGCTGGCGGCATTGCCACGTTGTATGGCAATGCTTAATCTCTGACCGAGGTGAAAGCCAGCCCTTGGGTCACGCGAAGTGTCAACTAAGCGTTTGGAAAGTTCTACATGTTTTCTAGCAAACCTGATTGATTGATGTTTGGCTGATAATTCGACGAAAAACTCCTCCACACCGCCGTCGACTGGTAATGTGTCCAAAAGACTTACGGCATTGCCACGCTGTATGGCAATGTTTATCCTCTGTCCAAGGTAAAAGCCAGTCTTAGGTTCACTATCACTGCGGAATCCCAGACAGTCATGGCTATCGGGATAGTGCGGGGATACTGCCCAGTACCCCGCGAAGCGGCGAGCCTTCTTGCCGGCCTGCCGCCATAGGACTCGGAGGCAACAGTTCGTACAAATATGCACGATCTGCTCATGGTGAAAATCTGATGTCACGACTTGTCTCGGAAGCCATAGGGAGGAGTACGAAAATGATAGCCGTGGTTTTAGTAAGTAAAAAAAAACCCCTTGGTTTGCGCGAAGTGTGAAGAAGACATTTCGTTAGATCTTTACCTATTTAATTTGTGAGCACTCGGACCTCAGTATCCGAGAGTTTCAACTCCAAACGGTTCGAAAATATAACTTCTAGCGACGTTATTATATTTCCGCTGCTTGAGTTTTTCCGCAGCCGCAGCAACAACACCAGCACAGCACGGCGAGCTTAGAAGATAGGATGGCGCAAGAATATCGACACAAGTTACACATAAGTTATATACAGCTGTTCTTATAATAATGTATACAACATTAAAACATATCTTCTCATATATAAAAATTAATAGCTGTTCGTTAGTCTCGCTAAAACTCGAGAACAGCTGGACCGATTTGGCCAATTTTGGTCTTGAAATATTCATAATGGTCCAGGAAAGGTTTAATCGGTGAGAAAATATGGGAAAATTCACGACGCATTTTACGCGGTTTGCCGGGTTACATAGTTATCTATAAATATTGTATCACATCTTTCAACTGCGACGCATGTGCAAGATTTAGTACGGATCCACAGTTAGTGTTTGTTTTAAAGGATGTATATTTTTTATAAATAATAAAGACTTTTTCTGCTCTAGGGTGGAGCAAGAGCAAGTCAGACTTGTCCTGCATTGTCCAGCCCTTTGCGTTCTAGGATTATTGTTTTCTTTCGAAAAAAAAAAAACCAATGGCCCTAGCGGGCATCCGATCACGGTTTTGCTGATATCTTCTTCAAGCTCACATGGAACGCCATGCGCTGTAGAGGACTCAGACTCGTCCCTTATGAGACGACTGGACGACGAGCTACCCATTGCTCGTCCTCTACAAGCCTGCGCCAATGATGGTCGGGGATCGACCTGTGACTCCCAATGCCCAAATAGGCAT
Organism: Leucania comma; assembly: GCA_958295575.1. Classification (NCBI taxonomy): domain Eukaryota; kingdom Metazoa; phylum Arthropoda; class Insecta; order Lepidoptera; family Noctuidae; genus Leucania; species Leucania comma. The sequence goes on from OY282470.1 coordinate 11,008,957, forward strand.
TATGTAATTGTATTATTATAATACCCTCGTACGTATTATAATATTACAATTACATAATGCTGGAAGTAGCAGGTAGCGTAAAACAGCACGTCGCATACACCGTAAACAATTTAAGTGCAGCACAAAAACAAACATCAGAAATCGACCGCAAAATGTTCTACATGTTTACTAGTGAACCTAATTAAAACTTGAGCCAATGAAGCTGACTTATTCGACCAATAAACCGGCTGTTATATAGTTAAAATACCTCTTCATTCCGACTATCACTTTTCGCGTACTTAGTACTAAAGTTTTCACTTGGAAGCCGGTAAAGTTAGCGCCATAGCGGCATTTCCTGGCTAATTAAGGAGCAGCTAGCTACTGCATTGTAACGCGCATCTTTTGCTCGGTTGAGTGGAATAAACTTTGTATTTCGTATTATTCTATGCTGCGGTGCCTGACGATTATTGTTAGACTGAAGATCGTTATGAACGACTTTGTTTCAATCTTCGACTTGAGTATAATTTGCTACCGTCGACTATGTCGTATGAATGTTGTGTATAAAAGCGGATTACTAATGTATTTGGTGACTGTACTAATAAGTTCTTGACACACATCATTCACAAAAGAACACAAAGTTCAACTAAAAGAACACGGGTGGGTTGTAGGTGGTAATAGTCTGACACTCCCTCCCACTCCATCTAGTGGTAGAAGTTAGTTAATAATTTTATCATAAAAAATAGAGTAGCTATACGAGTTCTGAAAGAATTTCCTAGAATAGCTTTTGCTATTTTCTTCAAAGAAACGTTTGGTTGTGTAAATAGAGGAGTAGTGTAGTTGAAGTATTTTCAATTTACGATTTTTTTATATATATAACAGGTTTCTAGACGGATTCTAGCGAATCTGAAAACCTACGTACAAAACTGTAAGTGGAAGCAGTGTAAAACCAATCAATTTCAAGTCAATCACTAAAATAGCAATATTATGTACAATCTACACCAGAATTATGAATAAGTAATATTGTTTTGATTTTTGTTTCTCTCTAAAGGCTTTGTTGATACTTACCACTGGATAAGCATTACCATAAAGCGTGGTGACGCCACCAGTTTTTTGGGCAAAAATAAAACCAGTTTTTTGGGCACATTCACAGATATGTCAAACAGAAAAACATATCTGTGGGCACATTACATTTGAGAATTGTAACAGTTTAAAACCTAATGATACATGTTACTCGTATTATATAGGGTGACTGATAAATTAGTGATCGATACTTAAACACGCAATATTGTAGTCATTATAATAAACAACTATTATAACGAACAAACTCGAAAAAAATCTACTGGTCAGTACATTTATGTTCGCCTTTTAACTGGTCAAAATGTACTGAACTTGGCTGATTTTTTTTCGCGATTTCAAGTTTGGTCCCATAGTAAAAGTTATTTGTTATCATAACTACAAACACGTGTTTAAGTATTGGCCACTAATTACCAGTCACTCGTAAACCAATTATACAATATTACATTATGCGATAGACACAGCATGAATAAATAATATTAAAAAACTAAATAGATGTTTAAAATAAAGTGCTGTTAAAAACTTACTAGATACACTTAATTCTCAAGTATAGTAGTTACTTATTTTTGGTGAAATTCTGTGCAATATATAACTATACGTTTATCATAATTATTGAGAAGCCTAGTCTTGGGATTGGGGAGTTAGACCTTGGAACAGTTGTTTTAACTGGATGGCGTGGATACTGGTGAACTTGATATCGATGCGGAGGTGTTATTCGACACCTTATTTTAGATTTTTGGGAATAATTAAGTATTTTCAAACAAGGCACAGCCGTCATCAATAAGGTTTTCTGGTGGAGAATCTACGGCGTAGAATTAAAATAATTCCTATGGGATTAACCGGAAAAGCAAACCTGCGGGAAAAAGTGTATTCTAAATATTAAACAGAACAACACTTTTATTCACCAAACAAAGGCCAATAAAATGTTCAATCTCTACTATCGCTTCTAGTACAAATCTAAAACAAAACACTAACAAGAAAAAGTATCCAATAAAAGAACAATTCTCACGAATACATCCCCGATTGCGGGTTAACTTTCTACCGACCAATTCCGTATCGCCTCTTTCGAGCGAGGAAGCGAAGTAGCGAAGTTGGGAGTCATTAACTTCACTTAAGTTCGTTACTCGACTCCGTAGATGCAAGATGGTGGTTCACCAGCCAGCTGCGTTCAAAATGTACGAAATAGGATAATGAGGAACTTGGTCTGTTTTGAGGGGCGCTTAGACAGAACGGACATGAAGAGAGCTGGTGGACCCAGAATCACATAAATGTATTTTTCTCCTTCATGTTTAGACGTTTAACGGACTTGAAAGAAAATGGGCAATGGGCACAAGGATAGTCCATATTATTTTGGAATAGAGCATAAGATACCTTTTATCGCGTGACTATGTTGGGGTAATTTTCTACTTCTCTCAAGCATAACCACTTGCAGAAGCTTAGTTAAATAAAATTATTTCAAACTAGCTTATGCCAACGGCTTTGCCTACGTGTAAAAGATATAGGTATAGCCTATGTTACTTAGAGATACAGTACCTAGTCCTTTACTGGTGAAAACATTTTGAAATTCGGAGTAGTTCTTCATTACAAAACAAGAATATGAATAATCTAATAATACAAATTGCTTCTCTTTACAATATTAATAAAGATTAGACAAGAGGTAATCTTATATTGGTTTTGTTTATACTTATATTGGTTTTGATAGTGGTCACACTAATAAAGAAGAAACTGTATGTACAAATATGTGTGTTTAATTTTTCTTCGTGCTCATACGGCTGAAGGAATATGGCGTTGGCGCACGGGTAGATCATTTTGTCCTGGAAAAGTACATTGGACACTTTTTATCTACTTTCACGAGGGCGAAGCTGCTAGCAAAAGTTGACCTAAATAACGACAAACTTATTCAACTATAATTTGAACATCACTTACAAAATATGTTTGGATTGTATTTGTATATCCATTTATACCCGTATACGAGGGGGATGTTATGATATAATTAACCTTTAACCCTATGAAATAACTGTATTTAAGTAAATATTATTATGTACTAAACAAACGAGTACTCAGGTTTGCTTCGTAAAGAATAAACAACTGAGCGCTCTTGGAGTAGAATATCCTTCTAAGAATTGGTTTAGAAATGTATGAACAGAGAGTACCGTAAGTAAAACCTCTGACGTATGAGAGATACAACATATATTCTATCCGTATAAAAGAGATTTACTTAAAATTGAGTTCCAATTTTTAAATACTATTTGATAAGTATATTTAGATATGATTTCGAATCTTGTTCAGTTCCTTTTTATGCATAAATTAAATAATAACGATTATAATTTAGTTGTTTTTAAGGCTAGAGTGAATAGGCTTTTAATAAACTAGTGCGCCTCACCATCAACGATTGCAACACTGCCTACCATTAGATGAGATTGCAGTCAAGCACTATATTTCACCTAGACCTAGGTCTTAACACCACAAGACTGACATTCGAAAAATATTTGTCCAAACCAGCCCTGTTTGCTAACCCTCTCATTATTTGCTTTTGTTTTGGAAATCTTGTTAAAAACATATTTGTTTTTTGAAGCGTAGTGAGTTAATTAAACTTGGCAGCTTTGGAGTGGTATTTTTTAAGTTTCTGGATAACTTTTAAAGACAAAAACTTGTACATTTTGTGTTTAACAGGCCAAGGTTTTTGAAAGCTGGGTAGGTACCTACTGTTTTATGTAGAATGAAAGGCTCCCAGTGATAATGAATATTGAAAATGGTGCGTTAGGACCTGACGCGTATTTTTAGAAGGTGGCTCCCTGGAGACAGTGAATAGTAGACTATATTTTTGATGCTGGTGAGTTCCTTTTAATAAATAAATAATGAAACTGTTTTATGGCAGTTTGGCATTTTTTCCGATGGGAAACCTCATTGGGTTCACATTTTGTTTTATTATTTAGTGGCTTCTGGCTTTTACTGACTGCTTTGCTCTCGTAAAAGTGGACCTGAAATAATTACAAGGAAACTTACTCCTGGGATTATTGCGACCTATTCTAAGACATGATTTGACGGTGTACAAAATTTCATCCAAATATCAAATCCAAGTTTTCAATAAAAAAAAAAATTTCATAGCAAGCTAATTATAGCGCAGTCTATTTCTATATAATAATTAATACTCATAAGACCATTCCAAAAAGTTCAAACAAGATTATCTTATTAAGCTATCTTCCAGCTTCCATCATCAAATCCTGGTTACTATCTAGCACCAAATTGCTCGTCAAGACGTATCAAACGAGGCCAAACTCGATGGCGTTCTGTGGTTTAACTGCAGAGCCACTTCTTAAGGCCACCTACCACCGAGTTCCTTCATCAAATCAGCTCAATGTCATTGTAATTTTGTACTATCATCTGATTTACACATACATGGAAAATTTCAGCTCAATCGGTAACTGGAAAATGGATCAAAGTTAATTTGATCCTAGTAGTAGTGAAACTAATTAAAAGCTTGTAAAACATTAACCGTTATAATATTTTGGATAACATATAAATAAACACAGACAAAATTGATTTTTTTCAGCAGCAATAATGCAGTTTTACTTACATGACTAACTACAAATGCTTCAAAACGTACCTTCTATAACGATAACAACAGTAGATCCGTCACAAACAAGCTATAAGTACACCTTTTTTTTTGATGCTGAATACATTAAATGATTACTCTGGCGGTGGAGCGAGAAGTAGTCTCAGATTAACTGACTAAAACTCACCTTTTTTAGGTGGGATAAATCGTCTAATGACGTCTCCCGCTCTAGGGCGGAGCGGAGTGCGTGTCAGATTTTTACTGCCTAAAACCCCCCTTACGGTTTTTCTGACATCTTTTTTTGGCGCGCGTGGAACTCTCCGCGCCGTCAACGACTTGGACTCGGTCCGGATGCTTACCGGACGGCTGGACAGTGAGCTGACCCACTGCTCGCCGACCGCAAGCCCGCGTCTACGGTGGCAGGGACTAAAATCCACCTGTGTTCCTTCAATAGCTCTTTCCGCTCAAGGGCCAAGGTAACTCTTTAAAACCATCTCACCGCTGAAAATAAAAACGAACTCATGTAGATAAAGACTATTCAGCCTAATCTGCAACTTTTCGGAAACCTTTTCGGCCTAAAACAAACTCAAATAACATTATCGAGCAATGATAAAACAAAGCAAAAAAAAAATCTTTTTATTATAAAGCCATTCCGTTTGTTGTTACATTATACGCGATAGTATGGGTAAAGGTCCGGTTCAATTCCCTGATAAGTATATTTATTTTGGGGCTGGTACTTAGGACAGTCGAGTACGTACCAGGTAATCCTAGTTTTGGGTAAAACATTTTTCTCTAATGTATTTGGCTTAGTTCTATGTAAATGATATGAAAGATAATGTGAGTTTCAGTATATTAAAGGCTTGCTAGAATATTGATGTGGGATGTTTTTTATGTATTTGCATTTACAAAGGCTTCGATATTTTTCTGGCGTTGTAATGTCGCCTCTATGTTTACCATTTACCAACTCCTACATTTTTTTCTTCGTTAAGCTAGCTATATGATGACAAGGATTCTATTGTTTCAAGTCAGTTTGATGACGATGAAATAAAACTTTGGTCAAGCCGTCATTAACCGGTCCTAGCTTATTACTATCAACCGATCAAAAATTCAAAAGTACGAATAATTGAATGATTGTACATGAAGAGCTTACAATGGGCCTCATAAGAAGACTTAAAGTCACCCAAAGGGCAATAGAAAGGGCTATGCTCGGAGTTTCCTTGCGTGTTGGAATCAGGAATTAAGATATCTGCAAGAGAACTACGTAGAATCGCCAAACTTAAGTGGCACTGGGCTGGACACATTGCACGCAGAACAGATGGCGTCTTTTGGCTGAAATGATGATGACCTGAAGATGGACGACGCTACCGAAGTCGACCTACGAAGAGATAGCAAGATGACCTAGATGCCAACCGCAAGGGCTGGTTCGAGGTGACTCAAGAGAAGGGAGGTCCGTAGCTACTATATAATTAAGCCGGTTCTGAAAAGGAACCGGTCTAACTCATTGTTATCAAATATGTTGAAAACCTATAACCAATTATACAATGCTAAAATATAATATCAAATATTTCAAGAAAAATAATGCCTGGAAGAAATTGGGGAAGGCCTTTGCCCAGCAGTTGGACAACTAAATTAAAAAAAAATGATAAAGGAAGCACAGGACCGTTTGACGATGATGATGCTTTAATCAAGAATCCTCAAACGCCTCCGTTCCGTTTGATTTCGATTCTTTAATATATAAAGCAATAAGCTAGGAAGCTTAGTACTATCAACTAATCACAAATTCGAATCGGGCTGCTAATACGAACTTCCTGATGACAAAACCCAATAATTTTTCCATCAAATCGAATGTTTTGAAGAATTTGGAGTGGGAAATCATTAAATGAATTCTTCTACTCTGGATGAAGCAAGGTGGAGGCCTCAGCCACCACAAAGGAAGAAGTTCCTTTAGTTGTCTTCGCCGCTTCAGGGATATGTCAACAAATCGTAGGAGCCTAGCAGAGCCTAAGCCTACAAGGGCCAAGGATCTGTTTTTGAAAGGAAGATTCGGCCCCGGTATGAAAGGCAACGAAGGAACTGAAGTGGGTTTTAGTCACTAAAAGTCTGACACTATTTCCCGCTCCGCTCAAGGGAGGGAGATGTCATTGGATGATTTTCCCACCTACAAAAAGAAAGTTGTGTCCTCTGCGGTTTACAGCGAAGGTAACTCTTTCGAACCCCGAGGCTCGGACCTATTATTTTAAAATATAAATAAAAGACAACTGCGTTGTGCTGACAAGTGATAATCAAAGGACGCAGTACCTACAAGTAAAGAATTGCAAGTTTATTTCCCACTTATCGTTATACCATTAAATGTATAAATTGAGACGATAAAATTAACGAACCGGTAAAATAGCATTAAAGAGAGTTTTTTACTGCAAAAATCGTGAAAGAGTGTTAATCCCAATTACGTGGTTTCAACGCATTATCTTCGCTATTTACTCCACAAAGAAGAACTAAGGAAGAATTTATTTTGTACATTTTAAGCTTTGAAATTAAATATTTATTTTAGATTGCAAAAGTATTTTTAATCCCTTTGTTTGTACGAACTGATTACATAAGTATCTTTTAAGGAAAGTACATATTATGAGTAGATAGCATTTTTTTATTATTATTATTTTATTAATATTGACTGGTTCAAATTGTAAAATATTTTTTGTTTAAAAAAAGTTCCTTTCCGATTTTCCTCCATAAGACACGACCAATGGCATCTATAGGAAACCGTGCACTAGCTTCTGATGTTTTATTTATTTACATAACTAAGCCTTATAGATAAAAAAAAAACATATAAGTGCCCATGTAGGTCTATGTGAAATAAAGTACGTAACCAGTAGCTACAGTAGTTGTTGTTATTGTTCGGTTGACCGACGAGTGTTTTTGCATCCTCACCACTGGCTGACCGACTGGGTATTATTTTATTTAGCTCTTCAATCCTCATAGCTGATAGAAGCAGTATTTGGCCGTGGACGTGCAACCCTGATAGAATAAACGCGAGAGTGTTTATCGGATAAATTCGACGTAGGTGTTTAAAAGGTTAACGTTAGCGTGCCTGTGTACACAAATAAATAAAGTATTTTGAATTGAATTGGCGTTTTGCTTCAAACTTACACATTGCCGCTACAGTAAGCGGCTATCACCATTGAATTTCGACATTGAGTTTGAAAATATTGTTAAAAATTTTTTTTTTTTTTTCTTTTACACAAAACATTTCTAACAACAATTTTATAACAAGACTTATAAAGTATTCTTTACAGGCAACCACGCGGAAATCACAGAAGAGTAGATTCAAAAAGAATTTTAAGTAAAATTATTAAAATCCTGCGCGAAAATAATCTCAACATAAATAATTCTGAATGCCTAGCTCGTATTTAGCAAACGATGCTAATTTTACAAAACAAATTGTTCTATAATAAAGCGGGCGCGCATGCTATCTTAAAGGCCTCATCGCTACCCAAATAAAACTACGTAATTGGGTTTGTCAAATTGCCCGGGTTCGGACAGACTAGCATCATTAGGCCCTTACATTTTATTGAAAGTGGAATGTTCATTTTGTTTAGAATCGTTCAAGTGCTTTGTTTATACTAAAACATTTTCTTATTAGGTATTGTTTAGAACCGTTAATGAGGCCCATTTAATCGTAATTAAGGCTGTGTTTGAACGGTGAATTGCGAAATTTCTAGTCTTTGTATTTTTGCGTCTGAAACTAACGGCTCTAAAGTCAGCAACAGAGTTGGCCATTATTTGATCAGCTTTTGATTTAATTCACGAGATATTTTAAAGGTTTTTTTAGGATTCCATGCCCAAAGGGTAAAAATAAGACTATTGGTAAAACTCCGCTGTCCGTCTGTCTGTCACCAGGCTGTATCTCATGAATCGTGATAGCTTAACAGTTGTAATTTTGACAGATGATCAATTTCTGTTGCCGTTATTACAACAAATACTAAAAACAGAATAATACAAATATTTAAGTGGGGCTCCCATAAAGCAAAAGTGATTTTTTTGCTGTTTTTTAGCTACGGATGGACGGTTCGGAAGCCTTTGTACGCGATTCCGACTCGCACTTGCCGGTTTTGTTGATAGACTTAATGAATACAATTCCGAATAATACCTACTCTGAAAAAAATATAAATATAACAAATTAAAAGGACAAAAATAAAACACGAACTTGCAAATTATAATAATTTTCTCAACTTACATAATTTTGTTTCCTAAGCTTACAAAACAAACGTCACAAAGCGATTTGTAAATAAAGTGACGTCATCGGTAAGCTTCTCGCTATTTTCAGATCTTACAAGTATGAAATGCGGTGGGAAGGTAAGTAACCTACTTACTGATTTAGATACGACTGTTACGGAACTCTCAGGGAAGTTTTGCGAAACATTCCAGAATACAAACTTGGGAAATAAAATGACGTAATCCTATAAACGCGTTTGCGTTTTCGCTTTCACGTCATTACATGACGTCACTTTAGGTTACGTTGAAAAATAGAAAGTTAATGTGAATAACAACATTACTGGAAAGAGATTTTCCGTTTGAATGATACATAATTTTAACTGAAACATGGTCACCCAAAATGGGGTGCATCAAAAAGCCTGAAGGTAATCAAAGGGCTGTAAAGAATATTATGCTTGGTAGTACCTTTCGCGTGGTCGTATCAAAATGACTTATATCAATATCTGCAGTAGAAACAAGTTTCACGACATGGCCCGAAGAACTGTCAAACTAAATGTATACCGCAAGACGCAGTGATGGAAGGTCTTCTACGACTTGGACTGATGACCTGGTAAGGACAGCGGGGATCCTATGGGCACATAAAAACAAAGTCACACAAGAACGATCATTGTGACGACACTACGACATTGTGACGGAGGAGGCCTGGGCGTCTTTCTATTAAAATGATGATGAATTTTTATTATAATGACAATTTTTTGGTATTTTTTTATCAAAGTAGCGATATTATTTTGATAAACACCAGTTACTTATCAAATTTACCAAACCTCAAATCATCCGGCAACACAGCTTGCATCCTGACTTACATTAGTCCAGTGACGTCACGAGCGGCCATTTTAGTCTTACATTTTTAACGGCATGGTCCACGAGACTGCGCCATGCCTCTGTTGATTAATTGCTCTTGACGTCTTCGTCCTGTCCTTGATTGATTACATTGTAATCTTGTTTGTGACTTGACTGATGTTAGAAATTGTATCAGTCTTGTTTTTCATAATTCCCGGTTTTGATAATTAGTGGTCGTAGTTTTTGAGCTTGTTTGCCTTACAGATTTGACGGGTACAATTTATTGCGTGGCCGATTCTGGAGGTTTTGTTTTTAAATAGAAATGAAATAGAATGCTTTTGATAGCTACATGTTACTTACATAAATACTAGATATAATGAAGGAATTTATAAAAAAATTCGGTAGATTTGGCGTTAGAAATGACTGTCGTCTTATAACACTAGATGGCGTTGGTATGTTTTTTATGAATCACTTATGTTACCAATATTGTTTTTGTTTCTAAAGTTGAGTAGCAATTAATTACTGTATTTCATGCACCATTAAATCAAATAATTCAGAGGCTTATATTTTAATAAGGTTTTGGTTGTTTATTGCGTTTTTTTTATGGTGTGGCACGCTAGCTCGGAGGGGCAGTCAGTTGTCAACCGTGCAACGAGCAAGTCAGAGAAATAAAAAGTGATTTGTGTGAAAAAAAGAGTTATCTAATAATAGTGATAACCCAATTTTATAATTATTATACCAATAATTTTCTCGTCCTTCGATAATGAAGAATTTTACTAATTTTGTATATATATATACGAGTATATATTTATAATAGATAGGTTCGCGCTTGACCGCTATCTAACCTGATGGAAAGCGACGATACGGTCGACGATGGACCGCGCTTACCTAGAAGAAACCTATTTCCTATTTCCTGGCTACTGGAGGACGTCACAATGAGTTTAAATCTTAAAATAACAAAAACTACAAGCAACTTATCTATTGTCCGCCCGCCGTTCTATATCAGTACACTCATTCTTTTCTTAAGTTACTGAAGCGTCACACTTTTTCCGCTAGCGAAAATTATTTATTTTCAGATTTTTTTAAAGATTTACAGGCTTTAGAGTTATTAATTGTTCAATAATGGGAAAAATTAAATGGAAAAGAAATAAAAGAACTCAACAAAAAAAAAGAATTTTAATAACAGAGCTTACAGGTAAGCTAGTTTGCTAGTGGCGACGTCCCAAAAATAAAATTAATATTTAGATCTTCGTACTTAGCACTTAAGGCTAAACTCAAAAATTTATGGAGATAATATCTGCAAAAGGCAAAGCTATTAGCACCAATGACGAGATAATGAATAAATAACTTGCTAGTGATCTTATTAACGCAATTAACGTTAAAACTTCAAAATGTGAAACAAACAAAAGGACAAAAGGTCAGAGGTGCACGACGTCCGTTCAACTATTGTGGTGGGTCTGAAAATAGTACACTTTCAACTTAGCCTGCATACTTGAGAAAGTTTAAAATACATCGTCTTTACAACGTTAAATCGATTTGGTACATGAAACACTATCGATTTGTAAAGCGAAAATTAAAAAAAATGGTGTCCTTTTTTGATACGCATGTACGAAATTAATTTCTTTAAGTAAACGAGTCAATTACCTTGTAGGTAGTTGTCGGTCGTAGCGTACTAACTACCATTTATCACTCCATCTATTAAAAAAAAACGCATCAAAATCCGTGGCGAGGTTTTAAAGATCTAATCTGATCATAGGACAGACAGCCGGAAGCAACTTTGTTTTAGACTATGTAGAGTGTGAAATTACAACTCCAACTTCTAAACTCCGGACTGCTATTAAGAATTTTCTGCTAGAAAAATTTAAGAACGCTTTTTTGAGTTTTTCTATCGAGTCTTCCTAGACCTGGGAATCAAACCCAGGACGCAAGCCATCATGACATTCAGGTTTATAATAATCCAAACGTTACGTATCGTAAAAGTGCTGATTCTCAGGGTGATTCCTTGACATCAGAATCAGGTCCGATATCGAAAATTTATACAAAAAAAACTTTTTAACTATCATAATGTAGTATTTTATGTTCTTTTTATTCTTTCAATCGACGCATCTCAATGAAATAATTTAAATTTTGAATGTGAGTGAATAGATACACAATTTAGGTAATGATCATAAAAAAGGAGTTTTACAACCTCACAAAGTCAAATATGACCCCTTAAAAAAACCTCAGCCAATTATCAACTATCAATTATTACAAAGTGTAATATTACCGGACACACAAATGTTTACAGTGAAAAGAAATTTAATGCACACAAGGGTAGAACTCAAATGTTTGTTTCTGGTTGACGCAATGGAAGACAAATACGAACCTGAACAAATAGTGACCATGGGACAGTGATTACTAAACGATGTATTTGGACTTTATTGAGGTTTTTAAGTTGGTATAGATTACTGAGGGATTACGGATATCTATATAATAATAATAAACGTTTATTTCGGACCTTTCTGTCCATAGTAACACTTACAAAATTTAAAACCCATGGAGGGTCGATCCGGTATATGAAACACTATCGATTTGTATAGAAAATTAAAAAATAGAGTATTTTTTTTCTACAACTCGAATTAATATAGATACGCATGTTCGAAATTAATTTCTTTCAGTAAACGAGTCAATGATCTTGTAGGCAGTTGTCGGTCGTTGCGCTCTAACTACGAGTACCTACAGGTCATTGAACTCGCCCAGCTGACGTTCATTTAAAGAAATTAATTTCTTACAAGCGTAAATTAATAAGAGTTAAAAAAGTACTTTATTTTTTATTTTATGTTTTCGATAGTATTTTATGTACCGGATCGACCCTCCTTGGGACCAAAACGATGAAAATTTTGCCGTGTGCCTGAAAATTGTTTATCTTTTTTTTTAATGGAATTCTGTGGCTCCTGAACTAGTTACAAACTGTATTACAGGAGCCAGTGCATTCCTCATAATATGGATACAGATTTGGCAACAAAAAGTAAAGAAATGAAAATTGGATTTTTTTTTACTCCTTCAGTTTATTTGCAATTAGTCGTAAATTTAGAGAGTCAGCCTTCTCAGCAAGCGTCACTTAGGTAGTCATTAACATAATAAAATACTCAGCTCCATTTTTTTGAATTTCTCTGCAATTCTCACTCTAAGTTTCTCAGGTCATCAGAGAACTTGCGACTTAAAATGCCAATACATTCCACGACTTTCTTTGACAAATCATTTACTGTTCAAGCTGCTCGTCTGTGGAATGAATTGCCAGACACAATTAAACGCGCTCAATCGTTGCCTGTTTTTAAAAGACTCGTTAGGGAACATTACCTGTCGCTGTGAATGTTGTTAGTCGTCATGTAAATTTATGTATTGTTCAATATGTATGTATTTATTATAAAATATATGTATATATCTATGTATCTATTGTAATATAAATATGTATATCACTGTTATTGTCACACCAATGACAGCCCCATTTCTTGTCCAGGCAATTACTGTCCATCCCAGGTTGCCTGGAAGAGATCGCAGAGTGCGATAAGGCCGCCCATTGTATATGTGTGTTTTAGTTTTAGTTCCTTGTTTTTGTTCATGTTATGGTGTACAATAAAGCATATAATAAATAAATAAATAGATATCACGCACGTTTCAATAATTCCACATATTAGTCCAATTATGCAGACACTTGAGATACAAAACTAAACCAATTTTGCGTCATTACATATACTAGGAATCAATTCGCAAATAATTAAAACAACCACTAAAATTCATTTGAAAAAATCCAAACAAAACACCAGACATGAGTTGGTTCCTAATATACCTACATATTTTCTCTGATGTGACTTGTAATGTCGACTATAACAGTCATGTTCGATTTATGTCAAAAATAAGATACGACATATTGTATCCGAACCATTTTCGTACCATTCTAGATACTTGTCAATCTTAGTTGTCAATACTGACCTATATTAAATCATTCATGTCATGTCCCTATAATTTATTGACACCAAATATTTCTCCACAAAATAAAATATGAATCGAATTTCTCTACAAACCATTATCGGCAGGAAATTACAAAATGTAAGATCGATAAAAGAATAGAGTTCAAATTTAAGAAAACATTAACGACAGCTAATAGCTATAGTTATTTTTGTTTGACCTTTACCAATAAAGAAATTCGAGCTATTATTGTGTGGGATGAAAGAGCTACGTTGGTACTCGTACATCTTTCTAAAGAAAATACATAAACAGATAGTAGGTATCGATAATTTATAGTACCTACCTGCGTTAATAGAATGAGTATAAGGGCTTGTTTACGGAGACGCGGCGCGTTGCGCGAGTCGTTGGGCAGTCGTCGTACATTACCATATGTTTGTGTTCGCGCGTGCGATGACGCGGCCCGCTGCTGGAATGCAATGCAATGTACGACGAACGCCAAACGCGCCACGTCTCAGTAAACATAGCAGCGTTTACGTGCTCGTAAGTGCGTTAACGCTGTATAGACGTTGAGGTGTCACCACGTTACCGTCACGTTTGCGTAGCGATTACGCTGCACAAACACTCATTTATAAAGCTGATATTGAGATATTTGTGTATTTGTACATTTGTCGGCTAAATGATGATACGGTACACAGGCAGACTTTGTCTTGGAATAGAACATAATAGGAAGCTTGTTACCGGGATTATGTTCCCTTGGGGTAATTTTCTACATGCGGGTAAATTCGATGATAGCAGCATCTTATTGATAAAAAAAAAACGCATTAGCTGTAACATTGACAAAAGCAGAAACACGTTTAAATACTCTTGATTTTCCTGAAACAAACGTTTTTACTAACTCAAAAGACGTCGACTGATTAACTGACACCTACCGTTATTTAACACAACAATTATTTCGAGGAATTCTCTACCAAAATACCGCTCTCCTTACAATTTCATATGTCCATCTGGTAAGCTGTCAAAAGCTAACGGTATACCGAAAATCAATTTCCAACAATACAGTGTAACATCCTCACTGCAAAGCTATACGGTATAGCATCCACAATCTTCCTAATGGATTCTCAGATCCATCATACTATGCTTCGCCCACTCTATTTAGCTACTACATAAATGCTGACAGGACTTGAAATTGTACCAATTTCGGTACAATCTGTCCAAAATTCAGCCCGCAGTAGGCTGTAATATCGCTTTGTGTATCCCAGCCCGAAATGGGTACTGACTGACAGCTGTCAATTACATAAGTTGAATATTACATAACGTTTTTTATTTGTTTTTAATGCATTTCAAATTACGCATTTCTTTTTAAAGAATTTCTTGAATGTAAACGAAATGTGATATCATTTTGATTCGCGCGCTAAATCAAAGAGAAATAACATAAAAATGAGGAACTGGAAGATTGAGTCATAGAGCTTATTATTATAAGATTCAATTTTCAAATAACAAATTATTGGCTTTCTCTGTTTGGTAATACGGGCGGTAGCTACGTTTTAGTTAAAGGTGTCTTGTTTTACACGAAGGGTTTATGTTGTGTATCCTTTCCACGGTGTTTTAAAAATAATACGAATCTACAGTCCTACTGTAAATTTGTGTGGTAAAGGAACAAAATATTCAGCTTTTCAACGTTGTATTCGACCTCTACAACCCAAGGTCACGTCCAAGGCAGATCACTGCAACATCATATTGATCGACCTACTAGGAAGACCCGCAGTCTTCCCCAGTACCTATTTAAAATTCAAAAATATTCACCCATTTTTCACTCGCAGCATTTCTCCGATTCAAATATTATATTTATCATTAATGGAGAAAATAATATATACGTATATTTTTGTAAAACTGACATTTAAATTTGATAAAATGCGTGTAATAAATAAAATCCTAAATGTAAATAAAGATTGATGAAATCGCAATCGGCCAAATGCGAGTGTTGCTCGGGAGGCGAGAGTTACCCATACCAATATTTGAAGTACTGATTGCTGGATTAAATGCGGATATAGGCTTGTGCTACTTCCATATTTCTGACGTAATGTGGGAACCTTCTTTACTTAGTTCTCTTTACCCACCGCTTTGTGTATGTGCTGTTTTGTGTCAGTGTTACTTTATTTTTCATTTTTATTTTCATCGTTGGCCATGTTCAACATAACTTTATTGTCTTATATCGAAGTAAGATTTGTTTTTCAATTTATTCTTAGATATTAAATAAAAATGAATCACTGAATTGTACATACTTGGATAGTTTCCGAACATTGCATCAAATTGAATAAATCTTTTTTTTTTCATGTTCTTTATTATCAGGGGAAGTCTTTTAAGAAAAAAAAAATAAAATAACATAACTTAAAAAAAAAATAACCAACTTTGAGGCCGTTCAACTATTGTAGATTTTTTGCAAATATTAAGCCCTCTTGTCAGTAAAAATAAGCAAAGCTCTTACCTCCCCATGCTTACGTAAACATTGGTACGTGCATTTGTCAATGTGTTAGTTTTATTAATTTATGAGAAGTAGTTGTAAGTCTCGAAAAAAGGAATACTTGAAATAAAGTAAAAAATCAAAGTTAATTTAAAATTTTGAGTTATTAATTCAAATTAACAGTTCTCAGTCCATAACACACGAATCCATGACTCTGTCTTTAATGGCATTAAATGTCCGAGTATATGCTGCTTTATGATGTGTGTCGCCTCACTTTCTTGTGATTTTGAAACATCGATATAACGTTCTCTTAAAAAACTAAAACATCATGCAAGGCTGACGTAATCACCATCTAAATCCCTCATCCCCCATGTCATCAAAAATAAGCAAAACAAAGACCCCCAAAACCCCCTGTAGTGCTTACGTAATACTTGAATGACCCCTTTACTAAAAAAAAAACGCACTAAAACGACTAAAATAAAGTCGGTGTTAAATAAGAAACAAAAATACCGAGAAACACCTTCATTCCAAAATTAAAAGTAGTTAGTTTTTTTTTTTTAAGTGAAGTCAATTATTTTATTTTTTTGTAAAAAGCTTTTTTATTAAATCTTCGATGAAATCCTTATGAAGTGTCAAAACACGATTCTTCAATGAGCGAAAAAAATTATATTATAACCGTAAGAACCTGATTTCATTCAACATGCAAATCATCACTGCTAACACCATCTGTAAGTACGATACCGGCCCGAACGTGGAAACAATTGACTGCTTGCGAAATTTCTTCTTCCATTCTTACAGTCCTTTTTCTTTGTAAGAGACGAGACATTTACGCCAATATTGAACTGATAATACGTCGTATTTATCAACATATTGTTTTCCTATTATTAAATTTATTGTAAGCGTAACATCGCCGACGTCAACAAAGAATACTGGCTGGTTTGCATCAAAATACATAGTCACAGCAATATTAAAGAGCACAAAATGTTATAGAGTGAGTATAAAAACACGTTACCCTAGTTCAGGGTATTCATTTTGAGAGTGGTGAAAGAATGGCAATCCAATCGCATTACATTGTTTTTTTTTACATACAAGCACAAAATTTCTAACGGATGTTAAAATTATACTGATCAAAAAGGAAGTTCTTACATAAATACTTATAATACTTAGATACCTACTGTGACTAAAGAGAAATATATATAAGGGACATGGCTAAATTGAACGACTGCCCCGCAATGAAAACGCATGAATAAACAATAACAATTACCATAACTATATATTGTTAGGTACTGACCTAGCAATATATAATTCTGAATAGTTAAAAATTAGTATTTTGTAATTAAAAAGGTTCAGGAACTTTTCCTATCTGCAAAATCTTGAAAATAAAAAGAATGAAAGTTGTCAAAATAAATTCCTCTTTCACAGAAACGAAACAGCGGACGTCTTACGGCTGAAATTATGATGATGATAATGATGATGATGAACTCATTTATGTGTCCTTTAAAGAAAGAAAAAAAATACATTTACTTGAAACTCGCATAAAAATAAAAGAAAACAATATTAAAAGATTGAAAAAACCTGTGCGAGGCCAAAAAGGCTCCTATCTATGCGATATTTTAACAAAAAAAAAAAAAAAACATATTAGCAGCGCTGGTATTCTGATAGCGCCTAGTAACCTTTACAGTTTTATAATCATAATTTTCAGAAGAATTACTTTATAATTTCTTTTTCATGTCAAACATAACAAGATTAAGTACCTAGGTAAGTATTTCAGTGCTTAATTTAGGTAAAATAAATTGGCTAATAACTTAGTACTTATATAAGAAAGTCTACTAAAACTTACCTTTACAAGCCATTGGCTGTAAGTAGCCAAGTTTTAACCCAGACTTATTTAATTACGAACATCAAGAGGTATTTTGACAACTCCGTAAAAGCTTTAGATGCGACTTATTACGTTTTATTTTGCTCGTAAATCAAGGCTAAAGAAAAGAAAGGCTAGCTAAATTGTTTGGTATATTTTTTTCTTAGAATAGTGTATTATTTTATATTAAACTGAAAACATTTTTAATAATTTATTAAGATATTAATTAATACATTATAAAGAGAAAAGAAATGTGTTTTTATGTGTAATGACAAATTTTGTGTGTTATGAAAAAAACCAGTCAAGTGGGAGTCGGGCTCGCGCACGAAGGGTTCCGTACGATTGACTAGATAAACAATATAACAACAACAAAATAGGCAAAAAATGGTGTTTTTGTAAGGGACTCTTAAATATTTATTTTATTTTGTTTTTAGCATTTGTCTTTATAGCGGCAACAGAAATACATAATTTGTGAAAATTTCAACTGTCTAGCCGTCTTTGGGTACGGAACCATAAAAAGTAAAAAATTAGTGGACCGATTTTACAAATTCTTTCACCAGTAGAATGCTACCACTTTATCATAGAGTGACATAGGTTTGTGTTTTCTACTTTCATGCGGGCAACCCACAGGCAGAAGTTAGTTATTGATAAGCTCGCGCTTGACCACTATCTCACCTGATGGTAAGCGATGATTTGTGATGCCCGCATCTACACACACATACGCACACACATCATTAATAACCTTTATAATATTAGTGTGATTGTTATTAGGTACTATTACGTAGTACGTTTTTTTATTTATATAAACTAGTTGTTAACGCGCAGGAGTGCGGGGTGCGGGACGCACTGCCACCATCTCCCTACTCCCTACAAATCGTGCCTATATATAGTGCGTGTACCGCGGTCTTCGGCGTCTACGTCTGATAGGTACCATTACCTAGCATAGTTCACTTAGTAAAATTTATTTGAATACAAAATTGTAAAGTACAACAATAAACGTCTAAAATCGTCCCGAGTATTTTCTTCCAGCTCCTATCTACATACACCCTGACACACCAACAGTCTAAGCCTAGACATTTTTTGGTGCCGTGACCAGGATATTGAGGAATAAAAAGGATTGAAGGACAAAGTCAAGGAATCCAAGGATAAAGGGAAGAGAGAGTTATAAAAAGGAATTTCCAAACGCCACGAGGCGAGGTGAGCCCGTTCCATTTTTTTCCTTCCTACCTACTTATTTGAACCGTGTGCAAATATTTGGCAAATTATTGGTAAAGTTCCTGATATCCAATTGCAATTAATTTATTTAACACAACGTAGGATTGGTCGTATTAGAAACAATGTCTCAAGCTTCCAGGAAACTCGCAGATCCAATAAAAAAGAGAAGTTATATAAAAGGTAGATTGACAATTTTTAAAGGTTACATAGAGGACATTACAAATTTAGATAAATTAACTGATCAGCAAATTTCCGAGTTAAGGTTAAGATTATCCAAACTAGAAGCATGTTTTTCCACTTTCGATGACTTACAATCTGAAATTGAAATAGAATCTGAAAATCCAGAGGAACAAATGAAAATTCGTTCTGAAATAGAAGGTCAATTTTATTTATTAATTTCTCAAGGTCAGTGTATTTTAGAGAAAATAGAAGAATATAACATTAGAAGGAAAAGTCTGGCCCATCCAACTATAAAGCAAACCGGTAGTTTCGAAAGTGCGAACTCATTTTCTGGTTCAATAAAATTACCTACGATTAAATTACCAACATTCGATGGTAATTATAGTCAATGGTTAGAGTACAGAGACACATTCGAGGCATTAATTCATAAAAATGATTGTATTGAAACAATAAATAAGTTCCATTACTTGCGATCGTCGTTAGAGGGTAGCTCCGCTTTGATAATTAAATCCTTAACCTTTAGTTCTGACAACTATCGTGTAGCGTGGGACTTATTATGTGAAAGGTATAATAATAGACGCCTTCTTATAACCAATCACATGAAGTCATTATTTAATATGGAAGGCATAAATAAGGAGTCTGATAAATCACTGCGTCTTATAATTGATAATGTAACTAGGAATTTAAGAGGTTTAAAGACGTTAGACCAACCAGTAGAACATTGGGATACTATTATTATCTATTTAACAGTAAATAAACTGGATAATGCAACGAGTCGAAGGTGGGAGGAACATAAAAGTTCGTTAGGAGAGGTTCCTACCCTCGATGAGTTTTTTAAGTTTTTACGCGATCGAGCGGATGTACTAGAAGCGGCGAGGCCAAGTAAATCGAATATTAAAAATGAGAAGGCAGCTAGTTTTGTCGCATCCTCGCAAGCAAATAGTAACCGTAATTTTAATAATAACTGTGTCATTTGTAATCAAGATCATCGCCTATTTGAATGTACGAGGTTTATTTCTATGAGTTTGGATGAAAGAAACAATGTTATTTCTAAGAATAAATTATGTATTAACTGTTTTAAACCGGGTCACCGGGCTTATAACTGCAAATCATTCGGTTGTAAAATTTGTAAATATAAACATAACGCATTATTGCATAGAAATAGACCTCAATCCGAGGACACCAGTAAAGGGGTGAGTCCGACCCAAGATGTCACTACGGTTACGTCACATTCGACGTCGTCAGTCGGAGTTGTGGCTGGATTCGAATCGCCACCGACTCAGTTGCCGGCCGCCGCGGGCTGCGCTGTGCCTACGCGGTATGTGCCGCCCGGCGCGGAACCGGTTTCCTTATCAACAGTTGCTACTCAATACGTTCTTTTGTCGACCGCGCTTGTTAAAGTTTTTAGCGAAATGAAAAATAAGTATTACGTAGCTCGCGTATTGTTAGATTCAGGTAGTCAAATATCATTAGTAACGGAAAGTTTTTGTAACAAACTGGGATTACCTTGCAAACGGATAGATCATAACTTTAATATTAATGGTATAGGAAATACTAAACTACAATTAGTAGAAAGTAGTAACTTCGTAATAAACTCATTACATAATAATTTTTCTGTAGGAGTTAATTGTATGATTTTACCAAGAATTACTAATATGTTGCCAAGTGTAAAGGTAAATGTAAATAAATTGGATATTCCGGGTGACATATTGGTAGATTTGGCAGATAGCAGATTTTATGAGCCCTCTGAGGTAGATATATTGATAGGAGCCGATTTGTTTTGGGAACTTGTAACAGGTCAACAAGTAAAATTAGGTAAGGGCCTTCCCACACTGCAGAGTTCTAAGTTAGGTTGGCTGGTTACGGGTCCCGTGGATATATGCATACCTAAATATGAAGCAAAATGTAACTTAGCTAGAAATGTTAGTGAACAGTTGGAGAAATTTTGGAAGGTTGAGGAAGTTATATGTATAGACCAAATACCGATTAGTACTGAAGAAGAATTTTGTGAAAAACACTTTGTAAAAAATATGTATAGAACTGAAAATGGAAGATTTTGTGTAAAAATGCCTTTCCATACTTCTCCTTCTGTATTGGGAGACTCGTTTGTAAAGGCCAAATCTCGTTTAATAAATTTGGAGAAAAGGTTTAAAAGGCAGCCTCACGTAAAAGGTACTTATGTAGATTTTATCAATGAATATGAACAATTAAATCACTTATCTGAGAGTAACAGACCTCCGTTTGCATGTTATTTACCGCATCACCCGATTATTAGGGAAAAGAGCGAGACCACAAGGCTTCGGGTTGTATTTAATGCCTCCGAGAAAACCAGTACCGGGTATTCGTTGAATGACATACAAATGGTGGGACCGGTAATTCAAGATGATTTATTAAGTATATTGCTCAGATTTAGACAACATAATTATGTTTTGACTTCAGACATTGAAAAAATGTATAGACAAATATTAATTTCTGAGAGTCAAAGGCATTTGCAAATGATATTATGGAGGGAGAACGAGCATGACCCAGTAAAACATTTAAAATTAAATACTATTACCTACGGAACCGCGTCCGCGCCGTACTTAAGTACCCGTTGTCTGTTGCAACTAGCATATGAGTGTGAGAATCAAGATGTTAAGGAGATAATTAAGCACGATTTTTTCATGGACGATTTATTAACGGGTCATGAGACAGAGGAAGGTTTAAATCGTATATGCAGATTAATTACTAAATCGTTAAGTTCAGCCGGTTTTAATTTGCGAAAATTCCGATCGAATGCAAATCAATTGTTTGTAGAAAACCAATTAAATGAAGTACAAGAACTTACCGAATTTAAAACAGTTACCAGTACTTTAGGTTTGACATGGTCACCTGAGGCTGATTTGTTCAAATTTTCAGTACAAGTAGATATGCATGAAAAAATCACAAAACGAAATATATTATCTTCTATTGCAAAAATTTTTGACCCATTAGGTCTTTTAAGTATATTTATTGTTAAAGCTAAATTAATCTTACAAAAGCTATGGTTATGCAAATTGGAATGGGATGATCCAGTAGACGATGAAATAAAAAAAAGGTGGTATAACTTCATAAAAAATATGAATTCCCTTAGTTGCATAGAAGTACCTAGACAGGCGATGTGTAAGGATGCAGTGAATATCGAAATTCATATTTTTTGTGATGCATCGGCCAGTGCATATGGGTCATGTGTTTATGTGCGTTCTGTGAACCAGAACGGTGAAATTCATGTACGGTTATTTTGTTCTAAATCAAGGATCGCCCCATTAAAAGGTTTAACCATTCCTAAGCTCGAGTTATGCGGCGCGCTGTTGTCCGCCGAGTTAGGGAATAAGGTGTCCCACTCCTTACGATGTACTATTTCTCGTTGTGTTCACTGGACAGACTCGATGATAGTGCTTGGTTGGTTGCGGACATCGCGCGCTACCCCAAAGCAATTAAAAGTATTTGTTGCAAATCGAGTAAATCAAATTAATAGTTTGACTAAGAATTGTGAATGGCGATACGTACCAACCGAACACAATCCAGCTGATTATATTTCTCGCGGAGTAGACCAGATGAATGATAAAATACAAACCTTGTGGTGGAGTGGGCCTCAATTTTTATCATTAGTTGAATTTCATTGGCCTAATGTGGGTAACTATAAGTTAAATAGTATAACGTTACCAGAAATGAAGCAGGTAGGCTCATTAGTAAAAGATGCGAACGTAAACAATA
This sequence comes from Leucania comma, assembly GCA_958295575.1. Taxonomy (NCBI): domain Eukaryota; kingdom Metazoa; phylum Arthropoda; class Insecta; order Lepidoptera; family Noctuidae; genus Leucania; species Leucania comma. Next base: position 11,032,012 of record OY282470.1, read on the forward strand.
TGTTATTTGACTTTGAGCGTTATTCTAAACTTAATATGGTACAACGTACAATGGCCTATGTACTTAGATTTATTAAAAATTGTAGAATTAAAGTAATGCAAGATAGACTTACCTGTAGTTATTTAACGGCTGATGAGTTAAATGATAGCTTAATGTGTTTGGTTAAATTTGCGCAGTTAGATGCATTTAGTGATGAATATAATAGATTATTGAGTAATAAGCCGTTACATAACAAGAGTAGAATTTTATCACTTAGCCCCTTCTTGGATTCACACTTCAATGTAATACGTGTAGGAGGTCGCCTTATGAACTCATCATTTTTGTATGAAAGGAAACATCCTTTAGTTTTAGATTATAAACATAGATTAACGAGGCTTATCTTTGAAAATGAACATAATAAGTTGTTTCATGCGGGTCCTCAGTTATTATTATCAGCAGTAAGAGAAAATTATTGGGTTGTTAATGCAAGAAAGGTGGCTAGAAGTGTAGTTAGGAATTGTATAGTATGTAAGCGATTTAAATTTAAATCTATAGTCCCAATTATGGGCAACTTACCTAAACAGCGACTGAACCCCGGGACGCCTTTCGAAACCACGGGAGTTGATTTGGCGGGTCCCTATTTCATAACCGATAGGAAAGGTCGCGGTTGTAAAATAAGCAAATGTTATATGTGTTTATTTGTTTGTTTTGCTACTAAGGCACTGCACTTAGAAGTTGTGAGCGACCTAAGCACTGAAGCATTTCTACTGTCTCTCAGGAGATTTATTTCTCGGCGGTCTAAACCTTATTTGATATGTTGTGATAATGCGACCAATTTTTTAGGTGCTAGCAATGAACTTAATAAATTTTTATTAGTTAATAAGGATAAATTAACGGAATTTTGTTGTAATGAAGGCATGAAGTTTGCATTCATTCCACCTTATGCCCCGAATTTTGGAGGGTTATGGGAGGCCGGTGTAAAATCCGCCAAGTTCCATTTAAAAAGAATATTAGGGAACAGGCACTTAACATATGAGGAACTTTCAACTTTATTTTGCCAAGTAGAAGCTATATTAAACTCCCGACCTTTATGTCCCATGTCATCCGATCCCAACGATTTCCATCCCCTGACTCCCGGGCACTTTCTCGTCGGCAAACCGCTGATAGCTCTTCCCTCGCCAGTGTTGACAGACATTAACTGTAATCGACCCCACAGATATGAACTATTGGAACAGATGAGGCAGCATTTCTGGATGAGATGGCAACACGAGTACATAAGTGAGCTTCAGCACCGTACCAAATGGCGCAACCCTGATGTTATATTACGTATTGGAGATATGGTCATAATCAAGGAAGGTAACCTGCCGCCCTTAAAATGGAAAATCGGACGTATACAAGACCTACACATGGGTAACGATGGTGTATCCAGAGTAGCTGATGTGAGGACGGCTAATGGCACGGTGCGGAGAGCTATCAATCGCCTGTGCCCTTTGTTCGAGCCTGAGGACGGACAGTTGAAGGTGTGACCTTCAACGGGGGGAGTATGTTAACGCGCAGGAGTGCGGGGTGCGGGACGCACTGCCACCATCTCCCTACTCCCTACAAATCGTGCCTATATATAGTGCGTGTACCGCGGTCTTCGGCGTCTACGTCTGATAGGTACCATTACCTAGCATAGTTCACTTAGTAAAATTTATTTGAATACAAAATTGTAAAGTACAACAATAAACGTCTAAAATCGTCCCGAGTATTTTCTTCCAGCTCCTATCTACATACACCCTGACACACCAACAGTCTAAGCCTAGACACTAGTGCTTGACTGCGATCCAAATTGATTGTAAGCAGTGATGTAATTATTGATGGTGAGGTTAATTACTGATTGATAACTTGAAGATTAAATATCTCTTAAGCTACTTCATTCATGCTATAATTGTAGTTATTTTCCCAACAGCTAATTAAGATCTACCCCAAAATAGTGACTATTATAGCATCAGATAATCACTTCATTTACCGCACTAAATGATTGCTGATTAGTAACTCACAAAATATACAACGTTAAAGGAGACAGATACGCTTTCATACAATCATGGGCCCAGGTAGTAAAGAAATGAAAGTGATTTCAGTTAGTAGCTTATATATTTTCAACCACTTGCTGAAAATTCTGCGGAATTTATCAGTCAGAGAGAAGAGTTATAATAGATTTAGTAAAAGTGAGGTTATGCAAGGTTAAGTTTTGATTGACAGTATTTATTTAATATAGAGAGTATTACAGAATGGACAAATATTAAACAACCCATAATTAATATATTTACGGTAAGGTTGTATTTTTATTAAGGTGGGAAATCATCAAATGACTTTTTCCCAACTTTTTTGGCCAACCGCATCAGGCAACGATGCACACACCACCACCACCGACAGGATTTCGATCCTAATTTCCAGCACCGTTGGCGAGGGCTTGCGGACGGCGAGCAATAGGTAGTTCGCTGTCTGTCCGTCCGGTAACAGCCTGGACCGAGCCCAAGGAGTTGTCAGCAAACTGTAGGGGCCCAGGAGGGTCGAAGCCTGCTCTGGGGCCTTGGGGAAGTATGAAAATGAAGAATCCTTGGTTGACTGGTAGAGAATGCCTAAGGCATTAAGTCCGCCTGTGTACCCTTGTGTTGCATAAAGTTCTAATAAATAAATAAAATGCATACCAGGGCCCCGAAACCAAGGCAATGAAGGAACAGGGTAGGTTTTTAGTCAGTAAAAGTCTGGCACTATCTCCCGCTCCGCCTAAGGGCGGGAGATGTTTTTGAATGATTTTACCTACCACAAAAAAGGCTTTAGGGTAGAGTGAAGTGGTGCGCCAGACTTTTACTTACTAAAACACGTCTCTGTCTTTCAATTACACTTACTTTTTGGAACCGCAAGCTCCGTTTTCAGAAACTACCCGCGAGGCCGCGACCCCAGTGGACATCGGCCTCGTTGGGCTTCCACGGTTTTGCTGACATCTATTTGAGGCGCGCGTGTGAAATACTACGCGTCGTCGACGACTCGGACTCGGTCCGGACTGTTAGTAGACGGCCGGAAAGCGAATTACTCATTACTCATCATCCTGCTGGCTGGTAGTCGGGGTCAGGGACTCAGTGGATGGCGTGTGAGAGTGTCCTTTGCCTCACGCGTGCCGCAATCTCCTTCGCTAGTATTATTACTGCGCAGAAGTAGGCGACCACCGCTTATCTCTTCTGTCCTGTTTTTCGGGTGATCCGCACTATGATGACCCGGGCGTTTCTTCAACCTGAATCCGGTACCTTTCGAATTTACCATGTCCGGGGAGGGCCTGTGGCATGTGGAAGGAAGGGACTTCGTGACGTCTCTTCAGCCACTCCTCAAAGAAGGGACTTACCGCCATGATAATCGCGTTCCCAAAAGGCAATGGTAAAGGAAATAGTCATGTTTAATATAAAATAAAACAGTTTACATATATATTTTTTTCATAAACACCATGCAAACCAACAACTTCCATTTCTAGGCATATTCCACTATTGAATAAAATTATAAATTCTCGATTCACGAGTTGCATGAAGTAGGTGACTGATTCGTGATGCAAGAGAAAGATCACAGTGGAGATCAATACAACTGTGGCCGATTTGTATTGTTTCATCTCAGGTCGTCTGTTACGACCTTTGAGCAAAGTCCCAGTAAGGTTGATAAATATAGTCACAACCAATTACCTGAAACATGGAAATAGTGGTTTATTCAGCAAATTATGATCTACTGAAAAATATTCTGTCAGTTTTGGAATTTAGTAAAATATAAATAATCTCAATGTTCTCCAAAAATATATTTTTATTTGTTAATTTAACGGAGAAATAAAAAGGTGAATCGTAGTAGATGCTGGTTAATTAAAAATGTGGGGTGATTATACTTACAGCTTACTTACAGGTTGTGGCACCAGTGGAGAAATCACTGACAATATCATTTCAAAATACATGGGTCGTCGAATAAGTGCACAGCGATAAATCTGGAGTGCTCAGATATTGTGTAGAAATATTATACCCCAGATGTAGTACAATAATAACGATTATATTTAGGAATTTTAAAATAGCTTTTTATTAGTGACGTCTTTGTCAGTATATCTCATCGACATAATAACTCTATGCCTTTTAGCCGCAACCTCTTCCGTACTCTGCCGTGACGGAAGAGGTTGCAGCTACAAGTCATCATACTACAAGGAACCGAAAAGTACGAAACTAGTGATTAGGCATGCGTATAATATATAAAAACGAATTTAAAACCTGGTTTCAAAAACATTTTTATCGTTTTCTCTGTCTAGAAAATCTGATTTTTAAATTAAGTATAGCCAAACTAAACGATATCAACAACCAAACTAATCAGAATTGGCAAATAAAATCACTGGAGACGTAGATGTACTGGAGCTAAGAAAAGTCAAATGAATTTTGTGAATAGCCAAATGCAAACTGATCAATGCGTAAAAAATCGCTTTTTCTCTTTATAACCAAACGTAACATAGCGGAATAAAAAAGACAGTGTGAATCGCACAATTCAGATTTTTATGAAAATACAAAGCAAACAATATCATCTTTATTTTTAAGTGCTTATGACTATTTTCGAGAATACTGCTATATTTTATTTTATGGTTTATCGTTAGGCTAGACATTACTAAAACCGAATATCTAAAAACAGAAAATGTATTTCGAAGTCTCATATCGGATAAATATCCGTATGTACTCAAAGCCAAAAATACCCATGTCTACGATTAATCATACATAGAGTAGAAAGAAGTAATATAAGTCTTGTCTACACAAATTAAAAAAATACCACGTTAGAACAAACTAGGTATACAAGTTCCTTGGAATAAACTATTTGTCGATTGTATACCTAACCTAAAATAGGTTACTCATGACTAAAACTTATTTTTTAGATATCTCATTTTCCTCGGTGGAACTAGGGCTAGATTTTTTCTATTTTGAAATAGAATTATACAATGAGTTTTTAAGAGCATATCTCAATCACTTACATTTTTGGCCCAGAAGTCCCCGTCTCCTTTGGTCGTTTTAATCCCTTGGAGGGTCGATATGGTATTTAATTAATTTCTTTAAGTAAACGGGTCAATGACCTTGTAGGTATTTGTCGGTCGTTACGTACTAACTACCTATTCATTAGCCTCGCTCAGGTGATGTGTACTTAAAGAAATTAATTTCGTACATGCGTAATTTAATGCGAGTTTAAAAAATAAAAGTACCTACTTTATTTTTTAATTTTCTCTTTACAAATCAATAGTGTTTCATATACCGAATCGACCCTCCACGGGAATAAATCGATTAAAATTTAACAGAGTTACGGTGTCAATAAGAAAAGTTATACCATAAACTATCAATCCATTGCTCAATCAGATTCATAAATGTATACAGACCATTCTTTACAGGAACTTTGTTCTCGAGCGTAGCCGCCGAGGCGTAAAAACTATAGACATTTTGATTTATTTCGTCCGATGTAATCTGTCAGTGAAGTTTCTTGTTGGCCACAAATCTACGGCCACGATCAATCTGCGCCAGTTTCGGCCTCTTCCTTTTATTTTATTCTTGTACTTATTAACAATTGTCGAGCTCTGTCTTTGATCTTGTTACATTTAAATTGGAGTTGTTTGGTTTTTTTTTATCAGTTTTTAACGACTGCAATTGCTTAGTTGACTTTTTTTTTTGTTTGTTTTGATAAGTAATTTTATCTTACTTAACTTCTATAGTTTTTTTTTTCAAGATACAGAAAAATTATGCAAATCTAAATGTGACGTCACTGCTATTAGATTCCATGCGTACTAAAGACATATCTAACCAAGCCCTCAATTTTCCTTGGCCCGGGTGTCACCACTGTGCGGAACACCCGGAAGACACGGTGGAGCATACTGTAGAGGTTTTTTTTTTTTTTTTACGGTAAGTAAAATCATCCAATGACAAATCCCGCCCTTGGGCGGAGCGGGAAATAGTGTCAGACTCTTACTGACTAAAAACCTGCCCTGTTCCTTCCCTGCCTTGGTTCCAGGGCCCTGGTATGCATTTTCATACCTTCCCAGAGCCCCAGACTAGGCCTCGACCCTACTGGGCCCCTACGGTTTGCTGACAACTCCTTGAGGCGCACGGGAACAGTGCGCGCCGTAAACGACTTGGGCTTGGTCCGGTCTGTTACCGGACAAACGGACAGCGAGCTACCCATTGCCCGCCGTCCGCAAGCCCGCGTCTACGGTGGCCGGAAATTTGGATCGGAATTACGGCGGCGGCTGCGGCGAGAGCGCCGTTGCCTGATACGGTCAGCCTCCTCCTTTGCTAGCATTACTGCTTCGCAGAAGGAGGCGACCGCCTGCCACTCCTCCTCGCTCCGGAGCATGGCTTGAACCAAGCCCCGGCGCGAGAGATCGCCGCCGATTGCCCCCACGAGGACACGGCGATGCTCTTCTCAAGCGGGGCACACCTCTACCGTGTGCTCCACCGTGTCCACCGGGCGTTCCGCACAGTGACGACACCCGGGCGTCACCTCCGCACGGATTTTGTACAGGTACGGCCCGAACTTGCCATGTTCGGTTAGTACCTGCGCCATGCGGAAGGTTACGACGCCGTGAGGCCTTTCCAGCCACGCCTCAAAGAGGGGCCTTACCGCCTCAATCGTGGCGTGCCCAGCACAGGGTTGCGACAGTCGTTCTCGCCATTTCACCATGAGATCTCGCCGGAACTCTGTCCGCCAAGCCGCGACTTGTCGCGGCAGCGGGGATTCGCCCCGGCGTTGCATCTCCACGCGCAGATCGTGCATGCGTGCAAGGACTGTTGCCTCCAGATCCCATGGTGGCAGGCCAGCAAGGAGGCTCGCCGCTTCGCGGGATACCGTGCGGTATCCCCGAATCGTCCGTATGGCCATAACCCTCTGGCAGGCGTTCAGCAGGGCCGCCGGTCGTCTTCGCAACGTCAGCGCCCACATACTGTAGAGGTGTGCCCCACTTGGGCGGAGCACCGCCGTGTCTTCGTGGGGGCGATCGGCGGCAGCGATTTCTCTCGCCGGGCCTTGGTTCAGGCCATGGTCCGAAGTGAGGAGGGATGGCAGGCGGTCGCCTCCTTCTGCGAAGCAGTAATGCTAGCAAAGGAGGACGCCGAACGCATAAACGGTGCGCTCGCCCCAGCATGCTGTCTGATCGTCTGGTAACCGACCGGACCGACGGCGCGTACTGTTCTCGCGCGCCTCAAGGAGCTGTCAGCAAACCGTAGAGGCCCAGCCTGCTAGCTGCAGGCAGGCAAGGTCGAAGCCTGCTTGGGTCATGGGTCAGCTTCCGAAAGGAATACCCGGCCCCGGCACGATAGGCAACGAAGGAACAGGGCAGGTTTTTAGTCAGTAAGAGTCGCCCAAGGGCGGGATTTGTCACTGGATGATTTTACCTACCATAAAAAAACCCTCACTTTTCATCACGCCAATATTTGAAATACTATTTACTACATCAATTTTGATGCTATTTTCACATGACTTTTCCATGAAATAACCAATTAAGGGCGTTTCACATACAGAAAAAGCTTTATTGATGATTTTACTGAGTTTCCATAAATATCATACCTACGTGTTATGGTCGCAAATTAATTTTTTATCAATATACAAATTTACACCTTTTTTGGTGGGAAAATCATCCAATGAAATCTCCGCGCTTTTGGGCGGGGCGGGAGATAGTGTCAGACTTTTACAGACTAAAAACCCACGCTTGTTCTTTCATTGCCTTTCATACCAGGGCCGAATCTTTCTTTCATAAACCGATCCTGGCTCCAGTAGGCTTCGACCCTGCTGAGCCCTGGCTTGCTGACAACTCCTTGAGGCGCATGGAACTATTCGCGCCGTTGACGACTGTTGATGCAAAAACTTAAGTAATTTAAATTTCGCAGGCTAAACCTGATGCTCCCGAAAGGGTCGCAATACAAAGAAAGACCAAAGAAGTGGGTTTTAGTCGGGAAAATTCTGACATGCCTTACCGCTCCGCCCTATCAAGAGTAGTCTTTGTATGATTTACCTTAAAAAAAAAGCACTTAAGACGTTTCAGCTATATTATCTCTTTGTTCCCTTGCTTTTAAACGGTGATAATCATTTTCCTCAACATGTTTACCACCTAAAAAGCAACGAAATATAGCCGCCTCCTGTCATTCCTTTTGATATGAGATCAGAGATGCCCGACATTTTAATTTCTCATGAATAATGTAATACTATCATAAAGATTAACTGTTCTGCAAATAGACAGATATTCTTTGTATATTCATGTTCAAATAGAAGTTTATTGTTAATATTTTGTTAGATTAATGTTGGGTCTGTTATTTTTTCTTTTTAATCCAATATGGATTAGGATATGAAGACGGAAAACCTAATATTTGTATACTTAGAAATGAACTGTTCATTTTGTGAACTATTACTAAACAACAATACTTTGTTATACCGTTTGTGTTGCAGGTGCTGACCGAACACGGCAAGTTCGGACCGTACCTGTACAAGATTCGTGCGGAGACGACGCCCGGGTGTCGCCACTGTGCGGACCGCCCGGTGGACACGGTGGAGCACACAGTCGAGGTGTGCCCTGCTTGGGAAGAGCATCGCCGTGTCCTCGTGGGGGCGATCGGCGGCGATCTCTCGCACCGGGGCTTGGTTCAAGCCATGCTCCGGAGCGAGGAGGAGTGGCAGGCGGTCGCCTCCTTTTGCGAAGCAGTAATGCTAGTAAAGGAGGAGGCCGACCGCATTAGGCAAAGGCGCACACGCCGCCGCCGCCGCCGGGATTCCGATCCCGATTTCCGGCCACCGTAGGCGCGGGCTCGCGGACGGTGGGAAATAGGTAGCTCGCTGTCCGTCCGTCCGGTAACATAACGGTCCGAGCTCAGGTCGTCTACGGCGCGCACTGTTCCCGCGCGCCTCAAGGAGTTGTCAGCAAACTGTAGGGGTCCAGCAGGGCCGAAGCCTACTGGGGCCAAAGGTTATGTGAGAATGTCACCACGGGCCCCGGGACAAAGGCAAAGAATGGAAGGGTAGGTTTTTAGTCAGTAAAAGTCTGACACTATTTCCCACCCCACCCAAGGGCGGGATTTGTCAATGGGTGATTTTACCTACGTTAAAAAAAAAAACCGTTTGTGTTTTAATTAGGATCTTGTTTTTATCATTCAATTCCAAGCGCTTTCTGGGACCTTTTAGACCTCTAATAAAATATTATTAGACCTTATTTTTAATATTTATAGACTGTGAAAAACTTTTTATTTACGTTCTTGGATAAATTTGCTACAAATAGAACGCGTAATATTTTTATAATCTACGTGGACCTTCATGTGGGCGTTCACTTGGTGTTTAACCGAATGGCGTGTTCTCTTGGGGATTGAGCAAGGAGTATTTCTTTATTTCTAATTTGTGTAGACTGTACTACGAATTCTCTAAACATTAGTGTAATTTGTATGTCATCATCATCATCATCTTTTCTGCCAAAAGACTTCCACTGTTGATTCAGATTCATTTATTTCAGATTCATTTATTTGCTTGAAATATGGTATTTTACAGCTTTTATAACACATAGGTACACAATAGTTCTTCATATTCCGCCTACTAAATTCGGCATGCAAATTTTGTGACAATATTATTGATTCTAATTAATTTAAATTAAACAAAAGAAAAAAAAAAAAAATACCCATGTCAAGAGAAAAGAATTATATAAAATTACAAATGTCAAAGAAAAATAGTTGGATTACAAATTGGTCAAAAATCTACTTTCAATGTCAATAAGAAAATTTACTACAAATGTCCATAAAAATCAAAATGTCAAATTGAATATTCATGTCATAAAACTGTCCTGTTTGTCCTAGTATTCATGAATTCCTGAATAGAGTAAAAACAATTTTCAATAAGCCATGCTTTGAGATGCTTTTGAAATAAGCTGGTTCGCAGTTCTCTAATAACCTTCGGTATTTTATTAAATATCCTTATTGCCATTCGACTAGTGTTTTTACGGCAATACGCTGTTCCACATCTTGGCATTGCCAATTTTGTTGGATCCCTTGATAATTTTCCCACCTTATAAACGTTGACGCTATCAGCTGTCCTAAATAGATGAGGGTGTTTTTTTACAAATACTCCCATTTCCAATATGTATAAGCATGCTAATGTTAATATTATATGTTGGACATAGTCCTCCCCCAAGCGTCGCCACAATGGCCGGTCCTGGGCGTCTCGCATCCATCGGTCTCCAGCGACCCTGACCAGGTCATCGGTCCACCTTGTGGGAGGCCTTCCAACGCTGCGTCTTCCGGTTCGCGGCCGCCACTCCAAAATTCCAGAACTCCAGAATTTGTGGTCATACTTAAAATCAGAGTCATCATGAGTCCGAGTCATGATGTGGTCGATGATGGAGCACGCTTGCCTAAAAGCAACCCATTCAGTCTTGACTTAAAAATCCCTTAAAGTTGGGAAATCATTCAATGACTTTACTCGCTCTAAGATGGAGCGGGAAGGCGTATCAGACTTTTATTAATTAAAATCACCCCTACGTACCTTAATAGCATTTGCGTCCTGGAAAAAGAGGTTTCCCTTTCAGAATTTGATTCATGGCCCCTGCAAACTTCAGCTTTGCTGGGGGGGGGCAGCAGAGCTGAAGTCATTATGAATAATGTATTTTCTGACGACGCAGGCTCGGTCTGGATGGCTACCAATCGGCCGGATGGAGAACTAGCCATCGCTCTTCATCCGCAATCCCACGCTTATTGTGGCTGGTCGTAAAGCCAGGGTCTTGGACTTAAAGAACTGTGGGATGTATGTAGTTATTAGGAAACACAGACTTTGGCAGAAAATTCCACTCCTGATCTGTATTTACTTGTGTGTATGCGTATGTTAAGAGCGGCCAACCCAAGGTACGTTTTCATACAAACACTCTTACGTGATTATGATGTTAGCACACATCTTTCTCCAAATATTTTTGTTACACAGAAATCTTGTTAATATTATCTAGGCTTCTATAGAAATCAAAATAAATTTGTGTAAAAATAATCCAGTAAAGACTCAACATTATGTTGAGTACATCATTCTCCATAATGTACTCAACATTATGGAGAGAAAAAGTTCACGAAAATAACTGATTTTCAGATTTCTTTACTGGATTAGTTTTACACAAATTTATTATAAATATTATTATATTATAAATATAAAAAAGTACGTATATAGAAAAAAGCCTTGAAAATTTAATCGAGATTCTGAATGACAACAATTTATCTCAAAAACTTTTAAGGGTTTTATAAAGTTATGTGAAATATTCGAGTAAATCACGAAATTGAATGCCAACAGAGTTTACAGGCGTTATCTCTCTTTTTTCGCGTTGCCTCTTTATGAAACATTCCGTTGGACTGCGTTAGATGAGGCAACAAGCTTTTAAACTATGCTCGATGTTGACGATAGGCAGGAGTGGGGTAGGGCCACCTTATGGTGATGACCTCATCCACAGACGACCTTGGTGATCGACCTGAGCGGCAGTCATACTTGGAAATAGGGCTTAAAAAATAAAACTTTTTGTCTGAACACGCAATGTTCCGACAAAAAAGCCTTTTTTATATAAAAACCTTTTTATTATACAAATAGCTAACTATGAGTATTTTTATCAATTTATTTTTTAATATAGGGTGACTGGTAATTAGTGAACGATACTTAAATACGTGATTGCAGTCGTGTCGAGTCATGATAAAAAACAACTTTTACTATGGGACCAAATCTGAAATCGTGAAAAAAATCTGCCAAGTTCAGTATATTTATGTTCGTTTATCTGGTCAAAATGTACTGAACTTGTCAATTTTTTTTCGCGTTTTCAGGTTTGGCCCCATATTTAAAGTTGTTTGTTATCATGACTATAATCACGTGTTTAAGTATCGTTCACTAATTACCAGTCACCTTATATAAACAGATTATACAGAAGTGACTATCTAAATATAAAAAATATAAACGTTCGTAATAAAAATCTATCTATTTCCACGTTTCGGTTCGCGAAGATAAATGAAATGATACTTCATTTGTCAAAAGCAAGAGGGAAGGTTTACGATGGAATTTTAAACGTCAGTTTTAATGGGCACTCTTTTATATTTATTTATCGTTAAGGAACGAGATCAAATGATTTTCTATTTAAATGTTTACGAGTATAAGGGGCCGAGACCGATATTAATTTAATTTCTTGCAAAATAATAGCAAAATGATGCTACTTTAATCAAATACAAGACAAGCCTATTGGTCTAGTGGTTAGTGGCCCTGACTGCTATGCCGGAGGTCGTGGGTTCGATTCCCACACAGTACAAATGTTTGTGTGATGAGCACGAACATTTTTTCTGTGTCTGGGTGTAATTTATCTATGATATGTATGTATTTAGAAATATATAACTATGTTTATCAGTTATCTAGTTTTTTTTTATGGTAGGTAAAATCATCAGTTATCTAGTACTCATAACACAAGCTCTGCTTAGCTTGGGACTAGACGGCGTAGTGTGACAGTTGTGGAATATATTATATTATAAATATTAATGTTTTTTTTTTTTCAATTAGTGACGTTTCATCGCTTTCTTTACTCTGTTCTGTTTTATACTTTTTAATCCGAATGCAACAGGCAGGAGAGTAATATTTTTGTTAATTAGCTTCTATTGGATATTTTAGGTATTTGATAAAGCTCTTGCTAAATGACGCTGACGATTTATTATGTCACTGCTTGCCATCAGGTGGGATCGCAGTCAAGGACTAGTTTATATTATTTTATATATATATATAAAGAAGCAAAAGACTGCTAAGGTTTAGAGTTGGTATTTCGATCAATAACTTTGTTAAACTGTTGACCCAGGATCCTGAGATTTGGCACAAAGCAAGGTCTTATAGCACAAATATAGGATAAGTCTGCAAACAGTCAATTTGTTGTTACGTCACGAAAAAAAAACACTTCCTCCTTCCTTTACCTTCGAAACAAAATCTTCGAAACTCAATTCGGGAATTGAACTATGTACGCGAGTCCAACTCCCACTTGCCCAGTTCTTTTTGGTGATATAAACTAATGCTTGCCTGTAATCCCACCTGTTGGTAAGCAGTAATAAAATCATTGATGGCAAAACTAAACGTAAATGGTGTAATCAAGTCGTGTAATTCCCGTGCACACTCTCCAACATGCATCATATACAACACGAAAAGGCTGACTACCCTAGACTTGTCCGCCAGGCTTTATAGATTGGCCTATATCAAACCTGGATCATCAATTAGCACGCGACTTGTGACTTGGCTGACGCCAGGCTTCGTAGATTGGAAACCTGGATTACCAATTAGCCTCTTCGCATGCATCTTCACTGAGTTATAAACTGCTAGATGGCATTTTGCAGCCCATATGTGGCTGCAGTACTCCCCCCATTTAATTGGAAGTGGGAGCATCTAGGGTGGATCGGGAGAGCATGTCAGAGTTTTACTGACAAAAACCACAGCTTTGTGCTTCAGGTGCGTTTTAAATTCCCATATAAATTCCCCGTACGTCTAAATAGTTGAAACACAAATGTCTGTGTTTTTAAGAATAAAACACACGTTGCAAAACACCCGAATGTAGGTTATAGGATTGTACGTAACGATACAAAACGCCAAAATGATGCCTACTACTGAATGCTAAACATAGCCTTTAAATATTAGATGTACGGACTCATTTATACTAACGTAACTAGCGTAGTTCGTATAACGTACAGTCGTATACAGTAGAGCAAGTTTAGCACCATATTATTACCCATACATTAACTCCTTTGAAGACACCACGTACGTTGAGAAGCTCTCTAATTACGACATTGGTACACTTACAGACGAAATGGAATGTTTCTGAGAATTTCGCCGAAGTGATGTAGAGAGACTGATTAAGGAGATATCACTTAACTCACTTCAATGGAGAAAGTCTGTGGCGTTACCGTAAATTTTCTCTGTTGAGACGGAGTGACAATTTCTAATGATGACGTATATTTTCGTGTGTAAATTATTTCACTTTCATCTTTAATGTAAATTACAATTTTGGAAATGGTAGTGTAAATTTACAAAAAAAAAATCATGCTTAAAATACTAATATACGAGTATACAACATTAGTTTTAATATATGCGAAACCTGAATATAGTTTGTTCAGAATCCAGCTGGGTGCGAGAGCAAAACTACCCCTGATTCGCCTGGATGGCCTGCTGACAATGTCTTTGTGTGGTCAACCATGTAACATAACAAGCTTTTAACTTTGTGATTTTTCATGATACAGATATGAAATTTTGTATATAGATTCTTTGCATAATAATACTAGACCCGTATTTCAGGTTTTACATACATAGGTATGTAAAACCTGAAACACGGGTATATTTTTAGGTATAGACCTAAAAATAAGATTGTATGTATATGTTATACACATCCTGCACCTCCATCCTATTTGCTTGTCAATTCCATTCGAACCCCCATTTGTTTGTCTGCTATTTGAAAATAGCAGAATGAAAAAAACGTTTCGATTTCAAAAAGCAAATCACTCTGTAGGTACCATCACCTGACATAGACACATACAAACAGAATATTTTACTAACCCGTATTTTTGTACGTGTGTTGTATGTTCCCTAGTTTTAGAAATAAATGAATAAATCTGGTCTTTGTAGAATTTCAGATACAAGACAAAGGTAAATCAGTATTTGCAGAAGGAAAATTGGGATTAGGATCAATCAATCAGCCTGACAAATTTCCCAACTTAGGGTCTGCTTCCAATCAAACCGTCATCAGGTAGCTACCATTATTTTACATGAAGCAACGGTATGTTGGTAACCTTGTTTCTCTTGCGGATATCTTCATGGCTTCATGGCATGCTGGGCAGGGCAAATTACTCGCAATATAGATGTCGTAGGGGCCGAAAGTTTTTAGAGTGGCGACCGCATATCGATTACCTGGTGAGGGTTGCGGGAATCCGATGGATGCGAGATACATAAGACCGGATGTTATGGTGACACTTGGAGGATGCTTATGTCCAACAGCAGACGTATTTCGGCTGAAATGATAATGATGATGATGAGTTACTATAAGCGATCTTGATGTCTACCAGAAATTGTCTTTGACACCGAAGCTTAGCCTTACATATGACAAAACATTGAAAGGTATTATTGTACTCGTATTTTTTTACGTAAAAGGTACTCATAATTCACACAAATTAATAAATAACAAGCAAGTCTTCTCTCGTGCAGTTTTTCATTACAAAATATAATAATGATACAGTATACAATGGCTATAATAATGGCCCGAAAGATAAGGCCGGGTCACAAGTACCCTTTCCTGGAATTTTGATATGGGTTTGGCAGTTAAAGTTTCAGATAGACCCACTGCTTGCATTAGCGGTGCCTACTATTGATGTATTTGAATAGTGTTATAGAATCTGTAGCTTATTGATATGTTTCACTGAGGTAGACTGTGTGGAGAAACCTGCTAGGAAATTTTATTATTAAATAATAATTTAGTACAGCCAAATAGCCAGTAATACTAAAATACGTTAATTCTTTCACTCTGTCTTCTCACTGAACCACATTTTTTTTAATAATATCGTTTTTCATTCATCAGCAAACAAATCCAATCCAGGGTTGGTCTTCACGAGCGCTTTGAGCTTCGAGTACACGTGCTTTTGGCTAGTACAATGAGACAAAGTTGATCTCAATTCACTTTAATTTCAAAAATATCCTTGCTTATTTTAATTGCTAATATAAAAAGTTTGTAGCAATTCTTTTTTTTATAAACTAGAGCTAGCTTCTTATCCCACCTAATGGTAAGAAGTGATGAAATCGTTGATGGTGAAGCGCACTAGTTTATTAAGAGCCTGTTCCCTCTACCCTTGAAGACACTTAAATTATAATCGAACGGGAAAACCGCAGAAGCAAATTGTTCTAGTCCTTCGATGTACGTGGTATTAACGACGAGGCAAAACGCTTAGTTCGGATTGTAGAGAATTAATTTTTCTATGTGCACAAAATCAAGTATTTTTACATGCATTTAATACATGAATCAATAAATTATTACCATTATCTCCCTAGCCTGTCCCCAACTAACTCGGTATCGTCTTATAGTCTAAGTGTGGTTGAATACTTGTGTTTCATATGGAGCGACTACCTATAATTAGACCTTCACAAACTAATTACTAGGCAACCCGATACTACTTGGATAGACGAATGGCCAGCCTTTCTGGTATCTGACTAACTGTAACGACTGTCAAAGATCTATTATTGATAATCGGGACCAAAAGCTTTACGTGTTTTGCGAGAAACGGAGAGTCAGTAATATCCTAGATAAATTTTAGAAAAGTACACAATTTTTTTATTCATTTCTATGCTGGGTAAAGATCTGCCTCAACTTCTTCCAGTTATTATTTTCTTGAGCCAACTCGAACCAGCCTTTGCGGTAGGCTGCTAGGTCGTCTCGCCACCTCTTCCCAAGTTGTAATACATAAATGAATAAAAAAAAAAAAAAACCACATTTGGCTTTAAATCCGTAACCTCATGCATGAGAAGCGGGTGCTTTAATCACTGGGCCATCACGACATCTTATTTTACTACTAATAAGAAATTCAATGCTACTTTGAAAAGAAAGTAGTAATTAATTTTCCTTTGGGCACGTAAACAAGTATTTTTCAAATGCATCCTAATACGCGAACTAATAAATTTTAACCAAGACCTTTTTTGGGGGTGGTAAACCATCAAATAACTTCCCCACTCTATCGCCCCTGTCTAGTTAGAGCGAGATGGCATGCCAAACTTTTAGTGGTTAAAATCTGTGTTTCTTCAGTTCCCTTTTCCATGGTAACTCTTTCCAACCATTCCTGCAGCCCAATATTAACGAAGGCTTTTGTTCACGATTTTTTTATGTAGTATTTAACTTCAATTTTATTCAACTTTTGCTGAATTTATTTCCTTTTTTCTACAACAAAAAATACATCTTTGTTCCACCAAAAATACTAATTGTACACTAAAAATAATCTTCTAGGTAACAAAAGATAACCACGAAGAGGATGACGGGGTCTGCTCGCTTGTTCGCTCGCTCACTAGACCCCACAATCATCTTCTAACCAAAGCTGTCCGAGTTAGAATGCTCCATATCCCTTAATAATTGTAAAAAGTCCCTTAATATTTGGTGTACCTACCATTTTATATTTTAGTGAAGATACTTTATGTGCAGTTACAACATTATGTACCTCTTTTGGAATTAAAGCCTTATTTCTTGATATTCCTTTTCTAACACCTACGAAAAGTAGCTACAAAGAGTACGGTTCTATAAACGAAAATACAAGAACACAATGTCTGCAAAAGTGCTAACAACTCCCCACTATGCAATTACCGCGTAATTCCAGGCAAATAAACTAAATTAGTAAGTTCCGATGGAGTCGAGGAATACATCTAATTGTCCCATCGCACCCGTTCTATTCGCGTTTACCGTAAACGCTTTGAGGGTTAATTATCAAAGTCCTCTTTTCCTTATCTCCCCGACTCCCTCAATACTTTTAGGAGCCGAGTGTCTGATACAAAGCAAATTGGTAGTACTCGATAGCTGTGGGAAAGGGCGCCGAATGGACCATTTCCTGGAGAAGCTTTATCTTTTTCTTTTAGGCAACTGGGCATGTAATGTACAGGAAGGCTTTTAATTTATTAGCAATCTTGCAAAAGGTGAAATAGCTCGTGATTATAAGTACTTTTAATACTGTTCAATAAGATTTTTTTTTTTACAGTAATGTACTTTTACATAATATTTGCCTTATTAAAGTATTTAGGTAGTGGTGTGAGAATGTTTATAAAAACTTCCCTTCAGAAACTTTTCCAATGAACTAATAGTCAAATCAAAGAATAAAGTTGCTAGCGTTGAAACTGCCCAACAAATCATTGTCAATTGTGATTTTACCAAAAATATTAAATTAGTGCCATACAAAACTGCGATGTGATTTAAAAAAAAAAAAACGACAGCAAAGCACAAAATCGACAAAATCGTGGGACAATACAGAGTACGATATATACAAATCAATTCGCAAATTCTTGCGATGCGTTGTGCGAGCTCGTAGATTTTTATGACGCGATGTCGCATCGCAGTTTGGGCCTTTAGTCGTATCTAACATTTTGCTTTACGATAAAATGCCATATGTACACCGTTTTGTGTTTGTTTTGCCCTTACTTGTGTCTAACATTTTGCAATAAAATACCTTAGGTACCTGTGTAGAAATATTATATTAACGACTATTGTTTATTTAACGGTGAATAGAGCCTTCCGTGGGCGGACGTGTGAGACAGGATAATGTGATTTGTGATAAGTCACGTTCACAGTTTTTTTCTCAAATTGTTGGTGTTATTCGTAGTAATATTATAAGGTAATAGGTTTTTTTTATGGTAGGTAAAATCATCCAATAAAAAATCCCGCCCTCGCGCGGAGTGGGAAGTAGTGTCAGACTCTTACTGACTAAAAACCTACCCCGTTCCTTCGTAGCCTATCGTGCCGCGGCCGGGTATTTCTTTCGGAAGATAACCCATGACCCCAGTAGGCTTCGACCCTGCCTGCCTGCAGCTAGTAGGTTGGGCCTCTTCGGTGTGCTGAGAGCTCCTTGAGGCGCGCGGGAACAGAACGCGCCGTCGACGACTTGGGCTCGGTCCGGTCGGTTACTGGACGATCGGACAGCGTGCTACCCATTGTACGCCATCCGCAAGCCCGTGCCTATGGTGGCCGGAAATCGTGATCAGAATCCCGGCGGTGGCTGGGGCGAGCGCCCCGTCGCCTCTGCCTGATGCGGTCGGCCTCCTCTTTTGCTAGCATTACTGCTTCGCAGAAGGAGGCGACCGCCTGCCATCCCTCCTCACTCCGGACCATGGCCTGAACCAAGGCCCGGATAAGGTACTAGATTTTGCCAGCGGCTTCACCTGCGTGAAAGTCAGTTTCTCCATACAAACATCCAACCCCTGTTTTACCCCCTTAAGGGTGGGGTGTTGGTTTGTAGGTTCTATAGTTTCTAAGATTTCGAGATTAATCAGTGAGATTATTTCGTTTTCATATATATAGGGTGACTGGTAATAAGTGAACGATACTTAAACACGGAATTGTAGTCATGATAGTTAACAAATTTTACTATGGGACCAAATCTGAAATCGCGAAAAAAAATCTGCTGGTCAGTACATTAGTGTTCGCCTAACTGGTCAAAATGTATTGAACTTGGCTGATTGTTTTCGCAATTTCAGGTTTGGTCCCATAGTAAAAGTTGTTCACTAATTACCAGTCACCCTATATATAGATTACCTACGCAATAAATTGGATTACAGTTTAGTTGAGTACTTCTGGACATTCCCTTAAACAGTATTGTAAATATCAGCATTTAATGCAAATATACGACGTTGATTTGCTTACAAACATTGCCTGGTCGGTATCAACATCGCCCACGCTGCATATTTTACCCTTAACACATAGAGACGTCAAGGAATCGCCCCTAATACGAGTTTAAGTTTTACGATAGCGACTCGCCTCGCTCACGATGTTATTATTATGCTGATGGGCCAGCCGATATTCGGATATTGCTATATTTTCCTATCACTCCATCATTGGGCTCTTCGTTTGAGAAGGAATATTCTTACACGTGTATTCGAGTCTATTTAAGAGAGGTTAACTTGTGAAAATAACACATAGAAAAGTATAACTAAAAATAATCGTAAAAGGTGGATTTTAAAAAATACAGTCAAATGTATATTCTAGGAGACGATAATATTTTAAGGACCCATGATTGATTGCTTCTCATGAGAAATTCTAAAGAAAAATAAAAAACTTATAAGTATCTCATTAGCCCAGCTGTCATAAATAAGCGTTTCCTTAAAAGTTTTGGCCCGAAAAATGCGTGGGTACGTGTAGTCACCAGTAGATAAATCAATTAAACCACCTTTGCATCAGGTGTGTATTTTCTCATGCCAAGAAAGGACGATTTATGTTCCCCCGTCGTTACGTCATTATTAAAGCAATCTGATATTACTTCATACCATTTACGAGCACCTACATAAGTATTTTCCTACAATTATCATTAAGCTGAACACGCTTTTGCATAATTTGAGATTTTCTGGATTCGATTGATGCGGTCGTTATTCAATTCGTAATAATAATATATTCGTATTTTGTGTAATTAAAAGCGTAATTTTATCGAATAACAAAATGGAGAAGTGTTCCTGATTCGGTGACGAAAGAAGAATAGCTTGGGTGCCGAAAAAATCGGTGTCGAAACAGGAATACTTGAAAAAGGAGACTATATCTAAATAGAAATAGGCTATTTGACTGATTTTTGGAATCGATTTCAATTTCATTATTATAAAGTATTATTTATCGATTCATGAAAAAGTGCTTTATTTGAATTCTTGTAAATATTAACATAAAAAATAGCTTAAAAAGTTGTACTATTCAAAAAAGTCGCCAAATCGCCATATTTGACAATAAGCGTCAAATTGTATTCCCTTCCGTTATGTGCCAGTAAACAAATTTGTATCACAGTTAGTCAAAGGAATAGCAGTCAATGACAGACAAATTTACAGATTTGTGACGTTTAAATAAATTTAGCTAATAGCCACCGTTTTCAAAAACATGGCGCTAGGTAAAATAAAATAAAGTTTATTTCGTTTTGTTTTTTTTTTTATAAATAGTACATTATTTTTTAGATATATTGTTACAAATCGCTTTTAAAACCCATAGTCTATGCAGATGACTGTAAATATGAACTGAATTTTAATGGTGTCAATTAGCCTACTGTTTCGTGATCATTTCATATACATGACTTATTTCTTTTTTACGTGGGAAGACGCCGCTTTGGATGGAGCGGGAAGACTTTACGGACTAAAACACAGAGTGTTCCTTCAGTTACCCTTTATAATTCGCAGCCCTAGCAGCCGTCGGCCCTGACTACCCCTATCAATTTTGCTGAAATCTCAATGAGGTGCGCTTGGAAAACAATGCGTTGTTGACCCGCGCTGAGTCCTTACTGGACGATTGGATGGTGAGCAACCCAATGCTCACCGTTCGTAAACCCGCGCCTACTGTAGCCGGTAGTCATCTTATGACTAGGGCGTCTTCAGCGGGGGGTACATGACTAATCCCTGATTCGCCAATTTTAAACACCCATCATCTATGTCCAATTATGAATCTTTTTCATTTTGTTTGCAAATTAGACCAATATGACTTGTAAACTGATTTCTGATTCACATGAAAACTGAAGATTTATAGAGACATTTTTTTTCTACATAGTATCTTTTCAAACAATTTTCTTACCAAGCTAATATCGTTGGGGAAACTTCACTATCATTAAGGTCAACAATGTAAGATTTAATCTCGTTGCGTTGGTTCGGAGCACTATTTCTCCATCATACCGTTATAAAATGTTTCCTTCGTTAAAATTTTTCAAAGTTGAAGATCAAGTGCCCATAACTAACGAAGAAAATTTTTTATTGACATCAAACAGAAGGGGTAACTTCGCCGTAGATTGTTTAAAAACTGATATTGATTGTTGTTCAAAACTTAGTAACAAGTACCTAATGGGCAGTAATTAAAATTTATATTAGTTTGTTTAACAGGGGTATGAAGATCCAACGTGCTGAATAATATATAATAATTTATCCATGATATGATTTTGATAATTGTAGTTGTTTAATTTAATTAGACTTTAGTGAATGACAATTGACATACTCGTATTTTATTTATTTATGTCTTTTGATTGTTTTTTTTTTTCTGAATGACTTGATATTTGTAATTTATTTTATTTGTTTGGATTTTTGTTTTTATTTTGTACGCCATTCTTTTGGCAAAACATAGTGCAAGTGCACTATGTTTTGCCAAAAGAATGGCATTTTTTCAAAAGAATTCTTCTATTATACTACCTGTTAACCCACCTATGTTTTACAAATTAAATGATTGATTTGTTTTTTGACAGCCTGAGGCACTCATGAATACGTAGGTAGTTGAGTCTACTTTTAATATCTTTGAGGCTGGACATATTTTATTTGCCACATGTCATGTCTGATGAGCTTTTTTTTGGCAGTGGGTAACATCATCCAATGACATCTCCCGCCCTTGGGCGGAGAGCGGGAGATAGTGTCAGACTTTTACTGACTAAAAACCTACCCCGTTCCTTCGTAGCCTTAGATACCAGGGCCGGGCTTTCCTTTCGGAAGCAAACCCTTGGCCCCAGTAGGCTTCGACCCTGCCTGCCTGCAATGTCTGATGAGCTGTGGGGTAGAGGAGACGCAGATTAAACGCAAAGCGACATCGCGGCAGACTAAGGCGGAGGTGGGGAGATAAGCTTGACAACTACCGGAGGTACTAGCCCGCAATGACTGAGGAGAGACATGTGTGGTACAGGGAGAGGAAAGCCTTCGCCCAGCTGGGGGACATAATAGGCTAACAACAACAATCTTTGTGGAATTGATGCTTGATGAATAGATGCACGGGCACGCTCAGCGTACTCTATACTTTTTTCTTTTTTTTTGTGTTTGTAACCATTGTGCTGCCTGTCTCTAATAAAATTACTTCTATTCTATTTTATTTAAAGTTTAATTATGCTAAGCTATGGAATTCTTATATTTACAAAAAATATTAAAAAGAAATAACAATTGGGTAATGGATGCCGAGCCTGCAAACCTTAAAGTGTTAAAATAACAAAAGACTGACAGGACAGTGAGTGTTTGTGTACATAGTGTTTTTTATGTGAATCCAACTAGTTTTAAGTAAAAACTTGTGTAAAACGCTTTCATTGTGCTGTGATAACGTAGAATAAGATTACGTAGTGATAAGGACTTGTAATTTGTGATAGTGACTTTTTCATGTTTTTTATTTTTATAGGATAGATTAAGGATTAAGGTTTGTTATGTAAAATGTGGATATTTTTATGTAAATAGCATGTTTGAAGTGTAAAGGCTCTCGTTAAGGTAAAGTTTCGTCATACTAAAGGTTAATCATATAAATTTTCTATAATTTTGTACTTAATTCTGATTGTATCTTAATACTTAATTTTTATTGACGTATAAAAGTGTTTTTGAAAAACCTATTTGCAAAAATAAATATCATTTTTATCATTTCATTTCATTGGCTGATTCACTCGCGAGCATTCCAGAATGTTTTATAGCTCTACCCAAAAATTGTGTAAATTAGGCACGTTTTAGTGCGAGAACGCAGTCGTTCTCCGAAAGCCTCAAGAATAAGGTCTCTAAAGAAATAAACCTGAAGAAAAGAAGCCATGTTTTATTTCAAGAACCAATACAGTCCAAAACAAATCGCCAAATTTAAGTGGCAACCAGCAGACCAGATTGCTCGTAGAATAGATGCTCGATGGGGAAGTTTGTGGAGTGGCGACCACGAACCGGTAGACACAGCGTTGAAAGGTCTCCCACAAGGTTGACCAACGCCCTGGTGAGAGTGGCGGGAATTCGATGGATGCGAGACGCACAGGACCGGCCGTTATGGTGACACTTGGGGGAGGCTTATGTCCAACAGTGGACGTCTTGCGACTGCAATGATGATGATGATTAAAAAATTAAATTCATTTTAGTCAATCCATTCCATTGAAACTACATTTGTATTTCTTTCTACGTTATTTTATGCTTCAAACACACGATATGAAAGTAAAAATCAACATTTTCGTTTTTTATCTTGTCACAATAATATGATAACTCGTTTGTAGCTTAAATTCGAGGATAAACCTGAAATAGTATTTACCGAAACAACAAAAACATTACTAAGAGCCAAATTCACCAATAAACTAATCGCGGTTCGTTCAAACAAAACGCAGTTTGAGCGCTTAATCGAGATTATAGCTTCATTTTGCGTTTCACCGCGATGAATTGAACCTAGTTTACGCTAAACTCAGTTTCAATTCTTTTGTTGTCGCCCATGTTTACGACACGGGTCTTTAAACTAGATTACGCTGAGCTCAGTTTAGTTGAACTAAGTTTTTATATTGAATTATGAAATCAGCCCTTATATGTGAATTATAAATTATTGAAACAATATCTAAGAAGTCTTGGACGTGTAAACTATGTCAAAGGGATAGTTACCCTAAGAATTTTGATTCCTTTAGGGAAAAAATCATCAATCAAACTAATCGCGATTATTTAAAACAAAACACAGTTTGAGCGTTTAATCGAGATTATAGCTTCATTTTGCGTTTCACCGCTATGAATCCAGTTTACGCTAAACTCAGTGTCAATTCTTTTGTTTTCGTATGTTTTCGACACGGGTCTTTAAACTAGGTTTTGCTGAGCTTAGTTTAGTTGAACTAAGTTTTTTATAGTGAATGATGAAATCAGCCCGTAGGAGTATCGAAACATACCTAGGTTTTTTGCTATATAAACGGCTATATCTTTTTTTCGTTTACTTAGAAGTTTGATTTTTTCACAGCTTCTAGAGATCATTTACCTGAGTATATGGTTTGAATTTCAACTTGATACCTTCACACGTTTCTAAGACAAAGAGCCTTGATAGACAGACGGACAAACTGCTTTATGAAAAAAGTTACTGCATAAGTCAATTACAAATAAATTTTATATAGCACTACAGTAATTAAGCTTTGTCGGTATTGACGTCGTTTTGGAAATTTTACATGATTTTTGTTACTTTTTTTAGATTCAAAGTTGCGTTAAAAACATCAAGAAAAACGAAACTTTGCTAGCTCATAACTTTTTAAGGGCAATTTTTTTTTGTATTCTAATTCCGTACAAACAAATTTAGTAATAACATAAAACGATATCATGTTTAATTTTGGAAGTATAATGTCAAACTGTGAAGTAATACCCCGCCTACCTCCACCCCGTGTGGAAAAAATATTGACAAGTCTAAATTTTACTTTAAGTCATTTAGAAGGAAACAATTCTTGTACCCATACTTTATGGATGGCAGATTAGTCTTTAAGATAGATAGAAAAAATATGACTATGAATTTGGCAATCACTACATAATATAAAACAAAGTCGCTTCCCGCTGTCTGTCCATGTGTATGCTTAGATCTTTAAAACTACGCAACGGATTTTGTTGCGGTTTAAGTAATAGATAGAGTAATTCAAAAAGAAGGTTTATATGTTTAATACATGCTTATTATATTTAATATTACTATTGTATCCGTGCGAAGCTGAGGCGGGTCGCTAGTTTACAATAAATTCAAGAAGAAGTTTAATTCGAATGATGAATGAATTTTTATTTATTTCACCATGTACATGAAAAGAATGAATATAATAATAAAACATTTATTTCGGACGAAGTCCATAAATATAGTTTGCTTAATAATTTGCTCATTGAGCGAATTATATAATTCGCTTAATAATTCGCAAATAAATGATTTCACATGATAAAAAGTGTTATTGACAATATAAACGTTAACCCTAAATACATAACGTTATTTTAAACCCCTGAAGGCATAACGTGAGGTCAATATGACTCACAACCGATTTCATTGAGATTTTGTCATTATTGGTTTATACTTAGATTGAATTTTTTGAAAAAAACTTTTTTAAATGATAATCATAGATGAAATAAAAACCTCAGTTAATTAAGATTTTGTTTATTTATTTTAAAAATCAACGATAATATTTATAAGATCACAAAATCAACATTACTTCTTATTTTATATAAAAAAATAATCTTATAACTTTTTACAAGTGATTGTCTTCACATAAACTAAAACATAAAACTTTCAGAGTAGCATACAACTCAAAAAATAACATACAGTAGTATATGTTCTCCGCAGATAGATTTTTACATTCTGCTTGCGTCTTTCTCCGTTATTTCAATGGATAGAGATCACTATACGATATTTTTTAAGCAAAAAAGAGTCATCCTCAATTAACACTAGAAAGACCAAGGCCGTCAATTTGACCGCACGGCGATTTCATTCTTAATTATTTTACAAACTACATTTTTTTTTTCTTTTCATATTTTATGACTTTTCCTAATTTGCTATTGTAAGGCTAAACCTATATATAAAAAAATAGACTATATGTCGTATATGAGATTCCTTTACAAATACCTACTAAGACCGCACACCGTCAATGTGACGGCATATAAAGGCAACGATAAGAATAGTAAACAACGATTTCTTCAAACTAATGAAGGTACTTTTGTTTATATTTTTGTTGAATTCTGAGTAAGTTGTTAATGTCCAGCTTGTTTACATTACACTTAGTAGACATTGGTTTCGTTTAGTGAACAGTCGTAATTTGTTATAAAAATGAGTCGCCGTCTCAATAGTTTTCAAATAGAACAAGAACTGTTGCGATTTCGGGATATACAACTAGATGTGTCAGGTGATGAAAGTGGTGACAATTTATCAGACAGTGTTTGTGAAACCAGTGATGCAGAATTTCAGCCGGAACATGTCACTTCTTCATCAGAAGACTCCGAAGTAGATTCTCCTGCTACAAGTAACAATATTATTGTAAATTCGCGCAGAGGTCGCGGGGTATCTCGTAGATCCATTAGCGGCGGGCGAACAGCGCGCGGTGGACGTTCAGCTAGGACATCTTCAGTACCGGAAGTCGGTATGTTACAAGTAGCAAGTGATGGCACAGAATGGACTTGTATTTCTGCAGACGCTAGTGAAGTAGGACGTCGAAGCCAGCAAAATATACTCAGAGAAATCTCAGGGCTTACTCCATATGCCAAAAGATACATTGAAAATAACAAACCAATTTCTGCGTGGAGACTATTTATTCATGAGTACATTCTACGACGTATAAAAGAATGTACTGAAAAGGAAGCACATGAAAAAAGTCAAGATGACACTTGGAACTTATCCCTAGACGAACTAGATGCATTTATTTATGCTTTGATTTATGCTCGTGGAGCCTATAATATGAGCCACCTAGATTTAGATATTTTGTGGTCGCAAGATTGGGGACCACCCGTTTTCAAAAATACTCTGAGCAAAAATAGATTCAAGGAGATCATGAAATACTTACGTTTTGATTTGAGAAGCACGCGTTCTGCTCGCTTAGCTAATGACAAATTTGCAATGATTTCGGATATATGGAACAAATTTATAGATAATTGTCAAATGTGTTACATTCCTGGAGAAAATTTGACAGTTGATGAGCAGTTATTTCCATCAAAAACTCGCTGTCCGTTTTTACAATATATTGCAAACAAACCCGATAAATTTGGTATAAAGTTTTGGCTGCTTGTGGATGTCGAAAGTAAGTACCTATGTGGAGGATTTCCATATTTAGGAAAAGACGAGAACCGTTCAAACGATATTTCATTACCCGAATGTGTGGTTTTGAAACTGGTAAAACCCTATTTCAAAAAGGGCCGAAACGTTACCACTGACAACTTTTTCACATCTCTAAATTTGGCTAAAAAACTAATGGTCGAAAAGACTAGCATTGTTGGAACAATACGGCGTGCAAGACGAGAAGTACCGCCGATTTGTAGAGGTATTCGTACTACAAGGTATGAAACTTTTATAATGAAAACTGAGACCGATACAACCTTTACTGTCTATCAAGGAAAACCAGGAAAAAATGTTATTATTTTGAGTACTCTGCACCCCAACGTGAGAATAGGTACTGATAAAAAAAAACTACCTGAGACAATTGAATTTTATAATGAAACAAAATTTGGTGTAGACATTATCGATCAAATGGCACGCAAGTACATTGTGAGAGCTGGAAGTCGGAGATGGCCTGTTCACGTTTTTTACAACATACTTGATTTAGCAGCTATAAACTCGTGGATTCTATACCAAAAAGTCACAGGGATAAAAATTTCTCGGCATGATTTTATCCTTCAACTAGTGAGCGATCTACGTGCAGAGTATGTGAAAAAGAAAACTACTCAAAGACAAGAAACTAATTCTGAAACAAGTGAACGATGTACTACAAACAATAAGAGGCGGCAATGTCAAGTAAATCATAACTGTAAAAAAAATAAAACGTGTGAAAACTGCACAATCTGTAAAAAAAGCTGTTTGTGGAAAATGTATAAAAGATTTAAAAAAAAACTATTACTTGCTACAAGTGCTAAAATTGTTTATTATTAATAAAAAATAAATTGATATTACTTTTATTTTATTTTAATGCAATATATGACTGAATTTCTAGTACCGTCAAATTGACCGCTGCGGTCTTTAAAGGTATAGTATGATGCCCGACCCTTCTAGTGTTAATAATCTTCTTGTAATAGAAGGTACATCAGGTTATATATTTTATATTCTTTTCCGTAATTTTTGACTTGGCAACTTTGTAAGTAGGCTCCGACTTACGAGCTATCCCTCGTAGGTTCAAAACTAGGTAGGTGATTTACTTTGTGGAATTTTATTTCATAACCACTGCTCACACAGTGGCAAAGGCAAACCGGCATGTTCTATAACCAAAAATTATTCGAAATTATGAAATTACAATTAAGTTATGTACATTCACCAGTACACACAGGGTTGGATTACGGTCCATTCTAGCTGTGGGAACATTATAAGGTTTTTTTTTTTATGGTAGGTAAAATCATCCAATGACAAATCCCGCCCTTGGGCGGAGCGGGAAGTAGTGTCAGACTCTTACTGACTTAAAACCTACCCCGTTCCTTCGTAGCCTATCGTGCCGGGGCCGAAACATTATAAGGTCAACTAATTATTATAATGATTAATATAGTTCTTGTAAGCACTATAGATATCATCTACGCTTATGTTATCCTCTTTATTACCAAGCATCGCTTGGTTCTGCATTCTCGTTCACTCCTAAAAGATCTATAATATCGATTTCTTCCTGCATTTTAGATGACATCATCGTGAAGGAATAATTGTTCAGCCAAAGAATAAATTATACAAAATAAAATAAAGCAAGTTACTTATAAAAACAAACAAAACAATCAATCATACTATATGGACTTCAAAGTTAAAAATGTTACATATAATATATAAAATAAAGTGATGCCATTTCATCTCACAAAGATGACAAATATCTACGTAAATACGACACTTACCTGCAAACTGCATGCTCTATTCGGTCTTCTGGTAGTGGCGCAGAGTAGATACGAAAAATCGACACAGTACAACCACTGTTTTGAGAGAGAGAGAGAGGTGGATATGCTTCGCGAGTGAGTCATTTTGACTCACGTTATGTGTCAAGTGCTAATTACAAGTTATAAAGTGACGCCATTTTAACTCATAGAGATGACATATCTACGTAAATACGACACTTACCTGCGAACTGCATGCTTGGTCCTCTGGTAGTGGCACAGAGTTGATACGAATAATCGACACAATACAACCACTGTTTTGACAGAGAGAGGTGGATATGCTTCGCGAGTGAGTCATTTTGACTCACGTTATGTATTTAAGGCTAATTACAAGTTAAGATATTCCTCAATTCAAATAGAAATGTAAAACACCAACCACTGTCAATAAAATACCACGATAAAGGGTTGTAACCACCACTTAAAAACTATTTTAAATTCACTTTACCGTAAAAATCCAACTTATTCGCTGTAAAAGCGATGGTAAGGGATCTCACAAGTAAGTATTACTAGAAAACTAACAAAAGAACATTGAAAATGCATGACCCAATGCTCTTGTGGGATGTCATACAACTTTGTAGTGCAGAAAACTTTGCTTTGACTAGTTTGTATACACATTGACCGCTATCGGGGCTTGGCTAACTAAATTGATATTTTGCACAGATTCATAGTTCAAACAGATTTTTTTTTTTTTTGCTTTGTTATCTTATATGCTTAAATGTGGATGGATGGGGATGGAGATAGACGTCAAAAAGAAGATGGATCGATTGTGTGAGGTGTGATATGATAAAAAGTAATATGGTACAGAAAAATAATGCTTGTCAAATTCTTCAGCAAATCTGTACCCGAAGTCAGTACTATTCTAAAAATCTCAACGTGCCATTACATTTTGCCTTAAATGTAGTAGTAGTAGTTGCATGCAGTTATTGTAATGAGTGCAATACGCACTTGTTAGAAACATAGTGGGTAACCTATATGGATATATATTTATATCTACTATATATCATACTAATATGTCAAGATGGTTAACGGTCATTTACTGTGTATCAAAGTTTCTATGATTTTGGTGTATAAGGAAAGGGATTTATGAAGAAAAGCACAGAAAGACAAGACGAGACGAGAGAAGAAAGTATTTATTTTAAATAGGCTTGTCGATTTATCGAATAACTAGTTGCTTGTTTCAATACTATTTCGTCGAGGAGAAGAACAAGCAAAGACGGAGCGTCTTTGCATGTTCTTTTCCTCGGAAACTAAATATTAATGACAAAAAGAAAAAAAAAACATTAAAAACATTTCACAATCCAGAAAGTAAACTCTTCCGTAAAAATATAAGTCTTATAAACTAAATTGCTTAGAAGCCGTTGAAGCCACAAAAGAAATAACAAATGTAAAGGTCAGTTTAGAAGTCAGGATAGCACCTTTATTTTTTTGGATTTGCAACGAAAAATATGATACATAATTCTGAAAATGTCACCTTACATGGTGTGTTTTGCAAGGATTCCCGATATTTCTTTCAAACAAGAATACACCTTATTTTGAAGTACATAAGGTTAGTTTCAGTTTGGTGGTTCAAAGATAGCTTTTTCGCCGAGGATTCGCACGGCCTTCAGAAGGGTCTGACGACGGAAAGGTTTTCCTTTCCCACAAACATAGCTGTGTTATCAATTCTCTGTGAGATTAATTAAATGGTAGCTTCTTAATGCTATGTGGTCGTTGCATGTTATCCATTAGTTTACGCATGGCTTATCATTCTTGGTACTTAGTTATGTAAAGTGATCTTTGAAAAAAAACTAAGGTAGCTTCGAAGATCAAAGTCCCTTTTTATGAAATGTAAATCTAGAACTACATTAGACCGATGCACACGTGTAACAAGCCTGATTTGTATGTAGAACGATGTCGCGTGGCGTCGCGTGGCGTGGATTAAGTGTAGCTCTACAAGTCTAGTTTCTATATAAAATGTATAGAAACCGACGCGCCCAGAACGGCGTGTGTGGCACACGTATGTGTAGTGTAGTTCTACCTAAAATCTGAGTTTAACAAGGTCTTTAAACATGTTAAACTCATTTTTTATGCTATATTGAGAAATCATCCCATTCTGCTGTGGGACGAGTCAGAAGGAGTATCAGAACACAGATAGGATTTGCTCCGGGATTCCGAAAGCTATTTTTGGCCACCGTAGGCGCAGGCTTGCGGACAGCAATGAGCGGTTCGCCGTCCGACCATCCGGTAACCGTCCGAACTGCGCGTACCTACTGATCCACGCGAGCCTCAAGGAATTGTTAGCAAACCGAAGGCGCCCTGCAGGGTTTCAGGGTCAGGGTCAGCAGGCCTACTGGGGCCAGAAAGATTAGGGTAAGGAAGATTCAGCTCTAGTATGAAACTAAACGAAGGAACAGAGTGAGTTTTTAGTCAGTAAAAATCTGACGCTCCCTCTCTCTCCGTTCAAGGCCAGGAGATGTCATTAGATGATTTCCCCACCTTAAAAAAAGGTGGGTATAACTGACTAAAACCCGGTGTTCATTTAGTTGCCCTTTGCGCTCTAGGCCCGTGGTCTTTCAAACACCCGTGCAGTCGTGTATTAAGTTCCCACCATTCTATATTTGTTAGTATTCCCTTGTTTGTTTAGGGAAACACGTAAGTTTCAGCTACAACACTTGGATCTAGACAAAGGGCTAGTTTCTTGGTGAATATCATGTTTTGCAAATTTGGTAGCGAAACCCTGTCTTCAGGTTTCGTGAAAATTAATAACCCAGGTTCCTAATTTAACGAAAATTGGGAAGACGAAACTGTACAGTGGTACCTAACTTTTTCATAAGTTTTCGTGAAAATTATGGAACGCTCAAGAAAGGGTTTGCCTCGAAAACTGAAAAAAGTACGAAGAATTATTCGACCTTGATATTCAACATTTATTTATTGACACATAAATTAGTTTATAAGGAAAGTAGAATAATAATTTAGAAGAACACCACGCTGTTTTCTGTCAAATCCATTCTAGGCTCTACCCGGAGAAGTTATTTGATGATTTTCCTAGTCTTCAAAAAAAAAAGATAAAGTGTAAATTGGACCCGCATATCGATGGTTCCAAATACACTTACTTTTGTAAATTGTTTGATTCTCGAACCGAGTTTCGACGATTTTTTCGTATCAAAAAAAGTCATTATTTTGTGATGAATCTTACTACAAAACGGCTTTCAGACTTTTTTCTTTACTTATGCTATGAGACCTTGCTTCTTGCCTAACTTCAGGATTCTAGGTCAACGAAAAGTACCCTATAGGTTTTGATTTTTTGCGAGTGTCAAAATCGTCTAAATATTCACTATAAACAGAGCATAAACGGCCTCTCTTTAAATTGTTTTGATTTTTTCATTGCTCTAAAGGCCCTGATCGACGGGCGAGTAAAACCGCGGTCTTATAGCTCGTCGGTAAAACTCGTCGGTGTATCATTGCAATGTGAACGACGAGCCTGGCTTGCGGCTCGTCGTGTTTGCATCATTTTCTACTCGGCTCATCGTTGAAAACTGTTTTAAGTTGACCGACGTACGAGCCAATACCACGGTTTTAAAGAACATTGGTTTTACTCATGGCTCGTTGGTGCTGATCGTCTGGCGAGTAAAGCAGTTTCGAACGACAAGTCGAGTAGAAAATGAAGCAAACACGACGAGCCGCAAGCCAGGCTCGTCGTTCGTATTGCAATGATACACCGGCGAGCTTTACCGCGGTTTTCAGACCCGTCGATCAGGGCCTTTACGCGCTAGTCGATCAGCACCAACGAGCAACAAATAAAAACAATGTTTTTTAAAAGCGCGGTATGGGCTCGTACGTCGATCACTCACTTTAGAGATGGCCAATTTGAGTATTTGATACTAATTTCAACTTAATACCTTCACTTGTTCTTAAAAAAAGGTTCTAGGCAGACAGACAACAAAATGATCCGGTGAGAGTTTTATTTTTCCGACTGAGGTACGGACCCCTAAAAAGATACTATACTTTAACGGATCTGTCCCACCACTATGTCCACTATAAGGCTTTACGTAACAAGGGACTCAATTCACTTTGTTTCCCTTTTCGTATAAATTTCATAATACGGATCCAAACATCACTCAGAGGCTGATGAAAGTATACAAAAGCATTGTTATATCTCCTTTTCTCTTGGGGGTTTGCCTAAAAACGTACACACAATTTTGCTTGAACACTTGTTATCATGCAATGCGGTTGTCTGCGACGATACTCGGCTTCATTGTTTCAGTTCAAAACATCACTTGTCATGCTCGTCTTAACTTGTGCTCCACGCGTCATGCAGACGTAAATGCGACTGGGAACATACCTACGTAAATCTATGGTGTTTATGGTATTGTCACACTGCTTTTTGTTCGCATGCGACTAAGGGAGAAAACACTCCATTCTGTTCGCTCCGCTTGTTCAAATTAACCTATCAAGCGTTTATTAGTTCGAAAGTTAAATTGCTTATTGGAGTAGCTTGATTGCATGTTTCGTTTTACGAAATGAGAATATGATATAACTTTGTTTAGTTTGTTTTACAGTGAAAATATAGGTTGATACAGTTTGTTTGCCTTTGCGTACTAAGTCACCTTTATTTAAAATTTATGGTCGAATATTTACTTTTGAAGATAGTTCGGTCATAAATTAAAGTATCGTATAATAAATTGTATACTTCTACAAGTTTAACGGTAGGTACTGAAGTTAATATTCTTCGCTGCTACAAAGTTTATGACGCACTTATCTTCATCTTTATAGGTATTATTTTACAAAATATACGTAAGATATGTGTTCTAGATGTCGTTGCATAGTATGTAATTTATATTAAAAGTAACTG
This sequence comes from Leucania comma, assembly GCA_958295575.1. Classification (NCBI taxonomy): domain Eukaryota; kingdom Metazoa; phylum Arthropoda; class Insecta; order Lepidoptera; family Noctuidae; genus Leucania; species Leucania comma. The sequence continues at coordinate 11,065,850 of OY282470.1, forward strand.
TTACAGGCAAGTGATAAGAAAGTTCATTTTAAACAGTTACGGTATGGAAGTAGAATCACTGTAGAATTTACTCTAAGATTAGAGTTCTATTTCATCACTGTCATTTAGTTTATTTATTTGGAAGAAAAGGTTTGCTACATATTTTATTCTATGAACACATATGAGTAAGTATATACATAAACATGTTTTTCATTTAAACAAAAAAAATTGGAGTTATAAACATATACAGAAACAAATGGTTAATTAATTTTAAATAACCACAAACTTATTCCGTTTTTTTATATATCTTATAAAAAAAAAAAAAAAAAAACTCAGAAATAACACTCAAACCGAACTCAAAGATGACTTCACTAACATTAAACTCCCTCAACGGCTAATCTTAAAATCCAATTCACCTACATCTTTTAAGAATTCCATATCTTATGAGATACGGTGGTAGTTCTATTCGTAGTGGAGTACCGCTGAAGCCTTGGGCACTCCCCCGGCGCCTCGGGACCCGCCATTGTATTCAAACACACTTTCCTATGAAACCTATGTAGAGTCGTGGATGCTGTAGTGATGTATACTGCAGAATTGTATGATGTTTACATTCAACATCGCTAGGGACTGTTTTTTCTTTGATGGAACCTGTGCTTTGACTTTATTATGGTTTTATTGCTATTTGTTTTATTTTATCGTTGGTTTTATGATTTATTGCGAGATTTCTACCGTTATTTGGGGATGTCTAAGTTGATTCTGATATTCTTCTAGCATGAACTATTTACCGTATCATAGCCATAGCATTGAGTTTTTACACATTCATTACTTTAGGAAATCTGCGCTTTGTTATCTATGCGTAATGGTTGCGCGAATTTGCTTTGTGGACTGTAGATTTAAAAAGCGATCTAAGGTTTGTTAACAATATGCAGGTACTGCGTCTAGCGTTTATTAATGGGATAAATGTATTAGAAGGACTGACCTTTAACCTCGAAAGTTCCACATGGCGCCGGCCGGCGAATCCCGAACTTCGTACTTTCAAGCACTGCCAGTTTCTGTATTGCACTACACTGCACTTATTGTTGAGTTTCGAATGGTTGGAACACGAAATAGCCAATTTTCTTGTAATTTCGAGCGGGCGTGTTAGCGGTGCGGTCACATTCACAATCGATGCACAAACGTCAAATCATTTCTTCAAGAGGTCGTGCGGGAAACGGAAACGGTAGGGATAGGATTGCTAGGCCAAAAAAATAAATTACAAAAAACAAAGTCGCGGATCATAGCAAATTGGCGCAACCATTCCCCCCGGGTTTGAAGGGTTACCTTCAAAGAAAAGAAAAAAAAAACAAAAGCGAAACTAAACCCTATTACTAATCTAAACTATCAATACTAGGTAGCGAAACAACTTATAACTAACTATGCCACTACTACTGATTAGGCAGAGGGCAGAGGCGAATAACCGGACGCAGGTACGATCCAGTTGCGGTTTTAACCTTTACGACTCGCGTTATTCCGTTCGAACCCGGAAAAACTTCTTCCACTACACCAAGAGGCCAGTGCAGAGGAGGCGCACTCTCAGTCTTCAGTATCACCACAGTACCGACTGTGACTGGATCTGAAGGAGTGTTCCACTTTTGACGCGACTGCAGCGTATGCAGATAATCTGTCCTCCATCGCTTCCAAAAGGACTGAACTAAGCTATCTAGCAGAGCGTGACGCGGGTGGAGCTGCAGTTTGTCAGTCTCGACATCTAAAGCGGGCAAATATTTAAGAGGAGTCGTCGTCAAGAAGTGAGCCGGCGTCAACGCTAGTGGCTCCGATGGATCACTAGACAAAGTCCGACACAACGGACGCGTATTCATCAACGCCTCTACCTGAGCGAGTACAGTGCTCAACTCCTCGTACGAGAGAATCTGTTCGCCTATGACCCGAAACAGGTGCGACTTAAGGCTTTTAATATTCGCCTCCCAATTGCCACCAAAATGACTAGCTGCTGGCGTATTAAAACACCAATCAATGCGATTCTCAGCTAAGACATGGGCGAATTCACTTTGGTAGTACTTGGAGCGTAAGAATGTGTGTAATTCCGAAATATTGCGTCGCGCTCCAACATAGTTTGTGCCGTTGTCAGAGTATAAGCGCTTAACGGGACCACGGCGAGATAAAAATCGTTTAAATGCAGACATAAAACCCTGCGTACTCAAATCACTGGTTAACTCTATGTGAACCGCACGAGTTGTCATACAAACGAATAGGCAAATGTATGCCTTTGTGGAACGTATACCACGACCACGGGCAATAGTGACTTTAAACGGTCCAGCATAGTCCGTCCCAGTATGTATGAAAGGTTTCACCGTCTGTACAACACGACAAGAACGATGGTCGGCCATTTCCGGCGCGTTGAAACGCGGGCGGAGCTTAAAGCAGGGCACACATCTGTGCACTCTAGCGCGTATCAAATTGCGAGCGGAAAGTATCCAGTACTTCTGTCGAAGAATGGACATTAATAAATCGGGACCAGCGTGACAATTCACCTTATGGTGATAGTCCACCAACAAATCCAAAACGTGATCCCTGCGTGGTAGAACTACTGGATGCATTTGTTCAAACTCTAACTTCGCATTTCGCAGACGGCCACCGACACGAATGAGTCCGTCTTGCAAAAATGGTTTCAAATGTTGAAGTGCGCGACTACAAGGTTTATGTGATTCTAAACTACGAAATTCTTTTGAAAAATAAAATTTCTGCAACTCTCGAAGTACAACTGATTCAGCTCTATCCAAATCAGCTGCGATTATAGAACCACGCGATGGTAATAATCTCAAAAATCTTAGGACGTAAACTACACAGCGTAATAGTCTCGACCAAGACGAGACTCGATTAGACAACAACAAAACAACTGACTCTTCACGCGGAACTGATACTACAAGCGTATGTTTCTTCTCCTCGGGTGGTTCTGAAACAGTAGCGGGGTTAAACGGAGCATTTGGCCACTCGTTAGGAGTGGTATGCAGCCAGGGAGGGCCACAAAACCAAAGCGGATGATTTAAAATTTGCGCGGGAAGCAAACCACGTGAGAGACAGTCAGCTGGGTTTTCTGTTCCAGCGACATGGAACATATTTTCCGGTGACAATTCAGCTTGAATCTTAGCCACCCTATTTGCGACAAACGTGCCCCATCGATGGGGTGAAGAGTGGGCCCAACATAGGGCAACGGTTGAGTCTGAAAACGCTACAATTCTCTCTATATTAATGCGAGGACGACAAGTTTTGACTATAGATGTAATCAATTGAACCAACATAAGAATAGCGCAGAGTTCGAGACGAGCAAGAGAGACAACCTTACTAGGAGATACCTTTGATTTTGCGCTAATGAGGAAAACTGAAATGTTATCGCCATTTTGGACCTGAAAGTAAACCACTCCCCCGTAAGCCCTCTCACTGGCGTCTGCGAAACCTACCACATTAACAACAGTGTCTGGTACTATACCAACATGGCGAGGAATCTGTATCTGATCGAGCATTGGAAGCTCTTTCCTATAGCGAGCCCACAACTTGGCAACACTTTCAGGAGCGGTGTCGTCCCAATCACAGTTGGAAAGCCAAAGCTCTTTTATAAGCAGCTTTGCATATAAAACGACAGGGGCTACAAAACCCATTATATCCCATATCCGAGCTACACATGCTAGGATAACGCGTTTGGTACAAGTTGGCGGAGTCGAGCTAATTTTAAGACTGAACATATCAGTTGCGGGTGACCAACTTAAACCAAGGATCTTATGCGAATCACTATCATCGAATTCCTTTACCGAAGTCAACCGGTGTGACGGTGGAATCGACTCTAATGTAGCTTGCGAGTTGCTTGTCCATTTCACCAGATCAAATTGACCGGACTTCATGAGGCTGATTACTTGAGCAGCGGTCTCTATAGCCTCTGCTTCACTAGGTACACTGTACACAAAATCGTCCATGTACAATCCGGTTTCAATAGTGGCCCTTGCTTTCGGGTATGTATCACCCTCGTCAGCGGCCAACTGCTTGATAGTGCGAAGAGCGTGAAAGGGACTAGACTTAAGCCCAAAACAAACACGATTGAATTCGTAAACCTTCAAAGGTTCCTGCGGAGAAAATCTATACAAGAAGCGTTGGAATCTACGGTCACATTCTCTGATTCCAATACTAAGAAACATTTGCCGAACATCGGCAGAGAGCGCAATAGCAAACAAGCGAAAATTTACTATTATTTCAAATAAGTTACCCTGGAGGTTCTGACCACAATACAAGATATCGTTAAGCGATATGCCAGTACTAGTCTTAGCGCTACCATCCATAACCACACGCAGTTTAGTTGTAAGTTTGTCTTCTCTAACAACTCCATGGTGCGGGATGATGTAAAACGGGTAATCACGTGTCTCCTCAGTCTCGGCAGGCGCTGATGAGATATAACCTTTATCTAAATATTCGATCAGCACATCATCATAGGCTTGCTTCAACTTAGGAGACGCCTGCATCTTACGTTCCAAGCATAGAAAGCGTTTTTCTGCGGAGGCACGGGAGCCACCGAGCGAAAAAATATCACCCTTGAAAGGGAGCGCGACAACATAACGACCATCTTTATCACGAGTAGTCGTGCGGGTATAAATCTCCTCAGTGACCTGATCCTCAGGGCTGAGAATAGGTGGGACATTGACCTCTTCAATCTCCCAGAACTTGCGGATGGTAGACTCAAGCGGCGGCTCGACGGTGCAACAGTGCGACACAGTCGAGTAACTATTTAAATAAGCGGGTGCGGAGCCAACTATAACAAACCCGAGAACTGTTTCCAGTGCGTGCGGAGCGGGGTACATCGGAAGACCTTGAATTTTACGTGATAACTGGAGATGCGGGAGAATCGAAGCACCGATCAATAGATCGATATCTCCAGGGAAAGCGTAATTTCCGTCGGCTAACTGCAAGTTCTTAAACTCCGTCAGCATGGACGTGTCAACCGGTACCGTGGGCAACCGTTCCGTAATCTTATCTGCGACTAGCGAATCCATTTCAAACGAAATATTACGATTAAAACGTGAACTAAATATTATTTTAATGGAACCGTGAATGGTTGCCTTTAAACCTCCAAAACCTTTCACTTCTGAGCGGGATGACCAATTATTAAAACTAAAACCAAGGCGTTGACAACAATCCCGAGTAATAAAATTACTCTGGGAAGCGCCATCTAGTAGCGCTCGAACGGTGTGCGGTTTGCCAAAGGCATCTACAATGACAACTTGCGCGGTCGCAAGTAAAACGGTAGTGACTTGAGTACCAGCGGCGGAAATCGAACACAATGTTACGTCGTTTGCACTTGCAGCAGGCCGCGCGTCACAAGCGTCGCGCGTCTGCGCAGGCTGCTGCTGCGATGGCAGCTTACTACTCTCAAAATGTAAGAAGGTATGATGTCTAGCTAGACATTTACGACAGCTACCACCACTGTTACATGACGTAACCAGATGTTTGTCACTTAGACAATTAAAACACAAATTATTAGTGCGGACAAACTTGTAACGATCACTAGGCGATAATCTCTGAAATTCCGAACACTTGTACAGCTGTGTATGGCTACCCTTACACAGAGAACAGTCAGGTGTTGAGGCGGTATTAACTAGCGTATGTGCAGTCTTGACTGACTTCGATGACGCGTCTATACGGCGATCGGAACCTGTCCTATTCGTGACTTCATGACGCGCCGACGTGCGCTGCAATACCTTAATATGATCGCGAATAAAAGATTCTAAATCTTCGAACTTAGGTATTTCTTTGCCGCGCTGAGTCGTTTCAAACAGACGAACAGTTTCAGGATCTAATTTATTTAAACCGATATACAAAAACAAAAAGTCACAGAGGTCATTGACCTTTAGGTTCTTTACTGCACGAACAGATGATGCGAAAATATTTAAAAACTTCTCTAAATTATGATCGTTACAAACGGAAAAACTTTTCAAATCGAATAATTGATCTAAATATGCGGTGGCTACTAATCGCTTATCTTCGTATTTTGTTTTTAAAGTGTTCAAAACTAAATTGTAATTTTCAGCGCTAAACGTAATTCCAGCACAGACAGCCTTTGCCTTACCGGTCAATTTTTCTACGAGATAATGCAATCTCTCGTGATCTGTCAGCGATGTGTTCCTATGTATTATATTTTCGAAACTATCTATAAATAAATTCCAATTTCGAATGTCACCATCAAATTCAGGTATTTGAATTGGCGGCAATCGTGGGCGTTCGCGAGGAGGGTTGGATAAACCACTCGCGGGGGGGGGAGTCTCTAAACTCCTAGCAATACGTTTGATACGACAATACAAGTCATCAAAGGACGACAATGCCTGATAACTCACACAGTAATCAGGATTTAATTCCAACTCTAAAATGTTTATATTATTAATTGTAGATTCAAAATCCGCGCGCAAACTATCTAAAGTTTCCAACGAACACAAGAAAGCATCTCTAATCGCCAGATCCGAGGTTTGCGAAGATTTATCACAAATCGATTGAACACGTGAAAACTGTGAGTCCCTTTTAGCGTATAAAAGCTTTAACTGAACCTTTAAATCAGTACTAACCTTGGTTCCCTTAAGAGACATCTTGTTTTGATATATTCACACTATACACTCAAACAAACACTTAACGAATTATTAAGTAAGCGATAATTAACAGATAACAATATGGTAATATTGTAAACAACAAAGTGAACGGCGAACGAACGGAACAACCTGAATCAATGAGTGAATATTACCCAATTTCTCGATTAAATATATGCGTATATAATCTATGGTTTATCCGTTTCCTACAAATGTTCACTCAACAATGAACGGGTATTTTTGAAATGCGTCTACCTACATGCAATTTGTAGGATGGTCGAATGAATTTTGTCAAGAAAAAGAATGCGATCGATTTATATCTACGCTGATATTTACGTAGCTAACTATAATTATGCGGTGCGGTTGACGGCGTAGGTACCGTAATTATCAATGACTCTTTAACTATACGAGCGAAATAACGTATAGTTGCCTAAATGCCTAGATGCGGGTTTTCTACTATTATATCTAGGTAAACAGGCGCGTTGCGTTTATTCCCTATGGAACAAATACTATATTGCGAAATTACAAGAAAATGATTCACGATCCGGCTCGAAGGACCAAAAAGTAATGGTTGCGCGAATTTGCTTTGTGGACTGTAGATTTAAAAAGCGATCTAAGGTTTGTTAACAATATGCAGGTACTGCGTCTAGCGTTTATTAATGGGATAAATGTATTAGAAGGACTGACCTTTAACCTCGAAAGTTCCACATGGCGCCGGCCGGCGAATCCCGAACTTCGTACTTTCAAGCACTGCCAGTTTCTGTATTGCACTACACTGCACTTATTGTTGAGTTTCGAATGGTTGGAACACGAAATAGCCAATTTTCTTGTAATTTCGAGCGGGCGTGTTAGCGGTGCGGTCACATTCACAATCGATGCACAAACGTCAAATCATTTCTTCAAGAGGTCGTGCGGGAAACGGAAACGGTAGGGATAGGATTGCTAGGCCAAAAAAATAAATTACAAAAAACAAAGTCGCGGATCATAGCAAATTGGCGCAACCACGTAATTAGCATCATTTTTATGACTGACTTCTTGACATTTCTAAAGTATCTCTGAATAGTTTAATTGATACCAAATGAATCATAGAATCATAATCAGCTTTATAATATTCTTACTATTGGGATACAGACCTCAATCCTCTGTATGAGAAATAATGAGTCGTCCACCACGCCGTCCACATTGTGGATGTCTTCAAATTCTTGATACTAGGATCCGACGGGTTCACGAATCTTTACTAATACAGATTAAGTAAGTAAAGCATAAATCACCAAGCTGACTAAAATCACGAAATTGAATCCAAATTTATCTTTGATATAATTCTTGGTTTCCCCAAAATGTTTTGCTTTACCGATGTCAGTGATGTTTCAGACAAGCTCTCATAATCCGTACTAATCCGCAAGTACTTAATGTTATAAATGCGAAAGTAACTCGGTCTTTTTGTTACCTCTCAACATCTTAACTACTAAAAAGATTTGGATGAATTTTGGCACGTGGATACAACATGCCTATACTCTATGCCTTATAGAGTACTTTTTATTGCAGGAGTATATTGCCTTGAGATATTATCTCACTCCCACTGGCAGAAAGTAGTGTTAGGTTTCGATACGTAATCAGATTACTTACTCTATTTTTTGTTACCAAGAATTTAATTAAAAGAGTTTAATTTAAAAGAGTGTCAATGGAAATTCTTGCACTCCTGAATTCTATTCTAGAATATATATATTGTAAAAAAAAAATAACAAAAAAAAATTAAATTGGAATTATGTATATTCTAGATCATATTCTATTTTAGAATTTCCATTCAGTCACTCAAATGATGTTAATTGCACATTCCAAAGTGTAGGTCTAATTATAAATTCATTTGAGTTACTGACTTTTTGACAAATCAAGGGTAAATGGTTTATTTAAAATAAATAATATATTATTTTATACTGAAGTGAGTTGTTTACAGTTGTTATAATAATATGTAATTTTAATAAAAAATTACATGGGTTCTCGCTTAAATTTAAACCCAACAACCGTGATTAAGAAGCAATGCGTAAAACCTTTGGGTAATCACACTAATCACAAAACTAGAACATATTCAGCCATGGTAAATACTTAGTAGCTGTACCTTTACCATGAGTTTTAAGCAATAGTATTCGTCGCTACTCGATATCGACGCCGTAAATATTTTGTATGGCAAATTTTGGTTCTGCAAGTGACCGCTAGAGGCGCTGCAAAATTTGCCATACAAAATATTTACGGCGTCGATATCGAGTAGCGACGAATACTATTGCTTAAAACTCATGGTAGAGGTACAGATCAGTAAAACGTTAACGTAATACCTAAATTTATGTTAGGTTGCAGGGCGCGCAACACATTTAAGAACCGCCATTCAGGTGCATCGATGTGCTACAAGATTCTTACAGATTATCGCAATGTCTACAATGTTGCCGCAATAAACTGTTCAAAATCTGGTTTTACTGCCCGACACTTAAACGAATCAGTAGACACTAGAATCTATAAGATTGGGGCCTTGAGGGTATTCCTCGAAAATGGATTTCGAACAAATCTGAATTTTTAACGTAATTTTACTTAATCCTAGTTTTCAATCGTTCTTAAAATCAATGGTACTTTAATGATTCTTGAGATCAGTTTCTTCAGGAGAACCAAGATTTCGGACATCGCCAAACTAAAGTGCTTGTGGGCAAAGCTCGCGGAATAGATAGCGGATGGGGCTGAAAGGGTCTGGACTGCCGACTATATTGGATGACTGGTAATTAGTGAACAATACTTAAACACGTGATTGTAGTCATGATAACTAACAACTTTTACTATGGGACCAACCCTGAAAACGCGAAAAAATTTGCCAAGTTCAGTTCATTTTGACCAGTTATACCAGTTTGATCCTATAGTAAAAGTTGTTTGTTCTCATGACTACAATCACGTGTTGAAGTATTGTTTACTAATTACCAGTCACCCTATATACCGGTGGATGCTAGTCGCACAGTACGGGTCATTGTGGTAACACTGGGACTATGTTCAGCTGTGCACATCGTTTGAAATGATGATGATAATGAGTTTCCAAATCAGATTCTTAGTTTCGGAAAAGAAAACAAAGTTAAACATTTTTAAAGTGGTGACCACGTACCGGTGAACTGGCGGCCTGGTGAGAGTCGCCGAAATACGATGGATGCGAGATACAGAGAACCAGTCATTGTGGTAGTTCTTGTGGGAGGCTCTCGTCTAGTAATGACATGGTTTTTTGCTAAAATGCTATATACGCCACGCCCCCTTTGTATACTAAATTCGTGTGCCAATTCTGTTGAAATTAATAGGTATTAACATAATAAATAATAAAGATTGCCATGATTAATTTTTCAAAACTACCCTCAAAAGATGTTTCAGAGTGTGTTAGTTAAAGTTTGATTTTATAATCTTATTCCTTGGACTAATACACTTTAAATTTGACAAGATTACTTATCTAAGTAAAGATAAAATTAGTCTAAATTCACAGAACTGAGTTTTAAGTTTGTATAAAATCTGATAAACTAAAATGTAGTATAAATATACTCGTAATTTACTTTAAAAAAAAATATTTAAAGAAAATATACTATTTTTTTTAATTCGACCCCTTAGGGGAAAGTTACAGGATTGAAGTAGGATTGAATCATCCCAAAATATTAAAACCATCTCGCTGGTACCATCAAAGACACTTTCACCTGCCCAACGCTGAGTTCATTTTTGCTTGCACTCGAAACGAAAACTTCAAAGGGTTTTGGTTTGGCGTCGCGCTGCAGGATTCAAGCGAAATTTTTTTTAAGTGTTCAGGCAAAAATGACCGTGATAGTACCTACCATACACACAGTTCTATACCACACAGTTTCCTGTGACGTGGCAGACCTCCTAACTGATCTGCTGCCATCAAGTTCGTAGGCAAAAGTCCATGCACACAGTCACAAATGGCGTATAGAGGAGCAACGCCGAGGCAAAACTCAGCTGCTAACAGAGCTCCGCCAGGAACTTACACGGCATAGAGATGTCACAACTCAGTGCTGGTAAAACCAATGCGCTGTCAACATGAGCCAGTTCCTTATTAGATGGCGATCGGTATTTTATAGACAAGTGGTACCTAATGCTACTCGTAAAGGTGTGATAGTTTTTCTTAAAGATTGCGTTATTTTTCACGTCTTTGAATCATACAGACACATCGTTTTTCAATACAATCATATCATTCGGTAAACATTATAATATTTTCTTACCATATTCCACCCCAAAGGACCTCAATGCGAGACAAAGTCGCACTTCATTCCCCGTAGAACTAAAATAAAGAGAAGAAATTTAAAAAGCGGTGTGTTTATGTATTCAAAGCGCAGTCGTCGCAAACATTTTTGTCATATTGGTCGAGTAAAAGTGTGTGAAGAATTCAAATCACGTGTGCGATAAGGGCCACCGCTTCCCTGGCTTACACTGACTTTAAAGTATATTGTACTCACTTGTGCCAGTTATCCTACTGCACGGGTGCCGTAACTTTCGTATTCAACTCGTGCTTTCAAACTTCGCGAAGCACGTCTCAGCTCCAGAGGTTATTTGCATCTCACCTTTACGTTCCTCTGCCATTAGGTGTCATATTGTTATATTACACTTGTATTACCTAAATCTGGGATACACTCAAAATGTTGGCGACTTCTGAATTAGCATGTGGGACATGCGGGTCCTTCGTGACGTTTCTTCATGACGCTTACTTCTGAAAAGGTATTTTCATAGGCACCGATTTGGCCGCATTATTTCAAAATAAATACGACAAAAAAACTTTCTTCAGGTTTCCAAAAGTAGAATTGGGGTGATGGGATGTGCAATAGAGAACCCCAGGACTCTGCGACGAAGGTAAAGAAGAAACATAGGAGTGGGTTTTAAAGTCTGACATACCCTCCCGCACCACCCAAGAACGGGAGAAGTTATTGGATGATTTGCTACCTAAAACAAAATCAAAAATAGAATATAATAATAGGTATATATAAAAATAGAATATAATAATAATAATAAATACGTATATAATAATTCGTATTTAGTAATGAATAGAATATGAGAATATTTACAAAAATAAATAAGTTAAAGTCGAGTTTTTTTATCATTATTGATCGGCTGTTAGATTGATATTATTATTGAAAGATGTCAACCAACCCGTAGGAGCCCAGCAGACTCACTAGCGCCGCGGCGAATTTCTGAAGAGACAACCCGTGGTCATAGAACACAGAAGTGGTTTTAGACAGTAAAATTCTGCATGCCGCTCCAGCCTCGAGCAGGAGAAGTCATTCCATGATTTTACACCTCAAAAAAAGTGACAAATTGAATCAACATCGCGGCTAGACATGTCATGTGCTAACTGCAGGACAGCCCAGTAATCAGTCGGTAACAGCACTGTCAAACTTGACTGATTGACTGACAACACATCACAGCATTCAACACGCACCGGGTCATCCTAAAACCTATTGAAGTGGCTTTAAGGTCTACCTCACACTTGGCGATTATTGCCAGCCACAACGAGACTACTGCTGCACCCTGGAAAGGCACTCACGTCCCTCACCCTCCACCCGATCTCTTGATCTTTTCTAGAGAAGTTAACAAACTAAGCATAGAAAATCTACTACATGATCGCTTTGTTCCAATTTCAGTGAAAAGTAGAAAAAGAAAACTCAACCTTTACAAGGCGAGGTGCAAACATTTTCAACAGCAACAGATTACACAGGCTGTCTGTAAAAGTGCAGGCTATAACCCACCACCGCAAGCTCGGTGCGGTTTGATAGATACCACATGACTTCAAATTTTTTAGTTCTAGTTTCCTCCAAAAAGTAAATTAGGCAATGTGCTTTATAGACGCCGGGAGCGTGCTGATGTAAGTAGGTTAGAGGACGAGGCATCTAACACCATCATAGTACCAGTTACTGTTGTTACTACTGGTGACTTATATTTTCTACAAACCAGCGACTGAGCCACAAACTCGGGCACTTTCTTCATCGAGTTCACGATCACGTACTTTTATCTTATTTATTTTTTTGAGTTATGTATAGCCACGTTACATACATTTTACATGAAAGGAACAATCTTTATAATAATTGGGATTAACGCACATGTCAATTAAATTGTACATAATGCTCGCCATAAAACACAATAATTCATTACTTAATCTTATAGTAGGTATATCAATTTAACACAAAACTAAAAATTTACACTAAAACAAATTTAAATAAATTGAATTATTCATAATAATACCAAAAGCCAATCCAGGGTTGGTCTCCACGAGCGCGTTGAGCATCGTTCTACAGTGCGACAAAATGAGACATTAAATAATTTTATGCTTTCTAGAGCGATTGTAATTATTCGGAACAAATAATTGACACAACTCCGCATGTAAGTCGGATGCGTCAGTGTAACCATTGATAATTTTATAGGCTGTTGTAATTTGGTCAACAGCCCATCTTACCTTTAATGAGTTGTAATTTAAGCATCCGAGGATAAACTTCGTAGGATACATGTATGGATAATATCCAAATAGACGCTTCTATAGGTACCTGAGAAAAGCTTATTTAACTTTCTCCAGCATAAGTGTATATGTAACCTCATGAGGGTTCCATACACAAGCGCTGGTTTCGAGTTTACACCGAACTAAAGCATTAAAGAGAAGCTTTATAACTGCCTGGTTTTTAAAACATAGACTGTTACGCAAAACAAATCCTAAACGCGTAAATGACTCTTTAGCCAGGCTTAATATGTGCGTATGGAAAGTTAGTTTGGTGTCAAATTGGGCACCAAGGTTTTTCTCATATCATTGTTATATAATGATGGCAATTATTTACAGGTTAGTTGCTTTTTCATAACTTGAATTTAGGCACTGTAGAGTCCGCAGATTCATGAATTATTTTTTATTTCAATTATTTGATACATTATATTAGGTTAACTAGTATACACTGTCCTCTTAAACTTATTAATATTAATATCTAGCTGACCCGACAGACGTTTAGAGTAAATGTTCATAGTTAAGACAGGTCAAAACCTGTCTTAACTATGAACATTGAACAGTCAAACGCGCAAAGGTTAAATACCCGTAGTAGTTTTCTGAAATTTACCAGTTTTCCTCGCAATTTTATTATTTTTTCTTTCATAAGATCCTTCTCCTGGCAATAACAAACACAACAAAAAAAGAATCTGCGAAATGGGTTCACCCCTTCACGCGTTATAACGTGACCAAAGAAAATAGGGTTTGATTTTTGTATATCTAGATATCAGCAATTTTATTAAAAAAAGAAACTGTGGTGTTTCATACCGATTCCTTTTCATAGAAAACAAACAATCAGGACCATTTATTTAACTTCTGACGCCTTAAAAATAGATACTTATAGTGTAGCCCTTTGTAAAAAAAAAAATTTGAATTTTAATATTTGTAACTACTATCAGTAAATAATTGAATGAAGCATCTGGCATAGTCATAAAAAGAGACGATAGTCAAATAAAACAAATGAAAACAATAAATCAAATCCAACGTGTAATATCATAAAACTTGATAAATCACGACACATAGGAATTTGTAATCAAACGAGTTGTCAAACATGATGAAAAATCAAATGCAAACACGTTTCACGGCTTTATTTTGTGCTCTTTTTTATTATATCCTATATGAGTCACATTTTGTAAATAGATTTACAATGTACACATGCCTAAAACAGAAAATATTGAGTTTTTGTACGGTTCCACACTTAAAAAGTAAAAAAGGTCGCACTCTAATGGTGCGTCCAGATCTAGCGAATGTGCAGCTTGCGCGTAGGCTGCACGCCGCTCGCGAACGGGGGGCGAACCGCTCGCGAGCGACTGCGCGCGTGCATTTCGCGCATGGCTCGTTCGTACAAAACCCCTGCGTTGCGCGCGCTTCGTTCAAACATGAAATGCACGCGCGCAGTTCACACGTGGCAAGCGAGCGGCGCATTCGTCAGATCTAGACGCACCATAAGGGTTGGCGCAATTTTGTCTCTCTATCTGTTTATTAAAGATAGATATCATAGGAACAACTAACGCAATTTAAGTCATTTAGAGTAAATAGTTTTAAACGTATAACATATACACATTTAAAATAATAAAAAAAAACACAAAGCTTTTTTATTGCCTAAGAAGCCAAAGCGGCGATTGAAAATTGAACGTTGGGTCATGTCTAGTAAGAGGATCATCTTCACCATTTCCGCCATTGCCGGACTTAGACTTTTCTTATGTGTTGCCACAGCAACCTCTTATGTGTGTCACTTATCCATGAAATACTCGCGAACCTCTCCAGGTCATCGGCCTACCTTGAAGGAGGTGTTCCAACGGTGCATTTTCTGGTATGCGGGTTACCACTCGAGAACCTACGGTACAGATCCATCGCTTTGTGTGTCCGAATTTCTATTCGTTGTTTTTATTCCGTTTGTCTTCCAGGATTATTTAAAACTTTACAAAATGATACGGAGTGAGAGGGAATGGGAGGCGGTCACTTTCTGCGAAATAGTACTGTGAGCAAAGGAGGCAGCCAAAGCCATGAGACGGCGACACGCCTTAACCCTAACCGGAGATAGCCCAGGTATTACAAGTCGTAGACCAATTTCTAGCTACGAAAGGCATTGGTTTGCGGACGACGAGAAATAGGCACTTCACTTTCCGGCCGTCCAGTAAGAACCAAGCCCAGATTGGTGGCAAATTATGTTCCACGCGCCCCTCAAAAAAATGTTAGCACAATTGATGGGACCGGCTATGGATTATTCAAAGGAATTATCGAAGCCCTCGCAAAAGGCCAACTGAAAGAGCAATGTGGGTTTTAATCAGTAAAACTCTTACACTCCCCCCCACTCTACTGACGTAAGCAGTTGATGTCATTTTATTATTTCCCAAAAAAGGACTATTGACATATTATTTTTGCACTATAGTTGGTCAATACGGTTTAAACCGACTGATGTGGAAAGATACGAGTCCATTAAAATAATATTACGACTTTCGTGTGGATTATATAAAAATTGTTTTATATGAATAAACTCTTTTTGTCATTAAATAAACGTGTTCTGTATTTATTTACATATGAATACATAGCTCAAAGTTGTTGATATAAATCTGATAAGTACCTATCTAATTAGGAGTAAATAAATAGGTATTATTTGATAAATACTTAATAGTAAGTATCTTGCTGTTTTATATTTTTACTCAAAGCTAGATTTATACCACTGAAAATATATGATTAATTTGTACTAACAAAAATTAGTATAAGTGATCCTACATTTTTACTACCAACATTTCAAATGTAAATTAAAGACAGACGTAAAAATGCTCGCACAATGATATGATATGATGGTTCCGTACAAACTAAAAAGTTTAATATTCCCGAATCGAGTCTCAAACATTTTTACGAATAGACAAAGTATTATTTTTTTGTGACGTACTTACAAATTTTCAGATATTAGATTTATTCCTATACTTGTGTTATAAGACCTTGCTTCATGTCAAATTTCAGTACCCTAAGAATTTGGATTTCCTGAGAATGTCCAAATATACGTTTTTTTGCGACAAACAGGCAGTATTTTTTTCCGTTAACTTAGAAGTTTGTTTTTTTCATAGCTTCAAGGGACTGCAAACTTGAGTATATGGTTTAAATTTCAACTAGATACCTCCACGAGTTCTCGAGACAGACAGACAGATGAGAAGTCGAGGGATCTTGACAGACAGGTGGTCAACAAAGTGATCGCACATTCTTGTTCTAGTTTTTTTTTTTTTCATTTTAATATATTTTATGTTTAAGTTTTAAAACTTTGTATTGTGTCTCATTGCAAGCCTAATAAACATGTTTTCTTTCTTTCTTTCTTTTTTTTCTTTTTTTCCTTCTATAAGGGTTCCATTTTTTTTTCTTTCGAGGAACCCTAAAAAAGAAAGCTTTATTATTATTATTGCAACGTTTCTAGACCAAGGTGCATAAAAAGGTGTTAATGTAAAGACACCAAAAAAGAAAAGTATATAAGTAACAAATAAACAAACAAAAACAGTGCCAGCCTTATTGCTGGTTGCAATGTCACACAGATAGAAACTAAAATATCAATAGGTTTAGATTTAGTTTATTTTAGTTTCTATCTGAAAATTCATACCGAAACTCCAATAACATTACCTATACACTCTAGTGGCTGTAAGTAAAAAACAGGCAATGTGCTACATTATAATAAGAAACCATAAATAATCAATAACAATAAAAAAATACTAGTAAAACGCTTTTTTATACCAAGTCACATAAGTAAACACCACACACATCCTCGAAACTCAACAAAAACTTAACTCTAAGGATAGGAAAGTCGCATTTCACGAACGATTTCTTCTCCCCGCAATAACGCCAAGTCACACTGCAGAGGTGGCCATTCGAAAACTAATAAATTTCACTGGGGACTGTGAATTTATTTGATAAACGGCCGAGATAAAGATGCGGTCGCACCTCGACACTTCCTTGGTCAGCAACCGCGTGTGCAACCGGCCTTAACGGGATCAGAGATCCGAGAATATATAAGCGTTTAAGCGTATGTGCTTATAACTGTGATTTTGGTTTTGTAACAGTTGAGTTATGGTTCCGCGTGTGTAGGAACTGTAAGAAATACTACTTAATACTTTTAACATTATATCTAAGTATCATATACTACAAATCTTTGAAATTGTCGGAGATAATCGTATATTATTACATTTCCTACAATATTTATTTATTTTATAATTTATGTTCACACGTATACATGTAGAAAAGATAAAGTAGTATAAAAAAAATGTACAAAGGTACTGCTTATTTCTTAAAGAAATTTCTTCCAGCAGACCTGCAAAAGGAGAGATAAGAAGAAATGTAGGCAATAGTGTGTAGAAATGAGAAGAGTTTATGAAAGATATGACATCTATTTGCTCGTGACTGTGGGGAGCGTCAATATAATAAATTCATTTTTATTCAAATTTGTCTAGTCACGTCAAATTCATGTTACAGTTCATATCATAATTAGCCTTGTAATGTTCCCACAGTTGGGGTTCAGGCCTCCTTTTTAGGAGAGGGAATGGGCCGTAATCCACCACGTGGGTTTGGTGGATGTCACATATCTTTGATATTTTTTTTTAAATTCTATGACATGCCTGCTATGCCATATTTCCTAACGATAATTTCTTTCATCGTTTTGAAAGCAGTGGTGATGAAATAAATTTCACAAAGAAATGCGCCTGGCTGGGTTTGAACTCGCAACTTCGTAGCAAACTCGTAAGTCAGGGCTGTTACCACTTGGCCACCATGGCTCAACTTGAAGTTGTTTTGCTTTACTAGTTACTGTCACTTTACGCTGGTTACTATCCAGCCGACGAGTATAGCTTCCATGACTTCCATTTGTTTCGGTTTAACTCCCAGTTTTCTTTAATCTAATCCTAAAAATAGTCACTGATAACCTAATTCAGTTTTTCATATCTTCTTATACATAAAAATGAATAGCTATTCGTTAGTCTCGCTAAAACTCGAGAACGGCTGGATCGATTTAAACGAAAGGTTTAAAAGTCGCGTAAACTATGGAAAAATTAAGGAAAAAAAAATCCGGCTATCAGGCAGTACGAAGTTTTCCGGGTTCGCAAGTTTTATATATAAAAATGAATAGCTGTTCGTTAGTCTCGCTAAAATTCAAGAACGGCATAACCGATTTGCCCGATTTTGGTGTTGAAATATTCGTGATACTCTAGGGAAAGTTCAAACGATGAAGACGAAAGAAGTTTACCGGGTCAACTAGTTTAACATAATTATTAAATAAAAAAATCTACCTACGTTCTTAAAAATATCAGTTGTCACGTGCCTAAAACATTATAAATTAAAACACACGTTATAATAAAACTAGCAATCCGCCTCAACTTCGCACGGGTTCCAGCAATGGTGATATTAAATATATTATGCTTGTATTATACATATAAACCTTCCTCTTAAATCAATCTATCTACTAAAAAAAACTGTATCAAAATCTGTTGATTAGTTTTAAAGATTTAAGCGTACATAGGGACAGACAGTGGAAAGTGACTATATTTTATACTATGTAGTGATATTAGTCTGGTCCAAAAAACTAAGTACTCAAAGTGATCTATCTAAATGAGGAAATATCTAAAAAAAATATTTCGGTGGTTGACCTACAAAATTGTATTCAAATATCCAGATTATTATAACAGAATCCTGATCGTATAATTCGTCGCTGGAGGTACAAGAATCGATTACATTTGACCTTTCCTTTGAGTAGGTATCGAATAAAACCAATTCTGATTATTGCCATCGAATATCTTAGTAAAAGTAACGAGTGTCTAAGCTACTAAGGTTCTGGTATTTCCTCAGCAATATCTATTTTGTGATACAACATTTCTGATTATCTGTTTCTATAAATCTGTTCTTGATCGCATTGGCGTCTTGGTTACAAGTGCGGCTGTTGAACCTAAGGTTCTATGTTCAATTACCGGGTCGAGCAAAAATGTTATAAGGAATTTCTTAGCAGCAGCTAGGAGCTTGGAAATTGGTGGTGTCATACTTCGTGCCTCAGAAAGCACTATAAGTGGTCACCTGATCTCTCCCCAGTCACGTCGGATTGTCGTCCCTACGGATTACACCTGTATTTGCGCCCACACCCATCTTTATAAAGGTAAATAATTTTATAACAGTGATATTCAAATTCCACTAAAATATGACGTGAACACACTACAGGCCAAATGAAAGCTACTTCATGTACCGCACAAAAATAACTGTTATGGCAGGCGCATAACTTCTTAAGCAATACTTCTGTACATCAGAGACTCATTTTATAGTAAAACCATAAAACGTAGATTAAAAGAACACTAAGTACATCAACTTTATTGGACCTCAATTAATAGGGCGTTGCCCCATTATCACTAGACCATGTCATTGGATAATTTTTACCCACCGAAAAAAATACCCTACCAATCTAATTATGTACCTTTTTAAATTGAAAGAAGATCCTTGTTATTATGAATAAATAAATAATATAAATAATTATTATTAAGATGACATGCGAAAAAAAGGTTAAAGATTCTAAATCGGGAGCAAATAAATCGCCACCCTTTTTAAACACGTGGATTCCGTAAAAAGCTTAACCCCTCACACGCCAGGGGGTATTATTATTACGTAATTGCCCCCTTTTTAGAAAATCATATAAAAAAAAAATTAAAAACAATTAAAAATAAACTTTTTCGGGTTTTTTAAGGAAAAATAAAGAAACAGAAACAAAAATTTTCAAAAAAAAAATCTTTCGTATATTAGTGTGTACAGTAAGACAATTAACGATTTTCGAGGTCATTCAAGTTGTACAAAGGTATTTATAATCGGCCTTAATAGTTAATAATAAATTAATCACATTTTCAGAAAGAGCTTGGCGACTAACAAGTGCTTAATTTACTAACGAAACCTTTTTGAAATGGCCAATTAAAGACTTATCAGCACGTATCCAAACAAATGAATCGTAATATTATTCTATTTAATAATTTGTGGAAATAAACTGAGCTTTCAATATGTTTTTATTTATTTTACTATGTATATTATACAGGAAAGCAGCAATGATGAAACATTACAAATATGAGTACAAATAATAGATAATTTATATTAAAACTTTTAGCAAACCTACAAAAGCAGAAAAGAAAGGAAATGTAGAAGAGTATGTGCTATGTGGAGTCTTGAAATAAAGAATCAAATAAACCTACATACTCGTACATAATTTAGTAATAGATACACAATATATTTAGTACTTACATAAATATTTCGGGTCAAGGTGTTTGAGGCCCCAAACGGGTCGGCCGATTTCAAAGATTTTTTTGCACCAATATTTGGTACGTATGATATATAGTTGGATAATTATTATATTTTTCACCCTATACTATTATTACCCGTATTATTTTTTTAATTATTTTCTTGCATTTCTTTATCTCAGGACCCCGAGGTCCTGGACCTTTGGAAGGCGTGAGCCGAAGCCATCTCTCAGAGGCCCTTTAGAAAATTTTCATGAAACGTGATATCGATCGACTATTATCCCTATAAGTGTACCTACGCGCAATGCTAGTGCGCCCAAGGACAAGCCTCATATGGAAAATAAAGATAAAAGGCTATAGTTTTGAGAGCCTTAAGTTACCAAGAACTATGTTATTTTTTTAATATTTTCAACCCATTTATATGTTCGGTTTCTTTTATAATTTATTTGAACAACAATTGCTGGATCAGCTAGTATTATACATACAAGTATAATTATCACAATTGAGAGGAAAAATAGTGCTCTTATTACTTGATTTTTTTAAAAGTGAAATCGGTTCCAAATCTGGGATTCTAGCTCGGTTATATTTTTATCAATATTTACAGTGAAAACTTTATCTCATTTGAGAAGCAAGTTTTCTCCTTATTTCACTATATGTAGGGTGCTTCGTGAGCCAGGCGCATCAAAAATACATTATCTGCCATAAAAATAATGTTATATCCACTTATAAGTAAGAATAAGAAAACTTTTCTGCCATGTTACGATATCGGCGGATATAAAAGTATACCCTATTTATATTGCTATATAATTTTATATCTTTGTATATTTTTAATATATTATTGAATGATTGATTAAGCGCAGCTAAAAAAACACGGTGAGCTTTAGTCACTAAAAGTTTGATACCCCCTCCTGCTTGACTAGAGTGGGGGCAGTTATTTGATATATTTGAAGAGTACCCCCTTTTTATTATTGTTTTGAATTCTTTAAGTCCATTCATAACTTGTCTGGCCTATTGGTCTAGTGGTTAGAGGCCCTGACTGCTATGCCGATGGTCATGGATTCGATTCCCAATCAGGACAAATGTTTGTGTGATGAACACATTCATTTGTTCTAGTATCTGGGTGTAATTTATCTATAATATGTATTTATGTTTATCAGTTGTCTGGTACTCATAACAAAAGCTCTACTTAGCTTGGGAGTAGAAGACGTTGTGTGATAGTTGTGGATTAGAGATATCTATCTCTATCAGTGACAATACCGACCTTGTACCTATAGATTTAGGTTTGTTAATGTTATGCTACTATTTTAATGGATATTGAAGTTTGTTTTATTCTTTAAACTGTCAAGCCCCGAGAGGACACCGGTGTCCGCACACCTATTGTGTCTCTAATTACGGTATTCAAAAGGTATTTTACTTAAATACCTATGTACCTGAAGAAACTACTATAACACCACATAGGAACTAAATTTTGAAATCCTGTGTCGTGGTAAGAGTCCTCCACACGATTAGGATATATAAAACAGTCAGATATCAACTAGACATTGGACAGTAGCCAGGACTAGACAACATCTGTCTGGTTGGAGGATCCTACTTTTTCAAGCGCTATTCTGTGGCAGAAAATACTGAAATAAAATAACAACACTTATTTTCTTTCAATATCGACAAACCCAGATCGGCGTTCGTGGCCCACGTGTACCCAATGTGGTTCTACCTTAAGTCCTAGCGGAGTTAGCGCGATTGGCAGTGGTGGCTTATACTGATCTTCATAACTTATATAGAATTGAGAACGAAAGCGCAGACGGCCAGATAAATAGGACTATCGACTTTCATGCAAGTAGAAATTTACTTTTTCTGCTGACACTGACATTAAAAAGTGACTGTTTATATGAATATTTTGGGCTGGTATCAGCAGGCTACTCCACGACTAAAGCGCGTAATATGCGTACGGGTGGGACAAATGTGTCACTGGATCCACCCCAGCTCCCTAAGGGCCGGTTCTAGTCACTGTTTTTTTTGTATGAACTTCGCTCGGGATTATGTCGTCTTCGCGGCCCCAAAACAGCGGTTTTATTTTTATATAAAAAAAACAACAAATATTCAAGATTTTTGTTCTTGCGAAGCACTTTTAAATAACAAGCTCCATTTTTTTTTGTGTATCGTATCAATTAGTTCATAACGTAATCTCGTTTATAAATACGTTTGAAATCGTAAATTAGGGTCAGATTCGTGATTTTTTTTTATCGAGCCAACTAATTTAAATCGTGTTTTCATTTTTGCCAAGCCCTTGGTCGTATAGTCAATTTTTATAAAATAAATTTTCTTGGTATTCTCTTTTATATTTGTGGATTTTCGTAGGTTTAAAAAAGGTCAAAATGAGTAGAACTGGGCCTTAAGGAAAGCCAACAGCGCCTTGATGTTACTGATCCTTTCAAAAATTAAAATAAGGGACTAATAAATAAGAATATTAATTGTAGGTACGTCAGAGGGTAGCAAGGTTATCAAAAGCTTGCCTCTTCATTTATTGAAAGTAGGTTAGCTTGAGGTCAAAGTGTTACCATGGACGAACAGATGACTCACCCTGGCAAATCTCGGGCTGAGGCACTTATAACGACCTACAAATAACCTTCTTAGCTTGATTGAATACAAAATATTCAAGCAAGCAATTCTTGAATTATCCAATGAGACATAAAATCTTCTATATATACAAAAAGAGAAGCTAACTGACTGACATTTCAACGCACAATAAAAACTACTGGGAGTAGAAACATCAAATTTTGCACAAGGCTTCCTTCTAAGATGTAGATGAGCATTAAGGTGTTTTTGACAATTAAACTTTTAAGGGAGACAAAAAGGGAGAAATTCGTTTATTTGCAAAATTTTATTCCTTGAGCTAATATACTTAAAACTTAGTAAAGTGAATACATTTAAAAGATTATCTTGATTCGTTTTTCAAAACTACCCCTAGTTTTGATAAACGAATCATGAATATCTTTATTTATAAAACGAATTAGGGTGTTAAAGGTTGTTTGGGAGAATGTTAATCCTTATGTGAATAAACTTGAAACTTGGCACAAATCCTAATCTAAATGAATAATAAATGATTGTCATTATTAATTTTGCAAAACTACCATTAAAACACGTTTTAGAAGTGGTCATTTTTTTATGAAAATATGTCCGCGAACGAAGCCGTTGGTAAAGTGCTAGTCATCTAATATATCAAAATGTTATAAAAAAAAATGTGTGTAACTATTTCGTAAGTCTGAGAATAGGTCGTAGACAATTTTCAAACCCTAGGTGATAAGGGTGACCCTAAATAATATATATGGTAGGACAATATTTTATATGGTAAATAATTTATATGGTAGAGCAAAGTTAACTGGGTCAGCTGGATCACACTAATATTCTAAAGATAAAAATGTATGTGTATGTTTGTTACCCTTTTACGCCTAAACGGTCAATCTGATTTGGATGAAATTTGGAACACAGTAGGAGGTCTAAAAAGGCCTCTTTTGTAGAATCATAATATGAATCATATTTGTTTATACGGCAATATTTACAAGGAATATGATTCTGATATGCAGTGAATTGAGTATGATTCGACTAATGTGTGCAACCATTTTACGAACATTAGAAGAATTGCTTATGATAGCTGCTAGGAATTCGGAATATGATTTGCTCTAGATGATTTTAGTTTGCTCATGTGACGTTTTTAGGCTCGCAGAACTTTTTTATAAAATACGTACCTTAGGATAATATTCTACTTTTGCATGGGAAAAAGCACTCACAGAAATTTCATATTTTATTTTAGAATTTTACAACATAACTTGAGTATAAACAGTGAATCTATACTCGTACATTTTTGCTCATAAGCTTTGAAATGCGGAGTATATAAGCTAGAGTACTCTATCAGACTGTATAAAGAATGCAGTCCGCAATATGATCTCGTTCACACTTCCAACCTCGACAGTACATACCGTACATAACACGTGTATCTTACTTGCATTGCACTCTCGTCTTTGCTATGTATACGGAAATTCAGACTGTTACGAAGATCTGACGTCATAAGGTACTAGAGTGCCTGAGTTATTTTAAATCTACATCTGTGAATAAAGCTACTTAATGTGAATATTTGCCTAAGATAAAATAGAAGTGATTAAAGCGGGAACTACATTAGATGGACGCACACATGGGCCACGTCTGATTTGTACGTAGAGTCACGTTACGTGGCGTCACGTGGTTGTACAGTCTAGTTGCCATGAGCCCCCCTAGCCAAGTTACAATAGTTTCGTTTTGCGTTAACGCTTGGACTTAGCCACGCTCCCAATTCGTTTGTTCGAACAAAGGAGTTGGGGCGTGGCCAACTCCAATCGTTAACGCTAAACGAAACTATTGTAACTTGGCTAGGGGGGCAGAAATGTAAAGCGATCAACGCGCCCAGATCGGTATAAATGGCCCACGTGTACCCAAAGTAATTTTACCTTAGGTCCCAGCGAAGTTAGCACGATGGGCAGTGGCTTATATTGGTAACAGCCTAAGATTTGTATATCGTAGGTCAGCATCCAGAAATGTATATAAATTGTTGTGTGTTGTAAGGCAACATAACATAACGTATTATATAGTCAGTCGTGCCAGCAAGAAAAAGGGATTGAGCTATATACCCACTATGACTCCATCCCTTTAACAGTTCCTGGAAGAACGTCTGCACTGCTCTTAAATCAGCAAAAGAAATTAGCATCGTGAAGATACTAGCAGGTAATTAAAAGAAGAGAAATGGTAACGGCCCAATTCTGATGCCAACTCAAAAAAGGAATTGGAGGCGTGACCAACTCCAAGCGTTCACGCTAAAAACAACGATTGTAACTTGGCTAGGGGGGCTGGTATATTGTACGTTGTCGTCTGGGAAAAATAAGAAAATATTTATCTAAAATGTTTGCATTGTGGTACCACAGACTCGGGTAGGTATTTACGTCAATAAGACAAGCTTTTCAATCTTTGTATCATAGCGTTTTATTACAATTAAGCTAATCTCGATACTTAACAAGCTAAATGCTTTGTAGACCATAGAAATGTCTCTGCGACAAGACTATACAGCAAATAACGTTGTATTGGACCGCGATTGGAGCCATTTGTCCAATTTAATGGATCCACTGTTACACTGATTGCGACTAATATTGAACGTTCAGTTACAGGTTGTGGTAACTACAATTACTGTCAGGTACATAACAGGGAGCAAGGTTTTTGCAATAATATGTGTTGTCGAAATCAATTTTACAATATTAATCGAAAATAAACTCCATCTTGCACATTTTGACCAGCCCTTGTAACATTTTAGTTAATAATCTTCAAAGCATACAAGTATTTTAGCGTTTTTACGGTCCCCGGAAATGCTTTAAGCTTGCATTTTGTTCTCAAAAACTGCAACGTAAATTTTAAACCATTTTCTGATTTAGCTTTGCATTTAAATTGTACAAAAATATTGTTTTTTCTCTCGCCACGCCTCGTGTCTGCAGGCGGTATGCGATGCGAAATATTTCTGTTTCTACGTAAAAACTAGCCGTGAATGCCAAAATTGTATCTCTGGACATTTTTATTTAACGCTTATTGCAGGGCAAGAAATTATAGAGACTATATTTTGTATATTTATTGTTTTTTAGTCCACGATAATGCTGAGCAAATTTTTATTTCAATGATTGAAGCGACAAAGGATTTTCCACACGTAAGAAGTAATCATTTGTTGAGGGCGAAGCTTTTCTTAGTGGATCAATTCTATAAGTAGGATGTATTGATCACCGAATAAAGCTGCCTCATGGACAAGCGACTCCAAAATCATCTAAGTTCACTTGTTTCATTATGTAGTCGTGAATAGGCATCTGCTTGATCGCTTGTTTTACACGCTGACGAATGTAGGTCATAGGAAACAGACGCTGTCATAAAATTATTTTAACAAAATTCTGTTCACTCACACAAACTCTTGTTAAAACTCCCTAACATTCCAACTGCATATAACAAATAACCAGTGACATTTGCATGATAACGTTTTACATCCCATATTCAAGACATCAACCGACGAAGATAAACCACGAGCATGTACGAAATGCATCCACTACAATTTACAGCAAACACTCACTGAAGAGTTTTAGAGATTCAAATGGAACGCCGCGGTTGGGGCACAGTATATTATAAACAGTAAGGAAAGCGTCTAGCTTGTTTAGTTCTGAAAAATAAAGTAAAAGAAGAGTACCCCAAATTTTGTCACTTAGTTTTAGGCTTTCTTGAGGTTACTAGTATAATATACCTAAAGAACAAAAAAAATCAAACAAATTGAGAACCTCCTCCTTTTTAGGAAGTCGGTTAAAAACCTAAAATGTACACTTGTACACTTCAGGTTACACTGTAGGTACGTACAGTGTACACCAACATACATGTTTTTTTAAATGTTTCTTCAAGTGTGCAGAGCACTTTATTTTGTGGATACCTATTGGATTAAATTGAGCTGTCACACTTGGAAACGTAACGCTTGTTCGGGTAAGGTTCATCAGCTCATATAGATACTCTTTATTGTATTTACACCATAACAAATACAGTAGGAGCTTAAAATTAATACTGTGTAACAATGGATGTACCAACCTTATTTACAATATTGGTTCCAGGAAACAGGTATTTTTGTATAATAGATTAAAATTTCTCGAAATTCATTATTGAGAATTGTGATTAAATTTGTAAGGTTTCATTCATACACATTTTTTTTTATTTTTGAGACTTAAAAAGGGCCAAAATTTATGCAAAATAGCAGATTTTTAGAAGTTTTTTTCCGAATAAGTTTTTAATAGGAACCGAAAGACTGATGAAAGACTGATGAAACCGAAAGACTGTTTTTTTTATGGTAGGTAGAATCATCCAATGACAAATCCCGCCCTTGGGTGGGGCGGCAAATAGTGTCAGACTCTTACTGACTAAAAACCTACCCTTCCATTTATTGCCTTTGTCCCAGCGCCCGTGGTGACATTTTCACATAACCTTTGGCCCCAGTAGGCTTCGGCCCTGCTGGGCCCCTACAGTTTGCTGACAACTCCTTGAGGCGCGCGGGAACAGTGCGCGCCGTAGACGACCTGCGCTCGGAACGGTCTGTTACCGGACGGATGGACAGCGAGCTACCCATTGCCCACCGTCCGCGAGCCCGCGCCTACGGTGGCCGGAAACCAGGATCGGAATTCCGGCGGCGGCGGCGGCGTGTGTACCTTTGCCTAATGTGGTCGGCCTCCTCCTTTGCTAGCATTACTGCTTCGCAAAAGGAGGCGACCGCCTGCCACTCCTCCTTGCTCCGGAGCATGGCTTGAACCAAGCCCCGGCGCGAGAGATCGCCGCCGATTGCCCCCATGAGGACACGGCGATGCTCTTCCCAAGCGGGGCACACCTAGACTGTGTGCTCTACCGTGTCCTCTGGGCGGTCCGCACAGTGGCGACACCCGGGCATCGTCTCCGCACGAATCTTGTACAGGTACGGCCCGAACTTGCCATGTTCGGTTAGTACCTGCACCGAAAGACTGATGGAAATCCACAAGATTTCCATCAGTCTTTCCAAGAATTATCGTGTTGCCCAGTAGTGGAGGTCCAGTAGACTGTCTCTCCATGCAAAACAGCTATTCAGCCACATCCGTTGCGGTTAGACTGGAAGCTGATCCCAATCAAGTTAGGATAACGTTGGGGATATGATGATTTACTGGTTTTATATTTCACTGTGGTCTCGTCGCTACTGACTTGAATGCGAAAATAAATAGGTACGAATCTTAACTGGAATGCTGTTTATCCTTGATGAATGCTGCGCTCGAGGAAGCACACGTTTATGACGATTAAGGTTTGTTCTTGATTTCTTATAGTTTGTTTTTAAAGGTATTCGATTTTACGAAGACAATGTGTTCCCTGATATTCATGTGTACATTGTTTTTGTGTACGTAAGCTTTTTTCTATCGCTATAAAGCACAAAAATAAAGGTGTACGTACGTGAACCTACACACACATTCAAGATCACGCCATCTTGGTTAGATAGAACAACTACACGTTTCTAAACAAATGATTTCTCGCGCTCTAGGGTGGAGCGAGAGGCAGTGTCAGACTTTTACTAACTAAAAACCACCAAGTTTTCTTCATTTACTCTTTGTGTTTGTGCATCAAGTTTATACTTACCTACGTAAATTACAAGCGGTACCTATCTAACTATGTACTATATAATTACAAACAGACTTAAAATTACATGGTAACGCCCTTGAGAATTTACCGCTTTGCTAGCATATTATACACCGCTTTACTAAACCAGGCTTAAATCGTTTGAAATAATAACACTCGTAGGCACACGGATGCAAATTAAAATTTAAGGGCTTAACGGATCAATCTCCGGAATATTAAAACGGTGGAATAGAGGTGGGCGAAGGTGGGAAAAGGAAGTTTGTGGTACCGTTGGGTATAAGGATTACCTCATTTAGAAATTGGACTTTGAGAAAGCTGCGGACAAATATATTATTGACTAGCTTATGCCAGCGGCTTCCCTCGCATGGAAGTCGGTTTCTCCGTACAAACTTTCAAACCCCATTTTACCCCTTTAAGAAGTTTCGTAAAATCCATTCTAGTGAATGTCTACACCCTATAAGGAACCTACCTGCCAAATTTTAAGTGGACTGGACCATAACCATAATCCAAAAAAAAAAAAAAAAACCCAGTGCGGGTTCAAAGAAGAAAGAAAGAAAAACAGTTTATTTACGCGAATTGACGCAAACTTAAAACTAAATAACAGACATAATCATTAAAATCTAGGGAATATGTGCGTCATATCCGCGCAAAACGGCCGAACGCTCAGCATAAAGCTGTGACCTCATGCATAAAGCGATAAGCTCACAGCGGGTTGGTGGATGTCACATGTCTTCGATTTTTTTTTCCTGGTCATGCTGGTTTCTTCACGATGTTTTCCTTTGCCGTTTTGAGAGCAATGGCGATGAAATAAATTAAACAAAGTTGGCTGGGTTTTAACCCAAAACCTACAACTCGTAAGTCGGGGCCGTTACCACTCGGCCACCACTGCTTTCAACATAACGCGTTGTAGTTGACCTACAGCCGATTTTGAAAAAAAAAATCACGAATAGATACTATGACCGAAGAATAGTCAGCCGATGGTTTTTCTATTAAAAGACCCGAGATATCTAATGTATTGAAAAAGAAACGATTTTCTGTCTAGCAGTAAAAGAAACAAACGACAACATAAGAGCGTTCGTCTAACCTTGAGTGACAGATTCCGAAGTTTATTTTACTTTTTCTTTGTAATAAAACAAGGCTAATACTACAGTTATAGCATCGTATCTTTGTAGATATTATTGAACGTCTAAATCAAATCGTCTGCTTTATATGAAGTGGTCACAGTCATGCATTTGGACATCTGCAATACCAGACCTTCTGCTATATCGAAAAAGCTTTCCTATCTCTGAAACAAACGAAACTGAAATGGCTTATTTATTTTTAGATATATTTCACGTACTTTCTCGCACACTTTAGAGGAATTCATTATGTCATTGCTTTCTGTGAACTGCGTACAACGTTTTAGATTATGCAAAATGTAGTTAGGACTTCCTAGAACATCTAAAGGGGACCCCAATGTGTACAACAGCTACTTAAATTGTCATATTTCGTACGAAACGTGAGCTTGAAAGAGGTTCCAGGCTCATATAATGTTGTAATGCAAACTTATGTATGTAAATAGGCTAGTGAAATAATGAACAATAATGTAGCTATTTCGTATAAACTAATTTGTATCTTTTATTTGTATAACTGTTGACCATGTAGTCGACGATGGAGCATGCTTTTCTAGAAGTAACTAATTCACTCTTGACCTAAAGACCGCCAGGTTGTAACTATCAGGAAACACAGAATCTTGCTGGATATTCTTTTTCTTAGATAGTAATCTGGCACATGTGCCATGGAGGCATTATACAAGTCAGAGAACGTACATCCTCATGCTCTGGCCGCCGCGACATAAAACACTCTGGGCTTTAGGAATCGCAGAGCGATCTCCGGCCACCGTAGGCGTGGGCTTACGGACGACGAGCAAGGTGTAGCTCACCACCCGCTCATCCTATACGGACTGAGCCCAAGTCCTACCACGCGCTCTTCAAAATGATGTCAGTAAACCGTAGAGACTCAGGAGGGTCAATACTTTGCTACGGCCGCAAGGAAAAGTACGAAAGGAATTCTCGTGGTCCTAGAACGCCAAAGTTTGAAGGAACATAGGCGCGTTTTAGTAAGTAAAAGTAAAAGTCTGACACGCCTCCCACTCCGCCAAGAGCGGGAGCAGTCATTGGATGATATTCACCCCTAAAAAAAGCCTCAATTCATTCACACTCAACCTAGATTAATCCTCAAACCTACATACGCCTTGAAAAATTATATCCTTGTAGACGCTACACTTTAATCATTACATTAAAGCGTCTTCGAGTTAAGCCTCTAAGCCTCACGAGCGGTTTATGACGCTCAGTTCTACGAGCTACGAGGCGTCGCTGTTATATCATATGTCAGGCACGTGGCGTATATGGAAGCCATTGTGTGATGGATGATGAGGTAAATTGTCGTTTTAGATTCATGTGTTAGCGTCAGTCTTGCTTATTTCCGCGTTCATTTTTTCGTGTAAAGAGAAGCAGTTTAATCTAACATTATTATGTAAACAAAACGTTATTTTATTTGATGTTGTCGGGTTTTATAATAAAAAAGATTGTTCTGTCACCTGTCACATTCCACAACCAGCTATTTTACCGTATACCTCACCATACTAGTGGGAGACCTTTGGCGTTCAAACAGACGAGCAGTACTTTGTTGACGGCAGATACCACTGCAGCCGTCGCCACTTGTCAGTGGTAGCCATAAGACGGTGAGTCTTAGGGTTAGGTAATCCGTAATTATTTCAATCAATAGTGTGGGATGTGGACTGTATAGTTCAAATAAAACACGTCTCGATTTTAGTTCCTTATAATAATCATGAATTTAAACGATTTAATTCACTATTATACTATCAGATTTATTTACAGTAGTTCACATAAGTCTAAATTAAAGTTCACTTATTACGTACACTAAATTACAATAATCAGAGTCATTATATAGAGTCAAATACATAGAAAATAGTTCACATAGGCACAAAAACAGAGAATTTTATAAGAGGATTACTTACGAGACGACTTGCACTTCACTATTTCCGTTTTTCCGACGAACTGTGTCGAACGTATGAAATCAACCCATATTTATACTACATTTTCGTAGGTGTAAGTCGTGCTCTGGATGAACCTATCATGTCCCAATTTTTTTCGACTCCTCCTATAGATGATACGCAGCTCGGTCGAGACCCAAAACTCGCAGGAACCTGTCGCGACCTGTAGTGACTTATCTGAATTCCCCGTTAGTTCTGTCTGAGTGGCGCTGCTTTACTGATAACGAATTTTGATTATTGGGAATATCTCTATGCTTTCGTATTAATGTATACACATTATCTATGTGCTCATACGAATTTGTGCTTCATGTCTCGGCGTCCGTTACAAATAGGCAGTTAAAAATGTTATTAATTGTTAAATTACGCTAAAATGACGAATTTTTTTTTTGTTTTCTTGGTTTGTGATTACTTTTATTTTACTACTAACTCCTGCTAGCGGCTTCGCCCGCGTGAAATTCGCTTTCTCCTTACAAACTTCCAACCCTCGTTTTACCCCCTTAGGGGTGGAGTTTCGTAAAATCCGTTCTTTACAGATATCTACACCCTATAAGAAACCTACCAGCCAAATTTTAAGTTTGTAGGTGATATAGTTCCTGAGAATTCGTTATTAATCAGTGAGCGGTATTTCGCTTACATGTATACATTATTATATTAAGCCAGCTAACAAATAATTAATTGATTGAACAATAGCTTTTGCGAAAGCATTTTCATCTAATAATATTAATTCAAATACAGATAAAAAAAAACCGAATCTTACTGTAAAAACATGAAAACAATCAGTCCATTGTCAACCAAACACCATATTGCTGGCGACAGAGGCGTTATTGCGGTGTGTGGTACAAATATATTGCGTCATAGAGTGATTTTTTATTTACTTGAACATAACACGGCCATAGGCCAACAAACAGTTTATGCCTCTGATTACGGCTTTAGTTGATTGGAGATAACTTTATATATAGATATATAACTAGCTGACCCAGCAATCTTCGTACCGCCTAGTAGTCTATAAAAATATTGTGATTAAAGATATTTTTTTCGTGAATTTTCCCATATATTTATCACTACTTAAACCTTCCCTGGAGTTTCACAAATATTTCAAGACATAATGCCAAATCGGTTGCGCCGTTCTCGAGTTTTAGCGAGACTAACGAACAGCTATTCATTTTTATATTCAGAAATGTTACATAAATTAGATTAATTTATTACAAACGAGCTTATTTTCATGCCAATGGAGTGACTGAGACGGCATTTCTGTAGCATATAGGTACCAATTTTGACTGTTCAAATCGAAATTGGTACCTATGTACTACGATCGATTGAAAGTGCCAAACCATTAATATTAGTGATTACTAATATTAACGGTTTGGCACTTTATCTATGCTCTCTATCGCAGACTACCTTCATTCGACTATAAACGTCTGTGCACGGCCTAAGCCGAAACACGAAACTGATTTCGGCGAACACGTTTCATTACACGCGTCACTTGTCAACTTTGCTGGGTCTGTCGACTTGTGATTATAGGACCAGTTTAACGTTGGACGTTATTTAGATTGGATAGTTTGGAGATTGACAT
Source organism: Leucania comma (assembly GCA_958295575.1). Taxonomy (NCBI): domain Eukaryota; kingdom Metazoa; phylum Arthropoda; class Insecta; order Lepidoptera; family Noctuidae; genus Leucania; species Leucania comma. The sequence goes on from OY282470.1 coordinate 11,099,043, forward strand.
TGATACTTGTTGACATATCATGGTCTTCTATGTACACTGCATGTTGCTATTGATAAAATATTAGACTGAAACATGGGCACTCACAATGGGCCTCATTAGAAGGTTGAATGGTTGGATGGAGAGAACTATGTTCAGAATTATCTTATGTGGTTGAATCAGGCATGAAGATATCTGCAGGAGGACCAAGGTCACAATACGAATCGATAAACAGAGCCATTACTTGTAAAACAGATGTTATGGGGCCGAAAGTTAATAGAGTGGCGACCGTGAATTGGAAGACGCAATATTGTAAAACATTTCACAAAGTGACTTGACGATCTAGTAAGGGTCACAGGAATCCGAGGGATGCGAATCGAACAATTTTTTTTGCCAACACTTAGGACATGTGGCAGAAATAAAGATGATGATAACTTGTTAACTAGCTTTTTCCTATAGCTTTGCTCTTGAAATAATATAGCACATAAAGAAATTGTACAATATTCAAGAGGAAAAGCCATTGGCATTAGTAAGAAAATGGTCTAGTCCGGATCAGCGGCACGGACAATCAAAGATCTTTCTGAAAGTTGACAGAAAAATACCAGCGTGAAATACCAATGTAAAATACCCGCTGGTAACAGGCTCGCTAGGAAGCCAACGCAAATTCATATTCCTAATAGTACGGTCAACCGGTCCATTTTCCATTTATAATAATTATACTGAACATCCGTTATTATTTAACAATCCATCAGCGTTGTATGACGTCATACTCGACTACTAATAGCATAATCGATTACATAAACTAATAAGTTTTCGAACTGCATATCAATAGGTATGAAATTGTTAATACCTTTTTAGTTTGTTGCAAATAAAAAAACCATAAATTCAAAATTATTTTTTTTTTTTGAATAATTTTGTGAATCTAAACAAGAAACCAATACATACTACGAGTACTACTCAAAAAGTTCACCTTCAGGCTTAGCACAGACTTTTAGGCAACAGGTCAATCGTTTTGCGCACTTTGTCCATTAGATAGTTGTCCACTGCTAGTCCTAAAGATTTTCAAACGATTCCAAATTATTGTCACGTTTAGAGCAGGCTGTAACAAAGACTATAATTTCCTGTTATAGACTTGGAGATCAGTGGTGCTATTCTCTTCTTACGCAGCGCTGCCACAACGACGAACATCCAAATAGGATACATTGAATTAACAATCCAATGTTAGGTATATTAGGTTGACAATCCAATGTATCCTATTTGGGGATTCGTCGTTGAGGCAGCGCAGCGTTTTCTTAGAGAATACCACCACTGGGCTAGCTGAGAGCAAACCGAACTAATAAATGAAATCAAACTAAAGATTGTGGCGTACATTTTAACACTTGTAAGGAAATTAAAGCTGTAAGGTTGACCTAAAATCTTGTTTGGCAAAAAACAAGGCCTTATAGTACAAATGCTTAATGGAAAAGGTCTAAAAATCGTAAATTTATTGTTGCATCACAAAATAATGTCTTTTTGCGATTCAGAGAAATCTTTGAGACTTGATTCGGGATTTTTTATCGTTAAAAGGTTCGCCCTTAATCGCTGTCACCTGATCGAAAGCGATGATGCAGTCGACGATGGAGCGCGCTTATCTAGAGGTAACCTATTCACTATTGACTTAAAGATTCCGAGGTTGTAGCCATCAGGAAATACAGATTTCGGCAGGGAATTCCATTCCTTAGCTGTACGCACAATGAATGTGTTCCCAAAAAGTTTTGAACTATTTACATCGGTAAGTTTGTATAGAACCCTACGCATCTAACTTGACCAGTTTTCTTTTCTTGCCCATTCTATTTTACGCTAAGGTAAAGTTTTCCCTTCACTCCTTTTATACACCGTTAAATTTTCATCGTTTTAATCCAGTACATGAAACACTATCGATTTGTAAAGATAATATAAAAAATAAAGTACTTTTTTCTAAAACTCGAATTAATATAAGCATGTACGAAATTAATTTATTTAAGTAAACGTCAGCTGGGCGAGTTCAATGACCTGTAGGTAGTTAGGACGCAACGACCGACAACTACCTACAAGGTCATTGACTCATTTACTTAAAGAAATTATTATATTAGTTATATTAGTGTTTCATGTACCGAATCGACCCTCCACGAGATTAAAACGATCAAAATTTAACGGTGTAGTTTACCTGCTCTTCTTTTTTCCAATACAGGCGAAATCTATTCAACGACACAACCTTGTTCTTCGTTAAATATGTACAAATCTAATAATACAAGTATAATAAAAAGCCTTCTTATTTTTTAAATATTTTCACTTTAGTGCCTAAACCCAACAAATTAATTTAGAAATAGTCAGGTACTGACGTATTTGGAGAATTTTTCATCTTCTGCTAGTACTCGTAAAGTATGTGAAACAGTCATTTAATTAAAAACGTGTTAGTAAAATACCTACGTTGTTTTATTCATTGATGAAAATAATATAATTTTCTTGCTATGAAGAATATTTACTAAGAATCTTCTCGCTTTCGTTAACGAGTTTCTCGTATATTTAACCAGGTGTACCTAATATGAAATGATGAAGTTATTACTAATAATGACCAAGGTCATGATTAGACTCCCCCTCTTAGGAACATTATAAGACTGAATATGCTATGCTTTATATAGTCAAATAATTATTAGTAACAGCAATACATAAAGTTTTATTGTGTATACAGTTGCACTTTGGTTTGTATTTGTGTTGCCCTCGTGTGGTATTTTTTTGACCTAGGGTAGAGTGGGATGGTGTGTCAGGCTGTTACTGACTATATAACCCAAGTATGTTGTCACCCAACATCATCATCATCATCAGCCTTTTTCCCACTGCTGGGACACAGGCCTCCTCTCTAAGAGAGGGAATGGGCCGTAATTCACCACGCGGGCCCAGTGCGGCTTGGTGAATGTCACATGTCTTCGAATTTTTGGTTCTACGACATGCCGGTTTCCTCACGATGTTTTCGTTCAGCGTTTTGAGAGCAGTGGTGATGAAATAAATTATACAAATTAATGCGCCTGGCTGGGTTTGAACCCGCAACCTACAACTCGTAAGTCTGGGCCGTTACCACTCGGCCACCACTGCTCTTACTAACATAGTATACACCTATATAAATTAAAAATAAAGTTGAGTTCAAAATATTTTCACGATTTGCATACAAAAAATTCACAAGCTAATAAGATTGTTGCTTGCACAAGTAATGTTGCAAGACTACAATTCATAAGACCTTCTAAAATGTACAATGTGAATATGCATTTTAAAACTGTTATCTATTCCGGACGAGTTCTAAAACTTGTTTTCAGACGCTTTCATTTCTAAATTCATTTTATGACATAATCTTTCCTGAACTACTTCAACTTCTTGTATAGCATTGTTTAACTCGTGGTCTCAAGCGCTACCTTGAGGCGCGCGGGAACAGTACGCGCCGTCGAAGAATTGGGCTCGGTCCGGTCGGTTACCGGACAATCGGACAGCGTGCTACCCATTGCACGCCAAAAAGTGTTATTTGATGTTTTCTATTACGAATTACTATGTAGCCCGAAGTTTAGAAGTTAGTGGTGCGATACCCCCGCGTCTCGGACAGCCGGACAGACTCACTTTCCAGTCAGGGTGGATTGACGTCCCATTGGACTATGAGAGTAAAGGAACAGAGAGTGCACCTGTGTTTGCGTTTTCCTACGCACTTGACTTAATCTCTGTGAAATAATCTTTTAGTTTAATTGATATAGTTATACTTTCTTTTATTAATACTCCAATAGTCATCTATATATATAAAAGAAAGCTATGTTAGTTACACCATTTATAACTCAAGAACGGCTGAACCGATTTTGCTGAAAATATAGAGTAGGGTAAATTAGGATAGAGAAGGGTGAGTAGGGTAAGAGCGGGAGCGAAGCCGCGGGCAAAAGCTAGTATATTGCAAAACAAAGACCGTTCAATGTCTGTATGAACGCACCAACTCAAAAACTACTGAATGGACTTTCAAACAAATTTCATCAGTAAACAGAGTGATTATTGATGCTTGTTTAAGTGTAAAATGTTTATTATTTTATTAAAAAAAAAGCCGAGAATTTCAAAGACTAACACCAAGCATGGGTAGGTCACTAATTCACTAGTGACTTTTAAAAAACATTGTTCTAAATTCAAAAGTAAGACAGTTTACTTTTAGTTTGCTCTTTATTACTGAAACCATTAGGAAAAAATGTAACGAAGCCATTAAAAAACAGTAGGTTAATAGTAATTAATTTAAAATATATACTTTGTAGACTGGGGTCAAAAAACTACTATCGTTGGTAACACCTAGTATTAGCAGTCATGCAAGCTTTCAACCCACTGAATGGTAAAAGCCTCGTTAGTGGTGACATGAAGCTTGTTCGGGGCGTAATGCATACTGTTAAATAGTCCATTCTTACAATGGCGATGTACCTAAGTGTGAAAGCTTGTGCTTTAGGAAACGATATAATACACCGTTAAATTTTAGTCGTTTTAATCCCGCTTAGGGTCGATTCGGTACATGAAACCCTATCGATTTCTAAAGATAAAAATGAAAAATAAAGTACTTTTTATTAAACTCGAATTAATTTACGCATGTACGAAATTGATTTCTTTAAGTAAACGTCAGCTGAGCGAGGCCAATGAACTGTAGGTAGTTAGTACGCAACGACCGACAAATCCCTACAAGGTCATTAACTCGTATACTCTTATCGCGATCCATTTGTAGACCTAAACTGAACTGTTAAAGTCATGTACCTATTTTATTTTTTTTATAATATTTCCACAACTATCATACAACACCGTCTAGTCCCAAGCTAAGCAGAGCTTGTGTTCGACGTTGTAGACGTAGCCTTAATACTTATATACTAATTACTTGATACATGTTTTTCACACGAACCTAATAAAACATTATTCCCAGATCTAATACTAATTAGCAAGTTTGTTGACATTAGACCTAATTGAATATTTAATAAAGCGTGCCCTAAATTAACTTACTAGCTTTTGCCAGTGGCTTCGCGTGCGGGAAAATAAAAACGATTATAAATAAAAATAAATAATTTATTAAACGCCTTAAAAAATACTGGTTGATAAATGCTATTAATGACGTAACGTAAGGTATTTCGAATTCAAGACATCTTTTCAATAAAAAAAAAAAATATATATTTATTTTTATTAAACTTATTTTTCCATAAAATTACTTAGTTTATTATTGACACTTGTATTTTCATTCCATTGGATTTGTATTACCAATTTATTTTTCATTTATTTATCAACTTTTTCCATTTATTTGCAAGTTATTTATATGAAATTGCTGTGCCTGGGTTCATGTGAACTTGTAAACATTTTGAAGACTTTAAAATAAAAAATATGATTCCCAATAAGTTGAATTGAATAAACTCTTGGGATAAAACGTATCATATGTGCTTTTGGAGGTATGCGGAACAGAGAGTAAAGTCCCGCTAACCTCCATTGAAAAGGGAGGATCCTCCGACCAGACAGGTGTTATATCTGGTGGGCTACTGCCCGATAGATGATTTCTGGTTTGTTCTATATGTTCCAATTGCACGGAGAATCTTACTTGCGCGATGCAGGATTAGTTCATTTGTGATGACATAGATGTCGCTACATGCTATTTCAAGACATGGTCGAACCTTGAGGCAAAGTTTGTCCAAATGTGAAAAGATAAGAGGTGGCTCAAGTGATAACCACTCGACCGCAACCAGTAGGTTTTCCTTTAAGGTGAAGGCACGTGAACACATTCACAAGAAGTTGGTAGAATCATCACAGCATTGATTGGTTGATTTTCTTTTCACAATAACATTGCTTATTTGTATGTAGGTAAGTATCTAAGTATGTATTTAATAATAATATGCTTATTTCTTTTCTGTTTATCTTTCTATTAAGTTGCACCCATCTCCTGTTTCTGCATAATCACCCTAAAATTAAATAGTAGAAAATACCTATAGCATTGAGATTGTTATTTTACTACTGCATATTATATTGACGATTGAAGCGGTCACGCGGGCGCTCACCTACGCTTTGGACAGACCTCATCAGAGCTGCAACACAGACTTCCATAGTCCAGTGTTCCCGAGACGCCGTTAGCCGGGATAAGTGGAGACGCATCGCGGGAGCCTCACTCGCCAACGAAAATGCAACATCGTCAACCACGACCACTCTGTCAAGAGTGAACGACTAAGGAGGAGGAGGATTATATTGACATTTTATCAAAGTGTTAATAAATAAATAATCTTTGCTCATATCCCATATTTATTTTACAAAAGATAATTAACGTCTGTTTGTAATAGAATACTAATTAAAACGGAGCAATTTTGTCAACAATTCAACATGAAGCGATTGTTCTCGGTTGTCAATACAGCGCATCGGCTAATCGATTATCTACACTGCCATCCACTGACTGTGTCTCTAGAGGATAGCGGTGATAAATTTATGAATAATATACTAGATTTTCCAAATAAGGAATAAAGAAAATCTATATATCTAGCTATAACAATGACCTGCAACAAAACATACAGTTATATTATGAAAACAACAGCTAAATCGTAGACGTAAGAATATTTAGTTTCTGATCAAACTTTCTATAAATCATTTTAGACCTTCATTAGCAAAATGTAAATTAAAAATATCTCAAACCGTTTCGTACGCATACCATTTTTATTTGAATTGTGAAATCATTATCTTTCTTTCTTTCTCTGGAAAATAAATCATATTATTATTATTATTACATAACTCTTCCTGCTTTAGGTGGAGTGTGAAGGTGTTTCAGACTTAAAGACTGAAACGGATATTGTTTCTTCAGTTAACCTTGTTTTGCTAAGGCTGCGGTAACTCCTTTGCACAATCCGCAGCCATGGAAGGTACCCTCACTGGCCTTGTCATTTTTGCAAACGTCTCTCTAAGGCGTGCGTGAAACACAACGAGCCGTCGAATCGGGCTTGGACCTAACCAGATGGATACCCATTGTTCACCATCCACAAGCCTGCGATTGGTTGAGGAGTCCCCAACGATTCCATATGCATACCTTTATTGTAAAATCAATCACAGTAATTTATCAATAAACATTATTTTACATAAAGACAAACATAATAATCTCGCGCTTAGATAATTAAAGTCGGCACAAGAACATCTTATTTAAATGTCATTACGTTCAAAATACAGCCATGAAAAGCTAATTAACAAACAGAAACATCACTGGAGGCAAAGGTGAACATAACAGAGACATTAATTAAACTGTCAATCAAGCTTCCAATACTCCGTACAATGGTCGCTTTGATACACTGCTCCAATTTGCGCTCTTGAAGCTGTGACGTCAAACTCTCTAATAAGAAGCTTTTATGATGGAATTGACTGACAGGATTAATAAGTGGAGGGAAAAGGAAATGATAAGGTTGGCTTGAAGACATGTTATCACATGTTGACTTGAAGTTACGTTTCTCAAACGAGCGGTCATGGAGTTTCTTGTACATTCATCCCCATAGACGCTTTAGAATCTACAATAAGCATAATTTTTCTGAGTTACTGAATTTTTGACAATTCAAAAGTGATTTTCAGTTTTTTTTTTCAGATATTTCAATTCATGGATTGAAACTAGCTTTTATTATTTATGTCTGATATGCACCTAAGCTTTGATGGGTCCCATAACTTCCATTCAGTTACAAAACCCCAAGAAAATACTTGAGAATCAATACATTTCACGTGCCAGAACAGTGAACTACCCTCAAATAGCGTACTTTCCACATGACTGTAATGACGAAGAAGTATAACCATATCTAGATTATACTCGTATATTTATGATTTTCTATGTATTTCATCACAGAAATATTGCATTCATGTGGTCCTATGCCACAAAAAATAATCCATCCGCGCCTCAACAAAACATAGTCGATGCACTACAAAAGCGCAAAAGCCTTATCAGTATCCTGAAAGCATTGTTATACTGCAGGCATAGTTATTAGTTTCATTTCTTTCAAAAATAGGTCAGTGGAGTATATTTTAGCCTGCATGTTTCCACTTATATTTATATGGTGACTGATAATTAGTGACCGATACCTACATAATCACGTGATTGTAGTCATTGTAACAAACAACTTTGACTATGGGATCAAACATGAAATCGCGAAAAAAATCTGCTGGTCAGTACATTTATGTTCGCCTAACTGGTCAAAATACACTAAACTAGCTGATTTTTTTCTCGGTATGTTGCGGTACTTTTACTGGTTTTCAAATAAATCTATGAGTCACAGAGAGTCACGGAGATCCTGTGATGTGGACGCGCAACATATTAGAAAGTTAGTTGGTACTGATATAGGTTTTTTTTTCGGTATTACTAACACAAAGCGGCGTTCGCGCCCTATTGAAACATTGATAAAGACGTATGCATAACAATAATGTATATTTAGGGTTCTGTTCCTCAAAAGGAAAAAACAGAACCCCTTACAGGATCAATATTTTGTCTGTCTGTTTGTGAAGACCTTTTATCTTGGAAACGCGTAGAGATGGCGAGTTGAAATTAAAACCATATAGGTACTCAGGTCTGCCCTTGAAACTGACGAAAAAAAAAGATACGGCCGTTTATGTCGCAAAAAACGTATAGTTCGACACTCTCAAGAGAATCAAAATTTATCCCACTTTCCGTTGACCTAGAAACCTGAAATTTGGCATGAAACAAGGTCTTATAGCACATATATAGAAATAAATCTGAAAACTGTAAATATGTAATTGAGTCATATTTTTTTTTCGGTTTGGAGAAATCTTAGAGACTCGATTAGGAATTGTTTACTTAAGTTAGTTTGTACGGAATCCTCAGTGTGCGAGTCTAACTCGCAATTGCTTCTTTATGGCCATATTTAGCTTACTTAAAATTGATACGAAGAACTTCATCTTTAACCTCATTGGTTTCCCACTGCTAGGCAAACTCACCTCGTTCATCATCATCATCGGCCTTTTTTTTAATGTTCCCACTGCTGGGACACAGGCCTCCTCTCTAGGAGAGGGAATGGGCCGTAATCCACCACGCGATGTTATATATCTTTGAATTTTTAGTTCTAGGACATGCCGGTTTCCTCACGATGTTTTCCTTCACCGTTTTGAAAGAACCTCTCGGCTTTGCGTTGATAATCTCTGGCCAAGTTTGACCAGTAAATATGGTGTAATGATTTATTTCTATAATAGAATAATTATTAAATATTATTTCTATGTATATGAGAAGCAAGCCAAAAACTGCCCAGTTTTTGCGCAGTGAAAGGAAATGTTGGTAGTTTTTTTCAATGTAATATAGAAAATAGAAGGCACAGACAAACAGGCTCCCATGTAAGCCTGTAAACGTGGTCAGCCTACCATAGCGCAGATCACGTAGCTCAGTATTCCGACAATGAAAGTACACAGAGAATCTACACGCTCACATATTGTAGCCCTCTTGATAGCAAACAGTTTACCTGAATATGTACACATTACGAATACTATGTATATCGGGTAAATGGATCAGTAACCGCAGAATGTTGTTATTAGCAAAATTATTGAAACGCCCCGAGGCATAACCTGTATGATCTGCTTAGCTTTTTGACAAGTATGCAGGGGTCGGCTGGCTTAGACAGCTAAATACGGATATTTTGGACCAACTGCCTATTTTTGGTAAACAATTCAAGTAAAACTGGTTGGCTGACATTTGGTAAACTGATAATGACAGTCAATTATGTACAAATGACAGCCGGTACTGCCGGATTAACTAGCTTTTCAAACTACTGATAGGTCTAGATATGTAACTGATAGCTACCCATCCACGTAATAAGTGACAGTGGGCAAGGTACACTGCTCGTAGAACAGATGGTCGACCAAGCCAAGCGGCGCCCTGCAGACTCTCCGTCCGCATATCGGCCCATCGTGCTCCTCGCCGAGCTGGGCAAGCTCTTCTCTCTTCTCTATTGCAGACCGCTTTGTCTTGTATGTACATTTCTGGCACAGGTAGAGCCGCATCTTGCGGATAGCCAGCGCCCGCAGCGGGCGCTCTACGGTTGACGCCATCATACGCATGCGAACACAAACGACGGGGGATGCAAACATCACATCACATCTTAAAAAAAATGCGCTGAAAGGCTTCTCACAAGGTAGACCGATGACCTGGTGAGGGTTTTAGTCGATGGATGGGAGACGTACAGGATCGGTAGTTCTAGTAGCACTCGGGGAAACCTATGAACAACAATGGAAATGATGATAATAACCCATCTACGACCTCGGTAAGCGTAGTTTATTAGCCTTATCTCGAGTCCTAGGCATAATCTGTACTTCCGTATCAATCAAACAGTTTTTCTTTATTTCCTTCTTTCCTTATTTATTTTTAGTATATCTTTATTTCTTTCAATTAGCGCAAAATACCAAATACAACAAGTTTAGGCCACCACGTTTATAAGAGCAAAAAAGGCGCAAAAAAGCGAACAGATTTTGTTTAAGTAAAGCAAAATAATGACTTTTCCCGAAGAGCAAAATTGGGTGAAACTAGAATCGTATGGTACATTATTATATACCCTTACATTATCACCACAGACCAGTGGCTCAATCAAGCTGTTTTTTGTTGAACGTTCTTAAAACATTTTATATGGATATTAAGGTGTTGCCCCGACTAACGAGCTTTAGATCGTGGGTTTAAATTAAACCGGGCGCATTACTTTTTGCAATTTATTTGAGAAGGTAATTATCGTAAGAAAACTGGCATTTCTTGAGCAAATAAAAATCAAAGTCATGTGATATCCACCAACCCGCACTGAGCCCACGTGGGGAATTACGACCCATTCCCTCTTCTACTGAAAAGGCCTAAGTTTCAGCAGATGCTTACAAATATATTTTATACAGTATAAATATTTTATACAGCAGAGCAGGCTGGTAAAATAGTTATTCTAGGTAAGTTTTTAGTTTCAAAATTCGAGCAATGTTAGTAGTTGAATAATTTTGTTGCTATGTAAACCAAATAAGTTTTAATCCCCAGTACAGGGACCTTTTATTACTCATAAACACTTTGCAAATTACATTAAACAGTGTCCAGTTGGTACTAAATTGTAACTTAACTATTTCGAAATAGTAGATAAACCACGTACCTTAATGTAATTCTAATTCATTAATAAAATATCAAGATGAATCGATGACCTCGGGCTCCAGACTAAATTAAATTATCGATTTGACCATGTCACCTTTTTGAAATGTAACTTTTAGGGTTGCGTACCCAAAGAGTACCCTATTACTAAGACTACGCTGTCTGTCCGTCTGTCTGTCATCAGGTTGTATCTCAAGAACCGCGATAGCTAGACAGTTGAAATGTTCCCAGATGACACAGATGATGTATTTCTGTTGCCGCTATAACGACCAATACTAAAAACAGAGATTTTTTGCCGATTTTGCTACGGATCATCGAATGACAAATCCCGGCGGTTGGGTGGGGCGAGAGACAGTTTCAGACTCTTACTGACTAAAAACCTACCCTTCTCCTTTCATTGCTTTCGTTCCAGGGCCCCGGGGTTCATTTTCACATAACCCTTGGCAACCTTGACCAGATGGACTGCTGATCTGGTTAGGTTCGTGGCAATACGATGGATGCGAGGCGCACAGGACCAGTTGTTGTAGCGAGACTTGAGGGAGACCTATGTCCAGCATGAACGTTTATTGGTTGTAATGGCAATGATGGCAGAAACTCATCAAATAACACCTTCTATAATTTAATAATAAATAAAATTAACACTTAAAATTTTCGTCGGAGAGTTGCTGCAACATTATTCCCAGAGTTCTTGCGTCCTTTTGGAACAAAATCAAATCATCCGCGAAGCGAAGGTTGGGATTTTCGTCATTTATGTTGAGGGCATTGTTGGTCCAGTCTAGATTTCTGAAGACCATCTCTAGCACTGCTGAAAATACGTTATGTATATGGCATCTCCTTGGCGTATACCTTTTTTAATAGGAAATTCGCTACCCAGATGAAGTTTATTTTGTGCTATACCCGCTGTTTATATGTTTTTAATTATCCGTATATACTTTGCTGGGACCCCTTGTCTTGTCAGAGCGTGCCATATATACTCATGTTCCAATGTAATATCCGTAATTAAATAATACCAAGTAAATCCAATGATATCCCACATAGTATAACCAAAGGACGCAAATCTCTGCTCGCCCCACAAACGCCGTACCTACTTAAAGATTTTTTTTTAAATAAATTCTTTAAAATCACTGTCAGCAATCGTAATATTATAAATTATGAGATCGCGCGAAATCGTAAATCGGATTACAGGGGTCTGCCGTTTAACCAAAACACTTTTTAATACGAGAGCAAATGGAATGTACCAGAGTCGTATAATCTTTGTTATAAGTAAGTATGTATTAGTGCATTTTATTGACAAACCTACATAAACGAGGAGATTAGTGTTAACATAAAGATACACCTTAGGACTTGTCGTCGACGGCGCGTTCTGTTCCCGCGCGCCTCAAGGAGTTGTCAGCAAACCGTAGAGGCCCAGCCTGCTAACTGCAGGCAGGCAGGGTAGGTTTTTAGTCAGTAAGAGTCTGACACTACTTCCCGCTCCGCCCAAGGGCGGGATTTGTCATTGGATGATTTTACCTACCATAAAAAAAAAAACACCTTAGGACTTGCAGGATTGTTTCAAAGAGTAATCTTCGGGCTTCGGCATTCCCAACTCACTCTATCTTGGGTAGAGCCACTGCTTTAAAAGGCAAGGATTATAAAAAAAAACACAAATGGGTTTCAGTCAGTAAAAGTATAACACTTCTTCTTGCTCTATCCAGAACGGGCGAAGTAATTTGATGATATTCTACTAAAACATAACTCTTCTTAGAGTTGGGTAAAAATAGGATTTGTTGTTTCCTCTCATTCATCTGCGCTACCATTGAACGTTACGTGAGGATTGCTTCTCCTTTACTCTTACCGCCTTCTCCTTTGCTAGTTCGACTGCTTCGTAGAAAGAAGCTATTGCTTCCGATGCCCTCTTGCTCTGTACTATGGCCTGGACTAAGACCTGATGCGAAAGACCTGCCATATCGCCTCTGCGAGGATACGGAGATTCTCAGCCCAAATGGACTTCCACTTACAATTTGATAATTAATATTTTTTACAACATAATTTTGTACCATACCTGTCAAATAGTGCAGTACCTGAGATATTTGCTTTCAGCCTAGAGTTTATGGCTAGATTTGAATCTAGCCAAACCAAATCAATCAAATCCTAAATGGCTATGTTGTTAACAATATAGCCATTTAGGATTTGGTTGATTACTTTTGTTTCAGTTAATTAACACAGCATGTTCCAAAAAAAGCCATTACTAGACATTATTATTATTATTATTAATTCGTGCGCACACCGCCCACGTAAAATTGGCTGTGTAATCACCGGTTTACTATTTTACAACGTAGTTTTGGAACAGAATATTCTGCATTGTACAAAAAGTATACCTAATAAATCATTTCAACATGATACATATCAGGCTACCGATATCGCACTTACGAGTACTTTGAATAAAGTGCTTTCCATTATGACGAGCCCAGTCACCAGTTAATCGCTTTTTTCAGCGTTTAGCAAAGAGTATTTTCGTAAACAGGTTGTTTATAGCAAGTGAGCTGGGCACGATACTCGGATTGATGCAAAAAAGACTATTGGAATAAGAAATCGTCCGCATGGACAAAGTTGGGCCCTAGTCTTCTATAGATCATGCATGGTTTCGGAATATACGATCACACATAAGCTCCTAGAGTGCACATCCATTAGTGACATACGCACATAAACCCTGGGATCACCGAATTTTCTAGATGCTCTAGGTAAACTGAGTAGTCTCATCTGCTTTTGGAGAGAGGGCGGTTCATGGGTTGGTTGAAATGAAGGCTACCAGGGCCCACCAAAGATTAAATGCGGAAGCCGTCTGGCTTAAATGATAAAAGTACGTTGGGTCTCCAATATCGCAAAAGTCGCGGAAAAACATGGCCGAAGATATAACTCTCTGGACTGGAAAATATGGCAAAAAACAAGGGTCTGTTGTCAGCGGTGAATCTCTTTAAGCTAACAATATGATGATGATGTTTGTAGAAATTTGGTAAACTCCTTTATTTTTTGGTATTTATAAGAAATTTTAAGTCTTCACATTATTACAAATCTGAAATAAAATGTAAAATCCAGAATAACTGTTCCCACTCTATGTGGACCAAAAGGCAGTAACAGACTTTTACTAACTAAACCCACCAGTGTTCCTTGGATTTCTTTTTGCGCATTAGGAACACGGTAGCTCTTTCAAACCCTCGCATCTTTAATAACTCTGAAACAGCAGCTGATACTTTGACCAAAGGTAATTTAGTCACCACATTTAACGTCGATAGCTTCCATATAAAATACAAGGGCTGGCTGACTGTAAATTTTCGCCCCGTTGCGGTCAGCGCCCTGCATGTAATAGGTTTATGAATTATGTACACCCGCGATTTAGTGACGGCGGTAGCCTCGCATCGATGCTCGGTGCATGTTTTGGTGAAATGATGAAGTTAAAATTATGGATAGAGATATGATTTCCACTTAACTCATATTTACTTGAGTTCATGATAATTTCGACCTTCTGTTAGCAGTTTCAGCCCACGTAAAAGTAGAAGAGAATCCACACATTTTCTTATTCAACATACTTCCAGGGTAAAATCGCCTGGGGCCAAAGGTTATGTGAAAATGTCACCTGGGGACACAGTAGCGTAGCTAGGCGTAGGCAATGTGGGCCCTCGCCCACGGCCCCGCACTCAGAGGGGCCTTGAGCAAGCCCTTGCTTCTTTAAGAACAAGGGTTTTTTTTTATAAAAGAAAGACCACTTTATCACCTGATAGTAAGCGACGATATGGCCACAAGTTGGAATGCGACAGTGCCCGTCTCTTTTTCGAATATATGAAAGAAAAAAGCCTCGCTGATGTGCCTTCGCCCACGTCTGAACTAGTCCACACTACGCTTCTGCTAGGACAAAGGCAATGAATAGAACAGGGTAGGTTTTTAGTAAATAAGAGTCTAACACTATTTCCCGCCCCACCCAAGGGCGGGATTTGTCATTAGATGATTTTACCTACCATAAAAAAAGGGTAAAGTCGCATGTTCTAGGACATGGCCTAACGGTGCAAAAGAACATTCGAATTTGTTTCTGAAATTTTACCGTGATGGAATACCAAACGAGTGGAAAGTGAGAGATCAATGTGCTTATTATAAAACATAGATTGCGTGGAAAAAATGTTTAGATTCATTCTTTCCAGTTTGATCGCTGAGTATCGAGTTAATAATTTAACTCAATATGGCCAGTAATTCAGGCAGTTGACAGTTGAAAATTTGCGACACAGATATAACAATGTGAACAGTGACTCGACTTAATCTTATATAAAATTTATTAAGCTAACAAAAGAGTTATTAGATGTTTTCCTAACTCTAAAAAGAGCTGTAATATTTTTATCTGTATGATTGAAATGCGTTTGATTTCCTTACGCATCATCATTGCGTACTCTCACTTGACATATATCTGCCGCTCAAACACAGGCTATCTCATATTGTCATCTGTGAGCCATAGACTGCCCAAACCTTGTCGCCACAATGACGTGTGCGCTCGAGACAAATAATAATAGTATACCTACATACACTACAGGGGCTATTACTACAAAGATAGAATACCCCAATAATACTTTTCCCCCCTCGGGAATAACACCTAAGACCTTATCACGCCCAGAGCGGAGGACACGGTGGAGCACACAGTCGAAGTGTGCCCCGCTTGGGAAGAGCATCGCCATGTCCTTGTGGGGGCGATCGGCGGCGGCGATCTCTCGCGCCGAGCCTTGGTACAGGCCATGCTCCGAAGCGAGGAGGAGTGGCAGGCGGTCGCCTCCTTCTACGAAGCAGTAATGCAAGCAAAGGAGAAGTACCGCATCAGGCAACACACACCGCCGCCGCCGCCGGGATTCCAATCCCGAGTTCTGGCCACCGTAGGCGCGGGCTCGCGGACGGCGCGCAATGGGTAGCTCGCTGTCCATCCGTCCGGTAATAGACCGGTCCGAGCTCAAGTCGTTAACGGTGCGCACTGTTCCCGCGCGCCTCAAGGAGTTGTCAGCAAACTGTAGAAGCCCTGCATGGCCGAAGCCTACTGGGGCCAAAGGTTATGTGAAAATGTCACCCTGGGCCCTGGGACAGCAATGGGGCCCTGGGCAATGAATGGAACAGGGTAGGTTTTTAGTCAGTAAGAGTCTGACACTATTTTCCGCCCCACCCAAGTACGGGATTTGTTATTGGATGATTTTAACTACCATAAAAAACCCATGGGGCAGGATTTGTCATTTGATGATTTTACCGACCATAAAAAAAAAAACGCCCAGATTAGTAGGCAACAGAAAATAATTACAATAATAATAGTTTTAAAACATTAAATCCCTATCAAATTTCAGTGACAGCAATGGGGCCCTGGGCAATGAATGGAACAGGGTAGGTTTTTAGTCAGTAAGAGTCTGACACTATTTTCCGCCCCACCCAAGTACGGGATTTGTTATTGGATGATTTTAACTACCATAAAAAACCCATGGGGCAGGATTTGTCATTTGATGATTTTACCGACCATAAAAAAAAAAACGCCCAGATTAGTAGGCAACAGAAAATAATTACAATAATAATAGTTTTAAAACATTAAATCCCTATCAAATTTAGTTTGATATTGGTCATAATTATTATTATATATTAATTTCTCTTAGATGTAACGTTTTGATATTTATCATTGAAATTATTCGTTAATTATTTTAGCATAAATAAACATATTTTATAGAATTATGTATCATATTATATACATGATACCTAACCTGATCTAGTGACTAGCCTATTTTTAACTCGAAAGTTGATTGCTAGGTATTGCCGTGTTACATTAAGTCGAGCTTCATGCCTGTACTGCACAAAGTTATTTAAATAAATAAATAACCGCAGTGCCTTTTACTAAAAGATACACAATAAAATCTACGCATTAAACACGACTGAAAGCGGATAAAATATTCAGACCCCCGACTTACGCATGAACATATAAAAAGTTAGTAGCTGTTACATACCATGGGGCACTTCACCACGCTTTTTCGCAAAAATAAATACAGCAGTCATAAAAAATAATTGACACTCAGGACGCCCAAGCTATCAATATTGTGATAACCTCTTTACTATGTCTATAAACCAACAAAATAGCTATTTGACCCACTTTATCTAATGTAATATGGCAGCTGAGTTATTTCGCACATTAATAATGGTAAATGCTTGACGTTCGATCAAATCATCATTGAGTGAAGCATGCACTATGATTGACTTGATTAAGTATCGAGTTTCACAATAGAATGGTCGTCAAACTGAACTAAACTGAACATGTACGTGATTGAAAGCATGTGTGGCATTTCCTGTATGTCCGGTTGACGGATGGGTAATTAGTTTTCTCCTATCACCAAATAACATAAAGTGGTTTGCTACTAAAAAGTTAGCCGCACCAGGAACCTTACAGTCTGACAAATCTTTATCTAGAAAGTGTTATATCCTTACAAATATTATAAAACAAAATCGCCCGCATCTGTTCGCGATAAATTTAAAAACTACCGAATTGTTTTTTTTTTTTGCGGTTTTCGCCAATAGACAGAACGATACATTAGAAAGGTTTAAGAGCGGTCAACTCGAGGTACATTACACATTGTGAAATATTCGAGTAAATTACGGAATTACCAAATGCTAACTGAGTTTTCAGGCGTTATCTCTCTTTTTTTGCGTTGCCTCTTCATCAAACACAGCGTTGCATAGCTTTAGATAAAGCAACAAGCTTTTAAACCATGCGCGATGTTAAAAATAGGCGAGTGGGAAACCCGTACGAAAATAAAGATCGTCGCTTGTGTTTTATAATATACTCGTATTATTATTATCCATAGCAGTATTCATTTCTACCTACGGTTCTGTTATCAATAAATCAACAAATCAAACCTATAAAAAAATATTATATCAATACAGCCGTAAGTTGAAGTGTGACTGAAACAAACAACTTTCACATCTAGAGGTATAATATTATATAGGAGGACTATCTCAAAAAAAGGATGTGATGGATTAGAAACAATCATTATAATCACAAGCTCTACAACAAGCTCTTAATGCGATCCATTTGAAGACCTAAACTGAGCTGTTAAAGAGAGTTATGTAGGGCCCCTGCAATTTCACAATGGTCGCTTCCATTACCCGTTCAATATCTTCAATCAAAAACAAAGGTTATGATTTTCATAACAAAATAACCCTGTATTCGACTTGATATTTGCAACTGATGAATTAACGTATACCATGAAAACACGGTTCAGTTTCTATTTCCCACATCTTCCTAGAAGCGCCCTTTACAGTGCGTTCTGAGAAGATTCAATATCAAACGATACAACGGTTGACTGGTAGAGAATGCCTTGTTGCATTAAGTCCGCCTATGTACCACTACTGTACATGAAGTTTAAATAAATAAATAATAATCGTACCTTAGAAGCTCTTAAGAGACCTGTTAATATTAATAAACTAAGTTTTCACCGGTAATATGAATTATAACAGGAAAAAAACTATACTTGAAAGAAACAAATGATTTTCCTTTTACTTACTTCTTATAGCTTCCGCAAAAAGATAAGGAGGCCCTTATTTTTTATGAGATTCATTTAAAAAATAGGTCAAAATGACACTTAAGTGCAATGAACTATCAATCGATTAGGTAAGGTTGGATTAATGAAAAATTACGTGAAATTTTATCATACTATGTTGGTTTTCTTTTTTTTCAGAAAAGAAAAGTAAATTGCTATGAATGTTTTTGATGCTTTTTCTCAATAAAAAAAACGGGATACAGGAACCGTGTACTAGTTTCTGACGTTTTATAAGTACCCATGAAGATCTATGTGATATACAGCAAAAAAATAACCGTGACCTTCGTTTTTTAAATAAAATGAATATGCGTTCGGTACTCTACATATTGCACGTGATGGCAGTATGATGAGCAATAAGACATCATATGGGAAGGAATATCATGCTCTGAAACAATACAAATACCAAAAACAAACGTACAAATAAATGTCCAAATTGATTTCCGGTACCTTTTTATTTAGAATACAAGAAACGTCCCACTGAACTCCACGAACTCAATTGTAGGGGGCCTGGGCGCCTGTACATACGCAAATTTGATTACCAAAGTCGTCAGAACTCCTTCGTCCACCGAAAAAAAAGTTGCAATGGCCGTCCTTCTCAGTTGGCTCTCTAAAGATTATTGAATTTTACCAACATAATCTGGCTCCCGCCAGATGCGGCCTCTCTCTCAGGCGAATGATCGTCCATTCCTCTATTTACTCTAGTGGGGTGAGCTCGGATAATGGTATATTTATTAAATAGAGAGACGCATTTATTAGCCGCTTCGAACAGTTTTTGTTGTTTCACGTCTTTTATGGGATTATTGTGATAATTAATAAAGTTTAATTTATTGCGCGGAAGCTATTGTTTCCGGTGTGATGCCGATAAAATAATATTGTTAGCTTGGTGGTGTTTGGCAATTTTGAAATATCGGCTCGAACACCGGGGTATTTTTGCTTTGATTATTTTGTAGAGGATGTAATAAGGAGTTTGTCTCAAAAACCACTTTAAAAAATGTTGTTGTACAAATTGTTTGGGTCCCAGAAGATTTATATTCGAATTTTGTAAGCTAGAGAATTTATTTAGATTAGATCGAAATTCAGCCTGTAGTTTTAGTTACTATACAGTGACAAAAGTACTTGTAAAAGAATTATTAAATCTTGTTAAATATTTAAAAAAAAGGATTTTCTCCACCGTTTTTTAGATATACAACTTCAATTTACATCATAAGTCACTTCCCAGGCTCTGGCTATAGTGGCTATTGTATCTACATCAGTGTATTTGAATCGGAAGGATCATCCGGGCCGCAGGTTTCCGCACATTAGACCCCCAGACAGACTCCCCTTCTAACGGTTTACATCGAACCTCAAGGAAATTCGAATTCTCAGTAATATTAAAGCTGTAATTTTGGCTTAAAATTTTGGTTTTAAAACTTATAGAGTAGATATCTAAATATATCATACAACTTCTACTGAATTTTTTACTTTACATTAAAAATTAAATCAATCAATCTTACAAAAAAATATGCTCAGTCTGGTAATTAGATAAGTTATCTTTTTAAAGGTGGAAAATTCATTCAATGACTTTTCCTGCTCTAGAGTGGAGTGGAAGGGCGTATCAGAATCTTGCTGACTAAAACCATACCTTTGTCCTTTGCGATCCAGGACCACAGTTTTTCCCATAAGTTTTGGCCCTGCTGGACTCCAACGGTATTTCTGACATCTCTTCGCGCCGTCGACGTCTCGGGTTCGGCCCGGGTGGTTATTGGTGGCCGATCGGCAAGTTACCCACTGATCGTTGTCCGCAAGTCTACTACGGTAACGACGTCTGTTTCCTATCGCGCTCCTTCGCTAGTATTACTGCTTTGCAGAAGGAGGCGACCGTCTGCTATTCCTTCTCGATCCAGCCCATGGCCCGTAACAAAGCATGGCCTGAGAGGTCGCCGCCGCCGATCTTCTTCACGAGGACACGGCGGTGCTCCACCCAAGCGGGGCAAACCTCCATCCTGTGTCCCCCGGGTGGTCCGCACAATGGTGACACCTAGGCGTTTCTTCCGAATCAGGTCCAGGAACCTTCCTAACCTACCATGTCCGGTGAGGACCTGCGTCATTAGAAAGGTGAGGACGCCATGACGTATTTCCAGCCAGTCATCAAAGAGGGACCGCCATGAAAATGGTGAACGCAAGATTATTGGTAGGTAAGTAGGTATTCTATTTATGTATTCATCTATTTTCGTCGCGTTTTTTTTTTCTCGATTCTTGAGCGCTTGTACTGTGTTAGAAATAATTTCTCAAGAGTCATTTAGCAAAATAATTATTTGTCCTCGAGTAGGTAAATTTCCTATATTTCGGGACTCGTAATGGAGGAAAATAAAAATGATTAATAACGTAATAAACTTATTTTAATTGTTTCGGTACAAAGAAGCAAATGATGGATTGGCTACAGTTTCTTCATATCTCATCCATCATTAGGATTCTTTTAGAAATTATTTCTGCATGTGGCCGTTATAATATTCCTTGTTTTGGACGGAATATTCCTAAAATCATAAATCGAATTAATAAAATCAAGGACTATGTCATCATGAATATCAACTATGCACTCTTGCGTAGACTTTAGTACTAGCTGAAACCTGTGGTGCTAGTTTAGATTTTTAATGTATTGTTTTAAAAATCTAAAGCCACATCTCACATTACTGCCTCTTTGGTTGGTTTGGGGCAGAGTTGGATAGTTTCAAAATCTATAACAAGTGGACATAGGTAAGTACTTTTTTTTAATGCTTTATATGTCTTAGTATTTATCATAGGTAGGTATAGGAATCAACGTGATATCATAAAAACAGAGAACATAATTAAGAACATAGGGGGTTACTTCCATGGGTTATGTGAAAGTGAATCTTCTTTAATACAAAACCCCGAGTTGCTGGGCTGTCGGTTTTCTACCGTTTACATTTCGGGAAGTGTGTGTAGTTGCACAATTTAATTCCACTAACTCCGTTACATCATCGGACGTACGACGTTGCGCCATCGGTATATGGTGGACATCCCACCCATACGTACAAAGCGTTTTGGGAACACATTTATTGTGAGCTCAACTTTTTTTTTAGGCGAGGAAAAATCATCCTATGACATCTCCACACCCTTGGGTGGGGCTGATAGTGTCAGACTTTTACTGAGTAAAAACCCATTCCTGTTCTTTCTTTGCCTTCGTTTCAGGGCACAGCTAAGGGGTAGAATTCCATGACGTAGTCTGAGTTTCATGATAGCTACAACGTCACAACTTAAGGCAAGCGTGCTCCATCGTCAGCTACATCATCGCTTACCATCAGGTGAGATAGTGATCAAACAAGAACATATGATTAATACAAAAATAATTGTAACATGTAAAGTACCTATACACCTATATTTTGAGATAATTTTAGTTGGTTCATGTTTAATAGTATTGTCTACTACGATTACAAAACAACATGGTTCGTAATTGTCGGGCCATGTTTTCATAACTTTCTCTCCAGCCAGTTATTTTATAGTGTTTTGTCTTATTTCCTTGTTTATGGTAAAAGGAAACTAATCTAGGGATTTTATGGTTATTAAGATAAACTAATATTGTTGTTCTTTTTTTACTGGCGGGATTTTTTCGAATAAACTCAACTTAATTATTCGTAATTTGATTCCTGTAATTTAATGTAAATTGGTGTAGTATTGTATGTCAAGTATTTACACAACTAGACAATATTATTTCGAATCATTTGAATTGGCGCGATTTATATATATATCTAGCATCTGTACTGTATCGCAAGATACTACAATAACAGTCTCAACTCCCTGAGTATGTTATTGTAGTATTGACTACATCAGCAAAGCTTGCAGAGAAACTGAATCGATACATTTAATGTAACATTAGAATGGGTTAAGTTTACATTATTTTGCATTCTAATGGACAACATTATATTTCTATCCATACTAGATTGTCTAGAAGAAATTGCCGATTGCGATAAGGCCGCCGATTTTATGTTTTCTTTTTTATAAGGTTTCCTTTTATAATATATATTTTAATCTTGGTTTATAATAAAGTGTAAATAAATAAATAAATTATACTATAATACAGCCACAAATTGACTGTATTCTGTATAAAAAAAAAATCGGGCAAGTGCGAGTCGGACTCGCGTACTGAGGGTTCCGTGCAAATTTATCTTGAGTTATGAAGATTGCGTCGTAACTACTAATTTACAGTTCCTAGATTTTTTCCTATACCTACTTGTACTATGAGATCTTTTCTACGTCCGCGGGAAGTACCCTATGAATTTAAATTCCCTTGAGAGTGTCCAAATATACATTTTTTGCAATTATAAATGGGCATATCTTTTTTTTTTCGTTAACATAGTAGTATGTTTTTTTCACAGCTTCAAGGGACCGCAGACCTAAGTATATACGAGTAGTTTTAATTTCAACTCAATATTTCCACGTGTTCCCAAGATAAGGGGTCTTGACAGACAAGAAAACAGACAGACAGACTGACAGACAGACGGACAACAAAGTGATCCTATAAGGGTTCCATTTTTTTCCTTTTGAGGTACGGAACCCTAAAAACAATTCTAACCTTGACACTGTTTGAATCGTTTAAAATCACAGGTATATTGTGAAGTCATCCTAGTTGTCAGTACTGTGGCTCTACCACGGGGTCTTAACGGGATACGTTTGACGACCTAAACTGAATTGTTAAAGGGATGGAGCTATATGAAGTGTATAGCTGCATCTTTCTTTTTCGCTCGCACGCTAGATATTTTTAACACGTCATGACTCAAGGTAAAACCATGAAATGAAGTGATTTTATGTTTGTTTTATAACAAAACTAGCTGACCCGACAATCGTTGTCTTATCTTAGCTATGAATTCTCAAACGAGCGAAGATTAAATATCCGTCGTAGTTTTCTGAAAATTTCTCATTTTCTGCGCTACATTCTTATTTTTTTCTTTCATAACTACCTTCTCTTGACAATAACAAATATGTAAAGCAAAAAATGAATTAGTGAAATTGGTCTAGCCATTCATGAGTGATGACGTAACTATGGGAAATAGGGATTCATTTAATATCGTTAGACAATATTCTTTTAAATAAAAATGAATACGTGTTTGTTAGTCTCGCTAAAACTCGAGAACGGCTGGACCGATTTGACCAATTTTGAAATATTCGTGATACTCCAGGGAAGATTTAAACGGTGAGAAATTAAAAAAAAAATAGGCTATTAGGCAGTACGAAGTCTGCCGGGTCAGCTAGTCTTCTTATACATAAAAACGAATAGCTGTTCGTTAGTCTCGCTGATCCAGAAAAGGTTCAAACGGAACAAAAAAAAATCCGACTATTGGCGGGTCAACTAGTCTTCTGTACATGTGTTTGTGACCTAACTCCTCCTAAACGACTTGGCTGATTCGAATAAACCTTTGTGTGTAAATTTGAATGGGACACTGGATGGTTAGAAAGTACAATTAAACCCTAGTAGCGCTGCCATCGAATTTATCTATTTATTTTTTTTTGACGATGAGGCATCTTTCGGGTAGACAACGTCTATAGAAACCACTAGTATGTAACAGATATAATTAAAAACCAAATATATTATTTGGTTTTTAATTATATTTATTATTATAAAATAAAATAAAAAAACATATTTGATACCAAAATGCTGCATTCGCGAAATCCAAATATATAACGTACTAAGCAACATAGTAGCAACAGTCACAAGGCAAAAACAATCTGCAAACATAAACATTTCTCAATAAATTCAAATGTATAAAATAATAAACGTCACAAGGTTCTCGGTCATATTTCAGAGTAGATTTAACAGAACTATTGCGACTACAATTTCTGTCTGTACAGAACCCGACCGTCCCATTTCCATACGAAATAATGAAATTGTTTCTAACGTCTAACATCAAAAGCTGAGTACAATACAATAGTAGAAAATACCAACACTTTCGCGAACTGATATTCAAAAGAAAATCGCGGCGACACAATGCAAAGTCTGGGGCGGTGCTTATTGGAAATATTTCTATTCAGACGGAAATAATATTGGACATATGAATAAAATTCTTGTACGAATGAGACAAAGACCTTCCGATCTATCATAAAGGGTGCCTCCACAAGTTAAATCAAGTAAGTAATTGAAAAATTCTTGCGTCTACACGGAGTTTTTTTACATGCCTTGTACCTACATATAATATAAATAGTATTAAAGATTTATTTAATAGATTTGTAACAAAATTATCACTGTTCGTGTTTAGTTGAGACGTCAACTTATGCTAAGAACTCACGAAGCGAGTCACATCCTCAAACGTCAGCAACCACCACATAAGAAACTTCGGACTTCGAGAGTCGCAAAGCAATTTCTGGCCACCATAGGCACGGATTTGCAAACGATGAGCAATGTGTAGCTCGCTGTTCACCCATCAGTTGGCGCTTAACTTTCTACACACGCCTCAAGGAGATATAACCAAAATTAACAGGGGCAATGCCTAGTAGGGTCGTTGCCTGCTAGAGGATTGTAAAGGAACACAGATGAGTTTCAGTTAGTAAATGTCTGACACTCCCTCTCGGCCCACCTAAAGAGCGGAAGGATTGTATGATGATTTCCGCACTCAAAAAAAAAAAACCCACATAACTATAACAGCTCCGGACGATGCCTGTTCGAGTTACAAAATAAGATATTCAATTAATTTACCTAAAGGTATTTGGTTCACTCCCAGTCATGTTTGTTTTGTTTTATTATTGATAGCTTCTCGATTGACTACTACCTCACCGGATGGCAAGGGATACTGTGGTCGACGACGAGGCATGCTTGCCTAGAAGTAACTTTTTCACTCTTGACTTAAAGACACCTGCCCCCCTAGCCAAGTTACAATCGTTTCGTTTTGCGTTAACGCTTGTAGTAAGCCACGCCCCTAACTCCTTTTTTGAAACAAACGAATTGGGGGCGTGGCCAACTCCAAGCGTTAACGCAAAACGAAATGATTGTAACTTGGCTAAGGCCGCTGGATTGTATTATAAGGAAATGCAGAATCCGGCAGTGAACAGTTTTCTTGATTCTGTTCAAATATATCACGTTTTAAGAATATTTAAGTTGTGTTCCTTTGACGCGGTGTAAACAGCAGTGAAATTAAATTTTGCCACCGCTTTGCTATTCTTCCCCCACGAGATTTCTCTTTGTCGTCACTTATTTGGTTTTAGTTTGTTTAAACGGGGATTTCAAAGAACTAGTGACAAATTACAGTGCTGTGTTGTTTTGAGAACGCTTTAGACAAAATGCATTTAAATTAGACAGTTAATGGACATTTGCCGAGTTTATTTAACCGGAACTTTGTCAAGAAACGAGTTGATTTACTAACAATTATTAGGTGCACTTTGAAAGGCCAGTGAAACGGAAAATAAAAGTGAAACAGAACATAAAGTACACAAAGGAGAATGAGTAACACAAAGCATAGACGTCTATGGTATTTTTATGAGAGAATAGTTTGTTTGTACGCTGTCGTCTGTGATGAAATAGGGAGAGATGAAATTTTCACCAAAGACACAAATGAGATTACCGTTCGTTCGCACCCGTCTATCTGACGTGTGGTATAAGGTTTTTTATCAGAATATTGCTTGCTCTATTTACCCGCTGCCAGCAACTAAATAATCCGTACATCCTCCGCAGATGTAATCCTGACATGCAATCTCCGGCGCCATCAATCAGGAGGGGGGGCGAGGACATCGAGGAGGGAGGGGAGACCACCGACATCAGAGACACGGCCAAGATTATACGAACATAATTATTCCCAAAACGTTCGTCGATCGAACTGGGATTACATCTTGCACAATTAAAACCATACTTCGCTCGCTATTCGTTCGCCCGCCACGCAGGCACGAACTACAGCGGTTACCTAACCAGCATACCGCTACACCGATAACAGTTCCCGCCACAAATAAGCGTATAACGAAAACATTTATTAAAACCCATTTTCTTTAGCAAATACTGTCAGCACTATTAAACACTGTTATTAAATCACGTTTAATCGAAAATTGAACTCATATTTGATCTACGGCAATGAGTAGGTACCAAACCAATCCACTTAATGAATATTGCATAGGGCGGAACTTGGAAGGTTTTTGATAGCCATCTCAGGAGGAGAATGACTGGCATTAATAACGAGTATTATAGGTACGACGATATTTATGTGCCAACCGACGGTACCTACCTCCACTCGCCTCGTTACGGGGATTTCGGATGAAATTAATACGGATCGTTAATCAAATACCCTTTAAGCGCTGTACGATGTGGAACGCCTTAGCTAATCATATTTTTTAGAGAGACTTTGACACTTATTACTCTCATAGAGCATCGAAAGTGAAAAAAAAAAACGAATATCGACCTTCGAATTGAAATAGGAGCGGTTGCTAGTTGATAGCAACTGCTCCTATTTCAATTTTTTGAAGATTTCACTTTGATTTCATTCCTTTCTCATTTCTTTAATTGCACTTTTGTTTTTTATAAAATGTTTAATTAAAATATTAAAAAAAAACCACGTATTATCATTCCTTTTCTTTCTTTTTTCTTCCGTGAAAACATCAGAAATGAACAGGAGAACCAAAGTTATATATACAGCTTAAAGATCGCCAAACTTAAGTGGCAGTGGACAGGGTACACTGCTCACATAACAGACGGTCGATGGCGATGAAAGGTTCTGGAGTGGCTACCACGTACCGGAAGACGCAGCGTTTGAAGGCCTCCCACTAGAGTGAGGGTCGAGGGAATCCGACAAATGCGCGACGCACAGGACCGGTTAGGGACGATGGCGTCCCTTAACAATGGACATCTTCTGAAATGATGATAATGATGATGATTTTTGTTCAGTTCATCAGATGCTATATCAATAACGTAAATAAGTATTTTCGTCATCTTGTAAAGTTGTCAATATTGAGATAGTATCGGTTGCCAGTTCACAATCTATGTGACAAGTAATTATACCCGATGTTCTCACTATACTCACAAATTGGTTTGAAGGACGGCTAGTCACATAATAAGGCCATCTGTCTTCGTCAGCGCGTGGCTACAAGATGCCATAAATCTGTTGTTTACGGGTTTGTATCAGTATGGAGGCGACTTCCCGTCGCGATTTCGTTCCGCCACCAGCGTATTGCTACCGCTTCAAAGATGACACTGACATTAAAACACATTTGTCAATGTCTCCACCACAGATTTGAAAATATCAAGCTTTTATTTAACTTAAAAGCCGACGTTCTATTTTCCGATAGCAAATCTATGTACATACGCTCGCCTCGACTTTGGTAACAAAATATCATGTAAACCGTTCAATCACTAGCATGCCGAGCGCTTTTAAAATGTGGCTGGTGAGCTGGAACGTTGGGGTGCAAAATTGGCACGTCAAATAAATTCTTGTCACTCGTAAATACTTTGCATAAATTGGATTCAAGGGAATTCCCGCAACAAAGACGGCAGACGGCTGTTTCAATAAAGAGAACGATTGGATCGCTTTTGATGGAAAGGCAGAGCGGCGATCGCGCGCACCGGGTTGTTTTCCCTCAAACCTCTTTTTTTTTTTTTTCAAAGAATTTGTAAGTAACGATTGTGACCGCAAATCGAGTTGTTATTCGTTCACTCTGCATAAATCGAAAAATAAACTTTGCGAGATGCTATTTTGTTTTATGCTCTTTGTGTCTGCATTATTTCCTTCTGCGGGTTGCTTCGGTCCAACTAAAAATGAGTTACGTGGTCGATCCATTGATGGTTTATTGTGCCAATATCAAAAGTAATAACGTTTTGTTCCAGCCCTGAAAGATTTACACGAGTCATAACAGTTAATTTAAAAGATGAAAAGATGCAACTTCAGTAGGTAATATTTGGGTCACCGTCATAAATAAAAATAATAATGAAGTTCCATTTCTCATTTCAAACTCAGTATTTTGCTTATGAAACTTGGTCGTTACAGGTAATTTATAAACTTACTTTATAAAGTTGTTTGATTAATGTCAACCTTTTTAGAGTAAGTAGAAGGTCCTTGTGCTATCAATTAATTATGACGTTTCCTTAGATCTTCATGTCACTTTTTTTATTATTGTTTCCGTACCTACACCTTAAGATAAAGAGCTTATTTATTTTACTTAAATAAGTACATAATACTGAATCGAGGTACATTTGTATATCACCGCTCTTACGTGATTATTATATTATTACACATCTTTCTCTAGATACAAATCAAAACTAAAATTTTTGTAAAACTAATCCAGTAAAGACTTCTGCGCCGGTGTGGGCGCCATCGCTACGAAAGCGAGTGGCGGCCCGGCTAACCGCCTGCCAGAGGGTCATGGCCATCCGGATGATCTGCGGATACCGTACGGTGTCCTGTGAAGCGGCGAGCCTCCTTGCTGGCCTACCACCATGGGATTTGGAGGCAACAGTCCTTGCACACATGCATGACTTACGCGTGGAGATGCAACGTCGGGGCGAAACTCCGCTGCCGCGACAAGTCGCGGCATGGCGGACAGAGCTCCGGCGGGATCTCATGGTGAAATGGCGAGAGCGACTGTCGCAACCTCGTGCTGGGCACGCCACGATCGAGGCGGTAAGGCCCCTCTTTGAGGCGTGACTGGAAAGGCCCCACGGCGTCGTCACCTTCCGTTTGGCGCAGGTGCTGACCGAACACGGCAAGTTCGGTCCGTACCTGTACAAGATTCGTGCGGAGACGACGCCCGGGTGTCACCACTGTGCGGACCGCCCGGTGGACACGGTGGAGCACACAGTCGAGGTGTGCCCCGCTTGGGAAGAGCACCGCCGTGTCCTCGTGGGGGCGATCGGTGGCGATCTCTCGCGCCGGGGCCTGGTTCAAGCCATGCTCCGGAGCGAGGAGGAGTGGCAGGCGGTCGCCTCCTTCTGCGAAGCAGTAATGCTAGTAAAGGAGGAGGCCGACCGCATTAGGCAAAGGCGCACACGCCGCCGTCGCCGCCGGGTTTCCGATCCCAATTTCCGGCCACCGTAGGCGCGGGCTCGCGGACGGTGGGCAATGGGTAGCTCGCTGTCCGTCCGTCCGGTAACAGACCGGTCCGAGCTCAGGTCGTCTACGGCGCGCACCGTTCCCGCGCGCCTCAAGGAGTTGTCAGCAAACTGTAGGGGTCCAGCAGGGCCGAAGCCTACTGGGGCCAAAGGTTATGCGAGAGTGTCACCACGGGCCCCGGGACAAAGGCGAGGATTGGAAAGGTAGGTTTTTAGTCAGTAAAAGTCTGACACTGTTTCCCGCCCCACCCAAGGGCGGGATTCGTCATTGGATGATTTTACCTACCACAAAAAAGTAAAGACTTCTGAAAATCTGCTATTTTACGTGAACTTTGGCTCTCCATAATGTACTTTTATATTAAAAATGTAAAAACTACGTCTATAGAAGCCTTGCACATTTAATTGAGACTAGAAAAACTTTAAAGAGTTTAAAAAAAAAAAACAAGTATTTCCTGAAACAAGTTTTGTGAAATATTCGAGTAGATCACGGAATTACCAGGCAACGAAGGAACGGGGTAGGTTTTTAGTCAGTAAGAGTCTGACACTACTTCCCGCTCCACCCAAGGGCGGGACTTGTCATCGGATGATTTTAGCTACCATAAAAAAAAAAATGCCAACAGAGTTTTCAGGCGTTAACTCTCTTTTTTTGCGTTGCCTCTCCATCAAACATCGCGTTAGATTGCTTTGGATGAAGCAACAAGCTTTTAAACCATGCTCAACGTTGACGATAGGCCCGTGGGGAAGCGCCACCTTATGATACGTTACAGGTTTTCAGTACCTCTACCATGAGTTTTAAGCAATAGTATTCGTCGCTACTCGATATCGACGCCGTAAATATTTTGTATGGCAAATTTTGCAGCGCCTCTAGCGGTCACTTGCAGAACCAAAATTTGCCATACAAAATATTTACGGCGTCGATATCGAGTAGCGACGAATACTATTGCTTAAAACTCATGGTAGAGGTACAGTATTTATAATGATGTTTTTCGAGAGCTAGTTTTAATATAGCTTGTTATGCCTACAAATGCTTCACGAAGGTTTGAAAGAGTAACCTTGGCCTTTGAACGCAAAGGGCAACTGATGGACAGAGGTAGGTTTTAGTCAGCAAATACGTGACTATCCCTTTCGGACTTTACTTTAAAGTGGGTTAAGTGCTTTGATGATTTGCAAACTAAAACAAAATGCCTAAATGTGAAAAAAAATCAATATAACATTCCAAATAAATTGCCTAATTGTTCCAATGAAGAAACAATAACCTTACCCAAATTGATTAAACAAGCAGCATCA
Organism: Leucania comma; assembly: GCA_958295575.1. Lineage (NCBI taxonomy): Eukaryota > Metazoa > Arthropoda > Insecta > Lepidoptera > Noctuidae > Leucania > Leucania comma. Next base: position 11,130,022 of record OY282470.1, read on the forward strand.
TTTATCTGCTTAAGAACTAAGTCGCGTCTATAGTCCAGTCAAACAATTAGTCGCTTAATGAAATTAAATCGAGTTCGCCAATAATTCTGTCGTTGGCGACTCTTTTTATACGAATTAGCAGCGTACATCAATCTTAATTGCCTCAAAATTTTTCAGGACCTTAATTTTATATTTTCCACATTGAAACGAGAAGCTATCAGTCAATTACGCCATGCTTTTTTGACGTTTTGTCGATTTTAACTTAGTCCCGTGAACGACAACTAATATTGATGAATCATGTAACGCGCGCCCTTCACGGCCTTTCAAAATCCCACTCAACTTTTCTGATTTATTTTAAGGTGTTCGAAAACGGTCCACCTTGACCGATACATTATTGTGAAAGAGAAAAGGAAGACCAACCGGTGTAGAACACACCACAGTCATTACAGTTGCAATACGTTCTGCAAAGTAATATCTACTGGCACAAATTCTGCTCACGACTACAAATCAAACGAATAAACAGCCAGAAATTTTCCACCAGACGTAACACATTCGACAGGCGTGATTCAGGCCCAAACTGTGCACAGAATGAACACGCCACTCTGTAATCTGTCCCGGCAAACCGTGCGCTGCATAAATTAGCTGTAGTTAAAAGCTCCCTTTAATGGGAAGACCAAATGAATGGGCAGCGTTGGTCGACGCCAGCGCTTTTCCCGAATTTTGGGCCGAAATCGTAGGAGAGTAATAGTAGATAGAACAAACTGGTTGTACCAACCGCAAGCATTTAAAATTGCGCTTCGCATCGACGCGCCCGCTGTAATCGACGGTTTGAACTGAATTGAATCTGTTCTGGAGTACCTACGTTTGAACTTTTACGTCAATTGGTGTAATCGAGTGAAACGAAAAGCGCATCCATGAAAACATATGCCCCACGTTTTACTGTAAATATCTTTACGTTCAGAATTTTTTTAACTTAATTTTAAGCACGTATCAAGTACAATCTAATAAACGAAATCCTTACACGTCTTTCAATTTAAGAAGAGAAAATTCAACATAATAAAGCAATAAATATCCAGTATTTCAGTGAATACCAAAATAAAATTATTCATGAACACACTTCATCTTCATGCCAGAACAAAAAAGTAAAGTCATCATAATCCGGTGGCGTCTGAAATATTTTTATCTCTAACAATAATTGTTTAGACGAGGCATCATAACGACGAAAGTACTAACAGATGGCGTTGTTAGGTGCACGTGCTACGAACTCCATCCTCACCATGTTATTTATGAGCTCAGGCTTAACAACCTGCAGTTGTGGTGCAATTGTCAACGAAGGTGCACGTCCCTTATTGTTGGTTATTTCGCTTATCTTGATAATTTGGGGTTAACATTTTCGTTGACGTGCTTTAAGATTTTTATCTGTTATAGTATTTTTTATCTTACAGCTTTTGTTCGACTTTTATCGGTGTTTACCTTTTGATGTGCCTATTTAAATACAAATGCACGTATTGTTCAAAAACGCTATTGAATGTTTGCTGAACTCTATCTTAAACATAAGCACGTAACTACTTTAATCTAGCATTTAAACTACATGCAATAACCATTGAAAATTTTATAAACAATAAAAGTAGTTATTATCATATTTATATTGCGAACGTTAACGTTTATACGCAATGATAAAAGACGAAACATTTACAACTCTCGAGGCAGCCTTAAACTTTTAAAGCCTTCAAGAAATTCGCATGATTTTCGTATACATTTTCACAGCAGTCGTTTTCTTAGCATTTATCGTTTGTTCACCTCTAAAAGCACGAATATGCGGTACGCATACTGATTCTACGGAGACACGTAAATCTCTGTGTAATTCCTTTGTAAGATGTTTTCGTAAAATCCCGTATATATATTTTACCCTTCACATGTTTTTTATAAACATCTTTGGTGAAACGCAAAAATGTTTCCGGGACAAAATGAGGTGGTAAGAAGAAATCATTTTATCGATGTCGAGATCAGATTTTTTCCAGTATTCAATGTAATCAATTACATTGAATTATTATTCCTGGAATAATCGGAATTGAAATATAAAGCATCGTTCATGTGAAAGGTTATACTTGTTTTTTTTTTGGTTTCATTTACCAGGAAAGTATCAGTTCGGCCAAAACAATATTAATAATGATTTTTGGGTATGTAGGTATTATTATTTAGATATTTATTGCGTCATCATCATTGTCAATTTGTACACAATCTTATCTTGAATTTAGACATTAATGGGAAAAGAGCCCAGAACGCTCATTATTATTCAATAGAAAGACGTCCACTATTGGATATGGCCTCCGCCAAATGTCGCCGCAATGAACAGTCCTGTGCGTCTCGCATCCATCGGATTCCAACAACCTTTACCGGGTAATCGGTCCATCTCGGTCCAGAACCTTTTGGCTCCAATGGCCATCCGTACTGTGAGCAATGTGCCCTGCCCATTGCCACTTAAGTTTGGCGATTTTTCGTGCTATGTCGGTAACCTTGGTTCTTCTGATTCGACCACGGAAGGAAACTCCGAGCATAGCCCTTGCCATTGCCCTTTGGGTGATTTTAAGTCTTCTAATGAGGCCCATTGTAAGCGACCACGTTTCGAAACCATTTGTCATCACTGGCAACACGCACTGGTCATAGACTTTCGTCTAATATTATAAAGGCTAAAGTATATGAGTGTGTGTATGTTTGTTACTTCTTCCAGTACGAGCAACTGAAACAAGGTACACGGGTAGACCATGTCCTAGAATAGCATATAGAATACTTTTTATCTAGTTAGCATGCTCCCTTGAGACAGTTTTCTGCCTTCACGCGGGCGAAACCGCAGGCAGCAGCTAATAATTCATAATGTATTAAGGTACCCTACCATCTACAATGATATAAGCAACGTCGGTCAGAGCCAGTCCCTCATCAATTTACATTGTGAGTATTAATACTGAAAAACATCACTTTCCGCCAATTATACAAAACAATCATCCATCATACGGCGATACGGCAATCATTGTTGCGTAGCATTAACATTTACGAGAAAGTGATCCCTATTGAAATATATATAAAGATGATATATATCGGTAGATAATGCTCAGGTGTATGTTGGTACCACTTTTGAGTTATGATGAACTTTACTGGTGATAATTTTCCTATATTATATTTGAGGAAAGGCGTGCGATTTTTGGTCACAGTATTTTTTTTTTTTTTTTTAATAATATTAAATGGCATTTTTACGTGAGAAAACATCAATTTTGCCACTCTGGGTGAATCAGTTTTTTTTTTGTTGACGTAAGGTTTATTTTTATATTGGGAACCCTATTGGATTAGATAGCGAAATCATTTTTCTACTTCTGGCAAACAAAGAAATAGCAACAACCAAATACTAATAAATAATACTCGTAAATAATAATAATATTTCCACAACTATCACACAACACCGTCTAGACCCAAGCTAAGCAGCCCTTGTGTTATGGGTACCAGACAGCTGATAAACATACTAATATATTTCTAACTACATACATATTATAGATAAATAACACCCAGACACAGAACAAATGATAGTGCTCATCACACAAACATTTGTACTGGGTGGGAATCGAACCCACGACCTCCTGCATAGCAGTCAGGGCCACTAACCACTAGACCAACAGGCCAGTCGAATGTACAACAAGTGAAAATGATCAAAACATAACCGTTTCAATCTAAAAACATTTGCATAAATTATTATGGAATTCACTGTTGAAGTTAAACAGTTGTTTCACCTCTACTTGAAAAGCCAGCCGCCTGCCCTCAGCGGTATAAATGCAATACATTGCTTCATTTGCATGCTACAAGTCCCGGTTGAAGCGGGCAGAACTAATACCCACGATTCCACCATAACTCATCAAAGTCTTTGTCTTTTATTTTCCTCCTAACTTACCACGTTTTTGGTAATATTTGTCAAAAAATACAGATTGGTTACACGAATGTTTTCTTAAAAGAAACAAGCAGGATTTTTTTCTTATTAGTAAATAGTTAATATTGCATATTTATTTAACTGAACTGTCCCCCTAGCTAAGTTACAATCGTTTCGTTTTGCGTTAAGGCTTGGAGTTGGCCACGCCCCCAATTCGTTTATTCGAACAAAGGAATTGGGGGCTTGTTCAACTCCAAGTGTTAACGCAAAACGAAACGATTGTAAATTGGCTAGGGGGGCTGGACAAACCAGTACCTTAAGGGCAGATCATGAGTTGTGCGAAAATGAATCCCGAGGCCCCGGAACGAAGGCACAACAGGAGTGGGTTTTTAGTCAGTAAAAGTCTCACACTATTTATTTATTTTTTTATTAATTTATTTTACACTTCATACACATAAAGGTACAAAGGCGGACTTAATGCCTTAGGCATTTTCTACCAGTCAACCTTTGGGTGATGATGAAAAAAAATGGTGGCAGGTGCAATAAAAGAGAGGAGAAAAAAAATTAATTTAAAAAGACACATTACACAAATGAATTGTAGATAAAATCTAATTATATAATATATACACAATTTAATAAACTAAATATATACATATAAAAATACAAGAAATTACTCCAAATCGGCTAACAGAGAAATATTAGCACTGTGTTGATACCACTGCCAACTTCTTACGAATATGCTCGCGAACCTCAATCTTGAATTTTAATCGGTTAGTAGCCATCCTGACCTCTTGGGGGAGCGCATTCCATAGAGAAATAGCCTGAACAAAGAAAGAACAGGACATAGAAGAAGACGGTAATGAGATGAACGTAGATTTCTGTTGTGGTTGGCGCAAATGTATTGAAAATGAGTCACTATCATTGTTTATTCCCCACCTAAAAAAAAAATCTTACGGGCAGCCACCGCAGTCAAGACAGACCACAGAAGAGACGGAGTGATGACGTCATAAAAACAGCAGAAAACAAACATGGAGCAGAGTATACCGAGAAAAAATATCGTGAAAACGACTGGAAGAGAATTTTACCACAACCTTTTAGTCCGTCTACAGAATAAATATAAATCTATTAAAAACATTATAGTACGCGGCAAATAAGTTGAACCCGTTTTTTTTTTTTTTTTTTTTTATGGTAGGTAAAATCATCCAATGACAAATCCCGCCCTTGGGCGGAGCGGGAAGTAGTGTCAGACTCTTACTGACTAAAAACCTACCCCGTTCCTTCGTAGCCTATCGTGCCGGGGTCGAGCATTCCTTTCGGAACTAACCCATGACCCCAGTAGGCTTCGACCCTGCCTGCCTGCAGTTAGCAGGCTGGGCCTCTTCGGTGTGCTGACAGCTCCTTGAGGCGCGCGGGAACAGAACGCGCCGTCGACGACTTGGGCTCGGTCCGGTCGGTTACCGGACGATCGGACAGCGTGCTACCCATTGCACGCCGTCCGCAAGCCCGCGCCTACGGTGGCCGGAAATCGGGATCGGAATCCCGGCGGCGGCTGGGGCGAGCGCCCCGTTGCCTCTGCCTGATGCGGTCGGCCTCCTCCTTTGCTAGCATTACTGCTTCGCAGAAGGAGGCGACCGCCTGCCATCCCTCCTCACTACGGACCATGGCCTGAACCAAGGCTCGGCGAGAGAGATCGCTGCCGCCGATCGCCCCCACGAGGACACGGCGATGCTCCGCCCAGGCGGGGCACACCTCTACAGTGTGCTCCACCGTGTCCTCCGGATGTTCCGCACAGTGGCGACACCCGGGCGAATCCTCCGCACGAATCCGGAACAGGTACTTAGCGAACTTTCCGTGTTCGGTAAGCACCTGCGTCGTGCGGAAGTTGAGAACGCCGTGAAAGTTGAACCCGTTGCTATTGTTATGCACAGGAACCCACTTTGAGCTCCGAAAATCAAGGACGACCACCGTGATAGTTCAACTTGTGTGCCGAGGATTATACTTAAGTTGATAAATAGATACTCATTAGTAGTAACGAAAACAAATTTAATAGGAAATAAATTTAATTTTTTATAAATTTTAGCTTATTACTTATAAGTGTGTCTACCGTCCATTTAGTTTAGTGTTAGTTTTAGTTACCGCTAGAGGCGCTGCAAAATTTGCCATACAAAATATTTACGGCGTCCATATCGAGTAGCGACGAATACTATTGCTTAAAACTCATGGTAGAGGTACTATTCCCCTAGTCAAGTTACAATCGTTTCGTTTAGCGTGAACGCGTGAAGCTTGTTCTGATGTGACCTCAACGCTCATGGGGGCGTGGCCAACTACAAGTGTTTACGGTAAACGAAACGATTGTAACTTGGCTAGGGGGGCAGTGCTACTGAATTCTATAAATATATCGCGGTATACAGGATGTAAGGACAGGTTTTCTCAAACTTTAAGCGCTTGCTCAGTAGACGAACCTGAACAACCTCTCACAAGATTTTTTTTTCAAGGATATGAAAAAAAAATTTACCTCCAAACAAACTGTCCAATTTTTATAATTTTGCATGGAGAGACCGATTTTTTTTCACAAGCCCTTAAAGTTTTCGGAAACCTGTCCCATACAGCCTGCATACCGAGATAGTCTTTTTGGTCTCACACAAATGTTTATTTCTTTTTAATGATGTTATTAATTGCGTTTTTTGAAGGTACTTGTTAGAGATTGGTTTACATTTTTATTTTATTCTGTTGTTTTTTCTGTGTGTAAATATTTTTCTTTCTATCTTTCATTGTTCTATTTTTTTTTTATTATAAGTACACTAGTGCAGCTTCACACGCATGAAAGGCGAAAACTAGATAGTTTATGCCAGTAACAAGTTCTCATAAGATCATGAGAACGTGTTACTGGCATAAAAGAAATCACAGGAAATCTTTGGTCGCATCGGTAGCCAATTAATGTCCAAATCTGTTGAGCCGTTAAGCATAGACATTCATTATATCTAATATTGTTGAAACACCCAGGCTTTGCGCGTGTGTAAATTATATACATAAATCTCCCTCGTTTATTATTCTTTCTTTTTGTTTTTACTATTTAAAGAAAATTAATAGAAAAATACTATATTTAGTACTACTAGCTGTCCTCCGTTGTTTCACCCGTGTCTTTGATTATTACTCTGCTCTCATTGATCGTACGTGATTATTGTTATTTAGCTTGTAGCCTTCATCGATAAATGGGCTATCAGACACCATTTTTTTAACAATTCGAATCCTTATTTCTAAGCAAATTGCGTTCAAACAAACAAACTCGTGAACAAATATAAATAAAGATAAATAATAAGTAGTCGTCCAACGATACTAATAAAAAAAAATCGGACTTACTTTTGTTTAATCGACTGTATATTATTTTCAATTTATATGTTATCCACAGCATGTAAATATTATTAGCTCAATATTCTGTCGACCATATTTGGATGAACTATGAACATAATTGCTTATGCAAAAACACGATCTTTAAATAAACCAAATTGCGTTGAATATTGATATTGCACATATTTATTTAAATCTGAACTGTAATACTTATTTCGATTATCTACCCTTTGTGTGGCAAATAAATTAAACCAGTCTATAGGTATTATTTATTTACAAAGTACTGTACACAAATTATAAAGCTTATTCATGATAAAATTCTAAACTGTTTAGCATTTATTTGCTAACTCAACTAATCAATTGTTTTGCTGACGATATTAAATTTGTTATGACAACAAAAGTTTCGTATAATTCAATGACCTACTTTTGTTTGTGCCCTTAGCTATCTACATATATATACAAAGACTGTCTGAATGATACAATAGAATTCAAAAGGGCACTAAATGAATTTTTAGTTAGGAAAACTTATTATACGATTTTCTTAGTGACGGTTCACTAATTGATTGACATACTGCTACTCTGCTTGACTTTAATATTTTGATCGATTTTAACTTACATTTTATTTCCGTTTGACATTGTTATTTTCATCCTGGTTGACTTACTTTATTTCCGTTTGACATTATATAGTTTTATTTTACTTTTTATAACTGTGACCTGACATTTTTAACATATATATATATAATTTTTTTTTTTTCAATTGCAACTGAATAAAACATAAAAAAAATGCCAATATGATAGCAAAATATTTATTTATTTTGAGGATAATATGGAGGATTCTGTTATAAAAACACACCTATGTACTATACCCATGTTTGCAAAATAAATGATTATGATTATTATGATATATCAACGTGAAACACTTGGGACTATGAACATAATAATTTGCACATGGCTTCCTTTTATGATGCAGACGAGCACTGAAAAGGGGTTTTTGGAAATTCAACCAAACCCAATAAAAACCAACCAAACCAAACCAACGGGTTTATTCAATGAAACCTTTATGGGAGTGAAAAAAGTTTTTTTTTTTTGCAATATTTCATTCCGTTACCAATATACTAGAAACTTAGCATAAATAGTCATCATTATGAACTAAAAAGAAAAATTTAGGGGTTTTAAGATTGTGTAGAGAATTCTCATTTTTTTGGATTTATAAATTTAAAATTTAGTATAAAAATAATCAAAATGTAGTAAATAAGGACTGAATTTAATACTTTTTCTTTAAATTACCCTGAAAATACGGTTTAAAGTGTGATAAAGTTTTATGAAAACTGAGAAGTTTTCATAAAAGTAAATCACATATTTCAAACAAAGTCGCCAGCAACGAGCTAGTAAAAATTAAATGCATTAAGAATTGAAATCTTGTGTTGTCAAGAGAATTAAAACATTTTTGGTCAGGAATAAGTCGGCTTATCCGTTCAACCGTTGGGGCTGAAAGGTCCTGGAGTGGCGGCCGCGTACCGGAAGACGCAACGTTGGAAGGCTTCCCACAAGGTGGACCGATAACCTGATCAGGGTCGCTGGAGTCCGATGGATGCGAGATGCACAGGACCGGCCATTGTGGCGACGCTTGGGAGAGGCCTATGTCTTTTGGCTGAAATGATGATGATGATTATGAAACGAATACAACGGTTAGCAAAATAAAAAGTACAAAAAAAAAACAACTACTAATCTTTCCTGGTCCCGCAGGTATAATCTCCTTTACCGTTCCCAAATCAGCATAGTAATTTGTACATAGTATTGCAGCGAGCGTGGGTTTCTCGTAAAACGTACGAGAGTAGGTAATCCTTCCCTACTTTTACGACTACCAAGAAAAACCAGCTGACACCGTATGTTTTTATTTACAAAATAAGCATCAAAACTGTATACGCAACCAACACAGAGGAAAAGAATATGTACACAATATATTCTGCCACCTACGGTGTTTACCACGTCCCTAGGGGCCCAAGAAAAGAAAATATTATTTTATTTTACCTGTTTTTTTAGTATGCCCTTTATGATTTAAATTTACGTAAACGTATACGTGAGGTTTCGGATAGTGTTAAAATATGATAAGGTTTTAAAGTGATTTTGAAGATTTTTTATTTGGTGATAGTTACGTCCAACACACGTATTGGACGCACGCTGGGAAGACGGGCGCGCGTACGGTCGATATTATAGGCAGTGATTATTTGGCCAACAACGTAGGATCATTTTGTTGACATTCTGGTACTGGGTTAGTTACCAGAAACGAAACTTTGCATTTTGTCTTGATATTGTTGAGAGAACACAAATTTAAATTATGAAAACGACACGCTAGTACTTTTCGAACACCGTAGGCGCAGACTTGTGGATGGCGAACGATGGGTAGCTCGCCGTATCGTTCCATTTGCGCCTCAAGAAAATATCTACAAACCGTAGGGGCCCAGCACGGTCGAAGCCAACTGGGGCTAAAGTGCACCCCGGGGCCTGGAACGAAGGCAAAGAAGGTTTTTAGTCAGTAAAATCTGATACTGTCCCCCACTCCGCCCAAGGGCGGGAGATGTCATTAGATGATTTTCCCACATAAAAATAAATAAAAAATATTAAAAAAGTATATAATTTTCAAAGACATGGTCGGATCTCAAAATACTGGGGTAAAACTATCAAGAAAAACAAACTAAACACGTCATTGCCGAACAAGGTACCTATGCACAAGTGATTGCTCTAAACTGCACTCATTTCTCACCAAGAAGAAAACTTTCAAAGAAATATGTTGAACAACAAATTAACACAAATGCGAACGCTTTTCGGAGAAAGGTTCACAGCACAAACTGTGTGACGTACTTAATTTATGCTCAGTAAATTTATTATTGCAAAACGGAGCCAACATAACCGCAGAAAGAGTTATTCCAGCTATAAATAAAAGAAAAACGTCTGTTTATTGTTCCGCGATGCATTTGTTTAACATTAATTTATTTAAACCAGTTATCGTTCAAAACACATCGTTTATAGCTTCCAGTATTAATATGCTCCGTTTTTGGATACTAACTGGGTTTCAACAGTCCATTTACGTTTTCTAAATATTTATAGAGCTTTTACAATTTTCTTTAAAACGCATATTTTCTCATTTTCAAACAGAATAACACCATACATTTAGCGTATACTAAAAGCATTCGCATTTCAAATAAAGCAAACTTATTCCAACGGCTCAAGCTATCTAACGCAAGTTAATATGATAATAGGTATAAACCGTATGATCTAAAGCTTAGAACGCGAAGGCTCTGTTCAGAATGTTGACGTTTAATCTCCTCTCAGAATAACGTGGTAGGGAATGCACACGACCATTTCTCCTCGGGAAATAAATACGAGCGGTGGAAAGAGCTCACTTTGTACAAATTGCAATAGTATTCGTACCTCTTCACCCGAGACTCGCCTCTTCACTGGTGATAAAGATCTCCCGACTACACTCTTGAATTGTGCTTTAAAAAGTTCCAAATTCCAAGATAATTGTGTCTAATTGCATTAGTTGAGGAAGTTTCCTGTGACTCAGCTTGGCACCGTGTGGCCAACAGTCCGGTTTTACTTAAGACGCTTGCAAATTTTATGCAACATCTCCGTTGCTCGGATTCTATTAGAAATTCAATGTCTTACTCTTTATTGAAATCGTGAGTCGCATTTTAAATCTTGAATTTCGGGTCAGGAAGCTGATGGACTACCAAATATCTTGATAAATACGTAACTCAACTCCTTTGATCTTTCTGAGCTACAGTGAAATATTTTCGAAATTGTTTCCAATATTGGAAACTGAGATCCTTGTTGAAAGGAAACCAGCTACTGCAAGTACTAAATTCAGATTACAATATGCAAACTAGACGAGGATTTCCAACACGTTTAGAGGGTAAACGTGGTTTTGAGGTTCCTCTTTAGGTACGAATATCTTATGTATATTACTAACTTGAAGCAAAATATCTTCTTCAATTCTTGGTATCACTTTATATCTTATCTTTTGCTTTATGTGAAGTGCTCAAAAAACAAAAATATTAAATTTAGAATATAATCTTTTTATTTCGTCTCAAAAGTGTATAAAATCTTCTCACTTTTGTGGCAAAAAGTTGGTCACAATACTCGGGTAGCTAGGAGTCCGAGATCGAGGTCTTGAATTCCTATTATTAAAGCACTAGAACAGTTTAAAGTTACTTGAGCGTGAATTGTTTTTCCTCTACGGACAAAGGCGCCTCCTAATCATAGCATATCATCAGCCTTATAATGTTCCCACTGCTGGGACTCAGGCTTTCTCTCTAGAAGAGGGAATGGGCTGTAATCCACAACGTGGGCCCAGTGCGGATTGGTGGATGTCACATGTCAATCACGGTTGATAAAATTGAATTATTTAGCCTTGTTTGGTTTCTGTTAGTAACTGGTTGTTGACAGTTTTAGTCACATGGTAGGTGAGCGTTGAGAAGGATTGTGTAAAGGCGAAAATTTGAGTCTCATGCTCGGAACACTGAATGGATTTCGAAAAAACAAGGGTCCTGAAACAGCACATAACACACATACAAATAACACATTCTTTTAGCCCCCATGGAATAATTTTTTACTATAACGTGGTTAGAACCCCTGGTAGCAATCAGTATGTAAATAATTTTAAATTTCTGATAATAATCTAATCGGATTTTGAAAAACAATGATACATCGATAAGTAAAATGAAATCTAACTATGGCAAGAAAAAATATACTATAAAGGGAACAAAACTATATATGAAATACTTGATGATGTATTTGGCATACTTATAAAAAAGCCCTAGAAGAATACGATAAAACGAAATACTAACACCAAATGTCACGTATTAAATCTCCTAATCATTCTGTTGTTTTTTATAAGACAGAGACTGTATCCCGCACAGAGACTGTATATACACTGTTATTATATAATTTCTATACATTTCTCATTTTATAAGTGATCCATAATGTTCTTTTTTTGTTAATCACAATTAATGCTGGCAGTATAAACGTTTAATTAAAGAGTAGAAACTATTAAAAAGAATCACCAATCATTTTAACTTTCCCCAATAAAGTGGAACCAATTTTAAAAGTACTTAGTCAGAACTCGTACTGGCTAGTACGGATCTAATATTTCATCTACGAGTATGTTTGAAAAGTTACATTTACCGTTGCTGGTATTCGATTCAATATTGCCACGGTACCGTCAGGTAATCCTATAAACCAGCACGGAAATACTCGCTTTCAGGAACTTCATAATAATGTTATATTCTTCCGTGCTATCTCCGGGTGTGCGATACCATCCGAAATAGTTATTGATAATACTAAGGATCAAAGGATATCAGAACAGTATTATTAACCGGTACTTTTGTTTGCGAGTATTTATTATGTTATGAACTTTTCTGTTTGAGTTTAGTTATGAACGTGACTTGTGGTCACGATACTATGTTTTAGTTCTACGTTATATTTTATTTCATATTTTTGTCGACTTAGTTAGCATGTAGCATATAGGCATAACAGAACTTATAGGTTAAATGAATATTAAGTTTACAGAGCATTTTGAAAGTAAAAATTAAAGTTTGAAAACTAATGCTTTTTTTGAGATGGAAACTCATCCAATGACTTGTCCCGCTCTTCTTGTCCGACTTTTATTTGCAAAAACTCACTCCTATGTTCCCTCTTTGCCTTGAATCAAGATAAATAATATTTTTAAAAGTCTATAAAGAATAGAAAGGAAGAAAAATATTTTTTTAATGGAAAATGACGCAATCTTAAGACTAGCTTATAATTATAATCATGTTATAGGGAAAATATGCATTACATTCGTGCAAAACGAAATTGAATTCAAGATTTAGAAGAATTAGGAGAAGCGGTTGCTGAGACCCTTAAACGGCGCAAATACTGTAAACTTATTGGTAATTACATTTTTGAGCCGTTTTGCGTCGAAACGCTTAGGTCATGGGGTCCGAGTCCGCGTCTTCTTTTTAAGGTAATTTCACGCTGACTGATCGACACTTTGCGTGACCAGCAGGCTGGCAGCATTGCCATTTAACGTGGCAATGCTGCCAGTCTTCTAGGTACAGTTCCGGATGACAGCGATGTGGAGGAGTACTTCAACACCTGAGTGTAGTGTGTGCTACAGTGTTTTTGTATTATATGTACATACATGGTAGATTTTAGTATAAATAGTTTAGTTAATATTTAAAGTTATGTACATGATTACTAAGTAGATATCATTTTGATGAGTACTTGAATAAATTAATATTCTTAAAACGTTAAGATTTTTTTTTATCCGGAATATCATCTGATGACTTCTGCCACTCTAGGATGGAGTCGAACGGCATATCAGATTTACTACCACACTTGTGTTCCATCAATTGCCATTTGCTATCTAGGACTGCGGGTTTCCTTTTCAGAGGTCGACCCATGGCCCCAATTTATTCTTCTGTGTAATGCGATTCTTCTTGATATTAGGACCGCCACTAATTAAGCGAAGGTTACAAAATTATTTTATATTCAAATAGCAGAGTCGTCTCAAATGACTGGTTCCTTTTCCAAATTATTTTATTAAATAGGTCCATATTAGTTTATTTTGATTATAAATATAAATTTAAACCTTTGATCTCTACAAATGGTATAAGCACCTTAGTGTCTCGCCACCACTTTTCGTTGACTGAAAGATAAAACCTAAGGGTGTTTTGATTTCGTGCAAATTTTATCACGCATGCGTAATTACTCCGCATGCGGAATTACTCTGCATGCGGAGCTGCTGCTTGATATCACGCCCCTCATTTCGCGTGCGTTGTCCACGCATTACCATAAATATTTGTATGAAAAGGACATTTGCACGGGCTACGCATGCGGAGCAATCCCGCATGTGTGATGAAATCCGCATGATAGTAAAAACACCCAAAGTCATTAAGTCTACCTTTATACCACTGCGTTCTACGAAGTTTTAATGAATTCTTCGTTTCAAAACTAATATTTATATTGATTCGAGGTCATTGTCTTACACAAAATGAAAGCTCCCGCACTGAGAGTAATAACTCTAGATTGTTTGCGATCTCAATCCACATCTGCGAGATTTCAATGGTGAGATCTAGTGCATCTTCATTTTCTGAATCTACTCGATTTCATTAGTTATTATTACTTTTTGATAACTGTCTTCTTAAGTAGGTACTAGTACTTATTCTTTTCTTAAAAGGCACGACTTCACTCCATAGTAGAATCATCCTACTTCCGGGATAAAAAGTATTATATCTGCTATTCAAAGATATGGTCTACCCATGTACAAACTTTCATTGAAAGTCGTGGAGCTATCAGAGCGTGAAAATGTAACAAACACACACACGGCGAGTGTGTTTGTTATTTTGTGTGTGTGTTTCTGTCTTTAGCTTTTATAAGATCAGTGTTGAAAATCATGTTATAAAACAATTTATAGTATCAAGAAATTCTTACTAAAAATACTTATAGCTTTTAACAAAATAGTAGCTTTAATAATATGACAAAGTAAAAGAAAAAATACACAAAGAGCCAAGAGCTCTATAGGAAATAACATGCTTGTGCCTTTACGCTACATCCACTGTAGGAAGGAAATGGACGCAACTGTGCCTCCGTTCTCCTGAATGGGTTTGTGTCAGACCTTCAGTGTTCAATGGCTGTATTGAATGTGGCTGTTAGCTATCACTTGCTATAATGTTATATTTGCTGTTTTTTGTTTTGTAAGTAAGGAATTAATAACAATTATTATAATAACATTATCTCCGGTTGTTCTCGTCTGGCTAACGGCGAGTATTTGCATAGGCACAACCTTGTAGCCAAGATTATCCATCAGCAACTTGCTTTGAAATACTCTCTTGTAGGATCAGAAGTGGCGTACTACAGGTATGAGCCCGACCCAGTTCTTGATAATGGTCATATCACTTTGTACTGGGACCGGTCCATCATCACTGACAGGACTATTGTAGCCAATAAGCCTGATATAGTGGTGGTGGACCGAAACGAGAGGCGTGCAATGATTGTTGACATAACCGTTCCGCATGACGAGAACCTCGTGAAAGCCGAGAAAGATAAACAAATTAAGTATATTGACTTGGCTCGCGAGGTTGTCGACATGTGGGAAGTGGATTCGGCGATCATTGTACCGATAGTCGTGTCGGGTAATGGCTTAATAGCCAAGAGCCTCGACCAACACCTGAGGAGGCTCTCGTTAGGCGGCTGGATCAAGGGCTTGATTCAGAAAGCGGTACTCCTGGACACGGCTCGTATTGTTAGGAGGTTCCTTTCTCTGGAGCCCTGACCGCCGGTAGCTTGGACCCTGTTCCCGATACCGGTGGGACACTATTTTTTATATTTTTAAATGTTTTTTTTTTATATATATATGTTAAAAATATTTAAAAATGTAAAATAATATGTAATAAAAGAAGTAAAGGAAATTATAATAATGGCTTAATATCCAAGAGCTTTGAACAAAACCTTAGAAGGCTCGCGTTAGATTTCAGGAACAGGGGCTTTATTCATAAAGCGGCACTCTTGGACACGGTTCGTATTTTTATGAGATTCCTTTCTCTGGAGCCCTGGTCGACGGTAGCTTGGATTCTGTTCCCGGAGGAGTAAGATTTTGAAAATATAATTTATAAGTAATTATTAATTAATTAACGAAATAAGAATATTCCACGACTTTCCACCATCTAATTCCAAACTAAACAGAGCTTGTGCTATGAGTACTAGGCAGCTGATAAAAATACAATAAAGAATATATCTATCTATCTAAATACAAATTTACATAATTATAGATAAATTACACCCAGACACAAGACATATACGTACATGTGGTACGTGCTCTTCAGCAATACTTCATATTGTGGCAAATAGAAGTGCTTGTCAAATAAATTTGCTGAGGATCTGACGTGACGTGATATGTATTTTTTTCAAATTTATTTTTTCGATTACTGGCTGTTATCACGCGAGCGAAGACATTGTCTCAATAGAACATACTCCAAAGATAAAAATGAATAATAAAATCCCATGTGCTATTCTAGGAGATGGTATACCAGTGTACCAAGTTTCATCCAAATCGTTTCAGCCTTTTGAGTGTGAAGAAGTAATAAACACACGCACATACACACACGAACTCACAAACTTTTGCCTTTATAATATTAATGTGATTGACAGGTTTGCGTTTGACCACTATCCCACCTGATGGTAGGCAGGGCGGGATTTGTCATTGGATGATTTTACCTACCAAAAAAAAAAAAAAAAACCTGATGGTAGGCGATGATGTGGTCGACGATGGAGTCCCGTAGCCTAGAAATAACCTATTGATTCTTTATTAAATATCCCTTGTAGCTATCTGGAAACACAGGACAGAGAATGTACTCCATAACTGAACGCATAATGGACGTGTTTCAAAAACGTTTAAAAAAAGAATTATTCAAGAATGTAATTTAATGAAGTGGTGCCAGTACCTAGTACAGTCAAAAAAATTACAAGTTTATATGGTGTACGCTAAGTATTTTTTCAATACAAGTCTCGAAAGTTTGCTATTATCTGACTGTTTCCCGCACCAGTGCGGAAAAAAGCGTGTGCTCGCCCCCACCACAATTTATTGCAATAAAATTATGTACCGTATCAGGCTGGGCGCCCACAAGGCACGAGTATACCCCACAAGTCGTAAGTGTATTGAAAAACGTCGTTTGACACACGTGCAAATTTGTCACTGCAGCCCTCAGCTCCATTATATTCTATGGCTCGTGCAAATTCCCCCTCGGTCGCAATGACAAACTTTCTGCACTTATATCAAAATAACCGTTGCGTATCGACATGTTCGTGCTGCCAGCAATAAAACCGCCATTGTTGACATAGATAAAAGTTTTGTAACTATACAAGTGTACCATAAAATTATAATCGTTACATAATCATAATAGATAAACTGGGCAAGTTCGAGTCGGCTTGCGAATTGAGAATTTCGTACAAACTAACTTATATAAATAGTTTAATTCCTGAATGGAGTCTCGAAGGTTTTTCCGAATCGAAAAAAGTGTTTTTTTTTGTGACGTAAATACAAATTTACAGTTAATTATAGTTTTCAGAATTATTCCTATACTTGTGCTGTAAGATCTAGCTTGATGCCAAATTTCAACGGGAAGTACCTTCTGAATTAGGTTCCCTTGAGAGCGTCAAAATATCACACACACACACACACAAATAAAGGTTTTCTGCGACATAATCGGCTGTATCTTGTTTTTTTTTAACCTAGAATATTTTTTTTACAGCTTCAAGTGACCGCGCAGACTTGAGTATATGATTTTAATTTCAACTCGATACCTCGACGCGTCCCCGAGATAAAGGGTCTTGATAAAGGGCTCCCTTTTTCCTTTTGAATTACGGAACCCTAAAAAGTCCTCAGATTTTGACCAATAGACAGAGTTAGTCAAGTCATGAGGAAGGTTTAATGTTGTTATAGAAAAAAGCCGAGAGTTTAAAACAAAACAACATCTGTACCTACGAAGCTGGAGCGGATTACGTTATATTCTCTATTTTCTCTAAACCGTAAGAGCCCAACCGGACTGATGTTTAATAAGGCCTTGGGTTGACTTCTCAAGAGGCCATCCGCAGTCGAAGGGTAACTGAAAGAACATAGGTATGGTTTTAGTTAGTAAAAGCCTACCGCCTCCTGTCGCTTCACCTTAGAGCGAGAAAAGTCATTAGATGATAACCCAACTCAAAAAAAAAAAACTGACGAGTAAAACTATGACGCCAGCAGTGATAGCTTATGTTCTGCTATTTTTGAAGAAAACCTGTAAAGCAACCTTTCAAATATGCTCCAAAAAAACGCGTTTCATCCCATTCTCATTATGGAACAATCAGTCAAAGATAAGGAAAGGAAGGAAGTTAAAATTAAATCATCGCCATTATAAGGTAATACATTTTCATTCAACGCTTACAAATGAGTATTTAAAAGAGCTTCTAAATTACGGTTTAATTTAACGTAGGACCTAGCTATGTGGATATGTTACAAAAGAAAAGGACTTTGGTAATGGGGGCTGCAAATCTGCTAAAAGGCAAGGAAAAAGACTATCTAAAGCGTGGGTTGAATCAGAAATGAAGACACTGTAGAAGAATTACGGTTACCGATATAACCCAAAGAATTGCTTAAGAAAACCCTTCCCAGCCAGTGTATGGTCAACGTGAGCTTGATTGTAAAGTTTGTTGTTTCATTCAATGCAATATTTGTTAAAAAGGCAATGCAAAAAAGAGAGATAGCGCCTGAATGCTCGGTTCTCATTCGGTAACTTCCGTCACTCATTCGACCATTTCACAAAATTTGTTCCAGGCATTGCAACTTGAGAAAAAAGTTATTCAGAATCTTGATTTAATGCGAGAGGTCCCAATATTTGAAAAATTATTTATGAGTACATTATGAAGGGCCAAAGTACAAGTTTTTGTGAAAAACAACTGGTGATTAGAGATCTTTACTGAATTATTTTTACATTTATATTTAATTTTCAACAAAAACCTAGACAATAACCACAAAATGTCAGAGATATTTTTCAAAAATATCTAAAGAAAGATGTTTATGTCATAATCACGTAAGAGCAGTTGTATAGGAAGTATCCGGTTGGACACTCTTAAGGGCACATTGCTTGTAGAACAAATAACCGAAGCGAAGCCTCTGAAAAGGAGATCTAATAACTTTGTAAAACCCGCAGGAGTCTAATGTATTGGAGAAGTACAAGACCAGTTGATGAGGTGACTGTTGGGAATGCCTTTATTCAGGAAATGTGTGTGTTTCAGCTGAAATAATATATATATTATCTTTAGAGAACGGCTAAAACATATACACATCCTGTATACACCGTTAAATTTTAGACGTTTTAATCCCGCGGAGGGTCGATTCGGTATATACGCATATACGAAATTAATTCCTATATGTAAACGAGTCAATGACCTTGTAGGTAGTTGTTGGTCGGTTCGTACTAACTACCTACAGTTCATTGACCTCGCTCAGCTGACTTTTACTTAAAGAAATTAATTTCGTACAAGCGTAAACTAATTCGAGTTTTAAAAAAAGTACTTTAATTTTTAATTTTCTCTTTACAAATCGATAGTATTTCATGTACTGAATCGACCCTCCACGGGATTAAAACGACCAAAATTTAACGGTTTCACTTTTGCTTAGGACATAATTATTATTACAAACATCATCATCAATATCACTTAAAACTAATAAATAATAGCACTTACTCTGAGATGTTGTTTTCTCCGATAACTGAAAGGACTGCCTCGGGACAGCGCGATTCGTTATTTTATAAGCTTTTTATCTTAGTTGTCTGTGAAAAAATACATTTTAGTGTTGGTAATACAGAAAATAATTATAGTATATGTAAGTAATTATAAAAATCTCTAACATAACATTCGGCAACTTTCACACAACCTCGTATAGTCCCAAGCTTGCGCTATGTGTACTAGACAACTGATAAGCATAATTATACACACACAGAACAAATGATCGTGCTCATCACACAAACGTTTGTCTACAGTGGAAGTCGACCTGTGGCATAATAGTCAGCCACTAACCGGTAGACTAATAGGCCGGCCAAAAATGATGATAAAGTTAACGTACTTTGTTAAACAGAGATTTAAACTTAACAGCTAATCCCCCATCTACGAACCAGTCTCATACATTACCTACATAAATAGTTAACTAAGTTTTCTAACTATCAAACTGCCATTAAAATCCATGTCACAGTGTTTTATGATGCATATTAACACTGATTTAAGCGCTATGAAATTTTAAACTTGTCTGCTGTTTGAAACTAGTTTTAATACGCGGTTTAGGTTCCGTTCAAAATACAGAAATGGTATTGGAATATGGTTATTGAATTTATATTCTCTTTGTATGTTTGTGGTTGTTTTAGAATCATTGATGATTAATTTTTGTTAAATGCATCTGCCTGATGCGATTTTTTTCGTTTCTGAATAACAAATTTTGCACCTTATCATTATAGTTTAGTTTCCACACTTAGTCGTTTGATTATTTATAGGCCATGGTTTTTTTTATGGTAGGTAAAATCATCAAATGACAAATCCCGCCCTTGGGTGGGGCGAGAGACAGTGTCAGACTCTTACTGACTAAAAACCTACCCTGTTCCAAATACCTCACCTCTCTCCAGAAACAGTTGAGTCCTGTTTGCTCAGGTCGTCTATGAGTATATTCGGTACTACCAATGTTCATGTTCTTATTTCACTGACGATTGTACACTGCAGAAGTATGTGCGCGACAGTTTACTGTGACTCCATACAAGCCCTGCACAGCGGAATATCCGCGATACTCATTGTAAAGAAGTTTAGTCAGTGGGCAATATCAAGTGACGGTCCCCACCACCATGCTCAGGCAGCCCTTAATGGATTTTCTACCCGGAAAACATGACAAACTATCATAATAACTGTCATCCCCTCTTAAAACCCATTAAAGTATAGTAATCACAACATAGTATAATCAGCATTTTAATGTTCCCACTGCTGGGACACAGACCTCCTATCTAAGAGAGGGAATGGCCCGTAATCCTCCACGCGGGCCCAGTCCGGGCTGGTGGATGTCACATGTCTTCGTATTTTTGTTTATAGGAAATGTCAGTTTTCTCACGATGTTTTCCTTCACCATTTTGAGAGCAGTGACGATGAAATAAATTACACAAAGTAATGCACGTGGCTGGTTTTGAACCCGCAACCTACAACTCGTAAATCAGGGCCGTTACCACTCGGCCACCACTGCTCTGCATTAAAGTATGAATTCACGTAAATCTGTCTAAAATGCTCTTAGTCGTGTTGTATACACTGCACGATATTCTGTGTGTCATTAATTCTATTCATTCACTTAAAAATTTTACATATCAAAAACGGCCATCACTGGACATCATGCTGAAATAAATGCATGGACGAAATAGATCTTTACAATTCTAGTTTTGTAAGTCATTCTCATATCTTTTGCAATGTTTTCCGCGTGGAAGGCAAACACAATCGGAAATCAAAAGCACTAACATAATGGCTACCATACTGGCTACCGTCTATAATAAATCGGAGCGCACAAAGGCAGAGAATGGAAATAGATAGCAGCAGATGTCACGCTTAGCATGAAGTATTGGTCGCGACCTCGATCTGCTGATAGTTCACTCACGTTCATAGTTCACATTCATTCGTTCTCAGTACGCGTATAAACCCGCACTGCGACCGCGTAGTCATTTTTTTTTTTTACAAAAATATTGGACTCTATTCAATTACTGATTCTGCACGAACTAAATTTCGGTTTCACATAATTATACTAAAAATAATATTGTATATGTGTACCGTGGGAGAATCGAACTCGCGACACGCAACCTACAATCGCTCAACCATTGCACCGATCTTGTCATCGAATTTTATTATGACCATAAACCAACTAACTTTCATAGAGAGAAGGCCTGAGTCCCAGCAGTGGGAACATTGAGGTCGATAATGCTATTCAAACTATATTGTATAGCGTGTATACAATGTTTATTTACTACTTAAAACTAATGAGTTATAATCCTGTGTAACTAATGCATGTTTAATGAAAATGTAGGTACTTAAACGAAAACTTTTTGGCAAGTATTTAGTGGTTTACAAACTTAAATCATTCTAATATTATAAAGGCGAAAGTTTTTGCGTATGTTTGGTACTTCTTCACGCTTGAACTTCTGTCGCTGATGACAGGAGAATGCAAATCATAAGCATACCTTCCAATAGGAGATGTCAGCAAACCATAGGGGCCCATCAGGGTTGAAGCCTACTGGGGCCAAGGGTTAAGTGAAACTGAAGGCCTCCCAGGGCCCTGGAACGAAGGCAAAGAAGGAATAAAAGTGGGTTTTTAGTCAGTAAAAATCTGATACTCTCCCGCTCTGGCGGGAGATGTCATGGGATGATTTTAGCAGGCAGGGTCAAAGCCTACTTGGGCCGAGGGTCGGCTTCTGAAAAGAAGGCTCCACCCCTGTATGAAAAGCAACATAGGAACGAGGTGGGTTTTTTAGTCAGTAAGAGTCTGACACTATCTTCTGCTCCACTAAAGAGCGGGAGTTGTCATTGGATGATTTTTTACCCACCATAAAAAAACCTTAAATAAAAAATCCAGTAACTATGTATGTCACATCGTTGGACAGGTATTTTTGAACTAAATAGTATGTAGTTACTATAATTTGAAACTTGGTGCTATAGTAACTTTTATTTAGCTTAAAATTACTTATCTAACAATATAGGGTAAAACCAGGATGGCTGCCCCACTTTTTGAAATTACTTTATATCTGTTTGTACAAAAAGCAAGATTCATTATTTGTAAAATGGGTAGGTACTTTGGTTTATTATCTTCATATTTATGAAAGGAATAAACTTTATCTTTGATATTTCCAAAGTATTAGCGATTTTTGCGGATTACTATCTCATATAGGGGATAGTTGCCTAATCCATTTAAATTAAATTAAGAATAGATGCCCCATCGAGGAAGAGGACATTTATTCCGCAAATACTATGATCACACCTAGCCGTCCCATGAAATCGCACAGAGACATGTACCTAATACGGTCAACTTAGTTGTAGTTGCAATTTCTCTCGATAGACGAATAAAATAACATATTTTTCATTTGCAAAACTAGAGTAATCACAATCAAGGCAACTATAGCCCCAAGGCGACTATCCAGGTTTTATCCTACACATCGCTATTGGATGGTGCGCCCAGGTTTCATGGAAACCTGCACCATTCTTTGGCATACTGTTAGACTATTTCCTGCAATAGCACAAAGGATGCTTTTTATACAAGAACTATATGTTTATATGTTTCCTTGGTACAGTTTTCTACTTTTATGCGAGCGAAGCCACTTGTAGCAGCTAGCATTTATATAATTACTAGATTTAATTAAGATGCCTTTTATCATCTTGTCTAGACACCGATCTTTGGTGTTTTAAGACCATCTGGATCAAAGAAAAGGTCAGACATAATTTAAAAATATACACTTTTTTTCCCCGTTTTTATTAATTAATTTAGTAGGTAATCTGGCCACTTAATAGTAATATTGGCCTATAAAAATGGCTATGAAATTGTCTATGTATGTGTAATTGGGTTTACCAGAAAGGCCTTTTATATAAAATCCTTTGTCCTGAATGAATGACGGATCAACGCACAGCCTAAACCGCTGATCGCAAAAATCTGAAACTGGGAGAATATTTTCTTTGTATGACGAAGGATTTTTTGAAATTCCCCCCCTATGGGGGTAAAAAAGGGGAGCAAAGTTTGTATGGGATACTGTCATTCCTTAGTCCAATCTACATCAAATTTTGCATGAACATTCTATAACAGAATTGATGGAACATAAGTTATGTATTTAATTAAAATTCATCCCCTAACGGGGTTAAAAAGGGGTAGAAAATTATTTTAGGAATAATTTTATTCGAAGTTGATATCAATACTCTTTTGATGATTTTATTACTTTTTATTTTGACACATGTTTGAAAACTCAAATGTCAAACAAAAAAGTATTCAAAAGTGCTTTCATATTGTCTATAGCAAAAAAAAATGTTATTGTGTCTTTTTTTAATGAATGCACTATGTTTCATAAAACTCTGTAGAGGCCTTAGATACATGCCTTAGATACAGCCCTTAGATACATAAGAAACTAATAAATTCATGGGTTGAATCACTTGCAATTTTGCTGGTGATTTCAAAAAACTAAATAGAGACATTTTCGACTTCTACGCGCACGAAGTCGCGGGCAAAAGCTAGTGCCACTATATAATACATTGTAACATTTGAATAAAAAGGTATTATACTACAACCAAGAAAGCAACAAAATGAAAAACTCAACAAAAAAAATTGTATTAAAATATCACAAAGAGTTTTTATAAAAATCCTCTAAAAAATGGTTTCAATTACCAGTCTAATATCGTGGCCGCTTTTTTTCATTTCTCATAACCTCATTCTTGGTACTGACTAAAGGATCCTTGAATTGCTAGGTTATAAGAAGCGATGACCCGTTTCATACCTCGTTAAACAACTGGACTGATTAATGAAGTTTTTAGCGTGATATATTTAATAATAAAACTTTCATTAATAACGGTTATATAGAAGACTAGCTTTTGCCGATGGCTTCGCCTGTATGAAAGTAGAAAAATTATTTTCATTTTTAAAACTTTTACACATCGCCATCTAGTCTTAAGCTAAGCAGAGCTTGTGCTATAAGTACCAGACAACTGATAAACATACATATATATAATCTAAATACATACATATTATAGATAAATTACACCCAGATACAGAACAAATGATCGTGTTCATCACACAAACTTTTGTCCTGGGTGGGAAACGAACCCACGACCTCCGGCATAGTATTCAGGGCCACTGGCAACTAGACCAATAAGCTAGTCAATTATTTCAAGGGAACACTATCATCTTCATCATCATTTCAGCCAAAAGACGTCCGATTTATAGTACATTATATAGTATTTTGTTAGCAGTATACCACAGACTACTCCCTGTATTTTTTTAAGTCCTTACGATCCATCCTAAGGTTGTCTGGAAAATATCGCTATCAACGATGAGACCGCCATTGTACCCGTAGATTTAGATTTATGTACAGTTTGTGTAACTTTTTGGTGTACAATAAAGTCTTATTGAATTCTTGTATTCTATAGGCCTCCCCCAAGCGTCGTCACAAAGACCGGTCCCATACTTCTTGCATCCATCGGATTGCCGTGACCCTCACCAAGTCATCAGTGTACCTTGTGCTGATGCATCTTCCGGTAAGTAGTTGCCACTCGAACCCTTCGTCCACATTGACCATCAAGGGAACATACCCCCGGAAAATTTCATCGAAATCCATTCAGAAGTATGAGCATGAAGGACGTGAAGTTTGTTTAACTACATATAAGTTTTCGCCTGTTAAAACACTAATATTATAAACACAAACGATTTGTATTTTTGTTTGTAATGAATTAAGTTAAAAACTACTGTATTAATTTTATAAATTCTTTCACTTTTAGAATACTACTATATCACTGAGTGACATTTTTAATTTAGCTTAGAATTTCCTACTGCTGGGTAACAGCGTCCCCAACTTCTACGTCGTAAGCGTATTTTTATTTTTGTTCTTCCAGGTATTCTTTTCTCGAGCCACTCCGAACTAGCCCTTGCGGTAGGCGTCTAAGTCGCCTTGCCTCTTCCCGGGACGACCTCAGATATCCATTTTGTGGAGCCTTAATCAGCCATCAGTGAGCATGCGGCTGATGTGATCCGCCCAATCCCATTTACAGATGGAGAAGAAGAATAAGGGGGAGACGAAGCAGAAGTATTAGAGAATTATGAATCGGATGGGTAAATTACCCAATATATTCTTTAAATTTATGACTTTTATCATTTGCAATCCTTGCCAATATCTTTAATTATTCAATATAGTTTCATTTTTTTTTAATAAATGCGCTAAATACACTAGCTCAAAGGCCGCGTGGAAACATGTGCAAATAATGACAAAAAGAAACTCTTTCAACTTTCTGAATCATTATATTTCAAAACACATTTTATAGAAAATCAATTTAATGTTGTCTGGGCTAATTTTATGATAAAACTAACCGTTTTACTGAAAATTGAGAAAAACCTATTTTTGTGACTTTGACCCCGAGTAAAGTTTTTTTCAGGCATCGATAAGGACTTTTTTGATTCCATTTTTAATGGTGTTTTGAACAATCCTACCAATTTTCATCAGGGTGGGAATTTTTGTAACTTCACTCCTATTTTTTTCGACCGGGCTACAAGTAATTAATTAATTATAAAAACATGGACAGCTAAATGTATTGCTAAGAGAGATAAAAATACTAGACCCGTGTTTCGGGTTTCACATATACTAAAAATAAGATATAATCTACATACACTCGAAAAACATGACCTTCTTTCTAACTCCACTGCCGCGACAAGTCTAGGCATGGCGGACAGAGCTCCGGCGGGATCTCATGGTGAAACGGCGTCAGCGACTATCGCAACCACGTTCTGGGCGCGCCACGATTGAGGCGATAAGGCCATCCTTGAGGCGTGGCTGGAAAGACCTCACGGCGTTCTCAACTACCGCACGACACAGCTCCTTACCGAACAAGGCAAGTTCGGTAAGTTTCTGTTCCGGTTTCGTGCGGAGGAGTCACCCGGGTGTCGCCACTGTGCGGAACACCCGGAGGACACAGTGGAGTACACTGTAGAGGTGTGCCCCGCCTAGGCAGAGCATCGCAGCGTCCTCATAGGGGTGATCGGCGGCAGCGATCTCTCTCGCCGGGCCTTGGTCCGGAGTGAGGAAGGACAGCAGGCGGTCGCCTACTTCTGCGAAGCAGTAATGCTAGCAAAGGAGGAGCTCGCCCCAGTCACCACTAGAATTCCGATCCCGATTTCCGGCCACCGTAGGCGCGGGCTTGCGGACTGCATGCAATAGATAGGACACTGTCCAATCCGGTAACCGACCGGACCGAGCCCAAGTCGTCGATGGCGCGTTCTGTTCCAGCGCGCCTCAAAGAGCTGTCAGCAAACCGTAGAGGCCCAGCCTACTTGCTGCAAGCAGGCAGGGTCGAAGCCTGCTAGGGTCATCGGTCAGCTTCTGAAAGGAAGGCTCGGCTCCGGCATGATAGGCAACGAAGGAACGGGGTAGGTTTTTAGTCAGTGAGATTCTGACACTGTTTCCCGCTCCGCCCAAGGGCGGGATCTGTCATTGGATGATTTTACCTACTATAAAAAAACCCTCGTTCTGGCCAAGTCGGTAACAAAAAATAATCTCCTAACTACACACTTCTCTCTTACACGTGCCGTAGTATTTTATAAGCCTTCGATCAAAATCTAAATTACACCGGATATCCCTAAAGGCCTATTTCCCTGTCTTTCGTCTGTCAATCTGTAACTTTATACTCATTAATTTGGTATGTGAATACTCATACGTTAATCATGGCATCATGTTTAAAATACAACGTTTAGAAACCTTATTAATTGAGGATCTAATTATATTAATCAGAAAACGTATTATTAAGAATATTAATCAATGTAACGCGATACAATTTTGCACCTACTTGGAATTCGAGTAGCGTCTCAAGTGATATAGGCAAGACAGTCGCTAATCAAAACTTGCTAATAGGTCAGGGTTGAAATTACGGTAAAAAGATATTCTAAGTTTTTTTTTTAAGAAATAATTTTCTTAAGAAAAAAGAACTTTGTCATACATTAAGAATTACTCGATACAGGAGTAATTCTCCTCCTCTGGGTGAGTTCACAAACATGTAAACTCACACACACGAGACAGCCAGGCCCGGAACACCCATTTGTAGGCCTTACAAATATTTGTGCTACGAGTATACCGGAACCGAACTCGCGGCCTGCAGCGCAGCAGCCAATGCGCCAACCGTGCCTTCAAACGTTAAATTTCTTCTTTTTCATCTCGCTTTTATGGTTTTCTCTTCCCTTAATGGTATTTGGGAGGATACCAAGTTTATAGCAGCGTCACTGACATTTTTTAGGTATGCCAAAGTGTAAATATAGGGACACTATGGGCACTCTAATAAGTGGTTCATCAAACGATGAACCACTTATTAGAGTGCCCATAGTGTCCTAGCGAATGCGCACTAAGTGTTGGAGCGGTCTATAATATAATCCTCCAAAAACAGTCAGCTTG
The DNA here is from genome assembly GCA_958295575.1 of Leucania comma. Classification (NCBI taxonomy): domain Eukaryota; kingdom Metazoa; phylum Arthropoda; class Insecta; order Lepidoptera; family Noctuidae; genus Leucania; species Leucania comma. Next base: position 11,157,979 of record OY282470.1, read on the forward strand.
ACTCCAAAATCAGTCAGATCATTGCTAAAATAAACAATCTTCAATAACAAATCAATCTTTTAACTTCTTTATTGCTAATGTAAATGGGTTGTCTTAAGCGTATCTTTATTTTGGTTACTCTAAGGAACCTCTATAAGTGGTTGAACTTTATGGGTTCCATTCAGTTTGCAGACATGTTATTGAGGTGTGCGTGAAACACAATGCGTCTTCGACTCAGGTAGCTCAGCGTTCGGTAAAAACGCTGAGCTACCCGTAGCTCGCTTCCTCAAATTCGCAGCAACTGTAGATAGGAAACTACCTGAGACTCCCGACGCCCGAGATGTCTCTTATGACAGCGGGGAGACGCCTCGACACTGCGATACTACTATTGAACAGTCGCTTCGTAAGCGTAGCATAGCATCAACCTTATAATGTTCCCATTACTGTGACTCAGACCTCTCTAGGAGAGGGAATGGACCGTAATCCACCACGCGGGCCCGGTGCGAGTTGGTGGATGTAATAGGTCTTCGAATTTTTGTTTCTAGGATAAGCCAGTTTCTTCACGATGTTTTCCTTCACCGTTTTGAGAGCAGTGGTGATGAAATAAATTACACAAAGTAATGCGCTTGGCTAGGTTTGAACCCGCAACCTACAGCTCGTAAGTCAGGACCTCTTCGCAAGCGTGATAGTAGAAAGAAAATTATTAGCTATGACAATCAATGTTAAAATAGCTTTCTACTGAAGACAGAATTTTTAAAATTGGTCGTTAGTTTTTGAGTTTATTCATTATAAACCAAAATACGAATCTTTCCTCTTCATAATGTTAGTACAGAGGTTTTAATTGATTTAATCTAATGATTGTTTACGTAACAATTATTCAAAAAATAAATAAACTTTATCCAAATGTTTTGTAATTACGGTTAAAATTGCTGAACGTTAAGGAGCAAGGTAACGACTATTGTTATGTCCAGAACTTTTATTTAGCGCTAAAGAAGATAGAATTAAAGGAAAGTATTCCCTACCCCTTTATTCTTTTGTTGTATTCCAGATAATTAGTTTTCCAGCTACCAGTAAGTAATTTAAATTGTTAACATTGTTCATTTAGTTACACAACCTTATTTTTAATATTAGCAAAACCCGAAACACGAGTCTAGTATTTTTAGGCAAAGAATCTAAGCACAAAATTTCATAACTGTATCATAAACCCATGGTCACCGGGTCATCAGGGCCACTGAGGGGTTGTTTTGTTGCCGCACCAAGCTATGCGCAGGTTTCTTAGTCTCGGTGGTGTCCAACTTGTGACCTTTCTTAAATATTTATGGGAAAAAAAATTTCATGGTGTAAACAATTATTGAAATCGATTCAGTTACTACCCGATTCTAAACCAAAACTGCATATATTCATGTTTTACATGTACTAAAAATAATATTGTATAGTTATCAAACATGGGCGGGGATAATGTACAATATTTACAGGAATGCTGCAGCTAAGGGTTTCCTTCCAGGCAAGCAAAGACAAGGAAATAACACAGCGAACAGAAAATGCCTGGAAAAGCAAGTGGTCCATAAAAGAACTATTTAAAGGTGCCTTACGCAAAAGGTGCCTTACGCATGTTACTTAAACGTAAGCTAATGGACATAATTATGTATTTTCCCCAAACTGATCACTCGCGCACACTGTGAACAGACTTGGTCTTTAATTTATATCACTTAAAGGTTTGTCAACTTGCTATGGAGCGTAGCATACTAGCTGTATCGCATTTGAAACCCTGTACTGCGCTTCAAGACACAGATCATTTACGTGGCTTCATATAATATTTGTAATAACATTATCTGCAACGAATTTTTCATGACTATACCATTTTTTTTTCTACATATTTTTAAGGGTATCAGAAAATTTAATTAAATTTCACAGCAATTCAACTTAATTGGACATACTTTACATCAAACGAGTAAAGGCAGAGTTGTAACCTCTGTCTTTTATACTATTTTTGACCCGTACAACAATAAGTAATAGAAGTTTGAAATACAAAGGAGAATAGAAATATTACAGTCTTGTAAAACTAAATGGAAACCTATTCAACTCCGGTCGACCTTTTTAATTTAGGGTTAAGTAATAAAGTGAAGTTCGTTGTTGACACTTAGGAAATAAGAAATGGTACGGAAAAAAAGTGACACGTTTTATATTTCTCTGAGTAAGTACAGAATGGGTTTAGGTCGAAAGGTTCTGGAGTGGCGGCCACGTACCGGAAGATGCGTTGGAAGGCCTCTTACTAGGTGGACCGATGACCTGGTAAAGGTTGCAGGAATCTGGTGGATGCGAGATACACAGGACTGTTCATTTTGGAGACATTTGGGGGAGGTCTATGTACAATAGTGGACGTCCACTGTTGTACATAGATCTCTTTCAAATGTCTTCCGGTTTGGGCTAAAATAATGATGATGTTGATGAAGTACAGAATATGAGAATAATAAGGTAAATATTGAAAAAAGAACTTTACCCACTCTCGCAGTTAATTGAAAAGAGCAAGCTAATAAAAGATTAACATTCAAACCTAAAAAAGATCGAGAGCTAATTCGTAATAAGTTGTTAGTATTATCAACACAGCGTTAATTGTCTCCAATCGTTAATTTGAACTAATTGTTTGACTATATTAGTGTAGGTATGTAGTTTATAAATTTGAATATAATTATTTTGTATAATTGTATTATATAAATAGTTTATTAGTATATCTAATCTTTTATTCGCCTTCTCTCTCTCTCTAATTTCACCTATCACTATTTTTCTCTGCATCACCCAAAGGTTGACTAGTAGAGAATGCCTAAGGCATTAAATCACCCTTTTTACTTATGTGTGCATAAAACATTTAATAAATAATAAATCTATTTATTTACACAAAAGAGGATAGCAATTCTTGTTGTAAACAATTACGCTGGATAGCAAGACCATGTTGAAGAAGACAAAGTTAACCGATGACCAGTTGTAGGCCTCAGAAATTTGCCGTGTGCAGAAAGCATAGGATAATTTGAAGCAGTAGACGCTTTTTTCTTTATGTAGTGATGAAGACGATACTGAAAAGTAGAAACAATAATTATTATAAGGATATTTATACAACATAGCGTAGCAATTGATAGTAAATAATGGAAGAAGAAAACGTTAAACACTGACCCCAAGTGATATGGAATAGGCGCAAAAAAGTTATAATGAAATTGCTTTAAAATCATTAAATTCGTAAGTATCACATTATAGTAATGTACCAAAATATTCAAATTAAAGTGAATGGAGAGAAATTGTTTGCTACGAAATAGGTGTAGCGCTGCTACGGAAGCGACGCCTCGTAGCAGATGTCTACGCACTGCTACGAGTTCCTAAGCGAGAGCGTTAAGGAAATTCTGTTACATAAAATTCCAACGCATTATTACACATTTTTACGTAAGAAACTTATTTATTTTTGTTCTAAACCGCCCCAGTTAAGCCCGTGGGTGTCGTAAAAGACAATTGGGTGATAACGTCAAAAATAAAAAAAAGATCAAACTACGAACCCGCATCTATCTGCAAGTTATCATAGAGGCTTGTTTCTAACAGAAAAAAAGGAAAGAAAAATACGTTTATTCGTGCCTCACACAATCGAATGGGTAAACTAAAAATACACAATGCAAAATGAAAGTTATGATCAGTGCGAGATCAAAAGAACAAAGAAAGAAGAAGTGCTCAGAAGTGGTTATCGCGCAGGTTGAGTCTTCCCAATAAACACTGGGTTACCCAGTAACCGATTTGTGGAAGTTCAAAATTAACAATTATTGAGAAAAGCAGATTGTTTGCCTAAGGCCTTTCCACCTGCAAGCGAATTGCATGCAAGTTAAATTGCATTGCCAGATACGCACAATCAATTGATCACATTTTGCCTCAGTAGCCAGCAACACAACATACATCTCCAATTTCAATTAAAAGCAAGTTGCTAAAGTAACAAACGATCTGTTACCGCAACCAACGCCAGCGTAATCGAGAATACCGCCCGCTGGGGTATAATAATTATCATGTGAACGCGAGGCCCGTAGGGAGTGATCGCTGCCACGGATTAGTGTTGGGATAGCCCGGGAACACACCCCGGGATGCGATAGTACCCTGCGCCCCGAAAATTCATGACACCCAGGGGCGGTCCATTCTTTTTGTCACGTTATATTGCTTTTGCTAACTCTCTAGTTATATGTGGGTGTATAAATGCTACATTTTTCTTCCGGTGTAAAGAATTGTATCTTGCAAGCTAGCCTGGTGTTTTATTCGGGTAATAAAGATGGTAGTTTTAGGAATGTTGTAGCTTGAACTTTTGCATCTGGTATGTTACTATAATGTTCGGAGAGGAAGTGAGCGAACTGAGATAATTTTTAGGGTTCTGTATTTTAAAAGGAAAAAACACAGAACCCTTATAAGATCACTTTGTTGTACGTCTGTCTGCCTATCAAGATCCTTTATTTCGAGAACGCTTCGAGGTATTGAGTTGAAATGAAAACCATGTACAAGTCTGCAGTCCCTTGAAGCTGTGAAATAATCAAATTTCTAAGTTTAAGCCAAAAATATACGACCGTTTATGTCACAAAAAATGTACATTTCGACACTCAAGGGAATTTAAATTCATAGATGACCTAGAATCCTATTTTATCTGCTATTTCAAGATATGGTTCACCCTTGTACCATTTTTTATCTAAATCCATTTAGCCGTTGGACTTTGAAGAAGTAACAAACATACAAATATTGACTAGTGTATCAGTTATCTAGTACTCATAAAACAAGCTTTCCTTAGCTTGGGACTAGGCGGCGTTGTGTGATAGTTGTGGAAAAAAAAATATGCTCACACCCACACGCCTTTATAATAACATAGATTAGTGTTATAATGTTCAATGAACAGACTTTTTATTTGCAAAAGTTTTCAAATCAATAAATAGGTATTATTTATTTATTTGAAAACTGTGAACAAGCATGAATTAATTGTAACAGACTTACGTAAAAAGAAGTTTCTAAATTTCACTATATATTTTTTTGCAACAATTTTAAAATAAAATCAAATAGTTTTTGTAATTTTAGATATAAACAAGAAAATATGTAAAAAAGAAAAAAGAGTGCTACTAAAAAGTTTAATTTTAAACATAACCTACTCTCTCTTGATAGATAACAGAAATAGCTGCCTTACTTGCCAGTAAATATAGTAGACAAGCAATTATCATTTCCCTGTATGCAACGACCTGCTCAGCACTGATACTTACCCTATTGCGTCTCTACCTCTATCTCTATTGTGAAGAATATAAAGTGTACTAAGTTTATAAAACTTGATGGTATCAATTGTGCCTAGTTGCCAGAATTTTCAATGACAAATGCTATCGTTCTCTGTCACAAAAAAAAATAGGCATCTTGAGTACATGAAGCAACTACGACCAATATCGCTTGGTACTGGTATAAGTTAACTGCTGGAAGATCTCATACAGCCGAACTGTAGAGGCATATCAAAATTGACGATGCTCTGTTTTGTTTCCGATCTCTGAGCACACTCAGTAATAATAAGAGTACGATAGCATACTACACTGGTAGAAAAACTTTATTATTTGCTTGCTTTTTAGTCCAAAGCAAAATTTTAGATTTGGTGAATTATAAAAGCCTCTGGGACGAATTTAAAAAGTCACAAGTACGTCACTAAGTTGTAAATCTGTTGAGATACTATTACGTAAACGAAACTAATCAATAAAATTGGGTGGCACTCTTTCTAGCACCACACACAACACATAATAGCACAACACTATTTATTTATTAAGGCTCCACAATAAAGGAAGTACTCGTAGAAGAAAAAATGAAAGTACTCGTAAATACATTGAGTTTTAAATTAATGCACTCACTAAATTACAGGAACCCTCAACATGGTTTCGAGTTTAAACAATCAAAAACTTTTGCGGCTTCACTCTCGTAGCTTATCACTCAGTAACCTAACACATACTCACAAGTTAACTATTTCACTCACTGATGATTTAGATATATATTTGTGAAAATATGTGCGTAACTTCCACACAAGTAACGCATTCTACGCTGTAGCGTTAGGCTTAGTGAAAACGCATAATGCAGACTGAGTCTGCGTTAAAACTGGGGCTGACAATGCGCATACTCACAGTCGGCAGCGGATAATACGTGTGGTGTGGCCACGAGGCAAAAGAACCTCAAGCTCACTCTCGAACTACATACAAAAGACAGAGATACACGAAGACATAATGCTTGCAAATATGAAGCATTTAAGTGATTTACAAAAAATCAACAGATTTAATTATAAATTTAAAACACTATAACTATAAAAGATTTCATGGAAAATAATCTGGCAAACAATCATAATGATTGCATGTATATTAGAATGGTTTTAATTCATAAAGGTAAAACCAGAAGGCCAGTCTTCTCGGTAAATTTCCAGATGACAGCGATGTTGAGGAGTACTTTGACGTCTGAGTGTACTATTTTTTTGTATTGTACATAAGTTGGTTTTAGTATACATAGTTTAGTTAATATTTAAGGTTTTGTAGATGTGTAGATATAATTTAAAAAAATATAATTGATAAAAAAGGTAATTTTTAAAATCATCTTCTTTTTTTTCCGTCGTACTAAATTAGATGCATTATATTTTGAACACAATACGTAAGTATATATTTTATAATTATGTTTACTGCAGTGATCTCTTAAATTTGTCGTTCTAAAATGGAATAGAATATATTTTATATCGGACACAAAAAGATACATACATACATACATATATTCTAGTCCCTATTATTTTTATATCGATTTATACAGTCTCAGCTCCAACACCTAGCCGTTTCAAGACTTTGTACGTACTTGTAACATGCGCAGTAATAAAGCGTAGTGACCGTTTATTTCGAGCATAACCTTGCAAGCAGTATCGAATGATATATTTTCAAGTGGAGTTCGCTTAGCTCGTTGTAATCGTCCATTTTCCTCAATTGCTCGCCGCTACTAACTGAGAAAATTAACAGCTGATACTTTGTGTTTTTCCTCCACTTTGTATGTTCTGATTATAGGCTCGTATCACTCCTAATTGAAGGAGATTGATACTGATCTTCTCAATGTTAAGAGAAGGAAGAAAAGATTTTGATTTGAGCCTTTCAATATATTTTTTCAGCGAGTGCAATACAAAAAGTGAAGTTCTCAATAATTAATTCACAATTCAAAAACCGATTAAGATAGTCATTAAAAAATAGTACGTAATTACTGTTTTTTTTTTTTTTATATACTTTGCAGCTGTTTTTTAAATGACGTCGTTCTAAAATCGTAAATATTCTAAATTCCTTTCAACGCTAAGCTGAATAACTACTTGTTTCGTAATAATTTTTCATCTTCTATCTATCAAAGGAGAAACTAACTGACTGACATATCAATGCACAGCTGAAAATGCTGGGATTGGTGCTTGAAATACACAAAGTTTTTTTTGAGACATAGTCGTGCATTAAAAGAGGCTTTTTCAGCATTCCCATCTTAAAGAGATGAAACGATGGTGAAACTACTGACAGAAGCTAGTTAATTAATTATACATCAGTATCATCATCATTTCAGCCAAGAGACGTCCACTGTTGGACATAGGCCTCCCCTAAGCGTTGCCACAATGGCCGGTCGGTCCTGTGCGTCTCGCATCCATCGGACTCCAGCGACCCTGTCTAGGTCATCGTTCACTATGTGGGAGGCCTTCCAACGCTGCGTCTTCCAGTATGCGGCCGCCACTCCAGAACCTTTCGGCCCCAACAGCCATCCGTTCTGCGTGCAATGTGCCCAGCCCATTGCCACTTAAGTTTGGCGATACTACGTGCTATGTCGGCAACCCTTATTCTCTTGCGGATATCTTCATTCCTGATTCGATCACGCAAGGAAACTCCGAGCATAGCCCTTTCCATTGCCCATTTACGTCAATATAGATGGTCTAAAAATAAAGAGCTTTGGCCATAATTAAAACCTAAATGTAGGCTGATAAATGTCACATGTCCTTCTAACTTTTGGTTTAAAAACTGTCATATAAAGTTCACAATTTTTACAAATAAATTACACGAAGCCTAGATTGAAGCCCCCGACAATACCCTCCACTTTTCTTTCCGGATACAGATATTACTTCTCTCCCTTTCAATTACAATATGATAATAAAATATGAATTATAAAAATGAATATACATTAAAAAAAAAAATACATACAGCCGAACATAGAACCCCCTCCTTTTTTTTAAGTCGGTTAAAAAATGAAATGAAATAATACCATTTAATACGTAGCTGTTCTAAGAACTGTTCTTTGACATTTCCACTGACATACTGGACTAGTGACTGTCAAAGTGCTTTTGACCCAAGGATCTTTTATTATCCTAAACTTATGGAACAGCCTGTGCAGTGGTTTCCTTTCTACCTATGATAAATCCCGCCCTTGAGCGGAGTGGGAAATTGTGTCAGACTCTTACTGACTAAAAACCTACCCCGTTCCTTCGTTGCCTATCGTGCTGGGGCCGGGCCTTCTTTTCATAAACTAACCCATGACCCAAGCAGGCTTCGACCCTGCCTGCCGGCAGCTGCCTGTCCAGTGGTTAAAAAGTTAATGGGCATTTCAGTTAAATTATAACAATTGATCTTAATTTTAATCTATTTGATTCTGGTTATGTATTAAAAATTTCCATTTTAAACATTAGGAAGGTAATAAAGGACTAGATAAAACTTTATCACTGGCAGGAAAAAATCCCATCCAAAACATCTTTTCTCATCAGATGGATAACTGCACATCATCTGATGAGAAAAGTCAAGGTATCCGCAAATTATACCACAAAAATTAATTAGACTCATCGCTACGATGGGGCCATGAATTGACTTCTGAAAAGGAAATCCGGGGTCCCGGAAATTAAGGGAAAGAAGTAACTTAGGTGTGGTTTTAGTCCGTAAAAGTCTGTCACTCCCTCCCACTCCATCCTACAGCGGAAAAAGTCATTTGATGATTTCCCACTTTAAAAAAATCGTAGTCGACGAATTTCTATTATTATAACTAGCATAACATCGTATGCGATCAGCCTAAAAATGCTGCTGTCCCAATTAACTTGGGGTCGACTCCCAGTTTTACCGCTTGCAACTCAATACCCGTGTTTTACTGAAGCGACTGCCTATCAGACTTCGACTATCTGGTTGCTAGACAACACGAAACTTTTTAGATAGATTCATTTAATAATTTGTTAAATTGACTTTAATAATACAGCATTTAATTAAAAGATGAATGTACCAGTGCCTATAAAAGCAACTGTACGCTTATACGGGCGACTTGCTACCAGAACTAGGATGCCATTAGTCTCCAAAGAGCGAGGTGAGGTGTCCGGAACGAGCCCAAGTCGTCAACGGCGCGTTCCTATAGTTGCACGCGCACCACAAAGAGTTGTCAGCAAGCCGAAGGAGCCCAGCAGTGGACCAGTTTCTGAAAGGAAGTTTCGGCCCCGGCATGAAAAAAAGAAGGCAAGAAGAAACAGGAGTGGGTTTTAGTCAGTAAATGTCTGACAATATATCCTGCCCCGCCCAAGGGCGTGGAGATGTCATCAGATGATTTTCCTACCTGAAAAATAAAAAAGCTAATAACTTGTTTTAAGAAAGATCTAACTTTTCGCCCGGCGGCGGCGCCATCCTCAGTTTATCAACTGAAAAAGTTGACGTCCAAAATCTTTAAGTATCAATTATTTCTGTGCACAAAACGGAGTCTTCCCACACAATTGTATCAAAAGTCGGTAATCGGTAAAACTTGTTATTATTTTAAGACCACCACTTTTGTTTGGAGCCGCTTTCAATGAATTTACTTGAACAACTTATTAAGTCTTGGCATTAATGCGTACAGTAACAAGGGGAACAAAGAAAACAATGGAATCGACAAATAAAAGACAACAAAATAATATTAAGTCTAGCTTTTGCTTCGTTATTGTCTGACAAATATCAGAATGACTGTCGAAATGTAAGTACTTTTTGTTTAGTTATAATGAATTGGGTATTTTTCCATGTGTATTGTTTGATATTAAGACTGATCTTAGACAATTTGATGCACCCTACGCATAATATCGTAAGGTATACCTACTCGTAAAGTGCATGTTTTCAGGAGTGCCATTTTCGTAATTGTTTACAAAAATGGCGTATGTTTTTGCATTAAATAACTAGTAATCAGTTTAAATCACAGTACTAGACGATAAATGTAATATATATATTTTTTAAGTACAATTTTACTTAAAAAATATGTTACGACTATGCGTAGAAAGCATCGATTTAATGTAACAATCTGATGCTTGATCTAAGAATATTTTTCTCATTTTTTTTTTAAGAATAGCAGCGAAACTTTTCTTTTGTATATTATTTCAAGAAATCTATATGACGTTAACATAACCTGAAGTATCGCCAAACTTGTGTCTTGAGTAACTGTGGTAGTAGGTAGGACACATTTCTCGCTGAACAGATAATCGATAGGACTGAAAGATTCTCAATAGGCGATCGCGAAAAGACGCAGCATTAGTAATAGTAACTTTGTGGGAGGCAAGGTAAGCCAAGGACCTGGTTAGAGTCACGGGAACAAAATGGATAGAATAAACTTTATTGTACACCAAAATAGCAATAATATCACAGACACACACACACCGCGCAGATACGCACAGAGACGCACAGGAGTTACAGTGACGCTTAGAAGAGATGCCCAACAGCAGATGTCTTTCTGCTAAAATGATGATGATGATGATTATCAAATTATTACTAACTAGCTGTGCCCGCAACTTCGTTCGCGTGAACGACGAAACTTATCAATGAGTTTTTTTATGTAAAGTGCTATTTGTGTCGAACGTTATCTATCGAGCATACTTACTGGTATTAATACTTCTGTCTCGGCGCCGGCCTTTTGTGACTAATTACAATAGAAATGGGTGACGTAACCTGCAACAAACTTATTATTTGCGGTTGGTACAGTAATCGGGTCTAGGGATCGAAGCGCAAAATTAAGTTTGTTTTTTATTGTATATACTTTTCCGGGATAAAAAGTACCCAGTGTGGTGCCCAGGATATTAAAGAATAATTATACCAAGTTTCATCGTAATCCAACCGGTAGTTTTTACGTGATGCCTGAACAAAAAGACAGACAGACAAAAATTTTTTTAATCACATTTTTGGGTTCGGTGTCGGTCTAGTAACACCCCCTGCCATTTATTTTTTTGATATTTTCAATCTACAGAATTTTTACTTCTACAGATTTATTATAAGTATAGATGTACACACTAACACGTTAGAAACGTCACTAGTAGCCAGAGAAATGTGATGGCGGATCATTTTAGTAAATAATCATCACCACTATGCCCCAATTGATTGAAGTTCAGTGCAACGTTTCTACTTGACTCAAAATGTATTTTGTTAATTATCATCTATCTAAATGATGAGTATTTAGGTGAATTTTTGGACACATTATTATTTATTGCACTGTCTATTCATAGTGTCTTCGATTTTTCCAAACTTCAAGCCTCCATCCTAAATAATACCAATGACTCAAACATAATTTCATGATTTAAGGATTATACAAAAACTAATCATATTATTATATTATTATATGTCTTTACAAAGTACGCCATTTTTAAAGTCAACTTTACTTTATTCTTAACTTAAAGCAAGGACGGATTGAAACTTCTACGACTTTTTAACTTTATGCATGACTTTCAAAAGTAATGAATTTTTCACTGAAACATAACATTTTTCAACTTTGCCTCTTACAAGGATTATTATATTTCTCAGTTGATTTATGATTGGAACAATTGGTTAGACAATATGCTCTACTGGCACTACAAATGGCTAAATGAAATTAACGTCATGAATCTTCAAACATGATTTTACTTCGATAATTTTCAAACTTTGACTAAATTGTTTAGCGAACGATGAACTAATTTATTTAGCACTAAATACATTTAGTAATTGGTGATGCAAGATGGTCTCGCTTACATGAATACCTAAAAGATATTAGTTTGTACAAAATTATATAAAACGTATATATGTCACAAAAGCAATGCCACGTCTATTTGACATAATAAATAATAATAATAATAAATTATTTATTGCCCAAACAAAAGAAAATACATTATTTGTTACATAATATCAGGTGTATAAGTTCTTTTATAAATAATTTTATGAATAATGTCCCCTATACAAGGAAAGTCTACTATAGGAGACATCCGTTCGTCCGTAATTACAGTTTACAAGAATAATTCAGTGAACCAAACGTGTAACATTAACAATAATTTATGTACGTGTGAGCTCGAGTGTGTGTGTAGTATGTGTAGTGTAGTGTGTGTGTGTGCGTGAATTTGAGAGGTAGACTGTGATGGTGTGTGTGTATGTAAGTAGTGATAATGTGTGAACTAATCTTATTCCATATTTCATTATTTAGTTTTATTCTTAAATTAAAAAGCATTGTTTACCTACATAAACAATTACTCACATCGCCACTACTCTCAAAACGGTGAAGACAAACCACGCCAGGAAACCGGTGTGTCTCAGAACCAAAAATTCAAAGACATGTGGCACCTACCAACCTCCCACTAGGGGCACGAACAAATTCTGAAAAGGAAACCGTGGTCCCAAAATACAGAAGGCAACTGAAGGATACAGGTATGATTAAGTCGTCATTTGATTATGACAGCATATGATAAAATCTACCGCACTTAGTGGTCGTGGCCGATTACAGCCCGTTCCCTTTCCAAGAGAGCCAGTGATGGGAACATTATAAAGCTTATTGTATACGACGGTATTCCACATCATCATCATCATCAGCCTTTTAATTTTCCCTGCTGGGACTCAGGCCTCCTCTCTTGGAGAGGGAATGAGCCGTAATCCACCACGCGGGCCCAGTGCGGATTGGTGGATGTCACATGTTTTCGAATTTTTGGTTCTACGACATGCCGGTTTCCACATAATATATTATTAGAAATTTATCAAATACGACTAGAGTACCTAATAACTTTTTCTTAACGTTTTTTTAATTATTGTTTAACTCTATTCGTATACTATTAGCGCGTTTACATTACAATGTCTACTGGTGATAAGTAGTGGAAACGGGCAAAACCTATTGTTCCAAATAAGCCATCATATCGGTCCTTAATATGAACTCCAGTTTATTGTTCTTCCCCCGTTAGTTGACGACGCATATTACTTGCTTTGTTAGCAGTATGAAGGCAATGGTGATTAACTTGAAGACAGTTGTTAGGGTCTGCCGTGATTCAGCGTAGAAGGATAGATATTCAAACTTCAGTGGACTGTTTAAACTGATTTATATATTGTACGAAAGTAACGAGATTTTACAATACAATATAGGCGCGTGCAAACAAGTAAGTAATATTTAGGATGTGTGAGCGTGGACGTCACGCCTTGACAAAGGCGAGTAACAGCTGTTTTTTTTTTTTTTAACTTTTACACGTCTATTTAAAATAACTAAGACCCGTGTGTTCTAGCTGACTACACAAAGAAGAAATACCGAAACAAACTATAACGTCAGACTCTTTTTACCTAAGTTATAATTTGAGCTTGAACTTGAACATGACATACATACATGTGTAGGTATGTTATGCTCAAGCTCAAATGGCTGGACGAATTTAAATGAAAGATACCAATATAGTTCTTGGATTAACACTTATATTATAATTTATGAAGGTAAGAAGAACTAATTTTATGGGGATTGAGTCGTCAACAGCAACTAGTTGTATAGTATCATAACATCTGAGGGAAAAGTCATGACAGATAACACTTTATGCAAATGACATTAATGACAATAGTAAGTGTGTGCTAACGAAGACGCGGCGCGTTGCGCTGGGCGTTGGGCGTTCGTCATACATTGCAGCAGCGGGCCGCGTCATCGCACGTGCAAACACAAACATATGGTAATATACGATGACTCCATAAACAAGCCTTTAGAGAAATAGGTATTACTTTTATTAAAATGTACCTACAGTAGAAGCTTAAAATTAATAGGGTTTCAAAACGAGCGGTTTTATCACTAAAGGCGGGCTTTTAAATATAAATTTTGGATTGATTTGATAGTATAGGAGAAAAGATAGACTGGTAGTTAGAAGAATTCTATTTTTACAGTACTATTTATAGTGAGATATTACACCCAACGCCTCCTACAATTCTCCAAACTCCAGTATTTTAGCCAGGGATAAACACTTTACCACAGCTGCCGATCAAAACATACAAAACATACCTAGTTCTCCCTTGAATCCACACAACAGGAAAAGCAAACCGATTCTCGATACGAACAAAGGCTGTCAATAACCGATACAATCAGTCAAACGTAGCACAATATCATTTCGATCAAGTGAAGTACTGCTGAAGCTCCATCGTCAAAACTAAACACAACGTTTATCCCGATTCTAACAGCAGTAATTGTAATTGTCTTTGCGACCAAAACTGTGACGGATCACGTTCTGATCCGAGCACGTTTATCACAGTGAATAATGTACCATTTCGGATGTCCAATGTATAATCCTGATGGATCTGGCAACTCTCCTGCCCCCAAATGAACGATTTCACTATAATTCGCTTTTAGCATCGTTTTGATGTTCACGGTGTTTGGGAAATCGCTCTTTGAGGTTGTTTCACACAATTTAGTGGTTGTTTAGGAAGATTACTACAGAGGCGGTTTTGTGCAATGGTTGGATGGATCTGAAAGGCTGATGTTGGTATTTTTACCCAATCAAGCTAAAAAGAGGGCGAGTTTTTGACGCCAAATTAAAATATTTTTGTGATATTTATAATCATATAGGAAATCAAAACACTCGTAGTCCTGAAACGCAAAAAGCAACTAAAGAAACATAGGTGTAGTTATAGTCAGTAAAAGTTTGACACATCCTCTCGACCCACCCTAGATATGATTTCTTACCTTAAAAAAGGGTATCATAACAATAGACTCGAAGAAAAAGTTTTGTTCATTGAAGTGAAGGCAATGAAAAAGATGACAGCGTTAAAAAAAACCTGCCCAAAAATATAACTAAAACAATTTAAAGCCAGTTTTAGCCAAATCTATTATTGAACTTTAATCATTTCGACCAAGCACATCAGACTGCTTAACTCAACTCTTTTAACTCAAATTGTTTCTTTCGGTTACGTTTTTGCATTTCAGTCTTTTATTAACTAAACCCCATCTGTGTCCTTCAGTTGCCCTTTGAGTTCTAAGGCCACCGTCAACAACAACAACAACAAGAACTTTATTATATTGAGTAGATATACATATGTAGATATATTATTGTTCTGACAACTATGGAATCGAACGGACTAACATTCAAACATTTAATCTGATTCAGAGGACATTACATATGGGGTAGTTAATAAGTTAGACATTTACTCACACACACATTCACTCTTTTAAATGTACCTGCAGACTCACTGTGAGCCCCTTAGTAGTACTTTTTTTTTTTTTTTTTTTATATTGTATAAACTAGCACTTGACTGCAATCCTACCTGATGGTAAGCAGTGATGCAATCGTCGATGGTAAAGCGCACTAGTTTATTAAGAGCCTATTCACTCTAGCCTTGAAGACGCCTAAATTATAATTGGCCGGGAAAACCGCAGCAGGCAAATTGTTCCAGTCTCTCGATGTACGCGGTATAAACGACGAGGCAAAACGCTTAGTCCGGACCGTGGAAGTTTCAACAACGTAAGGGTGGATATTCGCCGTACGCCGGGTTGTTCGATGGTAGAAAGGAGATGGTGGTATCAAGTCATGCAATTCCCGCGCACACTCTCCAAAATGCATCCTGTAAAACACCGAAAGGCTGGCTACTCTACGCCTGTGCTCGAGGCTTTGTAGATTGGACTTAACCAAGTCTGGATCACCAATTAGCCTCTTCGCACGCCTTTCCACCGAGTCCAAAGCTGCTAGGTGGCATTTTGCAGCACCAGCCCATATGTGGCTGCAGTACTCCACACACGAACGGACTTGTGCTTTGTATAAGATTAGAAGCTGTTCCGGTGTGAAGTACCGCCGGACTTTTGCTAGAACGCCGAGTTTCCTAGCAGCTACCTCGGCTTTGGACTCAATGAACCGCCCAAAGTTGAGGTCTGAGGAAATTTCTACCCCCAAGAGCTGAAGGCGGTCGGTGCACGCCAGGGATACATTCTGGAAAGCAGGAGCCAAGGTGAACGGGCTCCTTTTGGCGGTGAACAAACACGCTTGTGTTTTGGCGGCGTTGAATCCCACAAGATTGGCTTCGCCCCATTTGGAGACTGCCTGAAGTGAAGCATTCGTCCGCTCCACCATAGCCTCCCTTTCAGACTGGATTAGCTCTTTACTAGCCCGAGGAGTTGGCAGGTATCTGTCTACAACTGTGCTATCATCTGCATACCCATAGATACCGGGCATCAGCAGATCGTTGATATGCAGGAGGAAGAGAGTTGCAGAGAGAACAGACCCCTGAGGAACTCCGGCATTAGTCGTCATGGCCTCTGATGAGCATCCGTCGACAACAACTCGGAGAGACCGTTCACTCAGGAAGTCTTTTACCCAACTAATCAGGCCAGGGGAAATGCCGTACGCTGGAAGCTTACTCAAAAGGCTAGCGTGCCATACCCTGTCGAAGGCCTTCGAGACGTCTAGAGAAACCGCAATCGCTTCCCCATTCCTCTCGAGGGCCTCGCCCCACAAGTGGGTGGCATGAACTAGTAGGTCCCCAGTAGATCGATTGCGGCGAAACCCGTACTGTCGGTCACTGAGGAGATCGTTACCTTCCAGGTATGCCATGAGGCGCGAGTTCAATACACGCTCCATAATCTTGCAGAGTATGGAGGTTACCGAAATCGGCCGATAGTTGGTTGGATCGGCACGACTGCCCTTTTTGGGCACGGGTTGTACATTGGCAAGCTTCCAGGACTTGGGCACCATGCCAGTCCTAAATGAGAGGCGATACAAGCGAGTCAATACAGGAGACAACTCGGCTGCACAAGCCTTGAGAACTATCGCTGGAATACCATCTGGTCCACTAGCTTTATTCACGTCTAGACGACACAGCGCTCTCAGAACTTCTTTGTTCCTTATGCGAATCTCGGGCATCGAGGTGTCACAGAAAGGCAGAGTCGGTGGAGTAGCACCACAAGTGTCAAGACGAGAATTATGGGCGAAGAGAGATGCAAAGAGACCTGCTTTCTCTCTCGCGGTGTGAGCCAGTTTTCCATCAGGCTTAACCAGCGGAGGCAGTGTGGGCCGACAGAAGTTCGCTTCGACCGACTTGGCAAGGGACCAAAAAGCTCTGCTACCGGATGGCTGTGCAGAGAGCTTTGTGCCAATATGAGTAATGCGGTCAAAGCGAGCCTTCCTTAGTGCCTTTTTGTAGGACTTGGCAGCTTGGTTGAAGGCTCTCTTCTTTGAACTCAGATCCGGAGCTTTGCGGTCACGAGCATCAACCCAGGTGAGAAACGCCGAATGCTTAAGCTCTTCAGCTTTTATGCAATCGGCGTTGAACCATGGGTGAACTGAGCCACCGATGGGTACGTCGCTATAAGGGATGAAATACTCCATAGCTTGACGTATAACATCGGATACGGCATCTGCACAGCTCGACGGATTTTCAGAAGAGAAGCAAACCTGCTGCCAAGGATAAGACGCAAAGAAGTGCCGCATTTCATCCCAATCTGCTGACTTGTAACGCCACATCCGCCGTTCACCGCGAGACTCACAGTCAGGTGGGGAGAAGGACGATACAGACTTCACCAGACAGTGATCTGATGTTCCAAGTGGTGAAGAAACTGTTACGATACATCTGTCCGGATCGGTGGTCAGCAGAAGGTCCAGACAATTGGCAGTATGACCAACTACATCAGGCACCCTGGTCGCTTGCTTCACCAGCTGGGAAAGGCCCAACGATACCGCAAAGTTTCGCGCTTCTCTTCCAGCGTGGTCGGTCCTCTGGTATGGGAAAAGCCAGTCTTGGTGGCAGGCGTTAAAGTCCCCCAGAGCAACAAGCTGCGCATCAGGGTGCCGATGCAGAGCCTTATCGGCGGCTTCACTGAGCTGGTCAAACATTCGAGTCGTCTCCTGATCACCGCTGTGCGATCGGTAGACACAGGCATAGACGATTTTGTCCATACCAGTGTCCACTAACAGCCATAGCGTGGAAAAATTTGGGTCTTCAAGGTGACGGAGACGCTGACAGCAGATGTCATTACGGACGTACACACAGACCCCGGCACGCTGCAGAAAATGATGCTCCAATGAGTATCCCGGGTAGTTGAGGTACGCCGCATGTGATGGACATCTAATCTGAGTCTCCGTCAAGAAAAGCAAGTGTGGCTTGTCAGTCTCTAGATGGTGGTGGACCGCATCGAGATTGGAGTGCAGTCCTCGAATATTGGAGAGGTGCACTTTGAAGGAGAGGACGTGCATCCGCTGTACACACTTACTTTTCTTTTTACCTTTCATATTTTTTTTCAATGGAGTGAATAGGGTTGATGGAAGATGGCAGTTGAGCGAGGTGATGCGATGTTAAACCCAACAACACAACCAGAGTTGCCGCGCCAATGGAAGGTTAATCTGGAGACTGCGGGGACGCCCGAACCCCCCCAGGGATCGCCATCGGGTCCTCTCATCCGGTCGCCAACCGGCACGATGGGGCCACCCTGGGATTTTTCGCAGTTGGCGGGGCAGCCTTTCATGTGTGGCTGGCACACTACTTGGGCCCCCAACTACCTGCGGTCGGCCAGCGGAGCACCGTGCTTCGGATCCCGCTAACCTCCACGATCAAACGTCCGACGCAACAACAGCTGGTGCATCATACCCGTTATACATCGCAACACAACTGCTCAGACCCAACTTCCACCGTACGGCTTCACCAAACATCATGCCGGAACACGACGGATCGCTTGGCGGCATGGCTTTGTCTGGTGGGTGGTAACTTTGAAGCCGGCAGCCGATGCTATGGCCTACCACCGTATTTCCTGCTCGTTTAGCACTACCCAGGGGACACGTGTAGGGTGGTCAGTACTAAGTAGATCCTACGGACGCGAGCAGTTCATCCCCCAAAATACTGAGTTGAGCTACACGATTAATAACTAATGGTTGCACTAACTGACTCAAATCTATGTGGAGATAACCTCAAAGGACCATCTCGGACTTTAATCTGCATTGTGCTCATATGATTTGTCCATTACATGTTTGCTGTATAGACTTTATATGAGACTTTGACCTCTGAGTTTGTTTCAATGCTATGCTATGCTTTTTCTCAAGGTAGTCAGCTAGAAAACACTGGGCTCATCTGGTTTAAATTGTTGAAAAAATTGACGTATAAAAGTGTTTTTAAAACTAACATCGAAAGAGATTAGGCAGTATGAGTCTGACACTCTTTCCCAGAGAAGAAATTATTAATTGATAATATTCCTTTTAAAAAATAAATAAATAAAAGATCCCTACAACATGATAAAAGTAGAAACAAATTCTAAAGCCTAAAACCTGTAAATGACACAATTTGCCGTCGATAATCGTGAAGCGAGTAGCCGATGTCAAAAGACAGGTTGAGAATAAATAATGCCTTCTGGGAATAACCAATAGAACCGCGCCGGGAAGAAAGGTACTTAAATGGGGAAGCAAAGGCGCTTTTACTTATCTTTTCTTTACTTTTGTGCCCCGGAGTGCTGAAAGTACCTACCTAAAAGGTGATTAAGATTCAGCTGATTAGTTGAACTTGAGAATAAGATATTGCTTTTTTTGCCACTTTTGCACTGAGTTTAGGGGGAGGGCAGGTAAATTTAAACGTGACGACGGTTCCTGTCTTCGAGTAATTTTTTCTGAAAGAATTTTTTGCCATGATTTTTTTTTCGACTATTGTTTTAAACTTAATTTCTTTTCATGAAAGGAAAGGTCCGCCTAATTAATTCGTGCAGTTATTCATGATGTTACAATTTAAAGATTTTTTTTTCTTTTTTTTTCCTGTGGGAAAATCATCCAGTGATACCTCCGCGTTCTTGGGCGGGGCGGGAGATAGTATCAGACTTTTGCAGATTAAAATCCTACTCCTGTTCCTTCGTTGACTTCGTTCCAGGGCCATGATGTTAACTTTCACACTACTCATGGCCCAGTAGGCTTCAACCCTGCTGGGCCGACGTTTTGCAGAAAACTTCTTGAGGCGCGCGTGGAACACTGCGCGCCGTCGACGACTTGGCGTCGGTCCGGATGGTTAGCGGACAGTCGAATAGCGAGCTAACCATTGCTCGCCATCCGATAATTTAAAGGTAGATTTTGAAAAATAAGAAAACCCTATGTTAGTAATAAAGCCGTGGATTCTTTAGTAAAAAATAAAGAGTAAGCCTTATTTTATACTACGGCATACTGCATTTGATGTAATCCTTTTATATTTAACGCGTTAAATGCGTTTATAAAACGATACGGAAGCAAAGCGGATCCTAGCCGGATAAAACTGGGATGAAAAAGGCACTTCGCACGGAGAATAAAGGTAAGTTGTGCCGGATAAAATGAGGGATTTTGTAGTATTATATTTAGTATCACCGTTCACTATTGTGTGCTGAAAAGTTAACTCATGTCCCGGTGTCGAGATAGCCAAATAAAAATGTATGGCACTCTGAATATTTTATTTATGCAAAATATACGTGCGTGAAAACACAACACATTAAAATAAAATAAAATTCATGTGAAGTATTCTACAGAATCATTTTGCGAATAACTGGGAACCCTATTTCTGACCACAAAATGCCAAGCTTAATTAGCTAGTATTTTAATAAATATTTCAGTATTGAATCACCATTTCTATACCGATCATGCAATTTATGTTTGTAACATTGCTACGAACCTTTCAGTTTTCTTCCTTCGCCTTCCATTACATCACCAGCCTCTGAAACAAATGTAAATACGAGTGTTTCCATTCAAACAATGCGGACTGAAGCGAGTATTCTGAAGCTGTCACCATTCTTCCGACTCGGTCCCGCGTCTATCCCTGTCTCGTTCATACAATGTGAATGTCTCCCTTAACAGGACCCACTACAATGAAAAATCAACGCACACTAAAATCTTCGAGCAAACATCCCTTTATAACTAGAACCAGAGGACCATTTTTTTCTCTAATTATTGACTCATTATTCGTAGAATATATTTGGCACTAAGCAAGCTTCCACAAAGAGGCGCAACGGGACAATATGACCCCGTTGCAAGCACAATTTTTTACAAAAAAAAAAAACGGGGCGCGAGTCGGAATCGCGCACTGAGGGCTCAATAGTTCGATTCCCGAGTTGCGTTTTGAAGATTTTTGTGGCGTAACTACAAATTTACCGTTTTCACATTTATTGTGCTATAACATATTGTTTCATGACTTTCAAGGTTCTAGGTTAACGGAAAGTACCCCTTAACAGACAGACAGATGGACAACAAAGTGATCCTATAAAGGTTTTCTTTACGGTAGGTAAAAGCATCCAATGACAAATCTTAAGTTTTTTCCTTTTGAAATACGGAACCCTAAAAAAAAAACAGAACCGATGCCCGCTAGAGGTAGACGGGAATTTCTCAAAAAGAATCCTATGATCCTAGATCGCACTATACGCATACCCGTACCCATACATTGATTGATTGTAGTACCCTTAGATATAAGTTCGTGTAAATGTGATTTTACTCAGCAAAAATCTTTTTTTTTAAGTTTTTTTTAAAGTTTTTTTAAAAGTTTTTTTTAAAGTTTTTTTTGAAGTCGGTTGTATTTTTTTTACAAAAAAAAAATACAACCGACTTCAAAAAAAACACCACAAAGTGCAAAATAACTCTAATTTCGGAAGTCGGTGTTAAATAACGAAGAGACCAAACTATTATAGAAACATTATTGTATTTTTTTTTGTAAAAAGTTTTTTATTTCACACTTTTAAGTTGTAGTACCCCTCAGCGAAACTTAAATAGACAGGTGACTTCCACCATTCGGTGCCATCATCAAATCATCATGACAATTCTGGTAATACCAAACACGGCTAGGATACACTGATTTATTATAAAATTCGGGCTCTTACCTACCTTCCGTCTTCATCATCAGATCAGTTCTATGTATCCCTCCCCTTCTTCCTTTAGTCAGCCACCGACTACACATGTAGTCGGTGAAAAATTGCTTTGTTTTTACATATAAATAAAGCAATTTTACTTGTTACGACCGTTCTGCTATGGTTTTTTGAAGAATTCCATTTTATATCTTCGTAGTTCATCATCAGATCAAAACAATATTTCTATGGAACAAACTCGAGAGTATAATCTTTCAAACAAAACCAAAATTTTCAAAATCGGTCCACAGTTGACCTTTACGTATTAAAACGACAGTTCTGCTATGATTTTTCGAAGAGTTTGGTTGTATATCTTGGAAGTTCATCATCAGATCAAAAAGATATTTGTATGGGACCAATTCGGGAGTATAATCTTTCAATCAAAATAAACATTTTCGAAATCGGTCCACAATTGACCGAGATATCGGTGAACATGCATAAAAAAAAATACATACAGCCGAACATAGAACCTCCTCCTTTTTGAAGTCGGTTAAAAGGTCAGACACACCGTCTTGCTACACCCAGAGCGGGAAAAATTATTTGAACAGGAAAAAGATAACTCCACGTAAAATTATTCATATTGATGCTAGGGTTACCGATACTGTTCACGGTACACCGCATCACAATATTGATAAAATCAGTGTTGAAAGCTTGGAATTCTTCGCATTTACTGTACAACCTGTAGTTATTCTTTTAAATTCGATATTTTACGATAATTAAACACTAGACACGCTGTCTAATTAACTGAGATAATCATTAGTGACTTCATTTGTGGACATGATTGTTTAAGAAATACAATATAAAAAGTCATTTTTGTTTATTTTTTTACTTATATCTAATGTGAATTCGAATCGAATCTTAGTCAACAAAAGCACAATTTCAGATTGTTATATAAGTAACTATATGTATGTGTCAGTATTTATATAAGTATTTATTAATTTGATTTAAGTTTTCATAATCTCTTCTTCTCTTATT
Source organism: Leucania comma (assembly GCA_958295575.1). Lineage (NCBI taxonomy): Eukaryota > Metazoa > Arthropoda > Insecta > Lepidoptera > Noctuidae > Leucania > Leucania comma. The sequence goes on from OY282470.1 coordinate 11,181,001, forward strand.
TCAACATAACAAAGTCTAGATTTCTTCCAATGTCTCCTTTCGCAGGTCTGCTCGAAGAAATTTCTTTTTGAAATAAGCAGTACCTTTTACATTTTTTTATTAATGTATCTTCTGCAGCTGTATATGTGTGTACATAAATGATAAAATAGATAAATGGTTTTCTTTACTTATGCTATGAAATCTTGCTCCCTAGTCTTTCAAGATTATAGGTAAGTACACTTTTTTGGTGGGGAAAATCATCCAATGACATCTCCCGCTCTTGGGCAGAGCGGGAGATAGAGTCAGATATTTATTGACTAAAAAACCCACTCCGTTCTTTTGTTGCCTTTCATACCAAGGCACAAGCTTCCTATCAGAAGCAGACCCTTAGCCCCAGTAGGCTTCGATCCTGCTGGCCCTCTACGGTTTGCTGACAACTCCGTGAGGCGCGCGTGGAACAGTACGCGCCGTCGACGACTTGGGCTCGATCCGGACGGTTACCGGATCGCCGGACAGCGAGCTACCCGTTGCTCACCGTCTGCAGATAAGTACCCTAAAGGTTTTGGTTTACTTGTGAGCGTCAAACAATGCGCCAAAAACGGCCTTAGCTTTCGTTTTTGTTGAATTAGAAATTTAATTTTTCACTCTTCTAAGAGAAGACTCGAATATCTTATATTAATTTCAGCTCATTATCACTATGCGTTTCTGAGAAAACGTTGAAGGATAAATCGTGAGGAAACCGGCATGTCCTAGAACCAAAAATTCGAAGACATGTGACATTCACCATCCCGCATTGGGCCTGCGCGGTCGATTACGGCCCATTCCCTTTCTTAGAGAGGAGGCCTGTATCCCAACAGTGGGAATATTAAAAGGCTGATTATGCTTATTTTTGTGGTAAAAGGGAAAAAAGTTTTACGTGAATTAATCAAATATTATTGCAATTACAGCGGGTTTCTGAATTGAGTATTTTGAGTTAACAACGTCTCAAACCATACTTAGATGCCAAATTTTGACAGGTTTACAGGGTAAAGTACAGTTTGAGTAATTCTCAACTTCAAATGCTTAAATCAGAAATCGGGGGTTAAACTATCAAGCCCTGAGAGGACACCGGTGTTCGCACACCTATTGTCTTTCTATTGTGTCTCTAATTACGGTATTCAAAAGGTTAATATCTTACATAATCTGGAGTTTGCTCCAAAGCCATTAAAACCAGGTCATGGTACACTGCAGCGACATCACATCACTCATTAAGTGCATTATTAAGCATGAAGCGGTTACTTAATACCCGGTTCTGCTTAATTATGGCGGAGAGAAGCAATTACTAATTACCGTGTACTCTAACGACCATCTGTGTGAAACATTCACGAGACGGATCCTCGTTACGGTCCATTGATATATGATATCACTGACAGCTTAGTAAAGGCTGATTACGAATTTGGTCTAGTGGTTAGTGGCCCTGACTGCTTTGCCAGAGGTTGAGGGTTCGATTCCCACCCGAAATAAATGTTTGTGTGATGAGCACGATCTTTTATTCTGTGTCTGGAAATAATTTATCTATACCATGTTTTTGTATATAATGTATTTTATTATTAGTGATTAAAGTATTAATAATTATATATACATGTAATCTAACAAATATTACAACTTAACATGGATATATACGAGTACAAACCAAAAATAATAATAATATGTACAAACGGAAAAAAAAATCATCCGCATCGATGTCTATGGTACAAGTGCCATGGCAATGCTGATTCGTTGACCGAAGAAAATTCCAGCCCTCCGGTCACGCGAAAAGTCAACCAACCATTTGCTGATATCTCGAAAGACTCGATGAGTGCTCGGCTCTAGCGTTTCAACCCCAAACGGCTCAAACACATGACTTCCGATGAGGTTATTTTATTATTATGTATGCACTTTTTCATAAAGAACTTAATTTAATTTAAATAATAGTTTTTTTTTTACTTTTAATAGTTATAATGTTTTTCTATTTACATATTAAAAAAATCTTTTAACGAACTACCTACCACTGAGAACGTGTAGGTTAAAATCGGCAGATTAAAAACCTTCGTAGGAAATGTTTTGTTGCATAAAGTTAAATTAATAGTCTCCTTCAATGAAGAGTAGTGGTGGCCTTTGGTAACGGTCCCGACTTACGAGTTGTAGGTCGTGGGTTCAAATCCAGCCATGCGCATTAGTTTGTGCAATTTATTTTACATCTGCTCTCAAAACAGTGATAAGAAAAACATCGTGGGCAAACCGACATGTATAACTAAAAATTTTAAGACTTTTATTATTTTTATTTTTATAATCTAGTACTTGACTGCAATCCTACCTGATGGTAAGCAGTGATACAATCGTTGATGGTGAAGCGCACTAGTTTATTAAGAGCCTATTCACTCTAGCCTTGAAGACGCCTAAATTATAATCGGACGGGAAGACCGCAGCAGGCAAATTGTTCCAGTCCCTCGATAAACGCGGTATAAACGATGAGGCAAAACGCTTAGTCCAGACCGTGGAAGTTTCAACAACGTAAGGGTTGATATTCGCCGTACGCCGACATGACATTCACCAACGCCCACTAGGCCCGCACCTAGAGAGGAGGCATAAGTCCCGGCAGTGGGAACGTTGATTATATATGCTGATAAACAAAACATTCAGATAATAAAAAGTATAAAGTAAAGAATAAGAGAAAGATAATTATGATTGAATTAACAAGACTCTAATAACACACAGCGAGAGTATTCCGAAGCGAAAGTCGCATTCCTAAAAACTGGGGAATGCAGTAAAACGAACAATGAATTAACTAATGAAATTAGACAATGCGTATTCCCCTCTCTTTTTGGCGTACGGACGTAAATAGAGAGGGAACTAATGGAGCGGACATAATCTGTCCGATAGCGTTGCTTAATTTTCACGTCCTTTTGCTTTTGAAATCCTGTAGATGAAAAATGAACGGTGGCAGGACACGTTTTGGCTTTCTTCTTTGTTTGTTGCAATCGAGTTTTTGCAAAATTGGAGGTACGTAATAAAATATACGTTGCTCTTTTATAACTATGGTTTTTTGCTGTGAATGCTAAAGCCGAAAAAAATAAATATCACTTGCTTACTCGTACCCAGTGGTAAAGAGCAGAAATTTCATAAAGAATTTTAATATCTGTTCGCTGATATGAGAGACATTAAATTTAAACTACCAATAGACAGGACTTAGCGAAAACAATCGTAATCGAAGACTTGCTACCTATGAGTAGTAAGTCGCTCAGTTTAGTGTGGACGACTGAACCTAACTCCAGTTTATTTTAGTAAATATTTTTCGTATTTACTCTGTTATTAGTTAGAATTCAATAATTTTCGCGAATAGTTCTAGAAAATAGCGTAAAACATATAAATTACAAATCTAATTCGCATGTTTACTATTGAAAAGTAGATGATATAGGATGAAAGTTTTTCTAAGATATTTCTTCTGATGTCCGCTCTATAGTACTGAATTTCTTTAAATTTCTTTGGTACACCCTATAAGGAACCTGCCAAATTTTAAGTTTGTAGGTGTTATACGCCGTTAAATTTTGATCGTTTTAATCCCGTGGAGGGTCAATGTGATACATGAAACACTATCAATTTGTAAAGGTAAAATTAAATTTTAGAGTACTTCTTTTCTAAAACTTGAATTATGTTGAAACGAGTCAGTGACCTTGTAGGTAGTTGTCGGTCGTTGCGTCCTAACTACCTACAAGTCATTGAACTCGCCCAGTTGACGTTTACTTAAAGAAATCAATTTCGTACATGCGTAAATTAATTCGAGTTTTAAAAAAAGTACTTTATATTTTAATTTTATCTTTACAAACCGATAGTGTTTCATGTACCGGATCATACCTCCACGGGATTAAAACGATCAAAATTTAACGGTGAAGTTCTTGAAATTTCGTCTTTAATCAGTGATTGAATATTATAATGCTGAAGAGTTTGTTTGTTTGGTTGAATCTCGATAGGCGCGAGTACTCTTTAAAAATGCAATTCTTTTGCACGTGTGTTTGTCACCTAGTTTCTCTTTAACGGCTCGACCGGTTTGGCTGAAATTTTGTTTGGTCATTTGAGCGATTCCCTGAATGGTTTGAATATACAATGAAACCTGGTAGGTGGCGCTACACTCAGGTTTTCCATTTTCTGTTTTACCTAAAGCTAGCTTTCGCGTAGGACAAGGTCTTTAGGGATAGTTTAATATATGAATGTAAAATAGTAATTTGATTGAGATAAATCCTACAACTTAACGCACAAAAACCTTTTCTTTATATGCCTCATATCTTTGAAGTAGTTGACTTTTGAACTTCACTCCAATTTCTTTTGTGAATGTGGTGGCCATGTAGCATGTAATTAGCCTTCTTTTCTTTTCTTCTTTTCAATAATATAAAGTTTGTCTGGCATGCGGCCTACCCAAATGTTCTTTCTTTGGTTGTTCATAGAGTCGTAAATTCTTGCTTTTCATCTGTATGGATACTTGAATACTGACGAATCCTTGCATTGAAATCTTTTTCTTTTTTTTATTGTGGATAGGCTCGCATTTGATCACTATCTCACCTGATGGTAAGCGATGATGCGGCCGACGATGGAGTACGATTGCCTAGAAGTAACCTCTTGACTTAAAGACCCCTAGGTTATAGCTATCAGGAAACACAGAATCCGGCAGGGAATTCCACTCTATAGCTGTACGCATAATGAATGTGTTCCTAAAAGGCTTTGTATGTATGGGTGGGATCTCTACCATGTACCGGTGGCGCAACGCCGTACGTCTTGTGATCCGATGATGGAACGGAATAGGCGGAGGAATTAAATCTGTGTGATTCTTTCCTCAAAAGACCATCTCAGATACTAATCTGCAGGGTTCTCACATGTTTTGACCATTACATGTTTATTTTAAATTAGACCTTTGAGTTTGTTTCAGTGTTTCTTCCCAGGGTAATAAACTTAGAAACACTGGCCTCATCTAGTATAAATTGACGTCTCCTTCTTCTTTGAGTGTCGATGAACTCAAACAAATTTTTTCTGACCAATATTTCGCAACCTGTACCGCTGCGTCATTGGCGTCGTACAAATCCTTCAAAGTGCAGCCTGTTGTGCAGGATGGACAATACAGCAGGTGACGCATGTCTTGTGTAGCGGCTCCACACTGGCACTGAGTCAGAGATTGCTCGAGGAAGCCCCATTTGGCCAGATTATTTTTACAGCGACCTACCTGAGTCCGCAGTCGGTTAAGAGATTTCCAGATTGGCTACTGCAGTTCGCATTCAGGGGGGAAATGTTGATAAATATAATGCTTTGATTTTGATGTTTTTTTCTTTTGTTTGATTTAATTTAATGTTTTTTGTTTGTGGTGTTGATAAATTGACGTGTAAAAGTATTACCTATTTCAAATGTAAATATTATATTTTATCAATTGAATTCAAAAGCTCGTAAAACTCATTTATTTCTACATAAATGGTATTTTCCTAAAAATAAAAACTACAAATTGATTGCGTAAAAATACCTACGACATTTACGATTTTCATATTTTTACCACGAACAGTCTACAGTCGCCAGCTAAATTATTCATTCAATTATATTATAACACCCTTACAGACGCGTCTAAGGCGGAATGATATCAATTTGCAGAAAACAGCTCATTTCCCTGACGCCCTAGCTCCGACACTCGCTTTTTCAACCAATTACTGCCAGCTAATTTCTTCAGGTCGTTAATCCACTCGACTCGAAGAATCTTGGTAATCAATATTTTAAACCTCGGTGTGCCGGTCGAAGTCGTACGTTTATTTGTACTTTTTATTTAGCTCGCCTCTGTCACAGCGGCTAATGAATCTTTCAACTAGTGGTAGAATGTTAGAGCTATTGGCTTAAGAAATAGTGCAAGTTGACTGCAAATTTATTGTGCTGCATTGGTTGATGGAGCAATAACGTGAAACATAATGAACATACGCGTATTTGATTTTTGGTGGATCGTGAAAACACAGCCTAAAGCGCGTTGGGTTGACAATATAGTCAAAAATGTAAATCGCGTCAGATGTCTACTGAATCAGGAATTATGCCAGAAGAAAAGTGATAACCACGAGTGAAGATAAATTAAGATGATTCAATCACTCATGCAAAATTGCATAGAAGCAACAGAATAAAAATATGAAGTTGAGGTTTTTTTGGGTCGAGCCTTTTTTTGGTGGGAAAATCATACAATGACTTCTCCGGTACCTTATTTTTTTAGTGTCAGACTTTAAAACCTACTCTTGTTTCTTCGTTGCTGAGGCCGAACCTTCCTATCAGAAACCAGTCCATGGCCCCAGTAGGCTCTGACTCTATCTAGGCTCACGACCCTGCTCGGCCGTTACGGTTTGTGGACGGTCGGACGGTGAACTACCCATTGCTCGCCGTCCGCAAGCTGAGTCTGGCCTGTGGGATTACTCGAAATAACCACCGTGGCCCTGACAACTGAAGAAATAAGGGTGCCATTTATTTCTTATAAAAGTACGTCTTCCTTTTATCTGAAACTAGCTTTTGCCCGCGGCTTCGCTCGCGTTAAGTATTATTATTAATTAGGTATATTTTTTACGGCTTTACTTTTGTTTAGCGTATGTAAAAAATTAGGGCCTACAAAACTTCTTTGTACACAATATTCTTAACTAATCTGTCATTACCTAGGCGCTAAAAGTATCAAGCTATTGGGTGAACTTACTCGTAAGCAAGCAACATAAAACTGTCTATGAGAGCTCCAATCTTTAATTTCAGTTCAATCAGTCGAAAATCTAGGAAGATTTATACAAACTTTTATCCCCTATTTTATCCCCTTAGGGGTGGAATGTATCAAAATCCTTTCTTAGGGGATGCCTAGGTCATAGTAGCTATATGCATGCAAAGTCTCAGCCCGAACGGTTTAAAATTGATAGTTTCATAAAAACTTTCATCCCCTATTTTATCCCCTTGGGGGTAGAATTTATCAAAATCCTTTCTTAGGGGATGCCTACGTCATAGTAGCTATATGCATGCAAAGTCTCAGATCGATCGGTTTAAAATTGACAAACTTTCATCCCCTATTTTATCCCCTTGGAGGTAGAATTTATCAAAATCCTTTCTTATCGGATGCCTCCGTCATAACATCTACCTGCATGCCAAATTTCAGCCCAATCCCTCCAGTGGTTTGGGCTGTGCGTTGATAGATTACTATGTCAGTCAGTCAGTCAGTAACCTTTGAGTTTTATATATATAGACTTACTCCAAACGCAATCCAAGTAAATTGCCGTCAAAGTATTGCCATTCACATTCAAAGACATTCGAACTAACAAAAGCACGCGCCTCGCCCAACAATATCACAAGTCCCACAGCTACATCAGGGTTATTAATTCCCAAGTTAACCCTACTTCATCACGTGGGTTAATCATAACAGCATGTTCGGAGCTGTTAGCACCATCAGCATGTAGATCACGTTAATCCGCGGTTCATTCTGCAGATTAATGGCCCCACTGGGTTTGCGCCACCTATGTGAACGGCTATGGTGAATTGATGGCGTGCAATAGATATAAAGTTAGTAGTTGGCGTATGGGGAGCTCGCGTATCGGGCACTTTTAGGAGAACGTTGCAATGGTTCTTTAATGGTATTTTAATTTACGATTAAGCATTGCCATACAACGTGGCAATGCTGCCAGCCTTTTGGGAACACTTCCAGTCGTCTATTTTATTTAGGTTAGGTTAGCTTTTAGTGTATATATTAATTAGTTAGTTTTTTTTGTGTAATGTATCATATAATAAATACATCAGTAGGGTAGAGTAGGGTAGAGTAGGGTAGAGTAGGGTAGAGTAGGGTAGAGTAGGGTAGAGTAGGGTAGAGTAGGGTAGAGTAGGGTAGAGTAGGGTAGAGTAGGGTAGAGTAGGGTAGAGTAGGGTAGAGTAGGGTAGAGTAGGGTAGAGTAGGGTAGAGTAGGGTAGAGTAGGGTAGAGTAGGGTAGAGTAGGGTAGAGTAGGGTAGAGTAGGGTAGAGTAGGGTAGAGTAGGGTAGAGTAGGGTAGAGTAGGGTAGAGTAGGGTAGAGTAGGGTAGAGTAGGGTAGAGTAGGGTAGAGTAGGGTAGAGTAGGGTAGAGTAGGGTAGAGTAGGGTAGAGTAGGGTAGAGTAGGGTAGAGTAGGGTAGACTAGGGTAGAGTAGGTTAGAGTAGGGTAGAGTAGGGTAGAGTAGGGTAGAGTAGGGTAGAGTAGGGTAGAGTAGGGTAGAGTAGTGTAGAGTAGGGTAGAGTAGGGTAGAGTAGGGTAGGGTAGACTAGGGTAGAGTAGGGTAGAGTAGGATAGAGTAGAGTAGAGTAGGGTAGAGTAGGCTAGAGCGGGAGCGAAGCCGCGGGCAAAAACTAGTAATAAATACATATCATATCCTGTAAAAGGTATATTTGAAATAACTATTTCCAGTTACGTATTTCTGAAGATTGAAGGAAATTTACATCGAAAAATTACCTATGTTGAAGGGATTTGGTTTTTTTAGGGTTCCGTAACCCATCGGCATCCTATTACTAAGCCTCCGCTGTCCATCCATCCATCCGTTCGTCTGTCTATTCGTCTGTCTGCGGGCTCATAAATCGTAAGAAGTATAGAGTAGACATTTTCATAGAATGTGTATTGCCTTGTAACGGGAAATAATAAAATGAAAATAAAGTTACAAATTAAAGAGGGATTCCATACAAAAAACGTTATTTTGTCAGCGTTTTTTGCTCGATTTTTAAATTATCATATGGGAAAATTCGTGTGGGAATCCGACACGTACTGTGCCAGTTTTATTCTTACGTGAAAAGAGACTTTTATACTATGCGTTGAACTTTTATAAACGTACATGCATTGTAGTCTCAGCGAAAGAATCCGCATTAATTCTCCAGAAGAGACTAGCGTCACACTTAAGTGATGACCAAGATTGCTTACATGCCGTAGATTTTGTCGTCAGCCGTCAGTTCAGCTAGATGGAAAATGTGCAAAAGGTGAAGAATTTTGCACGATTCCTTTTAGTTTTCATTTATTTAATGTCAAAAAAATTATATATGTCATATGTCAAAGATCGGGTTCTGTACTTCAATCGGCAAAACTAGAATCCTTATAGGGTCACTTTGTTGTCTGTCTGTCCATCTGATAAGACTTTTTTTTCTCAGAAATGCTTGAAAGTATAACGTTAATATTAATATGAAATATTCAGGTCTGCTTTGGGGGAGCAGGGAAAAATCAACTTTCTAAGTCAACGCAAGTTAAGGCTGATTATTTTTGTTTAGGCGCATATTTTGACGCCTGCTAGGAAATTAAAACCTATAGGGTATTTCCCGTTGACCCAAAGTCCTCAAATTTGGCATGAAGTAAGGGTCTATTGCACAAATATAGAAAATAGTCTTAAAAGAGTTTTTTTTTCCCCTAACTATAACACAACGCCGTCTAGTCCCAAGCTAAGCAGAGCTTGTGTTATGAGTACTAGACAACTAATAAACATACTTACATATAAATATACATAAATATTTCTATAATTTTTAATACACATAGTATTATAGATAAATTACACCCAGACCCAGAACAAATGATCGTGCTCATCACACAAACATTTGTCCAGAGTGGGTATCGAACCCACAACCTCCGGCATAGCAGTCAGAGCCACCAACCTCTAGACTAACAGGCCAGTAGTAGTTTTGCAGTTACAATCCAAAAAAGAAACTTTTTTGCGATTCAAAAAAATCCTTTGGGAGTCGAACTACGAGTATTTACAATGGTAAATTTGTAAGGAACCCTTGGTGCGCGAGTCCGAATCGCACTTGACCGATTTTTTTTAACCTATCGTCTTTTGTTAATTCTTTACATTATACCACAGATAATAACCGTTTCAAATAATAATAATATTAATATACATACTTTGCATATTTGTAGTAGGTAGGTACACTTTCTAAAACGCTAGAAAAGCTAAGGTTTGCATAAAACATTACATAATATCCGTGCATAGGAAGTTAGTTGCAAAATATGGTGATTTTCTTAGCATGAATATTTTTTGTGTCAGCTGAAACATTTTTCCTGCTTTATACTATAAGTGTTCTGTATTCTAACCCATGATTGGTTCAGCTGACGGCGCAAAGATCATAGAGCGTCATATATGCCAGAAATCAGCCAATAGCGGGCTGCTTAGATGACAGGACAAGCGCCCTCTCCCGGTTTTTCGTGTTGTTGAAATCGGGCCGCCGTGCGGTAACTTTCTTTTTGAGCGCGCTCCTCAATAAATCGATAAATCAAGGGACAAAGTGAGCATAACCGTGTTGTGTGATCAGTAACCAGCTTCAACAGTGCTGCTTCATCCAGAGTACTTCGAGGAAGGCTGAAAAGGCGATAAAGGTAAGACGTTTCTTTGGCTTTGTCGTTTGTCACTTTGTTCCAAGATTGGGTAAGCTCAAACCGAGTTTCATACAGAACAACCACCAACACCAGCTATTTAATACAGTCCAACTTCTCTATTCCACATTCTGGTCCATTCGAGACGGATTCTCATTTTCATCTCTCCAATAAGATTCAAATAGGAAAAACATTTGGCTAGCGCTAGACCTACGCGTCCAAAATGGCGGAGGTCTTAGAAATGAAACGAAAAACGTTAACATGCAGGAAAGAATATTTATTTGCAAAATTACAAAAGCTTTATGATTATTCCAAAAAGTTGGGAACAGAACCAGATATATTGCCAATGTTTACGGTATTAATGTCTGAAATGGAAAGTGTCCGTCTGAGATTTGAATCCACCATATTTGATTTGTTCGAAATAGAAGTACAATTAAAACCTACTAAAGTGAAAATGTCAACAAGTGAGCTTGAATCATTTGACGAAATGTATAATGCGTGCCAGTTAATCGCTGGTAAATATTCTAAATTGGAAAATGATTTCTTCCCTGCGATAGACAAACAGGATTTAGTAAAACCCGCGTTACCAAAGATATCATTATTTCAATTTGACGGTGAAACAGAAAATTGGATGACCTTTTATGACACGTTTTTATCATTAGTTCACAATCGAAATTTCACAGATATCGATAAGTTTCATTATTTACTCTCATGCGTAAAGGGCCCTGCCTTAAATATAGTTAAAAAACTGCCGATAACTGCCGCAAATTACGCATTAGCTTGGCAAAGCTTAATTGATAAATACCATGATCACAGAACACTAGCATGTAGGTATTTCGATAAAATGTTGAACTTTACACCGTTAACAAAAGATACCTCGTCGGACTTAACTTCATTTATAGAAACCTTTGATCATTCTCTTAAAGCGATTCAAGCATTAAATATTAAACACTTGGACGACTTTCTATTGTGTCATTTAGCATTACAAAGACTCGACCCTCATACGCGAAAATTATTCGAAGAAAGTCGGGATCAAAAGTTAATACCTACTTTCGAAGAACTTATGCAGTTTGTAAACAAACAAATTAAAGTTCTAGAACATTCGTTTATAAATGTGGCTACTAATAACCCGTCGAAGTCTAGTAATAACCATTCGCAAAATAAAAATCAGAGATCTTCGTCAAAGTCGATTCTTAATACGGCACGAACTCCGCAAAATATTAATAACCGTAATGCAAACTTAAGCTGTGTGATTTGTAAACAAAATCACATGATTTATCGATGTGATCAATTTCGTAAATTGTCCGTCGATGAAAGAATGAACCGTGTTCATTCACTAAAACTGTGTAATAATTGTCTTAAATCTGACCATCAATCGAATGCTTGTAAAAGCACAATGAGTTGTGGGGTCTGTGCAGAACCACATCATTATTTGTTGCATAAAGATAATACGTTATCAGATAGCGCGCGAACATCGTCCGTGACGGTGCAGTCTCCTTCGCTCGCACTAAACGCTGGTCGCTTCGTAAGTGACGTCACATGCACAAATACACAACAATCATTCATGAGTAATAACCTGTGTGAATATGAGGTAGTTCTAGGTACTACTCTCACTCATGTAATTGATTGTGTGGGTCAGTTTCACGATTGTCGAGCCGTTATAGATTCCGGGGCACAAAGTTCTTTTATAACAACTGAGTGTGCTCAGAAACTAGGATTAAAACGTAAAAAATGCCCTTTTACTATTCATGGGATCGGCGGAGGGGTAGTAAAAACTCAAGGAATGGTCACGTGTACATTGAAACCAAGACAGGCGTGTGGTCCGACGTTTCGAGTTAATTTAGTAGTTATTTCAAAGGTGTCCGCGGATATGCCTAATGTTTTATTTACTGAAAATGTCATTAGCGAATATAAAACTTATAAGTTGGCGGATCCATTGTTTTTCAAGCGTTCACGAATAGATATTTTGTTGGGGAATGACATAGTCCCAGATATAATTATTGATAAACCATTCGTAATTAGGGATGGTATTCCTAGTGTGATTAAAACAGTTTTTGGTGATGTAGTTAGCGGAAAATTATATCCGTTTAATAAATATAAATCGCAAAATCTTAATTTATCAGTTTCGTATGACGACGAACAGTCAATTGACAAAACATTACGTGATTTTTGGGAAGTTGAAGAGGTGCCGTGTACCCCGTCAACAAGTCCAATGGATCAACTAGCCGAGGAGATATTTTCTCATGAATATACGCGGGAGTCGAACGGCCAATACGTAGTTCCAATGCCGTTCGCACCTAACCCCGCGCCATTGGGACAATCGCGTGCCGCGGCCGAGCGACGACTGATCTACTCGGAGCGTAAACTCGCACGTGTACCTGAGTTGAATAACAAATATAAGGAATTTATGCGTGAATATGAAAAGCTCGGTCATATGGAACTTTATCAGGGTGATCAGCCTAGTAAATACATTATTCCACATCACAGTATTTTGAGACCTAGTAGTACCTCAACTCCGTTGCGAGTAGTATTTGATGCGTCTGTGAAAACCACCACAAGCGTCTCGTTGAATGATATTCTATTGGTCGGCCCTAAGCTGTATCCGGACATTGCGTCAATAATCTTGAAGTTTCGGCTATTCGAATATTGTTTAGTGAGTGATGTTTGTAAAATGTATCGCGCTATTGCCTTAAGAAAAGAAGATCGCTGTTATCAACACATTTTATATCGGGAATCCCCTAACGATCCAATTAAATTATATGAATTAAAAACTGTAACCTACGGACTCAGCTGTTCTCCATTCTTAGCTATTCGCACGCTGCTCCAGTTAGCGAAAGACGAGGGTGAACGTTTTCCCCTCGCTGCTCAGGTCCTCCGTGAGGGAGTATACATGGATGATATCTTATATTCATGCCAAACCTTTGAGCAAGCTAGCCTAGTCCAAGATCAACTAATAGGTATTTTTGAAAGTGCCAACTTTACGCTAAAAAAGTGGATGAGTAACAATGAGGAGTTGCTGCAACGCGTTCCGTCTGAAAATAGGGAAAATTCCGTAACGTTCGTTAAAGACGAAAACGACAGTTCTATTAAGGTCTTAGGACTTAAATGGACTCCAAAATCCGATCATTTTTTATTTTCAGTTAATTTATCGGACAACGAAACAACCAAGCAATCGGTACTAAAACTGCTAGCGTCGATTTACGATCCCGTGGGTTTTATCGCGCCATGCATTTTAGTAGCTAAGCAGATTATGCAAGATCTGTGGAAGCTAGGTATTGGTTGGGACGATAAGTTGCCAGATAACATTAAAAAATCGTGGCAGCACTTTATTTTTGAACTTCCGCGGTTAAGCGAGTTACGTATCGAACGCCATATGCTGTTACCGGGCGAAACGACTTGTGATTTAATCGGATTTTGTGACGCTTCTTTACGAGGTTACGCAGCCTGCGTGTACGTCATCAGTCGTGACCAAAAGGGTAACGCAAAGGTTCGTCTAGTAACAGCGAAATCGAAAGTAGCACCAATAAAACCCGTAACAATCCCTCGGTTAGAATTAATGGGAGCGGTTTTATTAAGTAAATTAATAAAATTCGTTTGCGATACATTTGTTACTCGAATTAAAATTAACCAAATAACTGCAGTATCAGACTCGACAGTCGTACTGTCCTGGCTTCAAACGGAACCTTATAAATTAAAAACCTTTGTCAGTCATAGAGTTACTCAAATTATTGAAATCTTACCCCCTCATTTTTGGCGGCACGTTGGCAGCGAAAATAACCTAGCAGATATTTGTTCGCGTGGAGCGTCTCCGGCGCAACTGATAGACTGCACCCCACGTTGGCTACAGGGTGCCGATTGGATGTATCAAAATTACGTCGATTGGCCTCTGACGGTGTTTGTGAATGAAAGCAATCATAAACTACCGGAATTAAAAACTTCCACTAATTTGTTGCTGAATCACAATATTAGTGATCATATTATTGAAACTAAAATGGAATTTTGTGATAGAATCTTCGCACAATTTTCGTCATTTTCCAAATTGCAAAGATCTTTTGCTTGGATTTTAAGATTGACTCGCAAACAGGGTGATATACCCACCCATGCTAAATCACACGTGTTATCAACCCGTGAACTGAACGAGGCACGCGATAAATTAATAAAGCTAGTTCAGAATACTTACTTTGAAACGGAAATTAAAATGATAACAGATAAAAAATACGTACCATCGTTACGAAAATTATCTCCGTTCATTGATAGCGATGGGTTTCTCAGGGTAGGGGGTCGCATCGGTTATTCCGAACTTCCTTATAATGCTAGACACCCGCGACTTCTCCCTAAAAATAGTTTATTTACAAAACTATTGATTAAATATTTACATGAAAAATATTTACATGTTGGACCGCGAACCTTGCAAAATGTTGTTAATGAAAACTTTTGGATATTATCGGCTCGTAGCGTTATTAGATCCGTGTTATCTAAATGTAAAACGTGCTTTAAATATAAACCATCGTTACTTCAGCCTGAAATGGCCCCGTTGCCAACAACTCGGTTGATACCTAATAAGGTATTTTCTAACGTCGGAGTTGACCTCGGAGGTCCATTCTTAATTAAAGAAAGCTTACGTCGTAATGCTAAAGTGACAAAAGCGTACTTGGCACTATTTGTCTGCTTTTCAACTAAAGCAGTACATCTCGAAGTGTTGTCTTCTCTCTCCGCTGATTGTTTTCTCGCATGCCTGGATAGATTTGTGGCTCGCAGAGGTCTGTGCGCTGTCCTCTATTCTGATTGTGGAACTAATTTTGTTGGCGCAAACAGACATCTGTCGGAGATACAAAAGTTCTGGCGCGAGAATCAAGATGACATTTCGGGTGGTTGCGCTAAAAGGCAGGTTGATTGGAAATTTAATGTCCCCAGTGCTCCTCACATGGGTGGTCTCTGGGAAGCGGGCATTAAGTCAGCCAAATATCATCTAGTGCGGTGTGTAGGGGAAAAGTCCTTAACGTTTGAGGAACTTGCTACGATATTCTGTAAGGCAGAAGCCATAATGAATTCGCGCCCTTTGTGTCCGCTTCCTTCAAGTGACAACCCCAACGAATTTAACGTATTAACCGCCGGACACTTTCTAATTGGACGAAGTTTAGTCTCCATTCCTGAGTACGACGTGCGAGATATTGATATCAATAGGCTGTCACGGTGGCAGTATATCCAGAGGTGCTCCCAACTGTTCTGGAAACGTTGGAGTTATGAATATCTAAACACTTTACAACAGAAAGCCAAGTGGTTTATCTCTTCTTCTAATCCTAAAGTTGGAGATTTAGTAATAATTAAAACTGACAATGTTCCCTCTTGCACTTGGCCTCTCGGCAAGATTGAGAAGTTACATCCCGGTCCCGACTCAATAGTTAGGTGCGTGACACTGCGCACAGAAAAGGGTGTCTTACAGAGACCTATAAATAAACTTGCCCTATTACCTTACGCCAATTAATTTCAAATAAAACGTTTTTTATTTAATTTAGAGTATAATTTAAGATTAGTTATCAATGTCCTAGATAGTATAGTAATCTTAGTTTTAGGAAACCATCACTATGGTTTCGGTAGGGGGTATGTTCTGTATTCTAACCCATGATTGGTTCAGCTGACGGCGCAAAGATCATAGAGCGTCATATATGCCAGAAATCAGCCAATAGCGGGCTGCTTAGATGACAGGACAAGCGCCCTCTCCCGGTTTTTCGTGTTGTTGAAATCGGGCCGCCGTGCGGTAACTTTCTTTTTGAGCGCGCTCCTCAATAAATCGATAAATCAAGGGACAAAGTGAGCATAACCGTGTTGTGTGATCAGTAACCAGCTTCAACAGTGCTGCTTCATCCAGAGTACTTCGAGGAAGGCTGAAAAGGCGATAAAGGTAAGACGTTTCTTTGGCTTTGTCGTTTGTCACTTTGTTCCAAGATTGGGTAAGCTCAAACCGAGTTTCATACAGAACAACCACCAACACCAGCTATTTAATACAGTCCAACTTCTCTATTCCACAATAAGACTCCATGAATAGCCGTCTGTTATTATTATCAAGAAGGTCAAAAGACATAATAAGTCTTCTGTATTCATCCAATAAAGTAGATGCTCGTTTAACGTTCCTACTCTTGGGAAAAAGAACAATAGGACAGTGGGGGGAAACAATTATATTAATCATACCTTTGTTTCGTTTTCTGTTTATGAATTCGGCGATAACGCCACTTTCGCTTCGACGTTAATGAGATACAATAACAATTATCTTATACTGCGTTTGATGTGATAGCAAAACAATGTCTGTACCTATCTTTATTGTATTTACTTAAGTAATAATACTTTAATCATAATCAAAAGATTTTAAAAGCATCTAAAATTTTAGATTCACAATTGTAGTATTGTGAATCTAAAATACTCACATTCACATTTATAAAAGGTTAAGTATAATCTACATCACATCTTGTGTGCGCACAGCTTGAAAAAAAAAACGGCCAAGTGCGACTCGGACTCGCACACGAATAGTTCCTTACTGTCTTAGCAAAAAACGGCCAAAATCACGTTTGTTTTATGGGAACCCCATTTAAATATTTATTTTATTCTGTTTTTAATAATAAAAATTATAGCGGCAACATAAATATTATTGTCCGTGAAATTTTTTACTGTATAGCTGTCATAGTTCGTGAGATACGGCTTGGTGACAGATAAATATACTGAGGAGTCTTAGTAATAGGGTATCATTTTTCCTCTATAGATTCGGAACTCTAAATAAAAATAAATTCTACACAATGGCCATGACTTTAATACTACCCTGATACACGTATATTACATAAATTCATATAAAAATATGAACGTATACAAACGCGATCAATCTTTAACTGAGTTATTGTGTTAAAAGCCGAATACATTTCTCATAGAAAATAACACATATTTCACAATGAAATTCTTGTCGATCGAGCAGCCGCTTTGTCTTGCTTCTTTTCCTTCATTTTTCCCGCTTGATTTGTGTTCTATGAGTGTTCCACTGCACTCGCTCCGCTCGCCTCGAGGAATATTGGATATCTGTCATAAGTCATAAGATTTCGCATACCGACTTTATAATGTACCCTACATCCTGCAACTGTATATAAAACCCGGAAAATTTATCTTGGAGAATTTCCTAACATTCTTTCAACATCAAAATTGGCTTGGCAGATTAGCACAGCTTCGGCAGTGTTCATTGTTCCCCCACAAGGATGTTTCGATAGCAATGTAACACACCGTGTAATTTTGCCGTTAATATTGTTTATTTGTGGATTCTCTTGGTGCGGATACAGACACGTTCCGGACGAAATAGGGGCGCAAAAACACGCAGAATTCTCTCCTCGTAATATTTTTCGTCCCTTTTCTTGGATTACCTCTCGATGTAAAGAAAGAGCTTGAGAAATGTAATAATATCTTTAATTTCGTCCCAAAGATGGCTGTGTAAACATTCTTGGGGGGTTTAGGGTTATTATCGCTCATCGGGCTATGAATAATAAAACAGATCTCGATATTGGAGTAGATACGACAAGTGATCGAAGTATTCATAATTATATTTGACGCTATGGTAACAACGGCCTCTGGTGGGCTTAAAATTGAGTTAATAAAACGTATTTATGGCACATTCAATTATAAAAAGTACCATAAAATAATGTTTTTCGGTGTAATGCAATATCAGCTGTTTTTGTAGAATTTATAACATTGTACCGAAATGTGAGCCGTCATTGCTCAATATTGGGGCTCATAAAGTAACGTCGAGTAGCATAATAAAGGAAATGACAAACACTGCGCTACGTGCAATATTGTCAAGCTGCGGGAACATGAACATATTACGAGAAAAAACAACTACCGTGTTTATTTATTTTTATACAATAAAACGAAGGAAAAGCTGATCCAAGACAGAAGACAGGGATCAATGTCACGAAGACGTCAGGCCTACCTCAATTCATTTAATGCCATGGTGTTTGATTTATCTATGAACAAAACATGAAAGGCTAGAATAGAATAAATTAATGTTATTTTATATCAGTGGTTTCCAACCTTTTTTTACACCGGGAACCACTTTGGTTTCTTTGTTGTTAGCTGGGACCATAATGCCAGTAAAAAACTATAACTATCCTAATAAATCAATTCAAAACTTGTTGCACACTGATTCTTAAAAATCTGAAAATGAGCGTTTTCATAGAAAATACAAAATTTGTGATACAAAATCAAAATCTGTTACTTTTCAGTTGGAAAGTTTTTATTCATCTCTCGAACCATATGCACCACAGGTTGAGAACCATTGTTTTATACCAAAAAGGGCTGCGTATTTTTCAAAAGTCTTACCGTGGCCCTCACTAAGAGTAAATGAAAGATCACTGTGAGTTTTATTCAGTAAAAGTCCGACGTTCCCTTTTACCCCAGCTCGAGAGAAAGAGAGAAGTCGTTCGATGATTTCCCACGTATAAAAAAAAGGTAGACCAACTCCTGGAGTCTTCTTCTTCTTCTTTTCGAATCGATGGTAAACTCGTAAAATTATTTGGGCCCTAGTAAGTTGCCACGTTAATTGCGGGTTCCTGGAGTAGAATACTTTTATCACTCGGGATAATTTTCATCTTAAAGTGGGCAGGCGACGCCACTGACAGAAGCTACTCTACAAAAACATTATAATGTCTATCTATTATGCCACACCAATTAAAAGTAATTTTGATTGAGAATTCATTTAATTGGTATTGTTATTTATTAATGGTTTACTCATTTCCAATTAATTCGGTAGTTCCGTATAAAACGGCATTTGATATAGTAAACAAACAGTAATAAATGTCGTTTCGGTTCAGTTTTGGTATTGATAGGTTTAATGTTGTTTAATATTTTAGTTAAATGTAAACTCATTCATTGTTCTGCTTGATTATCTGTTGTCATGTCAATAGTAAACCAAATATCACTTGGATATCAGCTTTCACATATAGCAACGATAGTCTGAGTAGTTACTAGACTAAAAATAATTTTGTCTACCTTAAACAGCAGAATTTTATAATTAAGTTATAAAACTCCTTAGTTTTATGACTTAATTATAAAATTTCGCTGTAATTAAGGCAATTTAAATTAAATATGTCCTTACATATTTACTTTAAATTGCCTTAATCAAAACAAGTTATATGACCATTCAAAAGCAATCAGTTGTAACAAAAGAATATAAATGCGTTTCGTGTTGTTGATTATACTACCTACATCGAAGGACTGGAACCATTTTTCAGCGGCGGTCTTATCGTCCGATTATAATTTAACTGTTTTCAAAGGTAGAGTGAATCGGCTCTTAATAAACTTTTGCGCTTTACCATCAATGATTGCAATACTGCTTACCATCAAGTGGGATCGCAGCCCAGCGCTAGTTTATGTAATTTAAAATATATTCAGTTTTTTTTTGTGCTATTCAGTAGATTTTTGATAACCCTGATTCTGAGTGCATATTGAGCCAACATTAGTAATAATATTCCACACAACTATCACACAACGACGTCTAGTCCCAAGCTAAGCAGAGCTTGTGTTATGGGTACCAGACAACTGATAAACATACTTATATATGTATTTCTAAATTCATACATATATATTATAGATAAATTACACTCAGACACAGAACAAATGATTGTGCTTATCACACAAATATTTGTCCTGGGCGGAAATCGAAACCACAACCTATGGCCTGTTGGTCTAGTGGTTAGTGGCCCTTACTGCTATAGTCAGGATCACTAACCACTAGACCAGCAGGCCAGTCACATTAAAATTAAAGACAGTCTTGTATCAGGTTAGGTCTGTGATACGAAGGTGGATGTCATCATGTGTATATGTGCCCTCACGACGTGGAATGTGGTGTCCTGGGTTGGATTCGTCTTGGCGATGTCTTTTGACATCGTCATTGCCTTTAATCCCTGCCCTAGAGTTACAACACTCTGATATAACCAGTTGCCGACTTACCTCTGTCGTGTGGTGAAGGCCTATTTGAAGAACAGGGCTGTCATCTATCTTGATCACCGAGGACTGTGGAACACACGAAAGATGTCGTGCGAGTCTCACAGGGGTCGATTCTGGGGCTACCTCTAAGAGACATCGAGTACGACTGGGCACTGCGCACCGACTTCCTTAATGGTATCAGTGTATTCTGCTACGCTGATGACATGCTGGTCCTGGCTCAGGGGGTGTCGCACCATGCAGTGTTCAAATGAGCCATACGTGACGTTGCGAAAATCGTTAAAAAAATGGATGCGCCAATTAGGAATTGAGGCGACGAGGTATGACAGGAGGGGATACATCGGTGTCGAGTCGACGACGAAGTATCTAGAACTCATCCTCGAAAGCCTGTGGAGCTTCAGCATCTGTATTCTATAAAAGGTAAAAAAATAGGAAAAAGAATTGCGCTTTAATTTCCATAAAGATAAATGGAAAAAAAACTGCATTGGAGTGTAATCGATTAGTGATTACACTCCAATAAACTTAGATTCGAATGCTCATTCAAATAAATTAGTACTCGGTCTGGTACACTAATCCCTAATCTATACCTTTCTAAGTACGTACTAACAATATTAGTTATTTTTATATTAATCTGTCCTAGCTCAGAGGACACCGGTGTCCTCTCACATCCACGCCACTATAGGCCTTAATTCCGATGTTTAGAGTCTACTTTTGTATGAACAAGTTGGGTAGTTGTGGATCGAAGTGTTAATAAAAAAAATTATCACAATAGTCAAGTGGTCACAAACGTGGGAATTTTTAGAATTTTGCAGCAGTAACCCAATAACCTTTTGCCCTGTTGATAAAAAAAGAAAAATAATGTAAAGGTGATGATGATGATGTGAATTTAGTCCAATTACTACAACCCATCTTAAATCCACAACTACCAAACTTGTTCATACAAAAGTAGACTCTAAATATCGGAATTAAGGCCTATAATGGCGTGGATGTGAGAGGACACCGGCGTCCTCTCGAGATAGGACAGATTAATCCTTCGGTGAAGATTAGCGTGATGTTAAGTAAACACTTTATGGGCTGCGGCAATTGAGGGTGATGTTTTAGTCAGTAAAATTTATTAATCTTATTAACACAAATATAATTGTTTTAACATATATATCTCAATGTACTCGTAACAAATTTCAAAGTAGTCGCACTTATAGACGCCACACAAATTGATCACATACTTATACACCGTTAAATTTTAGTCGTTTTAATCCCGTGGAGGATCGATTTGGTACATGAAACACTTTCGATTTATAAAGATAAAATTAAAAAATAAAGTGTACGTAATAAATAACATGTACCAAATTAATTTCTTTAAGTAAACAAGTCAATGACCTTGTCGGGAGTTGTCGGGAATTGCGAACTAATTACCTACAGTTCATAAGCTTCCAACAGCTGACATTTACTTAAAGAAATCAATTTCGTACAAAGTACTTTATTTTACATTTTTATCTTTACAAATCGATAGGGTTTTATGTACCGAATCGACCCTCCGCGGGATTAAAACGATCCAAATTTAACAGTGTATATAATTAATGGTCAGTCTCTAGCGATGCCTTGCAGAACCGACACAAGTTACATATTAGAAGACAACATACTTAGTATCAACCACTGGATTTCCACCAATATATAAGAAAAGATATTTAATCGCAAAGAGACGCTATTAATTATTTCTACTGCTCAAGTCACGTGTGTACTTTAACAAAGTGAGGGCTACCGACACTTTAAATAGCAAAAGTCTTTCTCTCACTCCATACAAAAATATAACACATATTATATCCAATTCCTACAACTCAACTAGGGAGACTATAAATCTATGGTTATAAAGAGAGACGTACACCTATATCTACAGGAGTTTCACTACCCCTAAACTGTTAGAGCTCTTAATGGTCACTGTTTGGCTAAACCCACTCGCAGTTGTAATCCTAACAGCCAAGGCAAAGCTACACACGCAAGCGCCACGCGTCTTGCGACAGTAATTGTAAGGAAAACCAGTGAAAGACGTTGCTGCAAAGCGTGTTGCAGACAACAGGTGTCGAGCGATTTAACGTGCGAGTTAGTATACTGTGAACCTACGACTATGGTGAAGGTAATTCTCCTGTCACTAGTGTAAAAAAAAACTTCCTGTATCAATTTTATCTTTGATATTTATAATATAATAGTATGTTAATTGGTATTGTATATAATATATTTATTATATTAATATTATTGACGAGTTTTGACACTGATAGCCCCAGTATATCTATCTTTTCCGTTTAGTTCATCCAAAGGTTGTCTGAAAGAAATTACCCAATGCGATAAGAACGCCTTTTGTACACTTTTTTTATAATTATATTAATCTAAGTCCTGTTCAAATTATGAGGTGTACAGTAAACTATATGTAATGAACAATAAAAGTGGTGGCCACTACTTCAGTACAGTAGCGACCGGCAATAGGTTGTCGCAAATCGCATCGCCTGAAGTCATGAATGGGGCGTTTTACATTTACGGTGCTGTAAAGTCTTAGAATAAAAATTATAAACATACAGTTCCATAAAGAGTAAATTATATTTAAGATAACTTTATATCGATATACCAATATATCGATATACTTTCCAAGAAGACCCTTCTTGGAAATTATTCCAGCGAAATTTTCCTTTTACAACTAACATGAGCTGCTGTGGTAAGAATTTAGATGTATCTTATTATACACAACAGCATTATTTATTCTCAAGCAAATTTGAACGATATGATCAACTCTTAATTGACAAAATAAGCTTGTGCTATTTACTTGAAACCCGCTGCAGCACAAGTTATGCAGTTCCAGTAATCGGGCATTCATCATAGTCACAGGTAAATCTTGAATTTATGGTAGAGACACATCTATATAATTGATGAAACATTCAGTTCAGTTTTCAGGTGCAGGAGCAATGAACCTTAGGGTTGTCATTAAACCAATAGACTTAAAAATAATGCTAATATCTCAAAACCCAGATAATACCCGTCCAAATGATAAAACAAATCGCTTATCAGTGAAACTCAGTCAAATTTCCCAATCACCCCTCGCAGGGAAAATCTCTTTTTTATCAAGTTACTACGAGCATGGAAACAAAGCCTCGCACACATAAGAATATTACGCTTCCATAAAGGAGAACCGATCTCGTACCTACATTATGAAATTCCATTCAATTACTGGAACATATTACTGCCGCGTATTACCCTACTTTTGAAATCGCTACGTCGACATTCGTAACGTCGATATCGAGTCTATGAAATCGACATTAACTGGGTACTTTGAGAGCACTAGTTCATTTATAAAAGTTCGGACGTTGCTGTAAAAGAAAACGTAAAGGAAAATTTTTCGTAATACATCGCATTTTATGTTTCAAGCTGATAAGAAACAGATTGCAAAAACCCGCAATGAAGAACTACGGACTTTATACTAACGGTACTTTATGGTACATCTCTAAGCAACTGTAAAAGATACATACCACGTGTATTCCAAGAGCTAGTAAGTAATATTTCAAGTTTTGGACTGGAAATTAGAAAGCACATATTCCGTAAAAGGTACCTACGTACCTTGTACGGAATATGTGCTTATATGAAATATTCAGGATACTGTTTCGATTTCAAAGCGATATGCCCACAAGGATTTAATTAAATTTTAATCATTTATCTAATAAGTTAAAATCATATTGTTCTTGTTTCACCATTATTCTGAGCGGTGCAAAAATAATGCAATTAAATTTTCATTAAGACTGAAATGCGTTTATAAAGTAATTATAATAATTATTTTATAAACACAGTTTTACTCACGATGTTTCAAATTTAATTAATATTTTATTTGAGTCAATATAATTTAAATTTTCTATGTTATTTATTTTTGTATCAGTACCAGCTATTTTAAAATTACAAGTAAGTATTATAAAACTGCGCAAACTATAACTCAATTCACACATCACGTACGCCAACGACCTATTATTTCATTCAAACAAAAACAAGCCATTTTAATCCATTACCCTCTCCAACTTTACCCGCCAACACGACCAATTAACACCTTTATAATTAACACACCCGAAACGGAGGCCTGTTGGAGAAACGGAGGCCTAAAGTAGAGAAATGGAGGCCCGTTGTAGAATAAGCCTCTAACAGAGTATACGGAGGTAACGAGTGGGGGCCTTTGATCTTTCGTCGGCATCCGTCTCCTTTGCCTTCTTTGAGAACTGATTGAGCGTACCGCTCTGTGTGCATACGAAAACGTCTGGCGGCTACTTGCCGGAGATTTACAACGTTTCTTTACAAAAACCGTTTACATTTTGGAGGCTTTACTTCTAAAACTCAATGAACCATGATTCAAAGATTTGTAGAAATGTTTGGGTATTGATTTCTTATTTTGTTAATTGGTTCTTTTGTGCTGTTTAATTGCTTGTGTTTATGTATATTTTGCGAGAATTATATTTTTGATTTTTTAAAGTGCTAAGTGGCAGGTTTATGTTTCAGAGCTTTGAATCAGCCTCTCCGTTAAATATTTGTTTGTGAAAAAAGTAACAGTGGTTTTTTTTTTATTTTAAAGTTCCTTTATATTAAGTCATCAGTATTAGTTCATTTTTTTTTAAATACAGTGTTTAAAGGGCGACAGATACTACAAAAAAAAAACATTAAAAAAAATAATTGGTTTCATTTATTTCATTAGGAGAACAGTATTTATTATTTTACAATAAAAAAGTAACCCAATGTGATAAATTCTTAATAATAATAATATTCTTGATAATTTATTTCATCACCACTGCTCTCAAAACGATGAAGGAAAATATCGTGAGGAAATCGGCTTGTCCTAGAACCAGAAATTCGAAGATATGTGACATTCACCAACGCGCACTGGGCCCGCGTTATGGATTACGTTCCATTCCCTCTCCTAGAGGGGAGTCCTGAGTCCCAGCAGTGGGAACATTATAAGGCTGATGCTATGCTTGATTGCATCATTAGTATAGTATGTCGATAATCATTTACTTACAATTAGGATAACTAAGAAGTAATCCATCGTCGGCCACATCATCGCTTACCACCAGGTGAGGTAGCGGTCAAACACGAGCCTATCCGTAATGAAAATGAAATACCTAAGTAGTTTAATTTTTTTTTTTGTGCTTAAAATGTGATTGTAACTTAATTTTCTAATTGATCTATATATGGGTGTACATTATTCCCATTAGATACGTATGTAGGTAGAATTCAATGCAATTCACCCTCGAAAAATCTAAACCAGCTGAACGTTAACAAAGCTAAGGTAATTGCAGTTGATTCTAGAAACACTACAGCCGAGGCATAAAAAAAAAGCGTTAATTGAGGTTCTTAGTTAAGGCTTGCTTATATGCTTCCTTTTGGAAGTGGAAACTCTTCTAACAGCTTTTGCTTCATTATGAAAAGGGTGAGGTAGAGTTGTTTAGTGCAGCCATATAATGTACATAATAGTAGATTTTTTTTACGAGGGAAAAACTACTACCTTCCAATGGTACCAAAATTTTTGGGGCAAGACCAGGGAGACTTTTGGCCTCACAAATACTACCATGATGATCACAGTCAGCACATAGCACCATTAACTTTTAATAGATCACTCCGAGTATCCCTCTGTTAGGGACCTGACTATTATTGAAACTGTGGACTGTAATTTGAAAAGATTATAATTCCCGTATAGGTAACATTTTTATGTTGGCAAACCTATAGAGTGCGCGCGCGTTGTATTTAGAGATCGGTAGCCGAGTGAGGTCCCACAAGCCGCACTTATTGTCGCCGCCACCGCCGGTCGCCGCCTCCGGTGTCTCAAGGCAGCAGCCAAAGAATACCGAGTGGCCGAGGGCGCCCGAACACCGCCTATTAGTTCACCTCCCTGAAGAAACTGCAAAGGTGATTATCTCTGAACCTTGCTGTGCTCGATAGCGTATGATCACTTTACTACCGTCTTCCCTGGTTTTGGCTACGGGAACGTTTGTAAGAATAACTGTGGCCTTTACTGACCAAAACACATCTGTATTTGAAAAAACAGTAAAGGTCCGTCAGTAAAGATTTGACAAACCGTCCGCCCGCTCCACTGTTAAGTGGCAAAATTCATTTTATAATTTCCCGCTGTAAAAAAAAAAAAACTATGTAAGTGATATGTGTTAAAATCAAAAACGTAATCCAGATTTTGAGCTGCTAATAGAAAAGAACATAAATAGAAAAGTAAAAGAAAAATGCAAAAACTAAAGTAATGTAAACCCATGGAGGGAGGGTAACCCAAAAACCAAATTAAAACTTTCAACGTCATTTAGACCAATTTATGTCAACGATGCTTCGCTTCTAATATAACAATGCTGCCAAATGTGACTTTGCCAAAATAACTAAAATCTGGGCCGTGGTAGCCCTGGACGCCCGCAATGATGAACTAATTTATATAAACGCGACGAAAACAATGCCAAAAACAGTCCCAATTTCTATCTGCTGTAGTGATATATACAATACACACATATTACGGAGGGTACGTAAGCGACTCTTCACACAAACTGGCGACAAAAACTAGAATAGTTGTTCTATTTGAGTCAAGGCAGACGACACTCCATTATCCTGCTAATATTATACCATACAATATGTAACTAGAATAAGAAAAAAAAAAAAAAAATAGAAAATGCCTATGGCATTAAGTCCGCCTTTGTACAGTTTTTTTTATTACTTGAGCAAAAAGTTTAATAAAATAAATAAAATAAATAAGCATACCCGTATACACCCAAATTAGAAAATTAAGTAATAATCATAATATTCAAGAACCGCGACCGCGTACAGGAAGACGCAGCCTTGGAAGACCTCTTACAAGGTGGACCGATAACCAGGCAAGGGTTGCGAGAATCCGATGGATGCGAGACGAACAGGACCGTTAATTGTGGCGACACTTGGGGGAGGCCTATGTCCTACAGTGAACGTCTTTCGGCTGATATGATGATGAAAATAATCAAAAATTATTTTGGTATAAAAAATAAATTACAAATAAAAAAACTTTTTTAAAAACAAGCTTTCAATTAAATGGGCTAAAAAGAAGAAAATAAACTTTTCCTTTATAACTTTTACTATCAATTTATAACGACATTACACAATTTATATGATACAAAAGCTTGTCGCGAGATTTTGAAAATATTAAAATCAATAGATGAAGTTATTTAACTTATTTAATTAATGAAGTTATTTAGCTCTGTATTTACAAAGTTAAATCTCGCGACAAGCTTTTATATCATATAAACTGTGTAATGTCGTTATAAATTGATAGTAAAAGTTATAAAGGAAAAGTTTATTTTCTTCTTTTTAGCCCATTTAATTGAAAGCTTGTTTTTAAAACAGTTTTTTTATTTGTAATTTAATTTTTACTTTTTAGTTATACCTTATTTAAATCACATTTGTATTCTCAGCAAATCCTCACATTTGCTACCCATATCATAGGAAAGCATAAGAAACTTAGTCTGCTATCTTTAGAAGTCTGCCAGGTTTTTTTTTATGTTGGGTAAAATCATCCAATGACATCCTCCGCCCTTCGGCTTGGTTCGGTCTGTTACCGGACGGACAGCGAGCTACCCATTGCCTGCCGTCCGCAAGCCCGCGCCTACAGTGGCAAGAAATCGGGATCGGAATTACGGCGGCGGCTGCGGCGTAAGCGCTGTTGCCTGATGCAGTCGGCCTCCTCCTTGGCTAGCATTACTGCTTCGCAGAAGGAGGCGACCACGTGAGAAGTCTACCAGGTTGGATTTATGAAACCAAAATGATGGTGGTGGATCGTAAGACTAACAATCAACCTAACTTACATGAAATAGCCAATTGCGAAGTTGTCCAGAGTTTATCTACCTGGGATCCAAAATCACAAATCCTAGGAAATGCGGAGAAGATTCATGCACCGTAAAACGATTGACGCTCTTGAAATGTGACGCTGGAGGCGTTTACTGAGGATAAAGCAGACTGCTCAACGCACTAAAGGTTCCATTCCTAAAGAGCATTGCATCAAAACAAAAACTTTCGTCGATTGTGCAACAGCGAATTTTTAAGCTGTTTGGATATATCATACGCAATGAAAGCTCTTTGGAATGTTTAGTGGTCCAGGAAAGAGTAGATGGCCTACGTTCTCGCGGCCAATCGCCTACCAGACCTCACTAAATCATCTTCAGAGTGTTCCCTCATTGAATGTACACGAAATGCCATGAATAGAGAGGGATAGAGAAGTCTCGCAAAAGCCGCATCCAACCTACTAGCAGACCACTACAACCCCACCAAGAGTATGACTGACAAAAAGGAGAATATTGGATTTAGAGTTATCTCACTTTATTTTTCAAGTTACTCTCTGCAAGCCCTTTCAATTGGTATTTTGTAGGAGTGTATTAAAACAAACTAGCTATTTACTTATGTAAATTTGTACGGAACCGTCCGACCGCGAGTCCAAGCGCTGATGACTGGTTAGAACTTATTTTATTCGATCCGAAACTCGATGGGATTGTGTAGTTTTATTGCGGAACTCCTATGGCCACCTTCCAGCTCCATCATCAGATCCCGACTGCCATATTGATCAAAGTACTCGTGATTACAAATCTAACGAGACCAAAGACAAGAGGTCTGTGTCGTTTAATTGCGGAGTTCGTGTAGCCAACTTCCAGCTCCATCATCAGACCCTGGTTACCATATAGGATTCAAGTACTCATAAATACAAATCAAAAGAGCCCAAA
The DNA here is from genome assembly GCA_958295575.1 of Leucania comma. NCBI lineage: Eukaryota > Metazoa > Arthropoda > Insecta > Lepidoptera > Noctuidae > Leucania > Leucania comma. Next base: position 11,210,068 of record OY282470.1, read on the forward strand.
CTCGATGGGATTGTGTCGATTTCTTACGAAGTTCCTATGGTTTTTTTTTATAGTTGGTAAAATCATCCAATGACAAATCCCGCCCTTGGGTGGGGCGGGAAATAGTGTCAGACTCTTACTTTCTAAAAATCTACCCTGTTCCATTCATTGCCTTCGTCCCAGGGCCCCGGGTGACATTTTCACATAACTTTTGGCCCCAGTAGGCTTCGGCCCTGCTGGGTCCCTACAGTTTGCTGACTACTCCTTGAGGCGCGTGGGAACAGTGCACGCCGTAAACGACTTGCGCCGTTACCGGACGGACGGACAGCGAGTACCCATTGCCCGCCGTCCGCGAGCCCGCGCCTACTGTGGCCGGAAATCGGGATCGGAATCCAGGCGATGGCGGCGGCGTGTGTGCCGTTGCCTAATGTAGTCGGCCTCCTCGTTTGCTAGCATTACTGCTGCACAGAAGGAGGCGACCACCTGCCACCCGTCCTCGCTGCGGAGCATGGCCTGAACCAAGCCCCTGCGCGAGAGATCGCCGACACCGATCGCCCCCACAAGTACACGGCGATGCTCTTCCCAAGCGGGGCACACCTCGACTGTGTGCTCCACCGTGTCTTCCGGGCGCTCCGCATAGTGGCGACACCCGGCCATCGTCTCCGCACGAATCTTGTACAGGTACTTCGCGAACTTGCCGTATTCGGTTAGTAACTTAAGTTCCTATGGTAACCTTCCAGCTCCATCATCAGAACCTGGTTACCATATAAGATCCAAGCACTCGTCGATACAAATCAAACGAATCCAAATTCGATGGGGTTATGTCGTTTAACTGCGGAGTTCCAATGAGCACGATCCAACTCCATCATCATATCCTGGTTACAATATAAGATTCAAGTACTCGTCATTAAAAATCAAATGAGCCTAAAGTCGATGGGGTTATATCGTTTAATTGCGGAGTTCTTATGGCAACCTTCCAGCTCCATCATCAGACCCTGGTTACCATATAAGATCCAAGCACTCATCAATAAAAATCAGATGAGCCCAAACTCGATGGGATTGTGTCAATTTCTTACGAAGTTCCTATGGTAACCTTCCAGCTCCATCATCAAAATCTGGTTACCATATAGGATCCAAGCACTCGTCAATACAAATCAAACGAGCCCAAATTCGATGGGGTTGTGTCGTTTAACTGCGGAGTTCCTATGACCACCTTCCGACTCCATCATCAGACCCTGGTTACCATATAGGATCCAAGTACTCGTCAATACGAATCAAAAGAGCCCAAATTCGATGGGGTTGTATCGTTTAACTGCGGAGTTCCTATGAACACCTTCCGACTCCATCATCAGACCCTGGCTACCATACATGATCAAACTACTCGTCAATACTAATCAAATGAGCTCAAACTCGATGGGGTCGTATCGTTTAACTGCGGAGTTCCTATGAACAACTTCCGGCTCCATCATCAGACCCTGGCTACCATATAGGATGAAAGTACTCGTCAATACAAACTAAACGAGCCCAAATTCGATGGGTTGTATCGTTTAACTGCGGAGTTCCTATGACCACCTTCCGACTCCATCATCAGACCCTGGCTATCATACAGAATAAAGTACTCATAAATACTAATCAAGCGAGCCCAAACTCGATGGCATTGTATTGTTTTATTGCTAAGTTCCTATGGCTACCTTCCAGCTCCATCATCAGATCAGCTCCATGTTATCATAATGTTGCATTGTCACCCGATTTACACATGCATGTAAAATTTCAGCTCAATCGGTTGAAGATATCTGCTTCAAAATTGAGTTGCAAGATTTGAGCCGAACATACATAGTTACATACAGTGCAAGCTAATAGAAAGCTTGTAAAAACGATCACATTACTGCTTATAGGTTCGGGTCAAGCACTAGTTTGTACTATTAAAATATAGTTTTTTTAATAGCTGAAATCGATTTAGTAGCCGATTCTTAACATACTATTTTCAGAATATGTTATATGTTGTATTTGTAAAATTTCTGTATGTTTTGCTGTTTGTTAATCTACCTCGCTTGAACGACTAAATCATAACTATAATAGACCATCACCTGCGGGTCTAAAAAGGTCACATTTAGCAATTCATTTCCTGAATTCCGGTCATACTTACGATCTTTTAGCAATTCTGCTAATATTCGTAAAATTTTACGAATGTGCTGACATTTAGACCCGTCTGTCAAAAAAACTGTCAAATACATGAATTACATTGCAAAATCATACCTAATATGAATATTGTTTACGTATAACAATATGAATTGCCAATTCGTGACCATTTTGCGATTTTTGACATGATTCATAATTATTATCCGAATGCAGATCTGCTAAAGTGGCCTTTTTAGCCCCCCTGTATTAGGCTATAGGACTAATGCTGGCTTGCATGCCTTTTCGTCGCCTTATAAGCAATTTTACTAAAAATTTCAGCAATCTAGATTTGTATTTTGAACTTAAAAGGAAATTCAAAATAATGTTGCTCAACTTATAAAAAAAAAATCAATATGATTAATAATAAGCCAGCTGTATTGTTTGTGAACCACATTTTAATTTTGATTTGTTGTATAACTTTCCACTATCATCTTAAAAAAAAATTACAGCACTTGTCTTACCAAATGTGTTAAGTTTTTTTTTATGTGTGGAGAACGTTGTTGATATCACATGTGTAAAACTATTTCAAAGTTTTGCTATTGTTTGTTTTTCCCCAGTAAATAAAATAAAATGTTAATACTTCTTATCCTAGTAGTACAATCCAGCAACTAAACTTACGATATTTATGGTCGTAGTCTGTGATATTGTTTTTGGGGTCAAAGAATTTTGAAATGACATCTTCCGCTTTAGGGTGAAGCGGAGGACGTGTCAAACTTTTACTAACTAAAAACCTAGATTCCTTCATTGCTCTTTTATGTTCTAAAGTCACGGAAACTCTTATAAACTTTCCTGGAAAGCTGGTAGGGTAGGTAGCAGGTAGCATAAGCTAGTAATATTTGAGACAAGCCAGACGAAGCTACATAGTATACTTTAAGGTTGCTTACAATATTGCATTCCTTCTAAATTGAGTCTGCTAAATTTAAGATGGTTTTTTTCTGATAACCTTATAATAAAAAATTTAGACATTTTCCTAAAATATGGTTTACTTTATTTTCAACGGTTAAATTCTGTTATGGAAAGCCATTTGGGTAAAATGTTCATTTGAATTTACTACTACTGCCATATAAACATTTAGCATAACTTTATTGATAGTTTGTGATATTGGGTATCATTGATAGTTTGTGATATTGGGTAATCTGGAAAAAAAAATTACAATCTCTAACTCTAGTAAATTATTGTCTACACTAACATATCTATTTAAGAGTTGTATCATTTGCTTTTTTGAGATTTTAAACAGCACATTTATACGGAGTTCATGAGATAGTTCCTATTTTCTACCTATTTAGTGAAAATAAAAATTATTTTAAGGGAACATAATATACTTCCGGCACAAAAAGTATTATACAATACTTTTTACAATACTTTTTGTGCACACGGGCAAACGGGCAATTGGGTCTATCCGTGTGCCCAATTTTGTCCAAATTTTTTCTGCACACACAAGCTCTGCTTAGCTTGGGACTAGACGGCGTTGTGTGATAGTTGTGGAATAAAAAATAATAATTATTAAAAATAAAAATAATAACAAATTGAGCGTGAAGGAATAATAATCATGCATACAGATATTATAATAAGTCTTCAGCTATTAAATTACCGTTTTTTTAAAACGGGTTGCTTTCAAGTGTTACATCTTTGGATTGACTTAGAATTTATAAGTTCGAATAAGGCGGCAACACTGTAACCGCGCCTTCTTAGCCGCAACTTGCCACGCGACGACAGGCGCGGCAAGTTGCAGCTAAGAAGGCGCCTTAAAGTAAAACAAATACATACAAACTTTCATAATATTAATCTGAATTATATAATAAAAATCACATTTACTGTTTATAAGCTCGGCGGTACACCAATATTTCAATATTAATATAATCATTTTTGTTGCTTTAAGTGTTCAGTGAACATTCACTGATTCTAAAAGCAGTTTATGACAAACAAAGTACTACACAGCAACCATTGCTCTTTTTGTACAGATAAATTTATTGACGATACGTATCAATTAATGTTACTGAACTCAAACAATTTGAAACGCTACGACCCCGAAATGGGGACAAGGGTTATTCAGACAAATAAATTGGATTTTAATTTTGGTAAAATAAAATGAGTAGGGCATAAAGCTTAACGCGGCACATTTGGTACATAATTAAACTGACCGATACAGTGTACGTAAACCAATATATGTTTCAGATTCATGTAATAAGGACGTACGTACTACGTATCTTTATGGACCTATGTAATTTTTGTGTACGTACCAACAAACGTCAAAATAAGTTTGAGATAACTACCAAAAGATGGAATATTTTTTAAATTTTACTTTTTAAAGGAGTGTTGATTTTGTATTATCAAAGTAATCTCAAACTTTTTTAATATGTGTATATTTGTCACCTGGCTCCTCCTAAAGATAAAGATAAAGATAAAGATAAAGATACTTTTATTTTGCAAATATGGGTAACAATGAAAGATGACATAAAAATATATATTACAAGTTCAGCCATATTTTACCATATAGGCATGCAAAAGACTTAAAATTGAACATACATTAAATACAATTCCAAAATAAGAGTAATATACAATGAAACACAAAACAAAGAAAATATTCTAACTTAAAAAAAAATCTTTCTCATTTAGGTATTCACTTATATTATAATATGCTTTCATCACTAAAAAGCTTCGGAGTTTTTTTTTAAATAAAGATAGTGGAAGCTCTTTCCAACTCTTAGGCATTTTATTGTAAATGACTGGTGCCATGCAGTAGACACTTTTGCGCATAAGTGCTGTCTTGGCTGGCTCTTGACATAGCAGGCTATTATCGCGTCTGTTGCGGGGAAATACGTCGGCTAAGCGTTTAAAACGACTAGGGTTTGTCTTCACAAACACAGCTACTTCTAAGATATATAGACTAGGCAATGTTAATATCTTGTGATTTTTAAAGTATGGTTCACAACTGTCAGTGGGTTTTAGCTTAAACATCGCTCGTAAACATCTTTTTTGTGCCTTGAAGGCGGTTTCTCTTTCGGTAGAGTTTCCCCAAAATATGATCCCATACCTCAAGTGTGATTCTACAATTCCATAATAGGCAGTAAGAAGTGCATCTGTGTTGATTATAGTTGATAATGCATGTAGAGCATATGCAGACTTACTTATTTTCCTACATAAAACATCAATGTGTGATTTCCAATTTAATTGTTGATCTATTTGTAGGCCTAAAAATTTGGTACTTTCAACTTCTTCTATAATATTATTCCTGTAGTGTACATTTAAGCTAATACTAGAAGTCTGTTGTCTAAATTGGATAAGTTTCGTTTTACTCAAATTTATTTTCAAGTTATTTGCATCTAGCCAGTTTACAGTCTGTTTTAAACTATTATTAATGTCACTCTCATACGTGACTATACTTTTACAAGGTATTGTAATCGTGCTATCATCCGCAAAAAGTGTTATTGGCCGTTCAATAGATTTTGGTAGATCATTTATGTATAAAATGAATATAAAGGGACCTAAGACGCTGCCTTGCGGTACCCCAAACAATACTTTACGCTCTGAAGACCAATATATCTCTTCATGTTTAGTGGCTATATTAATTTTATTGACTTGAGTAATTTGTTTTCTGTTTTGTAGGTAAGAGCTAAGCAAATTAAGGACATTGCCTCTAATCCCGTAGGCTTCGAGCTTCTTTAAAAGAGTAGCGTAGTGGACATAATCGAATGCCTGGGTCATGTCACAAAATATACCACATACAGGGTTACGGTGATCAACATTTTTAATTACATTGTGTATAAAATCATATATCGCCATATTAATAGTCCTATTTAAACGAAATCCTTTCTGTTCCTCACACAAAATATCATGTTTATCTATGAATTTATATAGTTCCCTATAAATATACTTTTCAAATACTTTAGAAAATACTGGAATTAATGATATTGGTCGATAATACTCCATCCGTTCCCTATTCTCTCTTTTAAAAAGTGGCTTAATAATTGATGTTTTTAATGCATCAGGGTAAACACCAGCGCTTATACTTAGATTAATGATATGACTTAAATGACCGCTTATTTCCTTTGACACCTGCTTTAGTATTTTTGTGGCAATACCGTCATATCCTACACTGTTTGTATTGTTTAATGAAATAATGATTCTCTCTATATCTAGTGGTATGCAAGGAGCCATAAACATTGTTTTATCATTGGTATCAATTTTGTTATATTTGGGTTTGCTAGTCACATCGAGTTTCCCTTGTACTTTGTCGACAAAATAATTATTAAAAGCTTCAGCAATATCTTTTGATTTTGAAAGAATATTGTTATTATGTATAATTTTAGTAATATTAGATTTAGGTAGGTTATATTTATCACGATTAATAATTTGCCACGTAGTTTTAGACTTATTTTTAGATGAATTTATTTTATGATTATTTTGTGACTTTTGTGTTAGAAGTATAATTTTTTTGTGCAAGCGAGAGTAAGCAGTGAAATTTTGTTTATTAATTTTGTTTGGGTTTAACCGATATTTCCACAAAAGATTTCTTTTTTTGTTACTGCCTAGTTTGATTCCTTTAGATAACCATTTAGGTTTTTTTATGACATCTATTTTGATCAATTTAATTGGAAAACACAAGTCATATATTAATTTAAATAAATCGAGAAATTTATTATAGGCTTCATTTGGATCGACTGTGTCATAAATCTCTACGAAGGATAGACTTTTTATGTGATTTTTAAACTTCAAAATATTTTCTACACTATAATCTCTTTTAGACGTATACCAATAATTTATAAGACATTTGGATTGAACTGGACAATGAAGCAGCTGTGCCGTATGATCGGACAATGCTAGTTCTATTACGTCAGTTTTACACACTTTACTGAAATTATGAGCAAAATTGTCTATGCATGTCATACTGGCCATGCGAGTCGGTTGTTTTAATGCTAATTTTAAGTTGTAGCTCATTAAAAGACATTCGAAAGCATTAGAGTGGCTATTAGGTTTAAGCATGTCTATATTAAAGTCCCCAGTTAGTACAATGTTGTTATATCGTGTGCGTGATATTTCTTGTAAAAGTGTTTCTATTTTATCTAAACAGTAATTGAGATTATTTATATTTGGTACTCTGTAAATGCAAACCACAATTATTTTAAAATCGGTTAGCTCAATTGCACAACATTCAAATATACCCGATGAAGACAATTTAGAAATCTTAGGTAATTCCTTATATTTGAGACCATTTTTCACAAGAATACATGCCCCTCCTCTTTTTCTCCCTTCTCTACAGAAATAGGCAGCTAGGCTGTAATTTGGTACATATAATTGATTTTGGAACCCTTCCATAATGAAGTGTTCCGTTATGCACAGAACATCTACGTCTATCTTTTTTTCAGACAATTCATCTAAACACACAGTTAAAAGATTAGCTTTGTTTAATAAACCAGCAATATTTTGGTGTAAGATTTTAAAATATTGATTACAGAAAAAACTGGCTGTTAGTTGTACATTTTGTGGTTGAGGGAGAAATAGGGGGAGCCTCAATATAATCTCGAACAGTTACATGAAAATCCTCATCACTATTGATCTCATCAAGCATTAAATTAATGTTTTTAAATATGTTCATCATGCCATGCTTATTGACAGATCCAGTTCTTGGTAAAAACATTTCATAATCATATGACAAATAAAAGTTAGTATCAAACAAATATGCATAATGATGGCTACAAGCATCCAAGTATAAGAGACTGTTAAATGTTTCTATTCTCCCGTTAAACATCATAGAATAGTCATTCATTTTAAATGTTGGTGCACATATTATTATATTAGTATAATTTATTTTTAAAAGTGTTTCACGTAATTTAATTATGAGATCGACATAGTTGTTAGTTCGGCGAAAATCTTCCTCGCCGACGAAGATAAGGCAGTAATCCCTCATAGTGTAGTTCTTCAACTTAAGCTCAATGTTCTTAATAAGTTTCTCTAGACCATAACCCGGTGTTAAGTAGTGACAAATTTTGTAATCTAGGAATGTATTTTCTGCAATCATTAGTATTTTATTTTTGTTGTCTGTACTCAGAATGCATAACTTTCTTTGGCCTTGTATATCTTTTTGTTGTTTATTTTTATTAACATTATGTACGTGATATGTCTCATTTTGGTTTTTCTGTTCCGTAATTTGTGTAGTATCGTCCATGTAGTTCGAGTTAGAAGGCTGTGAACATTTGTTGGGAGTAATTTTGTTTTCATCTTTCTTTTTAATTTTTCGCGTCGAAGTTGGTGGGGTGGAAGAGGATTCTCCATATCCCACCTTTTTGTACAGTTCTATAATTTTTTGACACCTTTCTAGTTCCGATTTTAAGTTAGTATTTTCGGTGTTTAAATTGTCAATTTCATTATTTGCAATTAGTAATTCCTCCTGCACAGCTGATAATTTTATTTGTAGGTCACGTACTTCTAAACTCTCGCATGTGTCAGGTAGACTTTGCATCGTTGTATCGAAAAGTGACGAGTCTGATGTGTTCATAATCGACACATTATTATGGGAGTTTGTTTTCCGTATTTTCCTTAATGTAATGTTAGAAGAGCCTCCACTCGACATTTTAGAGATTAATTATCGGTTTCAATTAGTCTAAAAACTATTGTTGCCAAAGTATTTTTTTATGTTTTTTACTTCTTATATTGCTCCAATTATGTTTAGTTATTATCAGAGAACATTAGTATTAAATAAAAAAATACAAAAAGATGACAAGTTTTGAGCGAGTCTTGAACTCGAGCCTCGACGATACCGTAGGTAGAGCGCTACGATACTACGCTAAACTGGCAATTGTTTGGAGCCTTGAAATCGGGGTTCGCTCTCTGTTATTTTGCAAAGAAAACGTTAAAACGCAGAATTTGATTTTTTATAAAGTTTTTAGATACACCGTCATCACTTTTTTATTTTTCCGTGTTTTTGTGATTTTTGTGCACTGTATTGAATATCACTTTACACTTTAGTTACGTAAAATATACACTGTTATATCTACTATTGTTTTAAGTTCTGTTATGTTTAGGTACTAATACTGTCACTTTTACACTGTTTATATTTGTAAGTTTTGATACACTGGTAATTTTTTGGTGTTTTATGTACTTTTTCTTGATTTATTCACTTGGATAACACTATCACACATTATTTATGATAACTTGAGAATGATTTACTACTTAATAATCGTTTTCGCTGCCAGTAACTATTTTTAATTATTTAAATACGCGGAGCTAGTTGTTATGCGTGGCTGGTGCTGCCATCTATCTGCCATCTGCCTAAAAGGCATGGACTGATTTAAAAGTAATTTTGTGTGTATAATTGAGTGGGTTTCTGAATGATTTGAAAATAAAATTAGACCTGGTAGGCCATCTAGGCACTGCAATCGAGTTTTTACTTTTTTTTCTGACAGTTTCAGGTTTCGAGCAGGAGAATGTGTGCTAACACATTGGCCTGGCACACATTTTCCTGCTTAGAAAAAAGTATCATCAGTTCATGAAATGGATTCATGTGGGTTGGTGGTGCATATGTCGATTAGGGTTTTTTTGGGCGTTTCTTTTTGGAGTTAATCATGTATAAACACCGTTAAATTTTCATCGTTTTCATCACGTGGAGGGTCAATCCGGTACGTGAAACACTATCGAATTGTAAAGATAAAATTAAAAAATAATATACTTTTTTTTTAATAAACTCGAATTAATTTACTCACGTACGAAATTAATTTCTTTAAGTAAAAGTCCAGGCCGAGTTCAATGACCTGTAGGTAGTTAGTACCCAACGACCGACAACTACCTACAAGGATTAATTCGAGTTTTAGAAAAAAAAGTATATTTTTATTTTTACCATCAATAGTGTTTCACGTACCGGATCGATCCTCCACGAGATTAAAACGATCAAAATTCAACTGTATATATACATAGCACCTCATGAACCGCTGATACTTTTTTCTAAGCATCAACCCTAAATTCTGGTGACCAACACTATTGAACTGTCCCCAAAAGAACTTTACCAGTGGCAATGTTAAAAAAGAAATCAGGATTCACTTCGAATACTAGCTTTCCAATTGCGATTCACGGCCTAGGTAGAAAGCGTGCTAGTGCGGCTTTAATCCTGACGCTACGGTAAAACCTTTTGCGTGGAACTGTGGACTCGTGAAACGAGATTAGGCCTAGTGAGTATTTTTGTAGCGGAAATATATCTATGAATAAAGAAAGATTGATATTTTTCACTCTTATAGACAGTCGATAATATTTATGTCCAGGGTTTATTATAAACTGAAAGTTTTGTTATAAGAAAAATGGATCCCATTCTTTAATCAAACTCAATACTATTTTTTTCCTGGTGCAAGTTATCGAATTACTTTTAGAGTGGAGAGCCACCTAGAGCGAGAGAAGAGAGACTCCTTCTCTTTAGAGACTTTTACTGACTAAAACTTACGGGTTACTTTAGTCTTTACGTTCCAGAGTCTTTCAACCTATCCCAGGCCATAACAACAATACCTTTTCAATACACTTGCTCGAAAATTTACTTTTGTCGCACTACGATTAGGTTGCCATGCCAGCTATATCACCCTCATGTAGGATTCGCCCGGGTGTCGCCACTGTGCGGAACACCCGGAGGACACGGTGGAGCATACTGTAGAGGTGTGCCCCGCCTGGGCGGAGCATCGCCGTGTCCTCGTGGGGGCAATCGGAGGCAGCGATCTCTCTCGCAGGGCCTTGGTTCAGGCCATGGTCCGGAGTGAGGAGGGATGGCAGGCGGTCGCCTCCTTCTGCGAAGCAGTAATGCTAGCAAAGGAGGAGGCCGACCGCATCAGGCAGAGGCAACGGGGCGCTCGCCCCAGCCGCCGCCGGGATTCCGATCCCGATTTCCGGCCACCGTAGGCGCGGGCTTGCGGACGGCGTGCAGTGGGTAGCACGCTGTCCGATCGTCCGGTAACATACTGGACCGAGCCCAAGTCGTCGACGGCGCGTTCTGTTCCCGCGCGCCTCAAGGAGCTGTCATCAAACCGTAGAGGCCCAGCCTGCTAGCTGCAGGCAGGGTCGAAGCCTGCTGGGGTTAAGGGCCGTTTTCTGAGAGGAAGGCTCAGCCCCGGCATGATAGGCAACGATGGAACGGGGTAGGTTTTTAGTCAGTAAGAGTCTGACACTACTTCCCACTCCACCCAAGGGCGGGACTTGTCATTGGATGATTTTACCTACCATAAAAAAAAAAACCCTCATGTATTTTTTAATGTATCATGACAAGGGCTTTTTTCTTTCCCATTTCATCACGGTCAACGGTGATTTTTTTTAAAGCAAATGATGTTTATTGGTTTGACACCTTTGCAGGATGAAGAATAGAGTTTTTAGTCTATTACCTATTTGTGTTATTTCTGAAAGAATGTTGAACTTAAGATTTGAATAGAATTCTTTAGTCATCATCACCGCCGTGATAGGTAAAAAATACTTGCGATAGCCTGATGCTACTAAAATGTATGGCATCTTTTGAAAGATTTTCTTCAGTACAAAATGAACAAAAATGCGTCGTAATTTTCAAAGAAAGCATTACTCCGTAAGTGTATTGAAAAACGCACGTGCACACTCATCTACAGCTCCTGCAAATTCCGTCTCGGTCGCAATGACAAACTTTCTGCACTTGTATCAAAATGTACTATTGTGATTGCAGAATGATGCCATGATGTGTGTTTAAAATTCTGCTTCCAATTAATCAAGAAACAAAAACACAAACTAGTATCAACATTATATGAAAGAACCCTCTTCTTTTTAATTATTTTTGAGGATGAGATATCATCATCAGTCAAACTAAAAGGCAATCCATTGTCAGTATTCGAGTAGCTCAACTCAGGACTATGAAAACTCTCTTTCTAAGAATGGAATACATTAATTGTTAACTAAATAAAAAGTAGCCCTTTGCGTTCCAAGACCGAGAAACCCCCTAAAGCGCAATTTAGACGGTACGAGTTTCTCGCCTCGAACATACGAGAATCATAAGAGCATAGAAAAAATGTCATCGTCTAAACACATACCCAGGTGGTGCGAGTTTCTCGTCTCGAACGTACGATAATCGTAAGAACAAAAAAGCATCTCCGTCTAAACATTCATACCTAGACGATTCGAGTTTCTCGACTCGAACATACGATTCTCGCTAGAGTGGACGAGCGAGAGGTACTATGACTTACCTCTCGCTCGTCCACTCTGGCGAGAACAAGAATCATATAATATCCTAGAGACAAACTGGATTGATTCCGGAGCAAAATTAATATGCAGTTAAAAACAAAAAAAAAAACACATGTAGGTATTTATTAATTGTATTGATATGTTTAGAGCTTATTTGCAACGTACTATAACAACATCTTGAACTTCTTTAGGATAGAATTGTCCCAATTGAGCGCATTGCTCGCAGACCAGATGGCCGTTGGGGCCGAAAGGTTTTGGAGTGGTGACAGTGTGAAACGCGGAAGGCCTACAAGGTGGACCGATGACCTGGTAAAGGTTGCGGAAATCCGATGGATGCGAAACGCTTAGAACCGCTCATTGTGGCGACATTTGGGAAAGGCCTGTGTCCAACCGTGGATGTGTTTGGACTGAAATGATGATGATAATTGGACGAAATTGTTCTAAACTGGCGCGTCTCAAGTAAGATTACTAAAACTCTCTTTATACCTAAAAAAAAAAAAATATTTTTCATTAAAAAAATATTTTTATAAATTGAACATTTTTATTTTTCATTTTTTTAGGTTTCACAAAAAGTTAGGAGTAACTGGTACTTTGCCGTCCATAAGTAGTAGAATTTTACAGCATCAATTAATATTAAAATGCTGCAATGACATAAATGGAGGGACACACCACCTCTTTGACAGTGACGTCACGGACGTCAAGTTGGCCAGTACACCGTATTGTTGTCAGTAATGTTATAAATAAAACAAAGCATCTTATACGAATAATTTTTAATTCATAAAGTTAAGCAAACAGTATTTCACTACACCAAGTGTTATCCAGTGTGCAAGTTCAGTGTTTATAAGTTAAATCGATGTTCAAACTTAAAACTAAAGACAAGTGGCTATAATCTACCCTAAACATAAAAATATTGCAAGATTTAAGTGAACTAACTGAAAACCAAGCCGTGAAGTGTTGCCTGAGAGTGTGCGTCTTGTTCTGTTTACCCCAGTGACAGTTGTATGGTGTCAATATACCATTACAGTCCCCATCACACCATAACTCTCATTATATTATATAGCGCCATCTATTGACATTGTGCGGAACGACTGTGTTGATCGATCGGTAAACGCAAAGCGATCGACACTATAACATGCCTGCAGCAAAGTGCGGTGGTTGCGCGAAATTCTTATCCCCAACAGATGCCGCTAAATGCAGCCACTGTAACGGGTTTTATCATCGCGGGTGCGTTTGCCTTCCGACTACGGGTTTTATTAAACCCACTTGGCGCTGCCCCGAGTGTGATAAAAATCGGGTCAGAGACAACAAGGCGGACACACCTGTTCGAGCGAGGGCCGCCCAAGTAGAGGAGCGCATGAGCTCTGAAGAGCTGATGGACACCAGCACATGCACGGAGGTGGCGCTGGACTCCACAAATACTGGACCTAACTTCGCAAATGAGCTGCGTTTATTTAAGGAGGAGCTGCGTACGGAGTTCCGCCTGATGCACCAGGAGTTCCTACAGTTGCGCACGGAAATGGCTGAGCTCAAGGAATCTCTTAAAGCATCAGACCAGCGCATGGACAACTTTGAAGTGCGAATAGGCTCCCTCGAGCAAAGGTTGGAGCAAAAAGTCCTACCGGACAGGGGTCTCTTAGAGAACACCATCGATGAGCTGAGGTGCCAATTGAACGACCGCGATCAAGAGCTGCTCCTTAACGACATCGAGGTTTCGGGGATTCCTGAATGTAAGGATGAGAGTCCCCTGCACTTGATTAAGGTTCTCGGGACAAAGCTCGGTGTCATTGTGGATGAGAGAGACGTCGTGCATGTTGAACGCGTTGGTTCCACGCTCCGAAATCGAACGAACATCTCTGCCGACCCCACTGCGCAGCGGCCGCGTAGTATATCGGTTCGTTTCGCTAGGCGAGCTACACGCGACGCACTACTGCGCGCGGCTCGGGTGCGACGCGAACTGAGTACACACGACCTCGATATGAGTGGGCAGGCGCATCGGGTCTACGTTAATGAGCGACTTACGCGAACAAACCGCCAATTATTTTATCGCGCTCGTCAAGCGGGGACTCAGAGCAATTGGAGGTATGTCTGGACAAAAGATGGGAGAATTTTGGCACGCAGGGAGGATGGCCGTAAGGCTGAACGTGTCCGATGTGAGGCCGACATTGGGAGGATTTTTGGATAGGGACCGGTTTGAGCTGCTTGCATATAAGTTATAGTTTTATTATCATGTCTTACTTCTTTCTTATTTTTTTTATGTACAATGTACTTATAACCTCTTTATTAATTAGTTGCGAACTTTTATTGCGTGTGTGTATAAACAAATATCGAGTTATATACAAATTATGTCATTTAATCATGTTTTACTTAATGATTCTTTGTTCTGTGAATGTTGTACTTTTAACCACTTTATTATTTAGTTGCAATTTTGTATTCTATTTGTATGTGTATAGATATCGCTATTGTGTGATTTGTTTTTTATCAGTTTGTTTCATGGCGCTCCTTGGTGACGTGCACGTAAGCCAGTTTTATAACTCTTTACATATTTATTTACACTTAAATACTATTATACTATTTACACCCAAACATATTTATTTACACCTATATATTATTACACTATTTACAAGTATATTATACCAAAGCTCGTTATTGTTGATTCTCTTGATTTTCTACACTAATCATATAATATTATTTACAGTTGTTGGACTACGGCTAATACTAATACGACTATCTTACGCAATGACTAAATGTACACGACTAGCTTTTTATTATTGCAATGACAAATAAAGGAGACAAGTTCTTTAGAGTTGGCTTTTTTAACGCTGGATCTTTGGGTACAGGTCATGATGACTTAATCGGTGCTTTGGACAAACATTGCTTTGACATTATGGCCATAAATGAGACCTGGTTGCGTCCCGGGGAGGAAGGGCGGGCGCCTGTGGTGCCGGGATATCGGCTACGTCACACGCCGCGACCGGCGAGTGTGCGCTCAGGTCGCGGTGGCGGCGTCGCCTTTTATCTTCGGCGAGGACTTAGCGCGCGTACTTGTACTACTCCGGTAGATCCTAGGTTCGAATCGGTTGAGCAAATGTGGCTAACACTGACATTGAGCGGCAAAAAAATCGCCGTGGGTACGGCCTATCGACCGCCGTGGCTTGACTTGGTCTTGTTCCTGGACGCCATAACGGATGCTATTAGTTCATTGGGAAACTGTGACCACTACATTCTACTTGGCGACTTTAACGTTAATTTGCTGGACTCAAGCGGGATAAAAACAAAAAGAATCAACGAATTCCTAAATTGTCTCAATCTCATGCAGTTGGTAACTACTCCCACACACTTTACATCATCCAGTGAAACTCTCATCGATCTTCTGTGCACAGATATGAGACCAAGACGCATATCTGTGGAGTCACTTGGCGCTCTAAATGGCCATTCTATTGTAATAGGTGAATTCCACATTAAGCGTGACAAATTCAAACCATACTTGATAAAATTCCGGCCTCTTAAAAATGTGTGCACAGAAAGGTTGAGCGAAGACCTATTATTTTTGGGGTTGGAGCATGTTTCTTTGCTGGGAAATGTTACTGACATGGTTCATGTTTTTAACACTATTATGATCGCCTTGTTTGATGCTCACGCTCCGGTTAAGTCGTGCACTGTTAAGGAAAAGTCATATCCGTGGATTACCGATACAATAAAACTTATGATGCGTTTACGTGACGATGCACTAAGTGCTTGTAGGAAAACTAAAACTGAGACAAAAATTAAATATTACAAGGAGCTAAAGCGCTTAGTGGTTAGTTCATTGCATAATGAAAAAGTTGCGTACTTCAAACATAATATAAATAATAAAATTAAAAACCCAAAATTATTATGGAAAAACCTGAAATCCACTTTGTTGCCCTTCAAAACAATACAAGACCTACCGTCGCAATTTTCAGATCCTGACTTATTAAACAATAATTTTATGATAGTTCCTGGCAACCCTATAGCTAGCACTTCACTGATGGCGTTTTATGACGGGAACAGACATGGTGAAGCTATTTTTGCTATCACCCCAGTAGAACCGAGTGACATCTCACGTATTCTCACTAATCTTAAAAGTAATGCCGAGGGCCACGACAATATTACTTTAGATATGATTAGCATGACTCTACCGCACACTTTAAATGTCATAACTGAAATAATTAACTGCTCTATAGTGACGTCAACATTCCCCGAACAATGGAAAATTGCATCAATTAGGCCGTTACCTAAAATTTCAAATCCAACCGAGTTGAAAGACCTACGTCCTATAAGCATTTTACCATGCCTGTCTAAGGTATTGGAGAAAGCCGTCAGCCAACAACTAACAAAATTCTTGGAACAAAATAACATTCTGCCTGACTTACAATCTGGGTTCCGGAGGCAACGCAGTACGTCCACTGCTTTACTGGACGTTACTGATAATATATTAGCTGCCCAAGATCAGGGAATGTGTACAATGCTCGTCTTGCTAGATTTTTCCCGGGCATTTGACGCAATAAATATTCAATTACTATTATCCAAGTTGAACTATTACGGTTTCGACCCTGGTGCCTTGCAGTGGTTCCGCAGCTACCTCACAAATAGAAAACAGCTGGTCGATTTGCGTTTGGGTGACGGCACTACTCTGAAATCGGCACTCATTGCAGTAGAGAGAGGAGTCCCGCAGGGCTCCATCTTAGGTCCGATTATTTTCATTTTGTACTGTGCAGATATCATTAAATGTCTCCGCAAGTGTAAATATCACATATACGCCGATGACGTTCAGATTTATATATCTTTCCGACCACACGAGTACGATGATGCCATTAAAGCTCTTAACGATGACCTCCAAAGAATTGCCACTTGGTCTGAGGAGAACTGTTTGTCATTGAACCCTACAAAAACAAAATATTTGGTGTTTGGCTCAAGGCAGCAGCTTGCGAGGTTACCTGGGTCATTTGACCTGAAGCTGATGGGCGAGCAAATCGAGCGAGTGTATGAGGCGAAGAATTTGGGACTTGTTATAGATAAAGACCTGCGTTTTGAGAAACACGTAGCAGACTCAGTTAGGAATTGTTTCTATCGCCTGAAGGTTCTATACAAGATGAGACCGTACTTGTCCGAAGCGTTACGTGAGCAGCTAGTAGAAACCCTTGTCCTTTCCAGGTTGAACTACGCAGACACGGTATATGGTCCGCGCCTGTTAGCTCGTACAGATCGGCTCATCCAAAGGGTACAAAATGCTTGTGCTCGATTTTGTTACAACATTCCTCGCAGAACCCATGTAACGCCATACTTAAACAGGCACTTTACGCTGAAAATGAAATCTAGACGTAAACTGCACCTAGCTTGTCTCTTGTTCGGTGTAGTTAAATACCAAAAACCGGACTACTTATTTAACAAATTGAGTTGGATTACGAGCCGGCGGGAATGTGGAAGGAGGCAATGCTCACAGCAACTTTCAACCCAATCCTGCGGTACAGCTGCTTTTAGGGGCAGCTTTCGTTATGCTAGTTCCAAAGTGTGGAATAACATCCCACCACCGATCAGAGCGACCAGTACGATGGGTACATTTAGAAGACGCTTGCGACAGTATCTGATTGATGCACAACTAAAGCTGGATATGGTAGCACACAATACCTCAATTATATAATGTACCGTGCTTGGTATTTGCATTTTTTTGTGTTAAAGGTATGCAGAATTAATTAGGTACTGTTACATAATGGTGGAAGTTGCTCACGATAGCGCCGCTTGCTCGGGTTCCGTCTCCTACAGCCCGTTGTCTGCGACACCAGTGCGTTCTGTCGTTCGAGACCTGTAAAATACATAGCAGCACATTACTTCACTATTTTCATCTTTATAGTATTCAAATCGTTTGCTTTTCAACGTACCTATTGTTTCTGGCCGATTTACTTGCGACGAACGCGCGGTATCGGGATGGCGCCTCTTGATCCCATTTTACAGGGAACTTGGCAGTGTATGAGCCTCAGGGTGAACTATCGGACATTGCTGTAAATTCAAATGGACAATTAGAATATGTACCACAAAACTAAATGACATCTTTCCTCAATACATGATTCTATATGATTATACTACACCGATTATTAAATTTGCGCTTACCTGCCGTACTTGTTGTCCTCCTTTATCGATAAAATACTTTGTGCACAACTCTGCATAAACTTTTATATTATAGTTTTGTATAATTATATTTATTGCACCTTCATTGCAACTAGCAGTAGGATAATTGATGAGGTGAGGAAACTCGTTCATAAAATCGTTCCGTCGTGCACAGTTGCATTCAACACACTGGTGCGGGGGTAGTCAGTGATCACACTGATTGCATCCTAACTCGTTCGAGATTTACCTACCCACATTTTATATGTTTATTATACCGTTATTACTCTTTTTATTCTTTCGCTATTGTTTTATTCGTCTTTTATTTATTTATTTTCACATATTAAACAAATACACTGTCTTACACAATTTTTCGTATATTATTAAAACCCTATTTTGTAGTTTTACATTATTTTAGTACATAGTATACACACACTCCAAAGGCACTAGTTGTCTGGCATTCATGCTGAACTGGACCTATTTTGGTGCAGCCATGAGGCACACAATTATTTTTATTTTATTTTTTTGTTTTTGTTTTTGTTAATTTATTATTTTTTGTGTTACCAAATTGATGTGTTCATGCCTTATGCTGTACCAAATAAATTATTTTTCTTTCTTTCTTTCTTTCTTTCTCGTTGTCTTGCTTGGAACGTTTTTTCTTCTTTTACTTGTCAATGAAACATATGAACCTAATGCACATGAAAATATAGTACACTTTAGAGTGTGTAATATTGCTCCGTAATCAATCCAGATTGTCCCCAAAATATATAAGATCTTTGGTAGATATAGACAAGTCGAGATTCTCGAAAGCAAGAATCTTCTCATTATATTTTTGCCGTCTAAACAGACGCAGGACATTATCGCCTAGTGATTATTGCTTACGAGTCTCGTATGACATAATCGTAGGTGAGAATTTATTTCTTACCTGTGTCTAAACACTTTGATACGATAATGTCATGGCGATTATTGCTTACGATTATTGCGTACGATTTTCTCGAACAAAACGTTCGAGAAACTCGTACCGTCTAAATTACGCTTAATGCAGCCTCAAAAGCTTATCACAAAACAAAAGAAACGCGTTTCATAAAACGCACTTCTCGCTCTCCGTGTGAAACGCACCTAACACAGCGTTAACGACACTTATGAAACCCAAACAAGGGGACAGAAAATAGGACAATATAGGACTATGTAGATGAAAGTAAATAAGGTAATTAGTGAGTTAGCTTGTGTCCGGTGAGCCTTTGTTTTCCGTCCTGTACCTAATTGTCTCTGCCCCGTAATGTGATGTCTTACTTTACCAAATAAATAGTTTGATAAGGTACTAACTAGCTTTAGACACTGGATACTGCTGTCGATGACTCTAGAACCAATGACAATAGTATCCTGTGTCTACAGTATCCTGTGTCTACAGTATCCTGTGTCTATAGTATCCTGTGTCACTGACTAGATAGTCTGAAGATGACAGTTTCTAGAAAGTGCCTAATATCATTGATTGTTTGTGCTAGAATGAGTTCTAACAAGCCGTTTCTTGTATATTATCGCTTTGAAAATAGTTGTCTATAATTTGTCAATACTTCTTTTGTAGAGCCAATAAGTTTTGCACCTGAGTGTCAAAGAATAACTGTTCTTTATTCTCGCTAAAGCTCGGGAACGGCTGGACCGATTTGGCTAATATTGTACATGGAATATTCGTGATACACCAGGGAAGATTTATACGGTAAGAAAATAAAGAAAAATCACGAAAAAAAAAATCCGCGGTAAATAGGCGGTACGATGTTTGCCGAGTCAGCTAGTATAAAGATTCAAAGATTCAAAGCATTTTATTTCAAATAAACCATTTACAGGCAATTTTGAAAAGTCAAGAAGTCGGTCTGTCAGAAAAAATAAAATAATTATTATACTAAACAGACAAAAATAATGTCCCGTCTTGAAGACAAGAAGGCACTAACTTCTCAGAGCAATTAGCAGTTTCTATAGAATCTACATAGTTGTAAATACAGAGAAATATTTGTGTGAGAGGAAGCAAGCAAATGTAATTAGTCGATGCTGGAGCATCGCAGCCACAAAGCACAGATACCTTACAGAAGTTCTACTCTATACAGTGTGTTAAAACACTGTAAAAGAAGAACAAGTGAAGAAGAAGAAGAAGTGCAAATTTGAACACGCATGCGGATTTGCTCCGCATTGATCCTTTACATACAAGTATTTTTTTTTATTGCAATGCGTGCAATACGCACGCGGGACGCGTTTTTGTTGCCTTTTGAAATTTTCTACATGCATGCGTGATGAAATCCTCATGATATTAAAAACACCCTTACCAAGTGTTTTCCTCCACACGACCTTAACCGAAGGTCAGAACAAAGGAATTGGCGGCGTGGGCAAATCCAAGCGTTCACGCTTAACGAAACTATTGTAACTAGCTAGGGGAGCTGATGTAAAGCGACACATAGAAAAGTCTTAAAGTGAATGTTATCAGCTAACATTATTAAGTCAAAATCATAGTTTAGCGCTATACTTAAAAAACATCCGACTTGAACGAAAAAAGTTAAAAAAAAAAAATGGATATAGCGTCATCTATCAAGAACATGGAAACGCTCGGGCCTATAGATTTCACATTAATCAATAGCAATGAAAATTTCAAAGCAAAATTCTATTTTAGCGACATCTATGACGCCTTATAGGAATTAAAAATCAAAATCCTGCATTGCGGTATTAGAGTTCTGCGCGATTAGAATATATACAAAAGCCCGAAATCAACTGTAGCGCATTATATTACTCCATAGAGTACACAAGCTCCTTCGTGTAGCATCACAATAAAATAATGTAGCGACACATTCAACATAATTATTTGTATCACTTCCTTTATTCACGTTGTCCTTCTAGTGTATTACAAGTTTTTATTTATTTCTCGAGTCAAACTTCACTGGTCCAGACGAAAACACGGGTTTGGACTTTAGACTCTGTACCACATACTTCTAAGTGGTCGCATGTAATTTTTTTTTACTATAATAGTCAACTTTATTAAGAAAACTTAGAGTCGAGATTATGTCAAGGACATAACTAAGGGCCGGAACACATAACCGCGTTGCGGTGCCGCGCCGCTCAAATCGACAGTGCCGCCCGCCACTCTTTTTCGCGTCGCAGCAATGCAACTTTCTCTTTCTCAAGATTTTTGAGTGTAAACTTATGCCTATTTGTTATTAAGAAGACATTACTCTATTTTAAATAAACGACAAAGAGGTTACTGGTTATATCCATTTAATAAAGTTATGATATTCGCGTCGCGGTGCACACCGCAAAATTCTGCGTTACGGCGGGTGGCACTGCGGATTTTAGCGGCGCGGCGTCACAACGCGGTTATGTGTTTCGGCCCTTAGAGAGTAACTCGTTCCCCTTACAGATAGGAAATGGTCACAGTGGGTGTTGTTTTCAATTTAGACCGTCGTACATACGCATTTATGTTTCTATTTGCTTGCTCAATGTATAGAGCTGGCCTTCTGACGATACTATACATTTTATCTTCCAGCTTCTGTCTGTAGTTTGCATTCTCTAATTGTCGCCTCTGCTCTGTACCGGTCGAGATAGCAGGTAATGCCGTTTGTCAATTGGTTTTGTACAGTTTTATTGCTCCGATTATATCTATGCGGGTGCACAAGAACACAAGGACAAAATTGGATTCCAGTTGTGCAGATTTCTAATCAAGGTACCCGAAAATAGTGGGTTTTATTTCCGATTTTAATTTGGTTATTGGTACCAATAAAAGAGATTAACTCTTTTTGCAGCGCTATTTTTATCCGACTGCTTAGATCGGTTATGGTTTTAATGTATGAAATTTTTTATACCTATTGAATGCGTTTAAATATGCCTTTCTCACTAGCTACTATTTTGAGTGTTTTTCCTGATATCGAGAACGAGCCGATTTTTATTCTTGAAGTGATTAACAATTATCATTAATTTGTGATGATCGACGGCATGTTTGATGCAATAGTTGAGCGATTAGCTGTTGCGCTAAGTGTCGCAGGTTCGATTCCCACACGAACATATATTTGCCTATACATAGAGATTCCGTGTCTGGGTGTCTTGTGTATGTGAGCTTACAAGTCTGTGAACGTACCCACAATACAGGAGCTATTCAAGTTGATTTAGAAAATACTTATTTCCGATTCATTTTCACTCAATATAGCATAAATTATTTCCGATTCATTTTCACCCAATATAGCATAGCATCAGCCTTATAATTTTCCCACTGCTGGAACTCAGGCCTCCTCTCTAGGAGAGGGAATGGGCAGTAGGCCGTAATCCACCACGCAGGCCCAGTGCGGTTTGGTGGATGTCACAAGTCGTCGAGTTTTTGGTTCTAGGACATGCCGGCTCCCTCACGATGTTTTCCTTCACCGTTTTAAGAGCAGTGGTGATGAAATAAATTACACAAAGTAATGCGCCTGGCTGGGTTTTTTTTTTTATGGTAGGTAAAATCATCCAATGACAAATCCCGCCCTTGGGCGGAGCGGGAAGTAGTGTCAGACTCTTACTGACTAAAAACCTACCCCGTTCCTTCGTAGCCTATCGTGCCGGGGCCGAGCATTCCTTTCGGAAATAAACCCATGACCCCAGTAGGCTTCGACCCTGCCTGCCTGCAGTTAGCAGGCTGGGCCTCTTCGGTGTGCTGACAGCTTCTTGAGGCGCGCGGGAATAGAACGCGCCGTCGACGACTTGGGCTCGGTCCGGTCGGTTACCGGACGATCGGACAGCGTGCTACCCATTGCACGCCGTCCGCAAGCCCGCGCCTACGGTGGCCGAAAATCGGGATCGGAATCCCGGCGGCGGCTGGGGCGAGCGCCCCGTTGCCTCTGCCTGATGCGGTCGGCCTCCTCCTTTGCTAGCATTACTGCTTATGCGCCTGGCTGGATTAGAACCCCGCGTCCTACAATTAAGTTGGGGCCGTTACTACTCGGCCACTACTGCTCTACACTCAATATAACATAAAATAAATTTCAACTAAGAATAAAAGACACTGAAGAATTCTTTTTGATCAATTTGATATAGGTAGATAAATATAATATCATCGCTTCTATCGTTTCAATAAAATATCGAATACACCTACACATTTAAATGAAATAGAACAAATTTTGTTATTGACGCTTGTAGTATTTTTTTTAAAAAAAAAACGCTTTCATTTAGAGATACAGTTATGTAGGAAATTAATTGGTTTTTGGTACCTGCGTGAAATGGTTATGAGTTATGACTATACTAGAAACCTACCGTTCAAGCTCGATTTTGATACCCTTTACAGATACCCGGAACAAGGTAGTTCGGTTAAACCTTTGTTAAAAAGAGAGGATCCTCCGACCAGATGAGTGTTACGTCTGATACGGGCAACTATCCGATAGTCTTGGATACTTTACCTATTGACAGCGATGCGGATAATTTTCTTGATGCCCGATATGTTTAGTTCAGTCATTGGTTTGAAAAATAGTGGTTACCCGGAAAATTTTCCGGGAGTCCTGCAGAACCTGGTAGTAGCTTCGGAACGAATTTTGTCGTGCTGCAGCTTCTGTTGATGGTAGCGACGCAATATTAAATTTACTTTTATGTGTTGATGTTGTGAAGCATACATATCTATAGTTGTTTTTTAGGTAAATTTTTCGCAAATACAATTAGTAAAAATTAAATGTCACGGATTCGGTGTATAATGAGTAATGACCAAAACGCGTGTTGGTGTATACTTTACGACGCTCGTACTTTATGAAAAAAAAAGTTGATACATAAATTGTAGGAAATTGTCTCTAGTTTCATTTTGTGTAACTGTTTTTATCGTAAAATGAGTCGAAAAGGAAATATTGGCAATAAACTAATATTTAGACATCATTTTTCAAATATGGCGGCAAGAGTAGCAAAAATACGAGGTGGCAAAGTTGAAATTCGGAAAGAGCACATCAAAATCTATAAAATTACCAATTTTTAAAACTCTCGGAAAACTATTCAGATAACACTACCAAATGACTGTACTATTCTTTTTACGTCCATTTCGGTATACTTATACATATATATTTGTCACTGTTAATCACTAGATTTGGCCACTAACAAAAAAAAATATATTAAAAAACCATTACAAAATTGGAAAATGGAATTCTTTGCGAGCATGTTACTTTTTTATTAGCGAGACTGTCATCTGTTCTTTTATAATGGCGGCCTTTCGAAGATAGTATGTCGCTATCAAAATTAAATTTATTGCTATCAAAATTGAATTTAACTCGTGAACATTTTTGTTCAATGATTTGCGTTCTGGTTTAAATCAACTACTACTTACAACTAGAGACTTTAATCGCAACTCTGTGCATTCAGTTTTGAGAATTTAGATGTGAAAGTGATCATCTCTATGAAGATCATCATCTCGTTAAGGTCGGCCAGCGACTCCGATTACAGACTCGAATATTGACGCCAAACAACTACTTATTGAAACAGATAAAAAACTACTTACCAGAAAATAGTCATCACTGCAAAACTCATTACTATTAATGTTTTCATTAATTAACTAATCTGCAACAACAATCATCTTAAACCAATCTATAACTAACAACAGCTTGAGTGGCATTGGAACAGGGCGTAAGACACACGGACAACGAGCAGTATTCACCAGTGTTCTAATAACGTCGTGCTTCCAGCAATCCAACCATTCATTACGGAATAGGATGATACCACAGAATAGATATACACAGAAAACCAACTTTTAATAATGAGTAAAAATGCAAACACACATATAGAACACTTAATGAACAGCGAGTGCCAGCCTACTCCAGGCGGTCGCCTTCTTCTGCGAGGCAGTAATGCTAGCAAAGGAGGAGGCCGCACGCGTGAGGCAACGACCCTCACGCCCCAATCGCCGAATCCCGATCCCGATTTCCGGCCACCGTAGGCGTGGACTTGCGGACAGCGAGCAATGGCTAGCTCGCTGTCCGACCGTCCAGTAACCGTCGATACCAAGCCCAAGTCATGAACGATGCGCAGTGCTCCATACGCACTTCAAGGGGATTCCAGTAAGTCGTAGGGGCCCAGCAGGGTCGAAGCCTACTGGCGTCATGGGGAATGTGAAAATGAAACCTACTACACACTGCCTAAATCCACTGTCTAAGACAATACTGATGATGGCATCCAGTTGCATACATAAGCTTAGTACCAATTTTGCTCAACAGCGCAATTGGCTCGGATACGCCTATCCACAGTGACCATAAGTACGCGAACATGCGCGTACGCCTGTTATATGGAGTCGACCTTCTATATCTATCTTTTATTTGGCGATATGGACTCGATAGACACGTACGCAACCGACGTCTGTCTATTTATAGTGTAAGGCCTTTACATGCCTATACAAAGCCCTTCCTAACCCATACAGTTCCTAGAATAATAATATGAACGTGGTATTATTCTGTGCTGTAAAATTGCTTTCAAGATAATGTGGTACGACGGAATCAATCAAAGAGAGTAATTGGAAAATAGTGAGGTTTCTATTTTGAGAATGATACTATTTCAGTTGCCCTTTGCGTTTTAAGGTCAAAAGCCGTAACTTAAGGTGATGCGCGTGGAATACACAGCGCCGTAAAACGGGCCTGGTTCTTACATGACGGCCGGTTAACGAGCTACCCATTGCTCATAGCTCGCAAGCCCGCGCCTACAGTGCTCTCCTTCACTCAGATAACTGATTTGCAGAAGAAGTTGACCTCTTCCCATTTCCTTTTACTCCAAACCATGCTATGGACCCTGGTCTTGGAAAACACACCTTCTTTTCAAATCCTAGCCCCCAATGGTAGGCACAAACTATCAGAACACCACCTGATAATTACCTACTTCTTATCACAGTAATACTATTTTTGCTGTATTGACGATTAATATAATAATAATATAATATTCCACAACTATAACACAATGCCGACTAGTCCCAAGCTAAGCAGAGCTTATGTGTGAGCTGATAAACATACTTATATATTTCTGAATACATACATATTATCGATAAATTACACCTAAACACAGAACAAACGATCGTGCTTATCACACAAACATTTGTCGTGGGTGGGAATCGAACCCACGACGTCCGGCATAGCAGTCAGGGCCACTAACTACTAGACAAACCGGCCATTATAAATCTGGACATACACACATACTGGTATTGAGCCAATAATTTAGCAACAAATATCGAAATCAAAATCCTGCGCTCAAACCAAAGGTTCTTTCTCCTCGCTACCCTGCAGCTGGCATGTAATTTCCCGCAGCGCATGTTGGGTGGCATCTACTAGTTACACAAATCATTGTGGCCTGAACTCTGAACGACAGCCTGCAATCTGTTTCGGCTATTGTCCGACTGATTCACAGCAAGTACCTGTGATGAAGTGTGGCTAATTTGAGTACTCTAAGCTAAGAAGCCATTAACTGTTTGCGTCGAAATGGTTCAAAGAGTGTTTTCGTGTCCTATTCACCGGGGTCGTGTGTTTGCGATTAGGTACCTTATCACGAGTAGATCTTCAATCCCTAGACGTGATATAAAAGCTGAAAGAATGGAGTATATGGTCGTGAATGTGCGACTCTGACAGTGTTTTTTATTTATTTATCTAATAAGTGTTTGTCGAATGTATCCGACGTAGATGGTTAAAAGATTATGAGATAGCTTGGAAAAGCAATTATGGTTAATTTTCTTGAAATTTTCAGTTATATAAAAAATATTTCAAATGCGTCAATCAATATCTTGTTACGTGTATCGAACATTCCACGATTGAATTTTTGAAAAGTAGGTAATCAAGAACACAGAACAATCGAAAGTGACTTTGAAAGTCAACAGTGTGGGACTGATCCTTGAGGTGACCTTTAAATGTTTCTCTAATCGATTTGTATTTCGTAGTACAAATAAGTCGTTATTAGAGTTCCGTATATAAAAAAGGAAAAAACGGGATCTTTTTATGATTACTTTGTTGCCCGTCTGTTTATCTGTCAAGACCTTTCAAGAACGCGTAGCGGTATCGATTTAAATAAAAACCATATATTCAAGTCCACGGTCCCTTGAAGCTATTGTGACTACATGCCACTAACCAAATTAATAACAAAATATTATATTTATCTTTAAATACCACGCCGGCGCCATAAGCCACTTGGGCTGTCATAAATTGTCCTTTTAATGAAAGGTCCGACAGAATGCTTAAGAAACCAGTGAGATATGCAGTTTCTAATTACAACCCAAAACTATTTAGTGTCACATCTGTTTGACATAAAAGGGACGCACGTAGGCAAGGGCCGAACGAACGAAAAAACAGCAATAAAAGACTTCTTGCGAAAGTATAGGCAAGAGGGCTGGATACTTGGTCTTGGAGCGTGGAGCGAGATGGTTGTCTGAGGAGGAGCGAAAGAGTGAAGGACGTGGGGCCAAGTCGCTAGTTCGGTGATACAGCATTAGTTCAGTTAGTTTTATTTACTAGATTATAACAAAGATAGTGTGTGTTAGTTGGAGTTAGCATGGATGGGGAGTGTAAGTACGCGAGTGGATCTCAGCGGCTGTGTTGGTGATTGAATGGGTGAGTGTTTACCTTTTCCTATTCCACTCTATGACAAGGTAACCTAAGCTTGCGTTTGGTGTTAGGGACTCGGAGAAAGCCTTTCTTTGGAGTGAACCTAACACTGACTTTCTTTAGGGCGAATTTGACACTTACCAGCAGACCCGACTTAACTATGACTGAAACACTGTCAACTTAAGGCCGAACCGAATAAATATTCGTTGTATGTTAGGGCCAGTTTGAGTTTGATGAAATCACGAACCACCAAACGTTAGTGATGGCTACCTTTCCCTAAGGACTGACTAACAGCAGAATACTTTACATTGCTTTCGATATATGCCAACTTCCAGAAGGGGGTAGTCACCGCCAAGTACCCAATGAAGCATTGGTAGTCGTTCTATGGAACGCTAGGGAACGTATCTCGTTAAGACAAACCCCGGCCCCCGAGGCCTCTTACTGATACAAAAAAATATTACTTAGCGAGACACGATATTTGGACTCATTTCCGGAAAACTCCGCAGCTAGACGTAGCCCGGAGATGAACACGTTATGAGATCCACGCCCTGGGGTCATCTATGGAAGTGATGAGTATCGGTTTATTGAGAACCACTCCGGCATCTAGCGAGGCAACTGTGAATAGTTCTGCGACCGACAGACGTTGCGTCACGCTTGTTTAAAGTCTTAAGTTACCTTAGTGGTTGGTGAGTAGGACGTTATAAGGATTTATTCACAATAATAAGCGTGTCTTGCCCAATGGTAAAGGATTCACGACCCTGTACCTTAGGATTGGTCAGGACATGCGCGGGAGAGTTGAATTAATGTAATTCCAACATATTATAACTTGCAGATACAAGCGTCACGTGTCATATACCCTTTTGTAGTCCTCTCAGTCTCATAATTTTTTCTCTGCATCACCCAAAGGTTGACTGGGAGAAAATGCCTAAGGCATTAAGTCCGCCTCTGCACCTTTATGTGCATGAAGTGTAAAATAAATAAATAAATAAATAAATAATTAACATAACTCAAAAGAAAAGGAATTCATCCTTCCCTATCTCCTTGTTAAATGAATTTCCTACAATAATAGATTAAGCGAGTATTTAAAATAACTCTGAGTGAGTATGTGTTAACGTAATAGGGTCCTTCATTATTATAACTTATCCTAGGCTGATATTGTGTTACTATACACAAACATGCGAGCGGAGCCGCGGGAGGAACTAGTTGCTCAAAGCTCATATATCTAAATAGACAGAATCGTGTTGCTGGGGAGTTTGTTGTACTACTTCTTCTCTCCAGCTCAAACACTAGGAAGTAGTAAATAGTAAATGGCGCTCTTGGGGCTGCCTATATAGGTATTCAAGAGAGTTGAAATGTTCAACTCTATTTACCTTTTGAGCGATGACTCTCGTCTATATTATTTATTAGTATTTGTTTATTCTTGAGTTTATACTCACTGTCTGCGACCATTACTCCGGTCAGATACGAGCACTGTATCTTGCAGATGTACTTATCGTACAAAGGGTACACGACCTGGGGTTGGGATACCACATCTATCATATATTATACAGTCCAAGGACTGTTAGGGACCATGTCTCAATAGGAGCATGATGTCGACGCATTGCACTGGAACTAGCTGCCCCGTAGTTTAGACAAGGACGGTCGCTCGGTTTGCAGCAGGGAAAGTTGCTTCGTCACGTTTTACAGTTCGAGAGAACTGCTAGGGACCATGTCTCAATAGGAGCATGATGTTGACGAATTGTAGCTGAAAAGTTGCATGCGTCTCTTATGGAAGTGTTACCCTGAGTGCTATGAGTTCAGATGTGAGATATCGTGTGAGTAATTATTGACCAAATACCTGTTACGTTAGCGTAAGGGTTACTCGCACGATCTAATGTTAAACAATCATAATCTTACACCCCTTTGTTATACTTTATCCTTCAAAAACCACTTCTAATGTACTTTAAAATATCATGAATTCCAAGGTCTCACTTAACAAATCTTTCAAGCCTTTCCTTGTCCGAATAATGTGATAAGGTATTGGATTACTTCGTACTTATGGAATTCACCTTTCAAGTCGGTGGGGATTCGCCCAAGCAGCAGGGAAGAGGATCACAGGGTCGGGCGAAGGCGGAGCTCGACCCTTGCCCATTATGGGCAACCGACCTTCATTCCTTCATGTAGGGAAATTCAGGAAAAATGAAAATTTTATCAGCCTAGGGTTGGCTAGAACAGTCACACTATGAAAAATCAAACTTTGAAGTTAACGAAAAACAAAGATACGGTCGTTTAAGTCAGCAAGCAGGTGAGATAGCGGTCAAGCGTGAACCTATCAATAATAATAATATATATATATATATTTCGACACTCTCAAGGAAATCAAAATTCATAGGGTATTTCCCGTTGACCTAGAATCCTGGAATTTGGCATGAAGCAAGGTCTCATAGCACGAGTACAGGAAAAAATCTGGAAACTGCCGACCCTAGGATGATAAAATTTTCATTTTTCCTGAATTTTCGTACATGAAGTTATGAAGGTCGGTCGGTTTCACCAATAGTAATGAATTGCCAAGAAATATATCGACGTAGTTACGTCACGTTTTAGTCAGTAATAGTCTGACGCCCTCACGCCCCACGCAAGAGCGTGGATTGCATGAATTTACACCCAAAAAAAATACGTTCCCGCAGCACGTCATTTGCTACGTACTAAATAACTGTTTTTGTTTAACACATTGAAACGTAATAATTGAGTACTTCTATGTTAACTTTACCCTGTTTACAACCACTAATATTATCTAAGCGCTCGTGTTTTAACCGAAGCACCTACTAGTCTGCAATTAAATCCATCATTTCGGGTTGAGTGGCATGTGCAAGTGCGGTATGCTGCATCGTTCATTCCAAATTCCTGGTGCTCTGCCGACCGAGGTCCCATTCATAAAGTGGATCACAAGAGGACCACTATTGTTCCGATGTCAGTTATCGATCGATAAATTTTATTAGCTTTTCGTTTATTGCTTCGTTGCAGATGTTGGAAATTGTCTTCGTTATTTTGCTGTACGAGAGATGACGTTATGAGATATTTCGCCATTTGAAAAAAACGGGCAAGTGCGAGTCGTTTCGCATTTAATGTTCCGTAAAACTTATCTGTGATAATAATTATAAAATTAAAAATTAATAAAAAACCCCGACAGTCCTTGTCATCATGAGGAATGTATAGAACTGGTCAAGACGAGTCTAATGAGCCCAAATTTAATGGGTTTACTAATAGGCATTCCAAAGCTCCATCAGCTAGCTCCCAGTTCTAGCATCAGCTCCTTGTCATTATAAGAAATGTATAGCATCAGTTAAGGCGAATCTAATGAGCCCAAATTCGACAGGTTTATTATGTTAATAAGCAATCCAGAGTTCTTATCTTCGAGCTCCATCATCAGACCAGCTAAATTGCACCAGATTGTACACGAGTATTTCAAATATTAGGTCACACATATGTTTAAAATAATGTAAACACCCATTGAGTGTTTAAATATCCTACCGCAGTTAACAAACGAGCCTTGAATACCTGCACAAATCTTCATAAATTGTAGCTAATAACTATCTCGATTAAGCCAGCTTTCAAACAAAAAAAAACGCATCAAAATCGGTCCATTCGTTTGGGCGCTACGATGCCACGGATAGAGACACAGACAGACAGACAAACAGATAGACAGGTCAAACTTATAAAACCTCTCTTTTCCGTCGGGGGTTAAAAACCAGTTCAATTCCCGAATTGAGTTACAAAGATTTTTCTAAATCGCAAGAAAAAGTTTTTGTGACGTAACTACTAATTTACAGTTTTCAGATTTTTCACTATACTTGTACTATGAGATCTTGCTTCATGCCAAATTTCAGTATTCTATATCAACGGGAAGTACCCTATGAATTTTGATTACCTTGAGAGTGTTCAATTATACGTTCTTTGCGACATAAAAAGGCCGCATCTTTTTTTTTCGTTAACTCAGAAGTTTAATGTATTTACATCTTCAAGGGACCGCAGATCTAAGTATATGGTTCAATTTCAACTCGATACCTCCACGCTTTCCCGAGGTAAAGGGTCTTAACAGACAGACAGACAACCAAGTGATCCTACAAGGATTCCTTTTTTCTTTTTCAGCTATAGAACCCTAAAAAGCAATCAGTCGTTACTATTCAATATTTTTGATTTACATATTTGACTTAAATATTAAGTAAATATTCATATACCTAACTACGTACCTCTCAACCTTACCGCCATCTGGGCACGACATAAATATGAGAAATTTCAGATTGACATATTTTAGATATAATAAGAAATTTAAACTCATAGCAGAAGTTATATTTTACTTCGTCCACTAAAAGATTTGTAATTAATTAATAAATTGTGTACAAACATTCACGGGTAAATTGAGCCTTCTAATAGAGCATGCGGCCGTAAATGATCAGTGCCTACAACGCATTTACTATTATGTCCCGCTTTACTAGTATAAGCAACGTTAATCAAAAGTAATATTAGTATTTTATATTTAAAGTTAAGAAAGAAAGTTGTGTTTTGGAGCGCATTGTAGTGTTGTGAATGTGATAAAAAAAAAAACATAGAGATACTATTCGAGACCTCCTATACCTCCTAGTCCTCCTAGACCTCCTGTCTTTTCAATAAAACCTTTGCTGTATAGAATGATGACTAAGACTAAAAGCCAATACCCTAAAGTAAACAAAATCTGGGAAAAGGCATACAAAATGTTAAGTGAGCAACTCATTTAACGCAAGAAGCATGACTCCATTGCAAAGCTCAACAAAGTTAGCTACGTAGGTACGTCAGACAAATAAAACTAGTTCGCACAGTGTTCCAGAATGATGCATGCTTCTAAAACTTCTGGCCGGGGAAACTAATTTAAAGTTTGAAGGGCCACGTTATTTATTTGCATGCGAGTCAGTGTCCCACTAGCTAATTTTTTATGGAGATTTTTTTTAAATTCCATTATTTGGCTTACCGACTTATAAAGCGTGCGATTGTACTGGTGCGGTTGTACTTATATCACCAGTACAATCGCACGCTTTAGAAGTAAAACGTCATAGATTCGCTATTTGTCGTATGTCACTATTTGCAAACATTATGTCTTTACGCACCTCTTTCTTCTGTATGTAATCGAGCATGTGTGCGGTAACTCGTTTTGTATTAAACTGTGCAAAACTGACTGCATTCAATTTAAAATTAATTTCGTTCGTTCTTTTTTGCGTACCCCTTTTTTGAACGCAGACATAATCACAAAACATTACTATCTAAATGACAACAATTGTCAGAATAATACAGATTGGAATAAAAAAAAATTCATGATGACACTCAAATGAAACATTTTAGCAAACCATGTCGAAAACATCGTGTGGAAACAATAATTGTAAAATATTTGACATCTCTCCGCATATGATCCGCACTAGGCCCGTGTTGAGGAACATCATTCTCTCTGCGAACTCAAAATAATTTTATTTCACATAGGCCTACATGGGCACTTATAACGTCAGAAGCTAGCGAACAGCTCCAATTGGCCGTTTCCTATGGATAATTATTCTTACAATAATGTCCACATTACAATGTTAATTATAGGTAAGTATAAGAGGACAGTGTACACCGTTTAACTTTATATCCAAAAGCACAGTAAAAATAGAAATAGTCTATGGAATATAAAATGTTTTAATTATAAAAAGAGGCTACAATGATATAACGCAAATTACTAATGAAGTTAAAGTGGCTGTGATTGAAACAATTAAAAAATAACTGGGCAAGTCCGAGTCGCGAGGGTTCCGTACAAACTTACTTATGAAAACAAATTAATACCCGAATTGAATTACGAAGATTTTTCGGAAGCGTATTTTTTTTAAGATTTTTTATATATCCATGTGCTATGAGACCTTGCTTTATGCCAAATTTCAAGATTCTAGGTCAAAGGGAAGAACCCTATGAATTTTGCTTCCCTTGATAGTGTTCAAATACACGTTTCTTGCATCATAAAAGGCCGTATCTTTTTATTCCGTTAACTTACAAGTTTGATTTTTTCACAACTTCAAGGGACTGCAGATTTGAGTATATGGTTTAAATTTTAACTCGATACTATTATATTTCTGTTGTTGCCGCTATAACAAAAAATACTAAAAACAAAATAAAATAAATATTTAAGGAGGGCTCCCATAAAACAATCGTGATTTTTTTATCCTTTATGGCTCGATATCAATAATAGCAACAGGTAGGCACTTGAAATATTCACAAAATACTCGGTTATACTTTTACTTTAATTATAAATAATAAAATTAAAATAAGATAAATATTTAAGTGGGGCTCCCATACAAAAAACGCCACTTTTTGCCTCTTTTTACTCAATATCAATAATTGTTTTTTTTTATTATTATTA
Organism: Leucania comma; assembly: GCA_958295575.1. Taxonomy (NCBI): domain Eukaryota; kingdom Metazoa; phylum Arthropoda; class Insecta; order Lepidoptera; family Noctuidae; genus Leucania; species Leucania comma. The sequence goes on from OY282470.1 coordinate 11,244,463, forward strand.
TCTACATGATGCTCACATAATAGAAGCGACAAGGTAAATGTAACCAAGATTTATGTAACTCGTAATATGATTTTAAAAGAGTGTTCATGGAGTTTCTTGCACGTTCTTCTCCATAGAGATCTACGCTTTGGAACGTGCAATTTAATTTCACTTTTTTTTATGGTACTGACCGACATTTTGACAATTCAAAAGTGCCTGTGATTGGTCTATTTGAAATAAACTATTCTGATTCTGATTCTGGTAACAGGTAGGAACTTGAAATATTCACAAATGCTTAATTTTATGTTTAAATTAATAATAAATAATAGAATAAAAATAAAATATTTAGGGGGGGGGGGGCCTCATAAGTGTGGTTAACAAAAGTGGTTGTTTCTAGTCAATGATACGGAACCCTTGGTGCGCGATTCCGACTCGTATTTGTCCAATTTTTTCTTTTAAAATAAGTAACCCAAAAAAACTGCAAAGACAAAAAGAGAAGGGGCCTGAGAATTACATATAAAAATCGGCTGTAAGAAACGACAAACATTAACTTTATCTCTTAGCTCCACAACTAACCACGTACACCACATCTATCGTCTAAACACAAGATACGAGTACCTACGACTAAACACGACAACTTGCAAGTCTTGGTTTCTAAACTAAGTAGCAAGTACTAAGTGGAGTAGTATGAGCCGAAGGAACCATAAGACAAACGAAACTCGAGTAATTAGTGCAAGCTATCTGTCATGGCGTTACACGATGCACGTTTATCTTCGCTGCTCAGCTCTATAGACATAATAAACTAGGCACAACTAACGACATCTCTTATATTAAAAAGGCGCAAGTTTGTGAGTGTGCGTGCGTGTATATGTGTGAGTAAGTTCATTACTTCACGCTCGAACGGGTGAACAGATTTTCATGAAACTTGGTTCATGGGTAGGCTATGTCCTGGAATAGCACGTAGGATACTTTTCAATGCGGAAATATGTTCCTTTGGGAAAATATTCTAGTAACACGCGGGCAAAGCAGCTGAAAAAAACTAGAGTATGTATTTATTAAACTATGATAAATGGTTAAAAACTGCTTGAGGAACTGCAAGATCATAAAAAACCGGGCAAGTGCGAGTTGGATTCGCGCACTGACGGTTTCACTCTCTTAATTCTTTATTGTACACAAAAACGTAAGAAAATATATGGAGATACAGAGGGCCAAATTTCAGGAGTCTAGGTCAACAGAAAGTACTTACTCTATGAATTTTGATTCCCTTGAGAGTGTCGAAATATACGTTTTCTGCGACGTAAATGGCCGTATCTTTTTTTGTCGTTTACTTAGAAGTTTGATTTTTTCGCAGCTTCAAGGGACTGCAAACCATGAGTATATGGTACAAAACATGAGTATATGGTTATAATTTCAACCCAATACCTTTACGCGTTCCCGAGATAAAGGATCTTGACATACAGACAGACTAACAACAAAGTAAACCTATAAGGGCTCCGTTTTTTTTTTGTTGAGTTATGGAAGCCTAAAAATTACGGATTTTCGCAATAGGAGGCCGCATATTAAAACTGCATGGCGTGCATCTAACCTCTAAAATTCAGGTGGCTATGAAGATTTGTATATATATCTATTTTTTTTTTTTTAAATAGAATAAAACAAAGTCACTCACATCTGCGTGTTTATCCTTTAACTCCTCCTTACCTACAAAATGGATATATACGAGTATTAATACCGGTTTTCATTAATACAGAACAATAAACGAGAAAGGTTTATTTATATGATTTGCTTTCATACAAAACTGGAACGACTAGTAAAATAATAAATTTGAAAACCCCGGTCTTTCTCCGGTCGTGTCGAATTCCATTCCATCGAACTACGAGAGTAAAGGAAAAGAGAGTGCACCTGTTTTTGCGCACGCTTTTGTACACTGTAATATTTTCAGCGTACTTAGCTAATATCTGTTGAAATTGGTCACCGTGACCGAAATTCGGTCAGGACATTATTATTTAATTTGAAAACATAAACTATAACCGATTTCATTTCCTTATGAATTTCACAACAACATCCAAAAAATACAATCATTTCATAGTATTAAACAAAGGCGCTTCCCGTTGTCTGTCCCTATGTATGCTTAGATCTTTAAAACTACCTAAAGTCCGTTGACTTTGTTGCGTTTTTTTTATGGATAGAGTGATTCAAGAGAAAGGTTTATATGTATAATACATGCATGCTACATTTAATATCACCATTGCACCCGTGCGAAGCTGGGGCGGGTCTCTAGTTCAACAAAAAAAAAACGTAACTAGATATGTGCATACGACTAAACATAAAATTTTAGTTCGCTTCTTCAAAAAGATTGTATCTGTATTTTCCTAGGCACGCTTTCCTTAGTGCAATTTTAACTTGTAACCTACTGCACGCGATCTCATGTTGTTTTGCAACTTCACTGCCAACTTCAACTGACTTCTTTGGCACTTTGGTAACCGTACAAAAGATCATCGTTTAGCGAAGTTTCGTAGTGAAGGATTCAATGATATTTGAGTGCTTTTTGCCTCGATTTTTGCGATTAAAAACTTTTGATTGAAAAATAATATAAAGCCGTCAACTTAAGCTTTACAGTCCACTTAAGTCATCGCTGCTTTGTTTTTCCATATAAATAAAAATGCGTGACTACTGCGCTACATCCGCGCTGCTGCCGCCCGTTTTTTATTTATATAAAATAACAAGCCGCTCGGCAGCGCTGCAGCCGCCCTGCTATAGCGCGGCTCTTTGCGGTTAATTTGAGGGCGCCCTAAGCCTCCCTAAAACGTAGTTTTTATTTTCCATATGTTCCAATGGTTTCCCACTAACTCAAACTCGAACAATCCGTAGCTTTATTATAGTCCAACTGTGTTTTTTTAGGATCTCTAAATATATTGCCGCGAAGTGGACGATATTTTATTTAAAAAACAAGTGAATAATGCTAATTTAATTAATAAAACTAGCGACCACATTTTGATAGGCAACCTGGTAGATATGTATTCTCCTAGTCATAAATATTCGTAAAAATTTGATTCTTAGCAAATACTCGATGAGTGCACTAAATCTATAGTCAGACCTCGCCCCTAACTGGCCTTATCAATTTTGCTGTCATCTCTTTGAATCACGTGTGGAACACGACGTGCCGTCAACCAGAGTTTGGTACCCTTGGTGACCATTAGTCGTTCTTCGACTCTCAACGCTTATGGGGTAACCAGCAAGAGCCTAAGTGTCCTGGCATTCTGATTATTTTTTTGTATGTCTATATTATTTATTTACACTTCATGCTCATAAAGGTACAGATGCGGACTTAATGCCTTAGGCATTTTCTACCAGTCAACCTTTAGGTTTTTTTTTTTTTATGGTAGGTAAAATCATCCAATGACACATCCCGCCCTTGGGCGGAGCGGGAAGTAGTGTCAGACTTTTACTGACTAAAAACCTACCCCGTTCCTTCGTTGCCTATAGTGCTGCCGGGGCTGAGCCTTCCTCTCAGAAAACGGCCCTTGACCCCAGCAGGCTTCAACCCTGCCTGCCTGCAGTTAGCAGGCTGGGCCTCTTCGGTTTGCTGACAGCTCCTTGAGGCGCGCGGGAACAGAACGCGCCGTCGACGACTTGAGCTCGGTCCGGCCGGTTACCGGACGATCGGACAGCGTGCTACCCATTGCACGCCGTCCGCAAGCCCGCGCCTACGGTGGCCGGAAATCGGGATCGGAATCCCGGCGGCGGCTGGGGCGAGCGCCCCGTTGCCTCTGCCTGATGCGGTCGGCCTCCTCCTTTGCTAGCATTACTGCTTCGCAGAAGGAGGCGACCGCCTGCCATCCCTCCTCACTACGGACCATGGCCTGAACCAAGGCCCGGCGAGAGAGATCGCTGCCGCCGATTGCCCCCACGAGGACACGGCGATGCTCCGCCCAGGCGGGGCACACCTCTACAGTATGCTCCACCGTGTCCTCCGGGTGTTCCGCACAGTGGCGACACCCGGGCGAATCCTCCGCACGAATCCGGAACAGGAACTTGGCAAACTTTCCGTGTTCCGTTAGGACCTGCGTCGTGCGGAAGTTAAGACTGCCGTGAGGTCTTTCCAGCCACGCCTCAAGGATGGGCCTTATCGCCTCGATTGTGGCGCGCCCCGAACGAGGTTGCGATAGTCGCAGTCAACCTTTAGGTGATGCAGAGAAATAAAATGGTGGCAGATGTAATAAAAGAAAGGAGAAAGAAAAAAATTTAATTTAAAAATATATACTAATGAATTTTACATACAACAAAATTATATAATATATGCACAATTTAATAAATTAAATATATACATATGAATAAACATTCTCAATAAATATTTTAAATTTTATTTTTGTACATACCTAGTTAGGTTATTGATATATACTTAATAATTTAATAAGTAATTGTAAAAATTTTAAAGATTGATGACCATATAGAAATGAATACAACACATACTTTAGAAATGTGTGCCACGAAGCTAGGATAGTATCGATTTATTTGCCTGTACGCGATGGTACTTGAAGGTATCCCAGAATATTGCTACACTCAAGTACTTTTAGTAAGCGTGGCTCAAGTGAATCCAATACCCGTGAAGTTACTGCTATGAGTCCTCTTTTATATGTACAGCGGAAATGCTGGAAAAACGTTCTATATTTCTTGAATAACGATATTCAGAAATAATCTATTTAGAGTTCCATACCCAAATAGGCAAAACAAGAACCCTTAGGACAAAGGGGTCCTAGTTGCAGCTATCAGGAAACACAGACTCCGGCCACTTCGAATATATATATAGGTAGGTATACACAAAGATCTCAAGGCAACCTTGACGTTTATAATTACGAAAGTGTCGGTCTGTACTGTATCTCTCACAAAGTTCGTTTTAAACTTTTCAATTAAGTAAGTATTGAATGTCGGATCGGGAAAAAGTTAATCAAAGTTTGCAACTGGCTGCTCTGTTTGGAACAGAAAGTAACGTTATTTCAACTTATTAAAAGGTTAAACCGCTCTTTGGTGGCGTAAAAAGACATTTTAATATTTGTATTTAATAAATTGCGACAAGGCATAAAACAATTTGTATAAAATAATAATTGATGAGGATTTAAAATGTCGATTTTAGAATTTTTTCTTTTTAATTTGGAAATCTTCCAATGACTTCTCCCGCCTTTGAGCGGAACGAAAGGGCGTGTCATTCTTTTACAGACTAAAACCTACATGAACGTTTGCCCCGCAAGGCCCCCCAGAATATGTGTTTTAGGTTTGGTTTCACTCCTATATTCTTTCTTTTTGCGTTCCAAGGCCCAGGGTTCATTTTCACTTAACCTGTGAGGATTTTCGAGAAACCTCGAGTAACTATTTAGATTGTCAGTGGCTACCAACCTCTTCTGGTAGATCTAACGAAAAGATATTAACAAAGCTGCATGTATACGCTACTTATATTATTACTTACAACAAACTCGCGAAGGAATTGATAACATGTAAAACATTTATGTTATTTTCCGATGAAACCGGCGTGAAAAATATGAGGCCTACAATAATATTATCAAAGCAACGATGTATAAAAATGGGAACATTCCGGTTTTCCCAACTTTTCCCTTCCATTGTTAATACACTGACGTCACATCAAAGTGAAATTCCACTTATAAAATTATGCTGTATAATATTCTTTATAAGAACCCACGTCATGGCTGGTTGTATTTTTTGTTCAGTCATATTTTTAGGCTGACCCAAAATGATAACCTGAATTATTGCTCAGGTCATGTTTACGAATGTAAAATGCGAGAAAAACAAACTCATTTCGGTCAGATATGATTTTTCCAGTGGCATATTATGTTGAAAATGTAAGAGAGATTTAAATTACGAAGATAGGTATTACAGCTCACATCATTATAAATTTCCTGGTTTATAATAAAACAGCTCAGCAGGATACTCGTTCAAAGACGGCTACTCAGCAGGGGAAGATGTTTTATTTATCACTTGCTTCTGCCAGTGGCTTTGCCCGTCTGAAAGTAGTTTACTTCATACAAAACTTTGGACCCTCATTGCATCCCCATCCGGGGTGAATTTTGGAAATCCTTTAATCTGTATATATAATAAAATCCTGACTCAACCAATGACTCCTCAGCCCAACTCCTTGGATCTAGAACGCTGAAATTTTACGCTGAGGTTCTTTTTTCCTATCATTGAAGGATGACCAGTATCAGAGTAGTTGGGAGCCAGGGAGTATTTAAAAAATGGGTTATTAATTTGAAACCGGACACACAAACAGAGCAAGCTAATAAAAAACTTATAAAAAACAAATTATAACCCAACAACAACGATACACGCGCCATCACTAGACTAGCAAAATATGACAAACTTTAACAAACATCAAACATGGCGGCTGGTAGTGATGTCCCTGAATAAACAATATTTACAAAGGTACCCAAAACTTTAAAATGTCATTACTTTCGATGGGTACCACAGATACCCGAGCGACCCGCAGTTCTGAAACCTTCACTGATTCAGCCATGTTTATACAAGTCGTAAGTTAACGTTGTTTTAGGACTAATGAGCTTTTTGAATTTTCGTCACGATACCCCATCGAAGTATCGGCTATATATTAGGCTACAGTATAGCCTGTGGGACAGTTAAGAATACACAAATCAAGAACTTGGAGATTTAGACGGTTTGATTGTGTTTTACATTAGTTTCTGGGATTTTATTGAATTTGCTGTTGTTTGGTGGGGTTGTTTAGTTACGTACTTTTATCAGTTTTGTTGTGTTTATATATTATCTATGGCCATTTTAAAGCCGGTAACAGACTTAAGTGGTTCAAGAATTGAGAACTTGCCGCTGGGAATATATAGATAGATAGATATAGGTACTCTTTATTGTGCACCAAAAATAAAATTACAATTGGAATTTAAAATTAATAGGATGTCACAATGGGCAGTCTTATCGCTAAAAGCGATTTTTAACAGACTACCTTTATATATATATTTATGTGCATGTGAACTGAGGGATCACACTGTTATTTCGCAAAACAAATGTCATAGGATTTAGTATCAATTGGGAATCTGGGAATTTGTAAACAAATATATTTAAAACTTCAGCCCTTAGAGTGCGTTCCCTCAGTTCTCATAGACATCAGCCAGATCTTGGAAAGTATGTATTTGTAAAAATGTACTGACTAAACCACACCAATATTCCATCTCTTTCAGGTTTCGTTGACGATTCGAGATCTGTCTTTACAAGACGAGTAGACGGCGAGTTACCATTGCTCGTCCGTAAGCCCGCGGTTACGATGGCTGGGATCGCTCTGTGATTCTCAACGCCCGGGGCGTCTCCTGTCGTGGCGGCTGTAACGTGAGAATGGACGTTCTCTCACTCCTGCGGCCGCCTCTTTCATAAGCATTATTGCTACGCAAAAGGATGCGACCACATTCCATTCCCTCTCGCTCCAGATCAAGGCCTGAACTAGACTCGGTGCGAGAGATTGCCGCCGCCGATTGCCTCCACTAAGACATGGTGGTGCTCCGCTCTAGCTGGGCCCACCCCCACCGTGTTCACCGGGAGGTACGCGAAGGTGGATCTATGTGAAATAAAATATTTTGAATTTAATTGACTTAAACACCAATCTACTTCATAACAAACTCCTCACATTTGTTACGTCAAGCACCAAACACTAGCGAGCGTTCGACGCCTGATTAATTGTTCCTGCTTAACCATGAAGATACTTACTTAGCGACATCGACATGTTCCTAGTTAGTGCGACCAAGTTGCTAACTAGTTCCCCGCTTGACTTCAAACTCCGCGAACGATAAACGAGTAGTTGCATCCTATATTATTCTTTGGCTGACTTACATTGGAAAGTACGCAAAGTGCACCATTTGGTGGATTGAAAATTTATAGACGATCTATATTGGTCTAATTTAGGTTTTAGTGTAGAAAATACTAGAAAGTGGTTGCCGTAAAAAAAGTAAACGATAAAAGAGTACGCGAGCGTTCCCATATTGGCTAACTAGACTGCCCCCCCTAGCCAGGTTACGACCGGTTCGTTTCGATTCTCTTGCGTCGAACGTCTAGAGTCGGCCACGCCTCCGGTTCCTGAGTTCTGCACGCACACTGAGCGTTGAGATGACTTCAGAACAAAGGAATTGGAGGCGTGGTCTACTCGAGGCGTTTGACTGCAAGAGAATCGAAACGAAATGGTCATAACTTGGCTAGACCTGCTGATCGTCCTCTAGCTAAGATAGATCAGATCACATTTGCTAGCTATGAACTCCACAAGACTACAGACACAGTAGCTTGATAGCAGTTTATTAACGACTGCGTCAAAGCATTCAGCTATTATGGATAAGATTAATAAAAAGCTTCCAAAGATCGAAAGTCCTAGGTTCGGTTTCCGGGCCGGGCTAAGTATTATTAAATTCTTCCATCTGAAACTTCTATGAAGTACTGCCCAGTCTGAATTTGTACCTGAAAGCTTACCCTATCACATAGGCCTGAAACATAAGTGGTAAAATGTGGATATTCTATAGTTCTGCTAGACCATTTCGGAAGGTCTAGCAGAACTATTATTAGAATATCCACATTTTAGTGTAGGTCTTAAAATGAACATGAACCAATACTTCTTCTTGGTGAACACCCATGTAGCACATACTCATATCAAAACTGGAGACTCTCCTCGAAGTTGTAGACGATTACGTTTACCTGAGACCGACGGTTCAGTTAGGTAAGTCTAACTTCGAGAAAAAGATCAATAGACGAATTCGACTTGGTTGGGTAGCGTTCGGGAAGCTACGCGGAATTTTCTCGTCCAACATTTATCATAGTATCTTAAGACAAAAGACTCTGACCAGTTCCTATTGCTAGTGATAACATACGATTCTAAGATGTGGTCGCCTTGTCAGCCAAAGAGAAATGGAAAGGGCTATGTTCGGAGTTTCCTTGCGTGATGGGATCTGCCCCCTAGCCAAATTACAATCTTTTCGTTTTGCGTTAACGCTTGGAGTTGGCCCCGCCCCCAATTCGTTTGTTCGAACAAAGGACTTAGGGGCGTGACCAGCTCCAAGGTTAACGCAAAAAGAAACAATTCTAACTTGGCTAGGGGGGCAGGAATATCTTCATTTCTGATCCGCAGGAAAGCCAAGGTTACCGACATAACCCAAAGAAAAGCTAAACTTAAGTGGCAGTAGGCAAGGGACATTGCTCGCAAAACGGGTTGAAAGTTTCTGGAGTGCCGACCGAAAGAAGGTCTCCCTTAAGGTACACCGATGACCTAGTGACGGGGACACGACCTATCATTGTGGCGACTCTTGTGCAGACCTACGTCGAGCAAAGGATATCTTTCGTTTTTTTTTTTTCTTAATACGGATACGGAGATTTAAAATCTAGACAGAAATCGGAACTCTAAGGATGCTTTTAATATCATGCGGATTTCATCATGCCATTTCGAAAATGAAAAAAAAATCGCGTCCCGCGTGCGTATTACACGCATTACAATAAAAACTCGAATGAAAAGGACATTTGCGGAGGTTCCGCATGCGTAATGAAATCCGCACGATATTAAAAGCACCCTAAGAGCCACACATAAAATTCTTTTTACTTTAATAAAGCATCACAAGTTCATTTCAACGATCGTCAAAGGGTACAAAAAAGAAAATACCGGTGCGCAAAAAAAGTTTACTACCGAAGCATGAAAAGGATGTATACTTCAACGCTTTCCCTATTTTATAAAATAATGCTATTCAGTTGATTGCAATCGCTTGTTTGGTGTGTTGTACTTATATAGAGAGATTCCGCACGGCCATTAGTGAATTCCTTTTCAGGGAACCGAGCGAAATTACATGCAATTTGCGGAACTGTTTTCCGCGACCGAAAGTTTTCAACATTTGATATTTCTACGCTAGCTAAGTTAAATACGAGTATTAGTGCTACTGTAACACTCCAACTAACTTTATGTTATAGAAATTCCTTTATAAAGTGTGCTTTTTACAGTTCAGTTTAAGCTTTTACCTGCAAGGAATTCTGTCTGTGTGTCAATTACATGGTTTTGTAATCGTTTTTCACGTTTTCTTTAATGACATTAATGTTAGTAAGTTATTATTTTTCGCTTTGCTTTATTTTCCGTGCTCAAAACTAACAAAGATATCGTCGCAATTAATGCTGCTTGATGTAAGTGGATGTTGATTCTTTTATTCTTAAAGTGTGAACTTTATGAGTCCTTTTTTTGAGGTGGGTTATAAATCTTGTTGGTCTAGTGGTTATGGCCCTGACTGCTATGCCGGAGGTCGTGAGTTCGAATCTCACCCAGGACAAATGTTTGTGTGATGAGCACGATCATTTCTATGTCTGGGTTCTATGTCTGGGTGTAATTTATCTATAATTATGCATGTATTTATAAATATATAAGTATGATTATCAGTTGTCTAGTACTCATAACACAAGCTCTGCTTAGCTTAGGACTAGACGGCGTTGTGTGATAGTTGTGGAATATTATTACAATTATTATAACAAATCACTTCTCTACCTCTGCATGGATCGAGAAGGTGTGTCACATTTTTACTGGCTAAAACCCACTTGTGTTTCTTCAGTTGCCCTTTGCATTCCAGGACCACGGTTAATCTTTAGAACAAGCTCACAGCCCAATTTATGAAAATCTGAAATGTAAATTAAAATTCGTAGATATCAAATCGTATCACAATATATTTGCTATATTTTCCGGAACCAAAATTGTTTGCACACACATATAACCATCAACACATCCTCGGAAATATTTGCCCGGCTTTCGGCTTACTATATCGATATTACTTCTATTCCCGGCCTCCTTATCTGAAATGGAGCCGTCCCCCGCAAACTGTGACATTGTCCATATCGCTACCATGATGTCCATAAAAAACATTGTTTGCTGGCAAAATATTTGTATAGTGTGTGTCACTCACTTTTTAGTTATATGACAGAAAGTAAAAACGATATCCGTTAATTCACAAGAATCACAGTAATATTTTAAAGGTGTAAGTTTCTGTGTGTGCGTGATGATGTGATGGTGTCTATGTGTGTGTGTGCTAGTTCACTTATACACACTTAAACAAACAGATTTGGATGAAATTGGTGAAACTATGATACCATGTCCTTTCAATTATTTATCTGTTCTGCGAGCAATGAGCGAAGCCGCAATGCTCGAAGATCATTGCCACTTTAGTTTGGCGATTTCTCGTGCTATGTCGGCAACCTTGGGCCTCCTGCGGATAGCTTCATTCCTAATTCAATCACGCAAAGAAACTCCGAGCATAGCCCTTTCCATTGCCCTTTGAGTGACTTTATACAATACCTAGTTATTATATATAATAGAAACAATACAATTTAATTAATTACGCATTTATTTTAATTGGCCCGTTGGTCCAGTGGTTAGTGGCACTGACTGCTAAGCCGGAGGTCGTGGGTTCGATTCCCACCCAGGACTTTGCATCATTTGTTCTGTGTCTGGGTGTAATTTATTTATTACATGTATGTATTTAGAAATATACAAGTATATTTATCAGTTGTCTAATACTCATAGTGCAAGCTCTGCTTAGTTTGAGACTAGATGGCTTTGTGTGATAGTTGTGATATATTATTATTTTATTATAATTTTACTCCATATACCATCCATAACTTTGACTTTATCAAGGTTTCAGAACCATTTAATCATGTGACGTAAGTACTTGGTCAACTATGAAAAGCAGACAAACACTGGTTTCCTCAAAGTGCATTTATGTACGCAACGCCACCGTTTCCCGTCACTATGGTCAGGAACGACCATCAAACATGACGTAAAGCATAATGTGTTAGGTACCAGTGCTGGCATATGATTTACTGTCAATGTTTATGTTATTTATAGTACAAAATATCAAAGAGTATTATATTAGGATATTTCTTACCACGACTGGGGTGCACACAAATAATTCCTAAATACAGGAAAATTTTTTAACCACTGCGTAAATTTTTTTTGGTGGCTCAGTGTAAGCAATAGAACACATTTCCATTTTTAGTTTATGACTTTTTTTTTTCTCATTTTTCCACTTTGTCCCAATTTGAAATAAGCAAGACATGGATATAATTTAATAGTAATACTATGAATGAGCATGAATGAAAACGCGAAGGCCGCCGGCCGCTGGACCACGCCCAGCGCACGAGACGGGGGTGCGGGGGCATGCGGCGCCGGCGTTTGATAAACAAAACGCATGCACATGCAGTACGTCACTTGCGGAAGTGGAGGTCGGACGTTCGCGCCCTTCGCCGTCCCTGCGCGTGTGCCGCGTACTAGACTAGCGTAGTGACAATGTCTCATTTTACTCACCGCGAGTATTATGAAATGGTGCGAGTGTATTTGTTAAGCAATGAAAATTTACGAGCAGCACGAAGAAGATACGAAAGGGAGAGCGTACCTCGTATGCGAGCCCAAGGGATCCTCAATCCTACGGTCCCTAATGAGAGGACAATTTTAGCAGCTAACCAAAGGCTGCTTGATCACGGCCAGTTCAGAACACCGAGCCAGGCACAAGGATCTGGCAGACCTCGACTGGCAGTCGAAGCCGATTTTTTTGAACGCAATCCAAGAGCCAGTACCTACGACGCAGAACGACGTTTTGGTGTTAGCCAAAGCGCAGTATGGAAGCTGCTAAATACAGCCGGACTCCATCCATACTACTTTCAGCCGGTACAACAACTCCATGACCCAGACCCAGCACCACGTCGAGCCTTTTAAATCACACCACAATTTTTTAAATACGCCAAAATGCAATTGTTTCAATCTAAATTGTATCATGTCTAAATACCTATCATACCTAAATGTTTTATTTTGAATGGATTAAAACGTATTACCTACTTTCTTACTTATTATGATTTATTTTCTGCATTTTGATGGTCCTAAGCCCATGAAAGTATGAAGGATAAATTGGAATTACGTTAACAAATAACTTTACACAGTCTAAACTTAAAAAATTGTAGCGCTAAACTGGGGTCAATAATCGCACCGCGTAAGTAGGTACCGTCGCATAGAGCGAGCGCGCGTGAGTACTTCTGCCCCCCTAGCCAAGTTACAATCGTTTCGTTTTGCGTTAACGCTTGGCGTTGGCCGCGCCCCCAATTCGATTGTTCGAACAAAGGAGTTGGGGGCGTGGCTTACTACAAGCGTTGACGCAAAACGAAACGATTGTAACTTGGCTAGGGGGGCAGATACCAGCTGGCGCGTCAGGCGAGCGGTCGACGCGCGGCGTGAATCGGGCGACCAGTCGACGGACTGGCAAGCGACGTCCATAAAATAAATTTCTGAGTAAACAAGTCTCGTAAGCGTTAACTTAATTTTTTACTATTGAAACATATCAAAATAAAAAATACGTGTTTATTAAAATATATTCAAGTTTATTATGTCAAAATTTGCGCACTGGTTAAAAACTTTTCCTGTATAAGGTACATGTTTGTGTGTTTTTTTTTATGGCAGGTAAAATCATCCCATTACAAATCCCGCCATGGGCAGAGTGGGAAATAGTTTCAGACTCTTACTGACTTACTGACTAAAAAGCGCCCTTGGCCCCAGTAGACTTCGACCCTGCCTGCCTGCAGCTAGCAAGCTGGGACTCTACGGTTTGCTGACAGCACACGTTTGCGTGTTGAAATCTGAGACACGGTGTAGAGACGCTTCAGTATAGGTACCATCGCAGTCATGTCTGCCTGATTACTTAAAAAAAAATCGCTTGAATACTGCGGCGCTGCGCTAAACCAAATCTTTGAAGTTTTCGTTTTGAGTGCAAGTAAAAATGTACTTAGCGTTGGTCAGGCGGAACATTCTTTGATAGTTCACTGCTCAAGAAGGCAGTGTCTAAACTTTCCTTGAATACTATTAAGTATGTCAGCGAGTTGTCGTCAATTACGCTTCAATGACGAATATCTGAACCTAAAATACCCGTGTCTTGATTAGCCTAGGTACGATAACATTGTAATCTATCGACCGCTGTATTACGTAAACTGATTTTTACTGAATAACCGTTACTGAATTTATCATCGCAATGATATCGGGGTGTTACCCCCCAAAGTGGCCTCCAACCTCCCCTTACAGCCACCCCGAGCCTCACAACTGAGAACTGGTCTGATTTAGTATCATTTCTGAATCTGATCGCTGTTAGAACAATACACACACAACATTGGAAAACAATATAGGTACAATGAATATTGGGGTGCCACGACAGAAAACCTCCACGAGTGCCCGCAGGCTATAGTTCCCTTGCGGATATGTCCGGAGCGAAGGCTAGTCTGCGGGACGGTGCACCCTGGGAGGCGGCCAACAACCCCCTTGGGCACTCCTGCCTAAGGGGCCTCGATGGCCGTCTGCGAATGTTCTGTCGGGAGTACGCTTCAACGCGTGTCCCTCTGCTTTAGCAGAGGGCACAGTGGCGAAGCAAGAGCGGGCTCGGCGTGCACTCACCCTGCCACCGGGCAGGCAGGAGGAAGGCTTTCTCCTCCTTCTGCCACCGTTGTTCTCGTAGCCCCAGAGATTGTCCAAGGTCATGTTTCTGACTTTTGATGGGGGTCAAGGGTCTTGGCTTAACCGCCCGGGCCGCGAGGAAGACAACCTCTATAAAAAATTACCCCAAACCTCCAAGCGGCGGCGCACCGTGAGGGAGGTTGTTAGCTTGACTAATGGGTAGCTAAATTAGTCTCTAGTGCGGACCACTAACTTTGAGCCAGTACAATATGTATTTTACTCGTGGGAACTGCATGGATAACTCGAAATTCTTTCAAAAACCACTGGAGAGTGATGCGCGGTCGGAGTCCGACGCGGCATCCGGAAGGAGCTCGGAGAGCTCGGAGGTTGAGGAGGTGGAGGAGACGATGGCCGACTCCGGAAGAAACGCAAGTTCCTTCCGGAAACGCCCCTATCTAGGGACAAATCGTCCTCCGATGCCGAAAAGGGCTCGGCCCGAAAAATCCCCACCAGTGGGCGGGGAGCGGACCGAGCAACGGGAAAAGGGAGGGGAGGCACCTCCCAGGAGGAGGCGGCTGAGCGAGCTAAGAGGCTCGCCGCGGAAGGGCGCCACCCTGCTGCGATGGACCCCTCGGGGCCATCTGGCAGCGAGAAGGAAGACTCCGCCGAGGAGTCGCGCCGGTCCTTCGGCGAGCTCGTAGTCGCCGCGCTGCGCGATATGGGCCGCAAGCGAGAGAGGACGTCAAAGGAGAGGACGGTCCTCCGCCATGCCGCCTCTATGCAGGAGGCCTTTGACGTCGCTCTCAGGAAGAGCGTGGCCAAGCTCCAGACCGAGCTCCGAGCCGGGCTCCGGGCCGAGCTTCAGGCCGAGCTCGCTGCGGTCCATGGAGCCAGCAGCCGGAAGCCCGTGGAAGGGGGGTGCAAGCAAGGGCAGGGGCAAAGTCGGCCCCAGCCCCAGCCTCGGCCCCAGCCCCAGCCCCAGGCCGAGTCAGGAAGCCAGCTGCTGACACTGGTGCAGCGGGAGCTGGCTGCTTTCCAGCAGCAGCTGCAGAAGCAGCTGCAGGAACAGCAGCAGCAGTTCCAGCTGCGGATCCAGCAGCAGCTGTCCCTGCTGGAGGGCATCGTATTGCGCCCCCCACTAGCGGCCTCCGGCCAGCGAAGGGTGGCGTCCTACGCTGCCGCCGCGGCCTCGGCGGCTGCGCCCATGGCGGGCCCGTCAGGGCAGACCAGGCGCGTGGCCACGGCTGCGAACCCCGCCGGAGCGGCCCCACAGGCCAAAAAACAGCAGCAGGTGAGGCCAACCCCTGCTGCTGCCCCTAAGAAGGGCAAGGCGGCACCGGCCACTAAGGCGGCAGGAGCCCCTGCCGTGGCGGCAAGCAGGCGGCCTAGGCCGCCTCCTCAACCTGCGGATTCTCTGGCCGAAGCCGGATAGCAAGTGGCCGGAGCCAAAAAGCAGGCTGGCAAGGCGGCTCGGGCTGCCAGGAGGCGTGAGCGGCAGAAGCTGAGGAAGCGGACGGCCCTCGCGGCCAGGATTCGCAACCCGCGCTCTACGGCTGTAGTTATTACACTGCAGCCGGAGGCAGCGAAAAAGGGTGCGACCTACGGCGAGGTCCTCCGTAAGGCGAAGCAGGCGGTGAACCTGACCGACCTTGGGATCACCGGGGGCTTCCAGATGCGGCATACCGCGACTGGTGCCCTGATGTTGGAGGTCCCCGGAGCCAACAGCGGCCCCACCGCAGACGCCCTGGCTGAAAAAATCAGGGCGTCCTTGGATGCGGAGGAGGTCCGGGTGTCCAGGCCCACAAGATGCGTCGACATGCGCATTATGGGCCTGGACGATTCCGTCGAGGTCGAGGAGGTCGTGGCCGCTGTCGCCAGGACGGGTGGGTGCCCTGCCGATCAGGTCCGGGCGGGCACCATCCGTGTTGACGGCACTGGCATGGGGGCAGTTACAGTGAACTGCCCCGTGTCAGCGGCCAGGAGCATCACCGGGGACGGCAAACGGCTTCTGGTGGGCTGGGTCTCCGCGCGAGTCAAGCTGCTGGAGCCCAGACCGCTGCGCTGCTATCGCTGCCACGTGGGCCACCACGTGGGGGTCTGCTGCGCAGCGGAGGAAGATCGCAGCGACCGCTGCTTCCAGTGCGGTCAGCCCGGCCACAAGGCCGATACCTGCAGTGCAGCGCCGCAGCACTGCTACGCATGTGCGGCGGCAGGCAAGTTGGCCGACCACCGGGCTGGGAGCAGGACCTGCGATCCCCCTGCCAAGGCCAAGGGCAAGGTCCCAAGGCCCGTCCCCGCGAAGATGCTCACCGCCGCAGCTGCCCCGCTGGCTGCCGCCGCCATCGCCTTCGCGGACGCCGCCGCCGCTAGGAGGGGACCCTCGCAGAGGGCACGGGAGGAGACTGTAATGGACTGTCAATATAATAATATAATAATAATAATAAATTTATTCAAATTATACAATCATTCAGTGAGTACATTTTCTTTCTTAAATGTATAACAAGTCCTCAATGTGTCATATGCCTGAACTAGGTTATCCTGTGTTTCAGGCGAGAAAAGGTAAAACATTATTAATAAATAATCACAGTAATTTATATAACAAAAGTCATCTAATAGGTAAGCAAAAAAGTGTAAATAGTATAAAAAAAGTCTTACTTGCTAATAAAATCTTACTTTACTAACTTAGCTAACTAATCAAAATAAATAGTACAAACCAACTTTATTTTACTACAATTAATAGTTTCTCTGTATCTTCATAGGACAATTTTTGTAGAGCTTCTTTGATAGTTTTCTTACAATTTACGTAATTTAGGGAATAAATGCTTGCTTTCGCATTCAGTCTATTATAAAGTAGTGGTCCCAGAAATACATAAAATTTAGCTGTAAAAGCATGTTTTGTACTTTTTGTGGGACAAACAATATCTTTCCGTCTCTTTTTAGTAAACTCAGTGTTGTAATGGAGGGCTGTGTGTTGTTTTAGCACAGTGCTCAATATGAATAACTGTCGGACTGTTAGTACTTCACAAGTTTTATAAAGCAGGTTAGTGGGAAAAAGGAAAGGGCGGCAAGTAGACACCTTAAGAATCGCTCTTTGGGCTCGTTCAATCGGAAGTAATAAGGTTTTACCTGCTCCACCCCATGAGGTAATGCAGTAAGTCAATATTGACTGACATAGAGCAAAGTAAACTTGCCTAATTATTTTGGTGTCTGCAATATGTCGTAACTTTTTAAATACGAATATCAGCTTACGAATCATATTATTTAAAACTTCAATGTGTTGTTTGAACGTAAGGGTCTCATCTATTATAACTCCTAAGTATTTTATTTTGTTAGTTTTATTAATATTGGGACACATATACGGACATTCTGCAGGGGTTGTACAACAATGGGCAGATAACATTGAGGAGTTATTTGAAGTCTGTTTGCGCATTGAAAACTTTATATATTTTGTTTTATCCGCATTTAGGAGTGAGTTGTGCTGAAGCCATTTATTTACAATATCGAAACCCTCCTGCGCAAACTTGTGGACTTCATGTTCCGATTCAGCTGAAAAGAGAAGAGCAGTATCATCAGCGTAAGATATTATTGTGCCGTGATTTAGCTTGAGATTACAAAGGTCGTTTATATATATTAAAAACAGGGCAGGCCCTAAAATACTTCCCTGGGGAACACCGAAAGACGTATTTTTTTGGTCTGCACTGAGTACACTGCCAATCTTAACGCACTGGGTACGGTCTTCTAAATAACTTTTTAAGAGTTTCAGCTGAATACCCCTTATTCCCACAGCCTCAAGCTTGCGCAGCAAATTAGGAATATAAACCGTGTCAAACGCTTTTGCGAGGTCCAGAAAAATGCCTACTGAATGGTTACCCTTGTCAAGTTCTTGCGCCAAGAAGTCAGTCAGATAATGTACGGCATCGGCAGTTGAAACTCTAGGTCTAAATCCAAACTGACGCTTCGATAAAATTGATTTGTCTTCCAAATATTTGAACAATCTTTTGTGTATTATTTTTCCCAATATTTTGGACATAGCAGGCAGTAGAGAGATAGGTCTATAATTTGTAACTTGTTCTTTACTGCCTGATTTATAAACAGGGACAACTACTGCTTTTTTTAAGCACTCTGGAAAAATACCCAAAGTTAGACACATTCGAAAAATGTAGGTCAGTGGTGGTACCGAAATACTTCTGAATTGTTTAATAATTTTATTTGGTATTTGATCCCAACCAACTGCACAATCGTCTTTCAAACTCATAATTAAATTTTCTACCTCTGTCTCGTCAGTATCTAGTAGGGCAAAAGATGTTAAACTTGAATTACCCATAATAGGAGTGTCCGCCAGACAAGGTGAGTGAACCCGGTTATTTTTTTCTGCTAAACACTTTCCAAAATTAATAAAAAAATTATTTGCTATGTTAGCAGATGTCAGCTGTGACGAGTGGGCTTGTAATAAACTTGAAGATGACTCATTTTGTTTTGAGGAAAAAGTTACATTTTTAATGTATTTCCAGATCATTTTACTATTTGTTCCAGCCTTATCTAGTGCAGTTTTATCATAGTTGCTTTTAACTTTTTTGAGTAGATCATTGCAAAAATTACGATATCTTTTGTACGACAGTTGTAGGACTGTATTCTCTGGATGAGATTTAGATTTCATGTGCAGTTTATCTCTGTGTTTCATACAGCGGATAAGACCTGTTGTGATCCAGGGTTTTATGTTGCAATTTTTGTTGGTCAACTGCAATATGACAGTATTTTTCTGAATTGCATTACGTACATTTTCTATTACATACATCATACAATACTGTGGGTCAGCGGAACTATAGACTGGATCAAAGTTGATGACGCGTAAGTCTTCTTCAAGTTTATTTATATTTAATTTCGACACTACGCGAGTGTTTTGTTTAGGTAAATTACAGTTTAGTGTTAGTAGAACAGCATTATGGTCCGTTATTGTAGAGTTAATAATAAGTGCAAGTGAAGGGAAATTTGACTTAAGCATGATATGGTCCAAGCAAGAGCCACTATGATGTGTAGGAAAACTATGTGCGGGGAGCAGTCCATGATATGCGCATAGGTTGAGATAGTCCTGAGCAGATGCATCAGCACTTCCTGGAAGAATATTGATATTAATATCTCCAATTACTATCGTGTTTTTAAAAGTTGATAGGTTTTGCAAGACAATATTCAGGGAGTCCGTAAAATTGTTAGTAATTTTGAAAGAGGGAGGGCGATATAATGCTACTATTGCAAAATCTGATCCAATCTTCACTACTAAACTGTTACAGTCTTGCATATTTGGTTCCTCAACCGAGACCTTCAGATGATCTCTTACATAAACTATCACCCCGTCATTTTGATTCTAATTCCTAACACTTTTGTACATATTATACCCCGTGATTAGCGGTATATTATATTGCTTCGCAAGCCAGCATTCTGTTAAAACAATGACGTCACATTTAATGTTGAGCCGTTGTTGGAAAACGCAAAAGCTGTCAAAATTCTTTAAAATACTGCGAATATTTTGTGTTAGTACGGTTAATGGTTTTTTGTAGCCGGAAAGATATTGTTTGCAGTTTTCAACTTCACAAAATCTAGACTCGGATACAGAAAAATTATCTAAATCATTAATTAAATTGTTTAACATGATGACAAAAAAATAAATAATAAATAAATAAAACTTTAACTTTAAACTGAAAAGGTCCAAATAAATAAATTATCAACGGCGCTCTTAGGCGCCTTCATAATCTATTGAGTTGATATACCTTTTTTCGGCCATCATTTTCGCCGGGCAGTCAGCTGCGCCTGTGTTGTGTTTGTCTGGCTTTTTAAAATGCAAGCAAGTAGCACATTTTGGCTCATCTGCCCTCTTTGGACATTCGGTTCCAATAACGGCTCAATAACGGCTCCATTACGTCTCCTCCAGGCGAATATCAACCACTGCGCCGCCGCTCAGGATCTGTTGCTCCAGAGCATGGCGCAGTGGTCGATCAACATCGCCGTTGTCTCCGAGCCGCACTTTGTCCTGCCCAGAGCCGACTGGGTTCAGGACCTGAGCGGCTCGGTGACACTCATTTCGTCGGCCGCCGCCGGTACCCCGGCACTCGAGGCCGTCAAGAAAGGCCGGGGTTGCGTGGCAGCACGGTTCGGGGACATAGTGGTGGTAGGCGTCTACCTGTCCCCGAACAGATCTCTCGCCGAACTAGACAACTCCCTTTTGGAGCTGGATGCCGTCGTTGCTGGGTTTGACTCCAGCCTCCCCGTGGTCGTTTGCGGGGACTTCAACGCCTGGAACGAGGCTTGGGGTTCCCGGTTCACGAACCAACGAGGTCGAAGGGTGGAGGAATGGGCCCTAGGACAGGGCCTAGTCGTACAAAACCGGGGTTCTGTCCCCACGTGTGTGCGGATGCAGGGCGAGTCGGTGGTGGACATTACGTTCGCCAGCCCTGCACTGGCACCGCGCGTCGTCGACTGGCGCGTTATAGAGGAGGTGGAGACGTTCTCCGACTACCGGTACATCCGGTTTGACGTCTCCGCCCAGACCTCGACCGTGCCGGTCCGACAGACCCCGTGTGGTCCGCGTTGGGCGCTGAGGCAGCTGGACAGGGACCTGCTCCAGGAAGCCGCGATAGTACAGGCCTGGGTGCAAGCACCGGACAGGCCTGTCGACATCGACGTCGAGGCGGACTGGTTCCAGGTGGCCATGTCGCAAATCTGCGACGCGGCCATGCCCCGAGTCCGGCCAGGACGTGCCCGGCGCCAAGTACACTGGTGGTCGCCAGAGATTGCGGCACTGCGCGATGCGTGCAATGCTGCGCGACGCCGGTATACTAGACACCGCAGGCGCCGCACCCGTCCACCGGGTGCGGAGGCCATAGAGGCGGAGCTGTATGAGGGATACAGAGCGGCAAAGCGCACCCTCCGAGCGGAGATAAAGCGGGCCAAACTCGAGGCCCACAACGTGGTGGTGGAGAAACTCCGCCCATGGGCTCCCCCGCTGACTCAGAGTCTCCGGCCCCAGCTCGTGGAGGGTGTGGTGAGCGCTCTGTTCCCTACGCGAGGGGAGCATACTCCCCCGCCTATGGCTCCGCCACCAGCAGCGGTGTCCGATGCGGACCACGACGGCAACGACGGCAACAATGCTCCAGAGGTGACCGAGGTGGAGATGAGAGTGGCGGTGCGAAGGCTGAGTGCCAAGAACACCGCCCCAGGACACGATGGCTTGCCTGGAAAAGCCTGGGTCCTGGCCATGGAGGAACTCGGGTCTCGACTGAGAGGGCTCTTCAGCGCATGCATGGAGAGGGGCCAGTTCCCGCTTCGGTGGAAGACGGGGAAACTGGTCCTTATCGCGAAGCCGGGGCGCCCCGCGGACTCTCCGTCCGCGTATCGGCCCATTGTGCTGCTCGACGAGGTGGGCATGCTCTTTGAAAGAGTAATTGCAGACCGCCTCGTCGTGCATCTGGCACGGAAGGGGCCGGATCTTGCGGACGGCCAGTTCGGATTTCGCAGGAGGCGCTCCACTGTGGACGCCATCATGCGCGTACGAGCCCTCACGACGGGGGATGCGGTGTCCCGGGGCAGGTGTGTCTTGGCGGTGTCTCTGGACATCGCCAACGCCTTCAACTCCCTGCCCTGGAGTTGCATTGGTAGGGCACTCCGGTACCACCGGGTGCCCGACTACCTCTGTCGGGTGATCGAGGCCTACCTGTCGGACAGGTTCATCATCTACCCCGGTCATCAGGGGGAGTTGAAACGGCGAGAGATGTCGTGCGGTGTTCCGCAGGGATCGGTACTAGGGCCGCCCTTGTGGAACATCGGGTACGACTACGTGCTGCGCGCCGACCTCCCCGACGGGGTCAGCGTGGTCTGTTACGCAGACGACACGCTGGTCCTGGCGCGGGGACGGTCGTACCAGGCGGCGGTCGAACTAGCGACGCGCGGGGTTGCGACAGTTGTGGAGAGGATACAGCAGTTGGGACTCGAGGTGGCATTGCACAAGTCCGAGGCCATGTGTTTTCACGGCCCTCGGAGCGCGCCACCTCCGGGCTCCCAATTAACGGTAGGAGGAGTTCACATCGGCGTCGGGTCGACGATGAAGTACCTGGGACTCGTCCTCGACAGCCGGTGGAACTTCAAGGAGCACTTCCGACGTCTGGCTCCCAGGTTGAATGCGACTGGGGCTGCGCTCAAGCGGCTCCTGCCGAACCTAGGGGGTCCAGACGCCTCCTGCCGGAGGCTCTACGCAGGCATCGTTCGGTCCATGGCCCTTTACGGTGAGCCGGTGTGGGCGCCATCGCTACGAAAGCGAGTGGCGGCCCGGCTAACCGCCTGCCAGAGGGTCATGGCCATCCGGATGATCCGCGGATACCGTACGGTGTCCTGTGAAGCGGCGAGCCTCCTTGCTGGCCTACCACCATGGGATTTGGAGGCAACAGTCCTTGCACACATGCATGACTTACGCGTGGAGATGCAACGTCGGGGCGAAACTCCGCTGCCGCGACAAGTCGCGGCATGGCGGACAGAGCTCCGGCGGGATCTCATGGTGAAATGGCGAGAGCGACTGTCGCAACCTCGTGCTGGGCACGCCACGATCGAGGTGGTAAGGCCCCTCTTTGAGGCGTGGCTGGAAAGGCCCCACGGCGTCGTCACCTTCCGTTTGGCGCAGGTGCTGACCGAACACGGCAAGTTCGGTCCGTACCTGTACAAGATTCGTGCGGAGACGACGCCCGGGTGTCGCCACTGTGCGGACCGCCCGGTGGACACGGTGGAGCACACAGTCGAGGTGTGCCCCACTTGGGAAGAGCATCGCCGTGTCCTCGTGGGGGCAATCGGCGGCGATCTCTCGCGCCGGGGCTTGGTTCAAGCCATGCTCCGGAGCGAGGAGGAGTGGCAGGCGGTCGCCTCCTTTTGCGAAGCAGTAATGCTAGTAAAGGAGGAGGCCGACCGCATTAGGCAAAGGCGCACACGCCGCCGCCGGGTTTCCGATCCCAATTTCCGGCCACCGTAGGCACGGGCTCGCGGACGGTGGGCAATGGGTAGCTCGCTGTCCGTCCGTCCGGTAACAGACCGGTCCGAGCTCAGGTCGTCTACGGCGCGCACCGTTCCCGCGCGCCTCAAGGAGTTGTCAGCAAACTGTAGGGGTCCAGCAGGGCCGAAGCCTACTGGGGCCCAAAGGTTATGTGAGACTGTCACCACGGGCCCCAGGATAAAGGCAAGGAATGGAAAGGTAGGTTTTTAGTCAGTAAAAGTCTGACACTGTTTCCCGCCCCACCCAAGGGCGGGATTCGTCATTGGATGATTTTACCTACGTTAAAAAAAAAAAAAAAAAAAAACAATGAATATTTGGTCAATCTGAATAAATACACATGCACTGGGAAATAACAAGATCGCTCACCGATATACTGCTAGCTCCGACCCTCAGGTCCAAGTGGGCTGGTAAGCGCACTCGCTGACCACCACGGCGCGCTATCCCCTCTTCTCCCACATCACGCCACGTCCTAACTAATCATTATCTGTGGGTACCTATAGCACGGCCTCTACACTATATGACTACCCACCGAATCGACACATATGCGGCCAAACACTACAAAAACACTAAATTGTGATGCACCTGCATTCTAATGGTAAACTAATGAACTATTCATACATGGCTTAAAGGGCTAAAAAATATACGACTTCGCATTCGCGACACGAGTGTCGCCGCCTATAAACAATAAAACCTCGAAACGATTTTGACAAT
This sequence comes from Leucania comma, assembly GCA_958295575.1. NCBI lineage: Eukaryota > Metazoa > Arthropoda > Insecta > Lepidoptera > Noctuidae > Leucania > Leucania comma. The sequence goes on from OY282470.1 coordinate 11,268,639, forward strand.
GCCCATGAAAACTACATAGTTCGAGCACAAATACCTATAATATTAAAAGTAGATAATGGCATCTCTAGCCACTACCGAAACTGTGGCATCCTGCTCTGTGGGAAGTATTCAGAAATATTATTCTAGAAACCGGGCGTACCAATGAAGCTTTAAAAAGAGACAGGTGAATGTTAGAGATAATATTCAACGTAATATTCAATATCAAGATACTTACAACACGATGAGTTCCAGCCACCGTAAGAGTGGACTTGCGGACGTCGAACAATTGTAGCTCGCCGTCTGAGTTATGATTTACACACACCTCAAAGAGATGAGGGCTAACGCATACCAGGACTGCGGAAATGCTCGAACTGGAACTGCCCCCGTAGCCAAGCTACAAACGCGTTTCCTTAACATCGAACGCTTGGAGTTGGCCACACTTCTAATTACTTTGTTCTGACCACGTGACTGAGCGTTAAGATGACGTCAGTAACAAGGAATTGGAGCCGTGCCAACTCAATGCGTTCGACGTTAACGAAACGATCGTATCTTGGCTAGGGGAGCCGATAGGTTTTCGACAGTATAAATTCTGCCATAATTTTTCACTCTAAAATATGATACTTCTAACATTAATATATTATATCTGTTAGTACTACCTAAACAAACACACAACGTACCTATCTACAGAATTATCTATCCTGTATTTCCTAGTAACCCAGCAAAGCAATTGAGAAGATATAAAGGAGTTGGTCAGACGTAACTCAATGGCTTTATATGGCCAGTTAACGTATGAGGCTAGATTAGATTGTCCTGTACGGTGTATACATTGACACATGCTCTCGACACAGTCAGAATTACACAAGTTTCATTATATAGCTTTTTTTTAAAGTGGGAAATCAGCCAATGACATCTCCCACCTTTGGACAGAGCGGGAGGGCATGACAGAATTTTACTGACTAAATCCCGTCCTGTTTCTTCTTTGCCTTCCTGAACTGAACCTGTAGCCCCAGTAGGTTTTGACCCTACTGGGCCTCGGGATGACTTTTGTTGAGACAGGATGTCAATAAACCCACGAAAACCTGTATTGGTGTAAAGTGGTCCACGTCCGGTGTCATCAACTGGTCATCCTCTTTTTAAGGTATTATTTTTAGGCTTTTAATTAGTGGACGGATAAGGTGTAGTGGCTATTTAGACAACACATTTCGCCGTCTAAAACTGATGTTGCGTTGCTCTTCGTGGGAATCTGGAAAATCTAGGCCTCAAGCTCGGCAGTGGCATTTACGATAATTGTCACTAGAGTAACAAAACGGTTTTTTATGACATTTGCCGTAAAAAACTGTCTTTTGATGAGATTATCAAATTTTTTTTTTTTTTGTTTGTAATTTGTTTTTTGTTTTTTTAGCTTTTCAGCCCCATCGACCAGCAGCTCTGTAAGTAATCTGCAAGCTCGAACGGCTTTTTTTATGGTAGGTAAAATCATCCGATGACAAATCCCACCCTTGGGCGGAGCGGGAAATAGTGTCAGTCTCTTACTGACTAAAAACCTATCCCGTTCCTTCGTTGGCTATCATACCGGGGCTGAGCCTTCCTCTCGGAAAACGGCCCTTGACCATAGCAGGCTTCGACCCTGCCTGCCTGCAGTTAGCAGGCTGGGCCTCGGTCGCTGACAGCTCCTTGAGCTAACGAATTTTGATAAAATTTGGTGCACGGGAGGTTTTCTATTTTCACACAAGTCACACAAGCTGAAACAATTACATATATGATATTTATCATATAATTATGTACTTGTTGACAATGACGACAGAGATGACGAGATGATGGTCGTGAGGTCACACATACATTCATAGACACATAGGTACTACTGTCTCCTTTCTCCTCAACTTTTTCCTATAAAATGTTACTGTGAATACTTTCATAAATTGGTCCCATGGAGCCAAATATATAAAACTACGCTATTCATGACATCACTAAACAAATTAGGCTTCGAAGCACTGCAATACAAGTCGTATAAACCTAATACACAACAAAAACACAGACCTGTTTTTCTTTTATTCCCCGATCAGTATGGCAACAAATATTACGTGTAGAAGTTTCACCAGTTTTTGCCGGAGATCGACCAATCCATTATTCGTCGCGGCCATATCTCGAACAGCCCCAATAGGATTAAACCCCGGTCCATTAGATACTGTTTTACTACTCTTTTGTTTTATGATCGTATTTTTCCGATAATTTATTGAAAGTGGTCACAAAAGAGTCCTTGTTCACTTATAGAGATTAGCATTTATCAGAAACTCTTGGGCAGGAAAATGTTCTTGAAACAGAAAGTGTGTTCAATATTTTATGATTTAGAACATTTTCAAACTCGAACAACATTAACAAGTTCAGTAAACAAAGTTGATTATATTACGAGATCTTTTGATTACAAAATATTCCACTTTATAACTTGAAATTAATGTTTTAACCCTCAATCCGGTCGAGTATTTTCTTGTATCAATAATATAATTAATTGAACATTGAAGTACGGACACGATAATTAAAACATAGATTGATTATGTTTAACCAAAAGTTTATTAATACACTTATTTGTTTGCAAGCTTCTGCCAGTGCCTTTACCCAATAGCGGTGGTGCTCCGTCCAACCGATCATAGCTCTACCCTCTGTGTTCTCCGTGCAAACCCGGTTCCCAACGATGTTGCGAGAAATTGGTCAAATCCAATCAAGCTCTGAATAAATCTCGAAATAGTTGACGAAAATATTATTTCTAGTCATTGTCATATCAGGATCAAACCGATTGATGTTTTAATTAACCTCTTCTACAATTTACTTCAAAAGTTTTATGTATTTTTTTACTTATTTTAACATGCTACGGATATAAATATACAAATCCCACGAGAAAAAATATCCTTAGAGGATCGCTAATGCGCGATAATTGAAAATATAAAGCAGAAATAGGAAGTCAATTTAAGTGCTTATCAATTATACACCGTTAAATTTTGATCATTTTAATCCGTGAAGGGTTGATTCGGTACATGAAACACTATCGATTTGTAAAGATATTAAAAAACAGAGTACTTTTTTTAAACTCGAGTTAACATACGCAATGTACGAAATTAATTTCTTTAAGTAAACGTCTACTTGGCGAGTTCAATGACCTGTAGGTAGTTATTACGCAACGACCGACAACTACCTACAAGGTCATTGACTGGTTTACTTAAATAAATTAATTTCGTACATGCGTATATTAATTCGAGTTTTAGAAAAAAAGAACTTTATTTTTATATTTTATCTTTCAAAATCGATAGTATTTCATACCGGATTGACCCTCTACGGCATTAAAACGATCAAAATTTTACGGTGTATATACTATTATTTGTGAAGATTATTATTTTATTTAAATTTTGGATGTTTTGAACGTTGACATTTTACCCAGCCAGCAGCAGCTAGCCGACACAGCACGAAGAATCGCCAAACTGAAGAGACAGTGCAGCACGGCACACTGCTCGTAAAATTGGTGGTCGATAGAGCTGAAAGGTTCTGGAGTGGCGTCTGCGCACCAGAAGACTCAGTGTTGGAAGGCCTCGTACAAGATGAACCAATGAACCATCTGGTGAGAGTCACGAGAATGCGATGGATGTGAGGCGTACAGGACCGTTCGTTATGGCGACACATGGGGGCCTACATCTAACAGTGGAGGTCTGTCGGCTGAAATAATGACGAACGTTTCGCATAGTATTGTTAGTTAATACACACTCAATCAGTACTATCATATTTTATACAAAAGCTAGAAAACTAGTTTCACATGTAAGTTCTCACAAGTTAACAATTGATTTATGTGTCTTTATTTATATAAAGTTGTTGCATATCTTACTACGTTGTCAACGCTTTATCAGTACGTAATAGAATAGGCAAAACGTTAAGAGATGGGATTATGGTGGCCCGAAACACAGGCTTAGAGTCTAGTTTAGGCAATATAGTACATATAGGTAGGTACTTACTTGAATTATGTAGATACACTTATTTAAAAAATACTGTCTGTGCCAACCTGGCCTTTATTAATCACCCTATCAAATTACGAAATACCTTGAATGGAACTTAGGTTGGATGGTAGCAATATCAGCTATCGGTGATATCGGGGGTATCGGTGTAATTAAAGCCACCACAAACCCGATAGCAACTCAGGCGATATCTGTGATTGTTTCCCAGACAGATATGCCATGCTCAAATAACTGTAACTAAGGCTTTGTTAACGAGGATTAATATTACCCCAAGATGAAAGAACGAAATCACACAAAGAAGGTCGAGCGTGACTCAGACTAATTAGTATTAACACACGCTCCTACTTGATCAGGAGTAGTTCAAAAGGGACACAGGAGTGGATTTTAGTCATTAAAGTCTGACACGCCCACCCGCTGCACCCTAAAGATGGAGAAGTCGTTGTCATTGGATTTCACACCTTAAAAAAAAATACAATCGAACTTGGTACTGGTCCAAATTTACGCTGTCATGTTCAACCTTGATATGTACAGACCAAATCCGTCGTACCAAGGTCGGTCGTGTTTTAACTTTATTATAAAAGCGAAAATTTGAATGCATGGTGAAGAGATTTGGATGAAATTCTACACACGGGTAGACTCATATCCTGAAATAATATTTATAACGCGAGTATGTTCTCTTGGAATAATTTTCTACTTTCATACGAGCGAAACCGCAGGCAAAATATAGTAAAAGGAAAAAGAAATACAGTAACGAAAATTATTTTATACCAAAAGCTAGATTACCGCTAAAAGCCATATTAGGCTTTATCCTTGACAAAGGCATAGGTCAGGTGAACCCATGGAAAACTGCTATATCTTATTTTTCATTGTAAACTATTTGTATCTAAATTTAGGCCGTCAACAAACAACCTTTACGATTCTATCAATTAAAATGGCAAAGGGCATTATATTCTCCTATCTTTACATTGCTCAGTTTAACAATTATTCTCCTAATTCTAGTGCTTAGATATTCCTAGTTTGTTAGCGAGATAGTCGGAATGTTTTGTTCTAAATTTAGTACCAAATTCTTATCTTAAGCTGTACCATATTCCGTACAAATGTATGCACAGATTAGATACCTTATTCAACGATGATTACCATATGCTTACCATCAAGTGAGATCTCAGTCAAGCACCACTTTATATTATTTAAAAAAAAAGTTTTGCATTCATTAAAACTATTACAACTACATAATATGTAAACTACATATAATACTATAGACATTACTATACCATAGACAGAGAATTCGATTACAGCGCCACCTACAGTTTTTAATTGTATTTTGAAACCTTCCAAGGTTTGAATCAAATCAGAATTGCAACCGAATCAATAAAGAAAAACAAGAATTTAAGAAGAACTAGGTGACAAAAACACGTAAAGAAGAATAAAATTATATACCCAGCTATTTATCGATATAATTATATTATCCTTTTAGAAAATTCTGCCTGGCCGTAATGACCATCGGCCCTGCTGGGCTCCTACGGTTTTGCTGTCAGCTGTTTGATGTGTGCGTGGATCATAACGCACCGTCAACGACTCCGATTCAGTCTTTACCGTACTGACGGACAGCGAGCTACCCATGCTCGTCGTCTGCATGCCCGCGTCATTCACAGGCTCCAGTAATTTTTGTTATAAAAATGTATTTTTGTTATATTCACGGATACATTATCTGACATTATTATAACCTACTTATATTCTTTATAATAATATGCTCTTTGATAATATTGTCATAAGTAATCCACTTTTCGTTTCACGTGCCTCTCTTGACGTATATAAATACATTGTTCTTTATTAGACGAACAAACAGCATTTATCTAAGAAATTGAGATTAAGTGGCTATAGTAAATATGAATCATGTTCATTTTATGTTGTTTATATACGTTTTCTGTTTATAGTAGTAATCTAGATACAATTGCCATTTTTATTGTTTACTACCTTTTTGACTTGCTAACTTTTTGCAGCGGTTTCGCCCGCGAAAAATACTCCTTGAATAATAAATATGGTCTATTTGCTATTCCCGAACAGGTCTATCCTCGTGCTAAACGTTCAAATCCGTTCAGCCAATTGATCGTTGAGAAGTAAGAAATATACTTATACAAACTTTCGCCTTATAATTCTAGTATAATACAGACTGACTAGTTTGGTCCTACTGCTTTGCTCCCGTGTTCTATTCCACAGAAAACGCACATTTTTCCAGAAAGTAGTCTATAAGATACACAATAATTAAGGTAGTAGCTTTCTATCTGTTGAGGTATGTGTGATCAAGTCAGTAATTCCAGTTTCTCTATCTCCTACAAACAAACTAAATCTTAAAAATCTTCGAGTGCAAATCTTTGTTGCTCTACGAGTGCAAAACGTCGAAAATTACAAAGGACAGCTCACGCCAAATAGCCGAAATACCTCGTACCTAACACGGTGTGATATAGGTTTATAGGTTTTCGGCAGAAGCGATGAGCAACGTAATTACTAATTGTAATGATAACGATGGAGGATAACTATAGTGGCCTTCTGCTTCATAAAGGAGACATAGAATTTTAAGCCACAAACAATGTCTTTTTCTTCATTTTAGATAGGTAGGTTTTCAAAAATTTTAAGTGTAGATGAAATAGAACGTTATGTACGAACATGGTGACGTGTTTTTATCGAAAAAGAGGATCCTTATAACCTCAGTAATAACTATTTCTATGCAAACTCATACAACAGGTTTTTTTAAACATCACCAAAAAGTTAATCCACTAAAATCCATGACAATAACCCTTCTGCAAAACTGAGATAGGTAATATTGCCCAAATAAAATACCACTCATCCTGTATAACTGGCCCCGGAGTGTGTAGGGTTGACAATACGCGGGATACAAAAGGGAATGTTGGGGAAAAACGACAGCGCGGACAAGCAGCATTGAGGACGCGCTCTGATTGGCATTCGGTCGGCTTCAGCGCCGCTGATTAACGAATTTCGCGCGTGCCTAGCGGTAGGGTTGTCAACCACTCATGATTATTGTGACTTTGAGAGTCAAAAGCCATCTTTTATAATTGGGTCGTGGGAAGATCGTTTGTTCGTCGAGTTCCAATCAATTTTTGAAGAAATTAAAAGGATGTTGATGTATTCCGTCAATAGGTTTTCTGAGGCTAAAAATATATTCATTTTTAATTGTAATGATCAAAAGCTAAAATACTGAAAACCGTAAACCAAAACTTTGTAGACAATTCCAGCTAGCAATAAAAGAATAAAGCAATTCATTTCTTCCAAAGTTTGCATCGCAAAAATATTACAATGCCGATACTTTCACAATTGAGCACAAGTTTAAATGGAGAAACGTCCGTTCTCAGCGTACCTTACCAGCATCAAAATTATATTAGTTTCTTTTCTTTAATAAAAACCAGAAAAGTAAGTATTTTAATATTCTTTGAAATAGATCTTTTAAAACAAAAAAGGTTATTTTAAATAAATCTAAAAAACTACTTTGACGCTACTGTAATCAAAAAAGCTCTAAAAAAGTATTTATCCTTTTCTCGACTTAGCTCATTTTTCTGCCAGCGCCGTATAGAAGCTCATATACCCGAAAAATTGTAATTTAAGTGCAAATTGCTGGTCTCAGATTACACATCCTTACGTCCAAGTATAATATTCGCTGAGGTTGTAAAAGAATTTTGTATTTTTAGTTACATTTATGTAGGATCATTAGTGAGTGGCTGAGGGGAAAGATAAATAATAGAATTAAGTCACGTAGGCTATTTATAAAAGTAAATTCATCATCACCATCATGTTTTCAGCCAAAATGGTGGATATAAGCCTGAGTGTCGCAACAATGACCGGTTTTGTGACCCTCATCAGATCATCGGTCCATCTTGATGGAGACTTTCTAATGTTGTGTCTACGTGGACGCCACTCCAGATCCTTTCAACCACCACCAACCATCTGTTCAGTACCCTACCAAATGCCACTTAAGTTTGGTGATTCGTAAGGCTAAAAACTGACTTGAGCAATACAAATTAACCTTTGTAAGTGCATTTTCGAATTACTAAAAACAAAGCAGCCGAATCCTACATTATTTTATTGATCAAATGGAACATTACCTTAGTAGATACTCTTACTTAGAAAAAATATTATAAAATGCAGTTAAAAAGAAAAGTTGTGCACAAGTCTCAGGTGTGAGTGACAATCTTTACCCATCCATCCAGGTGCATTCGTGCGATGTGGCCAGCCCACTCCCACTTGAGCTTGGTTGTTATTTCCCCATAATCTGCTACTTGAGTTATGGAGCGTAGATTGAAGGAAGATGCCATCGAAGCAAGTGATGATGAGAGGATTTGATCATGTTCGAGAATCTAATTTCGCCAGAGATGGCCCTGGATAAGAAGGGTTTGGAAAGAGAAGACAACGACGACTACGACTAACCAAACTAGGATTAAATAGGCACTAAACGTTTGTTTTTTGTTTACAGAGACCAAGGTTACCTACATTCCTAGCCCTATCTGCCAACTTGTGTCTTAAACAGGACTGTACCCCAAGTCATAAAGTTGACATTTTCAGCTTCGGCTTATTAGTATGTAGTGTCACAAATCAAGGAATTTTTCAGTCCTGACTATTATAGAGGTCTAATAAACTATTGAAATATGTATCGTATATGCATCTTAAAGACACAAAAGTAAACAAGTAACAGATATAGTGGCAGCGAATGTACACATTTATATATGTAGGTCTCTGTAGAGAGGTTCCAGTATATGGGGCAACGCATTCGACCCTTTGATCCCAGTAATGCTATTCGTAACTGAGGCCACTTCAATCTGTAACGTGTAGACCCCACTTTAAGCAACATGGACCGTTTTGATTTTGAAAACTCAATGAGGGCAATATGAGCATTATTTAGCAGACTATACTCGTATAGGCAATTGAAATATTCAAGAATCTAATTAGATTGTGGTTTATTTTAGTACTTACTCTCTCACACCCGTGTTTATAAACAAGTAATACTAGATTCTTGAGTAAAAGTGACTACTTAAGTAACAATTAGTATTCTATAGTTGAGAAAATTTTAAATTTGGAATGAAGATTTCAAACGTCAAGTAATGATTTAATAAGATTTTATTTAGTAATAAGTAATTACTTCTTTATAAATACGGGTGTCAGACAGTTATCGTTGAATAAGTTTTCGCGGATTATTTCACTTTTTTTAAGGTAGAAAAATCATCTAATGACTTCGTGTAGCGTTTCAGATTTCAGACCTTCGGGGTTTCCTTTTTAGAAAAACCCCGTGACCCTAGCGGACATCAGCCCCGCTGGGCTCATAGAAGTCATAGCAAACCATAGGGTTTGCCATACATCTCTTTGAAGAGTGCGTGGAACACTACGCGCTGTCGGCGACTTGGGCTCGACCCGGACAATTACAGGAAGGCCGGACAACGAGTTACCCGTTGCTCGTCGTCCGCATTCGCATCGTGAAGCGGGATTGTCCCATAGTATTATTTTATTTATCTACTCCGTATCTTAATTTCTAACCAGACTCAGAAATTTAAATGGCCATATTTTGTGAACTAATTTATATGACCTACAGAATATGTAGGTAGATTTTCCGTGCACTCACTGTATAGGAGAAATTTTAAATAAAAAAAATTACACACTTACCACAGTGTTGGCTTTCTTAACCCAAAGGTTGACTGGTAGAGAATGCCTTGTTGCATTGAGTCCTCCTATGTACCACTACTGTACAAGGAGTTTAAATAAATAAATAAAAGTATCCGTATTTCTTTAATATGTGTCTATCAGCGACTTTTTCCGCAGAACTTATGATGTATGCTTATAGCATTTTGGGATAAAGTAGCTACATATTAGTGAACGATTTTTTTTTATTTGTTTATTTCAGAATTCTTTAAATAGTTTCAGAGATTCGACCGGACCGAGCCCAAGTAGTCGACGGCGCGCACTGTTCCCGCGCGTCTCAAGGAGTTGTCAGCAAACCGTAGGGACCCTGCAGGAGGGTCGAAGCCTACTGCGGCCAAGGGTCGGCTTCTGAAAAGAAGGCTCGGCACCGGTATGATAGGCAAAGAAGGAACGGGGTGGGTTTTTTAGTCAGTAAGATTCTGATAATTTTCTCGCTGCGCCTAAGGGTGGGGGATGTCATTGAATGGTTTTCACACGCCATAAAAAACCCCTACATACAAATTTTACCATTTTATAATAAGGAAGACGATATTGTCATTGGAAGGTTGCTTAAAAGGCGTACTGAAAACCTGGTGAGAGTCGGGAATATCCAACGGATGCGAGACTGGTAGTAGTGACGACACCTGAGGGAGGCTTATATCTGACAGTGGACGTCTTTTGGCTCTAATAATGATGATGAGCATTATTATAGAATGTCGGGCTAGCAAGAATTTCGCTGTTAGGTATTGACAGACTTACAATCTACCAACTCTACATCCTTCAAAAATAAATCTAAATAAAGTTTAAGCCGAATTAAAATATTAAGTATTTTTTTAAATCTCTCTCTAGCTTCGCACTCTTCTGTCAAGAAAGACAGAAATATAGTTTTTTAAGGAGAGCCGAAACGACAGAGTTCCATAATTCAAGTTAAGACGAATAATGATTGTTAAGGAAATTAAAGATTTGATTGATTATTTATTTCATACTCTCTCTTCTCTGTCGTTTCGCTCTTGGCAGAGCGGTCGTGGTCACGTTGAGGCGTCCACATTGGTGATAGAGGCGGACACAGCTTTCTTAACGATCTCCCGCCATCTCTCTCTGTTGGAAGTCTGTCGGGCGCAGTCTGACACGCAGTTACCCATATTTCATACTAATATTATAAAAAGAAAAATAGCTCTTTCGTTTCTCACTTCTTCTCTTCTAAACGGCAGAACGGATTTGGATGAAACTTAACTCTCTTACGCATACAAGTAGACCGTGTTCAGGAATAGAAGAAAGGCCTATTATTATTTATTTTTATTTATTTTTTACTATTATACGGGCTAAGTCATTGCCGGAACCTAGTCTCTGTTCTACTAATAAAAAAAAATTCTGGGCCATCTTCTTCCTCTTTAGGTGTCGATGAACTGATTTTGTTTTTCTAACTAATATCTGGCAACCTGTACCGCTACGGCCTTGACCTCGTACAAATCCTGTAAAGTGCAGGCTGTTGTGCAGGATGGGCAGCACAGCAGGTGACGCATGTCTTATGTAGCGGCTCCACACTGACACTGTGTCAGAGATGGGTCTAGGAAGCCCCGTTTGGCCCGCATCTGGAGGTCCAGATGCGGGGCAAACGGGGAAGATAATGTTTATGTCACTTATGACAGTCAGGTGACTGTCATCATGTCACATAAACATTATATTGCCAAATTCTTGTGTTTCTAATAATTATCATTTCCAATAAATACCCTCTTGACAAAGGTCTATTATAATTGCACGGAGGCTAAATTGTGAGATTGACATTATAGTTGAGCCTACTCATGACAGCTTACAACGATATGGTTCTAAATTACAGACTAAGATTGAATTTCCTACATCTAAGACACTATTAGCTGAAGGCAATTCAGTTTTCAGGCTAATTAGGTTTCTGGTTTAGTATCACTAACATGTTTAGTCAGTCTGTAATAATACGGAGCAAATGATTATATTTTCAACTAGCATCTGCTAACGGCTTCGCCCACATGAAACTAAAGACTATATACACGGCTAAATTTTGATCGTTTTAATTCCTGAATATAAAATATGATATAAAATAAATCACTTTTTTCCTAAAAAAGTATCTACTTCATTTTTTAATTTTATCTTTACAAATCGATAGTGTTTCATGTACCGAATCGACCATCCACGGGATTAAAACGATCAAAATTTAACGGTATATAATCCATGTTACTCAGTGATAAATTACATAAAATATTTTATTCTATTCTATACAGTTTTATTCCATTTCTGTTTTTTCTTTTAACGAAAGTATTGTGGGTGAGTTCACAAACATGTAATCTCACATACACAAGACACGCAGACTCGCAATAAGAATCGGTAGGCTACACAAATATTTTTTTTCATTCGGAAATTGAATCCGCGATATGCAGCGCAGCAGCCAAAGTCTCAACTACTGCACCAACCGTACCACCACATTTTTTTAGGTTGAAATATCATCCAATGACATCTCGGACAATCAGACTTTTACTGACTAAAACCCCACTCCTGTTCCTTCTTTGCCTTCGTTCCAGGGCCCCGGGGTATACTTATACATTACCATCCATGGAACCGTGCCGCCCTGTTGACAGAATTTTGATATACTTTTTGTTTCTCCGTTTTATGTCTAAAAACAATTAACACTTCGATCCACAACTACCCAACTTGTTCATACAAAAGTAGACTCTAAACATCGGAATTAAGGCCTATAGTGGCGTGGATGTGAGAGGACACCGGTGTCCTCTGAGCTAGGACAGATTAAGACAACAAAATTATGTAGTTAAAATAATCTTTAGAATAAAACAATTTCTCAGAAATAAAATCACTTTTCACTTAAAACCTAATCCTAATTGTCTTAATTTTTCAAAGGCTCTACTGTTTGGCAATAATGGGTTTAAAAGCTTAAAGATTTGAATAAACAATAAATTCGTACTAAAGCCAGTCCATGCTGTATTAAAGGAACTTCGATCGCTATTCAAAGTGATTAACGAACATTTTGTACGCCGCATTGTCTTTCCATAAAGCATTCGGTAACAGTAGTATAAGTTTGGCAGAAACTTGTTTTTATGCTCACAGTTGGAGCAAGAAGTCTAACTGTTCCAATACTATGTAAATTGGTAGCGGTTGAACCCAAATGCTGGAAACTTTGAGTTTGAAGATTACGATTGCATGGATTTTAGAACCGCAGAAATGCAAGTTCAGTATCGATCTTCTTATGAATGTCTTTTTTCAAGTCTTCGTAATCCATCGTCATCATGATTTCAATCGAAAGACGTCTGCTGTTGGTCATAGGGGGTGTCATCACAATGACTGTTTTTATGTTTCTTACATCCATCGCATTACCGATGACCTGGTGAAGAAGGTGGTCAATTTAAGTTACGAATTATGCAAATATATATGGTTTATTTGCAGTTGTATTTAAAAATATTGATCTACAAATAAGAATTAGTTTTATAACAATGATTACCACGCGGTAGGCACCCTACAAGGAGGACCGATAAACTAGTAAGTATTGCGGGGATTCGTTGGATGCGAGACGCACAGAAAAGGTTACCTATATCTAACAGTAAACTTTTTTCGGCTGAAATGATGGTGATGAAGATAAAATTAGTGTGAGGGCTAGCTCCAACATGCCTTAAGGCCGGGGTCTATATTAATATAAAATAAAAGACTGGAAGTCGCAGTTAAATTTTCGTATATCTTCAAAATATCATTACAAATCAAACGTAACTTAATTATCTTTGAAACATTAGACAATCCATTTTTCCTATCAATTTTCAAACCTATTCTAGAAATGCCAACATCCTTTAAAACATCTATGAAACCAGTTCGTTAACTAACAAGCAAGTAGCTCATGCAACCTCCTTCCGACGTCACAATAGTTTACTTCGCAAGACAAAATAAATCAGATCACGCTTGATATTGAAACCTAAACCTGCTGACATCTTACTAGACAGTACAGACTATACTACTGAATTCCCTGTTCCCAGTGAGGCGGTGGAGTAGAAGACGCTTGTGGACAAGTGACAAAAGACCCGGTGCGGTCTCCGAGCCTCGCCGACACAGATTTACGGCGAAGAGAATCCTGTCGAGCTTCCATTAAATTGAACCGTTAAGAGCGATTTATTACAAAAACTGCAGATGCAGAGACGTCTTCTTTATTGGGAAGGGTGCGTTGTTTATCTTAATTAAATCGATGTAAAGACGTAAAGTTTCATCGGTCATTGTTTTTATAGAATGGAAGAAAATCAAACAGAAGAAAGCAAGAAAGAATCAGTAAGAATAACTCTTGCTGTACTAATGCAATATCGAGTTTCTGCACTATCCATTGCACATTCATTATTATTACCTCTTTAGTGGCAGAAAAATAAATGTAGTTACTAATTGATTATCACCATTTAGTAGATCTTCTTTTCCACCGATCTTTAGGCAGGAAAAACCAAATAGCAAAAGCATAGCCAAATCAGCTTTATAATGTTCCCACTGCTAAGACTCAGGCTTTGTCTCCAAGAAAAGGAATGGGCCATAATCTAGTTGCTAGAAGTCACATATCAAAACATGCCTGCATTGCTATTCTGAAAAGTTGATTTGCGAACTCACTTCTGAATCCGCAGTGAAATAATGTGAAATTAAAATTTCGTATTCTTAAATGGAGTGAATTCGACACTAGCGCCACCAAGTGATGATCAAAGTGAGAGGAACTAAAACGTATTTTGACGTTTGTATTCGTTTTCTCACAATGTTTTCCTTCACCGTTTTGAGAGTTGAGGTGATGAAATAAATTACATAACAGCTTGACAAAACGTTGTCGAACGATCGATTCATCCATTAGAACTAACACTAAACAATTGCAAAACAAAGGCAGAGCTCACTGTGGTCTGTGCAGCCACAAAACAACTCAAGCTTCGTTTTACGGAACAATTACACGAAAACCTAGACTAATACCACTGCATTATTCAAATTCACTTCATTAGAATTAAATATACATAGACATTATTAAAATTTACTTCATTTGAAGTAAATATACATAGACATAGCATAGGCAACCTTATAATGTTTCCACTGCTGGAAGGCCAGTAATCAACCATGCAGGTCCAGTGTGGATTGGTTGAAGTCATGTCTTTGAATTTTTTGTTCTAGGACATGCTGGTTTTCTCACGATGTTTCCTTTCACCGTTTTAAGAGTAGTGGTGATGTAATGAAATACACAAGGTTATGCGCCTGGCGGGGTTTTAACCCACAACCTACAACTCGTAAGTTGGGGATGTTACCACTGGGCCATCACGGCTGAAGTGAATGTATTCACAGCCAAAATACGAATGTTGTGTCACACACAAAGTAATGCAAGTGAGTGGCTATTTTATTACAATACTAGCTTGTACCAGCGGTTTTGCCTGCGCATTAGTACCGAAGAAACATAGGTAAAAAGTGACGTCCTTTTCCAAAGTTTAACAAACAGACATTGACGTAATTACTTTTGAATTTATAATATTTTCTGGACGTTGTGTAATTGAAACAAAAAAAATCTATAAATTAGGTGAACAACGCCTTCAACAAATGGTGGTTTTCTAGAAAAAGCGAAGAATAAAATTCAAATTGGTTAAAAAAAAAAAACAAACAAATAAACAACATATCAAATTATTAAAACTATTAAACATCAAACCAAACATAGGCATATTTAAACTATTAAACTAGGTATAATACATGTACAAGCAAATAAAATATAAAAATTATATCCATTTTAATAGTCAAGATAAAAAGGGGAGGGAAAAAACTCATTGAGCAACGAAAAACTTGTTCACATGGCTATCAATGGGAAAAGTTCCCACAACGCTGACATTTATTGCCAATCAACGTGCCGATTCTTTGACCAAAAATGTCAGTCTCCTGGGGCCCAAGTCTGCTATTTTTGTAGATTCGACATTCCAACACAATCCCATTGTCATTTTGGTAAAAGTTCTTAATCTGCTAAATCATAATGGTCGATCATTGGTCGGTTATTGGTCTCGTAAACGAATGGTGGTAGAATGACTTTATAGTATTCAGACAAATCTAATGGTAAGTCACTAATCAAAGGAAGTGACAAAATTTTAGCAGATTACCCCATAAGTCAGAAATTCATTTGTTATTATGTACGAGATTATTATTTCTTTCAATGGTCTGTGTTAGTAATTGACTGTTGGAAAGTCATAGTGACGCCATTATACGAGTATTAGTAGACCAAACTTGTCAAAATCAACCATGATGAAATAAACGATAGACGATTCTGAAACTATTGTAATAGCAGACATGAGGCCCAGGTCATGTGAAGATATAACTGATTGGCTAAAACTAGTTTTAGTTTTAGCAAATTAAATGTAAGTTTAAACCTATAATGAAAATTAAATGATACTTACTATAATTTGAGTTTAAATATTCCTCCCAAGCATCTTCTATCTAATCTAAAGTAAGTACAAAATGTTTGAACAAAGTCCTCATGTTTAAGTAGACGTTATAAATTACCTTTTAGTTTCAAATTAATTATGAAGGCTTCAAACAATCACAAAGAATCCTAGTGGCACTATTTATTTTAATAAAAATAAATAGTCCTTTTCTTTTGCGTCTCCATTTCTTTAATGTTCTTCTTACGCATGCTCTTTGTTAACTAATAACTTTAAATGGACCGCTCCTTACATTAAGTTGAATGTTACAAATGCTAAGTAAAAATTAGCTTTCAGTTGTATACTTGTATCTTCTTTGTTGCCAAAGTCTAGTGAAAATGTAATTGTGACTATTGCCGGCCGGTTTCAATCAATTTGCTAAACTTTTCGTACTGTGGTTTTTTTTTAGGTGAGTAATCTTCCAATGACTTCTCCCGCCCTTGGGCGGAGCGGGAAATAGTGTCAGACTCTTACTGACTCCTTCTCCGTTCCTTCGTTACCTATCGTGGCGGAGCCAGACCTTCCTTTCAGAAACTGACCCATGACCCCAGCAGGCTTCGACCCTGACTGCCTGCAGCTAGCAGGCTGGGCCTCTACGGTTTGCTGACAGCTCCTTGAACAGTACACGCCGTCGACGACTTGGGCTCGGTCCGGTCAGTTACCGGACTATCGGACAGCGTGCTACCCATTGCACGCCGTCCACAAGCCCGCGCCTACGGTCAGGTGGCCGGAAATCGGGATCAGATTGTTGTGTACTATAATATCTCCTGCATAATCAGCTTAACTCTGTTGCGATTGGCCACAATGATCAAAAATCAATCGGAAGGATTATATTATTAATGTGTCATTTATTCCAAACTTTATTATTATATATATTTGAGCTCTCCCTCAAAGTATCTTTTGATATCAATATTGCAATGCAGCACTAATTAGTGACAGTTATTGGTCGCCATTTGCCTCGCTCAAAGTAAATTACTTCGAACTTCAGTGAATACTGCAACAAAACCTTTGCAGTGCAATATCATCTGTTACTTCAAAACGCGACTTGTCAATGCTAGCGTTATGAAAAGAAGCTTTACTGCATTATCATCTAAAAAAGATCGCAACCATTACATATCCCCGAAAGGAGATAAATATTTTATGTCATAATTCATCTGGGCTATAAAAAAGGGTGAGCACAGACGGGCGCGCAGTTATGAAATGATTTTGTTTCGCCCGTCGGGAATATCTTGGTATCTACACTATGTACATAGGAATGTCGATCTTACCTTTAATCTAGGAAATAAAAATATTCCCCAGCTTCGTGGGAAAGTCGTGATTTGAACACCGACGTATTTCCTTCGTGCTAACGGATGTTTTATAACGTTTTCGTTTTATATGTTTCGCTTTGGTACTTTTTGTCTGCAATGCAGAACTGTCGCTTTGTTTCAAAGAAAATAGCAAACGATTTTCGGATTACTTAATTTTGTTGAGGTTAATTTGCATGTGCACTGAATAACTGACTTAAAAGTTTGTTGCTTAGTATTTTTACAAAGAGGTTTTTCTGTGAATTTTCTTAGCTATAAAGTATTTAACTTTATAGCTGCCGTATTTAAGGCTAATTTGGAGTCGGAGTTAAATACTGAACATATATACTCAGCACAAAGCTAAATAAGTGTTCTAAGTATATATCTAATGTTCTACTGTAAGTTATAAAGCGATCCAAAGCTTTCTCAACGTAGTAGTCTGAACCCATTATCAAAACTTCCGTACGTGTCCCGTTCTTGAGCTCAAGAGAGTAAACAAAAGACATATCTATAGAAGTACACAAAGACGTTCATAACGCGAGTAATTTTATGAATTTTCCATTAATTCAATAGATAATTGGAAAAGTTTTACCACGAAACGAGGGGTGGCCACAGGAAGAACTATAAAATTGCAGTTAACGGAAGCTGAACGACTTCTCAATACCATTATTCTGAAATACGATCTAATTGAGTGGCCTGGCCTGCCCTTCGTAGACAATAATGGGACTGGGTCCCCGCGCTAAATTGTCTCGTGGTGATTGCTAATTTACTTATTACAAACGATCTTGTCTTTAATTAACCGCTCATTGGACGGGAGTTAAATTTAAGTATTGGACTTCATTCTACAAAGAGGAGAATGAATAGGTATTTTATTTGAGAACGGAAGATGAAGTCAATATTTTTGCATGTTCGCATAATGATGTAGGTAAATGAGAGTATTTTTCAATACAATTCAAACAGGGACGAATGTATTACTGTTAAGTAGGCAAGCATACGAGCATTTTCCTGCACGATAGGCAACGAAGGAACGGGGTAGGCTTTTAGTCAGTAAGAGTCTGACACTATTTCCCGCTCCGCCCAAGGGTGGGATCTGTCATTGGATGATATTACCTGCCATAAAAAAAACACGAGTCCAACGAGGCAGTAATTAGTGACACCTTTTAAATAAGACAAACACTAATTTAAAATAAAGAAAATAGTCAAATTGAATTAGAACAGCTGACCGCCGGTAATTTCGAATGATTTTTGATAAATAATGTGAAAAGTGATTTCGTAAAAATAAATAATATATTATAATACCTATATAGGTATGAGTAGCTTGGTAAAATAATCTGTACCAACGCATATAAAAAATATACTGTCATAACATCTTTTAGGTAAATACAACCCATCGATTACTAAAGAAATATAAAGAATTTATAGCTCAAAATACAGCACTCAAAGATCGCAAGATCTGAGAAAAATCTAAGATGGCAGTAAAAGCTCTTTGTTTACGCTATAAAACCAAAGATTTCTTAGCTTTGTAATACGAGATTTTACGCGAAGGGAAGCCAGCACGTTCATCCCTTATCTAGCATGCACAAAAGCGAATAAAATTGGAAAACTAATAAAACACAGTACCTATTTTTTTATGCATACTTACAGCATATAAATGAAAATATAAAAATCATAGCAAAATTAAAGGCCCTGATCGACGGGCGAATGCTCGTCGGTACAGCTCGCCGGTGTATCATTGCAATACGAACGACGAGCCTGGCTCGTGGCTCGTCGTGTTTGCTTCATTTTCCACTCGACTCGTCGTTTTTTTAACGTTCTTAAATATCGCAGCATATGCTGAGTTAGGCGCCTTTTTGGCCTTGCACAGATTTTAATGTTGTTTATTTATTTTTATTTTTTTCTTTTACTATTTTTTTACTGTATGTGAGAGGTCGAATAAACGATTTTTCTTTCTTTCTTTCTTTCTTTCTTTCAAAACTGTTTTACTCGCTAGTCGATCAGCAGCAACGAGTCGCAAGTAAAACCGACGTTTTTATAACCGCGGTAAAGGCTCGTACGTCGATCACCAACTTTAATCCTGCATCAAAATTAAAAAGTACTCATATAAGTATCGCATAACGAAATATAAACAACACAGTGTAGAGTATTTCTCAAAATAAATGTACGTAACGAAATGGTAGTAACGAAATATTGTTACGAAATAGTCCTTAGATGTAACTAAATAGTAACCATAAGGCTGGTTACACATTGGCGAAATATTGTGAATGCTCTTCATTTATTCAATACGAAATATTTGTAAGTATGTACCCAAATACTTAAGGGGTTAGAAATAAAATAAGGGAGTAATCATTCATACTATTTTAATCAAATTATTTTTTTTTCCCAATCTTTTAAAAATGAAAACCTGACGTTATTTTAAACATAAAAAAACTTAATTAGAATCACTATCCATTAGCGCTTTATAAATTTCTTCCTTATCTTTGTAATAATTGAATTCTTTCCGAAACACATTTGGTTTGACAATCCGTTTTTTAATCTTTGGATCACATCGCTTTGGCGCGTGAAGATAATTATTAAGCGATAGAGGTTTAAGTCCTTTATAAACCACTTTCTTTTTTGTGTGTATATTTTCCAGTATTTCGTCGTTAAGAATAGTCAGTCCACATGTTTCGCCTTTGACTTTGTGAGTGCCTTCAATTGGTACATTTTCATTATTTTCATATTCAGTGTTATTTTTTGTTGCATTATTATTTTGTATTATAACATCTACATTGTCCAAATCATTGAAATTAAACTCCGGTTCATTAAATGACATTGCATCACTCATATATTTTTCATCCGTAGTTACAGCTTCGTCACTTATTAAATCCTCGAGAATTATTGGCTTTGTATTGATATCAGTTGTTGATCCTTCTTCCTCATGACTTTTTATTTCTTTACTTGGTTTGTCTGTTTCACCTTTTTGTTTTAATACATTCATTATATCAATTGGATATTTGTCTTCTTCCATATCTTTTTGTTGCTTTGCTGTTTTCTTCCCTGTTCCTTTTCCTTTATTCTTAAAGTTTTCTTTGCCTTGTTGTGTTTCGTCTGCCTTGAGGCATTTTACTTCAGTATCATAGAAAGCATGGTTTGCAGACATAAATCTTGACGAAGATAACAATGTTACTTGTTCTGGGGGTTGCCGTTTAACATTTTCCTCCTTTGATGTGTCCTGAAAATTAAAAACATGACATCAAAGTGTATTTAAAAATATTTTTTTTTTATGATTGATTTTGAAAGGTATTTATTAGTTTTTTATTTGTGTTTGACCCTAAAATACGTCAAAAATCATAAATAAATCTCTTTTATATTTGCTCTCAAATGGACATTCACCTCTAAGTCTTGATCACTCTCTCTGTCATCTATCCTGGGTAAATCATTGTCCTCACTCCAAAAATCCGCATCTATCAGATCTGAATCACTATGATAACTTATACTGACATCACTCTCCGTCGTAGTAGAACTATTTATTCTTTTGAATCTTTTCGCTGCTGGTTTTTGTTTTTTCAAGGCTTGCGGTTTGTTACTGCATGATGCTTTTGGTTCTGATAGGGTGTTGGATAGAAGTTCATGTTCTTTAGTGTAGTAGCAATCACAGCAGATGTTTTTCTGGCAATCAAAGCAGCTCAGCAATTTATATTTAATTGTCGTGTTGCCATCCGTTACAATCTGATGCAGCTTCATTGTTCCTTTTATGGGAATAATATTTTCAGGGATATTTTTGGTCATCTTCTGAATGTCGTTTTCATTAACATAAAACATTTTTACTTTACTGTTAACCATTAAATAGTCATATGCTTCTTTTGCGTTGGTTATGTCATTGCCATGTGAAATATGATTGTCAAGTTGGCGCTTTAATGCCCCACCAACCCCGTCAGCTGGCCCTTTGCCGTGAGAGGCTTCAAAAAAATTCCAAGTTGCATATTCAAATCCGTATTCTTTTATATTATGTTGGAACAAGAAAAAATTATGTTTTTGGCGGTACTGAGTTGTAGGGCTATCAGAAAATATATGAATCTTTTTAATGGTAAAGTGTTGGCACAGTTTCATTATTGGATCCAAATGGGCCCAGATTGCTCCAGGACCATGTTCATTATTTGGGGATATGGAGCATATCGATTGGGGTTTCACATTTTTTCTGTAAAGGACGCAAGTGTGCAATGTGACTTGATTTCTAGACCCTCCGAAGTGTATCGCCTGAATTTCTTCAGACTGCTTGCACGAAAAGTTTTCTGAAAAATCGCAAATCAATGCAGCTTCGTCTTCATCAAGGTTTTCAATACACTTTTTCCACGCCAAGTACTGATGTTGAACATTGTAGTAGTGAGTTTTAAATTTTTGAACATCATTTTGAAATTCTTTTATCAATGCATTCACTGTCCCTTTCACTACCTGTTTTGAATACTTTTTCGTCTGTTTTTCTACGCATTTCTTTTTGTCAATTTTAATATAAGTGTGTGTGCCTATTTTCCATTGAAGCCACTCCACAGGGCTGTCTTCATTTATTGTCAAATCAACAGCTAGTTTCTTATTTTTGCATTCAGAACACTCAGAGTACATGCATTTAAAACATTTACTGCAAGTGACATTTTTCATAAGTTCGTCAATGTCAGATGTCTGAAGCAAACCTAGCTTCTTCAACGATATTGCCTTGAAAGATAAATTACTATGCTTTATGCAAGCACAAGTATTCCTATCTTGAAGTCTTGGTTTCACAACGGAGAACGGTCGAAAACGATAAAAAGTTTGCAAAGACGCTTTACCACCCTCTAACCTGTATTTTCTATAGAGCTTGTATATTGGTTCCATTAAATATCTCTTTTGCACTTTTTCTTTGTTTCTCGTTATGCACTCGTTTTTTCCCGCACTAGGTCTACTTACATCTTCTCTTTCAAAGAAATCTTGTATATCTTTCATGAATTTCTTTTTCATTTCGTTTATTGATTTCGTCTTTCTTATTCTTCCTTTCAGACCAAGAACATTAGAAATAGCTGTTTTTAATTTGTATTTATTTGCAATATCGTTGGTAGCAACTTTTTTTAGTACTTTCTTCTCTTTGGTATCTGCTTTATTAAACTCTGTTTTTAAAGAATCTGTAATTGTGTTAAGCAAAATTAACTTCTTTTTTACCTTTTCTTTTTCCGTCACGGACACATTTGGTAAAGTTTCTTCTAAAAAACTATTCGATTTTGTTAACGGTGTGTCATCACACTGACGAGTTTCAATGGAAATAGCATCATTATCAGGCCTAATTTGTTGGGGTAGTCGTTTTTTCAGAATTTCCACTCGCTTTTTCATCCGATTGCAGGCCTGTCTTAAATTTTTATTTCGTCGTTTTAATTGAGTATTTTCTTCAGTAAGCTTTTGTAGTCTCTCCTTTAGGATATTTGTATTATTTTTAGCATTTTTTCTTACTTCCAATGTGTTGTTTTGTTTTGTCGTAGAGTAGGCCTTTTTTTTTCTTTCAGCTCTTATAGCATTGGCTTGTCTCCACTTTGCTCGTAGCTCTTGTTTTTCTTCTTCTGTAAGAATTTCTTTTTTCTTTTTGATATTTTCTTTAACTTTTTCCAAATGTTTGACACGGATTTCCTCATATTTATTTGGTTTATCCTTTTTGAGTCGTTCTCTGTAAGCTTTTTGCCTTTCGGCATTGGTTTTTGGCGGCATTCCTTAAAAAACAAAAGAAGTAATGCAGTTGTATATAAGCAGTTGTAAGTAATAACCAATTTGATAAGTCAAACCAACAAGTATAGTGGGCATCTCTACAGAAGTGTCATTAGCAAGAGTTAAGTATTTGTAACAATCGGTATAATTCTATTCTCAAGCGAATTGAAACAAAGCCGCGAGGTTTTTTAACCGACGAAAAGGAGGAAGTTCTCAATAGAACTTCATGTAAGTAATATCAGGGGTAAAAAGTTGTTAAATCACATAAAAACGTAATTTAAATTATTTCATTATTTTTTGCTGGTGGCACTTCTATATAGCAGATAATATCCAATCCTTTAGTTATTGACGCTCTATATATTTTTTTTTCATAAATTAAGTAGTGAATATTACTATGCTTAGTCAGGTTATAACAGTATACACTCAGCTTTATGTTGTACTTTTTCGTTACGTAACGAAATTCGTAAAAAACGTTACGAAATATTAGACAAATTGAGGTCAGAAAAAATATATTTATTGATAAAAGCTGTTACAGCAAATATAAAAGCTTATTAAATATTCGTACAACACGTATTACAAAAAATGGGTAAATGAAGACTTACCGTTCTATGAAAAATCGCTGATTTTACTTCCTGTCTCGAAAAAGTAACCCCACAAAACACACACGTTCTCACTGATTTTCACGATAGATGTAATGGCGGAGACGTCAAACCAATAGCCAATCAGAGTGAAGCTAGTGTTGTCCGTGTAAAAAAATTACGGAATCGTTCAGAAATCATGGGAAAGTAGAAATAAATCGTAACTAAAGAGTAATAACTAAATAGTAAATGAGAGCGACTCATTTTGTTTTTTTGCTTTAAATTGCCAATTCACTATGACACCCCATAGAAAATCAATTTGATACAGAAACTGCGATTACTGTAGAACGATGATACAAAGAAATTTACAATAATTTAGTTACGTATCGCATTTTATGAAACAAAAACACATGAAAAAGGTAGAGTGGCAAACAGGTTTTTGTATGAAAGGTAAAAAAAGCTATTTTTAAAATATCGAAATATTTGATAATAAGTATGATTATAGCTATAATTCTTCGTTATCTTAAAGATTAATATTCATCCTACAAAATTGAGTGTGTGTTTTTTTTGTGTGATGATTTATAAATATAAAACTTTTGAACTGTTTCAAAGCACACTTTTTTTTTCAAAGATGTACATGTATTTTGAGAAATACTCTGTATTTTTTAATACAATATACATGGACAAGTTTAATATATAAATATTATTTCATGGTTCACAGTTTGTACTTGTAAATTGAATGCGTTTTTCATTAAAACAATATTTGATTTATCAGTGTCAATAGTCAGAATGTAGACCTATCGAATTACCAGCCTTTGTAGCAGTCAGCTTTGTATACCACACTGCCTGAAAGCTATTTTTTTTTTTAATTATTATCATTGTATAATATATTCTTTATTGTACACCATTACAAATACATGCGAAAAGGCAACTTAAACACATACATACAATCAGGCAACATGAAATGGACAGTGATCGTCTGGACAAGAAATAGGGCTTTCAATGGTTTGTCAAATGTCGACTATCGATAGACCAAATCAGATCTGAATATTTTTATTCAATTACGTCCCAGTGGTTAAGCGATAAATAGCAGATCATGAGTTAGATTAGACTATAGGTTAAATTTTATCTTGATAGTAGATACATCACCGTCATTATAATTAAACACTTTTTATACGAGCAAAGTCACTGGCAGAACTACTTATTAACAATTTTGGTTAGTATCAAGGTACATTGTTCGTAGAACGAATGGACCAATGGTACCGAAAGGTTCTAGAGAGGCCAGCACGTAAGATGAGCTCCTAAGCGATCAGATAGCCGGCGTCGTCCCCTTCGACACGCGTAGGTTCTGGTGTCGTCAAGGAAGGAGAGTAGTACTCCTCACTGAAACCCGGTTAAATTCCCGTCGTGGCTTGGTGGTAGATTCGTATTATTTTCGCTAAAATTGTATTTATTTTTAATTAGACTAGCTGTTCTCTGGGGTTTCACCGCGTCTATACTGCATTCCGGAATAGATAGAATAGAATATAATAAACTTTACTGTACACCAAATAGTAACAATTCACAGGAACTTAAATCTATGGGTAAACCAATTGTACCGCCAATTGTATATTCTTAAATTTAAGGCTCTAATTGTATTTTTTCCTATCTTGGTGTACAATAAAGCATATATAAATAAACAATAAATACAATGGCGGTTTTATCGCTGATAGCCATATCTACCAGATAACCATAAAACTATATATATATCAATCTGAGCATTTCTCGATAAATAGGCTATCCAGCACTAAAAAAAAATTCTATTCGAACCAGTAGTGCAGGAGATAAGCCCGTTTTTCCAACCAAACAAACAAAAAAAAAAAAAAAAAACTCTTCAACTTTATAATATTAGTATCCATAGCTATGCCATCTTCCATTTTTTCTTCTTATCATTATTATTGTTTGTGGCTGATAACTTTTCCTTTTTTATTAATTTCTATCACGGAAGCTTCTAGTAAAAATTTTGTGGGTCGTGGGTACGAAACTTTTTTTTATTGTATGAGAAAAAGTTTTTAACCGAAGAGAAAGAAATTTTGAACTCCACGGAAAAGCGTGCGAAGAGGCTAATTGGTGATCTAGATTTGGTTAATATCTATCTACAAAGCCTGAAATAGAGACGTAGGGTAAACAACCTTTCAATATTTTATAGTGTGCATTTTAAAGAGTGCGCGAAGGAATTATATGACTTTATTCCACTATCACCTTTCTACCATAGGAAAACCCGACGTCCAGGGAGTGTCCACCCTTATGTTGTTTTTTTTTTTTTAAACCCTTATGTTGTTGATAACTCTAGGGTCCGGACCGTATTAAGTCCGGACTAAGCGTTTCGCTTGATCGTTTATACCGCGTAAATCAAAAGCTTGGCGATCTTCTCGTTCGATTATAATTTAGGTGTCTTCAAAACTAGAGTGAATATACTCTTAATAAATAAATTCTTCAATATCAACGATAGCAACACTAATGACCATCAAGAGGTATCCCTATTAAGCACTAGTTTATACCTATCATTTTAAAAAATAAAGACTTTAATGCGCAGAAAGCCAGCTTATTCAGACATCTATTAATAATACAATATAAATTACACAACCTTGTTTACAATTTCAAAATGTGGAAAATTCCTCAACTAATGTACACACTACCTAATTGGTTTAGGTAGAGTTCCCGCTAAACCCACATGAATTTATGCCTAAAGGTTCATTATATAATTAAGAGCCGGTAGTAGTATTGTTATATGTGAACTTAATCAACCTTGGAATTATTTCGAGACATCATCACGCCTGTATTTCTCAACAGGCTTGGTAGAGGTAAAAAACAAACTACAATGAAAAACTTTAATTATAGTTTTTTTTTTTATGGTAGGTAAAATCATCCAATGATATCCGCCGCCCTTGGGCGGAGCGGGAGATAGTGTCAGACTCTTACAGACTTAAAACCTATCCTGTTTGCTTTGCCTTTGCCTTGATCCCAGGGCCCTGGTATACACTTTCATTTTGCTGACAACTCCTAGAGGCGCGCGGAAACAGTGCGCGCGTGAAGAGCGCGCGCCTTTGACGACTTGGGCTCGGTTCGGACTGTTTCCGGACAGACGAACAGCGAGCTAAACATTGCTCGCCGTCCACAAGCCCGCGCCTACGATGGCCGGAAATCGGGATTGGAATTACGGCAGATACAATTTTTTAACCTATTCTTTGGGTTAATATAACATCTACATGTCAGTATGTTTTGTTAAGTCAAGAAAATCGCATAATCAGTCTTATAATGTGCTCACTGCTGGGACTCAGGCATCCTCTTTAGGTGAGGGAATGGACGGTAAACCACCACGAAGGCTCAGTGCGGTATGGTGAATATCATATGTTTTGGTTCTAGAACTTGGCAGTTTCCCCACGATGTTTTCCTTCACCATTTTGATGTAAAGTTAGGAATATACTGAATATAGTTATCGCTTAAAACACATTATTCCAGTTATATTTCCATAGACACCGTTAAATTTTAATCGTTTTAATCCCGCAGAGTGTCGATTCGGTACATGAAATACTGTCGATTTGTAACGATAAAATTAAAAGAAATTAATTTCGCACATGCATAAATGAACTCGAGTTTAAAAAAAAGTAGTTTATTTTTTAATTTCATCTTTAGGTACAAATTGATAGAGTTTTATGTACCGAATCGACCCTCCACGGGATTAAAACGACCAAAATTTAACGGTGTATTGAATGAAACAAAATTAAAAAATATAATTCCCACAAACTTACTTACTAAACAATTTACTTATTCAGCGCAACATGACTGGTGAATAATTATGTATTTGATGCTACATTACATTGAAAGTGGTGATGAAATAAGTAACACAAAGTAATGCACTGGCTTGGGTTTATTTGTTTCTACCGGGCCACCACTGGTCAAAATCGGAATTAATTAAGAAGTGAATTAACAAAGAGTTTAGTTATTTCAACACATTTTAAAAACGAAAGAAATTTTGCTACTTTTAATTTAGAAAAAGAATTAAGGTTCCACACAAAAAAAAGCGGCCAAATGCGAGTCGGACTCGCACATGAAGGGTTCCGTAGCAGCAAGTAA
The DNA here is from genome assembly GCA_958295575.1 of Leucania comma. Taxonomy (NCBI): domain Eukaryota; kingdom Metazoa; phylum Arthropoda; class Insecta; order Lepidoptera; family Noctuidae; genus Leucania; species Leucania comma. The sequence continues at coordinate 11,296,412 of OY282470.1, forward strand.
CATAATATAAAAGTTCTTGTAGTTCGTTGCTACTTTGACCGATGTTTTAATAATAGTCTATTTTTTTTAATGACGTTTGAAAAAAAAAACTATTTACTGGATCTCGTTTGCACTAATTTTCGGTGAAGTTTGCAAGGTAATGTACAACGTATATTTTTTTTTTGTTTTATCATTCTCTTATTTTAGAAATTACAGGGGCACACATTTTACTGCATTGAAAGTGTCTCTTGCGCAAACTATTCAGTTTAGAAAAAAAATATATTAGAAACCTCAATATCGTTTTTGAAGATACCCCACATGTATGGGTTTGAAGAAAAAAAAATTTTGGAAGTCAACTTAGAACTGAAACTCAAAAATTTATTTTCGTTCCCCATAGGAACCCCTAAATTTTTTTGTTTTCCTTTTCTATTTCTGTGTAAAAATCTTAATTTGGTTCACAAAATACATCTACTTACCAAATTTTAACAGTATAGTTCTTATAGTTGCGGAAAAAAGTATCTGTGACATACGGACAGACAGACAGATAGACATGACGAATCCATAAGGGTTTCGTTTTTTGCCATTTGGCTGCAGAACTTTAAAAACCCTTAAAATTGAGACCAAATGCATTACACTGTTTTACGAGTCTAATGCGGATAAAGGCGCAGGCACGAGCTAGTCTATTATACATTCATCTAGGTTTCGTTATTACGCCTACTGCAATCAACTTGGCAATCATCCCAGTTATTTCTAAGTCCTATATAATAGAAGGTGAGCTTGTGGCACAAATCCAGACGGAGCTGAAATATTTCACGCATCTTTATTCCAGGTTCCCTGTTCTTCATTACCTACTGCAGTAATATTATTTCCCGGGCCCAACATTAGCAAGGTTTCTCAGCGAGCCGAATAAATTGCAGGTCATCTGAGGGAGCATTTGTCACAAGTCAGTAATTTGTGGGAATGCGTGGTTTTCTTCATATTCCCCCGGAGTAATCCTCAAGTGTAATTTGTCAAAATTTCAACGTTTCGTCGGCGGGCCGAAGCTTCCCCCTCTCCCGAAAATAAGCCCTTTTGATAAACTCAAATGTATTATTTTATGTCACAACGTTGTTAACAAGTAAGTGTGTGATATATTTCATAGTCGTCTATTAGGTATTACAATGTTATCACTATGATCTCTGCTATGATCATCCTTATACATAAAATTCATTATTTTATAGTACGATATTGAGATTGAGTCATGATAGCACAAGTTTAAACTCTGTGGTTGCTATTTAATATGAATAACCCTATATTATTTTGGATAAATGGTAAATGAATTACACAACACAACATTATTTTTGGTATAATTATGTGAAACCTGAATATAGTTTCTTCAGAATCAGTAACAGGATCGATTCCAATAATTTTTACTTCATCTTATATTTTTTCCCAAAAATATTTCAAAAAGTCAGAAGTTGGACACCACTGAGACTAAGTATAATACAGGTCACGGCAGGTCATAGTAAGCATTAGAAGTCAGCGCACAGTCGGGGGCGAGAGCAAAACCACCCCTCAGTGGTCCGGATGACCATGTGTAGACAACCAAGTATCATAACAAGCTTACAACTATGTGATTTTTCATAATACAGTTTTGAAATTTTGTACATAGATTCTTTGCATAAAAATACTAGACCTGTGTTTTGGGTTTCGCATATACAAAAATAAAGTTGTATATTAGCAAAAGAAACGGATATATATCAAATATAGCATTTATTTTGGTAGACATCCCCAAATACGTACAAATCGTTTTGGGAACACATATTTTATTGTGCGTACTGCGTACAGCGAAATTGTGAGCGGAATTCCCTGCCGGAGTCTGTGTTTTCTGACTAGATATAACTTAAGAGCCTTTAATTCAAGAGTGAATAGGTTACTTCTAGACAACCGTGCTCCATCATCAGCCACATCATTGCTTATCATCAGGTGATATAGTGGTCAAACGCGACACAAACCATAAAAAATATATCGCACACTTTTCTATCGCTAAACCGCGTTTGCAGATGGCAGTATTTTTACAAACAATAGTATGTAACAATCGAACTGCAAAATTTAAAAACAGTACGTTGAAATATCACTTTTTTTTTGCATCAATACGGTTGTTGGGTACATTGCTACGCTAGGCTAATATTTTTATTAGGATCGGCGGTTCGACGGTTGCGGTTATTATTATGATTTTATTTTCGTATTCATATTTGTATTTTGGTTTATTTGAGTTATATTTGCTAGTAGTACACCGCAGACAATCCCCTTTTAAAAGTTCTTATAATCCATCCTAAGGTTATCTGGTAGATATCGCTGTCAGCGATAAGACCGCCATTGTAACCATAGATTTAAGTTCCTGTGAATTGTTACTACAATTTTTTGTGTACAATAAAGTGTATTCTATTCTATTCATTAATCATAATAAAGGAGAGAGAGAGCAGTGGTGGCCGAGTGGTAACGTCCCCGATTTACGAGTTGTAAGTCGCGGGTTCAAACCCAGCCAGACGCATTACTTTGTGTAATTTCATCACCACTGTTCTCAAAACGGTGAAGGAAAACATCGTAAGGAAACCGGCATATCCTAGAACCAAAAATTCGAAGACATATGACATTCACCAAGCCGCACTGAGTCCGCGTGGTGAATTACGGCCCATTGCCTCTCTTAGAGAGGAGGCCTGTGTCTCAGCAGTGGGAATATTAAAAGGCTGATGATGATGATGATGAATAAAGTATAAGCGATGAGTATTTCATATGAATTATAAGGAAAAAATACCTCTACCTCTTCTGCATTTGATACAACAAACCGGTCATTATGGAAATCTGTTTGCATTCCTATTATCATTTAAGTACATATTTAACTACATTTTTAGGGTTCCATACCCAAAGGATAAAAACAGGACCCTATTGCAACCACTTGGCTGTCCGTCTTTCTGTCACTATGCTGTATCTCATGAACCATGATAGCTAGACATTTGTTTTCTAAGATGAGTATTTCTATTGCCGATATAACAATAAACACTAAAGACAAAATATATATTCAAATGGGGCTCCCATACAACAAATGTATTTTTTTTACCGTGTTTTGCTCGACATATTATAAAAGTTATAATACTCGTATAGTGTCTAATATTGTATATAAATGGTACGCATTTGGAAAACAAAGGAATCGCAAAAGTTTTTTTGTTTAAAATCTACAGCTGCAATACTATCCATTGAAATGGTAATGTATTTGCAGTTTTTACATTAAACGAAAGGTCGATTTAATTCTCTGACCCATCTCTGTCAGAAAGTGAATGGTTCAATGAATCGTGAAACCCGCTCAGCCGTTACCATAACAATTAGATTGTTCCGACAGTTTATATGAATTCTGCTTAAATTACTTTGCCTATGGTAGTTCACTAGTTTTGCATGGATTGCCTCTTATTTTACGACTACCTAAATGCTGTAGTGGTTTCCTCATCCATGACTTCAATCTAGTAACAAAATATGTTAGAATCAAAAATTGGAAGACGTGTAATATCTGCTAATTTGCACTGGGCCCTGGACCTGGGCCTGGGGCTGGTGGGTTACGGCCCATTTGACGTTTCCTCTCCTAAAGAGAAGACCTGAGTCCCAGTAGCGCTGGAACATTATAAGGTCGATTATGTTTATGCCTACAATTATACAGTCTACTTATTTATTTTTACTTTCATTATTTTTAGGGTTTCGAATCTCAAAATTAAAAACAGAACCCTAATAGGATCACTTTGTTGTCCCTCTGTCTGAATGTCTGTCAAAACCCTTTATCTTAGGAACGCGGGGAGGTATGGAGTTGAAATTTAAACCATATGGTTTTAATTTTATGGTTTTATTTTTTTAATGGTTTTTTGACCGCAGACCTGGGTATATACTCAGGTCTGCGGTCCCTTGAAGCTGTGAAAAAAATCAAACTTCCAAGTTAACGGAGAAAAAGATACGGCCGTTTTTATCACAAAAAAAAATATATTTCGACACTCTCAAGGGTATCAAAATTCATAGGGTACTTTCTGTTGTCCTAGAATCCTGTTTAGCATGAAGCGATGTCTCATAGCACAAGTATAGGAAAAGAACTGAAGACTGTTTTGTAGTTACGTCACAAGAAAAAAATTTTTTTCGTGTTTCAGAAATCTTTGAAACTCGATTCGGGAACTGAACTGTTGGGTGAATCCTCATTGCGCGAGTCAAACTTGCACTTTTTTTTTTTGTGTTTTCGTCTAATGACTTCTTCCAATTTAAGGTGGAACAACAAAGAGTGCCAAGCTTTTACTGGCTAATACCGACCTATAGCCTTCAATTGCCCTTGGTGTTTTAAAAACAGTCACTGTTTCAAAAGTTTCAGAAATTATTTTCTAACTTAGATCAAAGTTCTTATAAAACCTTTGTAGTGTTAGTCCTTTCTGTCCGAATCCTTTTTCTACCAAACAATTCTTGTAGCAAGCGAACCCATGGCCCAAGCTAAGACAGGATTATAGTGAATAATATATGGCTATGTGTACATTTTTCTCCAGTCCCTGAGGAACTTCTAAGAAGGCTACGTTGTTTTACCAGAATATTCCCAACTCGTCCACGAGAACTTACTTTTCTGAGAATACCTACATATTCCCTTCACATTCTTAGGGTTACGTACACAAAAGATAAAAATTCTGTCTGTCACCAGGCTGTATCTCATGAACCGTGATAGTTAGACAGTTAAAATTTTCATCGATGATGTATTTTTGCTTCCGCTTTAACAATAAATAACCACTAAAACGTAAAATAGAATTTAAAAAAAATAATTAAGTGAAGCTCCCATACAAAAAACGTGATTTTTTGTCGTTTTTTGCTACGATCGGTACGGAACCCTTCGTACGCGAGTCCGACTCGCACTTGGTTTTTTATCCTAGCTCGAGAGGACGCCGGTGTCCTCTCACATGCACGCCACTATAGGCCTTAATTCCGATGTTTAGAGTCTACTTTTGTATGAACAAGTTTGGTAGTTGTGGATCTACATGTATACAAAGAAAGATTTACTACGGTGAATCTATACGAACTTGTTATAATATAAACATAGAATACGAGTTTCTTTTTGAAACAATAAACCTATGACGAAATAAAATTCGAATCCCTCGAACTAAAATAAATCACAGAAAACTACAACATCCCTAAACTTATTCATTCTTCCGCACTAAATAACCTCTGAATAATAAAAACTCCCCGCACTACAGGAAAAATATCGAGAGAAAGATTACAAATCGTCTGTGAACCAAGAGTAATGCGTCACAGAAATTCACTGCTGCCATGAATCGTCGAGCACTAAATAAAATAAGGGGGAAAAAATGCTCAAAAATTTACTAGCGAATTTTCGTTGGCATTGCCTAGAGGTTATTACCCTACGTTATAAGTGTTCATTTCACTGTAGGAATTTATACTAGCGTCCCAGAGTTCGAAGTTAATAGAGTGTAATGTTCTTATTTGCATATTTCATCAATGAGTTTTCGTCTCGATGTTATCGTGATTTTCGTCTACATTGCTTTTCCTAAGCACTTTGCAATTAAAAATAGAAGAGCTTTTCAGCAAAGTATGTTAATAGTTTTGGTCTTTTGTGAATTACAGTTTTTTTAATAGTTAAAATTAGTACCTGACTGCAATCCCGCCTGATGGTAAGCAGTGATACAATCGTTGATAGTGAATCACACTAGTTTGGTAAGAGCCTATTAACCCTAGCCTTGAAGACACCTTAATTATAATCGGACGGAAAGACTGCTGTAGGCTATTTTTAACTTATCGTTACCGAACGTTACCTGTTAACCGTTATTAGTACAGCAAAGTAATAATAGTAATATATATAGTAATAATTTATTTAATAATATTTTGTACAAGGCATACAGAGTAGTCTTAAACACTAAGTAGAGAAAAAACTACACTCAGTATAAAGTTGGTCATAGGACTCCCCTTCCTAAACTAGGCAGAAATTCTGTCTGTATCTTAGGAAAGAGTTTCCAATCATAGGGTAATAAAGTACGTGAGTTTCTCGCCTAATGGAAAGAAAACAAGTATTTGTTAAAAAAAAGTTTTCCTACATTAGGATATACTCCTGTATCATGAGCGCGTTGATGTACACACACATACACAAGACACCCAGACACGAAACCACTATCTGTAAGCCATAGAAATATTTTTTCCGTGCTGAAATGAAAAAATGGATTCCATGATAATTTTTTAATATTACTTTTTTTTTTACTTTTTTAACTGTCAAGAAATAAATCAGAACATGAAGGTGTTCAGATTTATTTTTACCTCTTTTGTAAACAACAGTAAACAAGTACCTTTATGCAAGAACAAATATAATTCAGTTTGAAGCCATCTTCTCAATAAGCCTATTAAAAAGTTTTCTTCTATAACTCCTATCACGAAACTGAGCAAATCCATCAAATGTTTATCAAATCAGACATTACTAAGGTTCTTAGTAATTCAAGGTAAAATAAAACTGTATAAGGGTATACCTACTATTTTAATCTTATAAAATTTTGAATTTTCAAATTAAATTCAAATTAAATTCTCAAAATTACAATACAAATGTTTTGTAATTTTGAGAATTTAATTTGGTTGTGTTTTGATATGGGTGATGAACCTGAAATAAATGTTTTTTTTAAGGCAAAAACATGAACCTTAAAAAAAACATTTATTTCAGGTTTTTTTTAATTGAGTACCTAAATTGATTTATAATGAAAACCGTTAAGGGTTGAAATGAAAAACTTTCGCAAAATGTTTAAGCAATAATTTCACTTTGAAAGTAATAATTGATCCAATAAACAGATAGGTACCCTTTTTTAGTTGGATTTTTTTTTGGTGGGAAAAAAATATCCAATGACAACTCCTGCCCTTGGGTGGAGCGGGAGATAGTGTCAGACTATTACTGACTAAAAAACCCACCCCGTTCCATCATTGCCTTCGTACCAGGGCCCCGGTGTGCATTTGCACAATTATCTATGACCCAGTAGGCTTCGACCCTGCTGGGCCCCTACAGTTTGCTAACGACTCCTTGAGGCGCATGGGAACAGAGCGCGCCGCCGACGACTTTGACAGTTACCGGACGGTTGAACAGCGAGCTACCCATTGCTCGCTGTCTGCAAGCCCGCGCCTGCGGTGGCCGAAAATCGGGATCGGAATCCTGGCGACAGCTGGGGCTTGAGCGCCGTTGCCTCTGCCTGATGCGGTCGGCATCCCCTAGGGAATGCCTTGTGGCATTAGGTACGCCTATGTACCACTACTGTACATAAATTCAAACTTTTATTGAATCCATCTGTGTTTCTTCAGTCGCCATTTACGTTCCACGGTGACTCTTTCACACAATCTGCAGCCCTGTAGTAGGTAAGTACCTACCCTGTGCTTTGTTGTGTGTGTGTTGTGTTTTTATTTTTAATGTGTAATGTTTTTTTTTTGCACAAATAAACATTTGCGCGAGTAGCCATGCGAATGGCAAGCAAGCATAATGTGAACAGCACGCTCGCTATTCGCTTCGTACACTTTGTTCATGAAAGTATGACGCGGTGACTGCTGAGGCGAATGTCTAGGCGAGTAACGAGGCGAATGGCGAGCACAAATGTACAAACGCGGTATAATAAGACGCGAAACCCATTACCAAACAACTCCACAGTAATAATACACTCAGAAACTTGAGCGCACAATAGAAAAACTTTCCTCAAAATGTTTTCGTTTTAATCCCTATCTGTGTTGACATAAACTCGGTGGCGAAACTACAAGAACCCGTTTACTGGCAACCAGGAACGTAACTCCATTACCCTATAACTGTATAAACGACAGTTCTCTAATGGGAATTAAACCTTTTGAAACTCTTTGCATTGCGGGGGCACTTTGCCGTGAAGTTGGCGCGGATAAAGAACGATGGAGTAGTTTTTGATGGCTAGTTCACTTATCAAATGTTTGAGTTGAAGTTTTGTGGTAGTTGAACAAATATCCTTTGGGTATCTTTACGATCGATGTAAAGAAAGAAAAAGAAACGTTTGCGACTCGCACAGGACAAACAACAGATTAAAATAAAAATGCCAACAACATTCAAACAAAAAAGAAGCTGTATGAAGCTAAAAAAGGCTCCTATCCTAAGATATACTTATGGTGCATTTAATAAAAGTAAGATAAAACAGTCGAATTATTTTTGTAAAGTAGTCACTGTTACAAACAGCGTTGAGGGTGTTCTAAAAATGACTTTCACCAGATGTCAGCACTGATTTTTCAGGTCTAGGCACCTGTCAAAACGCTTAGGCCCTGCGCGCACCGGTGACTTTTGTCACGGTGACTTTTAAGTGTTTGTCACTGTCACGTCGCGTATCCAATGTGGAGTGCGCGCACGACGAGCGACAGTGACAGTGACAAAATCACAGAAATGTAAAATATAGGAGAAGTGGCAAGAGGGCGTGTTTGCGTCCGCGGTACTTGCTCAACAAGGGCACATACCGGCAAACAGCCGTTTGACGGCCATCAGTAACATCGCGAACGTGATTGTAAATAAATTTAAAATACCGTGTTGTTCAGTGGTTTCATGCAAAAACTAAAGCGAAAAGACAAGCCTGGGTCATCAAAGAATCTCTCACCATAAATAAGTATATTTATCTTTAAAATCAGGAAAAAGAACAAATCTTATAATATCCCTGGCTTTTACTACGTTATTTTTGTTTTCAAATATCAAAGCGACTTTATTACTCATACAGTAAATATATTGCTCTTTAACCACTACCTAACTTTGACGCTCAGTAACTGAACAAGTAATGTAAAAATAACATAACGATACTTTATCAGTGCGGTGTATTTCTTATTACGGCCGCAGTCAGTTGAGCCGAGCTAGGGATGCGCCTGTACACATCCGCCAATATAGATTATCGACCACAATATCGATTGGTGGGATATCCGAAGTGAAATAATGTATTTTTATTTATTTTGGAGTAGTAGAGAAACACGTAAGCAACTTTCGTAAACTAAGTTGGTAAAGAGTAGGTCAAAAGTCGGTGGACAAATGGGAATAAATAATAATTACAGTTTTTAATTTTATTATAAAAATTTTACTATTCTAAAAAAAATAATTATTTTCTAGACATATTTATTTTTATTTAATTAGTTTTTGGAACCTAAAAAAATATCATTATAAAAATGAAAAAATCGATAACTTTTCTATTTAGTCAATCAATAGCGTAAATTTAAAATAAATTGCTTTTGCACAGCACATCGACATTTATGTGTGCGTAAGTTATTTGGTGCATGAAAAATATACGCTGTGTATAGGAAGATAAGGTTTATAATATACTGTGTAGTATGGTCTGATTTATAATTTGCAAGTGTGTGCAGGACTGTGTAATAATAGCTGCATATGTTGTAGAGTCAGTGATGGTAGGGATAACTGGAGACATGGTGTTCCGGTACATTTTTCACTGCGTAACATATCTTCTCCTTTCTAATATCTTTGGACGAAACTTTTTTAAATCGAAGCGTCATTTGTCGCAGTGGCGTAGCGTGCGTTTTCGTAGCATGGGGCCGCCCTTAAGTTTTTAGTATGTACTTTGTTTTTTCGCCTATTTGTTTAACTTGTTTTGTTACGCTCCAAGTGCAACCCCACTTTATATCCATGCAATCTCTTTCCATCCCAGGTTGCCTGGAAGAGTTCGCAGATAGCGATAAGGCCGCCCATTGTATGTTTTTATTTAAGGCCGTGTTTATGTAGACGCGGCGCGTCGGGCGGCGCGTTGGGCGTTTCGTCGTACATTGCAGCAGCGGACCGCGACATCGCTTGCGCAAACACACACCTATTTCAATGTACGACGGGCTGCCCGACGCGCCGCGCAACGCGACCCGTGTCCGTAAACGGGCACTAAGTCTCAAAATTTTATAATCTTTTTATCTTGGTGTACAGTAAAGTACATATAAATAAATAAATAATTACTCATAATCATATTTTTACATTTTCCATATTATTAAATTGGCGCTTCCTACCGCCCCCTTTCGTATGGCTCCTGGGGCCATGCCCCCCACCGCCCCTACCCATGCTACGCCACTGATTGCGGCGCGGTGACAAAAATGTCACGGGCTTGTCCGCTCCATGGTCAGCGTACAAAAAAGTCACCCAGTTGTCACGTCGCTACGTGCGCGCACCTCCATACATATCCATGGACTTGATAAGGGTGACAAAAAAGTCACGGTGACAAAAGTCACCAGTGCGCGCATCGCTTTATATTAATGCCATCACCTAAATTGACGTTAACACCGTGTATGCTTTTTCAAAAGACGTCGTGGCTCAGTCGCGTCCACTGCTGAAAAAAAATGTTCTTGACTTATTTCCTCTAAAACCCGATTAAATCGTACCATTCCTGTTACACCTTAAGAGCTTTACCTCTATCAAAAACAGAAATCACAAGGATAATAAAGACAACGTTGATCTCTATTAATTCCGAAAACAAAATCGTAATACAAAACTTATACGGCAAACCAAAAGAAGAAATCTTCTCTAATAGGGTTCCGTTGTTAGAGACTCCTAAATATAATTTTAGAAGAAATCTCATTAAAAGAAGACCGAGTGCGTATAACTTGAAGATAATTTCAAAAGTTGAAAAGTCTCCTAAGAGAGTACTCTGAGTTTTTATCGGTTAGGTAACTGGTACGCGATCACATGTCGGTTTTGTATGAGTTTATTGCGACCATATTTTCAGACTGAATATTTCGGTATTCACACACATAATTTCAAATACAACTACACATTACGACGTTTTCTATAATCAACGCGGACCAGCAGATAAGAGCATCGGCATTTGGACATGCCATAATCTTGCCGGCAAGTCCCGTCTTTGAGGGGAAAGAAGGAAGTTAGTAACATAGATTTTAGTCAGTAAAAGTCTGGCTCGCTCCTCCGTCCTAGAGCGGGAGAAGTCATTGGATAATTTCCTAACTTAAAGAAACCGGCCAAGTGCAAGTCGGACTCGTGCGCAGAGTTCCGTATCATCCGTAGCAAACGGCAAAAAAATCACATTTATCGTATTTTTATTATAGCGGGAACAGAAATACACAATCTATAGCTATAACCGTTCATGAGATACAGCCTGGTGAAAGACGGACAGACAGACAGACGGACGGATCGACAGCGGATCGACTTAGTAATAAGGTCCCGTTTTACCCTTTGGGTACGGAACCCTGAAAAAGAGCATCGGCATTAAATCGTCCGACACGGACGCGCTTGGATGTATCTTTTTGACTAAACTACTAAATTACATAACCAGCTTTATAATTTTATCACTGCTAACACTCTAAAGGCCTGTGTGCACAGGCCCTAAGAGAGGAAATGGGCCGTAATCCACCACGCGGGCCGAGTGCAGATTGGTGAATGTCACATGTCTTCGATTTTTTGGTTCTAGGATCTGCCGGTTTCCTCACTAATCTATCCAGGCGCATTACTTTGTGTTATTTATTTCATCACCACTGCTCTCAAAACGATGAAGGAAAACATGATAAGGAAACCGGTTTGTCCTAGAACCAAAAGTTCGAAGACTTGTGACAGTCACCATCCCGCACTGGGCGGCGCGAGGTGGATTATGGCCCATTCCTTCCCCTAGAGGGGAAACCACTTAGGGTTCTTCTTTAGGAATGGAATCTCTCTAGAAGGAATGAGCTATAAGTGGCCCAGTAGTGGTATCATTAAATAAGGCTGATTATGCTAAGCTATTTTTCTTCATATTTACGTAGCTACATGGCAAAAACCCTATTCAGAAGTTTAACAGCTCAGTGGTCGTGATGCTCAGTAATAACAGTAATTCTAATGCTGCGTACACAATGCAGCTAATTAACGTTTATTATAGACATGACGTCAGTCGCGAGCAAATGATAGCATTTGCATATATTAACTTTAACTGCTTCATAGCCATTCGACTCATTCGTATTCCCTAATAGTGTCACATTTGTGTTCAAGCTACATGAAAAGATAAATGGGTTGATCTTTAATATCTTTTAACTTTAGATTACTCTAACGTGCATTGAATGTAAATAGTGTTTAGTGTTTAAATAACGTTTAAAATGTTCTGTTTTTCAAAAAAAATAAAAAGAAAATTACGTATATGGTGATACACTAAGTAAGTAATTACATATAGAAAGTTATAGTAGCATCCAGTGGCGAAGGGTCCATATTACACGATTCCCACCAGCTTTCCTTATGAAAATGTAATCTAAAGGTCAACGACCTTGTTAGTTCGTTCTGTTGCTCACTTAGTTCCAATTTTTTAAACGCCTACAACTTCTAAAATAGAATGCCAAAATCGTAAGCCGAAAAATACCGAGTTACCTGTTACCTGTTGTACTATCAATTCCCATACTATGCAACTATCTCTTACTTTCCTATGAACTAACTCATATTACACGAACTCGTCCTGTCTCTTTTTAACACGCAGAAAATTGAACCAAAATAACTCGCTGCGTGCCGGGTTATGATGAGTCAAATAAATGAACAATCCACAGGTGTTGAGGTACAAGATCATACTCAACAAGACAACAATGTCTCTATCCACAGGTGCAAGCGAGAAAGAAAAATTAATTCATGATGTAACTATAATGATTCAAAATAAGAATGAACTTAGTTGTTTAAAATTCTTTCTGGCCAGTAATACATTTTATTTGATAGGACTTTTTATACGATAAAATTGACATGGCGGCTATTGTGTGTGTGGCGCGAAACTTCAGTTTTTGATGATGTTTTCTTGTCATTTCTGATTTTTTTTAAACGTTGAAGTGTGGTGAACCAGGTGAACTGTAAATTTATTTGTGTGTTGGGTTGCGGACATCATTTAGCAATGACATTAATTCATATAGACTGCTATTTAACAGATTAATAAATTGTTGTACATATAACAAAAAGTTGAGCCTATTTTTTTGCATCATGGAGCGTGCTGCATTTAGATGAGTTGACTTTTTATACTCCGGCTCCCTTCAGAAAATATCCACCCTTCGCCACTGGTAGCATCTGTAGCCAAACTAGGCAAAGCCTATATTTTGGTAATCAGAGCAATTCCCCTCGAATATGTTATGTTTTGAGTGCAAATCCTATGAAAGCAATTCTAACAATAAAATATTGACATAAATATTATGATGTACCTATTTTTGAATATAGAATATGAGTGCAATATGCTTGTAAATGTAATATTCATAGTTAAAACTTGATTAACTTTTCTATGATATACAGCAAAAACTACTAACTAAAACATCGTCAAAAAAGTCCTCCGTATTCTACCTCGTTGTATAATCTGTAGCCTAAATAAAAACTAGCCTTAGGTATTATGAAGTAAACGAAGTTTCTGCCTGCATACCTAATACTGTTGCTAACTAAATTAAACACTTCGGATTAATTGGCAGCTGAAATACCATTTCAAAGCTTATAACTTGGTACTTTCAATTGCACCCAAATATAATAACATTTCAAGTCTAACTAACTTTCCAAAACTCAGTGTTAACGCATTGATGAAGTGCTAACATAACTTCAACCACCATTCGTAGGTGCACTAGGGAACTGGTGTGGCTACTAAACCAACGAAACAGCGATATATCTTTTACGACTAGTTCTATAAGGTACTTACTGGAATAATAAAGTTATGGTAAAGTTTATTTGGAAAAACTTATCTTTATTTATTACACAGAAAAAAACAAAGACAGCGACAAAAGTATAATACTGTGGCGCACCTATCAAAGATACCCAATTCAAAGCAAATACACTCATAGATTTTTTTCCAGATTATCCTAACAAAATAATTATGTTTGATAGTGTCAGGTGTATCTCAGATCAAAGAATCCGCTGAAGGCGCAATAAAAAAATTTTTCAATACTAGTTAACCCGCTTGCAATAGTATATATGACACTAGTGCGTGAAAATGCGGTGGCTAGCCACCAAAGCGCATGAATAAAAAATCGGCAAGATTTTTCTCCCTGTAATTTGTTACTTAATAATATGCTTATACGAATTACGTTAAAACACTATCGAAATATTCCTGCAGAAAAAAACGCTGTCGCCATTTTTCAACTGCCAGTATTTTCTAAAATCTTTGAATGCAGTCTTGTTTCATTTAAAAAAAAAACCTTTGATTATAATTTCCTATCACCAGTTTTAAAAACACCATTTTCCCTCTACGTGGCATTATAAACTTTTACCATTTTATCTCATAAAGTCTCTTTAAATAAAGATTAAAAAAAAACTCATTAAGCACAGCTACTTGACAATGAGCTAATATTTTAATATTGACTCTTTGAAAAAGTAAAGAAATCGAGATAACTAGTCAAACATGCAGGGCATATTTAGATAGTCATACTCGTAAGTCACAAAACTGAAATGTTCGAAACAACACAACGATTTATTTAAAATAAAAAAGAGATATCTAACTTCCTACATGTGGGTCACGTATGAGCTCGTTTCTACCTCGTCCCTGTGGTATCGTAAGAGAAAAACTAACTTAAAATGTGATTTTATGAGGACTGTGAACACAGGCTGTATCTCCGTGTAACTTAACCAGAAACTAGACACTTACAAATAAACTACACTCTCTCGGAATGGGTTTATTTTTTATGTTTCTACCCAAAAATTTCAGACATCTATTTGAGATAATCTTAGGTGGGTTTTTTTGAGATGGGATATTATCTAATGGCTTCTCCTGCTCTATAGTGGATTGGGAGGGCATTTCAAACTTTTACTAATTAAAACCAAACTCGTGTCCTTCAGTTGCCCTTTGCGTTTTGGGACCACAGGTTTTCTTTACAGAAAATCCCCGCGGCCCTAACGGGCGTCGGCTTTGTTGAGCCCCTACGGTTTGCAGACAGAGAGCGTGAGGTACCCATTGCAATTCTTTAAAGGGGGTACTTACCGCCATGATAATGGCGTGACCAAATCTAAAGTAGGTACGGTTAGAAAAACTACTGTTCACTACTTTTATCAATAATTCGCAGTAAATTGAAACTTATAAAAAGTTGTAATATGTATTTAAATATAACTATGACATAGAAATTAATAAGATGTGATCTTATGTTCGAAAAATTATGTTCTAACTGTACTTTAAACTGAATGTCAACTAATGTCATTGTAAACGTAGGACAGTTTACAAAAAAGGATAGTGAACGCCTAATGGTTGCCAGATTGCGCAGGTTTGTCCGATAAATCTCAACTAAATTTACGTGTAGTTTTTTTTTTACGGTAGGTAAAATCATCCAAAGGCAGATCCCGCCCTTGGGCGGAGCGGGAAATAGTGTCCGACTTTTACTCACTAAAAACCTACCCCTTTCCTTATCCTTTCAGAAGCTGACCCATGACCCCAGCAGGCTTCGACTCTGCTTGCCTGGCTGGGCCTCTACGGCTTGCTGACAGCTCCTTGAGGGAACAGTACGCGCCGTCGACAACTTGGGCTCGGTCCGATCGGTTACCGGATGATCGCACAGCGAGTTACCCATGGCACGCCGTCCGCAAACCCACGCCTACGGTGGCCGAAAATCGGGATCAGAATCCCAGCGGCATCAATTTACGTGTAGTTAATTTTTTTCTTATCTGTTTGCCTGGTGCATTTAATAAAACGGTTTTTTTGCATGCTAACTTTACTCTCTGTCTATGTCTGTGTCGTCACTGTGCCCAACTTCTGAAATTGGTCTTAAAATAGCTCATCAGAGAATTGCTCTCTCGAAACATGGTATCAGTTTCAGCATAATTGCCCAGGAAAACCGAAACAAACTCAGTACATTAAACGAAACACGACGTGGATATGAAACCGTTATCATATCAGGGGAAGTTTGAATGCGCCACGGGCGTTTACAAGTTCAGGGCGAGTTGGATCTCATACTGACACAGTTTCTATTCTAACTGTTAGATAGCAGTACCCCTAACACGAGTTAATGGATATAGGTACAACTGAGAACGTGTTTCTTGATGTTGAACGTTCGTGTAACTTGAAAGAGTCTGTCCAGGACACGGTATCATATACCATGCCCGTCCTTTGAACATGCCAAGCATGGACATGAGAAATACGACACTGACTATTATACCTATTAAGTACATATCAAAAGTGTACGATATAATTTTGTAGATAACGCTCATCATACTTAGCTAGAGTGAATAGGCTACCGTATACGTTCGAATACCGGGTACGTTTGAATACCGTAATTAGAGACACAATAGAAAGACAATTGGTGTGCGGACACCGGTGTCCTCTTGGGGTTTAATGAATTAATAAACGTCAAAACAGAAGTCTGCCGGCAGTAAAGTTTCGTGTTACGACTCACATATATACACATAATATATTTGCCAAACTTAAATAATAGAATCAGCCCTTAAATAACTAACTTTGTTGTAACGTGTAACTCTCTATTACCACTCGTACTTTCGTTTTGTTGAAATATAACTAGTGCACCTCACCATCAATGATTCCTTCACTGTAATCAATAATGGTAATCCATAAGGTGGGATCGCAGTCAAACACTAATCAAGATTCAAGATTCAAAAGTATTTATTTCAAATAAACTATTTACAGGCACTTTTGAAAGGTCAAGGAGTCAGTCTATCAGAAAAAAATTATGCTAATTGCACATTTCAAAAGCGTAGATCTCTATGGAGAAAAATGTGCAAGAAACTCCATGGACAATCTTTTCAATCATTTTATGTATAACAAATATCGAATCGAAATCAACATCAACAACATCATTTCAGCCGAAAGACGTCCACTGTTGGACATAGGCCTCCCCCAAGTGTCGCCACAATGTTCCCGCAACCCTTACCAGATCATCGGTCCACCTTGTAGGAGGCCTTCCAACGCTACGTCTTCCGGTACGTGGTCGCCATTCTAGAACATTTCAGCCTCAACGGCCATCCATTCTGTGGGTTACAAACACTAGTTGAGTCAAACACTAGATAAATGAAAAAAAAAAAAATACGCAAACATAACCCGTATTCTCACTGTCACATTCTGTGGTTACATTACTTGCACGCATCTATTTTGCCTGCACGTATAGTTTGCCAGTGCCGATACGCCCGATGTCCGGTACGCGACGTTATTGGTCGGTGATAGAACTGTCAGGTTATCTATCTGGGGCTCTGGAAAGATTTTAATTCTGACATATTATAATCTTATTAAAAAAAATCTTATGGGACTTAGTAGCCTGAAAAAAAAAATAGATCAGAAAGATACTCGTAGACATCTTGATTCGAAATTACGTAATCGAAATGTCACAGGGTCAATCCCTCCTGTTGGGGCTGCATGTTTGAACTGCAGCGGTCCCAGCGAACGTCAATAAAAGCTTATACTATATTATTTATTCTTTGGTAAAAGTTTGATGCACCCTCTCGCACACTCTATACACCGTTAAATTTTGGTCGTTTTAATCCCGTGGAGTTTCGATTCGTTACATGAAACACTATCGATTTGTAAAGATAAAATTAAAAAATAAAGTACCTACTTTTTTTTTTAAAGTCGATGTAATATACGCATGTGCGAAATTGATTTTTTTAAGTAAATGAGTCAATGACCTTGTAGGTAGTTGTCGGTCGTTGCGTACTAACTACCTACAGTTCATTGGCCTCGCTAAGCTGACGTTTACTTAAAGAAAATAATTTCGTACATACGTAAATTAATTCGAGTTTAAAAAAAAGTACTTTATTTTTTAATTTTCTCCTTACAAATCGATAGTGTTTCTTGTACCTAATCGACCCTCCGCGGGATTAAAACGACCAAAATTTAACGGTGTATAGAATGGGAGAAGTAATTTAATGTTTTGCACCCCAAAAAAATGGTTTCAGTACCTAAATTATGGCAAAATTGACAATCGCTTTCCCATAGCATTTAGTCTAAACCCTCAGAGGCTCTGGTTTTGTTCAAAACCAAACCTTATCTTTTCTATTTCTAATACTTATCGTCATTTCTCTAAAAACTCGAAATTATTCCGATCAAAAACAAACATTCATGTTCTTCTGTATTTTGTTCGATTTGCTTTTGTTTAAGTGTAACTATATAACTTATTAAGTTCATATTCACAGCGCCAATGTCGTTCGCAACACAGTAAGTTTTGTTACACTTCTTTGTCAGAAGTTAGTGATAAGGGTAGACTAAGAAGAAGAATAAGATAACTATATTAACAAAAGGTTCAAGTGGTCAAAAACAAACTGGCAAGCGATTGCAGCAACTTACAAAGGTTTATGCAATTGCAGTTTTTCATTAATAATAAGAATGTGTTTTTTACGTACCTACCCAAAATAATTTAATTATATTTTTTTAAACTTACTTTAATTCGACTAAATAGGATTTAGTCCAGAGAGAATTGAGAAGACATTTCTATTTGGAAAAAAAATACCATTACAATTTAGTTGCTCCTAAAAATCTAATTTCGTTAATGGATTTTATAAGCCCCTTTGCTTTCGGGTGAAGCGAGTAAAACGTTGCTAGGTTTAAAAAATAGCATTAAAAATTCTAGCTAAGTCTCGGGAATAGTCGAGGTATTAGGTGCTGGTGTAAAAGGATACTATATCTTCAAAATAGACGCGTTACTTCCACAGCTAAGGCCGTATTTTTATTTTGCTGGTTATTTTTATAAACATAGCCTACCAATTTTACTAGTAATTTATTATTGTATACATCTTTAATTTATTGACAGGTTTATTTTTATTTTTGTATAACTTCTTTTATGATGTGAATGTGAGAACACCGTAGACTCCGTAGATTCAAGGATTACAATTTTTGTCGTGCTTTTGGGTACAAAGCTGACCGGTCTACATTGTCCTCTCATATATATTAAAATACAAATAACTTTACTTATAACAATTACCTACTTTTTTAAAAGAGTAACCATGGAGTTTCTTGCTGGTTCTTCTCCATAGGAAACGATCAATTGGAACCGTGCGCTAGCTTCTGACATTTTATAAGTGCCCATGTAGGCCTATGTAAAATAAAAGATTTTGAGTTTGAGTTTTGTATTTTTCCGTATTAGTAATGCGAGCGCCTAAATAGATTCTTAATTTTTTTCTTCTGTTTCAACATCACCATTACAATCGAAAGATGTTGGCAGTTAAAATATTAACACGCGCTTGAATTTAGTCCGACGGACCAAATTTGCCGGCCAAATCCGTTCTCGCTGCAAACGACCGGATCCGACAATTGCTTTGTGTACAATGACAAGTGCACCCCGTCCGTTAGCGAACCTACGCAAACTCGAATAGTAATAATTAGAATAATATTTGGACTTATTTGGTTTTGAAGTGAATCAAATACGTAGTCCGATAGCACAAAGATTAAGCGTGTGTTATTAATAGGTACATATAAGGTAAAGACTCCCCGATTTCAATAGAACCTGTGCTTCTTGCATTCGTTGGGCTCCATTAGCCTTCGCCAGGTTATCAGTCTATTTTATTCTCAATAGTTTAAAATTATACTTGAGGAGAATTTTCAGTCATATATTCGAGATGTGTTATTGCAGAAACTTAGCAGCTTTAGACTCAGCGGAAGAGCGCGCGAAGAGGCTAATTTGAGATCCAGGTTTGGTTAAGTCCAATCTACAAACAGACCATTTACAGGCACTTTTGAATAGTCAAAATGTCGGTCATTCAAAAAAAAGGTGAGGTTAAATTGCTTTACTTGATTCCGCCATGTCCTTTCTACCATCGGACAACCCCATACGGCGACCCAACATACGGCGAATATCCACCCTTATGTTGTTGAAACCTCTACGGTCCGGACTAAGCGTTTTGCCTTATCTTTTATGCCACATAAATCAAAGGACTGGAACAGTTTGCTTGCTGCGGTCTTCTATAATAAACTAGTGCACCTCATCGACGATTGCATCACTGCTTACCTAGTGCTTGACTGCAATCCCACCGCGCGTTGACTGCGAAGTCAAGCACTAGTTTATATCAATAAAAAAAACTTTAGATTGACTTTTATAATATAAGTTTATATTATAAAAGTTATATATGTAATATATGTATCAGATAGCTGTCAAGCCGAAAGCACGAAAGAGAATTTTCGCCGAAAGTTTCGAGTGATTTTTATAAATTCTACTTCCCAACGCGTGAAAGCTATACTTAAAATTATCTCCAAACCTCATAAGTTGATATATAAGTCTTCAAAGAATTCGACATCGTCATAATAATATAGTTGTCAAATTCTTTTATTAACAGAAGATCCCCATATGGCAATAGTCAGCTCGTTCGTATTCCAAAAGATGGTTTCGGAAATGCGTTTGGTCAGTTTGTGGGCAGTTGGGTAAGTCACCAATCTACCTGATACCGTCCCTTCATCTCATTTTACGATACATATGGGAGCCAGTGGACCTCGGGGCAAATTCGTTTGTTCACTTCATTGATCCACTTTTCTTTCAAATCATATCAAAATGTATAGTGAAAGAAAACAAAATAAATAAAAAAATAATACAAAAAAAAATGGCAACGCAAAGGATGACTGAAGAACACAAGTATGGTTTTAGTCAGTAAAACTCTGACACGCCCTCTCGTTCCACATAAGAGCGGGTAAAGTCACTGAATATTACCCTTTTTGTTTTTTTTTTTTTTTAAATCCCCACCTCAAAAATAAACTTCAATTCTTGCTAGAGGTAATTACCTTGAGAACTTAATTTGTTAATGACGATCGTGGAAAAATTCCGAATAAAACCAAAATTCTCTCTGGATAGCATTTTATAAAAAAAAAACCATATTCGTCCTTCTTTTTATAGTAGTTTAACGAAGAATTATATTTTTTAAACTTGGCAAATCTATCAACGTTCTTTTCCATTAGGTCCTTTCCATTGGCCAATATTTTTGTTTAAAAATAAACTTGTTTATTTTATATAAACAAGTTTATTTTTAAACAAAAAATATTGCTCCCCACTACGAATGACTCCTGTATCGTGTGAACGCACCCTGCGTTCACAAACATTTAAACTAACATACAAATTCTTTTTTTTTATTTCACATAGGCCTCCATGGGCACGACACGCAGCTCAGTAGCCAATCTCCCAACAACTACGCCAACTTTTGCACTTTTAGCACTCTAGGCTATAAAATGGTTTCTTCAATACTAGCTCATATTATTGATAAAATGATATAAAACACCGACCTCCTTATTACAAAACACGAGCTAATATAGTCCTGGAAATACATTTAGATCGCATTTGATTGGTATTAAGCATAAGAATAGTCCCAAAAACTACATTTAGATCGCGTTTGATTAGAATTAAACTTAGTTATAGTTCCGGAACTATTTCAGATCGTGTTTTGAAATAAGGCGGCGTGTCCTTTAAATTTGTACTCTAAATTCGCTCACCTAATGGTTTAGGTTAACGAATTTAACAGAAATACAGAATGGTAAACTCAGTGGCGTAGCTAGTCCCACAAGGGCCCCGTATCAAAAGTCTCACAGGGGCCAGTATATAAAAAAAATGTTTTTGTTTTTACAAATGCTTGGCTTACCCTACGAGACGTTTCTGGTTTACATGTTGCGAATTTGTGCCCCGTATAATTGATACGCCAGATACGGTGGTAGCTACGCCAATGGCTAAACTCCACTGTCTGATAGACATCTATATATACCCATTTAAACATTTCAATAACTTTCAAGGGTGATCCTTGTTAAAACAACTTTTTCCTAACAACGAATTTCAGAAGAAAGAAAATAATGCCCATACAAACTTCGCCGAGGATCAGTTATACTGTATCCAAGGATTAACACACTAATAATATAAAAGCAAAAGTTTATAGATCGATATGTTGCGTCTGAGTAGGTATATGTTTAGTCTTCACACACAATCGCATAAAAAATTACAAACGAGTAGACCATGTCCTGAAATAGGCATTACATACAATACTTTTTTCCCGGGAAAACACACACACAAAATTAGTGTCACAGTGTGATATGAAGTATTATCACAACTGTATGCACTAGTAAAGATACTGCAGGTGGACATAATGCCTCAGGAATTTTTACCAGTCCACCTTAGGTTTGTGAAGTTTTTACCTTCATTGTCATTATTTCAGCTGAAAGACGTCCACTGTTGGACATCGGCATCCTCTAAGTGTCACCACAACATCTGGTCCTACGCATCTCGGATCAGATTCCCGCGAACTTAACCAGCTCTTCGGACCACACTTCCTCTCTAGCATTGGCCTCATCAATCTAATGTTCTAATCGGTGTTATAAGCAACTTGCCCTGTGCACTGCCACTTGGTTGTCTTGGTTGTCTTGCTATCTTCATTCCTGATTCAATCACACAAGGAAACTACTAGCATTTTCCACTCAATTGATTGTTCTTTAAGTGTCTAAAGGCATTCTAGTGAGGTCGTATCAGAATGCATGAATCGATGAATCATTGTGAGTGATCACGTTTGTCATTAGGAATACCTACGTAAAAGCAAGCAAGTTTTACAGTGAAAAGTAAGTAACTTAGCCAACGAATTTGATAAAGCCCTTTTACATTACGTAAAGTATTTGTTAAGGGACAGAATAAACAATAAAAATCCGCCGCAACCTTAAAACATATCTTGAGAAGGCGTAAGAATAACACTGAGAACTGTATTCCTTTTGTTTGTTAGCCAGAATTTTTGTGTTGTGCCGATAACGTTGTGAAAAGATTCCCCTTTGTCCCGAAGGGTTTACGAAGATATGATGACAACAAAGTTCAATAAAATATAATCTATTTTTGCGGGCGTTCAGTCGACATGTTTTCTTTCGAATTCATGGCCACTTTTACGGCACGGTATCGTAAAATAAATGTATAGTGAAAGCAATATCGAGGCAATGATAGTTGTCACAACAGCCGATTAAAGTTCCAGGCGATTTCATCGAGAACAAATTAAGGTTACTCTTTCTGAACTGTAAATGATCATTAGTTTTACTTTTCAAGTCATAAGATATCACACTTTAATCTTAATCTTTTAAAAAATAACGTTAATCAAAAAGATTCTGTAACGAACAAAACCGCGTGCATATTACCCTCATGCCATTAAAACCACCAGCTAAGACGCTTTTGTTCATTCCTTTTGTTAAACTAATTTAATTTTACAAAACTTGTTTAATTAGCACAGGTACGCGTGGATTAGACTTCTAGCTTGAACAACTAATCAAAGATTTATCTCCCGCCGCGAAGATGCACCTAACTCGACTTAATATTCAAAACATTTACGTATCAAAAGCGTTTGGGAAGGTGTAAAAGCAAACTTGATAAGTAGAAGGAACAACACTCCGGTATCATAACATTATATATTTCCCGATAAACTTCTTGGCGTAAAATATGTGTTGAGGTTTATTAGGAACGTCTTCCTATACTCCATTTGTATTCAACTTTGATTATGTACAAAATAAAGTTACAACAAAACTTATTGACATGAAATTGACTGAAAAATCCTTTGCAAAATCGAAATTACTAACTAGAATACGTTTTTGGGGACACTCGGATCTCTTACCCCTATCTTTGTTATGTAAATATCTGTGTCTGGTGAAAGTTTGCCAACAAATATTCCCTCAGTGCCGATCCATTAGAAAATGAAAGAACATTTGCTTGAAAGGAAACAAGAGCTCACGAGCGCCGCCCGGCGCCGCCGTGCCACTGATGATATTAGAGGTACGCCCAAAACTCTTTGTTTGGACAACACCGGTTAATATTAGTTTAGGACTAATGATTCATTTGCCACGGCTCGAATTACTTGAGCTACAGTCGCTACAATTTAGCATTTAATTTTCATAGCCTTTAGACAAGAGAACAGCTCCAGATTTAATTTGGAATAAGTCTAGATTCAGGCTTGCTTAGTCTATTAACTAATTACAAATAGGGATGAAAGTTACTTTACAGATTATTTTGGGTTGATTGTCTAAATTTTATTTGAGTCATTTGAAGATCTTTTCAGAACCTGCGGTCTGCTAACCTCGAGGTCATGATTGAAATCCGTTTCGAAGAACTTTTATTTAGTTGAATAGTGTCTGGGGTCGTAAAGGACGATAGTAACTAAATTAAAGTCTTTGATAAAGTCATCGCACCTAAAATAGGTACTTATTTATGGTGAAGTAGTTGAATGTGGTACATATTATGTACATGTAGTATGTCTCAAAAGGCTCATTAATGACTAACCCAAAACTCGGGACATAGGAACATGAAATACGAGTAGTGTGTACAGTTCTGCCCTTCACAACGTCGTCAGGGGAATTGTTTACTATCGTACATTTTCGGGTCATAGAACTGTTACACATACGCAACTATTTACTCTAAGAAACAGTACCTGATTCAATATTTGGAATGTTAAACTCTTGTGTAACACAACATATAAATTAACGTGGTGCGTGAAATTTACGGAAAGCGCTTTTACTACATAAAAATCAGAAATTCTGAAGTCAAAGGAATATAGTGTGTGGGTGCGAGCTTAGCGAGGTGGGCTAGGTTTAAAAACATTTCCACTTGTTCCTCTGTAGTGTGATAAAATAAACTCTATCCTCTTACGAGGGCTTAAGGTGTGTTACAATAATAGTTCCATTTTGAATGTTTCAGGAGGTTTAAAGCAGCAAGCTATTTAGACCTTACCAATCTCTTAAAACACTTGCTTTTGCTAGTGGCTTCACTCTCGTAAACATAGGATAAAATAAATAATTATCCTATGGAAACATAATCCCGTTATCAAAAGTCAAAATCCTATGTGCCTTTCCAGGACATGGTCTCCTTGAGTACAAAATTTTGTCTAAATCCTTTCAGCTATTTGAGCGTAATATATATTTTTACAGCAAAAATATTTTTTTATATAATTCTTCGAGCAGTGGTGGCCGAGTGGTCGCGGCCCCGACTTACGAGTTGTAGGTCGCGGGTTCAAACCCAGCCAGGCTCATTACTTTGTGTAATTTATTTCATCACCACTGCTCTCAAAACGGTGAAGGAAAACATCGTGAGGAAACCGGCATGTCCTAGAACCATAAATTCGAAGACATGTGATATTCACCAAGCCGCACTGGGCGCGCGTGGTGAGTTACGGCCCGATCCCTGTCTTAGAGAGGAGGCCAGTGTCCCAGCAGTGGGAACATTAAAAAGGCTGATGATGATGATGATAATTCTAAAATAATTAACATACTCAAACAACGGCATGTCTTAAATACATCTGCTATTGTTATATTCTAATTCATCGAAGGCGATAGGACAATGGAAGTAAGTACAAGAACATCTTGCTACAAAAACATTTATATTTCATACCATAGGTACATAAAACAGGCCGAACTCCCAACAGAAATATAACAGCATAGACATCATAAGTTTAGCAATATAACGCGAATGATATGAGTTGTTTAATTGTTTCCGAAACAACTATACAACCGACATTACACTCCGGCCAAACTCTGCTTACAGTCTCATACAGTTCACTGGCAACACTGGCTTTTATGGGCCTTTATATAGCTTTAATTATACTTATAACTATTTCTATTGTAACCTTTTTGGTTGGACTATCATCATCTTTAGCCTCTATAAGCTTTAAAACTTTTACGAAACTAATTCCTAGAATTACTTCAAGTTTGTAAATTCATTTTCTGGAACTGACAGTTCGTTTTCGCAAGCACTTCATCCACTCCATCAGAGCTCTTCTCCACCATTAGGGATAAAAAAAATATATGATAACTGCGTCTTTCGATCTCTTCGATGAAATTGTTTAAAAACAGAAACCTTACCATCACATGTTTGGGGCCAAAGGTTATCTGAAAATGAAACCCGAGGCCCTGGGACGAGGGCAATGAAAGGAGCAGGGTAAGTTTTTAGTCAGTAAGAGTCTGACACTATCTCCCGCCCCACCCAAGAGTGGGATTTGTCATTTGATGATTTTACTTACCGTAAAAAAAAAACCATCACATGTTAAAATATCAAAGAAGAAAGAGGAATAGAGATATTATATACACTCTATATAGCTCTTTTAACAGTTCAGTTTAGGTTGTCAACTGGATCGCATTAAGAGCACGTCACTTTAGGACATCAATTACCAATTATATTTACCCGAACATGGTGCTGCATAAGGTTTAGACTATCGTATCTATTCTACATATTCTTCAAAGCTCAAACATATTATTGAACTTTAACAAGAAATGAGATCACCTTTTGTTCTATGATTTGAAATAAAAAAATAGGCAACCTAGAATGAATCATATTTTGTTCAATTGGTGGCAGGTGTAGAAACATTTCTATGTAGAGCAACAATGCTGTACGTAATGAATTTGGGAACAAGGAAGTACAACGATGTTTAAATGAAATTGTATATGAACCCAAATAGTGTTTGACTTTGACGCCATAGTAAAAAATAATGCATTAAATGAGTGCTTTAAAACGAACGTAAAAAAAAAAATATCTCGAAATCTTCCTTGAAACTACTTTAAAATGTCCACAGGCTACATCGGGGTACCCATTTACCTAAATGTTGACTAAAACTCAACTGGTTTTCCTAATTCGCGAGCGCCATTCCCTCGTTTCCAGGACGCCTAACGCTGTACATAAAGAGTTTGGTATACATGCGAGAGATATACACGCCATTGTTTATGAACCAGCCAAGGAGGACGGTTGGAGCTCAATCCGCTATTCAAACAAACATGTACTGTTCCGCTTAAGAGCACTTACACATGATATTGTTCATGGCAAAGTTTTGTAGCTCTCTCGCCTCGCCCAGATAAAATTAAATGTTGTTCTCGCTGCCAGTTTTTGTTTTCGTTATTGTGTCCTAAATATATTTTTCGGGAAGTGTATTCGCTTGTTTCTGTGTTAATTTGAGTGTAAAATAAAAATATTGGCGTTACGTGTTTTGTCTTCTGAAAAAAGAGGTTCTTTTTTGTTTGTTACATTCGAACCTTGTCATTTAGGAACCGATGCAAAACAAAAATTATTATCATGAGGTATATGGTAGTTGTATTTAACGAATACACCAAATACTAACTTCCGTGATTAAAGTTATTTTGCCGTAATGTTTATAAATGGAAGTCGATTGTATTTTTTGCAAAAAAAAATTTTTTTTTCAGCATTGTTACTTTAGAGGATGATATAAATCATTACCGAAATTAAAAATAGGTGTCATATTAGCTTATCTCTAACTATACAATGGCATAAAACGCTATATCTAGCTTCGAAAAATATAAGAAAAACATACCAATATTGGTTTCTGAAATTCACACCTAAAGAAATTACATCAATCCAATTAAGTTACACGCCAACAAAGAATTTTCTTCCAAACATTTTCGTAGAAATATCCGAACAACAAAAACAGTTGCTTCCAAATTATCTCACATTTACACTCGAAGAAGAC
Source organism: Leucania comma (assembly GCA_958295575.1). NCBI lineage: Eukaryota > Metazoa > Arthropoda > Insecta > Lepidoptera > Noctuidae > Leucania > Leucania comma. The sequence goes on from OY282470.1 coordinate 11,323,713, forward strand.
ATAAGACGTTTCCACTAGCGTGGCTTACCACACATCCATCCGCCAGAGCAAACATCGACGCGTTGTAAATAAACAGGCGCGAGCTCCCCCCTCCGCTCGTGTGAAAGATCCCTTACAACATCAGCAACACAGAACATTCCTAATATGTTAATTTCAAATCCTGGATAATCAACGCTGAGACTGAACGCCTTCGGGAATTCAAGATTACGACGTTTGTAAACTTATCTCGTCTCTCGTTAGCGGGTGGGGCGAGCCTCCTGAATACGTAAACGTGTCATTCATGATTAAGCAACCGTTCGCGACGTGACTGTTGACAAAAACACGAACCGAGACAATCCCCCGCCCGATTGGGGCCAAAAATACAAATAGAGAACAATCAACTACTTAGATAAGACCCGCTCCGAACAAGTGTTACGTTCGTTAATCGAAACTACGGTCGAGAGAAATCCCATCCTGACGTAGCTTATTGCTCCCCAATGATAGCATTTTCCACGAAAAAGTTTCTATTTGATATTCAAACGCTATCGAAGACAAACCATATTGTAGTGATCTCTCACAACTTTTCAGTTTTTCCATCTGGGAGCCCGAGATTTATTTGGTTCGATGGGAGTTCTATTCAAATCACTTGGAATTTCGTTGATCGAATAAGGAATACTGTGCATCAGATAAGAGAACGATATATTCAATTCACTTGAGAAAAGTGTTCTTATACACGCTAACATTTTATGTCATTAATCATTAGGAATGAACGAATTTCAGGGCGAAACCACGAGACGCGTGATTCGTAAAATAAATTGTGATATCAAACCATTTGTAGAAATTCTCGGAGTATAAATATGTACGGGATGAGTCGAACGCGAAGTTTGAGAAGCGTATCATCGGCATCCCGGCGCGTGGCAAACGACCCCGAAAATTGCTCGCGATTTATTCGGTTCAAGGGTGACCCGAAATAAAAAGGAATGAGACGTTTGTCACTTAGTATATTATTTACCCGCGGACATTGTGGAAGAGAGTTGTAAAAAGTTGTCCTCTTCTCTGTTATCATAGTTGGGAGTTTCGGCAATCATCTGCTAAGCGAACCATTCACTCCTATTTCCCTAACGGTCTATTATTATAATATTGACTGGATTATTATATGCATTTGCATATTTAAACCACTCTCAACGATAACAGCGTATTTATTTATTTAAACCTCATGTACAGTGGTGGTACATAGTCGGACTTAATGCAACAAGGATTATTTTACCTACGATCTGATGCATATATCAGTACATCTATACAGGTAAAATGCTTTTTATTGACTTTCTATTGACTGATAGATCATAAACTGCTGATCGCTCGATCGTAAAAACCTGAAACTTGGAGAGTATGTACTTTGTATGACGTAAGCATCCGATAAGAAAGGATTTTTCGAAATTCCACTAAACCCTAAGGTGGTGAAAATTTTGCATGAGAATTCTATATTAGAGTTGATAAAAGTCGAGTTAAATTTTTTATTGAAATTCATCCCCAAACAGGGTTAAAAAGGGGTAGAAATTAAATATAATAATATATTTTTTTATAAAAATAATATATTTTATTGAATTCGCTTTATTGAATTCGCTTTAAATATGTATAGAAGATGAGAAACTCGATTGACTGACACATTAACGCATAGCTAAAACTAGTGGGACTAGGAGCGTGGAATTTTGCTCAAGGGTTCCTTTTATGATTTAGGCGAGCACTAAGACAAGATTTCCAAGTATGGTGTTCGGACGTAAAGAATGACACCATCCCATCTCTTCCCGTGGGTGTCATAAGAGGCGACTAAGGGACATTTCTGTGACCGTGCGTACTATGAAGCACCGAAGGTCTCCGCATGGTGGTGCGTAAACCACCAACAAAAGCATTCCTAAGGAGGGTTGGTATCAGGCTGGCGGCCGACTATAAAACAGTTGCCAAATCAACTGCAACATGTCGAGAAATAATAGAGTGCGCGATAGAGTTAGGCCGTACCCCACAGGCGACGCGCAGGGGCAGCACCCGGCTCCTGTAGGAAATGGACCAGGGTTGTTGCACCATCCCGGGCGGGGGCAACGTAAGAAGCTAGCTCGGGAAATGAGATTGAGGTATGCAAGTTGGAATGTTGGGACAATGACTGGAAGGGCGAGAGAGTTAGCGGATGTACTGAAAAGAAGACAGATTAAAGAGTTCTGAGTTTACAAGTAGATGGATGGAGAGGAAGAGGGAGGCTGAAGAAGAGATGGATGGATTGTGTGAGGCAGTGATATGAAAGAAAAGGAAGTTAGTGATAGTGTGACGGCTGACAGGATAGAGTGGAAGAAAAAAAACGTGTTCGCCGACCCCAAGTAATATGGGACAAGGGCAGGAAGAAAAAGAAAACCCCCTAAGAGGAGGAAGCGGGTATTAAAGATTGTATGGAGAAACCTTCTTTAACGCGAGTGAAGCCGCTGGTAGAAGCTAGTCTATAGTCTATTTATAAAAGCGAAATACCACTCACTAATTAATCACGAAATATAAGAAACTATGTCACCTAAGAACTTAAAATTTGGCAGATATCCATATGATATTTCCTTATAGGATATAGACATCCGCTAAGAACGGATTTTACGAAACTTCACCCCTAAGGGGTGTAAATGGGGGCTGTTTGTATGGAGAAACCGACTTCCACGCGAGCGAAGCCGTTGGCAAAAGCTATTTTACAATATTTTTTCGAGTACAATGCACTCACCCTGCGTTCCGAAATACGATAAAAGTAATCATAATTATCAAGAATCCTTACAAAATCTAACACAATTGAGTAATATTTGTAACTTTGGTCGGGTTCGCGATATGATCGCTTTTATGGCATCTCGGAACGCAGGGTCAGTAGTAGAAACACTTATACAGAGTGTGTCTGACATCGACGCACAAACGAATACCACGGACCCAGTACGTGATTCTGGACCCCCTCCCCCCCCCCCAACCGTGGTGGCGGGCTTTCGGACGGCATGCAATGGGTAACACGCTGTCCGATCGTCCGGTAAGGCAGGCAGGGTCGAAGCCTGCTGGGGTCATGGGTCAGCTTCCGAAAGGAATACCCGGCCCCAGCACGATAGGCAACGAAGGAAAGGGGTAGGTTTTTAGTCAGTAAGAGTCTGACACTTCTTTCCGCTCCGCCCAAGGGCAGGGTTTGTCATTGGATGATTTTACATACCATAAAAAAAATACAAAAGACTCTAGAATCAAACACATACAAGTAATGGAATATCCTATTTAATGACAGCCCATGATGGCTCTTCCAACGACTAAGCTATAAAGGTACACCACTTCCAAACAACACTGGAATCAGCATCAAATATGGAATAATTATGTCAGCAATATTCTAGTGTATATATTTTCTGATGGTGAATTCAAACCCAAGAGATTAAGACTTGAGAATACTAATAAGCACTAGAACGCGTTTCAGTGCTCAAACGCAATACTGTGGCGCTGCAGTAGAAAAATTACACATTAGATAGTTCACTAGGCAATATTACAGCTGATGAGTTGACCAGGAGAGGATCTGGCGCAGTGATCTTCAGACCGAAACCAATGAGGACAAACCCATAGATAGGCGGAGAGCTGGTGGTCATTAGCACCGGGTTACAGGCAGTCCAAGGAGACCATACCATTCCTGAACAAAATCCTAACCAGAAACATTCTGTGACTGGGCCGAGAAGCAGCTTCATGTTAGCGAGGACGTAATAACGTTCCATAGACTTATTCTTACACACTATATCGTAAACGTACTATAGTAATTTCCATACGAACGTTCCCACCATTAGTTCTTTTGATTTTTTATTAGCCTATACTTACTTACTTAGCGTACGGCGAATATCCACCCTTACGTTGTTGAAACTTCCACGGTCCGGACTAAGCGTTTTGCCTCGTCGTTTATACCGCGTACATCGAGGGACTGGAACAATTTGCCTGCTGCGGTTTTCCCGTCCAATTATAATTTAGGCGTCTTCAAGGCTAGAGTGAATAGGCTCTTAATAAACTAGTGCGCTTTACCATCAACGATTGCATCACTGCTTACCATCAGTTAGGATTGCAATCAAGTGCTAGTTTATAAAAATAAAAAAATACTTTCCAGCTGTTGGGCAAAGGCCTTTGTTTGTTTACCATTAAGTTGAACTTATTACGTTGTCTCTGCACCACCCTAAGGTCGACTGGTAGAAAATGCCTACGGCATTAATTCTGCCTTTGTACACTAGTACATAAATAAATAATCTAAATTATATAAACTTCGATCCTTGAATGTCGCAAAAAAAAAAGAAAACTACATCTGAAGTACGAAGCAATTGTTTGCCATAATACCAATAGAGATTGTAACTTTGTCATCAAACAAAAAGGACTTATCCTTTGATTACAAAGAGAATTGAATAAAAACTTGAGAGAGCTCAATAGTTAAGATATTATTTTAATTCCGTTCTAAAAGAAAAAGAAAATACTTTTATTTCAAAATCAAATCTATTGTTAAATGTTATTAAACCTCAGTTATTTGATACGAAATATATGTGTAGTCTATACTAATATTACAAAAAGGATTTGTTTGTTTCTATGTAGGACCAATTTCTGGAACAACTTTACACCTATTTGAAAAAAATCTTTCACCATTTGAAAGATACAAAACTTTATTAATAATAATAATAATATTTATTAACGAAAAAATACATTTTATGTGTTGAATTCCTGGAACTCACACTAGGATCCCCTGTGTTGTGAGAACCAGGCTCTATCGTTACATTTCTTGTTAATGCTATTATTGTATTACGTTTTTTACATTTAGTGCTTTAATGCAATCTTGAAAAACTAATACAAAATAAACACAACAGATTACCGTGTATGTGTGCATGATGGTGTAATCAAGACTGTTACATTAATGTGTTTAGAGTGTACGAGTATGTCTGTATGTTACAACTGTGAATGTGTTTATATAATGTGAATATGTGTCACCTATTTATTTGTGGTTAGCGAATTTTAAGTTAGGAGACTTTCAGTGCGGTAATAATCTAATGTAAGAAGCCATTCAGATACAGTATTTCTACATTGATTTCGTGTTAACGGTAGGATTTTGTGTTGGTCATTGAGTTTCTCATAAATATGCGGACCCATAAAACTGTAGGACCTTCTGCCGACCGCTTTACAGAATCGCACCTTCTGCCAATTGTTATTGCGAAGTTGGTTATTTGCGAAGGTGTTTAAACCGGTATATTGTTAATCGTCATTTAAATAAATATTTTAGTCATCTTGAGTGTTTAATTTAGAGCAATATTTCCGTTTACTCCATTTAATTTAGAACAACATCTCAGGAGATATCGCGAGCAAATAAATCAGACACGGGCGGCGCGGTTTCTAATGCGTAGTACCGACGAGCGCACGGTCTCAGGGATTCAATTGTTGAGGGTTATTGATTATTATACAAAGTTTTTCTTTCTTGTTTTTAAATATTGTTTTGATCGAGCTGATTTCAACCTTATATTTTTTTAAATTTTGTTCGTAGAATTGCTGACCTCAGTTTTTACCAACTTCGAAAATGAGGAGGTTCTCAATACCAATACTTTTGGGTTCCGTGCTAGAAAAGGATAGCGGAACCCACATAGGATCACGTCGCAGTCCGTCCGTCTGACTTTAAACATCTTTTTCCTTAGCAACACGTGGAGGTTTAAAGTAAAAAATAAAAATTTATGTACCAAACAGGTATTTTTGTCTATGGTCCCTTTAAACTCTAAAAAAGTCGACCTTCATGAAATCAACGCAAATAAATATACGGCCATTTAAGCGACATATTTTGATACTCACAAATAAATAAGAACTTATAAGGTAACCCTGGTCTTTTTTCCGTTAATCTAGAATCATGTAAGGCAAGAAGCAAGGTCTTGCAGCATAAACAATGAAAAAAAATATATTTGCTTAATTTTTAATAGACTTAAAGTCACCCAAAGGGCAATGAAAAGGTCTATGCTCGGAGTTTCCTTGCGTGATCGAATACTTTTACCTACGTTACCGACATAGCACGAAGAATTGCCACACTTAAGTGGCAATGGGCAGGGCACTTGTTCGCAGAACGGATGGCCGTTGGGGCCGGAAGATTCTGGAATGGCGGCCACGTACCGGAAGACGTAGCGTTGAAAGGCCTCCTACAAGGTGGACCGATGACCTGGTAAAGGTTGCGGGAATCCGGTGGATGCAAGACGCACAGGACCGTTAATTGTGGCGACACTTAGGGGAGGCCTATCTACAACAGTGGATGTCTTTCGGCTGAAATGATGGTGATAAATAATTTGCTTATCACATACATTTTGTAATGATTATTGTATATAAAGTACGGTTGGAAACCGTGACGTTTATTATGTATGAGAGAACATTTTTCCAAGCATAATGTTAAGTTTGTCCTTTAATCCGACATTGTTTTGATATGGATGTAATTTTAATGGTTTTCGGGACGGTTAACTACGTAACCCTTTTATGTGCCAGACACAATACGGGCATGGCCGGTTTCATAAATGTTTGCCAATAATTTGCTACCCGATTGCAGTCACATTTTAGGAACAAAAGCGCATTTTAGATGGCTTGTTTAGCACCTAAAGCCTAGTGGGACGAAACAAACAATAAAACGTTGCTTCTACTTCGCTACCCACTTGATGGGAAATGTTCGTAACCGGTCACTCTTCACGTCTGGTCTAGGTACCAGACGTGAAGAGTGACCGGTTACAAACACGCTCTCTCTTTCCCTACAGATATCTGCTATGACCTCCTCACTTAACAAACAAACAGAAGCCAGATATTTGATAGATAATGGAATATAATTTATTGTTTTTCTAACGGAAGCTAAAACAATTACATCATCATTATGATCATCAGCCTTTTAATGTTCCCACTGCTGGGACACTGGCCTCCTATCTAGGAGAGGGAATGGGCCGTAATTCACCACGCGGGCCCAGTGCGGGTTGGTAGATGTCACATATCTTCGAATTTTTAGTTCTAAAACATGCCGGAAACAATTTACTCATACAAAAAACAATAAAAGATTTTTAACAATAAGTTCACAAAAAGCCACAATTGTATTGGAGCTCATATGTTTACAAGAACACATCGAGCAAAACCATTAACGGGCAATCCTTTTATCTTATTTTTCACCCTTCTGCTCAGATTATATCTGACAGGATGACGTGACCGCCCAGCCGAGCCCTGGCAAGCGAACGACTTCACAGTTTATTTCAGAAGTTAGGGCCTCGGCACGCCCCGCACGAGGTAATCCTTTGTCCGCCCCACTTATCTCACAACAAGAGCAACTCACTAATTTATTAGTCAACTTATGCAATACGGACGGATGCTGCCACTGGAGAGTCGCATTTACATAAAACTTTCACGTTTATAGCTTAAGGGTCACGTTTGAATGTCTAAACATTGTGCTGCCTAAACGATACACCCGAGACGAACTTGCTAAGAGGTAAAAATGTTTCAATTGCATGCGGTGGAGCTAGAGGATTGTTCAGAGTTTTCTGCTGAAGGCCCAAATGTTTTACGAGCCTGTTCTGTGTTGATTTTGTGAACCCTACATTTACTACCGCGTTGTGAGGTTGTAACTGCTAGAAAATGTTGTGTGGTTTGAAAAAGTGGCGGGCTTTTCTGTAAGGCTAAGTACCTATCCTAGTAAAGTGAAATTCGTTTTAAAGTGATCATTTTTAAACGATACCTCTGAAAGTAACTGTTCTTCGTAACATTAGCCGAATGCTTTTGTGATACGAATTTCACACCTTTTTTAACAAGTAAAAATCTTAATTATTTTAATTTCACATTTTAATAGAATAATATTATAACTGATGGTTTCTCATGTTACATCTATATTTAATCTAAAACTTTATTTAGCCTGTGGTATGGCATGTGAACTTTATTTTTTATACAAATAGAAAGAAAAGGAATGGTTATTATTTAAAAATTATTTAGTTATAATTTCTCAGCGGGCCTGATGTCAATTTAAGTACCTACTTGGTTAAATACTAATAAAAAGTCAAATATTTCTGACGAAAAATATTGTCATACTTTTACTATTTACCTATTCTCGAAACTAAGTAAATTATTTTTTTAAAAGTAACTCTTTAAAGTTTACTTCAACTTGTAACGTTTACCTGTATGTTTATTTCATGGCAAATCTTACAAATAGATTTTAAAATAGCCTCTAACCGATTGTCCTGAAAATGTATATACCTACTTTTGTGACAATGAATTAATATGGTACTAAAGGGCTGGTCTGATGATGAAGTCAGTTTGTGAACGTAGGAACTATTGAGCGCAACAAGATAAGCCAATGGTGTTTGAGCTCTTTGAAATATTGTTAATTAGCAATGATAAAATTTTCTTATAAAAAAATATTTTTCACTAAAAACTTATTTAAAACGAAAAAGATATATCCACTGATCATACAATTCTTCGAATCCGTTATTTTTAAATCGCAATACTTTAAACTAGAGCTACTCTAAGTACGTGACTTATCCGGGATTGGAATCAAAAACCCGTGGGACTGACAGCACACCGACGAACGGACGATAGTATCCAGAAATACGTGGAGTCTGTGTGCATTTTATATTAGCTGTAGGTAAAATGAGAACTGAGTTTGTTTTATTCTGTTTGAGAGATGTAGAGATGTTCCTACGTTCTCAATCAAGGTTTGATGTAGGTAAGGTACACGTGACATGCGGTAGGATTTAATCAGTTTCAGAAAAAAATAAAGTGTGCTGGGATTTTTTTGTACATAAATGTCTTCCTTGTCCTGTAAGAATCTTTAAGCTTGATTGATGTCACGTGTATCGACTTTCGGGTATCCGTGTTTTGAAGTATGTTTCGGAGGAGGAAAATAAAGGCAGAACTACACTGCTAACCCGTGTGCTACACCCGCTGCCACGCCGATTGGGGCGCGTAAGTCTCCATTCATTTTATATGGAAACAAGACTTGTGGAACTACACTTGAACGCGATGTCGTTCTACATTCAAACAAGCGTGTTACACGTGTACGTCAATCTAATTTAGTTCTAGTTTTATTGTTTTGATGAGTGATTTTTTGAATTGGAAAAATTGTTGCCGACTCTAGAAAAGGCTCTTGCAGTTTTGATTTTATTCTGGGGTTCAAATTGGTCATTTAGCATTTTAATTTTACAAAATATTGCGTGTTATATAGCATTATAGGCACAAATATTTTTAGATCAAGATATTTTTATTTGTAGATCACACCTGTACCTTTTTGTAAAACTACTTGATAAAGAAAGAGGTATAGTTGTGTTCTTAATATAAAATAAACGTTGTCTTGCCGCCAATGGCGTACACATATCCAAATCACAAATATAATAAAAAATTACCAAAAATATATACAAAAAAAAAACAGTCAAAATTCAACGTTTATTTTTACATGACTGCTAATAAATATTGCATCGTAAAGTCAACTCTAAAATCAAAGCAATACTACTTAAAGTTGTATCTAAAACGAGCTGCGTCTAAAATGTGAGTTTGCGCGGTGCCCTGTGAACGCGATAAGTGTCACCATTTGTCACGACTTACATGAACAATCAAGCTTCAGTGCTGATGATACACCATTTACTTTGACTTGCTGAATTATCACGCCATTCTCGAACTATTGTTTACCAATCACAGAGATTTTGCGAACTAAGACTAGAACTGTTTCTACAATGAGTAATTTTTCAGTCATTATTGTGAAGTCGTGACGATTGAGAAATCTTCTACTTGAATAAATCTCAAATTAAATATGAACTCGATTCGAAATTGATACAATTTTCGTTCAAATTCGATTAGGGTTTGGCTAACCTTACTTACTAGGAGTGGTAAATTAAATTATCAAATTACTTCTCCCGGTCTGGGTGGAACCAGAGGGTAAATTATGCTGGTACCTCATAACGCGTGGAACACAACGTAGACGGCGAGCATTAGATAGCTCGCAGTCCGCGTTGTTTAGAGCATATCTAGTGGAGGCTGGGGCGAGAAGATTGTTAGTTGTAATCTAAGCTAACATGAACTAAAAAGTTTATTCTTATAAATAAGTAAATGAGCTGGTCACCGTTCCAGTATACAATTTTAAGAAAAAAAAACAATAACTTAAGTAGGTATTGTCGAAGACAAAGAAACCATCGAAGCACCGTAAGTAAGACGACAATCGCAAGCGTTTATTGTAGCAGTCTTAGAGGTACCTACCGAAACAGAGCCTTATGATTGATCGCATAATTAATTAAGCTCAATCACACGAACACAATGCTTGCTGCAATAAAGCTACCCCAACATAAAGAAGGGTACAGGAAAATATAATATTTTTCCTGTTTATCCCAAGACAATCCCTTAGACATAGTCACCAATAAGAGAGATTGAACAAAAGCGTGACGAACCCGCATAAAGGATACAAGCGAGTCTTTCAAAATAATTTTGTACACAAAATTGTCGCATGTCTGAGGGTCAGAAACATTTCTGTGGTGGAAATGATAGTTTTCGTAAAAGTTTTTCTTTTTAAGTGTCATCAATTTAACTTTTTAAATAAACCTGAAACGAACACTGGTGTAATGGGTGTTATAAAAGTCGGTAAGCGTAGAATACAATATTAAGATTGTTTTGAAAATCATTCAAAATAATAGAGGGAAGAGCATGATGAGTTTGAAAGTCATGCTCGTGAATGGGCGCCATAAGTTGGGGCTGGTCATCTCTTAGCTGCCAGTGGCTTAATTCAATTTCTATTATTTTATAAAATTTAACAAAACCTTAATCAAACGAGTGTATTTAAATGCTTTTATTATAACATTTTACTTTTATTTCACAAATACACAATAATATACATTATATAAAAGTCAACCTTTGGGTTATAAAAGACAACACTGTGGTAGGTGTGCACAATAAATAAGTAACAAGTAATTTGTAAAGAAGATAGTATGAACTAAGTTACCCATAATAATAAAATACGTATCTAGGCTAATATTATAAACTAATAGATATTACGATAAATATTAAATAAATAATTAAGAGAACTTAAAAAATTTCAATTATAAATTTCCCAAAAGAAAGTAATTGAAAAAACAAAAATACACAGCACGTTCGATAACAGTTCTAATATAAGTCTGGATACGTCTTTAATTTTATAGAACACGTTCTTAATCATACAAAAATATTTAAATTATAAATATAACGATATATACCGTTAAATTTTGATCGTTTTAATCCCGTAATCGTTTTAATACTATTGATTTGTAAAGATAAAATTAAAAAATAAATTATTATTTTTTATTACTTTTTTTAAACTCGAAACTCGAATTATTTTACGCATTTATGAAATTAATTTCTTTAAGTAAACGACAGCTGGGCGAGTTCAATGACCTGTAGGCAGTTAGTACGCAACGACCGTCCTACAAGGTCATGGACTCGTTTACTTAAAGAAATTAATTTCGTACATGCGTATATTTTTTCGAGTTTTAGAAAAAAAGTACTTTTTTTTTATTTTATCTTTACAAATCAATAGTATTAAAACGATTACGGGATTAAAACGATCAAAATTTAACGGTGTATATAGCTACAATAATACACCTTAGATATAAAGTTAATTTAGACTTAGAATTCCATGTCCATCTGTAATTAACACAGATAAATGACCCTATTCATAAAATAGCGCCTTTAGAAATAAAGACCTGGGGGCTTACTCTCGAGTTAAATTCCGATCGGTAGACATTGAAATTGTGACGTAAGGTACTCTTGAATTCGATTCTAGCGTCAAATTGGTTTAAAATTGCGTGACCACACGCCAAGCCCAATCCCCATTTTACTTAGTTTCCCAAAAAGGTCACGCAATTTGGCCCTAGCATCGAATTCAAGAGTACCTAATGTCACAATTCCAATGTCAACCGATCGGAATTAAACTCGAGAGTAAGCTCTCTGATACTATCATTACGGCGAAAGCGCCAGGATAGACCGTGAAATAAAAAAATCAGTTTTGGGTATTTGCAAGTTAGTATCACGGTCTTTCTATTAATTGATTTTTACTGATGATCGTGGGACTAAGAGCTTTAAATCTTTGACAGTTATATGTCTGTAAGATTATTCATAGATACCAGTGACACATAATTACGACCTCCAATACCTTGGAAGTATTCCTTTAGAAACGAAAAAAGATTTCTTCAAATCACTAATCAGAAAACACACAAAAAAAGGTTTACAAGAAACTTAGAACTTCCTTCTTTTTTGAAGTCGGTTAAAAAAGCTAGGGTTAATTCATAACGTGACCAATTTATACGTCACTTGGCTGTGCGATCGTCCAAGATAGTCACTACGACCCGGGAACGCAAAACTCAGCTACAAAAACACGGATGAGTTTTAGTCAGTCAAAGTCTAGCTCTCCCTTTCGCCCCACCTAGAGCGAAACATGTTATTTGATGATTTCTTAGCACAAAAAAAGGATGGCATCACTAACGCTGATCGCTATGGTGTAATCAAAATATCGTAGCAAACTGGTTCTGTAGGTCAAACACAAAAACCACGATGGAATGGACCATTTGCGAAATTAACTAGTGGGGGTAAATCTATTGAAAGTAGAAGAGTCCATTGATGAAGTCGAAGTATTACCATAAAGGTTACTTAAGTTCCTTAATCATTTTGATTCAGTACCTACGGGATATGGTGTTGTCCAAAAACCAATTGAGATTTAATGAGTGTTTTCTTACGTTCGCTAAGTGGCAGCACTGAGTCGTCAGATCCAGGAACCTGTCAATACAATAATGACATTAGTTAAATTGACGTCAACATCATCATTTTAGCCGAAAGACGTCTACTGTTGGACATAGGCCTCCACCAACCGTCGCCACATTGACCGGTCCTGTACGTTTCGCATCCATCGGAGCCCAGCGACCCTGACCAGGTCATCGGTCCATCTTGTGGCTTTAAAGTTAACATCATGTATAAGTTTTTAAACCTAGAAAACCTCTCAATTAAGTGGCGCCAACTGGTGGTGTAAATTTTCCTGAAAATACGTATAGTGAATTTATTTATTTACAAGCACTTGTACAACGTTACAGAGGAAGTCCAAGGCGTTGTACAATGGAAACTTAAAAACTAAAAATACATTTCATAAAACTATAATAACTTATCCTAAAAAATTAGAAAAATAAAAAAAAAAACAAACATATAATTTACAAGTCAAAAAATAGATATAGGTATACACATTATCACTAAAACTCAATTGTGGCTCTCAGGTTTTTTTGCCAATACTGATCCACTGCTAGGCCAAAACCTCCCCCAATTTACTTCTATACCCTCGAACCCTCTCTTAGAGAGGAAGCCTAAGTCCCAGCAGTGGAAACATTAAAAAAGGCTGATGATGATACCCTCGAATGGCTGACCAGATTTCGATGAAATTTAGCATAAGTGTAGACCATGTCCTGAAATAGAACATAGTATTTTTTTTTTATCTCGAGGGTATGTTTCCTTGGGAAAATTTTCTACTTTCAGTGAAACCGGTGGCAGCAGCTGGTAATTACAAAAAACTACAATCTGCATCTCATAATACGAAACTAACACATAAACTAAATTTCCTCCGTCCAGCGAAGTAGCAAGACGTCAGAATTGGTCATGTAGCGCGAGTATTACACGACCCGAACTAACTTAACCCAATTTACAATGCTAACATGAGAGTACGCCGCATAGTGCTCAACGGGTTCCGCGTCTAACATAATAATATATCATTTACATCAATAATCTCCGACTTCCTCGTTTAATCACTACCGGGTTTTTGTATTAAGTTGTGTGTTCATCTGCTTTGGTATTAAGTGAAGGCTACAAATCTTTTATTAATAGGACTATGGTTACCATAATAATGCTTTTACATTATCATAAACTAAAACAGTCATCCGCGACATGTCAAAACTGAAAATAGTTTTTAAATGACACTTACAATATATTATCATTTCAATAATATTCCTATCGGCAGGTTTTTTTTTTTTTTTTGGCAGGTGGATGTATCGAAACTTGTCGAAATAGTAAAATTTTCTATCAATCCTATTGTTATTTACGACCATCTGAGTAAAACGAAAGCCATTCAGAAAGTAGAAATGTAATTCTGCAGTAGTAATTCTTTGTCGCATGTCGCAATCCAAGAAGATTCACTACAACCTTCTAAACCGAAGAAGACGAAGCCGCCCGAACTAAAATACACGGTTAAATTTTAGTCGTTTTAATCCCGCGGTGAGTCGATTCGGTACGTGAAATACTATCGATTTGTAAAGAAAAAAATTAAAAATAAAACGTATTTTTTTTCAAAAAACTCGATTTAATATACGCATATACGAAATTAATTTCTTTAAGTAAACGAGGCAATGACCTTGTAGGTAGTTGTCGGTCGTTGCGTAATAACTACCTACAGTTCATTGGCCTCGCTCAGCTGACGTTTAGTTAAAGAAATTAATTTCGTACATGCGTAAATTAAATCGAGTTTAAAAAAATGTAATTTATTTTTTAATTTTCTCTTTACAAATTGATAGTATTTCATGTACCGAATCGACCCTCCACAGGATTAAAACGATCAAAATTTAACGGTGTATATAGGTTGTTAGTGGTTGTCAAAACATGCCATTCTCAAACTTGTAATTGTTTTTGTTAGTTATCACGATCCTACTAAGTCGTAGCATTTTCAACCTTTCGTTAGATACCTGGTAGGTGTTTTGTTGACAGATAAGCTCGAGCCAAGTGCCGCTAGCCACCCTAGCCACGTAATTCACCGGCTTTGCTCGGCACGTGCCTACAACCGGCTTCTGATAAACCTTTGTTTTCTACTTATCTCGGCCCGACACTGGCATGTCTTCGCCGACGTCACACCTGAACTGTATCTCTTTATTTTTCATAGAAAACTGTATCGGACTTTTGCTTTTTAAGGATTGCTTTCGACATGAAACGCAGTTCCGGTTACAAATAATTTTAAAGGAAAATAGTGTTCGCTCTAACGTCAAAAGGATTTATTCAATAGGGACCAACATTTGTGTGTTCTACAAATGTTTGTTCCAAGTTGGGATGTTTCAGCATGCGGTTTGTGTACTTACTGGGAGAATTCTAATATGCTTGAGGCTTTGAGTGTGATGTTATATTCGCCATACCTACTTTACTTTAACAAATTTAGTTGTGAAATGATTTCAATTTTTCTAATAAGTCTATTTGTAATCATATAAGACAGTAAACCTGCTGTACAGCCACGTGCTACAAGATATCATAAAGTACTTACTGGTTACATAATAACAATATTTTTTAAGCAATAATTTATCGTGCTTATACATTTATGTAAGCGTAAACATTTATATCAAGCTCATGAGTGACCTTTATTCGTATCATTTTATCTACAAATGAGAATTAATGAGGTGGATTATAAATGCCATCATCGAATGCCGTCGCGACTTGTATTATTATTTTGTCCTATAGTCTATTATTAACCTTAAGAGGACCCTGAGGAGGTAATTTTTGTAACACTTCTATGGAGATGGGTTTTCTGAGACTCCTTAACTTAATAGTTGAAAATAACAGTTTATGAGGCTGATTTCTGTTTTATGAGAGGATGTTGTAATAGTAAACACAAATACTTTTTAGTCAAGTTCCTCATAGTGCTTGTGTCTTTTTCACTATGATGCTGTTGGTTGCGCCAATTTGCTATGATCCGCGATTTTGTTTTTTGTAATTTATTTTTTTGGCCTAGCAATCCTATCCCTTCCGTTTCCCTTCCCCCGCACGACCTCAAGAAATGAAATGACATACGTGTTTGTGCATCGATTGTGAATGTGACCGCTCCGCTAACATCGCCCGCTCGAAATTACAAGAAAATTGACTATTTCGTGATCCAACCATTCAAAGACTCAACAATAGTGCAGTGTAGTGCAATACAGGACCTGGCAGTGATTTGAATGTGCGAAGTCGGGGTTCGCCGGCCGGCGCCACGTGGAACCTTCGAGGTCAAAAGGTCAGTGTTCCTCCCTAATACATCCGTCCCATCCAGGCACAGTACCTGCATATTGTTAACAAACCTTAGATCGCTTTTTAAACATACAGTCCACAGCTTATTTGCGCAACCATTTACTTTTGGTCCTACGAGCAGGATCGTGAATCATTTTCTTGTAATTTCGCAATATAGTATTTGTTCCATAGGGAATAAACGCAACACGCCTGTTTACCTAGATATAATAGTAGAAAACCCGCATCTAGGCATTTAGGCAACTAATCGTTATTTCGCTCGTATAGTTAAAGAGCCATTGATAATTACGGTACCTACGCCGTCAACCGCACCGCATAATTATAGTTAGCTACGTAAATATCAGCGTAGATATAAATCGATCGCATTCTTTTTCTTGACAAAATTCATTCGGAAGTCCTACAAATTGCATGTAGGTAGACGCATTTCAAAAATACCCGTTCATTGTTGAGTGAATATTTGTAGGAAACGGATAAACCATAGATTATATACGCATATGAACGACGTGAATGATTTAATCGAGAAATTGGGTAATATTCACTCATTGATTCAGGTTATTCCGTTCGTTCGCCGCTCACTTTGTTGTTTACAATATTACCATATTGTTATCTGATAATTATCGCTTACTTAATAATTCGTTAAGTGTTTGTTTGAGTGTATAGTGTGAATATATCAAAACAAGATGTCTCTTAAGGGAACCAAGGTTAGTACTGATTTAAAGGTTCAGTTAAAGCTTTTATACGCTAAAAGGGACTCACAGTTTTCACGTGTTCAATCAATTTGTGATAAATCTTTGCAAACCTCGGATCTGGCGATTAGAGATGCTTTCTTGTGTTCGTTGGAAACTTTAGATAGTTTGCGCGCGGATTTTGAATCTGCAATTAATAATATAAACATTTTAGAGTTGGAGTTAAATCCTGATTACTGTGTGAGTTATCAGGCATTGTCGTCCTTTGATGACTTGTATTGTCGTATCAAACGTATTGCTAGGAGTTTAGAGACTCCCCCCCCCCGCGAGTGGTTTATCCAACCCTCCTCGCGAACGCCCACGATTGCCGCCAATTCAAATACCTGAATTTAATGGTGACATTCGAAATTGGAATTTATTTATAGATAGTTTCGAAAATATAATACATAGGAACACATCGCTGACAGATCACGAGAGATTGCATTATCTCGTAGAAAAATTGACCGGTAAGGCAAAGGCTGTCTGTGCTGGAATTACGTTTAGCGCTGAAAATTACACTTTAGTTTTGAACACTTTAAAAACAAAATACGAAGATAAGCGATTAGTAGCCACCGCATATTTAGATCAATTATTCGATTTGAAAAGTTTTTCCGTTTGTAACGATCATAATTTAGAGAAGTTTTTAAATATTTTCGCATCATCTGTTCGTGCAGTAAAGAACCTAAAGGTCAATGACCTCTGTGACTTTTTGTTTTTGTATATCGGTTTACAGAAATTAGATCCTGAAACTGTTCGTCTGTTTGAAACGACTCAGCGCGGTAACGAAATACCTAAGTTCGAAGATTTAGAATCTTTTATTCGCGACCATATTAAGGTATTGCAGCGCACGTCGGCACGTCATGAAGTCACGAATAGGACAGGTTCCGATCGCCGTATAGACGCGTCATCGAAGTCAGTCAAGACTGCACATACGCTAGTTAATACCGCCTCAACACCTGACTGTTCTCTGTGTAAGGGTAGCCATACACAGCTGTACAAGTGTTCGGAATTTCAGAGATTATCGCCTAGTGATCGTTACAAGTTTGTCCGCACTAATAATTTGTGTTTTAATTGTCTAAGTGACAAACATCTGGTTACGTCATGTAACAGTGGTGTTAGCTGTCGTAAATGTCTAGCTAGACATCATACCTTCTTACATTTTGAGAGTAGGAAGCTGCCATCACAGCCGCAGCCTGCGCAGACGCGCGTCGCTTGTGACGCGCGGCCTGCTGCAAGTGCAAACGACGTAACATTGTGTTCGCTTTCCGCCGCTGGTACTCAAATCACTACCGTTTTACTTGCGACCGCGCAAGTTGTCATTGTAGATGCCTTTGGCAAACCGCACACCGTTCGAGCGCTACTAGATGGCGCTTCCCAGAGTAATTTTATTACTCGGGATTGTTGTCAACGCCTTGGTTTTAGTTTTAATAATTGGTCATCCCGCTCAGAAGTGAAAGGTTTTGGAGGTTTAAAGGCAACCATTCACGGTTCCATTAAAATAATATTTAGTTCACGTTTTAATCGTAATATTTCGTTTGAAATGGATTCGCTAGTCGCAGATAAGATTACGGAACGGTTGCCCACGGTACCGGTTGACACGTCCATGCTGACGGAGTTTAAGAACTTGCAGTTAGCCGACGGAAATTACGCTTTCCCTGGAGATATCGATCTATTGATCGGTGCTTCGATTCTCCCGCATCTCCAGTTATCACGTAAAATTCAAGGTCTTCCGATGTACCCCGCTCCGCACGCACTGGAAACAGTTCTCGGGTTTGTTATAGTTGGTTCCGCACCCGCTTGTTTAGATAGTTACTCGACTGTGTCGCACTGTTGCACCGTCGAGCCGCCGCTTGAGTCTACCATCCGCAAGTTCTGGGAGATTGAAGAGGTCAATGTCCCGCCTATTCTCAGCCCTGAGGATCAGGTCACTGAGGAGATTTATACCCGCACGACTACTCGTGATAAAGATGGTCGTTATGTTGTCGCGCTCCCTTTCAAGGGTGATATTTTTTCGCTCGGTGGCTCCCGTGCCTCCGCAGAAAAACGCTTTCTATGCTTGGAACGTAAGATGCAGGCGTCTCCTAAGTTGAAGCAAGCCTATGATGATGTGCTGATCGAATATTTAGATAAAGGTTATATCTCATCAGCGCCTGCCGAGACTGAGGAGACACGTGATTACCCGTTTTACATCATCCCGCACCATGGAGTTGTTAGAGAAGACAAGCTTACAACTAAACTGCGTGTGGTTATGGATGGTAGCGCTAAAACTAGTACTGGCATATCGCTTAACGATATCTTGTGTTGTGGTCAGAACCTCCAGGGTAACTTATTTGAAATAATAGTAAATTTTCGCTTGTTTGCTATTGCGCTCTCTGCTGATATTCGGCAAATGTTTCTTAGTATTGGAATCAGAGAATGTGACCGTAGATTCCAACGCTTCTTGTATAGATTTTCTCCGCAGGAACCTTTGAAGGTTTACGAATTCAATCGTGTTTGTTTTGGGCTTAAGTCTAGTCCCTTTCATGCTCTTCGCACTATCAAGCAGTTGGCCGCTGACGAGGGCGATACATACCCGAAAGCAAGGGCCACTATTGAAACCGGATTGTACATGGACGATTTTGTGTACAGTGTACCTAGTGAAGCAGAGGCTATAGAGACCGCTGCTCAAGTAATCAGCCTCATGAAGTCCGGTCAATTTGATCTGGTGAAATGGACAAGCAACTCGCAAGCTACATTAGAGTCGATTCCACCGTCACACCGGTTGACTTCGGTAAAGGAATTCGATGATAGTGATTCGCATAAGATCCTTGGTTTAAGTTGGTCACCCGCAACTGATATGTACAGTCTTAAAATTAGCTCGACTCCGCCAACTTGTACCAAACGCGTTATCCTAGCATGTGTAGCTCGGATATGGGATATAATGGGTTTTGTAGCTCCTGTCGTTTTGTATGCAAAGCTGCTTATAAAAGAGCTTTGGCTTTCCAACTGTGATTGGGACGACACCGCTCCTGACAGTGTTGCTAAGTTGTGGGCTCGCTATAGGAAAGAGCTTCCAATGCTCGATCAGATACAGATTCCTCGCCATGTTGGTATAGTACCAGACACTGTTGTTAATGTGGTAGGTTTCGCAGACGCCAGTGAGAGGGCTTACGGGGGAGTGGTTTACTTTCAGGTCCAAAATGGCGATAACATTTCAGTTTTCCTCATTAGCGCAAAATCAAAGGTATCTCCTCGTAAGGTTGTCTCTCTTGCTCGTCTCGAACTCTGCGCTATTCTTATGTTGGTTCAATTGATTACATCTATAGTCAAAACTTGTCGTCCTCGCATTAATATAGAGAGAATTGTAGCGTTTTCAGACTCAACCGTTGCTCTATGTTGGGCCCACTCTTCACCCCATCGATGGGGCACGTTTGTCGCAAATAGGGTGGCTAAGATTCAAGCTGAATTGTCACCGGAAAATATATTCCATGTCGCTGGAACAGAAAACCCAGCTGATTGTCTCTCACGTGGTTTGCTTCCTGCGCAAATTTTAAATCATCCGCTTTGGTTTTGTGGCCCTCCCATACCACTCCTAACGAGTGGCCAAGTGCTCCGTTTAACCCCGCTACTGTTTCAGAGCCACCCGAGGAGAAGAAACATACGCTTGTAGTATCAGTTCCGCGTGAAGAGTCAGTTGTTTTGTTGTTGTCTAATCGAGTCTCGTCTTGGTCGAGACTATTACGCTGTGTAGTTTACGTCCTAAGATTTTTGAGATTATTACCATCGCGTGGTTCTATAATCGCAGCTGATTTGGATAGAGCTGAATCAGTTGTACTTCGAGAGTTGCAGAAATTTTATTTTTCAATAGAATTTCGTAGTTTAGAATCACATAAACCTTGTAGTCACGCACTTCAACATTTGAAACCATTTTTGCAAGACGGACTCATTCGTGTCGGTGGCCGTCTGCGAAATGCTAAGTTAGAGTTTGAACAAATGCATCCAGTAGTTCTACCACGCAGGGATCACGTTTTGGATTTGTTGGTGGACTATCACCATAAGGTGAATTGTCACGCTGGTCCCGATTTATTAATGTCCATTCTTCGACAGAAGTACTGGATACTTTCCGCTCGCAATTTGATACGCGCTAGAGTGCACAGATGTGTGCCCTGCTTTAAGCTCCGCCCGCGTTTCAACGCGCCGGAAATGGCCGACCATCGTTCTTGTCGTGTTGTAAAGACGGTGAAACCTTTCATACATACTGGGACGGACTATGCTGGACCGTTTAAAGTCACTATTGCCCGTGGTCGTGGTATACGTTCCACAAAGGCATACATTTGCCTATTCGTTTGTATGTCGCGTCAAAAGTGGAACACTCCTTCAGATCCAGTCACAGTCGGTACTGTGGTGATACTGAAGACTGAGAGTGCGCCTCCTCTGCACTGGCCTCTTGGTGTAGTGGAAGAAGTTTTTCCGGGTTCGAACGGAATAACGCGAGTCGTAAAGGTTAAAACCGCAACTGGATCGTACCTGCGTCCGGTTATTCGCCTCTGCCCTCTGCCTAATCAGTAGTAGTGGCATAGTTAGTTATAAGTTGTTTCGCTACCTAGTATTGATAGTTTAGATATAGTAATAGGGTTTAGTTTCGCTTTTGTTTTTTCCTTTTCTTTGAAGGTAACCCTTCAAACCCGGGGGGAATGGTTGCGCCAATTTGCTATGATCCGCGATTTTGTTTTTTGTCATTTATTTTTTTGGCCTAGCAATCCTATCCCTTCCTTTTGCCTTCCCCCGCACGACCTCAAGAAATGAAATGACATACGTGTTTGTGCATCGATTGTGAATGTGACCGCTCCGCTAACATCGCCCGCTCGAAATTACAAGAAAATTGACTATTTCGTGATCCAACCATTCAAAGACTCAACAATAGTGCAGTGTAGTGCAATACAGGACCTGGCAGTGATTTGAATGTGCGAAGTCGGGGTTCGCCGGCCGGCGCCACGTGGAACCTTCGAGGTCAAAAGGTCAGTGTTCCTCCCTAATACATCCGTCCTATCCAGGCACAGTACCTGCATATTGTTAACAAACCTTAGATCGCTTTTTAAACATACAGTCCACAGCTTATTTGCGCAACTAGCTGTCATTGTGTTACTTTACCGAACAATAAACGCTGTTACATTTTTTAATCTTGAGTTATTAATTTCTACATATTTTTTATTGGGAAATGAGAAAAAATTTCTTAATTGTATTAAATAGTGATAAAAGGAGCAAAAAAATAATAATAATCTAATAACATGCCTTAAATAAATCTATAGGTACTTAGCCATTTAAATTGACCCGAAGGATATAACCCAAAATATTCAGGACAAAAGTCAAACCCGTAATATTTTACAGGTACGAAACATCGAAGGTCACAAAGGATATCTTTCGCCAAATTCAAATCTTTGTCAATTGCTGTCGTTTTCCAATTGACAAAGATTTGAATTTGTAGAATAGCTATTGGATAAATACCATGCTTAAATAACTATGTATGGAAGGCGTCTCCCAAGTCATGAAAAATGTTCACGTATTTTGAATCCGGAGATACAACCACTAGTCAACCACAGTTTTCTTACTATCATATTCTTACGTGTCAGGGACATGACCATGACATTTTTGCGAAATTGTTAGAAGAAGGGGGCCTCTGAGATCCCACGTCCATTGTTAAATAAAGGCTGAACATGGATCAGGACTCCTGATCCATACTATAAGTTTATTGGAATCACTATCTATCTACTGTCGACAATATCGAGTAAATTATTTTCACTTTGCAGATCGAAATGGCTTATTACGTCTTTGCAAAGAAAGAGCTTTTCTCTAATACTTCGAATGGTAATCAAAATGATCAAATCTTTGCGGAGGCGTTAAAGTGCAGTACGAAGTATCTGCAGAACAGTTTCAATCAGACTGCAAAAACTATATTCTCTTATAAGAGGACAGGTTTTCGAGGTCACGCATATAAATGTAATACTAAACAAAAACAAAACCGCTCAGACTAGTGCCGACCACCGTGTGTTTAGACCGTGTTTACAACAAAATGAAGTATTTTATTACAATCGCGTTGACATTAGCTTTAGTACAATTGACTAAAACTCAAGACTACGGTGACGATGCAGGACTATTTAGTTACGATGAAGCAGAAGACAGAATAGATGACTCGCCAAAACCTATTTACGATATCAAGGATGCACCGAATTTGTTCAAGAAGTTCATAAAGGAGTATAAGAAGGAGTATGCGAATGAAAAAGATTATAATATACATTACAAAAACTTCGTGGAGAATCTGAAAGAAATCAACAGGGTCAATAGTGATAAAGAATATAGTTCGACGTCTGATATCAATCTTTTCTCGGACTTTTCGCCAAGCGAGAGAGAATCGCTACTTGGAGTTTCGTTCTTTTGATGTGAGTACTTTTTAAATGTTTTATACTAGCTTCTACCAGCAGCTTCACCCGTTCGTTAATTAAAAACTATTCCAAATAGATAAAAAAAGTATCTTCTGTCCAGTGGTGCTATTCTCTAAGAAAACGCAGCGCTGTTCTACGTTGCCGCAACGTCGAACATCCAAATAGGATACATTGGATTGTCAACCTAATGGACCTATACATTGGATTGTTAATTCAATGTATCCTATTTATATATTCGACGTTGCGGCAACGTCGAACAGCGCTGCGTTTTCTTAGAGAATAACACCACTGGACTACTAAGTTTTGTTCAAATTCGTCAAGCCGTTACGAAGTGATAGCGTGTTAAAATTGAAACTGACATTTGCAATTTATAATATTTAAGATACCGGTAGTTTGGTATTTTAACAATCATATTTTTAGAACCCATATTTTTTTTTATTATTGGCCAGTTCCTACGGGGTACTTGATAGCACCATCATTGTCATTTTTTTTTAAATTCATATGAGAAAATTAGTCATTATCGTTATGGAGACGAAAGTTTGTATGTGTGTGTATGTCAGTTAATTCTTCACACTAGAACGACTGAGTAAGTTTGGATGAAATTTCGCGGGCTCGCGGACGGCGGGCAATGGGTAGCTCGCTGTCCGTCCGTCCGGTAACAGACCGGTCCGAGCTCAAGTCGTTTACGGCGCGCACTGTTCCCGCGCGCCTCAAGGAGTTGTCAGCAAACTGTAGGGGCCCGACAGGGCCGAAGCCTACTGGGGTCAAAGGGTAAGTGAAAATGGCACCCGGGGCCCTGGGACCAAGGCGAAGAATGGAACGGGGTAGGTTTTTAGTCAGTAAGAGTCTGACACTACTTCCCGCTCCACCCAAGGGCGGGATTTGTCATTGGATGATTTTACCTACCGAAAAAAGAAAACAAAACAATGCATGCAGGTAGACTATGTGAATAGGACATAAGATAATATTTTTATATTATGTTCGTTCATTCATGTAGACGATTTTACTGGCAGATATTAATAGTATAATATTAAGTGACAATGATTAATGAAAACAATGAAAATAAAATAGACACAGATGTTTTAATGTTCAACAATCATTATAGTGATGAACAATTAATTTATTTTTGATAAATTATAATAAACACCGCGCTCAGACCAATTTAATCTAAACGCTATTATGTAATGCTTTTTAGGGTTCCGTACGTAAAAGGTCTTCTGACCGTCTGTCTTTCATTTCCTACCGGCTAGTCTACCAGCTAAATCGTAGTAGCTACATCAGCTAAAACCGTACAACCTCTATCCTAAACATGCATTTGGTGTGTCATTTTTAGGAACTCAAGTTCATTGATTAGAAGACTAACACCCTTGTTTATAAACAAGTAATTACTTGTTGCTAAGTAATTTCTTTTTAAGTCATTACTTGAGGTTAGAAATCTTCATTAAAAATTTAAATACAAATTTTTACTTAAGTAGTTACTTTTACTGAAGTAATTAGTTTTACTTGTTTATAAATACGGGTATTATTCTTCTAATTAATGAGCTTGAGTTTGATGAGGTTCAAGTTACAAGTACGCTTCTTATAATGCACTAGCTTCTACCCAGCGGTTTCGCCCGTGCGAAAGTAGAAAATTATCACAAGGGAACATACCTACTCCAGTATAAAACGTAATATATGTGCTAAATCAAGCTATGGTCTACTCGAGTGCCTAATTTCATCCAAATACGTTCATCCATTTGAGCGTATTGGAGTAATTAATAAACGTGATAGTTTACGTTTATAATATTCGTGTAATATATTACATAAAATATTACATTCCTAATGTAATGTACATTATATTGTGAAAGCAAAGAAACATGTACTTCTTTACCAAAAACTTAATTTTGCATACGGATGGATAGCGTTGCCGTTTCATACGGACCCCTAAATGCGCGACGTGAATTCCGACGTTTTCTCAATTTGGTCGATTTTTTAATATATTAAATCGGTTTTAAATTACTAAACGAAATTAAAAACAGAAACCAGTTTGAACAAGTTCAAAGAGGATGTGAATTTAATATTTATACAAATTCTGATCAAAATTCATCTACATATCATATAATAGGTACCTATATCTACTCTATCGTTTTGGAATGTTGTGAATTCGAGTTTTAGTAATATTTGACGCTCCTGCCTCCGCCACCGATTTTGGTTCCGATATAACCACTTCCGCTACCTCCCTAATAAGTAAATATCTCCTTTTTTTAAGGTGAGAAATTATCCGATGATTTCTCCCGCTCTAGGGCGGAGCGTGAGGGTGTGTCAGACTTTTACTGACTAAAAACACAACTATGTTCCTTCTTTGCCTTACGTTCCAGGACCCCGGGTTTTCCTTTCGGAAGTCAACTCATGGCCCCAGTAGGCTGCGGCCCTGCTGGGCTCCTATGATTTTCCTGCCATCTTTTTGAGGCATACGTTGAACCCGGTCTCGATCCGGAGGGTTACCAGACAGCTAGACGATGAGCTACTTATTGCTCGCCGTCCGCAAGCCCACGCTTGCGGTAGCTGGAAATCGGGTTCAAGATCCCGGCGGCTGGGACGTGCAGATATCCGTTCCCTCACGCATGAGGTACCTATCCCCTGAATTTAAGTTCAACATAAGCTCTTGTCGATAAAAACAACGTGACAATCACTTTTGAAGTTTCCATTTTGATAACTTTGATAACTATCAAAGTCAAAGTCAATCCAACCTAAATTTTAGCGGGATTCCTCTCACCACACAGGGACTAGGAAGCTGCATTGCGGACAACCAAACGTAGTTAAGTCGCCTGTTTCTGACGTATTGTATGAATGTGCTTTGTTGTGGAAAGACCACTGACCCTTCACTGACTTTATTAGTTTCAGTGTGGGATTCACAAAACGAGAGCCTTGCTCAAGATGATAAGATTTCGTGCATAAACTGAGGGAAGTGACTGTTATTTGAAAATTCGTAGCTTGGATACTCTTCACACTATCTAATATTATGAAGGAGAAAATTTGTGTGAAGATTGTAAACTCAAACTCAAAAAAACATGGGCACTTATAAGAAGTCAGAAGCTAGCGCACGGATCCTATTGGTCGTTTCCTATGGAGAAGAACCGGCATGAAACTCCATGGTTACTCTTTTGAAAAAGTGATTGTTTCTACAATATTTTCATACTACAATATTAATAGATATGAGAGGACAATGTAGACCGCTCAGCTTTGTACCCAAAAGCACAATAAAAATTGTAATCCTTGAATCTGCGGAGTCTACGGTGTTCTCACATTCGCATTATAAAAAGAAGTATGTATGATTGTTAATTCTTCACGCTCAATGGCTGAACAGTTTAGCACACAGGTAGACTATGTCTTGGAATAGCACATAGAATACGTTTTATTTAGGGAGTATGTCCCCTTTGGGACATTTTTTTATTTTCACACAGATGGAGCTACTGACATAAAATTTACCATATATTTATATATAATTGTTACATCTACACATCATTACTTTAAAAATAAACATTAAAAAATAAGATAAACACGATTAATTCAAAATTTTAATACTATCAGTGGCCATAGATGGGTTTTATATACAGTACGGTATTGTATTTGTATACAGGTATTTTCCTTACAATTTTCGAGAAACTTTAGTAAGATACAACAGAAAATCTAGACGTACTCTTAAATCCGGACTAAAAAGGCTTCAAATGTGGTCAAACACCTATGGTTTTTTCTGGTACATTTAAAAAAAAACATTGTAGACTAGTGCAATCAATCAGCCTTATAATGACTGGCCTAATGGTTAGTGGCCCTGACTGCTATACCAGAGGTCGTGGGTTCGATTCCCACCCAGGCAAAATGATTGTGTGACGAGCACGATCATTTGTTCTGTCTGGGTATAATTTATCTATAATATGTATGTATTTAGAAATATATAATTATGTTTAACAGTTTTCTAGTAATCATAACACTAGCTCTGCTTATCTTGAGACTAGCATTGTGTGTTGTGGAATATTATATTATATTAATGTTCCTACTGATTGGACTCAGTTATCTTGTCTAAAAGAATGGTAGTCTTGTCTAAGTATTACTTTGTCACCATTATTAGTTCAAACCACAAAATTCCAATGCCAAACAATGGGCTGATTGTGAATTGCAAATCACCCACGTTTAAAAAATTTAGATTTCACGAGATTTTTTTCAGACCGGAGGTAACCATGAAGGATAATCAATGTTAGTCATACTAATTATTCCATTAGACCCCATTTACCTACAACGGCCAAAAGTTCAGATAAAGTGTTCAGGCGACATCACAAAACATGACAATGTAAATCTTAGCTAGACAATTTTTATATAGAAGTAGAGGTTGATTTTATTATAAGATTTCATAGATACAGTTTTATATAGAAAAAAAAAACTTTTTTAAATTATAAAAACAGTTGACGAAATTTTCCACTACAATCGTGTTCCAGTACACGATTGTGATGGATGGATCCATCCATGGTAGACATTTGTGTGTCGATGACTAAGACACGGTGTATATCTGTATTTTTTTGTTGGATTCTATCAAATGACTCCTCCCGCTCTTGGTCAACCAAGAGAAATAGATATATCAGAATAAGAAGAAGAGAAACAAAGATGGAATATCAGAAATCTAGTGACTAAAACCCACCTGAGTTCTTTCAATTGCCCTTCATGTTCCAGAGCCGCGATAACCCTTTCAAAAAATTCTATGGCCTACTCATGTAATAAGTACATCGAAGGACTGGAACCATTCGCCTGCTGCGATTTTCCCATCCAATTATAATTCAGGTGTCTTCAAAGCTACATTGCAACCAAGCTCAGTACGCTTGACCATCAACGCTTGCATCAATACTTACCATCAGATGAGATCGCAGTTAAACACTAGTTTAAATGAATTTAAAAAAAAAACTAACTAAGAAGATAGTCATAGACAATATATTAGTCATAGTAATTTATTGGTAAGGGATTCTTACAATTCATAAACATTATGTTGCATATCAAAAATTAATTACAAATACATTACAATGTCAAATAATAAAAATGTCAAACAAATAAATGAAAAATACATGAAAATAAATACTTAGAAGTCAAATCACAAATTAAAATTAAAATAATGAAATAAGTCACAATAATTATGAGTTGATAAAATTGTTTGTTGATTGACAATTAGATATTACAGTGTCATATTAGACTTCCTTGTACCTCAAAAAAATCTATTCCTCTAGTATATGCCGCGAGAAAACCAGTATTAAATGATTAGTTACGCATCATTAAACCCCTGTTCAATATCGTCATCTACAAACTAATTTAACACGACAGTGAAACCCTGCTTTACCCAACATACATTTGATTTTCAATCCTATATCCCCAACATCAAAAGCACTCGACTAATTGTAACACTTACCACAAAGTGTGCTACGAACTAATAGAACCCATATCTGCAGACGCTCCAGACAATTCATCAAGCTCATCAAATTTTGTGTAGTGGCTTCTGAAATTGGTGTTTGCATTGAATATGTATGGAATACACAGACGAAGTGTTATTTGTATTAAGAATATGTCAATAAGACCTTGTTTTCTTTACGAAATATGTCAGAGAAAACAACACGACAGCAGTGCTAAGATGGATTACTTAAACCAAAAACTGACATCTGGGAGGAACTTTTATCCAATTGGCAATAATATTATATCCATAGATATCTTGGTGTAAAAATTACAACCTCCTCCAGTCCTCCGTTTGTTAGCAGTTAGCTTAGACATAGGCGGGATGGAATCACTGTGTTCCTCCAATTCCTCAAAGGTCATGCCAACTTTAAAGGTTGGAGGATTTTCCTTCAAGCTTCTAGCTTCGCCTTTTTGTCTATATTCTTCACTTGACTATGAATACGAACAATCCGCACATCATCTTAAGACAGCGTATTCTTGCGTCGAGAATCATACAGTTATTTTCGGCCAGGGTTTGTCGAGGCGGGTAATAGGCACCGGCCGGTACGAGCCAGACCCGAGGCTATGGCGCTTTGGTAATTCGCGTCTCAAAGAGATGTCAGCAAAATGGACGGAGCCAATTAGGGCAGATCTCTGGTAGGACTATAGGATTGTCGAAAGAATTATCGTGGCCCTGGTACAATAAGGGCAACTAAATGAACACAGATCGGTTTTAGTCAGTAAAAGTCTGACACTTCTTCCCACTCCACTGACGTGGAAAAGTGTTTTTAAAACCTACTTGCAAAATAAATATCATCATCACATATCTTTTACATTATCAGATCGCAGGACAAAGCTCTACCTCACTTTTTTCCAGCCGTTCTATCATCTTCTAGTGGCCTGGCCTCAGCTACTTTAGTAGGAATCATGTTCGAAGCATAGTACCTACCTCATGCCCTGTTAAAAATACTTGTCTGTTAGCAATCTGGTACTATGGTAAACTGATAATGTTCGGACGAGGACTGATAATGGCTAGACATAACAGTCACAGGCGCGCGCAAAGCACAATTCGAGTACCTACTCACTATAGCTCCTGACTCATAGTAGTGTTAGGAACAATAGGGTTTTAGTCGATGGAAGTCGAAGATAACGTCCATCCTGGGGCCCAAGTCTGCTATTTTTGTAAATTCGACATTTCAACACATTCCTTTCACACACATCCTTTCTTCCATTCCTTTGACACATTCACATCTCATTGTCATTTTGGTAAAAAATCTTAATCTGCTAAATCATAAAGGTCGATCATTGGTCGGTTATTGGTCTCGTAAACGAATGGTGGTAGAATGACTTTGTCGTATTCAGACAAATCTAATGGTAAGTCACTAATCAAAGGAACTGACAAAATTTTAGCACATTACCCCATAAGTCAGAAATTAATTTGTCATTATGTACAAGATTACCATTTCTTTCAATGGTGTGTCAGTGATTAACTGTTGGAAAGTCATAGTGACACCATTATATTAGTAGATTACCAAACTTGTCAAAATAAACCATGATGAAATCAATGATAGACGATTCTGACACTCTTGTAATGGCATACTTAAGGCCCTGGCAGAAAATTATCCACGAGCAGTACCCCATAACAATAAAATGTGGATCACCAAAAATATTATATATTTGTATCTCTTTCAATCTCTTTGTGGGTGACATGATATTGTGGGAAAAAGTAATTCACTTCTAACACAAGAGACAATTCTTTTTCTATCAATTTCAACAAGTCAAGTTTCTAACCTAACCTAACCTATTCTAAATATGCAAAATCCTTAAAGGTACCAAAAATACCACAAACCTATCCTAGCCAGTCCTCTAGCTAATAAAGAAAATAAGTCATGCTGTCTCCTTTACTATCACAATATTTTAGGTACCTCTATCAATGCGTCCTTCTCATTTGGAACCGCAATCTACTCCAAGCTCTTGTTAAAAGTAAATTTAAACCCAAAAATCTGAATAGGTCCTCATTAGTTTTTTAATCCCTAAATATTCATTAAAAGCAAAGAGCGTATGGAAATACAAGGCTGTTAAATTTGGTCACATTAATAATCCCGGTCAAAGAATTTTGCATAGGGACATTTTCGCCTTGTCGTGGAAGGGTCGACACCGACACAAGGCGGGCATGGCATAATGAATTAAATTAGGTCCAACTGATAACCTCTCCGCACAATTTTGGGACCAGGACTAGGGACATAACAAAGAGATAATATTATATATAGGGAAACTGGATACGATTTCATAGTGAGTTGTAGATAAAATTTTATCAATTAAGATAAAATTCTACTTTACAGAAATTCGTTCCTACATTTCTAAATTAATAAGAAGCTTTTGTGTTGGTACTTTTGCGTGTAGATATGTGTGTAGTTGTCGGTCGTTGCGTACTAACTACCAACAGTTCATTGGTCTCGCTCAGCTGACGTTTACTTAAAGAAATTAATTTCGTACATGCGTAAATTAATTCGAGTTTAAAAAAAAGTACTTTATTTTTTAATTTTCTCTTTACAAATCGATAGTATTTCATGTACCGAATCGACCCTCCGCGGGATTAAAATGCGGTGTATAAAGGGAAAACTGACTGACTGACATATCAACGCAAAGCCGAAACTACTGGGACTGGGAGCGTAAAATTTAGCACAAGGTTTTTTTTATGACGTAGGTGAGCACTAAGAGAGGATTACCCAAAATTCATCCTCTATACTATGATTTTTTATTAGACGAAGTAAAGTGACAGCAGTGGACAATGCCCAACTGTCAAATAACAATGCCCAACTGTCAAACAACCATTATTATAGCTGTCACTTTACTTCGTCTAATAAAAAATCATAGTATAAGTGGATTAAAGGGTGTCCAAAGTTGGTATGGAGAAATATACTTTTTCACGGCGAAGTCGCTGGCAGAAGCTAGGTGTTTAATATTTAACTTTACTATATACACATATTGTAATTTAATTTTCATAAATATGAGGATGATATTTGCATCACAAAATCAATCTCCTCAACTCAGCAAGAAAATTGCATCAATCAATTTACTTAATACCTATTACAAAATACAATTAAGAGCCCAGAGTCAATCAATTATTTTTAGAGAAGATTATTATTTGTAATAATACAAAATTATAGATGAAGCTATGATTTGTAGAGTGACTCGATATAAACGTTTAAAAAAAGGTGAGATAAATTTTAAAAAAAGAATGCTTAAGTGGCGCACACACCAGTTTGTTATTATTTATCGGACGATAAAAATAAATTGAGGTGCCGAACAGAACATCCTTACATAAAAACTGTGACAAATACTTATTTATAAAAAGTACATAATTAGCATAAACATGTACAAAAACATAGTTCAAGATCAAGCGAGTTCTTTAACATTATGGCATCCGGCACACGGTCACACCTCAGCCTTACTCGTCAATAAACAATTTGTTCTATAATTAGTTGTTAATTTAAACAAACAGTTTAATATTATCTATGTTATACAATTTAATAAAGTCAGTAAATTATGTTTGTTCCTTGTTCCGGGCGTTCGTAGTTTCGATTATATCAATATTAAATTAAAATCAGCAAAAAGTTTAATACAACTAATACGTCATTAATTCTGTGTTTTTTTTTTTTGTTAACAAACGCCAACTTGTTTTCTTAACATTATTACATTTAAAAAAAATGTGATGTGAATGGGATGACAGGATTGACGATCAGGAATGATACATCAACTATTGTTATCAACCTAATCATTATGAATCGTCCAATAGATATCCGCCTTCAAAACAACTATTTGTCTTTTGAGGTCGCCGCGCCCGGTTGTCAGACATTACTTACTGTCAAATTAAAAGCGTAGTGTCTCGATTTATCTAGCCAATTACTTACTTAGGTATTACGTATTGTTGTTTTGTTACTAAAAGCAACAGCAGAACCGGTATTGGTATCGTGCAAAAGAGCTGTAATAGTTTTTATATATTTATTACATATCATGTATAATATATATTTATAGGCTTTTTATATTTAATTATACTCATTAGTTAACACTTTAAACTAAGATTTCACACACTCTTCTTTTCTTGCTTTCTACTCACCATTGTCTAACTTTTTTTTTAATATCTCTTTTCGCAAGTGTGCTGCGAGTTTTTTTTTTTGGAAATAAGCAGAAAATTACGTACTAATTACTAATGTCTATTATATATTTTGTGTGTACATAAATAGTAAAATAAATAAAAATGTCTTACGCATATCTTGATCGATATTTAGGGACATAATAATTATATTTTCACATAAATTTATGTACAAACAGCTGCGCCAATCAATCTTAAAACTTAGCCAATTAACTTAAAACTGGTACCTACTACGTTTTCTAGAGTAGCCTCTTGAAAACGTAGTAGGTACCAGTTGATGTCGCTGTACCGTATCAATAGATTCTTTTATCACTTCGACGACACTACTTTCCAGTAATAAAGGAGTAACATAACTCTTTGGCAAGGGACAAGACCTTGCTAATGTCAAGTGGTCCGAGTCCGAAGTAGAGAGTTATGTGCATAACGCCTGCTCTGTGATTTATATCGTTTCAGATTCGACCCACATACCTACATATGTATGAATGACCACATACATTTTAACAAAACGTTTTAGACCGCTGTTGGAGCGCCACGTGCCTCTTCCATTTAACAGAATTTATGTGATACTTTACTGTGTTGTTTTTGTTTCAGAACGCTCCGCCAACGGACTCCATTCAGAGAGCAGACGCTAAGATCTTCTTTCCAGTAAAGAATAAAGAATTCGTACAATAAAATTAAAACTCTGTATTTTATATTTATTTATTTAAGAACCCATTTTTTTATAATTAATTTCTAGATAAGATTCAGGTATCTTATCTAGAAATTAATTATAAAAAAATTTAATTCGCTCTGAGCAGGAGTGTTACCACGAGCGATTACAGAACTCCATTTTACGACTTAAACTGAACAGTTATTAAGGGTATCGTGATAATAATAAAAAGCGTTTATTTTTCTCCACCATATAATGCAAAATAACAACAATAACATTTTTTTATGCACAGACGCCAGCACATCAACCTACCTAAATCTGTCAAATTTCTTTAATAGATTTTCAACGTTATCTCAGTAGTGGAAGGTTAATGTTCGATTGGTAAAATTTGACAGATTGGGGTAGATTGACGTGTCTGTACATTTACAGTGAAACATTTACATTTTTGCTGTGGAGACTGAAGCCAGTACTAGGAAAATCCTGTGTTAAAGCGCTCTAGGCCTCCAACTTACCCAAATTTGTTACAAGTTGTATAAATAATTACAAAATGCGATAATTTTGACTCGATGGATGGAGCTATACACCGTTAAATTTTGGTCGTTTTAATCCTGCGGAGGGCCGATTCGGTTCATGAAACCGTATCGATTTGTAAAGATAAAAATAAAAAATAAAGCACTTTTTTTTAAACTCGAATTAATTTACGCATGTACGAAATTGATTTCTCTAAGTAAATGTAAGCTGATCGAGGCCAATGAACTGTAAGTAGTACGCAACGACCAACAATTCCCTACAAGGTCATTGACTCGTTTACTTAAAGAAATTAATTTCGTACTTCAATTTTTAATTTTATCTTTATAAATCGATAGTGTTTCATGTCACGAATGGACCCTCCACGGGACTAAAACGAAAAAAATTCAACGGTGTATGGTGTATAACTTTAGCTCTATCCCTCTTTCTTGCTCGAACGATTGACATTTTAACACGTCATGGTAAGTCCCCTGTGTTGTCTTCTGTTCCCCTTTATGACGACCATGGTCTTTCAAACAGTCCGCGGCCGTATCATGAACTGAATCTTATATTTAAACTCAGCTCCAACTTCTAAACCTACTAAAATACCTTAAGTATGTAAGTAGATCAAGCAGCGTTTATCATCACCTTTTTAGGTCACGCTCCGCCGAGGGGAGGTGGCTATTGAGTGACTAGTGGTCCAGGGAAAAGTTGAGGGTACCCGTCCACGAGAAAGGTCGTCTACGAGGTGGACTGACCAGATAAAAGCGGCAGTAAGTGGCTCATCATGGCCACTTTGTCACTCTTGACAAAGTGGTCGTGATCATCACTTCACTTCCGACAAA
Source organism: Leucania comma (assembly GCA_958295575.1). Taxonomy (NCBI): domain Eukaryota; kingdom Metazoa; phylum Arthropoda; class Insecta; order Lepidoptera; family Noctuidae; genus Leucania; species Leucania comma. The sequence continues at coordinate 11,358,473 of OY282470.1, forward strand.
GAAGAAGAAGGATGTATGTAGATAGGCTATATTATCACATCACATTAATATGCATAAAGACAAAAGTTTGTACCAATATATTTCATCATCATCATCATATCAGCCGAAAGACGTCTGTTGGACATAGGCCTCCCCCAAGTATCGCCACAATGAACGGTCCTGTGCGTCTCGCATCCATCGGATTCCCGCAACTCTTGCCAGGTCATCGATCCACCTTGTAGGAGGCCTTCCAACACTGCGTCTTCCGGTACGTGGTCACCATTCCAGAACCTTTCGGCCCCAACGGCCATCCGTTTTGCGAGCAATGTGCCCTGCCCACCAACCTGCCCAATATATTTATCAGTGTTTAAATGTCTTTGTCTGTATTACTCCTTCGCGCTCAATCAGTTGAACGGCTTTGTATGAAATTTTTCACATGGGTAGTCCGTGTCTTGGAATATGGCACAAAATATTAATTTTTATCCTGGGAGTATACCTAGATAGTTTTCTATTATAATACAGGCGAAGCCGCTGGCAACAGATAGTATTAAATATTAAGTAGATAGGTACTTGAAACTTCATTAGCGCGGCATGACCAATCCGACACAGTTGGAGAAATATATGCTACTATCGACGGCTTAAATTGCTCTTCGAATCTCTGATACCAGTGAGCCATCCAAATACTGACCTTGGAAAGCAGCCCAGCTGTTACTGAAATGACGAGTCTCGTATCCTGTGAAATATTTTAGCAAAAGTTTTGTAAACGGATTATAAAGTTTTCTAGAAGAAAAAGGCAGCCAAGGAATAGGAATCTATTTTGATACTGCTTTACTGAATTATTTGATTAAGACTTGAAGACCATAGTTCCATCCTTCCGCAAATTCAAAATTATGTACAATATGCATACTGTAGCGACATCTATGGCGTCACAAAGGAACTACCCTGCAAGTTCTCCGCACGGTTTGAATAGATACGATCGCTTGAAAGAGGAATCTTCCCTTTTCAACGAAAGTTTGCGGGACTTTACACTTTGTTCCGCATACCTCCAAACTACTTTATAAAAATCAACCTTTTTTATTATTGGTAGGCTAAGCTGGAGTTTGACTACTATCTCCCCGGATAGTAAGCTATGATATGGTCGATAATGGAGCACGCTTGCATAGAAGTAACATGTTTACTCTTGACTTACAGGCCCCCCGGCAGTAGCTTACTGATAAACTTACCTGTGGTACCTAAATAGTGCTGAGGTACCTACACCCACCACAAAAATACAATAAATGGGTAAGTAAGTATGGTACACCCTTGACGTCAAAAATACATGTCATCCATTACTATTTTGATATGTAGAGACAGGTGTACATACGCAAAAGATTTATTTCCCTCTATTCATAAGACATTGTGATCGTAAATCTAACGGAGAATTTCCTTATTTCAACAGCATTTTCGTAAAAACATCTTCGAATATGGCTCTCAAAGACGATACCGACTACAGTATCCCAAAGGAATAAGATAATCTAAAGATTCGATAAAGTAAGGAACTAGCTCTTTCCTGCGGCTCCGACGCCGACTCGCCGCATAGACTACACAATGAGATATTTGTTTAAAACCTTTTTTGTTCTGATGGAAACTCAGTAACATTGTAATGAAAAACGGGCAAATGCGAGTCAGACTCGCGCACTGAGGGTTCCGTATAAACTTACCTATGAAAATAATTCAATTTCCGAATTGAGTTACGAATATTTTTTCCGAATCGCTATTTTGTTTTTGTGACGTAACAACAAATTTACAGTTTCCAAATAAATCCAATTTTTTATAATTTGGAGTTACGCCGTTTATAGTTTGTAACGGAATGAGCCTAATGGTCTCGTTTCACCAAAGTCACCATCATTTCACCTGAAATAAGAAAACTGGTAATAGTACATTATGATATAAGTGTGTAATGTAGGAGGTTACCGTCGAGGCAGTACCTATTAAGACCCGAGCCTTGGCGAGGTTCATAAGAGAGCCAAGAACGGTAACCATTCATTACTCACGTGTATCATACGACGTTTTTCAATACACTTGTGAAGAAAAATAATTCAACTAACTGATATTACAATGGTAAAACTCATAAAATTTTTCATAACATGGCGGTAAAAAAAAATTGTTTTCATAGGCACGCGCTAGCCTATGGGGCTATATGGTCTTTTGGTCATATTGCCTAGTCGTCGTTTGTTTTCTTGTGTGATAAGTTTTTACGTTAATGTCATTCGTAGTGACAATAGAGTATGGATTATAATGTTTTTGTAGTATTTGATTTTATTTAATTAATACAGCCACTCGAAAAAATAACGCCAAAAACCGCGTGCATCTTAAAATGATGACCATAGACCACAAACAATTTTTATTTTTCCGTATTTAAAATTTGTTTCTCAAACAAAGAGGTTGACAAAAAAGGTTATAGCTACATTACAGCACTAGTGCGTAATGGTCATCAAAATGCACAGTTTGGTAACAGCCATTATATACCTAAGTGTAGTGCAATAAGAGCCACTTTCTGAGCAAGTGTATTGAAAAAATAATAAATGTAGAAGACTTTCAGCTTTGCCACATCAGCGGGTCCTACCTTTGCTTCTACAAGAAACAAAAGCAGCAGTAAAAAGGTACATTTTACCAAATTCCTGTAGGATTCCTATAATTATTGAATAACCGAGCACTGGACAGAAACTCGAATTTTTTAGATAGCTCCGCTCGTTGTTTGAGATTTTGCATTATTATCTTACTAAATCATATCACGTATTTTATACTTTCATTGTACTATTTGGATTAAAAGAGTCCCCAAAATAGGTATTAATAGTTGCAGATACCCCTTAAGGGTATTACATTGCTCAATGACTTAGAAGAATTGACCTCTACACTAATATTTGTGACTAAATAACTAAATATTTGCACTTAGGTAAGTACCTATAACAGCTCCTACGCAAAACAAATAGCAAAATGATGTAGGAAAAACTAAAACAATAACCGTTTCGAGTTCTCGACCATGAAGAACTACTAAGAGAAAAGCAATCCGAAACAAAACAAGCAAAGTAGGTAATTGATATCAACCTTTGGCCCAATAAACAACAAATTAGATACAAATGTTCAACAAGTTTAGTCATGCGTAATATGTGGGAACACCTCATCCAAGTATGTGATAGGCTTTTCCTACTTTTCACATATTACGGTCAAGCAAAATCATTAACATTGTCCCTTCTTATTAGTGATGAACAAGTATGAGTTTAATCTTACTGAACGAACGATCAGACAGCAATGGTACCTGGTTGCTATCGCATTGCTATGCTATGATATTTAACAAAAAAAACGCTTGGTAAAAGCAAGCGGCTGAATTTCGGCTATTGTGGACGCGAAATCAAAGTGGCAGCCAGATAAAATGTTGGTATATTATGTCCCTCCTCGGGGTTGAACCCCAATTTAATTTGATAGTAATCAAATCATCATATTTTAGTATTTTAACCGAAGCTTAACAGAATAAAGACCGATTTCTGAATTGAGTATTTTAAATTAAGATCAACAGAAACCCTACTATAATGCTAAATTTTGTCAGATTTCCAGGTGAACGTAGAGTTTCACAATTAAGTGCTCAGCTTCAAGCAGAAATCGGGGGAGAGTCACTTTCACATGTACAAAATTATAGTATGGAAGAGATATGCGCCCGGTCAGTATTTGGGATGGCGCTGCTATCGCCGTAGATATTCTATTTATTATATTGTGAGATAAGCAAAAGTAGTGCATGTATATTTTTTTCTAATTGAACACGGTCTGATGTTTATAATTTTATTATAAATTTTATCATTATGAAGTTCCACAATATGAATAGAATCCCTACATAAAACGAAACGTATTGGAAACTGTCAACGTCAATTGTCGAATTGACATTGACAGAAGCTAAAATTTGTCAACACTTGAAACCACTGCCTGGGATGTGAAAGTTTTATTCTTTCCATATTTTTTATAAAAATATTGAGGTCCGCTTAGTAAAATAGTATTAAATGCCTTAATAATCGAAAATGTGTGTTGTTCACGAACACATTTAATTCAAGACTTCGCTGCAGACTGGACAGCTGGTTGTCGGTGAGTGTTTTCATAACACATCTAACATAAATTGCAGTTTTTTTTACGCGATCAATGTAATAATGTAATCAATAATTTGTGATGCTATGCTCGAACGGCTGGTACTGCATATGTTTCGTCGTTTTGAGTCAAATATGAGTTCAGGCGACAAGTTCTTACCGTTTAAATATCAACTATGATAAAAAGCGCTCTCGGTTAAACTATTTTTATATTTTAAGTGAACTTTAATTAGTTAGCTCTGTGATTATTGCAATTTGATGCCAACAATATGGTCTTGTGTACTGCACTTCTTTATAATAATTTAAATTGTTTATAGACAAACTGTGTTAAAATGTATTTTACTGGTGTAATAAATTAATTTTATTATCTCTTTTTTTCTCATCATCATCAGCCTTTTAATGTTCCCACTGCTGGGACTCAGGCCTCTTTAGGAGAGTGAATGGGCCGTAATCCACCGCACGGGCCCAGTGCGGGTTGGTTTCTTTTTCTAATCTCATATATTATTTTCATTTATTAAATATTTTTAAAATACAAAAAAAGAACATTTAAAGATATAAATTATTATTTATTATTATTTTGATTTCTTAGGACACACAATTATAGTTCTTCTTTAAAGATGTGTAGGAGCTATACTTTTAAATAATGCAACATTCTATTTATTTAATGCAGCATAACACATTAAAAAATTAGTATAAGACCTAACTTCCATAATAAAATGGTTTTATTTTTGTGTCAGTGAAACTTTTCACAAGCCAGAAAATAATTAAAGCCAGAGATGATAAGATTTCGAAATAGTTTCAAAGTGTTTGTACTAAAGCTATTCGTCATATTTAACTAAAAAAGAAATAACCAAGGATAGAAATCTGGTTAAAACTTTAGCTTTGTTTGGGTGCAAATTATATACACACATTTCTCTTCTATCACTCTATCTAATAAAGCCACACGAAATACTTAGACACAATAATAAAAACTTGTTATGACGCAATGACTTGCAAGGTACTTGTGTACCAGTTACAGGTACCTTTAGTGAAACCACAAATCCATTGCGTGATTTAGGAGAAAATTGGTGATCATCAGACAAACACAGAATGTGACTTTGTTTCAGACTTGGTAGACATTTTGCATTTTGAATATTACTCTGAACAGGTTACGACACGTTTGTTTGCAAAGAGTTGAATTTCTTCATGCAAATGAGACAACATCACTTTATACCTGGAATTTGATAAACTGTGTAAATGAAGGGCTATACTCATAAGTGACATCCTTAGTCCCTTGAGCCCCCAGCTATCCAGGTTTCACTATAAATTACATTTCATACTCCCAAGCTGCTATTCAGAAATTCCAGATGAAAAAATACCCAATCACACCCGGTAACAAATCCAGGATCTCGGAGCCCAAAGCATTTTTTAAGTTCGAGTGAGAAAAAATCGTCCAATGACTTCTCCCGCTCTATGGTGGAGTGGGATAACAGGCTTGTAGGGCTTTTACTGGCTAAAACCACACCTGCGTCTAGTGGCTGAGACAGTCATTGGACACTGCACACTGAATAAACATCTCTACACATACACAATAGGTATCACAAACAGTCCTCTGTGCAGAGCATGCTTGGAGATGGAAGAGACAAAGCATGTGCTCCTTGCCTGCACAGGTGTCACCGATACACATGTGAAAACTTTAGGATCCTTGAATTCCTTTATAGACGCCCTGAAAAACATGAGAGGGCCCAATCTGTTTTAGAGAGGGTCTTGGTGGTTGGAATAAGCCTACCAAAACATGGCTGAAAACATGGCTGCCATGACCCGCGCACAATAGTCCGCATAGGACTAAGTGTGGAAACCAGACTCCGATAGACAGATAGAACCACATCTATGACCTTTAGTTGCCCTTAGACCACGAGTTTCGATTCAAATTTACCGTGACCTTTGCGGACATCGGCCTTGCGATTTTGCTGACATGTCTTTGAGGCGTGCATAGAATACGCGTCATCGACGACGACGACAGACTCGGTCCTTACAACAGGGGGCGCCTGGGTTCGCCGGTGGCCTCTGTCGCGGTGACTGAGGTGTCAGGATGTTTATTTCGTTACACACATACCACACACAGCTGCGGCCATCTTCTTCGCTATCATTACTACTTCACAGAAGAAGGCCACGGCATCTTATTCCCTCTCGCTCAGGACGAGACGACCTGAACCTGGGCCCGGCGCGAGAGGCCGCGTCTCGGAGTCAACCAGAAAAATATGTATATGGGATCAACGATGCAGTTTTTTATAATTACCTACAATTTCGTACGATGTTAAACATAATAAGTCAGTCATGCTCATAACTGAAGTTGATAAGCTATCTAGAAACCCCCCGACAATTAATTCCTGTGGATGTTATAAGTACTAACTTATTAATCGGAACTCCAACTTCCGAGCTTCCGTTTGGATTGTAATTTTTACAATTCTTGCTACACAATCTGATTTGATACGTTGTCGTATTGTCGTTGAGTCTTTGAGCGCCTTTTACGAACAAAAATGTTGACTTTTTATTTTATATATCACTCAGACATTATAAGTATGTTTGTTACTTCTTCACGCTCGAACGACTGAACGTATTGGATGAAATTTAGCACACTGATAGACCTTGTTCTGAAATAGCACATAAAATACTTTTTATCCCGTGGAGTAAGTTCCTACCTAGTTTTCTACTTTCGTTGGCTGCAGCTAGTTAAAAATTATAGATTTATATATATATTTTAATTTTATTAATATACCTACCTACTAACTTTTTCCAGCGGCCCCGCCCATTACTGCCCGCGATCTATAAACGCGTGAAAAATTTCCAATTTTCTTTTACTTTCTTTAAGAACCTTCTAAAAAGTGTTAAAAAGCGTTAAAAAGTGTTAAAATCGTTCTCAAGTTATGGCATGACCGAAGGAAATAGAAATTGTTTTTTTTATAAGTATTTAAGAATGATATAAAGTGATTTTTTTCATAGTTTCTAACTACTTATGTTAATTATTCACACAGTCTTCCAGTCTTCGCTCGCAACCAATCACAATAATTACTCGGTTTCCCTTTACATATTTGTATAGAAAACACTTATTAAATTATGATAAATACGAGTTTAATCGCTGTGTTCGTTAAATCGTAAGAGTTTTGGACCGACAAGCGAAATTGGATACTTTATGGCCTGATAACGCAACAAATGTACCTACATAATGTAGGTATTATTGTACATAGTCAATACTCGAATCAATTATTATTGTAACAGGCAACTCGTGATGCAATGTAATCGTTTAGATGTTTATTACAACTTACTGCTTAACTAGCCTTTACACCCATCCCATCCGTATTTGCAGTATCATTTTTATGATATTCTTAAGCTTAGACCAAGTGTAAAAGTTCGTCGATTATACGGAGCGTAAACGCTGCCTAAAAGCGACGCTGCCGCCGCACGATGTCAACGTATTTTTGCTGTCAAAAGCAAACTTCCTATCGGCAAAAGTGACGGACTTATTAACTAACCTACTACTGAAGTGATTTGGATGAAATGGCACATAGTTAGACCATGTCCTGAAATAGCAAAAAAAATAAAAAATAATAATAGAGGATAGGTACTTTTTATCCCCGATGTGCTTTCCCTTGGGATAATTTTCTACTGTCATTCAGGTGAAGCCTCGGGCAGCAGCTAGACTTCAATAAATTCTTCTCAAGGTCTAACTTTTGAACAACTCTTATACAAAATTGCATACTGATGTTGTCTCAGCGATTTTTTATCGTACTAAGTAGTTAAATGAGAAAAAATAACAAATACAGAATACATCTATCTATCATCTATCTATCTATGTATATATTTAAATGCGCTGAGTATTCGTTCAATCGTACCTACACTCGTAAATGATAGAGAACCTATAGCACAGAATCAGTAATAGTAGAAGTACGTTTCTAAAAATTCCGCCTAATTAATATAAAATTTATCTTTAGTAACCGTCTGATTCACCGAATAACCTAAGAGATAAGCTTAAGACTCATTTAGCTGTGATATGCAAATTGATATGATTTATAGTTTTGCGATCGATTGATGAAGCAAAGAATTTTAGAAATAAATCTCTGGGGCCTGTCACACAGTAGTAAGTTAATTGTTACGTACAGTTTCCGTAACAACACCATTCATTTTTGGTACCTATACAGGTTGTATAGGTACCAATATTTTGGCCAGATATTTAAAGACAAGGAAATTAAAATATTTACACTACAATTGCTATAGGATGGTTTATGTGACAGCTGTCGGATCCATACAATATAAAGTCGTTAAAAAATAAAAGACACGTTTTGACATTTGAATAGACCCTAGAATGTAACTTGGGTAGAAACTGAAAGAAACAATAAAATAATAATTAATTACATAAAATATTTTAATGTAATTACATAATGGTTACATAAACATCAAACGTCAAAACGGATCTTTTATTTTTTGACAACTTTAGTTCTCAACTTTCTCTAATCTTAAAGATCCATATTTTCATCATGCTCTAATCCTACCCATGCTGTGTATAAAAGATCTTAGAACACTGAAACACCACAATATAAAAATTGTGGTGTTTAGCGTTCTCAAGATCATCATCATCATCATCATCATCATTTCAGCCAAAAGACGTCCACTGTTGGACATAGGCCTCCCCCAAGCGTCGCCACAATGGCCGGTCCTGTGCGTCTCGCATCCATCGGACTCCAGATCAATTTAATCGAAATAGTTTTCAATGCGGTGCACGTGCTTTGTTCATAGTTTGCGACAACCTGTACTTTTTCAAACGACCTTGAAGTTTGTTGTAAACTGACGAACAGACTGGTTTGTTTACGATATGTATTGAGGGAAGTTACGAGGGGCAAGTGCGCACGCGCTTCTAGACAGTCGTATCGTACCGCAGCGCCGCGCGCCGCGCTGGTTCAATCAGTCTATCTGTTATCGTACGTCAATGTGAAGTGCCCGCGCAAATTCGCACGCAAAAAGTTTCATTAATATACGAGTATGTTCTGTGTTTTTTTTGTTTTGTAATTTTTTATGAATAGTGAAAGTGTTGTTTTTTTTTTTTGTTGCTGTGGTAAGAGTTTGCTTTATTTTTAACTACTTACTTCTTGGTCCGTATGAATTAGATAGATAGATAAAATCTTTATTGTACGCCAAAAAAAAAAAAAACAATAGGAACTTAAAAATTAGTTGATTCAGTTTAAAAATATTTTTTTTGATATGATTCTCCATTAATTAAACAATGGATTTCGTCAAAATTGCTGAGCAGATACATTATAATATACCGTTTAAGAAACAGCATTCGTTTATCCAAACGAAGTAAATCCAACAATATAGGTAGGTACTTCAACCGTCTGTAGACTGAACGACATACCGGATCGGGGCAAATGACACTTGATCAAGCAACGTCATTTATGTATTAATTAATTAAACAGAAGAACTCGTGTAACTTCTTGTAAGTACTAAAATATCCTCTAAAGTCTAATACATAACGAAACAGTTAAAAAGTCTTGTCGTTAATAATGCTACTTACTGCCCTAGGGCAGTCCTTAAAGTTGCACTGTTAATTATTTTTCGTCATACCAAGTCCTCGCGATTCGACAGCTTTTTATACTCCATGTGTGACTGGCCTGTTGGTCTAGTGGTTAGTGGCCCTGACTGCCTTGCTGGAGGTTGTGGGTTCGATTCCCACTCAGGACAAATATTTGTGTGATGAGCACGATCATTTGTCCCGTGTCTGGGTGTTATTTATCTATAATATGTATGTATTTAGAAACATATAAGTATGTTTATCAGCTGTCTGGTACCCATAACACAAGCTCTGCTTAGCTTGGGACTAGACGGTGTTGTGTGATAATAAAAAAAAAAAATGTTACTTTGAAACAACGGTCTTTGATTCCTTTCATAAACAACACCCATCACAATACTGACTTGCGAAGCAGAAAAAGAAATGTATAAATGTAACTAAATTGGTAACAAAGTTTTCTTAGTTAGTTAAGTAGGTATAGTTTCTTTTCTTGGCCCATTTCTAAACAACAGACTGAATGATTTACTCTCTATTCATACCCTAAACAAAACAACTTTTAAAAGAACTAGCTAGCTTACTGGTTGGCACTTTAGATTATACCCAAATTGAAGTTCTTTTCAAAACCATTTACTTACTAACAAAATACTCCCTTTTGACACAGTTTTACCTCACACCACACACATTCACTTCACACCTCACACATCCTCCATTGCATGTATCCTTAATAAATCACTTTATTTTTAATTTCTAATATAATATAATTGAACAATGTAATTAGTTAATTAATATGTTTAATATTGTAATTTTTGTAAAGAAATATTATTTGCGTGAAATATCGTCTCCAGTACAGTAATAAAAATGCATAACCTTATTTTAGGCGACCTTGATAAATACAAAAATACAAATACAAAATTCAAATACAATAAGTTGACATACAGGTTTTATCAAAATTAGTTTGGGCACCTAGTTTTTCACAAATCAATTTCGTACATGCGTAAATTAATTCGAGTTTAAAAAAAGTAAGTACTTAATGTTTTAATTTTATCTTTACAAATCGTTAGTGTTTCATGTACCGAATCGACCCTCCACGAGATTAAAACGATGAAAAATTTAACTGTGTATAATTCATTTACTGCTTAAACTAAGAATGAACCAAATTGATAAACACCAATCTGACCAGATAATCCAGACCAAATGTGATTTTTAAAGATTACCTAATGCAATAAATATTTTTTTTACACCACCTGCTCGACAGTGCCCTTTTACATATCATACAACCATCACTTAAAGCATAATATAATGTAGTATAATAATACATAGTAGAGCATAATACATAGTAGAATGGGCAATCCCTAGGGAATAATGTGATTGTTTAATACACTGTGAATAATGAAATTTGAATTTGGAACGTCAAAAATCAAAGACTCTCGAAATGTATGTGTATCAAATGAATTTTTACACCACCTGCTTCATAATGCCCTATTATATGTCATACAATCCTCACTCAAATTATATTAATGCAATGACATTTATTAATGACATTTATTTATTTATTGATATAATGACATTTTAATTTGGAACGTCAAAAACCAAAACATTAAATAAAAATATACGTGAGCCAAATAAGTTTATTCAAAAAACTAACTAGCCATAAACAAAAAAAGAATAAAATGTTACTGGCGGACGACTCACTACAAAAAGTAATTAAGAAGCGGCAGTGTTATAGAAAATTAAAACTATATAATCTTAGAGTACTTCCTAAATTTATTGAATGTAGTTTTAGAAGATTAGCTTGTAAATATTACTTATATTTCTCTAAAATATAGTTTGTTTTTGGTAAATAGTCTTTTAATTATCTCACAGGTGGTGTAAAAAGTAAAGTATCCAACACGGGGGTAAAGCTTTCTTCACTTCACTCAGGTTTCTACATTAACTCACTCGCCTTGATCGGGAGTTAATTATATAAATCCCTCACTAACGTTCGGGATTAAAACTACGCAACCTTCGTTTCGTTCGGAATTCAACATGCCGCCCTTGACTAAGAGCCAAATTCACCAATAAACTAATCGCGATTCGTTCAAACAAAACGCAGTTTGAGCGACTAATCGAGATTATAGTTTCATTTTGCGTTTCACCGCTATGAATTGAACCTAGTTTACGCTAAACTCAGTTTCAAGTCTTTTGTTGTCGCCCATGTTTACGACATGGGTCTTTAAACTAGATTACGCTGAGCTCAGTTTAGTTGAACTGAGTTTTTATATTGAATGATGAAATCAGTCCTTAAAGACACTGCTTTATCCCCTAGTCACATAATCTACTATTAAACGACACGAAAACACCCCCAAAATTAACTAACTAATTTTAAATGAAAGATTATGAACATAATTATTGATAACGGAATGATTACTTTTCTTCCTAAGTCAAGATTAAAAATTCACTTAAAATTTGCTAGACGTTTTAATTTATCTTACTTGCTTACAAAGTACCTTTTAACATTATCTTCAAATACCTATTCGGTAGATACAATTGACATATTTAGTTTGTAGTAACTATTGTTTATAATGATAAATAGGTAGGTAAGTAATCCTTGTGTTTTTTAGTAATTTAAAATCGTTGACGTCAATGAAACGTCTAGAAGAGGCTTTAATTAAAAAAACTATAAAATAAATTTTCTTACTGTATCGGCGGCATGTTTTTTGGGTCTACCATCATATAAAACTGTATGAGTTATACCAAGCATGTGCTTGGTATAACTGCACGGTATTCCTTGTACAAAACGGCTTGCGCAGGCAAAAGTGGTGTAGCCTGTGCTTGTGGTAGGCCCACTTCTAAATGTGTAGATAAACGTCAAAGTAGGGGTCTATGTGAATAGTTTTTATTGTGCTCTGAAAATTTTTAAATGAGCATAGTAATTTCTGTGCCTCTTAGTTTTGAGAGCGAACCGCAGACAGTTATTAGTGTTGTGAAGCGTTGATTATGCCAAATAAATGTGTTCGCTACTCGCCTCGTGCTTATCACGGTTTCGTGAAGTCTCTGAAGCGAGTCAAGGCTCGAGCTGACTGGCACGAGAACGATGGGACAACCATTTTTGACACACATTGTTTCCAGGCACTTACTAAATGCTATCCGAAAATCAATTCCATTGAAAAGAGCACTCGCATCACCTCGACCTCAGTTTCACAATAGAATAATAAACATAGATAGTGCTGAAAAGATTTGACGCTTATTGCCTTTCAACACCATTTCTTCCAAAGAAAAGATCCAGTTTTTTCGCACAAATATCATACTAGCTTTGTTTTACTGTCAGCAGTTTCAAAGGAACGTTTTTAATATGAGGGTGTTGTTGAGCATCGGTTTTTGGTTCAGTCCACACGCGATCGTGATACTCTCAAGTCACGAGTCACATACTCGTATCAAGTGACAAACGTCGGAATGTTCTTAGGCTGGAGAAACCTACACCAGCAGAATGTGGGTTTACAATAAAATTCTTTTTCGCTTTGTTGCCAATATTTCTCACGACATACGAATATATGAAAGGGTTTCAGCCATAAAAGTAAATATTTCAAAGAAACGAATTTTTCTTTATTTTCTCTGGCATCGTAAATAATATATCGCCGCGACCGTTTATTTTGAAGTCGTATCACGTAATTATTAGGTATGTTACCTTCAAAACTTAGATACACTATACGCGCAATAGCTTTTTTGTTTTGGTAAAAGCGCTAAAGCGTTCGCAGCATCCCAATTAGGTTTAACTCAATATGCTCGCGTTAATAAAGAAAAAGAAAATATTCGTGGCCTTTCATTAAAGCTTATAACGAATTTAAGCACTGACATTATTCAAAGGGTGCGTGGGAGGAATACTAATGTTAGTGGAGAAAGTTAGGAGTATGCTAGCGTACGTTATTCCAAAGGTACTACAACGTGCAGATAACCTTAGTTCATTAAGAGCTAGTTCATCCTACATTACTTTTACTTATTCTGAATACGTTATACCTTAGTAGCTCACACAATTATTATTCATCCGAAATCATTTTTATTCAATTCACTTACGAAACTTAAACTGCACTTCCATTTTAACAATGAACTTAACATTCAACGTACACAACAATACTTTCTCTTTCTGTGACGCTAAATAATAGCAAATAAAATAAAAATATGCAGAAACGATAAAGAAATACACACTTGACAACACGGCATTGTCACCGCCGAGGCTGAAAATTGGTCCAATGATATTCGAACACGATTTCCCAGTACTTACCGCCTCTGTATTGAACGTTTTGAGTCCCAGAAATATATAGAATCTCTTTGAGTTGAAGCACTATTGGACCCGAGTCACATTTATTTATGCAGTGCAAATGCTTTATTTTCTTGAGCATCGTGGACAAATTCTTTGAAGAAATGATAAAATAAGTATGATAGTTCAGGACCTGCATGGTGTTATGTTTGATAACAAACAGTTTACTATAAATAAAGACATAAACTTTTTCGTCCAAAATTACAGTAGCGACAAACGCTGAGAGTGCCAAATCGTGACACGACTACGAGTAGCATTTTTATCTGTCGCGAGCGAGCTGTTTGCTAGGAAATCGCGTAATATGTCGAGACAACGGTACTCAACGCCAGTCACTCAGCAGGTTTTACGAGCTCGGTAATATAAGGTTACGCACTAAAACCTATACACAATGGTCCAAATACTTCTGACAGGGTGCGATGCAAGCGCAGCTTTTACGCGAAACTATCTCAAGTTTGTTTTCCATTTACGAACAATACGCAATCAATTATTTTCCGGTTTGTTTTGCTTTAGAACTTTAATCTTTCTTAAAGTATGCGGAAAATCAAAAGTCACAACTTTGAGAATGTTGAGTTTTCCCGAACATTCACGGGTCCGCAGTAATTTCGCCGATAGCCCCTGTTTTTTATTTTGTATTTCTTCAATACGTGAACCGAGCCCTTTCTGAAATTAATTTTGTTGCTCATTGAAGGCATGCGGACCTGTCGTCGCTGACTCCCGATAACATTGACTGATCGGACATTGGACGGCGGGATAGATGAGAGAAGTACGTGCTACGTCCGAAACTCCGCGTGATGAATCGGCGACTTGTAATCGTTGGACTAACACGGGTACCGTAATTTGTTAAAGGAAAGTTCATTGGGTCTTGGGTCCTGCAGATGTGCACTATCATCTATTGTGAACGAATACGCGACATGTTTATTTATGTACCGTTAAATTAACTTTGGATTTTCTTTTGAGCAAGGAGAGCTCTCTTGGTGAATAAAACAATACTAACTTAATAAATGATTCTTTGAAATGTAATCAGCTGTATTAAATTCTGATAATGTTTTCTTAAAATTTTATTACAGAAATATTGTGTGAAAATAAAAAATGGAAACGTTTCTGTTTTTTTCGTTTGCTGCCGATTGCTAATATTTTTGTCTCGTAAGCATTTTCATTCTCAAAATCAAACCAGAGGACACTTTTCTTGTCTTTCGGGTCTTTGCAGAGTCTGGGAAAAGTGTTCGGGTCTGTATTAATGAGGAGAACGTGCCGTGCTTGCGACGGAGCGCGAAACAAATCGATGTCTCGTAATCGACGGACTCACATTTCGGGCAATTTGTTCGGGGGAAAATATTACTACTTTTTATAACACTTGCTCGGTATTTATCTCAGTCGCTTAAACATGTGACCGTCGTTTAACGAGCCTTTGGGAAAGTTCAGCTTGATTTCAGCTGAAATTCTTCCATTATTTTCATGGATTATTTTAACAAACTTTCTAATACGTGATTTTGATAATCTGCTTTTGATAGTAGGTATTTGTGTAGAATTACATTTATAATAATAATACGCCAACAGCTTCGCCGCCTTAAATTTGAAAACTGTCCCAAAGGAACAAACTACCGGGATAAAAAGGTCCTAATCATAAATCTTATGTGCTAATCCAAGACATAGTATACCTGTATGCCAAATTATTATGTTAGGATTTCTATGAAATCTTAGGCCACCTTCCAATACGCTTCCATCTTCAAAAGCAAGCCATTTAATCACAAAACACATTATCATGTTTTATTTGTGAAAAATAAGCATCGAATAACTCGAAACGGACTAAGATTTGGAACTTGGTGCCATAGTAACTTTAGTTCAGCTCTAAAATACCTATCCGACGATGCATACATACACATACATACACACACATATACACACACACACACACACACACACACACACACACACACACAGATATACACATAGATACATAGATATTGGAAGATGGGCAGGATTTGCATCCTTCTTGAAATCCGTTCAGCCATTCGAGCGTGAAGCAGTAACAAACAAAACTTTTGCCTTTATAATATTTGTGTGATAGATACAAACAGTTAAGTATGCCAAAAAGATAATTTTCTGCTTTTGTTAATCTCATATTTTAGTTCCGTTTAAATGTCTTTATCTCCCCCTTTCAATATTCCTTCCTGTTTGCTGGTGACACTGTTATCTCGCACGCCACCGATTCATTCAAACTGAATTACGGTGTGTCCGTACACTAATTGCTCGTCGTTTTAATTGTGATTGCTCTAATTTTATTTGTTTTATTACTCAGGCTGATAACAATACTAGTCGTAGCACATAGCATAGTATAATCAGCCTTATAATGTTCCCACTGCTGAGACTCAAGTCTCCTCTTAAGAATGCGCCGTAATCCTCCACGCAAGGCCAGCGCGGGCGGCAGTCACATGTCTTCGAATTTTTCACTTCTAGGACATGCTGGTTTCCTCACGATGTTTTCCTTCACCGTTTTGAGAGCAGTGGTGATGAAATAAATTACACAATGTTAGGGTGTTTTTTTATGGTGCATGCGGGGCTGCTGCCCGATATCACGCCCCGCATCCCGCGTGCGTATTTCACGTATTACAATAAAAACTTGTATGAAAAGGAGTTTTTTCGAGGCTACGTGTGCGGAGCAATCCCGCATGCGTGATGTAATCCGCGCGATATTAAAAACACCCTTATTCCTTGTTTACGGAGACGCGGCGCGTTGCGCGGCGCGTTGCGCGGCGCGTTGCGCGGCGCGTTGCGCGGCGCGTTGGACGTTTCGTCGTATATTGCAGCAGCGGGCCGCGTCATCGCTCGCACAAACACAAACATATGGCAATGTGCGACGGACCGCCCGAAGTAAGTTTTGGTTGACCGCGAGAAATATTGTTATCGTCAATCACATTGTGGCCACAATTTTACCGGTGGCTGTTACTGTCAATCGTGGTTCGACTGTTGTGGTTTACTGTCACGGTTGGCGCAGAGGTTGGTCTTATTAGCTGCTCTTATACGTGACACAGGTTCAAACGCACAGAACAAATATTTGTACGGTCTACAGATAGTTGTTTCAGGTCTGGGTGTCTTGTGTATATGAGTTCACATCTCGCTTCCACGATACTACATACTCGTAGTTTCCTAGTGTGGGGAAACGGCAAAAAAAAAACTAGAACTATGGTTTGGCATTTTTATAGTAAAGTTATCATAATTTTTCAAATTGCGTATTATGATTAAAAATCATTTTTAACTATGCAATATCAATGACCTATTTAAATTCGTTTTGATATCTAAACTTTCAAAAGTTCTTTAAAAAACGTCACAGAAATTGTACGTAATCGCCAACCCGCGAGCATTTGTATAAATATTGGTCTATGTACACTGTAGTAGTACCAGAAAAACAAAAATATCCGGTTGATGTATTGATAACCTACGTCTCTAATTGCGTCCAGAAATCGGAAATCACACTTTTTTTAGTACACTAATGCAATATTATGCTACGAGTACTCGTATTACTGTAGATATGACAAATCAATCAACATAAAACAAAATGCTATCTTGTTAACTTCGTGAGTGTCTGCATTTAAATTATCAATTACTAAACAATATAAAAATAATCAAACATGAATCACTGACTGATATTTACAGTCAAGATCATTGTCGCATTCTTAAAATGTATAAGTACTAGAGTTCATTATCTTACTTTCGTTTATTGTGTCGTGCGATTCGATTATTGTGTAAGTGTACGAGATTGATACGCATGATTGATTACTTATTGGTTCTCAATGGTGCAATATCATCTCTCGAGGCTAAATTAATAACAGCTGAACACATACCGAGACCTTTCCATGCATCTGAAAGTACGTGAAGCCGTTGGTAGATTGGGTTCACCACAATCGCAGCGATAATTCCTCTTTTTGAGGAGTGGCTACAGAAGCGCAACTCCTCATTTTTCACCTGACGCAGGACCTCAACGGACATGGCTATGATGTGAATACACCAAGAAGACACGTGTCACAATTGTGCGGATCGCCTGAAAAACACGGAGCATACGGTAGACATCTGTCCCGCTTGCGTGGAGCACTGCTATGTCCTCGTGTAGGCGATGTGCGGCGGCAACCTCTCGCATCCGGCCCTAGTTCAGGCCAGGAAGCAGTTACATCCTGCGAAGTAGTAATGTGAGCAACGCAGGTGACGGAAAGGATAAGGGAAAGGACACCCTTACGCTCCAGCCGCTACCTCAGAAGACGCCCCAAGCGTCGAGAGTCGCAGGGCGATTACTAGCAACTGTGGGCGTGTACTTTCGGACAGCAAACAATGGGTAGCTCGCCATCCAGTAAGGACCAAACCTAGATCGATTTGTACCACGCGCGCCTCAAATAGCTGTCAGCAAAATGGACAGGGCCCTCTAAGGTCATGCCTGCTAGAGCTGTGAGATTGTTCGAAAGAGTTACCGTAACCCTAGAACGCAAAGGACAAACCGAAAAAACACAGGTGGCTTTTAGTCGGTAAAAGTCGGACACTCCCTCCTAGAATGATTTGATGATATCTCACATCAATAAAAAACCGATAGGTGTCATTTGAATATATTTAACAGGTTTGACGATTGTCCTACCGCTACGATATCCCTTTTAGATTTTCGGGCTGGATATTCGCCCGAAAATCTGAAAATGGTATCATGATACTCAATTATTAAATTGTGGAAGTCTTTACTCTACGTAAAATTGCTGGTTTCTTGCACCCCTTTTGATTGGAAGCAACATATTTAAGAAAGAGGTTAGGCAGATTGATCATCTGCTGGAAAAGGAGCTGGCGGGGTCTGGGTTATAGTTTTCAGTCTATCCGGAATATCTATATTTTACACGGAGAGACTGCCTTCATCTGCCTCAAGTTCAGGTACTAGGTAACACAGTACCTAGCGAAGACTGGACTTAAAAATAACACTGATATTATAAAACTTTTTACAAAAAAAATACAACCGACTTCAATGGCAAAAACAAAAAAAAATACAACCGACTCCAATGACAAAAACACAAAAAGAGCAAAACTAACTTCAATTTGGGAAGTCGGTGTTTCTATAATAGTTTAGTTTCTTCGTTATTAAACACCGACTTCCGAAATTAAAGTTATTTTGCTCTTTTTTTTGTGTTTTTGTCATTGAAGTCGGTTGTATTTTGTTTGTAAAAAGTTTTTTATTTCATACTTTTTAGTTGTAGTACCCCTCAGTCAAACTTAAACAGATACCTTCCGCCGTTTGGTTCCATCATCAAATCATCATGACAATTCTAATAATACCAAACACGGCTAGGATATCGAATTTATTACAGAATTCCGGTTCTTAACTACCTTCCGGTTTCATCATCAGATCAGTTCTATGTGTCCCTTCCCCTTCTTCAATATATATATAGATAATTTTCTTCGATCTCGTCATAGAAAAAAACTATCCTAAAAACGAAGCCGCTGGAGGCTGCTAATAGATTAATAAAGTTTTCTATTTCCAGATCTAACGGATCTTGTCTCCAATCTTCAGACACCTTAAATTGACCATTAGTGATCATTCTTGTCGAAAATTCATGCCATTGAGTGTGAAATTAATCGAATAATTGACTAAACTCGGCCTTCTAGTATATGAAATGAAATTACCATTCGATTACAGCAGCTGAGTATATACGCGGTTTGATGTTCAAGCTGGTGACGTTTAAGTACCAACGTGGCTCCGAATACTTACAAAATTCAGTAACTTTATGATTTTTTAGTATCATTCCGTGCATAACTTTACAAATGTTAGTACTAAGTGTTAATATGACTTGATCACGTGGTTTTACATTCTTTAAACGTTTATTCTTGCTATTCTTACCACGGTATGTGGAAATGTAATGTAGATTCATAAAGCTTGCATTAAAATTGCAAACGCAATTCGAACTGTTGCCACTTACACGGAAGATGAACAACACTTGTTCTTACTGTTTTCTCTCGCATCAAGCTTTTTGAATAATCGAAATATTATTTTAAAAATTTTCACATCGTCGTATTGCTACTTATTAGTTCCATGATAGAACGTTCACATGCGGAAGACGCGCAGCTGACTGTTAGGAATGTAATATTAGAGTAGATGGCGCCTCGCGCCTGGTATCGTGGTATCATGTGTACTTCTCATAGGAATGTTCATTGGATTATCGTTTCTGCGGGCTCCTAGCACCTCACATTCGTCACGTCGCGTCGCGTGTGACGGATCGCATCGCACACTCACAGGGCTGCTTTGAGAAATTTAAGCTTTTCTTCGCTACATTACTTTCCCAGTCTCCCCTTCTACTGATAGCGGGAATACTTTGAGTATGCCAAAATTCATTATAAAGTTAGATAATGACTATCGAACGTGAGATAATATAGTTATTATTGAATGACTCAATACTAAAACAGAAAAGAGATTCTTCGTATTATGCGCGCTGGAGGCAAGTTTAAAACATTTATATGTCATTACTTCCGTGAATGCTAAACAGAAGCACAGGAAGTACGGAAACATAAAATTCAATTGTCTAACCAGAAATTTCATGACCTAAAAAGCCCGCACAATACTGAAAATCCGTAGTAAACAAACACTAAGCCCTCGTTGAATGGAAGCTTAAACCCAGAGCCCGTAGATATGCCCAAACGCAGACTCGAGGTCAAAGCGGTCCGGGACAGCCCTACACTCGGCACACGGGTCTACGGATTGATCGAGGAATTACGTGGCTAGCATTCACCAAAATGATTGATAACCGTCTTGGTAAAGGAATTATTGTTGGATCCCTGATAGGCGTTTAGAGCGATAGTTGATTCCGATGCTCGTCAGCGTCGTTAGAGACCCTAATACAGTGCTATCTCGTTCGAGGTTCCCGTTTCCGATGTCTGTATGTAGCCGATAAGAATATTACGTGTCTTATCACTTTCACTACGTTTTAGGCAGCTTTTGGTTGCTTTGTATTCAACAGTGCTGGATTAGAACCCTTGTTTCTTGTTTAGGTCGTGTTAAATTACACGAAACGAAAGTGGTTTATTTGGAGCTGTCAATGATACTGAACGTGTGTTGGCAGAAATATGTGTACTCCTACATAAAATTTCTGAACGCAGTAAGTATCCCGTAGCTAGGTAATGACCTACTGACACAAATTATACATCACTGTTTCTATTATTATTCACACAGATTTACTTTTAACATTTGGTACTATGAAAATTTTCCTTTTTTTTTCAAAATATCTGTCAGTTCTCGATCTATGGCAACATGAATGTAAAATGTTTAATTTTTTTTTTACTATTGCAAAATTTTCTAACCAAAACGTAATAATACGATTTGATGAAGTACCTACCAACTGTTTGGTTCTTATCAGTTCATGGCCAATATCTTTATTATCGATCGGAATTATACAACATACACATATAGTAATTTTGTTAAAAATGTGTACGTAAATGCTTACACAGGTACCTACACGTTTTTCACAAAGTGACTGTAAGTAGGTACGTTAATGATTACGTACAAGTTTTTAATAAAACTACTCTAGTAAACATAGGTATACGTTTTATATACACTACGTACACGTGGTTACCTTCCCATAATACGCATATTTTAAATTCAATAACAATGTCCAATCAGTGAATAATATATTGCAATATACCACTGAGGATCCAATTACGTACTTTTGTATTTCACACCATCAACTATTTTGTTGAATAATAGAACGGACTTATAATTAATTTTATCAAACATATAAAAAAATCCTTCAACAACTTTCAAGTTTTTTATGTTACAATTATACCAAATATTATCTTCCCTATCATGACTTATAAATAGGTGCTGGTAGACACAATAGGTAACTAATTCGGCGTAACGAAAATATTGAGATATCGATCATAAGGAAGCCGAACCCAGCATAGTTGGGAAAAGGCAAAGCAGATTGATTGATCATAAGGAAGTTATAATTCAAGGCTGATCCATTGATTCACTAATAATACTTATGAACAGGAAACTTTGCAATAATTTCGTCATATACAGGGTGAATTTTTCAAGTGCGTACACGCTTCTTGAAAAATTCACTCTACATTACCATAAAAAAAAAGAAAAATAAAACTTAAAGGTAATTAAACCTATATGAGCTGTATTTGTCAAGTCGGCGTGGATGGAATGATTAAATCTTAAACTACAAGGAATAGTAAAAAACACTCAAGTGTTTTAATGAAAACTAAACCCGATTTTGATGAAAACTAAAATTGCACCATTGATTTTTTGATGAAACAATACTTCTTTCCAAGAATCAATCCCGTATATTTAGAGAGAAAACATTACACATACTGTACACCATTCGATAGTTTCTATAATAAAGATTAGATTTTTAGCTTACGGTAAATTTAAGGAAATGTTGAATTTTAATAAAAATGCTTCACATTTTCTTCATGGTGTTTCATTCGTACATTTCATACATTGACCAACCGTACCTTGTCCAAAATGTTTCTGAATTTTATTTTTGTAACAATTCTTCATTATCTACTCGATTATATAGACGAAAAACTAAAATTGCAAACTTCTTTAAAATTTTTCGCTACACCTCATAGTTTAGGATTTGACCATAAATGCAGATTTGAAAAACACACGCTGTACAAAAAATACTTACAGACGAAAATCTGGAAGCTGATAAGAATTTCCCGTCAAAATCAGGAAAAATGTCGTAGGCGTATCGTCGCCTTGTCATTATGAAGATTACATGTTTATAGACTCCATAATGCATTATTACGGATCCAACATCCTGCATTATCTAAAATTGCGTATTACATGAAACATTATATTGCAGAGATAACGTTTCGATCAGAGGCACATAAAACGACATTGTCAAAGATGTACAACAAACACTGGGGTTAATGGAAATCCTCAATCCAATCTGGCCGAATAATTGGTTAGACCCACCTGGTCGGAACAAAAGCATAGCAGCCACGTTGTACAACGGAGGTTTATTGGCAACCGATGTAACATACCATCGCAAATTAACACAGCCGACCTCAATATTATCGGGAAACGTGGCCTTCGCCTTGTGTCCGAACTCACTACACACTAATAGCTAATTTTCGCTCAGCACCTACCACTCAAGTGGTAAATTGACAGTAATAGATTCGTTCTCTCCCCTTTCTTACTCTTTTGTAGTAAGATTGTGGGGAACCATACTATTTTATCCGAGTTTATATTCTTTCTTTCATTGTTACTTTCTATTTTTAGACTACTCACTAGACTGGGTTTTTCATCAATACGGTGGCTTTTTAATCTTCTTTAGCAATAAGTTTCATTTGATTGATATGAAAAAAAAAAATACCTAAAAAAGTTCAATACATATTAAGCCGGGCCACAGTACCAATCCTTTCATTATCTCGCAACACAAAGCATAATAGTAGGTCCAGTGATCTCTCGCAACAATACGCGGTATTTGTTATTTCAACAATGATACCCAGAGCATCGATATTGTTGCCCTTCCATACGTAGCAACTTTGTACCTTGGGTCCTTTGTTTTTCGACGGCCATGTTTAGTGGCCAGCCTTTATTAGGGAATTGGAAGTGTGCGACACAAAGGGTCTTAAATTAAATCAACTACCCCAATATTCCCTACAGGAGTGCTTTATAGACTGAGGGAGAGTGGGGCGATGTGACCAGACCACCGCTTTTCCGACTCCATATTGAATTGACTAAGTCTAGCTTAACAGCATAAGATAAAACATGAAATGGACGGTACACGAGTACACGTTACTTATTCCAACTATTTTTGATTTTCTATCAGAACATTTGTGTCTGAGTGAATTAACTTCAGTTCTTATTTTTCAAATGTGTACTGTAGTTCCATTCCTCGGTAAATTCAGCGTTGCTTGCAAAGTAAAGACAATGTTGCAAAGTTTGTCTTACATTTTATTGTTCTATCATGTTTTACGGAAGCTACCCCACACCTCAAACTGTTTATTATACTTGGTATCGTATATCTACAACAAATATTTACGATGTTTTCAAAAACTTTTGCCACATATAGCTTTGTTAATGATTCTCTTGTTATTTCATATTATTTGTTGAATCAAAATATCACCACCGTTTAATTATTTCTCTGGTATATATTTCTTTTTCTGCACAAGTAAATTATAATATATCATTGCCGGAGGGACAAGTATAATTAATTATACAATATACAATAGACTTTTAGTTTTAACGTTCTCATTATAAAATGTATAGTCTCGCTAAACTATGACTTGCATAATATGTAGGTGACATTCTTTTGTTTTCTTATCGGTGTAACAAAACTGTAACAGACTATCCGGATAATAAGGGTCAGTCATTGACCACTCCGATATGTTTTATTCATGAATTGTTTCAACCTTGTCTATGAATCAGCTATTAACATCGTGATGTCCTGTATCTTGTGGAACTCATTTGTAGGGTTCCGTACCCAAAGGGAAAAATGGGACCCTGTTAGTAAGACTCCGCTGTCCGTCCGTCTGGTTGTCTGTCCACCTGTAACCAGACTATACCATGAACCGTATTAGCTAGACAGTTGAATTTTTTGTAGATGATGTATTTGATGTTGCCGCTGTAACAAAATATACTAAAAACAGAATAAAATAAATGGATATTTAAGCGGGGCTCCCATACAAAAAACGTGATATTTCGCCTTTTTTTTCTACGGACGGTACAGAACCCTTCGTGCGCGTGTCCGGCTCGCACTTAGCCAGTTTTTAATAATTTTATTATATTAAATTAAGTATTAACTCGTGTTCAATTATGTTTTTCTTTTGGTTCCCAGGTGAATAAAACCGTAAAATGTCATCGCCGTCCAAGCATCGTTACAAAAGGCAGCCTCGATGCAAACGTCTGTTACATAAACGACTGCCAATTACAAAATGGCTTCCAGAATACAATTCAGAGAAGGCTCTAGCAGATTTAATTGCGGGCATCACAGTAGGCCTTACGGTTATTCCGCAGGGTCTGGCGTATGCGACACTGGCTGGGTTAAGTCCACAGGTAAAAATATTCATAAGCAGAATAATCAAGTAAATATTTTCCAGTGATATCGAGGACGAAAGATTCTAATTTTAATAATATCATTTCGGATGATCCTCGGTTCTGGAAAATCGCACAGGTACTCTATAAAATTTAATCTCGTACGACATCTACATTCTGTTATCATATCTCCTATCAGGTCCTCCGAATATTTTCATCCAAAGAATCTGAATAACGTTTTAATATCGACAGAGTCACAACCTCGCAGGTAAAAGTCGATTTGCTCAAAATACGAGGTTCTGATTGCATTTTTGGGGAGCAATGATGGAGTCGTTGGGGACATAAGGCCGTTCACAGAAGGCCATCAGAGCACAGGCCAAAATATAGTGCGAATTCGTATTGAAAGTATAAAGTTTATTTAATGATAATTGATCTCATTTTTTGTTGTTCAGAACTTTCGAATTTGATTGATATAGTAGTTACACTTTTATAGGCAAATGTTGTTTGTCATAGTAATAATTGCAGTTGAAGGTAAATAAAATAGTTTTAATAATGATTTACTGTATTGAATTCCCATAACTTAACATTTACCTCGATCCACGACCCTAAACATGAAAATATCTTAGTTTGATCTAGAAGTATATATTATATTGGATGTAGCTATGGCATATTCTTCTATTTTATAGTATTCGATTTCCTCCTTCTCAAAAACCACAACATCACACATTCTTATAAGCCTACTGAATGCTTCCTATATATAATATATGGAGATGGAATGTGTATATATATAGAAAAACTGTGATACGTAACACTTCACACGCGTAACCTAAAGGTAGAGAAATAGGCGTTCACAGTCGTAAATTTTTCAGGACGGTCTCTACTCATCGTTTATGGGATGTTTCGTCTATATATTCTTCGGTTCTTGCAAGGACATTACCTTGGGCCCGACGGCATTGCTGGCCCTCATGACCTGCCAACAAATAGAAGGCAGAAATGCTGACTACGCAATATTACTCTGCTTTTTGTCCGGCGTAATACAACTTGTAATGGGAATATTACATTTAGGTAAGTGCTGTGAATTTTCTTCCTTATTTAAATACAGAATCGTGAATATGAAACGTGAATTGTGTTTTTCCCGTGTAAAGTGTACGTAAATGTCGATGAATGAAGCCCACAAAGCTCGCACGACGGGGCTGCAACACAACACTACCGCAATCTTTACTCAACATGTTTTATTGCTGCGAGAAATAATTCTGGCCTTTTGCATTTTTATTTTTTTCCTACAAAAGGAGCTCAGTTCAGTCTTGCAAAACGAATAGCAAAATGAAAACATGCCGATATAATATTATGTTCTCCTGTCTTTGATATAAGTAAACAGAAGTGCATTGTACTCGTAGAAGACAAGATACTTGCATGGCATAATGTTCTGCTGTGTACATAATAATTATATCCTGTACTGACCAAGGCCGGCGCGCAATAAATGCTACTACATTGCTAAAAGTGAGAGTAAAAAATTTAACGCAAATCAATTGAAAAAAATTAGACTTAATAACCTATAAACACTGTTTAAAGTTAATGACGACCTAAATTTTAGACTGTCGTAAGGACAAACCTCTAAATTGCTTTGTCCTTAAATAGGACATTATGGGTTACATTATAAACATGTTATTTATCGCTCTGAATGTGTTTTGTATGAGTACATTAAGCCGGCTCAATAATTTTCCCTTTGTTATCTCTAAATTGAAGTTGGCAACCTATTCACTGTAGTATAGGAGTAGTTACATTTACAATGCGTCCTCAATTATCGTCAGTAGCTAGTTCATAACTAGTGTATACTTTAGTTTGTGAGCTTATCTCACTATCATTATCCAATTTCCATCCAGCGTCGGGTATGGGGTCTTCTATTTCATTATTCACTGGTGTTTGCTTAATTTGAACTCCTCATTCTTAACTAAAGGTTACTATTAATTGACACTCAGTAGTTCTCTTAGAATGACTTGTTTTGTCATTTAATTATGTTTGTGCATATTTGTGTTAAGGCCAATTAAAGATATAAATGTATATTTATGATCTCTGATTTTCTATAATTGAAATCACAATTAGCGATCTAACATTTTTTAGTTATCTGGTTTTTTTTTATCTATGAGTTGCACTGAATCATGCATTAGTTACCAATTGTTTCCATATTTAAAAAAAGTTACGTAAGTGTTAATTTAGATCACTGACTTTATACTAAAAGCATTCCTCATAAAAAAAAAAAAAAAACATATTATTCCCTCACTTACTATTCATTGAAACCCCACCAGTCAATTTGCGAATACCTCTCCAATACCTGTTTTCTCCTAAAATTCCAATAGCAGAATATCATCGACGGGTTTCTTATTTTGCTTTTACGTACCTGTAGGAAGACTTTCGAAGCGTCTTTTCAACTGTATGTGCACTCGGGGAAGCTCTGAAAAATCCGCCAATAAGATTGTCGACGAGGTTGCAAGGATTGCAAAATTAAGCAATCTTGTTGGTGGAAGTTTCCCAGCTTTCCCGTACTTCTGTATCGTATATTTATGCTATAATGTTAAGATTGTTTCACTTAATCTTATAATACAGGATTAGTATGCATTTATTGATGCGTTATTATTTTCAATAATGCGTAAATACCACTAGAAACTGCTTCATGTACAGATCTCAAATATGCACGATATTGCATACCTATATCAAACATTTTTAGGGATATTTTTGTGTATGAAATCTTATTCTTCTCTAAATATACTATTTGTACACTAAATTTCAATTGACTTTTTATAATATTAAAATACCTAGGACACTCCGACTCGGACAGGTTAGGTTAGAAGGGGCAGTCGGGGTCTAGTCAGTTAGTGAAACGAGCGAATACAGACTTCGCCATCCTCATCGTGGTAATATTTTTTAAACAACCCGGAAGAGCATATTTTGTTACACAAATAATATATTTGTAGGAACAAAGGTATATTTTGTAGTAGAAAACAGGAATAAATTGAGGAACATTTAAATTCTACCATTTTTTATACCATTTATCCAATATATTAGGTAGGTATACTCACTTTATTTCTTCGTGTTTTCTTTTTCTTGAACATGTGAAACTGATATTTTATTTTATTTTCTAAACAGGTGTTTTAATAGATTTTATATCAGTGCCAGTGACCGTTGGTTTCACTTCAGCCACGTCTGTGATCATTGCTGTCTCGCAACTCAAAGGACTTTTAGGTCTTCAGTTTAAATCTGGTGCATTCTTAGACACTTTAAAAAAGGTATGTATCGCTGAAACTTTTCTTTTTGCAAGATTCGTTGGTCTTGTGTATGAGGTTCTTGGTTCGAGGCCAGGATCAGGACTTATACATTTTTAGATCGATGACCAGCACCTAATCGCTCTTTAGAAGCTCACAACTAAACGTTAGACTCCATTCACATTGAGATGTCAGCCCCAGCAATAGTGGAACCGGATGTTATATGACAAAAGGAGATCAAACATTTGTATCACAGCATCTTGATAAATTAAAAAACAAAACATGAAGAGTATTTATTTTTTCTACAGCCATGTGTTCTAATTTATTTATTTGAAATATTTGTTTCAGGTAATAACAAATATACCTAACGCAAAAATCGCTGACAGTTCATTAGGTATATCGTGTATAATCATACTTTTAGTTATGCGTGTAAGTATTGATTTTTTTTTTGGATTTGATTCAACTTTTGAGGCTGATTATTTTGATGCATAAATACATTGTCTATAGCCAGTTCAGCACTTATTTTATTTATTTATTTTATTTACCTTATAGCCTACTTAGCTTATTTATTGAAATGTCTCTAACTCCCGATCCAGATCGTTCTTGGTTCAAAAGTTGGCCATCGCTATTCAGCGAGGTAATGCGGCGAGTGCTATGGGCACCTTTGCACCAGAAACGATCAGGGCCTCTAGTCTGCTATTTTCATACTATTATCATTCCAAAACAAACGCATTGTCATTTTGCTAAAAGTTCGTAATCTGTTAATTCATAATGGTCGATCATTTGTCCGTATACGTCAGTCATTCCTTTGTCATTATATACGAGATTACCATTCTATGCCATTTCTTTCATTGGAGTGTCAGTAGTTGGTTATTGGTAAATCATAATGACGCCAATATATAATTAAAAGACTAAACTTGTCAAAATCAACAATTATGAAATCAATGATAGACCATTCTGACAATAATGTAATAGCAGACTTAAGGCCCAGAGGCGGTTTATTTAGTAATGCGACGTACAGCTAGCTAACAAGTGGAATTCCCTGCTGGAGTCTGTGTTTCCTGATAGCTACAACCTAGGGGTCTTTGAGTCAAGAGTGAATAGGTTATTTCCAGACAAGTGTACTCCATCATCGGCCACATCACAACTTACCATCAAGTGAGATAGTGGTCAAACGCGAGTCTATCAAATAATAAATAAATCAAAAATTTTCATTTTTTTTATTTTTTTATTTAAATATTCATTCTAAATAGTATTAAAAACAGTATCTAATGCTCACGTGACGCTAAACAATAAAATAATAATTAAACACGACATAAAAGAAACTAAATAACAATCTCTTTATGTTATTCAAGTGGTTTACAATAAATGATCTATATGTCTATTCTATTGTATAAGCTCTATTTGCTTTGCAAACAAAGATAGACTATCATAATATGTGCATAAACAATATAACTTAATTCTATAATACATACTGGTTTCTACCTACCTCAGAGTTCAAGGAGGTTTGAAATGTTGTTGCACTCTTATTATGTAAATCTATATGCCAATAACAATATTTTAACTTATTGTTCTAATCGGTTTTTAAGATTCCATACCTCAAAAAGAAAAAAGGTAACCCTTGTAAGATCACTTTTTTGTTCGTCTGTCGTCTGTTTGTCAAGATCATTTATTTTGGGAACGCGTGGAGGTATCGAGTTGAAATTAAAACCATATTCTCAAGTCTGTGGTGAAAAAATCATAGTTCTAAGTTAACGAAAAAAAATATACGGCTTTTTATGTCGCAAAAAACGTATATATCGACATAATGAAGGGAATCAAAATTCATAGGGTACCTACTTCCCGTTGACCTAGAATCCTGCAATTTGGCATGATTGGCAGCAAGGTCTCATAGCACAAGAATAGAAAAAATATGAAAACTGTACAAGTGTACGTCAGGGGTCAATAGTGCAGTTGCACTCTAACAATGCTAAACTGTCTAAAATTTCTTTGTAGTAGAATTCCAGTGTTCAACAACTAGTTTATTCAATATTTTAGATTCTATGCTACAAACTAAATCGGTCATGATCCAGTGGCCCTCTTTTACAAAGAAATTCTACATTCTTTAGTGTCGGTAGAGTGCAACTGCACTTTTGAGCCCTGGCTGTACATTTGTAGTCACGTCACAAAAAAACAAATCATTTTTTGCGATTCGTAAAAATCTTCGAGATTAGATTCGGGAACTGAACTGTTTTCATAGGTTTTGTACGGAACCTTCAGTTTTTAATTTGAAAACTGATTCAAAACGATTTTCACCGCACAGCAAGGGCGTCGCCTAGGGGGGAATAGAGATTGATTTTTTTATCTAATCTGCCACATTCGTAACATTTGTTAACCACTTGTAATTAATGAAAACGAACATTTGAACAAGTAAAGTACGCGCCGTCAAGGGGGCCACTTTGGTTGTAGTGGCTTTGACGTTTCACTGGAACTGGAAGGTGCGGGCAGGAAATATGGCGCTACGCGCTTCGTTTGGTGTTGCAAAATCAGCACTTTTAGTGCTACATTAGCACTATTATGGTAAAAATTTTGATGGTGACTTTTTTTTTTATGGTAGGTAAAATCATCCAATGACAAATCCCGCCCTTGGGCGGAGCGGGAAGTAGTCCCGACGAAGTCGAAGTCCCGAAGTCGTCGTGACTACAGTCCCCTTGAACATTTTTACTTACTTTATAGCTTCAAAAGCTCTAACTACAATTCATACTTTTGCCATTCTATATAGGGTGACTGATAATTAGTGAACGATACTTAAACACATGATTGTAGTCATGATAACAAACAAATTTTACTATGGGATCAAAACTGAAATCGCGAAAAAAAAAATCTGCTGATCAGTACATTTATGCTCGCCTAACTGGTCATTGTGTACTGAACTTGCCGATTTCTGGTTTGGTCCTATAGTAAAAGTTGTTTCTTATCATGACTACAATCACGTGTATAAGTATCGTTCACTAATTACCAGTCACCCTATATACTTCCAATAGCCGCCCACCCCTTGACCATCGGCTGGCGACGCCTTTGCCGCACTGTGTGCTTTTCTTACATGGTGAAAACCGTAGGTAGATGCTACAGTAACAGTTGGAGTAAAGTTAATAATACGGAACACGAACTCTTAATGCGATCCATTTGACGATCTAAACTGAACTGTTAAAGATATATAGCTATACAGGGTGTATAGCTCCATCCGTCTATTTCGCTCTCTCGTTTGACATTTTAACACGTCATGGCTTACCATGAGAGAGAGGCCTTGGCCTCTGATACATCTTTGACTTTAGCTCGCTAATTTTGCGTTTTATTAGTCTTATTTTTAGATGTATCTATAACGAGCATAATCTAAAAGCGGGAGGCCTATCTTAAAGAACGTTTCAAGTTCCTTCATAGCACACATACTAGATATCTAAGGTCATCGGAAAACTTTGGGCTTGAGATGCCAAACCATTCCATCAATTTTTACGATAAGTTGTTCGCAGTTCAAGCAGTGCGGCTTTGAAACGCTTTGCTTTGTAAGACAAGCACAATCTTTACTAACTTAAGTAATTTAAAAAACTAAAAAACCCGACTGCTTTTCTGAGCATTCATGAAAAAGCCCTAAAACAAGAAAATCTGGCAGTCGGGACCCATTCTAGAATTGAGAGCACATACCTATATTACATTGCAGATTACTCCAATCTATTGACTAGACGGCTGACTTTCTAGAATGGGTCCCGACTGCCAGTATTTAAAATACTATATAGATAAGTGCAATCGGGTACAACGACTTTCTTGTTTAAGGGCTTTTTCATGAATGCTCAGAAAAGCAGTCGGGTTTTTTAGTTATTTAAATTAGCGTTTTTTATTTTTTTTAGTTTTATTTTATTACGATATCACTTTCAAAGTAATTACGAATCTAATAAAGTCACCTCTCAAACTAAAATCCATCGAGCCGTTCAGGTCGCAGAGCGTAGCAAACATTTGAATTTGGCGCTAAAAATCCGCCATTTTGTTTTTATTTAATTTTGATATACCCATTGTCACTCTCATAGTAAATACGAATCTAACGACACCTCTCAAGCTAAAATCCATCGAGCCGTTCAGGCTGCAGAGCGTGCCAAACAATTATACATACATACATACATACTCTCGAAAAACATAACCCTCCTTCTGGCGCAGTCGGGTAAAAATATTGCCAAGGATCACTACCTCTCTCCTTGAATATCATGTATATTTAGGTACATATTCCTCTGTTTTTTTTTTTCATTCATAAATATAATTATGTGTAAATATTATGTTCGTATTGTATGTATTTGAATAGTTTTGTACCTATAATATTGTATAGTTATACTAGCTCACCCGGCAAATAGTCGTGTCACGAATATTTTAAGACCAAAATTAGCCAAATCGGCCCAACGGTGCTCGAGTTTTAGCGAGACTAAAGAACAAATATTCAAAGAAAGATAGAATATTTAAAATAAAATATATTTTCCTCTCTGTCGAATTCACCCAAAGGTTGTCTGTAAGAAATCGCTTTTTGCTTATAGCGAAGAAGAAAATTCATTTCATAAATGCAATAATAAAAACTTTTTGTATCACCTATTACATTTTTAAACATAAAATATCAGAAACTGTATTGTTTCCGTAATTTAAAGAAGTACTTAATATTCATCAATTTTTAAAATTCGTAAGCCAGCTTGTTTCAATACCAAGTAAATGTTTGCTATCAATTTGATCTGGTGCCGATATTCCAAATTGTAAATTTAATTTAACACATCTGCTGTTCCCTGTTATGTTGGCAATCGATGTTTTGTATTTGCATTCCTTTGTGGACTACAATAGCAGTTAATTTGATGCCAGAGAACATCGGTTTGTTGTTTCAAACGTGATGATGATCTACATTTGTCCCTAGAACACCAATTCAATAAATTTCACGTTTCCGAGATAAACATAATAAAAGGGTTATTATTGTGTTCGTTATAAAGATATTCAGATACTTAGAGAACAATGAGTTATAAGATAAAGGTATATATTTAATTTGAATGAATGGAGGAGACGTGTTTATTCACGTAAAGCTAATTTTATTTCTAATACTATCTACTGCCAGCGGCTTCGCCCGCGTGAAATTAAAAAATTGTCCTAACGGAACATATTCCCGGGATAAAAAGTATCCTAAGTGATATTGCAATACATGATCTACCCGTGTACCAAGTTTCATCGAAATCCTTTCAGCGGTTCGAGCGTGATGAAGTACCAAACATAGACACACACTCAAACTTTCGTCTTTAAAATATTTCGAATGTTACACACGATACCTACTCGTTCTGCCGTTTCAATAGTATTCTTCTTATTAGCACAAGTGTGTTTTCAGTAGATAGGTACCTATTTAATACTCCTTTGTATGTATGTATATGAGCTACGCAATTCATTATGCTAATTCAAAGGCACTTTCGTAAACTTTTCACAGTATATCATGTTTACGTCTTTTGTTTTAGTTTCGTGTGAATACTTCCGATGTTCATTGTTTTTTTTTTTTAATTAACTGCTGTTATACTTACAGAAAAAATTACGTTTTTAAGTTGCTTGGTATTAATTCTAGATTCGTTCTAGTGTGAATAGATAGGTACTATCGCAGTTAGTTCTGCCTGATGACTTAAAAATTATTCGCTTGAATCCTGCGGCGCGGCGCCAAACCAAACCCTTTGCCGTTTTCGTTTGGAGTGCAAGCAAAAATGAACTTAGTGGTGATCAGGCGGAAGTGTCTTTAATAGTACACTTGTCTTTTTGGCAAACAATTTTTTAATAAATTAGATAATTATTATTAGGAAGAAATGTTATGATGCCTTTAGAAATGAAGAATGGCAAATAAGTTGAACTGAATAAAATTGCCTCTCACAGTTTATTTTTTCTACTTAATATGAACTAGTGGTTGACTTCGATCCCACCTGATGGTAAACAGTGGTACAATCCTTGATGGTAAAGTGCACTAGTTTATTATGAGCCTATTCACTCTAGCCTTAAAGACACCTTAATTTTAATCGGACGGAAAGACTGCAGCAAGCTATTTCCCAGTCCTTCGATGTAAACGACGAGGCGAAACGCTTCGCAGTATCGACAAAAACTCATCTTTAATTTCACTCTACGTCTTATAATATTAACTTTCTTTTCAGAAAATTAAAGATATCAACTTGCCTCCGAGTCAAAAAGGCTTGAAAAAAACTCTTTGGTTGTTATCAACGTCAAGAAATGCTATTGTGGTCATAGGATGCTCTTTAGCTGCGTTCCTCTTCGAGAAATATTCCACTCAGCCTTTCAAACTCACGGGGACTGTTAAGTAAGTTCTTTTTTTTTCTCTGCTTATGAACATTTTCGTGGCATGGTACTTTGTAAGTAGCATAAACTTAGAAGTAAAAAATTGTGGAAATAATAAACTTTAGTACTTAGTGGTTTTTAGTATTTGATATATATTGACCTATGTGTATTGTTATGTTCTTTAACCGTACATCCATACACATTATTTCACTGAGAAGAAACTTCAAACTTGTGTTGTCATTTTAATTGCAATAGAACGCAAGCAAAATGTTCTCTATCCGTCAAACCATTATTCACATATATTTTGGGTAACCGTTAAGTACTAGAGCAAAATACAACAAATATTTTTTTCCATACACTTACTCGAAAACCCGCTCGTACCTCTACCAGTTTTAGGCTTGCAATCTAATTTCAAACTAGTGCGGAAAAGTGTTGTGTTCAAACCCCGTCACAATTTATTACATTTATTGTATCTGGCTGGTCACATGGCAGCCACTCCACTGTGCCAATTCTCACATTTATTTGTTATCTAATATGTTTATGAAGTTTCACTTATCATTTTAGAGTAAGTGTATTGAAAAACTTAATTTCTTGGCAACAAAATGACCATGTCTTCGGCTCGGGCGTTTAATCCGCTTCGACTGCAATGGCATAAATATCTTATTACATCAATTCATTATTTTCGGCGGGAATTATGGTTGAATGGCGACGACAATGACGACTGCTGCAGCCCAGTGCTGGGCACGCCATAATTATTGCGGTAAGCACCCTCTTTGAGGAGTGGCGTCCTGACCTTCCACATGTCGCAGGTCCTCACCGGACTTGATACGTCAACGTATGTAAGTCACCGCTCCGCCCAAGAGCGGGAGAAGTCATCGAATAATTTCCCTCTTAGAAAAAATCTATTCATATTAGGTATCTTCTAAACCATCTATCTTCCAATCATCATTTGCTAATTGATATTGACGTAGCTTAATAAAACACGCAACCATAAATAAAAACCGTTTGTTTGTTAGATATACGTATTTGTTTGTTAATATATGTCCTTGTTTACTGATGGCCTTCAAATACGACCGATATTCGCTAATAATAACTAAGGCCATTGAATCTAGCATCAATTGCCAATGATTCATGGAAAGGCCGTTATGTTTCCATAGAACATAGACTTTTATTGTTATATGTTACCTACATGATTTCTAGAAACGATCGATTTAAACAACAAAAGAATTATTTATTTATTTATTTAATTCTTTATGCACACAAAAGTACAGACAGAACATTATTGTGGAAATTGTTAAACGTAGTTTAACGATATAAGCTATTTATTTCTCTGTTCTACTTATAGTCTAAAATCCCATAGATACCAGGTGAGAAAGAGAACTAAAAAGAAAAGTTACTTAACTTAATTTTTTATGCCTGACTTTTATATGTGTTTTGTAAAATATTATTTTAGAGCAGTATCATAAGTCTAAGACACTTTCTAAGCTCCACAAGCACTCAGGTATTCAAAACACATGAGACGCTACTGAGATTTCATCCATATGAAAATAAGTTATGTAAGACAGCTCTGGGGTATTAGTCTAATAATTAAGTCTCGGAAATTAAGAATCACATATTTATTGGTGGGTATTAAAACATTACTGATACAAAGATAATAATATACTTTAATTTATAATCCAATGTAATTTGCATTCATCGCTACCAACTCGAATATCGACATTAGCTGTGTATATTTTAAGTTGATTTCAAAATGACCGTTTCTACACCGTTAAATTTTGGTCTTTTTAATCCCGCGGTGGATCGATTCGGTACATGAAATTAATTTCTTTAAGTAAACGTCAGCTGATCGAGGTCAATGATCTGTAGGTAGTTAGTACGCAACGACTGACAACTCCCTACAAGGTCATTGACTCGTTTACTTAAAGAAATTAATTTTGAACATGCATATATTCATTCAAGTTTAAGAAAAAAAGTACTTTATTTTTTAATTTTATCTTTATAAATCGATAATGTTTCATGTACCGATTCGATCCTCCACGGGATTAAAACGACCAAAATTTAACGGTGTATAAAAAGAGTCCAAAAATAGTATGGACAAAAATATTACAAAGGATTTTGGAAAATTGAAAATTCAAATATAACGCGTTATAATTTTACATGTTGAGTACAAAAAACAAAAGACGGTGTGTATCTAGCAAAACCGGACGCGGTTTACTACCAAAAAGGAATCAACCTTATTCTAAATAATAATAAAGTCGAAAAGCTAAACTCATTAAAATGTTTCTAAAAATATTCCTCTGTCTGTTTCCAGAGACGGTCTTCCCGCACTGCGTTTGCCGCCATTCTCCACAGTCTTGGAGGACGGAAGAGAAGTGGGTTTCATGGAGATGTGTTCAGACCTCGGTTCCTCCATATTTATAGTTCCTGTTATTGCCGTGTTGGGCAATGTTGCCATAGCCAAGGCATTCGGTGAGTTGGGTATTTAAATTTGATGTTTATTGTTATGAAAATAAAATATAAAATACTTTTTTCAAGGTAGCATTCAATGCTAGATATTTCATTGAGTTGATATTAACTTGTATTTTAACTTTATGGGATTATGACCGTGGCTTATGTGAACACATTGACAAGTCCACTTATTATTTTTTTATTGGCTCTATGTATTCTACGCTCTAGGAATTTATAGGAAAAAAAATCACATGTCCAAATGTTCCTTAATTTTGGAGCAATTGCCTGTGGTAGTATGTTGACATCTCTCATTTTGATGTGTTTTTGTTGATATATCATTTTATCAACCTACGCTTCGTAAACGAAATAGCATGAATTATTGGATAATTCGACTTAATTGCGTTAATAATATCCTTTTTCTTCTTATTATAAATTGACAAATTAAGTTCTCAAGTTATGGTCATCCTAAAGACATGTTTAAATCTTGATAACCGCGTCGAATAAATTGACAACTCGTGAATAAGTTGATAACTCGTTGGTGAACTATTTGATATTTCTGTTATTTTCTAAACTATGCGAAATTTCATTTATTTACTGACATCATTTAAAAGGTGGTTTAAAATAACCTAATGTATACGCAAAATGCACACGTGAAAGTAATTTTTTGATTTACCAGAAGAAGTCAAAACATTAAAATGGCCGTCTTGACAAATTGCGGTTTTAGACATGTCAACGTATTCACGCCAGCCACGGAAGAATAAGGCGCATATTACTGCTAACAAAATTGGTGTTTTATATTAATCATATTTTTTGGAGCTTCGTTAATGGTTTTGTAAGTGTTGTCCTACATATAAATCCCTACCTCACATTGAAGTAAGAAAGACTAGACTTAAACCCAGTTGATATTTTATTCTATCTCCATAAAAATAAGGTCTCTTTTCAAAATAACACAGATAAATAGACAAAACAAAACACCAACTGAAGTACAGTTCTTCAGAACTAATTGATATAATTGTTTCAACAACATTATGTCATGAATTTCATTAATCGGGGAGCCGCTTATCGAGGTCACCCAAGTGAAACTGTTTAATGAATAGTATCTGTAATTGAATGTTTATTACTAAAACTATACCTACATACATATTGTGACATAATAACTTGTCTGCCCAATTTGATTCCTATACAAGGGAATGTGCATTAAAAAAAAAAATTTGCTAAATCAAATCTTTTTTAGTTTTAATGAAAGAATTTTTAAAATATCTTCATCAACAACGATGTTATAAAGCTTCAAAGCTGTTAATAAGAAAGAGAAACCCAACGTGGTTTTTGACGTCAAAGTTCATCACGCCCATATGACCACCATAGTAAACGGCGTTTTGATGAAAGAGACAGATTTTATTCAAAATTTTATATCTCATTTACTTTTATACCAATTTTGATGTCAAAATGATAAATGTTGGTTTAAACTACTCGTAAGAAAACGTCCATTAATTCAGTCATACACTTATACATATGTTTCTTGCTTGGTTTTTTTTGCTTTGTTTTCGATATAATATTTGCCATGTCATTAGTTTTTATGAAAACTGTGACTTTGAAGGCTGACATTAACATTAAAAAAATCTTTAATTATATTTCATATTGATTTTAATTGATATATCTATGAAACATTATTCGTCAATATTAAATGCTTATTGCGTAAGGCAGTCTCAACAAGGTGATGTTACGATATTATTATCATCGGGTTTTATAGGGGATTGTTATGATTATGACATGAAGCCTTGACATTCTCTTGTTTATATGATCTTGTACGTATTCAATGGGCCAATGGTGTGAGTTTGATTAGTCTGAAGTTTACATTCCAATCTTAGCAATTAATGAATTTATTGTCTTAAAAGATCATTTTAAAGAGATAAGTCGTGAGGTTTTATGCTGATTGCTAAAGCAATTAATTCAATTCAATTAAAGCAATGATTTTTTGTGAGGCTATAAACCGAAAATATAAATATTTTCAGTTTATGGCCTCACAAATAATCACTTGTAAATATTTGCCACAAAACGATCAAGATATTTTTGGGTTACATTATAATTATGATTTGTACCAATCAAAAACGATTTTACTTTCTTAAAGTTGTCAGCGATGAGCAATTATTTTTTTTAGTTCAACTTTTACGCAAAAAATTAGGTGCTCAAATAAAGCAATATCTAGTGTTGGTTTTAATTAATAATAAATGATGTTTATTCTGTAAATGAGTATATTTATTTCAACACCTTTGGATAAGTAGGTACCATGAAAGCATGTCGAAACAATAATTTTAAATGGTTTTTGGGGTTTCGAAATCAGTATGAAAAAAATGGAAACCACATAGGATTACTTGCGTGTCGGTTACAGCCAATTTACTCCGAAAGTACTAAGACAATTGAGTCTTAGAGGCTAGAGTGAATAGGCTCTTAATAAACAGGTGCGATTCACCATCAACGATTGCATCACTGCTTACATCAGATAATACATGAATATCTGTGACCCATACAGGAACATGTAAACAAATTAATTTGTAATATAGGGGTCACTTTTCAAGTACAAATCTCGAAACAGCATTAAATTTTAGTTTATGGAAGAGTGCGGGCATGGTAGGAATATACGTAACCATTAAGTTACGGTTGCGTTAAAAGAGGCTGTGACTCTTGAGTTTGTTTCGGTGTTTCTTCTCAGGGTAGTCAGCTAGGAAACACCGGCCTCATCTAGTTTAAACTGATGGAAAAAAAGAATTGACGTATAAATTGTTTTTAAAACCTACTTGCAAAATAAATATTATTTATCGTCAGTCATTAGGCTCTCATGTCACATTTCAGTATGTACAATCAGGGGTCAAAAGTGCAATTCCACTCTACCAATGCTAGGAGTGGCAGGCGGTCGCCTCCTTCTGCGAAGCAGTAATGCTAGCAAAGGAGGAGGCTGACCGTATCAGGCAACGGCGCTCACGCCGCAGCCGCCGCCGTAACTCCGATCCAAATTTCCGGCCACCGTAGACGTGGGCTTGCGGACGGCGGGCAATGGGTAGCTCGCTGTCCGTTTGTCCGGTAACAGACCGGACCGAGCCCAAGTCGTTTACGGCGCGCACTGTTCCCGTACGCCTCAAGGAGT
Source organism: Leucania comma (assembly GCA_958295575.1). NCBI lineage: Eukaryota > Metazoa > Arthropoda > Insecta > Lepidoptera > Noctuidae > Leucania > Leucania comma. The sequence continues at coordinate 11,398,576 of OY282470.1, forward strand.
TGTCAGCAAACCGTAGGGGCCCAGTAGGGTCGAGGCCTAGTCTGGGGCTCTGGGAAGGTATGAAAATGCATACCAGGGCCCTGGAACCAAGGCAGGGAAGGAACAGGGTATCATTTTAGTCAGTAAAAGTCTGACACTATTTCCCGCTCCGCCCAAGGGCGGGATTTGTCATTGGATGATTTTACCTACCGTAAAAAAAAAAAAAACTCTACCAATGCTAAACTATTTATGAACATTTCTTTGTAGTTGAATTTCAACGGTCCACGACTAGTTTATTCAATACTTTAGATTGTATGCTACAAATCAAATCAGTTATTAACCACTGTCCCTCTTCTACAAAGAAATTTTAGACACTAGCATTTTGATAGAGTGCAACTGCACTTTTGACCCTTGACGTACATCATTTTCTGTTCGCCATCATGTTTATGTAAGGATCATTAACATTTCACAAAAAAAAAATCTTTATTTGGTTGTTTCAGCGAGTGGTGAGTCAGTGGATGCGACGCAGGAGTTGATAACTCTGTCGCTGTCGAATATATTCGGTTCATTCGCTGGTGCCATGCCTATCACAGGCTCCTTCTCCAGGAGTGCTGTGAACCATGCCAGTGGAGTCGCTACGCAATTCGGTAGCGTTTATACAGGTATGTAGCTTTCTAGCCTTTTCGCAGAACAAAGAACCAAAGATGTCTAGTAACGTATACTTATATCATTCATTCTTCCGACATATACCATTCGTACTTTGAATGATGTTCAGTAATATCATTGGACTGTTCTTTGTTCTACGAAAATCCAACCAAAAAAATCGATCGTCTATGAAACGAATCGTTCGATGCTGATAGAACGGTCTGTAATGATATCTATGACGTCACATTGCAACTAAAATTTTAAATCCTTCATCGCAGTATTATTTTTCTTAACGTGATTTGAACATAGAAAACAGTCCGAAATCAATTATTGGGCAGTTGCCTAGACCTGACATAACATCCGTCAAGTCGGAAGATCCTCCCTTTTCAACGGATGTATATGGGACTTTACACGGTGTTCTGTATACCCCTAAAGGTCAAACAAAGTGGGCAAGAAGCTCGGCTTGCTGTAGCAGGGACAGCCCTACTACACCAAATCGAGCCTCTTGTTTGGTCGAATCACTCTTCGTCGCGCCAGTGACGTTTATCAACATTTATATCGTCCGGTGACTTTGATTAGTTGAAGAGCTTTCAACCAACCAAAGACACCAACGTTTATCAATGTCCATGAAGTGCTTCTGATGTTTTATAAGTGACCATATAGGCCTTTGTGAAATAAAAACACTAGGAATATTTGTGTACTTATGAAAAAACTACGCACTTTTTTATCGCATAGGCAAATTACTGCAAAAAATCATCGGCTATGTACTGCTTTCCCTGGTTTTTTTTTTTTATGGTAGGTAAAATCATCCAATGACAAATTCCGCCCTTGGGTGGAGCGGGAAGTAGTGTGAGACTCTTACTGACTAAAAACCTACCCCTTTCCTTAGCGCCGGGGCTGAGCCTTCCTCTCAGAAAACGGGTCTTCGACCCTGCCTGCCTGCAGTGCCTGGTGATGAAAACAATTATTTGCTTCGTCTACTGACCTTGTTTAAACGGGGTCAGCTGTATAATTGACATATAAAAACAGATTCAGCAAGATTGTTTATAGTACATATCCGCTAAGCCCAATACAATAACGAGATTAACTCAAGTCACGTCATTTGAACACTTTCAAACAATTTTATAAACAATTCAAAGCACGAACACGATTGAGATTAGGAATTTTAAGTACAGCCTTAACAAGAAATTCACACTGTGATCCTTTTGATTAAGGCGTTACCGGCACAATGCATGGAAGGAAATGTAAACTGTTTTTATCATGTTTTTTTGTTTTTTTTTTTTTATGGCGTCACACTAGCATTTATCCTATCAGTGTCAAGTTTCGAGTATATACTTTTTGATGACTTCATAATAGCATTCCATCCAGGAAGGATCTCCCGACCAGATAGATGTTATGTCTGATCTGAGCAACTGTCTGGTAGATGATTTCGGGCTGTTGTACACGTAAATGTTAAAATTGCGCTGAGAACTCTAATTGCGCAATGCAGAATTTTTTAGTTTAGTTCATATGTGGCGCCATAGATGTCGCTTCATATCCAATAAAAGAGTGTCAAGTTTTAGAGTAGGCTTTTTTTTACACTTTCACTTGTATTTTCCATTAGTATACGGTAGTGACACATTCTAATGCTTTTACTGTACTTAGCAGCTACTGTCAAGCAGCTACGGCCTTCTAGCCAAGTTTCACTGAGGTTGTCAACACTACAATATAACTATTTATGTACTTATGATCCACAATAAAGATGATTTGATTTTATTTGAAATTCGCAGTTCCATTTTACCCCCATATTGTCCAATTATGCAGATTTTTTTTTGTATTGTTGACTACCTCCTGCTGAAAATTTGTGTAATTTTGTATCTTAAGTGTCTACGTAAGATACAAAATTCAAAACTACCACTAAACATTTATCGTACACGACATAGCATTTTCGATTCCCGCACGGAACCAAATTTATAGGGCAAGTAGGGCTTACAGATAATTCGGGCGTTCCGGGTCTGGGTGTTTTGTGTATAAGTTAAGATGTTGGTGAACGCACCCACGCAGCAAGACTAATTCCTAGAATATGGTAACATTTCCTGAAAAAAAGTTTTTAAAAATGAACATTTGACGTCCTCTGCCAATAAGTCAGTAATCACAAGAATTAATTTTTCGATTACCGACTTTATTACCGGACAATAAGTCGGTAAATCGAAAAACATTTTTTTTGTGATTACAGACCTATTGCCCGAGAACGTCGAATTACAAAGTTACCATAGTTCAAACATTTTAAGTAGCATTATAAACATAAGTAAGTTTAACGATTAACTTGTTTCAACATTAGCATCCTTCGTTAGCATCATTAGTAAACTAACAGCTAATGACTTGTTTCCTCGCGTTTCCAGGTATATTGGTGCTGTTAGCGCTTAGTCTTTTGACGCCGTATTTCTACTATATTCCGAAGGCGGCCCTAGCAGCCGTCGTGATATGTGCTGTGATATTTATGATAGAATATGAGGTTAGTGTTTTTGAGTAAGCTTTATGGTGGTAGCTACGGGCCGAAACATGGGCATGTTCTCGCTAGATGGTGCTAAGACAATGCTAGAAGAAACGTGACTAATTTCAGATTTATTCTTGTTTTACTAGTTTAGAAAATCTAATGTGTACTTATACTCCATTCGGAATATTAGTTGTTCAGTCAAGCACTAGTTTAAATCAATTAAAAAATAATATATTAGCCATTTAAACAAACCTTTTTGCTGTTCGTTCAACCGATATAGACTTTTATTGCATTGCATAATAAATGGCGCCTGCAGTAAATAGTTGGTATTGTAACCACTTTTTTCCTTATAATGCCATTTATTACACTATTGTGTACGAAATAGAAGTCAAAATCAGTTGAACGGACAGTAAAAAAGGTTTTTTGTCAATTTAAAAAATGAATATGTCACCTGTTCGTAAAAATACGTGAGAATTCTGAAGATTAAATTTTAAACTAATTACTTAATATTTATATGCGAAAATACTGTGTAATAAAATTTGCTTCAATATTAATTGTTTAATATTTCTCCCAATATGAATACGTCTTTACTTTGCAGTTGCACTGATGAGTGACTATTTTCCTAACGCTAATAGACTGTAGTAAAAAAAAGTAAATAAATATTTAAAAAAATATATACAATAGAAAAAAATAGAATAAAATTGTGTGCCATAAATTAATAATTCAACATACATTTTTCCAATCTTATATGTTGCCAGTGCTTTTAGAAAACCCTATATTATATTACAGGTAGTAAAACCAATGTGGCGCTCCCGTCGCGCGGACCTAGTACCAGCATTTGCGACGTTTGCGCTGTGCCTCTCTGTAGGCGTTGAGCTGGGCATCCTAGCCGGAGTAGCTGTCAACGTGATATTACTCTTGTACCCCAGTGCAAGGCCACAGTTAGACGCTGAAATAGTTACGGTAAGTCTTGATTTTTAAGGTGCCTGTCTACAGCAGATATGTACCGGATACCGGATAGCATAGTCTATTGTTACCGGGTTGAGAAATTTTTGTGATCCCTAAGCAGATCATCTCACAATAAGAAAGAAAGAAAACACGTCTACAAACACATTTAAGCTCCTACTTTAATTGTAATATAATAATTTAAAAAAATAAAGAGTATATTTATCTATATTTATCGATTGTTTACACTTCACTTAATAGAAGCTGTGTTCTGGTATAATCGCTTTGTGCTCAGAATTTTGGCTAAGGTTTGATATGCAAGTCATATGAGAGTATAAAATAGTTCAACGTATCGGAGCTCGCAAGCACCATGAGAAATCAAGAACTGCAGTTGCTGTGGCCGAAATCGCAAAGATGCCATCACTCAATGACTCGAGCTAGTTACGAGCTAGATAAAAGAAATGATGCTAAAACATCCATAATTCTAAAATATCTAATGTGACGATAACTTCCCAGTTTTACAGAACTGTCACACTTAAGTCAGAATTCGTTTCTATTGCAGAATGCCACAGGCTTTAGTTACGTTCTAGTAACAGTGGGCAACAGTCTATACTTCCCGGGTGTAGAGTACATCAGGCAGTACGTGGAGCGAGCCGCTAAGAAGCAAGGCGGGTGCAGCATGCCAGTCGTCATCGACTGTCGATATGTATTAGGTATGTTTAAATTGTAAAACAAAAAAAATTAGTAGTTCGTTTCATCGATAAATTATCTTGAGGGTGCATCCTCATCTGGCGAACCCGGTGCTTGCGACATGTTCGCGAACTACTGGTACAGTGCACGCGTACAGTTACTACAATCGTTTACTGCACCTCCTTAGCTCAACTCAGGCAATTCTTGCACAGAGGGCATGCGCTGTGCACGCTATGAGCATGCGCAATTAGTTTAGCAGGGGATTGTACTTACGTGAAATCAATCGGCTAGGATATTTTCTTGATGAACGGAGATATCTCTTGATCTTAATCTTGACAAATGAAAAAAAAAACGGTTACATTTCACCTCTACCTTTTGCGTTTCCAGGAGCAGACTTCACAGCAGCTAAAGGCATATGCGCACTATCAAGCTCACTAGCATCTCGCGGCCAGCCGCTGGTGCTGCTGTCTCCTCGCGCGAGCGTCGCCTCCGTGTTCAGCGGAGCGGGCTCGAACGTGGTGGTCGTGTTGACGCATGCCGAGCTGGACTCTACGCTACATAGTAAGTCGATGTTGTAGTTGATATCATCGTCCTCTATTAGACCTATGGTAGAATTTGCACTCTCTGGCTCACTGGTGTCTCCAAAGTTAGCCGCTCGTGCAGTAGAACGAGGTGTAAATGTAGTAATAATTTTCTTATTTTTGCGCTGGAAAAACAGAAGGTAAAATCTACTAAATTTAGTTTGATCCGAAAAGACTGACATAATATTTTTATTTCTAACGTTATCTGATGTGTCAAATAAAAAATTTCTTCTCGCAGGTCTAACTGGCAACATTCCCCTCCCCATAATAAGCGGTAAGGAGTACACGCCGCCTCCTAACTACGACTCACTGAAGCAGACAGACGACGATGCTATCACCGAGATTGTGATAGCCGAAGAACAGAACAGTATACCTTTGTTAAACAAGAACGGGACGAGATCTCAACTAAACGGGGACAATGATACGTGACGGTAATGCATAGTGTAGGTTTAGTAGGATATTGAATGAGGTTTTTGTGGTTTTAGAACTGGATCTTGCTGGCACGAATTTCTCCCGCAAAGAAAAGTATAGATGCAAAAATTGTTATATAACAAATCTGGTCCCGACATTATTTGTAATATTTTTCTAAGTCATATTGTTTACTAAAAAAAATACAATCTATTTATCTGCAAGACCGTGGGGGTCACGTCAAATACGTATTAGCTTCATATCTGTGCCCAACGCCCCGATAGAAATGCTTAAAGTCGCCTCTGAATCGCGGTGACATCTTGCCCCTCGTGGCCCCAACGTAACCATTATGTGTCGACCACACGATGTCCCCCACGGCTCTAACAGAAAGTGATAGTTAAAAAGAATCATTTTATAATATTCTGACAAGCACTATAACCACTAAAAAGAATAGAACAAAAATGTACAGTCACCCGTATATCAGTGCTAATAGTTTCACTACAAAAATCACCCATCCTTCTACGCTATAAAAGCGTTTACGAGGTCCAGTGAGTCTCTGTGCGATGACTGTACAATTAAACAACTTAACAGATACCAAATAATATTTATTTGCAAGTTTCGTTCTCTAAACCCATCAGAACTTCAGTGTGTATGTAGATAATAGCGTACAAGTTCGACAAAGCATCCTTTGTGTAGAATTGTAGATAGTTCCTAAAAAAAAGTATTTTTTACAAGTTGAAAGTACTTAATACAAATCTGGTCAGTGGTACAACACTTTGTACGTGGGTATACTGACCAGAGTTTATGTGGTTTTAGATAAAAACCTCTATCGAAAGAAAAAGCATCTCCACTAGAGATGTGCTGTGCTACATTGTTATGAATACGTTTGATATCCACCAATCATATTCATTGCTTAACACTGGACGAACTGGCTCAACAAAGCTCAGTCTTTTTTATGCGTGCTACGGATACCTTTCCCTACTATCGATACATCGCATGGCTCGAGCTGCGCATCTTCGTAGCACATGTTACTCGCCCCGCTAAATAGCTTAGCATCAGTGGAAATGGTCACATAGTTTCGTAGCTTACCTTTTATATCACGGAATAGCTACCTAAAACATATCTGGTGTAAAAGCACTCTTGTTCTCTAAATATTCTTCAGTCCGCCTCAAAACTTACGTTTTAGTTTGCTTGCTATTTTGGCGAATTATTCAAACAAAGCGGTCAGAAAAAAGATATAGTGATGCATATAAAATATTTACGGAGAATCGAGAATCAATTATCAGAATCTTCTGTCATTCCAGATGATTTTTTTTTCCAGCGGATCTCGCTGGAAAAAAAAATCATCTGGAATAAACAAAGCGATCTATTTTGCCAAGGGTCAATTCATGATAGCACAGCATCGAAGCACATTAAATTCCTCACAATTAAAGCGAATTTGCACAAATATTGGTCCAATAATAATGTTCGCGCGTAGACACGCGTATTCCATAGCATGCGCACAAATTCACGAGTCTTTTTTATATCTCAGAAGACATATATAGAAATTGTGTTATTAAGATAAAGGTAAATTTGCTATATTGACTTTTAGATTCACGCTTCAATTCGCCTCGACTCTGCACAAGCTTGCATTAACGCTTAAAACTGAAAAAAAAAAATACAATTCGACGTGCTCGGGCAATAAGTCGGTAATTTCGGTAAAAACAGTCGCAAAAATTTGTTTTTCGATTTACCAACTTATTGTCCGGTAATAAAGTCGGTAATCTCGTAAGTCGGTAATATTTTTTGCGATTACTTTGCGATTGCCCGGGGACGTCAAATTGATCCATGTCTCCCATGTCAAGTCTTTCCAATTAGATAAGTTATTGTCTATTGACTAGTGTCGATCTTGTACAGATTAATTAATAAACTAGAATAAGTACAGAAAAGATTAATTATCTATACATTTAAGTATACATGAACGGCGTTCAACGCTATGCAATATGATCCTGACTTAATTCATTGAAAAAGTCAGACACATGAAACTATACTCCATCATTTACAGGAATCTGAAAAATCGTTTACGACACGTCATAAATTGAAATTGTTTTGTCAGAAAAATCGATAATCATTGAAAAACGTGCGTTAGGAGATATTATGTATTGCGGGATTGTAAAAAGAGTTGTCTGCCGTGGCCCTTGAACGAAGGGTAGGTAATTGGAAAGGTATTCCACAACTATCACACAACGTCGTGGAGTCCCAAGCTAAGCAGAGCTTATGTTATGGGTACTAGACAACAGATAAACTGCCTTATATATTTCTAAATACATACATATTATAGATAATTACACCCAGACACAGAACAAATGATCGTGCTCATCACACAAACATTTGTCCTGGGTGGGAATCGAACCCACGACCTCCGGCATAGCAGTCAGGGCCACTAACTACTAGACCAACAGGCCAGTCAACACGGCTGAGTTTTAGTAAGTCTTTCCCTCCTCTCTCCAACCAGAGCGGGCAGAGTCATTTGAAGATTTTCCACAAAAACGCGATATTATATCGAAAGATTGACCTTCAAAGAGCATCTCTTAGAGCAATATTATATCGATAAATTGAGCTTTTAAGAACAACTCAAAGGTTACGGTTTTTTCTGACAAGCTTTTTCTGTCCATCATTAATTTCCATCACAATTTTAATCCATAGAATTATAAATCTCTAATAAAAATAAGTATTTTTGTTATAAAAGTGAGACTTATTTACCTTCCTATTTAATAATATTTAGTAATCAACTATTAAGTGTTTTATTAATGCAAAAATATTAGGCAATTTAGCAAATAGGGCGTGGGTTTTGTACTGAATGTAGGTAGTTTGGTCATTTTTGTAATGATTGAGATATTGTGATTAGCGTTACTATTAATTATATATTTAGGTATTACAACCTTTTACATTATTTTTATTCTTAAATATTGTCAGCGAAGTCCATTGTAATTCGATTCGTGTGTATTTTATATTAATTGTTGTTTTTATTCTAAATGTGTCAAGCCCAAAACGTCTCGAAGGCATAAAAGTAAATAGTACCAAAGATGAGTGAATCTATTATATTATAAAAATATTTCGAAATTTGGCCAAATCGATTGGAATCTCTAAAATTGGAATGATCATATCTTACTATCTCTCTATCTTCATGTTTATTTTTTTTTGTAAAATCAATAATTTAGGTAGTTATTTGGATGCTCATAATTTTAAAATTTAAGAAACACAATGCTTGCCATTAAAATATAAACTTTTCGAAATAATTATTTTGTTATTTGTGTTTACTTCTCTTTAACGCATTTATGTAATCATGAGAGTGACAAATTACTCAAGCACAATTTTATAATTTTACTATTAAAGCATTAATTAATGCTTGTTACCAGTGAAGTAAAAACATATTGAACAATCTGTATGCTACTGAAAAATACATTTTTACAATCAAATTTTCTGTTTTATTTTTTCTAAAAATCTTGTATTTTTTTTTACAACAGTTGTTAATTCGCGCAGCAACTGCAGGTCTAGCCAAGCTACGACCGTTTCGTTTCGATTCTCTTGCGTCGAACGCCTCGAGTTTGCCACGCCTCCAAATATTTTGTTCTGACGTCATCATCTCAATGCTCAGTCACGTGGTCAGAACAAAGGAATTGGGGGCGTGGCCGTCTCGAGGCGTTTGACGCGTAAGTATCGAAACGAAACGGTCCTAACTTGGCTAGGGGGGCTGTTCTGCGAGTAGTGCACATTGCTCACAGAACAGATGGCCGATGGGACCCAAAGGGTTTTGTAGAGTAGACCACGTACCGGCAAACACAGTGTAAGAAAGCCTCCCACATGGTGAACCGTCAACCTGGTGAGATTCGCGGGAATATGATGGCTGCAAGACGCCCAGGACCGGCCTTTGTGATGGCACTTGGAGGAAGCATATGTCCAACAGTGGACGCTTTCTGGTGAAATGATGAACGATTACCGAAAGATCAAGTTGGTAGGTACTACTGGAATATTGACAAAAATTACACTTCTTACTGTTATTAACGTCAAGGTGGCAGTCGTGCAGGGAAAGCCTCCTACGCCCTACTTAATCAAAAGACTGAAAGTCACTCAAAAGGACAATATGGCCAAGCTTAGAGTATCCCTGCTCAATTGAATCAAAATGAGGTGCTCTGAAAAAATAAGGATAGCTAATATAAGTTCCCTAACTTATGTGGCAACAGTAGGTAGGGGAAATTGCTGGACTAAACTTGGTCTATGAAGGTACACAAATACACAATTGAACTCCTTAAACATCGAATCGAGAAAGAGCTACTGCGGCCATGGAACCTAACAGGCAGCTGAAGGAACACGGTGACTTAGTCAGTAGGTACAAGTCTCCCTCTCGCTCCACCGAGAATGGGAATAAAATTCTTCAATAAAATATTAACGTCGCTTAACTAACCATATGGGATATCTTAATTTTTTTGTACGTGTGTTTCTCACCTCAGCTTGACTGATTTGGATGAAATTTTGTGCAAATATTTGAGTGGGTCACTAGACGATTTGATATCAAGCCCAGTAGATTTTTTTTAGGTGGGAAAATTAACCAACGACATGTCGCGCTCTTGGGTGGAGCGTGAGGGCGTGACAGACTTTTACAGACTAAAAACCCACTCCTGTTCCTTAGTTGCCTTTCATATCAGGGCCGAGTTTCCTTTCAGAAACAAACCCTTGGCCCCCAGTAGGCTTCGATCTTGCTTGGCCCCTACGGAAGCCAGGTAGATGGCGCTACAATCGGATTCTCAATTTTTTCTGACACAAAGCTAGCTTTCGCTGGACATCGTCTACCAGGACCGCTAGTAAAACGGAACTTTCGGAAAATGAATAATATTAATAGAAAAAATACTGAAAACTTACTGTTGTCAGTTGTCAAAGATGAGCAAGTCTAATCCTAATAACCTAATAAATGTTTAGAATTTGGCGTAATCGACTGAAATATAAAAAAAAAAATATTTGAATAGAGATACTAACCGATCTATCTAAATTATCAATATATATTATTTTTTGCAATGTAAATATATTTATATTTTATTATATTTCCACAACTATCACACAACACCGTCTAGTCCCAAGCTAAGCAGAGCTTGTGTTATGGGTACCAGACAGCTGATAAACATACTTATATATTTCTAAATACATACATAGATAAATAACACCCAAACACAGGACAAATGATCGTGCTCATCACATAAATATTTGTCCTGGGTGGGAATCGAACCCACGACCTCCGGTATAGCAGTCAGGACCACTAACCACTAGACCAACAGGCCAGTCAAATACCTATAAATTTTTACAATCGATCGTTTTTTAGCATTAACTTATGAATTATATCCTAGCTTGCGTAAAAATGCTTACCTAGTCAAAAAAAATAGCCAAATAACAGCTTACATAAAGGTATATAAAACATTTATTCAAAATAAATAATATACATTGTATTAAATTAATCTATGTTATTAATATCTTATAAATCTTAGCACCATAACGTTACAACATAATAAATGCATTGTCTGACTATTTACTAAAAATAATGAGTATCATAAGTCTTATTAGACTGAAAATTATACTCTAGAACTCTTAAAAATGTCGAGAAATAAATTAAAATATCATCTATCAATCAGTCAAATACGCAAACCGACAATTCAAAGGCGTATTTTGTATCATTCTGAAACATCAAAACAACTTTTTCATTTCATGAACAAGAAAATGAGAAAATTCTTGTGTCGTATATGTAATTATTGTATCCTTTTGTTTAGTAGCAATGTAGAAATCCGGTTTAATTTATTCATTTCACGCATCTGACGAGTCGGCTGCCTAAATGCAATATCTGTTTCCCATCACCCAAACCCTTAGCTGCCAAAAAGCAAGCTAAACTGTGCTTTATAGCTGTATGAGAAAGTTTTAAATCTACTGTTTGACGACGGTTTGATGGTGGAACATGGGTTTAGACGCAGAGAGAAGTTTCTCAGAGACGACGTGTGCTATTCTTGCGCTGCGTTGCCATACGAGTTCCCGAGTACGTTCATTGTTGCTGTCCACTCGGACCTGATAAAAAAAGAAAAAATACAATTATTATCAACAGTTTATCGACTACAGCTTAATCACAGGACAAGTTATTCGGGTTGTCATAATATTGAGATCTGACGAATTGACCTCACTCGGAGACAATTAAATGTCAAGTGAAATGTCGTTTTGACTTAATGACATCGTTCTGCATTAGTTTTGGTTTTTATCTAAATTGAGAAGAAAATAAAATTAGTTTCACAAATCAATCGAACATAAAAATTTTCATCTTTCTCTACTTTCTCTCGTAATGTCGTTGTTGTTTGCTAAGTCTCTAAATTTACCTGTTTAGGTTGAAGTACTTTGATGGTATGTAAAGTAGCGACGCCTTGGTTGTTGACTCTCAGGGTAAGTTTGCCCAGCATCTCAGCAGTGGTCGCTGTAGCCGATCTGATGTCTTTTTTAGCTCCACGTCCAATCTAAACAAAAAGATAGGTATATATTTTGTACACGGATAATATAAGATAAGATATTATCTACATTGTCCATATGAGATCGCAACAGTAAAGCTATATAAGCTCAACAGCAGTTTCTTAGACAATAACGATTTGGATCTTGCAACTAAAATATCATCGAATATAATAAAAGTAAATAATACTGTATGGATTTTATACCTCTTTCTCAACTCTCAGTATCAGGGGTCCAACAGCAAAGTTGCTCTTGACAGTAGTGTGGTCAGCCATGATGCTAACTGAAACGTCACCGGTCCTCCTCAATGATGACAAACCATACAATGTTCCCTTTGCCCTTGGCTTGCTCTTCTCTGAAGTCTTGGTCTTATTCTTGGTCGGAGGTTTCTTTGTCGTGGTCTTTACCGGAGCCTTTGTAGGTTTAGGTTTCGGTTTAGTCGCCTTGGTAGGTGGCTTAGCTGCTGGCTTCCTAGCCGGTGGCCTTGTTGTTGGCTTCGGTGTTGGCTTGGCTTTCTCAGAACCAACCTTATTTTTAATAGCTCTAGGTTCATTCGCAAGAGGAGTTTGTTCAGCTACAACTTCATTAAGATTCACTTCATTAGCTTGAGTAATCTCTTCTTTAACAACTGGGATTTCCGAAACTGTTTTCTCTTTGGTGATATTTGCTTCAGTACCACGAGCGGAAGTTTTCTTCTTGTTTGAGGTTTTCCTAAAAGAGAAATTAAGTTACGTACATACATATGTCCGGATTATTTGGTTGGGTCAACCAGTTTGTATGTCGTTTAAACAAAGCTAGTGTTATGGACCGCTGTCTGCGTCATTATTCACCGAATTTCATTTTAGCACTTTCTCCTTTCTGCATATATAAAATTATTATAATTATATGAGATATCTTACCTCTTCGGTTTTGTCTTATTCTTCTTCTTTGGCTTAGTGGTCTTCTTGCTCGCGTCGATAGGTTGAAGCTTGACACTGACGGGGTCATACGACGTCCTCAGAATATCGTTCATCTTCTCCAAGATGTTGTCAACAAATCTGTTGTACTTGACGATGTAGATAGCTGGCACTGTAGCCGGCTTCTTCGTCGTCTCTTCGCTGAGAGCGCCTGTTAAATATGTAGTGGCGGTAAAGAAAATTGCAATGGTTGCTACTTTGTATGTAATAGTATTACCAATGCTCTTTGGTTTATTGGAACATATTTCTGTCTACATAAGTTTCTCTCTTCTTAAGTATACGAATATTGTTAATCTATCATTTTCATTAACTCTAAGGTATAAAATCATAATAGTTTTCTGTTTGATAGACTTTGCAAAAAAACAATTAAACATTTTAGACCTTATTAACTCATTGCTATCTTTATGTTTTTAATACAATACAATACCTACGTTTTGTAGCAGTTTTTACCTAAATAGTACTCCAGTTTGTCGTCAAATAAAATACTAAGTCCGGTAATTTCCTGTCCTGCTTTATTTGTTACGGCTAGCTACAGTTGCCAGTTAGCTTTGATGTATCAAAGCATAGGTAAAACCCAGAAGATTTCTAGCCAACAAATTAATTTCAAAACCCGTTCTATGAAACATTGTATTATCTTTCATCGACAAGGTCTGAGAAGTTGCTCGTGCAAAAAATGCTGTTCCATTTCCTGTAATCAATTGCTATGTATCTACTGCAGAATGCTAGCTCAGTACATAAAGAATGCATATTAAGTTCTTAGCAAAAATAAAACCTTTTTATGTTCTGTATCTCATTTGTTATACTCCAATTATTTTATAATTACAGTCGGCTGCAACACGTATTGCTAAAGGCAAATAAATCAATGACAGTTAACTAATATTGAGTGTTTTCGTGATGGGTTGGATAATTACTAAAATTACTTCAGAATCATGTGATTGCCGCATGTCACGAATTATAGCGATACATTGATTTGTTGTGGCAAATGTTAATAAAAGGAACTGTACTAGCTACGTGTTAAAATAACGGAAGGCAAAACAATAATTTTATGTGACGTTAACACCACAAACTGAGTTGGAAGACAGATATTATTTTAAAGTCTTAAGTATATATAATTGATCGTTGTCTAAATTTGCTGATGCCCATATTCACATAATAACACACATGCAAAATAATGTTAACTGAATTCAGGAGCCTATAATTGTCATCTCATTGTAACGAGAAACATGATCTGAGCATTACCAAAGCTGAATGTATAAACAACAAAATCGTAAATATGTATATAAAATGTAAAGTGTCTGTAATCCATTCCCAAGTCCACAAATAAAGTAAAACACAACCTAACATGACACCTACAATCTTTTGAGTGCTGTGACGAGTTCCAGAAGTGCGTCTCACATTTTTAGAAAAAAGATAGATGAAGTTGTCTACACGTACTGCCTTGCCTTGCCTTTATTTACTATTCCCCCGTAATCCACAGCTTATGATTATGGCTTTTCAGAAGGAAATTTAAACATCTGCTATGTGAAATCATTTTTCTAAAGCATACATTTTGACTTTGTAGATAAAAGCAGGTAGATATTTTGCGTTTGCATATTTTTGAGGCACGTTATACTTTTAAGTATTTCTGAAAGCCTACATTGAGTTGCAAACACAATTAAAACTTTAGTAGATAAGTTTCTCTTTCTACGGTCACGTTCATGTTGCTATATTTAAATAGGCCTAAACTATTTGTCTGCATATCAGCATGCAAGTGTTCCTTTACATCGTACGCTTGAAATTATTCAAGTAAATCCTACACCTGATTCTAGCCACGTTATGTTGGCACGCGATCTAACTGTATCGGTCTCTCGGAGCCCCACTTGAATTCTAATCGCCGTTCACAATTAATACGCCCAGTCAACGGTGGATTTTCTATTTTCCACACGTAAAAGAAACTGCGTGCCGTGCCACGCACATTCGAAGAAATCTAATTACGGCATACATTGATATGGCGCGAGTCCGCCTTAGACATACTGAATGCTATCTTCTATTCCAACTAACACTCAAATTGACTAGAATTCTGCCTATATTCACCACTATTTCCCATGGTGTATGTAATCTTGTAATAATCATATATTCTGATGCGATATGAGTACTTGCGCAACTTTTAGTTACGTCAATCGCTATGGTAATTGTTAGATATATTTTACTTTGCCTATGGTATTTACGTTTGATTTCTAGTTTTTTCCGAGTCGGCGCAGGTGACATGTACAGCCGACAAACGAGTTCCAATTAGGTCGCATATGACTCCTCGCGACACTCCCAGCATTTCACGACGACAAACATTTAAAAATTTCTCTTTTCGTACTCATTATGTTGTTTTCACTATACCGGACGTTGGGCACGCTAATTTTGCGGTAGACTTCGTCATTAATTGAGAGTCAACATTTAAATCGATTTACTTTCTATCAGTTGTTTTTAAATATTACTTGGATATTCGTCAAGGTCGTTATTGGGCGCGGCCGGAGTAAGGTCAAAGAAAGTGTCAAGGTTGTAGAAGAAATCGGTCGGGTTCATCGCTCGAGCTTCGGTTGGGAAAGTAAGCGGCGGTGGACGCCGGCCTCCTAACACACATCTACCGAACTAGTTCCTTGTCGAGCAACTGGCACTGCGCCCGCGCACCCGCGACACACACTCGTAAGTTTTTAGATCTCCGTCGAAGATACTACCCCAGGATCAGTTAATAGAATCTTGTTCAATACTTTGATATAGATGTTTACAGCTATCCCAGTATTCGGCAGATCAGGATTTCGGGAACGGGACATTATATTAGAGGAAAGGATATTTGTGCGTTATATTACATACATAGATCGGTCAAAAGGCTAGTTATTAATATCTATATTTTAATTTCTACATAAAATACTGCTACGTAAATTGACTATGGAAATAATATGGGAGATAGAGCAATTAAATATATGCATAATATTAGAACTACTCTACAGCATAATGTTACAGTTATGGATCGGGTAAGAGGAATATAAATAGATGAAGCTGACTAGTATACATTTTTATTATAACAACCAAAATTAAATTAATATTACTAGATAATGTCACTCGATTAGTTGACACCGAGATAGAATAGGCAACTAGTTTTCTGACCGATGTACGACAAAATTTAATATTGTACAACATACATTGTATTGTGTACAGTTATGAACTTATGACGCACAAATCTTCGTGGAGGTTTGATAAAGAATTTAACACATAAATTAGAACAACAGATTTATTTCAAATAATTTGCCACGAGACCAGTGTGACATGATCTAGACATTAATTTAACTTTAACTTTCTCGGTACCATACTTACACTTTCACACATCAAACACACTCACTTAATAAATAAAATAAATAGCATAAATAAATAGTCAATAAATAGCTAAGCTAAAGGAGGGACCGCGGGGGTCTCGTCAGGTGGATGAGAGGGCGTGGCTCGCCCGGGATCTCGCCGCCTACTCACTATCTGAACTTTTTGTGCTCAGCGGCGACTGCCGCGGCGGATGTCGCTTTGGTTTTCTTTACTTTACCCAGGTGATTGGCTTTTTTCCCGGCCTTTTTCGCATACGCCGCGACGCTCGCCTTCAGCTTTTTGGACTCACGTGAGTTCTTGGCAGAGATGTTCCTGCCGAGCGCGTCGGTGATGTCGTCGTCATCGTCGTCATCATCATCGTCGTCCTCGGCCTCGTCATCATCGTCGTCGTCGTCGTCGTCGTCATCTCCAACGGGATCGATGCCGATGTCATCATCGTCATCATCGTCCTCCTCGGCTTCAGCTTCAGCTGCGACTTCAGAGCTAGCTTCGGGTGTCTCTACTTCAGCGCTGGCGGGCTCCTTTTGTGCTACGATTGCTCCTTCCTCGCCTTCTACGGCTTCGTTTGCTTCTGCCTCAGCCTCTTCGCTGGCGGCCGCAGCCTCCTCCGTTGCGACGGCTACTGGTGCTGCGGGAGCGGCTGCGACTGTGTCGGCAGGTGCGACGACCGGCTGGACTGCTGCGGGCTCGTCATCATCATCATCTTCTTCTGTGGGTTTACATTTTGGTTGTTAAATATGGGCCTATAAGTAAGTACACGAATTATTGTGAAGCTTAGCACTTGACGGGTTCTTACCTCCTCCTAAGATGTCATCGAAGAATCTCTCGAGGTAGTCATCGTCGTCATCATCATCTGCCTCCTCATCATCGTCTTCGTCATCATCGTCGTCATCATCTTCATCGTCACCTGTGACAAAACATAGCGAAATTAGAACAGTATAACCAAGTGTAAAGTAGCGTTAACTAGAGCATTAACATTTTATTTCAAAACCGTACATCTGTCTACTTGGAATAGATATTAGCACTGATCGCACATTCTCTCCGCTCCGATGCATACGTACATATTATATTAGCACTATTACCGATACCTAACACATGAACTGTTAAACAAACAGTTAATGAGAGACGCGCGCTGGCGTCTCGCGGTGCGTGACGTCCTGAGCGAGGCTTTCGTAGCGAGAAAGCAGGGGAGCGTCAATTTCTCTGATTGAGTCTTTCTGTTTGAATTAATTAACGATTGAGAGCGCCTGTCACGCTGCTCGACTCACATTCCGCGTTGGCCCGGCCGTGTCCTGATTCTAAGGAATTTTTATCGATGAATCGTAACACTTTTCAATGTGTTTATATCTTTGTATATCGCTTAATTAATTTAATATAACTAATTTATTTATTATTATTAACTTAAACCAAGTTTGGCTTATTATAATCGCAGAAAATTGTAAAAATTATTACTATCTATTAGGTACTCATATTTAGAAATATTTTTGAAATAAGAGACATAAAAAATATTTACGACTGTATTGATAGGATATAGCCGGAATCCATCAACTCAGTCAGTTTAGATCCAATATCGTTAGCGGAGTATCAATGTATTGACGAAGTAATTGCATTAAGTCGTAAATTATGAATGCAAATTACGTCAAAGTGTTCAGCTACTCGTATGCTTGAATCATTTAACGAGCTATTACCATTCTATTTGCGGTTCAATTATGCAGGTGTTTTGTAAAACGCAAAACATTTTCTATCAACGACAAAACGTTTAAGCTCGAGTGCTGATGCTAATGCAGCGTTATCGCTGTCAGCTTATATCTCACGAGATGTATTTATCATATTTACCGTTATGGCTCCTGCTAATTTGAACGGTAAAACATCAACTAGTCGATATTCTAGCAATATCACATTTATTTTTGATATTTCAAGTTTAAAAACATTTATACTAATTGATTACATGAAAAAGTCTTAATGTGTCTCCAAATCATTATCTTTTTTATAAAATCGTTTTCAGTGATATCTTTGTTGATATTTTACCATTGGATTACAAGCAATATACTTGAACTGTTAAAAAAGTCTATTTAACATCAATAAGTCACCGATAACATTCAGCTTACCTGCTAATGCATCGTCAAGGTCGACGTCTTCATCATCGTCATCGTCGTCGTCGTCATCGTCATCATCGTCAGTAGCGGCCGCGGGCGCAGCAGGGGCTGCAGCCGCTTGCCTGCCAACCTCCACCTGCTTGTCTTCCTCCGGCCGCGCGATAGGGCTACCGCACACCGATAACACTAGGCAGCACAAAGCCGCTAATAAGAACAACGACCTCATCTCGTATCTGAAACAAACACAACCTTTAAAATACTTCACCGGGAGTATCGCGACCGCGACAGTGCCGACCCGACCACCAGCCCACTGTGCTATCACGATATCACAACACTATCACGAACACAATCACATGCACTATGTCCTTGACACTTCACCTTTTGTTGAACTGTCACTGTTGAGTCCGTGTGGGCTCTTGCGGAAGAGGTTCCGCCCGCGTCCTTCTTTGCCGGTGTTTGGGACGCTATGGCCGAGCGTGGCGAGCGGAAACGATATAGCGGCGGCGTCTTCACCGCGCACTCTTTTATAGAATTACGTCACACACGCAGGGAAGGAAAGTAGTGATGGTAGCCGGCGGGGACACAGATCAACCAACACGCAGACGCACTCCTATTTATACCTGTCGTCTGCCCAGCCTTGATTACGTATTTTAATATTTATTATTAATTTGCCTTTCGTGTGACACTTTGACTTAAACTTGTTTTTCAGACCATTTTTCATAAATTGGTTGTGATGTATGAAATTCTGTTAATAATATAATTCAACAATATTTCAATAATACTCACAAAGTTTAATCTAATGCTAAACAGATATTTTTTCAGGAATTATAGTTTATGAGTTTGAATTTATAAAATGATTCAGTTTGTAACGTAATAAAAACTTTTAATTAGAATATTTTTTCTCTTACAAAACCATTAAATCGTGAATCCCAAAAGCTTTCTGTTTTACAATAGTTTACCAACTGTTTCAGCGAAACATGTTTTGCATTATGCAAACAAAAACCATTAGTCACTTAAGCTTTCACTTATTCATAAAGGAATTCCAAGGAAAAACTTTGTTTACGATCATTGTAAACATGTATCTAATTTAACATCGACAGGTGAATCGGGGTTTTCCAAATTTCATAATCTGTGGCATTCCAAGAGGGGTTGGTTAGGTCCGATTCATTAATTTATTCGGCTTATTTACAGACCCGCCGTGTCTCACTGGAGAAATGTGCGAGCAGCGTGTATTGTGTCAGAATCTTTAAGTATTTTGAACATTAGTATGAGGGGACCGGCTCCACACTTTCACTTAAGGTTATGTGTGTAAACGCGCTTTAAGTGCTGTTGATAACGTGACGTAAAAACGAAAACGTAGGCGTTCCGTATGGACATATCATAAATTTTGCAATAGGTAAATAATGGGCATTATTTACCTATCACCTACATAGTACTATTGAAACATTTAAACGGGTTTAATAAAAAGAGAAAATATCAATTTATTTTTCTTAAATTGCGTCCGTTTCGTAATCGTTTTTTACTTAATAGGAAATTATGAAGTTGTAAAAGCTTTTTACTACTGTTAGCCAAACGTGTTTAATACATTTTATGTTTTCTCTTATTCACTAAATGCGTTTTGGATATCTAACTCTAGGACAAGATAATTAGAGAAATTGATAATTTGCGTGAAAGGTTTTCATATTTCCTTGTCTTGTTGAAAATTCAAACGTTATTCATGTTTTTGAAAGCTTGAGTTATGCAAAACATAAAAATCTCTAGAATTGTTTAAAATGTCAACGAACTGTCTGCCACCGTAGGTATTTTTTTCATATTTTGTTTAGTTATTTTTAATGTTTCTTCTTAATTAAGTAGTAGTTTTGGCGTTTTGTAATGTGTAAAAACAATTTATCGCTGTGTTATTTTGTTGAGTAAATAAATTATGTACAGATAATAATAGAAAAGAACAAAGTTACATAATATACACCTCTGTAACAACTGATAATATATTTCCGGAAAACACCAATTTTCAAAAAGTCAACTGATTCTCAAATAACATTAACAAGCGTAAGACACGCTTTTGTAATATGGAGAAATTTTATATAAAATAAAGAATGTACATGAAAAATCCTTTTTTTATACGCTGGTATACAAAAAGAAATTGTTTTCGAAATAGACAAAATCTGCTAAGTCACTTATCTAAGATAAACATTGTCGTGTCAACTGGAAATGAGAAGTCACGACGCACAATATGAGTTTATCTACACTGCTAGAAAGTTCGGGAAGTGCTTAGAATAGTGTAGTGTAGAGACATTTTAAAACATTTGTTAAATAAAAAAAAGTATTTGTAGCTACGTAGATTACTGTTAACTGTCGGCCTATGTTATCATTGTAACTAATAAATTACAAATAAAAAAACTTTTTAAAAACAAGCTTTCAATTAAATGGGCTAAAAAGAATAAAATAAACATTTCCTGTATAACTTTTACTATCAATTTATAACGGCATTACACGATTTATATGATATAAAAAGCTTGTCGCGAGATTTTGAAAATATTAAAATCAATAGATGAAGTTATTTAACTTACTTAATGAATGAAGTTATTTAGCTGTGTATTTACACAGTTAAATCTCGCGACAAGCTTTTTATATCATATAAATCGTGTAATGCCGTTATAAATTGATAGTAAAAGTTATACAGGAAATGTTTATTTTATTCTTTTTAGCCCATTTAATTGAAAGCTTGTTTTTAAAAAGTTTTTTTATTTGTAATTTATTTTTTACTTTTTCGTTATATCTTATTTAAATAACAATTGTATTCTCAGCAAATCCTTTCATTTGTTACCTATGTTATACGAAAGCATAAGAAACTTAGTCTGCTATCTTTAGAAGTCTGCCAGATTTTTTTTTATGGTAGGTAAAATCATCCAATGACATCCCCCGCCCTTGGGCTTGGTTCGGTCTATTATCGGACGGACGAACAGCGAGCTACCCATTGCCCGCCGTCCAAAAGCCCGCGCCTACGGTGGCAGGAAATCGGGATCGGAATCACGGCGACGGCTGCGGCGTGAGCGCCGTTGCCTGATGCGGTCGACCTCCTCCTTTGCTAGCATTACTGCTTCGCAGAATGAGGCTACCACTTGAGAAGTCTACCAGGTTGGATTAATGAAACAAAAATGATGGTTGTGGATCGTAAGACTAACAATCAACCTAACTTCCATGAAATAGCCAATTGCGAAGTTGTCCAGAGTTTATCTACCTGGGATCCACAATCACAAATACTGGGAAATGTGGAGAAGATGTGACGCTGGAGGCGTCTACTGAGGATAAAACAGACTGCTCAACGCACTAACGTTTCCATTCTTAAAGAGCTTTGCATCAAAACAAAAACTTTCGTCGATTGTGCAACAGCGAATTTTTAAAATGTTTCGATATATGATACGCAATGAAAGCTCTTTGGAACGTTTAGTGGTACAGGGAAGAGTAGAGGGCCTACGTTCTCGCGGCCAATCGCCTATCAGATGGACAGACCTCACTAAATCATCTTCGAAGTGTTCCCTCATTGAATGTACACGAAGTGTCATGAATAGAGAGAGATAGAGAAGTCTCGCAAAAGCCGCAACCAACCTACCAGACGATCCATGACCACTACCACTTCACCAAGAGTATGACTGAGAAAAAGGAGAATATTGGATTTAGAGTAATGTCACTTTGTTTTTCAAGTTACTCTCTGCAAGCCCTTTCAATTGGTACCTATTTTGTAGGAGTGTGTTAAAACTAACTAGCTCCAAGTCGCTTATGACAGGTTAGAACTTATTTTATTCGATCCGAAATTCGATGGGATTGTGTCGTTTTATTGTGGAAGTCCTATGGCCACCTTCCAGCTCCATCATCAGATCCCGACTGCCATATTGATCCAAGTACAAATCAAAGTACTTGCCATTACAAATCTAACGAGACCAAAGACGAGAGGGTTGTGTCATTTCTTGCGGAGTTCTTGTAGCCACCTTTCAACTCCATCATCAGACCCTGGTTACCATATAGGATCCAAGTTATACTCATCAATAGAAATCATTTCTTACGAAGTTCCTATGGTAACCTTCCAGCTCCATCGTCAGAACCTGGTTACCATATAGGATCCAAGGAATCGTCAATACAAGTCAAACGAGCCCAAATTCGATGGGGTTGTGTCCTTTAACTGCAGAGTTCCTAGGGCCACGTTCCAGCTCCATCATCAGACCCTGGTTACCATATAGGATCCAAGTAATCGTCATTAAAAATCAAATGAGCCTAAAGTCGATGTGTTTAAATCGTTTTATTGCGAAGTTCCTATGGCAACCTTCCAGCCCCATCATCAGACCCTGGCTACCATATAGGATGAAAGTACTCATCAATACGAATCAAATGAGCCCAAATTCGATGGGCTTGTATCGTTTAACTGCGGAGTTCCTATGACCACCTTCAAACTCCATCATCAGACCCTGGCTACCATACTTGATCAAAGTACTCGTCAATAATAATCAAACGAACTCAAACTCGATAGGGTCGTATCGTTTAACTGCGGAGTTCCTATGACCACCTTCCGGCTCCATCATCAGACCCTGGCTACCATATAGGATGAAAGTACTCGTCAATACAAACTAAACGAGCCCAAATTCGATGGGGTTTTGTCGTTTAAGTGCGGAGTTCCTGTGACCACCTTCCAGCTCCATCATCAGACCTTGGTTACCATATAGGATGAAAGTACTAGTCAATACAAATCAAACGAGCCCAAATTCGATGGGGTGGTATCGTTTAACTGCGGAGTTCCTTTGATCACCTTCCGGCTCCATCATCAGACCCTGGCTATCATACAGGATCAAAGTACGCGTCAATACTAATCAAGCGAGCCCAAACTCGATGGGGTTGTTTTATTTTATTGCTGAGTTCCTATGGCTACCTTCCAGCTCCATCATCAGATCAGCTCCATGTCATCATAATGTTGCATTGTCACCCGATTTACACACGCATGTAAAATTTCAGCTCAATCGGTTGAAGATATCTGCTTCAAAATTGAGGTGCAAGATTTGAGCCGAACATACATAGTTACATACAGTGCAAGCTAATAGAAAGCTTGTAAAAATGGTTAATTTTCGTCCCATATGTACCTCATTACTTCACCTATAAATCTTCTTATGTATAAAAGTGAATAGCAGTTCGTTAAACTCGCTAAATCTCGACATCTTCTGGACCGATTTGGCTAATTTTAGTCTTGAAATATTCGTAATAGTCCAGGGAAGGTTTAATCGGTGAGAAAATATGGGAAATTCACGAAAAAAATCCGTCATCACAATATTCATAGACAAAGTTCGCCGGGTCAGCTAGTCTAATATATAACTTCTCGTGCTCGTGTCTCATATTATCACGTCATGTCGTGTCGTTTGTTATCGAACTGCTCCGCAACAGCTTGCCCAATTTTCATGATTTTTTTTATGTATATTTGGTAGGTCAGAGAATAGCTATTTTGTAACTTCCTACCTCCAAGTTATTTATTTGATATGGCCGAACAACGTTTACCGCGTCAGCTATTAAATTATAATGCTTCTGCTGATATAGGAAATACTGTTTTCAGTTCCTCAAGTAGCAAGTGGTTGATGAATCTTTAAAGTTTTACAAAGTCTTGTAATATCACATAAAATCTCAAGTATAAGTCGTCAACAGATTACAAATGTTTCATAATCCTAATCAAGGCCGCTAAAAATAAAACAGTCATTTCTTTAATTAAAATTTGTAATTGATATAACATTTAATACTTGTACAGCCAACTAACACACTCATTAACAAAAACTGTCAGCGCACAGCCCATAGAGGTCGATATCGCGACGCCGTCCGATGGTAGAAAGGTCTAAACTCGTTTTTGGTATAGTAGGCGTCCACAAATATTTGTATGCGCCTTGTGAATGGACCCTGAGGACTTTCTCTTGGACCAAGTCTCTAACACTGGTGCGGGTCGTGTATGCATGGTGCTTCTGTTGCGAAGCAAGTGTGGTGATAAGTTTTTCTATAAACTTTCGAGGGTTATAATGAACGCTTGAAGCCTGGGAATTGAATGAAGTGTGATCCATTAACAGTGGTTATATTATGGCTATATAAAAATGAGTTTGTACCTACTCATAATTTTGAATAGAACATTAGACTGAATTTCTAAGTAACACATTATCGGTTCAGACGCGTCATTTACCACAAAACAGGTTATAACAAATTACAAATTTTCATTATCAGCATGGAGATTGCAGGAAGTCTAAAATAAAAAGCGAGTTTTAAAATTCTTAATTTACTCTGCCTTGACATTTCATCATATTTTTTCGAAACCTTTCTCAACTTTCCCTGTTGCCAAGTTGCTCTGTGACTCAGCTGCACACATCGTCGCTGGCCACTCGAGCGCTCCCAAATCGCGACACTTGCTGTAAGGTCAATGTATTCGCGTACAAAGTGACACAGTTACGGCGAATATTTGTGTTAGTCGTCCCTCACTTCCTATAGGACGGGCTATTAATTTTTATGTATCGATTGAATATCGCAATTAGTTTATATAAGTGTTGATGGAGTATGTAATAGGCTGCACTTAAACTTGACGCTGCATTGAGGAAAGTTTTAAATATAAAGACGGCATTTTTATCAAAATTATTTTTTTGTATCCCTTGTCCCAAATTATTTTGGGTCTGTGCAACACATGTTTTTCTTTCATTAGCAATAAGCTATCACTGACTCCCTTTTCTTTTATATTACTCTTCACACATTTCATCTATCTTTTCTTTGACCTTCCTCTCTTTAATAAAAAAATATGATTTCATTTTCCTGAAAAACTGATAAAATTACACTGAAAATTCCTTCCTTCTTACAAAACATTATAGTTAAAATACACCTATCAGATAACATTCGTCAAATACGTAACCAGCTTCTCAGTTCAAAGATCTCGATAACTTGATTAAGGTCGCGTCTAAGCATAATATAATGACCTGTCAATCATGGCGTTACGTTGTATG
Organism: Leucania comma; assembly: GCA_958295575.1. Lineage (NCBI taxonomy): Eukaryota > Metazoa > Arthropoda > Insecta > Lepidoptera > Noctuidae > Leucania > Leucania comma. The sequence continues at coordinate 11,424,211 of OY282470.1, forward strand.
AAATAACTTAAGTTACCAAGTTCACGGTTGCTAGTCACACACGTCTATTTTCACGGCGCATGACTTACAATAATACACTACATAACTTTTTATATTTTACATGAAATTGCTTCGTATGTTATGAAGATTATTTTTTTGATTACATTCATTTTGTACGTGATGAAATCTTTAAGATTACAAGTTAAGGCATGCAATTTGCAGTGGTATGTGGTGTTTCTTTCTCTTTGTGTGAAGAGGCGTTTGCCCCGTAATAAGATTTTTATTAAACCTGCGCGATGTTATTACAGTTTTATAATGTGTCTAACCAAAAGAACTACTATGATTTCGTTATCAATCTTAATATTAAATAACTAACTGACTCAGCAAATGTTGTTCAGCTGTATAAAATTTATCAAAAAAAAATGGGGGTAGAGATAGGAGGGTAAAAATAGCCTTGTGACCTATTCTCAGGCCTACCAATAAGACACAAAAATCATAAAAATCGATCAAACCGATTAGAGAATTTCAATATTTAATTAAATTAAATGTTCTTTTTCTTCCAAAATGGTCGAACTCTAATTTCTACCAAAACGGTTTTGAAAGACATCATCAAAGTGGATATCGTCAGTCGATTTCACTTCACAATTTTATAACGAGTAATCGGTTCTATTTTCTCCGATATTACGCTTTAATAGCTAATGCTTAATTCGACGTTATATAATTCGATAATCTTTCATGTTTAATGCTTTCTTTCATTAGATGGTTAATAAGTTGGCTAGTTATCTCCGGGAGTTAATTGTAGATGTGAGTTAAAAGAAACGTGTATTTTAATGGGTCGTTAAATGTAAGTAGTGTAGTGGTATCAAGTTTTACAGTAGTTATTACAACATGTTGACGATTGTAGCTTTGATAATCGTGGCTATAACTCTTCCTTATCCAGTATTTAAATCTTAGTAGACATTTCTTTCATCTCAAATGCTTAGCTGTCTTCACTTTTTATTTTTCATTGATGATTTCACTGTGGATCTTTTTTTAAGGTGGAAAGTCATCTAATAACTTCTCCCGATCTGGAGCGGAGCGGGAGGGATTGTCAGACTTTTACTGACTGTGTAACTGAAGGAGCATAAACCACATTTATGCTCCTTCAGTTTCCCTTTGCGTTCTAAGGCCACAGGAATTATTTTCGAACTTTTCTCCATGGCCCTAGCAGACTTGGGATCATTAGATCCAGTTGCTCAGTGCATTATTTACCTTTATTCTTTTTGATAATATCAATTTCAGTTTCAGCATCATCATCAGTCAAGTATCTATAATGATTTTTGGCTAACAGTATGCCTACAAATCGAGACTAAATTGAGCATTTACCTATGTATTCAATCCGTGATTTACTTATTACTTTACGCATCGCAATAGACACAAAGTTGCACTTTATGCCTTAAGCAGTCTGTACCAAACACGCTTAGATAAGCAGGTGGAGAAAAATCTGCCATGGCATCTTATAGCAGGTTGTTGAGAGATGGGAAATCATCTAATATCTTCTCCTGAGTGTAGCAGGTGGGCGTGTCAAACTTACCACACTTATATTCCTTGAGTTGTCTTTTGCGTTCTAGGACCACGAGTATCCCTTTCACACTTTTCCCCATGGCCTTTGTAAGCATCGGTCCTGCTGGGACCCCTATGGTTGGCTGAAATCTCTTTAAGGCGCGCGTGGAACCCAGTATTATAACATAGTTTGTATGTGCATTTTTGACGTTGAGTGTGAGTTTTATAGGGTACATTTTATAGGGATAATTGAGCTCAGGTTTTCATAACCATGTCTGTAGGGTACCTGTTCCTGTCTGTCATCCTACAGGTTTAAGACACTATTCCAGCAACATTTAATAACATACCTATCTATATACTAACGGGATAATCATAGTATGTCAAGTTTTGACGTAGATAGAGGCGAGCCAGTCGCCCAGCGCGTCGGCAGTGACCTCTGCTGGCCTACTATCGCGACCGGTTGCCGACGAGTACTTTCTTTCGGGCGTTCTCACTTCCGCCTGCGCCCGCGCGCCTCCACGCAACCGGCACAGGACTTGGAGCCTATATACGTTCTACATCCAGTACGTTAGGTTTATGTTGCTGGTTGTGTTTGGTTTTAGGATTTCGTAAGATCACTAAAGATGAGTAGCAATGAGGAGTTTGAGAGTTTGAAAATAGGGTCTTATAATTAGCAAAAAATTATACACATTTAATGTATGATGCAATATTACTATAGCCCATTTTTCTATAACTTATAATATTTTACCGCAAATTATGTGAAAAATAATCTAAACTTAAAGCCTAATTATTTTTATAATCTATACTAAAATAATATAATATCTATATCTTAATAAATATTATAAATGTGAACGTAACTTTGTCCGCCTGCTACTCTTCCATACTAAACTACTGAATATTTAGTACGAAGGAAGCTTGAACTCCAAGGATGGAAATATGGACATATTCTGCTTTTAGCAATTACTCACTCTAATAGTTTCACCAGATTAAACAAGGAAAAAAACAAGTACAATTGTTATTTTTAAAACAACATTTTATTAAAGACAATGTCTAGAGATTCCAAAGATTTTCTAACTAGACACTGTGCCAGTAACAAATACATAAGAGAATGTAGATACTATCAATAAAATTAATTTCTACTAAAACTTAGAAATATCTTTAGTTTGACTTTCGAATTTAAAAAGTGAAACTGGAATTCATATTGCCGAATATTAATTTAGCATTCCATTGATGTTTCACGATTTCTCGTTATATGTAGTACTAGCTTACTTACATAATTTAATTTAAATACCTATACGCATTACTATGTAAATATGTGCAATACATATGCTTATTTCATTTATTAGTTGATGTTCGGACATGTTTGGTTTTCAATTACTTTTGATTTTAGAATCATTATACTTATTTTTATCGTTGTGTTTTTTTGTGTAAAACTGTTACTGACCTCATTTTGGTTACTGTATTAAAGAGGAAAAAATAAAAATTAAATTTCGAATTCACGTCAATCATTCTAAACAGTTGTCCCAATTTTAAGTGCCGAGACCAATTTAGTAACACACATTGTATGATAACAATTTCAGTACCTAATTTTTTTTTTTTTGTTCAAATACGTTGCCCCTAGCATCAAGCAGCATTTATCATCTTTGGTACAATCTTGTGTCCTCACATTTTTTGGTCACGTATGCCACCGAGGGGAGGTGCCTATTGAGCGACTCGTGGTCTAGGGAAAGATTGAGGGTACCAGGCCACGAGGAAGGTCGTCTATTAGGTGGACTGACCAAATAAAAGTGGCAATCATCACTGCATGAGGAAGGCGGCCATCAGAGAAGAGTGGCGGCGTGTTGTGAAGCTTGGCACCAACACCTGAAGTGATGATGATGAAAGAAGAAGAAAAAAGACGTCCCCCACTAGGAATTACTCATGTATCGTGAGTGCGTTCTAAATGTAAACTCACATGCACAAGACACCCAGACCCGGAAAAATTGTAGGCCAAAAAAATATTTGTTCTGTACGGGAATCGAACCCGCGACCACCGCGACACGCAGTGTAGCTACCAACCGGTCAACCACAGTACCCGCCATGCCGTCATGTTATAGTAAATGCATTTAATTTCTAATAATAACTTTATTGATATACTCACGATTCTAAACTGCAGAATCAGTTTTAATGTTCTTCAATACAAAAGACATCAACGCGCGACGCGTTTATATCTTTTTTACCAAAGAACGATGATCTAGCTACGAAGCTTATTTTGTTTGGATTTCAACCTTTTTTGTAAAATAAAATTTACTGAATATAATCAAAATAAATTGTATATCTAGTCACCTTTATCTCTGGAATATCAGTCGTTCAATAGACGAGCGCCATCTAGCAGGTTATATTTGTATTAAAGTCACATGATAGCATTACAACTTTGTTCCCCTTCACTACTAAGTAAGTACGCTAACGTTGTAAGCTAACTTAAAAATCTTATCCGTATCGGTGCATATGTATAGATGGCGCTGTTATGGTTAAGTTAAAATTAACTATTTTATCCGTTTAGTGTTTAAATTTCAAATAATAATTTTGTCAGGATCATCATTAACATCATTGCAGCCATTTTGTTATGATAGTAAATAATAATTACATCCAAACAATGTTGAGGTCAGGTTTTTTTTTAATTAAATTTGGTACAGATTTGTTTTTATTTTTATCACAATCATATTTCTGGTTTGACATATTAATAATATGATGAAATAACTGGTCGGTTCGTTTAATATCAAATTAACCTTCGTTATGTGGACAAATAAATATCATATTCCATTTTCCTCCTACGTATGCAATATCCTAAAAACAAATAAATCTATTAGAATAAATCTAACTGACCTTATAAATAAATATAATTTTGTTAGATATTAAAATCTTTAACTTTGTATTTGAATGATGCTTCGTCTGTTAAACATTGTTTTCTTCCATTTTGTTTCAAACTGAAAAAAATATCTTTTTTTGGTTGAAAATCATCCATTTACTTCTCACGCTCTAGGGTGGAGCAGAGTGTTACTTTTACAGACTAAAACCCACTCCTTACCTTCACCACTCGTTGCCTTGCGTCTCAAGACCCCGGGTTTCCCTTTTGGACAACCCATGGATGATAAAATATCTAAAAACCGTTTTCAAGGTTGAAATTGTTCTAGCGTAGACTTTAAGTTTATGATATGGAGAGAGATCGTATCTTCCTGGTGTACAGCGCGTAGTGTTCCAAGCGCGCCCTCAAGGTGTTGTCAGCAAATCGTAGGGGAGCCCCTACGGACAGCAGGGTCGAAGTTTACTGCGGAAAAGGATCGATTTCTGAAAGGAAGGTTCGGCCCCGGTATGAAAGGCAACGATAAAACAGGAGTAGGTTTTTAGTCCGTAAAAGTCCGACACTATCTCCTACCCCATCCAAGAGCACGTAGATGTCATTGGATAATCATCCCACCTACAAAAAACAAATCTTCCTGGTGAAGTGATTCTGTCGGGGTACCAAAGGGTCTTGCCTCCTTTTCATTTCGCAGTTTTTAGTGATACAACCAACGAAATATTCTCAAATGTTTGCTCTAGATGTCCCCTTTACCTCAATTAACGTTTATTTTCTTTGCAACTTGCACACAATACAAATTAAAACGTGACAATGAATCAATAAACGCGATATAACACAAAATTTAACAAACAAATTTTTGTTAACAATATGAAATATTGTTGATCAACGTTTAGTTCCTTCATGAAATTAAGAGCAAAGCTCACACTGGCAACTGCCTGCTAGAAGTCTAAACTTGTACATAGATAGCAGTTAAAACAGTTTGTAAGATAAGAGACAGATAGAGTAGTAATAAGTTAAGGTATGCAATAAATAAATAATAGTATCATAACAAGGTTATGTGTAGTTAATGACAAAATTAACATTTTGTTGGATTGTTTTCCGTAGAATGACTGAAACAGTTAAATAATGACGTAGAGTCATATATAAATAAAACATTCATTTATTATTATGTCAAGAGCCTCAAATATTTGTACTATATTCTGATGGTTTTGTCTTTGTTTTTCTCTCCAGACAATTTAGGTGTCTTCAGGGCTAAAGTGAATGGGCTCTTAATAAACTAGTGCGCTTGACTATTAACGATCGCATCATCAATCGATCGATTGCTTGCCATCTGGTAGGTTCACAGTCAAGCACCAGTTTATATTATTAAAAAAAACACACACAAAAAAAAAACAAACAATATATAAACTAGGAAAGAAAAGCGAGTTTATTTATGCCCAGTATGACAAATACTACAAAAAAAAACTCTCTCTCTGATCATAAAAAAATGATTTCTTATTTCTAAAGAAACAGACTTCAAAGCTGGCCAATATCAATTTAAAACCAATTGAAAGCATGGCGCAAAAACAGCAAGCAATAAACGGTGATCACGTTAACAATGTTGCACTCAGAGCACCTAATGTCGCAATCAATATGACTCCGACATCCGTTTAGCTCAAGGTAAAGGGTGTCACGGGCATTCGCGGGCTTCCCCACAAAAGTCATTCAGTTTCAAAACCATCATAAACAGAACCGGCTTAAGAATTCAACTGTCATCAGTATAGATTCGACGCCGAGTTGCTAGTCTGTCGGTTTTCTATCGTTTACATTTTAGGAAGTGTACACTGAAATTGCACAATTTAATTCCGCCAAGCCCGTTCCATTACCAGACCACTTCTCGTACGGCCTTGCGCCACCAGCACATGGTGGACATCCCACTCATGCGTACAAAACATTTTGGGAACATATTTATTGTACCTATAGTTAAGGAGTGGAATTTCTTACCGGAGTCTGTATTTACTAATAACTACAACCCTACAACCCAGGGGTCTTTAAATCAATAGATTGAATAGTTTACTTTTAGACATGCTTGCTCCACAGTAGACCACATCATCACTTACCATCAGGTGAGATAGTGATCAAACGCAAGCCAGTAATAATCGGTAATAATAAAAAAAGGATTGTTATTCACAAGAAAACTCAGGTAAGTTTACACAAACCAATTAAAATTCAAGCAAACAACAATCGAGGCTGTACTAATTACATGACTGTTTAAATATATCAGGGTGGGAGTTAGGAGGACCTAACATAAATATTAGCGAGCGTCTTCGTCATGTGACCGCTCGGTAACACAATGGAAGCCTTGACATTTTCCGACGAGGACGATGCTGCGACCGGTTGAGCTTACGTGGAACGATTGAGTTGTACTGTGCTGTTGTTTTTATGTATTTCAAGTTTTCACGTTATCAGGAATTTGATAGTCTCGGAGAAATACGATGGAAATATTTTTCTTTTCGGAATTCAAAACACTTTACTCAACACAGAGTCCAACCAAATCTACTAGTGCTTTATTAAAAGTCAACCTAATAATAGATTTACAATAGCTATATATTTTTTACGCACATTGAGCAAACCTAATTGCTACAGAATAAATAAACTAATTGAACAAAAACAAACAGCGAAATATCAGTCACTGAATAATCACAAAATATCAGAAACTACAACACCTACTAACATAGGAAGGTAGGTTCCTTATAGGAAGTAGACATCCGCTAAGAACGGATTTTACGAAACTGCACCCCTGACGGGGTAAAACGGGGGCTGGGAGTTTGTATGGAAAAACCGACATTCACGGGCGAAGCCGCTGGTAGAACCTAGTTAATAATGTATGAGTATCTTCTTTATAATCTAGAACAGTGTTTCCCAAACATTGTTTTGCTATGGCCCGAAAATTTTCACACTGCCCCTCGTAAGACACGCATGCTTTTAAATTCCTCCTCCCCTCCCTCGCTCAGTAAAATACTACACGTTGCTATTAGAAGTATGTGTAATACGACTTATGTATACTATTACGACTTATGTATACTATTATATATACTATCAGGTGACATAGTGGTCAAAATCGAGCCTATCAGTAAATTAAAAAACAACAATTTAAAAAGTTTTACTAATTAATTCGGTATCGCCTATTTAGTGCAAAGTATGGAACTGCTACTTATTTTTCCCAAAGAATTCAAGTTTGCGGGAAATGACGAAAGTTTTATCTTGAGGCCGAATACCGAATATTTATGATGCGTGGAATAATATCAAGAAAATGCAGGAATGCTACTACCTTGTATTTTATTTTGATGGCACGGTACCGGACCGTGACCCACCAAAAGGGATCCGCCGATCTAGAACATAATAAAAGGTAGAAAGAAGAAGTAGAATCAGACAGTAGCTCGCAACCGTTCACATAAAGTTTTCATAGCGTGATGGCTGGCCACATCCGTAGTACTCCGTCGGAATGGCCCACGAGCGGACGCTTCCAATAATCATTGTAAGCGTCTGTGGGACTTTAGAGGCCAATTATAATCAGCCTCTAAAATGCCAGCACCTGTATGTACTTGGACAGATTGTCTGTTTATTCTTAATTATCATGATTACGTATGAATCATTCTACAAGTGCCGTTTAAAATCAAAAGGCATCAATGATGTTAGTTTTTTAGTCTAGTGGTACAAGCGCTATTGCTGATCATGAGGCCCTGCTTTATTCATGGTTCGATTCCCAGTTAAGCTCGTCCCTTATTATATGGAACTTTTTTATTATTGATGTTAGGCTCTCATTTGACATCTATCTCACCAGATGGTAAGTTAAGATGAGGTCAGTAACGGAGCACACTTGCCTATAAGTTCACTTTTGTTTTAAAGAACCCTAGGTTATTGCTATCAGGAAACAGTCTCCGGCAGGGAAATCCACTCTTTAGCTGTACACACAATGAATATGTTCCCGAAAAGTCAACATGGATGTACATTTCGTACGGCGCAGCAAAACCTTTACTTATAAAGTTGGCAACAAATAATAATATCCAAGTTAAGTTTCTGTATGAATCTGAATACAGGGCAACCAACAAGCAACACTTATTTAAATAAACTACACACAACTGACATGCGCATGTTTCGCTAGTCAATGGAATTCACGTTACTAGATATAAGTACCTAAATAACACATAATAACTACGAACCTTAATAAGAAGTCAAGAAGCTTTTTTGGTAACACGGTCACCATGAAGAAACACCCAGACGATCAAATGATGAAAACCCTAGAACAGCCTACGACGAAGCACACTCGTGGAAGTCCACCCTCCACTTGGCTTAGCTTGACGGTTCAAAGAGACCTTAAAGGTCATCTCGATACAGACATGGCACAAAATCATGCTCAATGAAAAATTAAAACAAAGGGGCTGACCTCAAATAAATGTCTTAAAGTCTAGCCAGAAAAAAAAGAATCAAAATTTAGATTGTATGGTGCCCATGTAGCGTGTTTTAATAAACATGTCACAGGCGGAATAGTCTAAGTCAGGCACATTAGCATTACAAAACAATTTACTGCAAAACAGATAGAGACATCCGCTTTGTAACATCTTAACGTTACCTAGTTTATAACAGAAGAGGCGGTATACGAGCTTGGTTTTATAATCAGTAATATCTTCATTTGGCAGACCCTTCCTTACCTTTTTAAAGTGGGAAATCACCAAATATCTTGTAATCTGGGTGTAGCAAGAGGAATCACTTTTACTGGCCATGTAAAACCCACCGCGGTCCTTTAGTCGGCCGAGATAACTCTTTCGATAATTTTGCAACCCTGTCAAAATTATCGAAAGAGTTAAATCAGTCAAGCGTGCTTCATCGTCGGCCACATCTTCGTTTACCATCAGGTGCGAATGAGATAGTGGTCAAATGTGTCATCTACAATTTAAAAAAAAAAAATACCTGGATCTATAACACTAACTCAAAAGTTTTCTTTGAAAAGTCTATATTTACAATTTTACCCAAGTATTTTCTATAAAGGTCTAAACTAGTTTTAATAAATGTAAAATAACTCAAAGATCCTAACTAAATTCGTCACTATGACGTCCAATTTAGAAAAAAAGCATATCATAATATTTTCTCCATTTGAACCAAAAATGCTTAAAATTGGTTTGTCTATCAACTCACGCGTCTGATGACCGACAACAGGTTATTGTACCTCGCGGATATCAAAGCTTCCCCGACGCGGACGTGTAGTATGATAACGTCAGATCAAGCCAGTTGCTACCTACGTAAGCTCGACGTGTTTATCTCTAGTCATGTGATGTGCATGACATCCTGTTACTCAACGAACGCCCACTATATGTGCTTAAAAAATATATAATACTACATACCAAGAAAGGTCATTGATGTTTTGAAAAAAAAACGTATCACGTCACGTGGATATAATTTCCCAACTCCGTGTGATGTTCTGCGAACTTGAAATATATTGAGGAAATATTAGTTTTTTTGCGCTTGATAATGGTGTATGGTCGTGATTGATACTGGATCCTATAAAGACCGGAATGAATAAAAATAAGCTTATAAAACTAAATACATACCTACAAAATAAATGGAAAAAAAACTGTCGCATATTTATTTACCAAAAGACTTTTTTTTTGCAGAATCATTTACAATATTTTCAACGTAAAGATGAACCACAAAGATACAAGTTAAAATTATTATCACTTCAGGCATCCGGAAAAGTCCTTTGTATTAAGAAAGTGTTGACACACTTTTGTAACGTACACGTTTTATTACAAGCTTTCTATTAGCTTGCACTGTATGTAACTATGAATGTTCGGCTCAAATCTTGCAACTCAATTTTGAAGCAGATATCTTCAACCGATTGAGCTGAAATTTTACATGCATGTGTAAATCGGGTGACAATGCAACATTATGATGACATGGAGCTGATCTGATGATGGAGCTGGAAGGTATCCATAGGAACTCAGCAATAAAACAATACAACCCCATCGAGTTTGGGCTCGCTTGATTAGTACTAACGAGTACTTTAATCCTGTATGATAGCCAGGGTCTGATGATGGAGCCGGAAGGTGATCATAGGGACTCCACGGTTAAACGATACAACCCAATCGAATTTGGGCTCGTTTGATTCGTATCGACGAGTACTTTCATCCTATATGGTAACCAAGGTCTGATGATGGAACTAGAAAGTGATCACAGGAACTCTGCACTTAAACGACACAACCCCATCGAATTTGGGCTCGTTTAGTTTGTATTGACGAGTACTTTCATCCTATATGGTAGCCAGGGTCTGATGATGAAACCGGAAGGTGGTCATAGGAACTCCGCAGTTAAACGATACGACCCCATCGAGTTCGAGCTCGTTTGATTAGTATTGACGAGTACTTTGATCATGTATGGTAGCAAGGGTCTGATGATGGACTCGGAAGGTGGTCATAGGAACTCCGCAGTTAAACGATACAACCCCATCGAATTTGGGCTCGTTTGATTCGTATTGACGATTACTTTGATCCTGTTTAATAGCCAGGGTCTGATGATGGAGCCGGAAGGTGATCATAGGAACTCCGCAGTTAAACGATATAACCCCATCGAATTTGGGCTCGTTTGATTCGTATTGACGAGTACTTTCATCCTATATGGTAACCAAGGTTTGAAGATGGAACTGGAAGGTGGTTACAGGAACTCCGCACTTAAACGACACCACCCCATCAAATTTGGGCTCGTTAAGTTTGTATTGACGAGCACTTTCATCCTATATGGTAGCCGGAGTCTGATGATGGAGCCGGAAGGTGGTCATTGGAACTCCGCAGTTAAACGCTACGACCCTATCGAGTTCGAGCTCGTTTGATTAGTATTGACGAGTACTTTGATCATGTATGGTAGCCAGGGTCTGATGATGGAGCTGGAAGGTTGCCAGAAGAACTCCGCAATTAAAACATATAACCCCATCAACTTTAGGCTCATTTGATTTTTATTGATGAGTACTTGAATCTTATATGGTAACCAGGGTCTGATGATGGAGCTGGAAGGTTGCCATAAGAACTCCGCAATTAAACGATATAACCCCGTCGACTTTAGGCTCATTTGATTTGTAATGACGGTACTTGGATCCTATATGGTAACCAGGGTCTGATAATGGAGCTGGAACGTGGTCATAGGAACTCCGCAGTTAAATGACACAACCCCATCGAAATTGGGCTCATTTGATTTGTATTGACTATTGCTTGGATCAAATATGGTAACCAGGTTCTGATGATGGAGCTGGAAGGTTACAATAGGAACTTTGTAAAAAATCGACACAATCCTATCGAGTTTGGGCTCATTTGATTTTTATTGATGAGTACTTGGATGTTATATGGTAACCAGGGTCTGATGATGGAGCTGGAAGGTTGCCATAAGAACTCCGCAATTAAACGATATAACCCCATCAACTTTAGTCTCATTTGATTTGTAATGACGAGTGCTTGGATCCTATATGGTAACCAGGGTCTGATGATGGAGCTGGATCGTGGTCATTAGAACCCCGTAGTTAAACGACACAACCCCCTTCGATCGTACTAGTTAGTTTTAATACACTCCTACAAAATAGGTACCAATTGAAAGGGCTTCCAGAGAGTAACTTGAAAAATAAAGTGACATTACTCTAAATCCAATATTTTCCTTTTTCTCAGTCATACTCTTGGTGGAGTGGTAGTGATCATGGATCGTCTGGTAGGTTGGTTGCGGCTTTTGTGAGACTTCTCCATCTCTCTCTATTCATGGCACTTCGTGTACATTCAATGAGGGAACACTTCGAAGATGATTTAGTGAGGTCTGTCCATCTGGTAGGCGATTAGCCGCGAGAACGTAGGCCCTCTACTCTTCCCTGTACCACCAAACGTTCCAAAGAGCTTTCATTGCCTATGATTTATCCAAACATCTTAAAAATTCGCTGTTGTAGACGAAAGTTTTTGTTTGATGCAAAGCTCTCTAAGAATGGAAACTTTAGTACGGTGAGCAGTCTGTTTTGTCCTCAGTAAACGCCTTCGGCGTTACATTTCAAGAGCGTCAATCTTTTTACGGTGCTTGAATCTTCTCCGCATTTCCCAGTATTTGTGATTGTGGATCCCAGGTAGATAAACTCTGGACAACTTCGCAACTGGCTATTTCATGTAAGTTAGGTTGATTGTTAGTCTTACGATCCACCACCATCATTTTTGTTTCATAAATCCAACCTGGCAGACTTCTCAGGCGGTCGCCTCCTTCTGCGAAGCAGTAATGCTAGCAAAGTAGGAGGCCGACCGCATCAGGCAACTGCGCTCACGCCGCAGTCGCCGCCGTAATTCCAAACCCGATTTCCTGCCACCGTAGGCGTGGACTTGCGGACGGCGGGCAATAGGTAGCTCGCTGTCCGTCCGGCCGATAATAGACCGAACCAAGTCCAAGGGCAGGGGATGTCAATGGATGATTTTACCTACCATTAAAAATAAAATAAAAAAGAACCTGGCAGACTTCTAAAGATAGCAGACTAAGTTTCTTATACTTTCCTATAATATGGGTAACAAATGAAAGGATTTGCTGAGAATACAAATGTGATTTAAATAAGGTATAACTGAAAAATAAAAAATAAATTACAAATAAAAAAACTTTTTTAAAAACAAGCTTTCAATTAAATGGGCTAAAAAGAAGAAAATAAACTTTTCCTTTATATTTTTACTATCAATTTATAACGGCATTACACAATTTATATGATATAAAAGCTTGTCACGAGATTTTGAAAATATTAAAATCAGTAGATGAAGTTTTGAAACTTATTTAAAGTTAAATCTCGCGACAAGCTTTTATATCATATAAATTGTGTAATGCCGTTATAAATTGATAGTAAAAATATAAAGGAAAAGTTTATTTTCTTCTTTTTAGCCCATTTAATTGAAAGCTTGTTTTTAAAAAAGTTTTTTTATTTGTAATTTATTTTTACAATATGCACGTGACCACTAAGGTTGCTAAAGAATTCATACAAAACGGAAGGTTATTCTTTGTCTGAAAGTGAAAAAAAATAGTTTTCTTTTTTTTCAGTTATTAAAGCTTTCTCATTTTTCACCCAATTGATACAATCAATTGGGTTATATTTTGAGTTGCCTGGAATATAGTGAATATCAATTTTCTTCTCTTCGTATTTCCTTGGTTTTCAAAGAATGTTTTGCTTCTATCATCATCATCTTCCTGCCCTTGTTATTTGGAAATCTCGGCGCAACACGTTTTTTTCTTTCATTCTGTCCCGCCACCCATTACACAATCCATCTATCTTTTCGTTGACCTCTCCCTCCATCCATCCACATGTATACTCATAACTCTTATAGTAAAATGCGTTTCATCCATCCTCTTCACAGGACCATACTAAGACAAACGATGTATAGGCTTTTATAGAAATAATATAAACGTGTGTCCAGTACGCTGTTGGTTTTATACAAACTTCTACAAATTCGTCATTCGTCTCGTATACAGTCTGATACAAAACATTCTTGGCTTAAAACTTACATTTTGACGTCATAGAAACGAGTACAGAATTTGAAGAAACCAAAAGGCGCCACATATCCTTACGGCCGTTTTACATGTTAGTATTTACATATTATGAAACAAGTGGCATTTCTGTTGGACGGTAGTAAATACAAACTTGTTTATATGCTATGTTTATGCTTACTTAGCTTATACTATACCACAGCTAGGCAAATGCCACCCTCTATTAAGGAATGTTCCTGACCTATTGATTATGTTGATAAACCTATAGGTCCTGACTTTGAAGCACTTCTTGCCAATTCTTAAGTAAAACATCCAAACCGTCCCATCATCTCCCAGTAAACCCATCACGTTTTATTTTCTGCTATCCCTAACGGAAAACCGGACTTTTTCTAGTTTTTCACGTCAGCTCAATGTCAATCAGAGAGATGTTATGAAAATTGTCCAAAAAGAACAGAACATAAAAACTTGAAAACATTATTTTTAAGCACATTATGATGTAAAATTAATTTATGGTGATTAAGATTTCCATATGCTAAATAAAGTCGAGTATTTCGTAAAAAAAACCTCATTTAATATTCATCGTTGATTAAATTACACATCCGATTCCCAAAATGCTATTTTCGACAATGCGTGTGCGCATACCAGCACGTTAATTGCATTGTGTAATCGCCTTTATAATGTCAATAAAAACATGTTAGAAATACAAAATAAGTGGTAACGCAAACATAACGCTGGTAGCCCAGTTTACGTTGTTTTCGCAATGTATTGTGTAGCTGCGACCCTCCGCAGACCCCCTTTCCCCCCCTTCGTTCCCCGGAGTCACATGAGCTCGCTCGCTCCTGATAGTGAGGTTGCATTGGCGGAAGAACATCGACTTTCTCCCGCCAGTTGGAGGCGCCCCACGCTCCGCAACTGTTGCATTGCATGAAGGGCAATCATGTGAACCCAATTAGCTTGCTGTTTACATCTTTGAGGAATCTTGTAACAAAATGCAGATCCGGTCACATTAGTATTCAAGATAGCTATCAACACAATGCTTAATATAGACTTGGTTTTTTAACTAGCATGACCAGTTTCTGGTGTTATTCGTTAACTTTAACGCATTAAAATAACTAAACATTTTGACACATTTTTTTCTTGTAGTCATAAGATCTATTTATAATTAAAACACGCTTATAGAATAAAGAGGTTCCGGCGCCAGTACGTCACCAATCTAAAATAGAAACAAGATTAGACAAATATTTCGTGATTCCCAATTAGGTGATTAAAAAGATTTGCATAAGTAACAACGGCAAATACCAAACCTAACAGGTCACACCATTCGCAGTCATGTGCTCAAAACTTCTGAGAATTAATTTGAGCAATCTAAGAAAATATCAGGCTCAGCGAATTGCTAATTTATAAATGTAACTACTGGTTATTCACAAAGTCGGATTGTGCTCGAATTATTGAATCAAATTAAATTTTCCGCTTTCTGGTTAGTCATTCTAAATTAAAACGGAATTGCTAGGTATTTTTCACTTTTGAAGGTTAGTTTTTTTAGGTTTTAGGTTCAGTGTTGTCTAAAGGATTGGTCGAAAGAGTTAAGCTAGCACTACATTAGACCGACGCACACGTGTAACATGCCTGATTTGTACGTAGAACGACGTTACGTGCTGTGGATCAAGTACATGTCTAGTTTTCATATAAAATCTATAGAGACCGACGCGCCCAAATAGGCGTGTATGGCACACGTATGCGCAGTGTAGTTCTACCTTTACCGTCCGAGAACGCTAAAAACAACTGAAAGAATATGGGTAGGATACTTTTAGTTAATAAAAAACTGACACCAGGTAAAGCGCGAGCTACATGGAGTGGGAGGAATTATTTGATAATATCCTCCTCCAAAAAAAATGTATTTGTAACTAAATCTTTAACCAGAATATATGTGTCCTTAATCAAAAACAGGTATTGACATGACCCCAGTAGTACAATACTGATGATATTGATACATTCAATATTAGCTACATCCGTCTCTTAAATTTCTTCAAAGGTTTGTGATTATAGAAACTTACATACATACACGAACTTGATAACATGTACCAAAAGCAATAGGCATCTAGTATTATGCAGCATAAGGTGTAAAGTCCCACATCGCACCTCAAAGAGTTTTCAGCAAACGGTAGGGGCCCAACAGGGCCAAAGCCTACTGGGGCCAAGGGTCTACTTCTGAAAGGATGATTCGAGGAGTGGGTTTTTCGTCATTAAAAGTCTGACATTGTCTCCCGCTCCGCCCAAGGGCGGAAGATGTCACTGGATGATTTTCCCACCACCAAAAAAAGGTACCTCTGTTGAAAAGAGCGATCCTTCGACCAGACTGGTGTTGTATCTGATCCGCGCAACTGTCCAATAGTTGATTTTGGACGAGTATACGTTGGAATTGTAAGAGTATAATTATGTTGTAATCGCGCAGATAACTCTGGTAAAGCGATACAGCCTTTTGTAATTTAGTTCCTATGAGGCGACATAGATTTCGCTACAGGTGAAAGCATCAAAGAGTCAAAATACGAGCTTGAAAATATAATTTTATTAAATTTTTCAAAAAATAAATATCCTCCTTAGAAAAACGTTAACTTCACATCCTAAACCTAATCGAAGTTGAGAAGGAAAATGTTAAAATCTTATGAATCACAGATGAAAAAATAGTATGCTGGAAAATCCTCATATTCCAAGTTATTTGTTTATTACAAATAAATCTATTATAAGAATAAGATTACATTTTTACAAAAACTTGATGATACTTTACAAAAATTTATCTGATGAAATTGCATGAACAGGACAAGTGATCGTTGTCTACTTTACAGTCGCTCGAACGAATTCCCGACACTAATAAAAAATCTAAAGCGAAAAGGTAAACTCATCGTTACAATACTCGGAAACAGCAATTTAAAAAAATACCTTATCCTCGTGGATGAAATGAATTCTTTGAATTAGAGGATATCGAACTGTACTGATCATGATCTGCATCATTTAAACTCTGGTTCCAGTGAACGCAAAAAAGTTATGGGGAAAAGCCAATAAGTAGTAATACAAATGACTGAACAAATTACACTGTCATCATACAGACGAATGTTTGTATGTCTGTATCTACGTGTGTGTATATGTTTGTTACTCCTTCACGCTTAAACGTCTAAACGAATTTAGATGAAATTTGACTCACAGGTAGACCATATTTTCTTTGAATGGAACATAAAATACTTTGTTTTGTTTCCTTTAGGATATTTTTCTGCAATCAAGCGTGCAAAGCCGGTGGCAAAAACGTTCGGTGGCTAGTCATTCATATGTCTAGGATCTAATCTAAATTGACAACGTCTCATCATATCTCCCATTGAGCGTTGGCACGACCATTGAGCGGTCGTGCCAACGCATAGTTTTACGATGCGTATTTCCATGTAAAATATGCTTGCTAATGTTTATAGCATAACTGTGCTGTCTAGTGCCGAAGCTTACCTCATTCTACAGCCGATCTTCCGTCAGGTCGTCGCACTATCACCTCAGGAGGTCACAATTTAAATACACACACACAAATTATCAAAAACAAACTCGTTTATCAATGGATAAAATCGTTGTCTGTTGCTGAGCACAATCATTAATAACCTGAATGAATAATTGAATTGATAGGAAAGGGATATATTTATTTTATTTTTTTCTTTATGAGCACAACAGTACGTATATAAAAGTGTACGTTAATACATTTTCTACCAATTAGTTTTTGGGTGATGCAGAGATAGATTGTAATGATGCAATATAAAAAATTAAACACGATTAATATCAAAATAAAACATTAAAATAAAAATAAAACATTATTTATAGTTAATATGTATTTGAATTAAATAATAATTATATTAAATATTTATTTAAATAAATAACAAACGTACAAATTGGAAAATAATTTAAGCTCTGTGACGACACCACTGTCAGCTTCTTATGATTGTGCTCGCAAACTTTATGATTGCTATCTTGATTTCCTGAGAAAGCGCATTTAATAAATAGAACAAAAAATAAAGTGTTTGAAGTCAGTTCGGTGGGTAAAACATTACAGAAGACGTTATTCGATGAATGTAGATTTTTATTGTGGTTTGCGAAAATGTATTATTACTAGTGATGTGTGAGGCTAGATAATTAGAAGAATTCGAAAAGACAAGAAATAAGAAGAAGATAGTAAATGCCCTTCTTCCTCCTTTTTCATCTGCCCTGGCAACCAATTTAAAAGCGATCGATGCGCAGCGCCATGATCGTATTTGCGCAGATTAAAAACAAATGTACAGCAATAACTTAGAAGACGAATTAGTTTGTTTCGGATATCTGTCTCTCACTCACGATCTAAATATCGATGATCGGTCGCGTTCTGGCGTCCACCATGGGGCATTAACCATAGAGTACTTTTGCTATTAGTGTCTGTGCAAATTGCCACAGACTATGTAATCGAGCTGCACCATAGATTTTGTAAAAAATCTATGAGATACACATAATGTCATAGGCGCGCCGTGGTGTTGTCACTTCATAAATACACCGTCTCCTTATTTTTATTTTATTTATCTAAAATTCATTTATAATTTTTTATTTTATTTTTATCTTTTTGCACATTACACCGTTCTTCTGTCAGCACTGTCCAACGCTGAAAACCAGCGCTGTGTGCTCATCGCATTGTGCATGAGGGCACAGCTTTATGCTGAGCTTTCGGCCGTTTTACACGGATGTGGCGCATATCTTTCCTTTAAAATGTTATGTTTGTCTAGTTTTTAGTTGCGTCATTCCGTGTAAATAAACTGTTTTTCTTTTTTTTTCTTTCGATTCTAAAGTTCGTGTTAGTGCTGATGTGATCGTACTGTCCAACGAATCAGCTGGCAAAGTTGTACCATTCACTTTGGCGATGTTTTGGGGACTCCCAATGATGATCACCTGACTTAACCTTTTTGGGTTTACTATAACAACAAATCATCCAAATAATATTGTTAGTAAAAAATCTTCGCAAATATTATTATCAATAAAAGTTTTCATAATTCCAGGTTAATTGGTAGGTATATTTCTATCCCACGCGGTCGTGGGCGAGTCATTTCTGGGGCACAATTCTGCAGGCTACCAAGCATTACGTAACATTCAGTCTATAATTTCCTTAATTTGCCTTTCATGTTTGAAGACATTTCATCACTGAACATTCCTGGTTCCAATACAGGTACTATAATAATACAAACTGACCCGGTAAACGTTGTTTTGCTATGTAAATTACTTCAGGAAAGGGCCACCCTTATCACCTAAATGTATAAAAAATTACCTACGACCTATTCTCAAAATTTATGTAGGCTATTTTTATACCACAAAAAAAATCGGTTAACGTTTTGAAGTTCAAAAACAAACACTGTGACATAAGATTTTTATCAGTTATTAAAGTAATGCTGATAGTTGAAAAAAGGGTCACAATAATTAATCATACGCATGTTTTTAGTCACACTTCCTCGTGAACATAGGATAATCCGTTCACGTAAGCCACCACGTAAAATATTTGCAGGAGAACCAAGGTCGTAGACATAGCCCTAAGAATTGCCCAACATAAGTGGCAGTGAGGAGGGCACATTGCTCGTAGAGTGAATGTTCGATGGGGCGGAGAGGTTTTGTAGTGGTAACCGCGCACCGGAAGACGCAGCGTTGGAAGGCCTTCCATACACAAAGCGGACCGATGACCTGGTCAGAGTCGCGGGAATGCAGTGGATGCGAAACGCACAGGACCGTTCGTTGTGGTAGCACTTGGTTGAGGCCTATGTCCAGCTGAGCAGATGATGAATGAAGCCACCACGTGGAGCCGGTGCTGTGCGGGAGTGATCCTCGTGAGCACAAATTTAAATATCGGATTACTTTTCTTACAGCCAAAGACTTAGTCACCAGTCGGATGGCAAGCATCTATGTATAACGTAACCACCACCACTGCGCTGCAGGGTACAGAGAAAACCGCATATAGATTTAAGTTAAGCTTGATATTATAGTTCTTTTCACTCGGCAACTTTTATCGATGGACGCCACATTTAACAGGATGCACATATTACTCGCTCTATTTCACAAAGGATACTGTACTGACTGTACCAAATGTTAATTCTCGAGCAGCATAGTTTCGCTAGATTCAATTTACATAGAAACACGGCAACTGCAGTGCTGGCCCGGCCGCGGTTACATAAGTTAAAGACAGTTTATTGCCGGCCGTAACCGGTTTGTGAATTAGAGGTGTCATAATGCGAATCACATGGTTTGAAGGCACAGAGTAGTGAGTGAATGGAGTGTTATCTTTCGATGAAGTCATTACTTCTAAGCCATTATTCTCCATCGTCGACCACATCATTGCTTACCATCAGGTGAGGTAGTGGTCGAGAGCGATTCTAAAAATAGAAGTCGGATGATTTGAATTACGAGTTCAGTCAGGACACCAGCTTATGTATCTATTGCACGGTCTATTTAAAGAGATAAGTATATCTAAGAATATGCACCGCATCTGAAGTAATAAACACCATTTGTTAATTTTTTAAATTGCGACGTACTTGACTAGTCAGTGCTCATACAAAAGAAGCCTGGGTATTGACCCAGTCTTCATTTGTGTTAGCACTGGCAAGCCATACGATGCGATTACACTAAAGAAAAAGACTGGTCACTGGAATCGCATCATACAACGGGCTTGCGATGATAACCAGAAGCATAAAATATAAGTGCCAATAAGTATAAGTGCCAGCTAAGATATTCCAGTTTAGGTAGTGTGAGAGCTTAACACATTAACACTCCATTTCCTACTACTTTATGATTGTAAGTTACTCGTTGAGTCGTGGCCTATTCTATCACTGAGAGATTCCATTCGATATCCAACGTGTAATGTTTTATTAGAAAGGAGTCTTCTACAAAGTAAAGTCACCATGCAAATACGTAATATGTGCTTGTAAATGCAAATGTATTTATTAAAGGTATGTTAATTAATTATCGATGAGAACTTTTCATATTTTCCGGTGTGGAAGCCGGAAAACATTGCTGAGTTTGGTGAAACTCTGACTCAAGTGATACAAAAGTTATTAGCATTTAAAACGTTTTTGTTGTATGAAGGAAATGTTATCCTACCTGGCTGCTGCTCTTCGTAAAAAAAATTGACAACCCGATTGCAACACAACCTACTTACTGGGTTTATTTGTATTTTCAAACAATCCAGAGACCCACTCAAATATACATACAAAATTTCTTCCAAATCTAACCGATTTGGAAGATATTTTTGCCATTTAGAAGGAGTTAAGTGACAAACACACATACAAAAAAATTATATGTACGAGTATAAAGATATTTTATTAACTGTAATTTCCGGATCTCTTCAGAGAGTTCATTCAGGTCTATCGATAGTCAAATCGATAAAGATTTGAAAACACATTAAAACCCTCAGTATCACGCTCGCAAATATTCAATGACATAATAAATTATATAGATTTAGCTACTCGTAATCTTAAAACTCAATTCCCCATTGAAATTAATTGGCTCCTAAACGTCAGTATATTCATAAAATATATATTTACGATCCAATTAAGGACGTTTATAAATAACAAGAAAAACATGAAAGACTTAGTTAATACTTGTACATATACAAAACGGTCACAGATTCGGCTGTGCCATAAAGAAACTAGTCAAATGTAACAAACACATTTGCAATATGAACCAAGAACAACAAAATAAGTCGTTTTTAGTTTTTTTATAATCAAATTAAAAACAAAATAGTTTTTAAGTACTAGGTAACCTTTGGAAATTCTAAACATTGATAGAAATCTGACTGCTGCGGTCTTCCCCTCCGATTATAATTTAGGTGGTTTCCGGGCTAGAGTGAATAGGCTCTTAATAAACCAGTGCACCTCACCATCAACGATTGCATCACTACTTACTATCAGGTGGGATGTCAAGCACTATCGCTGATTGGCATAGACTTATCCCATACCTACTAATATTATAAATGTGAATGTAACTGTAACGTCTGTCTGTTATGCTATCACGGTTAAACTACTGAGCCAATATTGATGAAATTTGGTATGGCGCAAGCTTAAACTTTTTTTTTATCTGGCTTCGACTTCGTGTCCGCAATAACCGATATTCACGTGAACGAAGTCAAGGGTAAAAGTTCTGCATATCCCCGAAAATTTAGGATTGCTGTGGGATGGATTACATAAAAGAAGCCGGGGAAAGAGCTAGTTTAGTTGTTGCCATCCTTATAGTATAGTAAATACCCATTTACAAAAAATTCCACACGAGAAAAAAGGTAAGTTTAACTTATTTGTTATTAATTATTAAAATATCAAAATATAGCTATTCTTAACAAAGTGGTTATCGAAAGAAAAATAGTAAAAAAATCATGTGCCATATGAGAATACACGAATCCGGTTCAATGAACTAATAAATTACAAATAAAAAAACTTTTTTAAAAACAAGCTTTCAATTAAATGGGCTAAAAAGAAGAAAATAAACTTTTCCTTTATATTTTTACTATCAATTTATAACGGCATTACACAATTTATATGATATAAAAGCTTGTCGCGAGATTTAACTTTAAATAAGTTTCAAAACTTCATCTACTGATTTTAATATTTTCAAAATCTCGTGACAAGCTTTTATATCATATAAATTGTGTAATGCCGTTATAAATTGATAGTAAAAATATAAAGGAAAAGTTTATTTTCTTCTTTTTAGCCCATTTAATTGAAAGCTTGTTTTTAAAAAAGTTTTTTTATTTGTAATTTATTTTTTATTTTTCAGTTATACCTTATTTAAATCACATTTGTATTCTCAGCAAATCCTTTCATTTGTTACCCATATTATAGGAAAGTATAAGAAACTTAGTCTGCTATCTTTAGAAGTCTGCCAGGTTCTTTTTTATTTTATTTTTAATGGTAGGTAAAATCATCCATTGACATCCCCTGCCCTTGGACTTGGTTCGGTCTATTATCGGCCGGACGGACAGCGAGCTACCTATTGCCCGCCGTCCGCAAGTCCACGCCTACGGTGGCAGGAAATCGGGTTTGGAATTACGGCGGCGACTGCGGCGTGAGCGCAGTTGCCTGATGCGGTCGGCCTCCTACTTTGCTAGCATTACTGCTTCGCAGAAGGAGGCGACCGCCTGAGAAGTCTGCCAGGTTGGATTTATGAAACAAAAATGATGGTGGTGGATCGTAAGACTAACAATCAACCTAACTTACATGAAATAGCCAGTTGCGAAGTTGTCCAGAGTTTATCTACCTGGGATCCACAATCACAAATACTGGGAAATGCGGAGAAGATTCAAGCACCGTAAAAAGATTGACGCTCTTGAAATGTAACGCCGAAGGCGTTTACTGAGGACAAAACAGACTGCTCACCGTACTAAAGTTTCCATTCTTAGAGAGCTTTGCATCAAACAAAAACTTTCGTCTACAACAGCGAATTTTTAAGATGTTTGGATAAATCATAGGCAATGAAAGCTCTTTGGAACGTTTGGTGGTACAGGGAAGAGTAGAGGGCCTACGTTCTCGCGGCTAATCGCCTACCAGATGGACAGACCTCACTAAATCATCTTCGAAGTGTTCCCTCATTGAATGTACACGAAGTGCCATGAATAGAGAGAGATGGAGAAGTCTCACAAAAGCCGCAACCAACCTACCAGACGATCCATGATCACTACCACTCCACCAAGAGTATGACTGAGAAAAAGGAAAATATTGGATTTAGAGTAATGTCACTTTATTTTTCAAGTTACTCTCTGGAAGCCCTTTCAATTGGTACCTATTTTGTAGGAGTGTATTAAAACTAACTAGTACGATCGAAGGGGGTTGTGTCGTTTAACTACGGGGTTCTAATGACCACGATCCAGCTCCATCATCAGACCCTGGTTACCATATAGGATCCAAGCACTCGTCATTACAAATCAAATGAGACTAAAGTTGATGGGGTTATATCGTTTAATTGCGGAGTTCTTATGGCAACCTTCCAGCTCCATCATCAGACCCTGGTTACCATATAACATCCAAGTACTCATCAATAAAAATCAAATGAGCCCAAACTCGATAGGATTGTGTCGATTTTTTACAAAGTTCCTATTGTAACCTTCCAGCTCCATCATCAGAACCTGGTTACCATATTTGATCCAAGCAATAGTCAATACAAATCAAATGAGCCCAATTTCGATGGGGTTGTGTCATTTAACTGCGGAGTTCCTATGACCACGTTCCAGCTCCATTATCAGACCCTGGTTACCATATAGGATCCAAGTACCGTCATTACAAATCAAATGAGCCTAAAGTCGACGGGGTTATATCGTTTAATTGCGGAGTTCTTATGGCAACCTTCCAGCTCCATCATCAGACCCTGGTTACCATATAAGATTCAAGTACTCATCAATAAAAATCAAATGAGCCTAAAGTTGATGGGGTTATATGTTTTAATTGCGGAGTTCTTCTGGCAACCTTCCAGCTCCATCATCAGACCCTGGCTACCATACATGATCAAAGTACTCGTCAATACTAATCAAACGAGCTCGAACTCGATAGGGTCGTAGCGTTTAACTGCGGAGTTCCAATGACCACCTTCCGGCTCCATCATCAGACTCCGGCTACCATATAGGATGAAAGTGCTCGTCAATACAAACTTAACGAGCCCAAATTTGATGGGGTGGTGTCGTTTAAGTGCGGAGTTCCTGTAACCACCTTCCAGTTCCATCTTCAAACCTTGGTTACCATATAGGATGAAAGTACTCGTCAATACGAATCAAACGAGCCCAAATTCGATGGGGTTATATCGTTTAACTGCGGAGTTCCTATGATCACCTTCCGGCTCCATCATCAGACCCTGGCTATTAAACAGGATCAAAGTAATCGTCAATACGAATCAAACGAGCCCAAATTCGATGGGGTTGTATCGTTTAACTGCGGAGTTCCTATGACCACCTTCCGAGTCCATCATCAGACCCTTGCTACCATACATGATCAAAGTACTCGTCAATACTAATCAAACGAGCTCGAACTCGATGGGGTCGTATCGTTTAACTGCGGAGTTCCTATGACCACCTTCCGGTTTCATCATCAGACCCTGGCTACCATATAGGATGAAAGTACTCGTCAATACAAACTAAACGAGCCCAAATTCGATGGGGTTGTGTCGTTTAAGTGCAGAGTTCCTGTGATCACTTTCTAGTTCCATCATCAGACCTTGGTTACCATATAGGATGAAAGTACTCGTCGATACGAATCAAACGAGCCCAAATTCGATTGGGTTGTATCGTTTAACCGTGGAGTCCCTATGATCACCTTCCGGCTCCATCATCAGACCCTGGCTATCATACAGGATTAAAGTACTCGTTAGTACTAATCAAGCGAGCCCAAACTCGATGGGGTTGTATTGTTTTATTGCTGAGTTCCTATGGATACCTTCCAGCTCCATCATCAGATCAGCTCCATGTCATCATAATGTTGCATTGTCACCCGATTTACACATGCATGTAAAATTTCAGCTCAATCGGTTGAAGATATCTGCTTCAAAATTGAGTTGCAAGATTTGAGCCGAACATTCATAGTTACATACAGTGCAAGCTAATAGAAAGCTTGTAAAAACAGGATGAAAAAATATATGTCGACGGCCTCATACGACTGGTGACCAAATATACCTGCCCAGACGAAAAATGTACCTATGAATGTATAGTAAAAGGTAAGCATTGTATTTTTTTTTGTTTTATTAGCAGACTTAACTATGTTTTAACCTTTTAACTGCTTACGTCGGATACATCCGACTAACAGAGTCGCGTTTATTCCGCCAGGATCGCTCATCCACGACCAAATACTTCATCTCTTCAGTTCTTCGGTCGCCTATGGGGATTGAAGAGCTAAGCGAGATTGAGTACCCAGTCGCAGACAAGCGACCCTGGCGAATAGAACTTGAAAACATTTGTCGGCCAAATTCGACGCAAGTGATTAAAGGTTTTGTTATTCTTAATCTATGTTACTAAAAGAATAATTCCTTGCACACATTTACGACCTACGCGTGGAGATGTAAAGCCGGGGTGAAACTCCGCTGCCACGGCAAATCGTGGCATGGCGGCCAGGGTTCCGGCGGGATCTCATGGTGAAATGGCGAGAGCGACTGTTGCAACCCAGTGCTGGGCATGCCGCGATTGAGGCGGTAAGGCCTCGTTTTGAAGCGTGGCTGGAAAGGCCGATTTTCGGCCACCGCAAATGTGGGCTTGCGGACAGCTTGCGGGCAATGGATCGCTCGCTGTCCGTCCGTCTGGTAACAGACCGGTCCGAGCCCAAGTCGTTTACGGCGCGCACTGTTCCCGCGCACCTCTAGGAATTGTCAGCAAACTGTAGGGGCCCAGTACGGCCGAAGCCTACTGGGGCCAAGTGTTAGGTGAAAATGAACCCCGGGGCCCTGGATCGAAGGCAGTAAATGGAACAGAGTAAGTTTTTAGTCAGTAAGGCCATGTTACTTGGCGCGTTACGCGGCGCGTTGTGCTTTTCGTCGTACATTGCAGCAGCGGGCCGCGTCATCGCTCGCACAAACACAAACATATGGTAATGTACGACGGACCGCCCGACGCGCCGCGTCTCCGTAATCGAGCACTAAGAGTCTGACCCTATCTCCCGCCCCACCCAAGGGCGGGATTTGTCATTTGATGATTTTACCAACCATGAAAACAAAAACTAAAAGAATAATGAGTATACATGTGGATGGATGGAGAGGGAGAGGCAGGCCAAAGGAAATATTTTTTCTTTGGCAACTGAGAAGAAGTCTGAAAAAGGTAAAAATAAACTGGAAAAGGGTGTCAGTGATAGCGTGACGTTTACAGGACATGTAACAAATGATTTTTCTGTTTGTGTTCCCATCAAACGCTTAGTAGATACAAAATGTATAGCAATGTCATTAGCTGTCACGTCATTTGTCACGTGACTTCTCTAAGTCCGCTGAATGGAAGAAAAAAACGTTTTGTACACACAACAAGTAAAATAAAACATGGGCAGAAAGATGATGATATATTCTTAATCTTCATTTGAATACGAAATTAGTTTTTACTCCTAGATTGAAATGGCTTCATTTATGTTAGATTTATATGACTATATCTTGCAAATTTTCTTAACTTTTGACCCAGGTTGCTTAACCAAATATTAGTCATCATTTACTATACTATATACTATAATACTAAATCTAGTCACGTAAATACTAAGTCACAAGTTTATTAACCTACTCTATGAGCGTTATAATAAACGTACTATGTGGTAAGTCAGTCAGTAACTGTGGATTTGTTCGTAGGACTTACCTTTGAGCTTTGCTTTTTAACGCAATCCATTTTACGGCCTAAACTGATCTGTTGAAGGGATGGAGCTATATAGGATGTATAGCTACGTCCCACTCTCTCGCTTGCACGCCTGACATTTTAACACGTCATGGTAAGGTTCCTGGACTACAAAGTACAACTGAAGGAGGACAGGTAGGTTTTAATCAGTAAAAGTCAAATATTACCTCTCGCTCTACTTAGAGTGGTAGGAGTCATTTGATGATTTCCCTTCTAAAACAAAAAAAAAATGTGTTAAGTCAACAATATAAATACATAGTGAACAGTTGAACACCAGTGTATATCTTCAATGAATATCTCAGTTAGATCTCAGATAACCTTTCAAGTGAGCTCGGTTTTCCCGTAGGCTAATAAACTTCCATGAATCCCAGGCATATCTTATAGTGCGGAACTGTCATATGCACAGTTTATCCTATTAAAAATAAACAAAACGTTTTGTTAAAGATTCGTTGAATGGTCATTGATTGGTCATTTATCTAGAGTTCAACGGACCATTGTTGATGCTTTTACATTCAACTTGATTTATTTCTGATCTCAGTTTCATATTGTATCGGAAACGACTAACAATAATTTGAGGCTATCTATTTGATTGTCACTATTAAATTAATCAATGAAGCAAGTCACGAAAAAAGCGGATAATATTTCACACGGCATTCACATCACTTACATTCACAGTTACAATTGAAATAATAGCCAATAAACATTAATACATTGTTGTAAACCATAGAGCAGTAACTCGTGTAGGGTAAACCAGGCATACATGCCCCAGTCGACAATTACGTGGCCCAGTTGCAAACTAAGACACTTAAAATTATGTAATTTTAAACTATACAATGCAAGTTATACTTACATTGTATAGTTCTTATTGCCGTCATACTTATAAACTAACCAAAGGCATGAAAAACAAAAAAAAAAAACATGAAAAAAAGAAAGGCACAATATTTTAAATGCGTGTAATTTAAAAAACCTAATTTTCCAAGTGGGGCACGTTACTGACCGGGGCATGTATGCCTGGTTTACCATAGAATCAGAGGAGCCGTCAGTATGGCAACAATAATGGTTGGCCCGCACGACGGCGTCTCACGCGCATCCTTGGTGCATCTAACGATTGTCCCTTCTCCAGCACAGGTTACTGACCCTGACTGCAGCTAACTAGACAATAACCTATGTTTACTTATATTATTTTTAATGAGATGCATTAAGTTGTTAAGGCTTCATGCTTGGATATTCCCAAGACGTTAAAGCTATTAGAGTTTCCCGGTGACGATTGTTTCGCTATGATATCTCTGGTAGTGGTAGTGGTGGTCTGGTACCCGACTGCGTCTGAAGGAGGGTTACCTTTTTTTACACGCCCTAGAGCCTAATCGGCTAGTTAAATTTTAGATTACGAATTGTCGTTAGAATTGTTTTAGTTGCGAGGGTATTTTAAAAATATAAAAATTTAAATGACAGATTAAGGGGATTACATCGCCCAAATCCAAAAAAACACCTAGGTTGTTTGAAGTTTCCTTATGTACGATTACCATATAAAAAATGAAGGGGATACTTAAGGACATTACTAACAAATTGTATTGATTACGTTTCTCAAAAAAATACCCTAACTCTAGAAAAAAAATCTGGTAAATAGGCCTTTTTTGAACATTAATTCCATATTTTCTCGAAAACGGCTCTATATTTATACATTGAAATTATACCAAAATATATGTTACGATAAATTGAATAACTTGTATTGACTTTTTCGAATTTCATTGAATATCGATAAGTAATCAAGAAAAAACTCGAATCAGTACTAACACCCCGCGCGCAGCACCCCCTGCAATGCCTGTTTAGAGGTCAATTCTTCTCTACTAATGTAGAGGTAAATTCTTGAAGGTCATTGAGCGATGTAATACCCTTAATTGTTAGCATAAGATTATGTTTTTGGCATATTTTTATTTTCGTGACGTAGTTATGTAGGATATCAAATTAAAGGGTTCAAGAAGAGAATTCCAAAAGTATTTACTCACTAAAATGCATAAAATAAAAAAGTGGGTCGGGTTTTCTTTTTTACTTTGACTACTTTTTTTCTATATTTAAATGTAATAAAAGCATCTGGATAAATGAGTTTTATGTCGTGAATACTCACAGGAAACCGCTGACTGCTTCGACTTTTGTTTTACAAGCCACTTAAGTGCTTTCGATCACGTCACTATCCTTAAGGAAAGATGAAAACGATACCCTAATGCGTGCGTAAATCAATAAGTCAACCGCCGTGATCTCTTTTCCCCTGAGAGTGAAAGTATGGTCAACAGAACAATCAAAAGTTGCTCAAATAATTGATACTAATCTAAATCTTCAATCTTGAGTGGTCATTTAAAAATTTCACCTATATTATTTGAGGGGGCGTTGTTTGTTTTTAGTAGATTTAAGTTGATTATGGTTTCTTTGACACGTCATTTAACATTCAACAACCGGTACTGGGCGCACGTAGTGACCTTTCCATCACCTAGAAATGAGCCTTAAGTCCCAGCTGATTAGAATGTAATAAATTCAAACTCAAAATTATTTTATTTCACATAGGCCTACATGGGTACTTATGGTACGGTTCCAATTGGCCGCTTCCTATGGAGAAGAACCAGCAAGAAATTCCATGGTTACTCTCTTATAATAATGTTGTGTAAGGTTTCGAAATAGGTATAGATGTGAAAGTATGTATTTTGTTTTTCTATAAATTGTTAGTTTTGGCATTCCCTGAAAAAATCACGTATGAGAGCTTTCGTCATAATAATAATTATGTGGATTGACTTTGAACATGGAAGCTCTTGCGTACACGCAAAGCCCACTTGATGGCTTTTTAACAAAACTATTGACTACCAAATTATCAAATTTAAGTCGATCACCGAGTAGCATAATAGCTGTTAAAAATATAGAGCCCATGCATGCGCAGGCGAATACAAAACTAGAATGCTGCGTGTGCATCATCACGTAGTCATTCCTTGGGTGATTCACGAAGTAGTGGTCAATGTTGTATTGCAATCTGGTTTTAAATGAGTTAAGCTGTGCTTGTGGAATGTACTCATTTAACACTCATGTTACAGAGGATGTCCAAGGCGCTGTACAAGGAAACTTAAAAACTAAAAATACATTTTATAAAACAATAATAACATATCCATGCACATTAAAGAAATTAAAGAACTAACACATAAAAAAAATAAAACAACGTTTACTTATTTTTCATCCATCTTCTCACAAAACCTTAGACATTCACCACACACATCTATCCAGCTCCTAGCAAACAAGTCACTCTCAGTCTCACTCGTCTAAGTCGGACATATCCGACAAACACTCTCGCGTTTATTCTGCCAGGGTCGTACGTCCACGATCAAATACTCCATCTCGTCAGCTCTTCTGTCCCCTATGAAGATTGAAAAGCTAAATGTGTTGAGATGGAATAGCCGGCAAACACACGACTCTGACGAACAGGACGCGAAAACAGTCCATCGGACCAATTCAACGCGGTTTTAATAGTTAATAACCATTTAAATTATTTTCAATATTTTTACGGGGTCCTGAAGATAACAGAGCTGACACTATCAACACAATGTGGAGCACAATATATAGTTTCAGCAAATGGCAAACATTACAATTCTGCTCACTGAACTTAGGGCCCTTCAGTTGCCGACATGGTAACGTTTTTAAGATTAGGTATTAAAAAAAAGAAAATCGAACCCATCCAAGGCAGGCGCTGTGTATCAGTCAAGTAGGCGGCTTTTTTAATAGTCAGCAGTCCTTTTTAATAGCAACCTATACTCCTATAGATGTCAAACAACATGATACCAAATAGACAAATACGGTCAATAACCTCCTTGTTGTTTATTAGTTGGCAAGGGATTTTGTATTAGTCAAACACCTGAGACACAGTTATAAACGAATCCATAGTATAGAGCATAATTTATTTTAAATGGTCTAAATGTTATCGGCCTCTGTTGACATTTCCAGACAAGTCTGTAAAATATAACAGAAAGAGTTTAACTGCTCAAAATAGAAATGTCCATTTTGGTTTCAAGGGCGTCGTGAAAACATTGTATGAAGCAAGAAATTCTGCTGCATAGTCTGCTACTTCGATTTTAAATAATTCTTTTATTTCATCATAAATCTGAAACACTAATTTAGTTTTGGCTACCTAGGAAAACGTGTTTTTTGTTGCGTTTGACCTAAAGTTTGATAGACCGGCTTAGTGCATGTAAAACTATGAACGGTTAAGGGTTCCGTATTGGGAGCATGCACATTCTTGTTTTTGTCTTCTGAAAAAATAAGTTTTTGTCATAAAATCCATTTCAATAATGACATTACAAATGTCACCCTACTGTGGATTCGTCGGTTGTCCGAAAAGGAACCCCCAGATCCTGGAACGTAAGGCAAAGAAGGAACATAGAAGCGGGTTTTAGTCAGTAGAACTCTAACATACTCTCGCTCCGCCCTAGAGCGAGAAAAGTTATTGGATGATAGAATAGAATATTTTTTTTACTTTATTTCCGATGTAAAAAAAATACTATGTGGATAGAATCAATTTTCATCCCTCAGTTACATGTATGGGGAGTCCCAGTCCCATTATATTATTTTTGTTGTATTACCACAGAATAAGTAATACTGGACCATTCTAGATAACACTTTTTCACAAATTAACAAATGTAGTGCCAATAGTCTCCAAGTAAAAATAGTTGTGACACCTTCAGACTAGGGCTTTCAAATACCGGATTTTTTCCAATACCGGTATCAATACCGTGATCACGGTATTGAACACAAGTTCAATTTCGACATTAATAAAACCAGTAAAATACGTGTTTTTTATTTGAAATCTGTTTAATACAGTTACTTTCTGAAAATAACCATTTTCCAAAAAATAGAGGATGTTCAAGTCGTCTAATGGCTTTTTTTTATCTTTATTGCTCCGGATAATGTTCAGTGATATCTGAATCAAGTATTATCCGATTTAGATTTTTTTTTTTTGCAATAGTTTTAAACCTAGAGTGTGTCATTCAAATTTGGTGAATGTAACGAAGAACTACGGAGATGAACCAAGAAATTCTTCAATAAATAACAAATCTTCAGCAAATGCTAACATCCCATATTATCTATTTACTGTTAATACAATTCATAACATACGTAACATCACGCTAGTACGCTCTGAAGAGGTACCGAAGATGTGTAAAGTTCACTTTAGTCAATCCTCATTCACTAATTATGATCAAATTTAATGGTTGTCAATTGGCGCATAATTTTATTAAGGTCCAATTTTGATGATTCTTTTTGTGCTGGTTTAAGTTCTAACACAGTGATAATTCTTTAGATAATTCAAGTAACTATGGATATTTTGTCAATCTCATTGGTAACTTACCGGTTATACTCGCCATTTAATTTTAGCTATGGGGTACCACAGCTTAAAAGTGAAAATTAAAATCTTTTTTACAAAAAATACAAAATTGGGCTTAAAAAAAAAACGAAAACTAACAATTGTAAAATAATTCACTTACTGCTTACCAGCAGGTGGGATTGCTGTCAAACACTAGTTTATAGTAATTAAAAAAAAGAAGCACTGCTTCACAGAAGGAGGCGACCCAACCCCATTCCCTCACGTTCCGATTTACGAAGATACGGTTGTGCTACACCCAAACGGGGCGCACTTACACCGTATGCTCCACCGTATTCTCCGGGTGATACCAACAATAACACCTGGGCGTTTCTTTTGCCTGAATCCGAAACATGAACCTCCCAAACTCGCCATTCCCGGAGAGGACTTGTGTTATGCTAAAAGGGAGGATGCTATGGATGCTTATCGCCGCGATTGTAGTGTGTTCGGCGCGAAAATGAATACCGAAGATTGAAAAATAGGTAAGAGAGCCGAACATGAAAATAGGTACTTGCACTTGCAAAAATAAGTGTGAGAGTAACATGACATCGTAAATTCTAACATGTAATACAATTTCCTACTACTTATTACAACAAAATGCAGTAAAATATACTAATGTTTATAATACCGGTATAATCGCAGTATTGGCTCGTCAATACCGTGATTAAAAAAAGACCAATATATATCCAGGATCACGGTATTATTGGATAACAGAATACCGGTATTGAAAGCCCTACTTCGGACGTACAGAGCAATAGAAGGACAGGCCGAAAATATTTATAAGACTAAGTTGTGGGCATTTGACAACGGAACCCTAAAAGAGACTTCAGTCTCACGTGGATCGTGATCGTGACAGGTCTCCGGACTATAAAGCTTTTCGTGACTCTTACATTTTTAACTTAAAAAAACACGCTCTAAACTACAAGCCAAATGTTATAGTCTCAGTAGCTAGATTTATTTTCTTCTAATTAGACTTAATTGCCTTGTTTCGTGATGATTCGCTTGACATAAATCTTTCTTTTTATATATATTATCTGATCAATACAATTTCTGATGCATACAATTACAGTTATA
Source organism: Leucania comma (assembly GCA_958295575.1). Taxonomy (NCBI): domain Eukaryota; kingdom Metazoa; phylum Arthropoda; class Insecta; order Lepidoptera; family Noctuidae; genus Leucania; species Leucania comma. Next base: position 11,457,907 of record OY282470.1, read on the forward strand.
GATACATTATAGTTATGTCGAATATTAGCGTAATATAGAGGAACGTGACCAAACCTGGAATTACATTTTATTCTTGTGATTAATAAAATAACATATAAATTGTATGTAGCCTGTCATACATTTGCACTTGACTTGGAAAGTCTTGTTGTATTTATATTATTTTAAAGTAAAAAAAAAACCTCAAAAACCAAACTAACATATAGGAAATGATCGAATAGATACCAAATATAAAACACTGCAATACTTTAATTAGGTACCTCAGTTATTAGTTACCACATAGGTTGATTTATACTACTTCCAGTCTGACCAATTAATCGCTGACTGTCTAGCTGAACCCCTTCAAAATAATCAGTTGTTTCAACATCTCTAACTACCCAGTTTTGAAACACCATACAATCTTCCGTTTCAATCCCTGGTTCGAAAATGACACCAATCACAGATCACGACGCTCCAGTTACTTACACGAAGTATATTATAGGGTCTAAGGGTCCCAATCAATAGATAGGTATCCAAGAGCTGTTTTGAAACACGCCTTATTATTTTACATCGTACATCGATAAATTACGTCAGCTATTCAAAGCTATTAAGCATTTTGAAATAGTTTTGGTCTAAACAACTATTATTATAATGATATAAACGTTGGGATTATTATCTATAATAACTTTATGTCTTATATTTATATTATGTTCATAGTTTAATTGCTTATGAGGTAGTCTTAATTGGAGGTATGAGTAGTTTGAGATAAATGCATAAAGCCTATATGTGCCTAGCCTACATAATCGGATAGGATCATAAAATAAAATCTTCAGTATTAATATTAATAGGTTTACAATAAAAAATATTTTTTTTAAAAAGGAAGAAGCTAATAAAAACTGCAATTTAAATTTCATCTCGTCGTGGTTCGTTGTAAACGTGGCTAATTAGAAAAACACACATATCTGTTCGTCGCCTCCACTATCACGTGAGAACGATAAAAATAAACAATGGATTTATATTTCTCAACGGACCCTCGTCCTTGCCGAGTGTGTCCACACAAATGACCTCTTCGCATTAAGGTAAGTCATATAAATGATTATAAAAAGATTTAAAAAAATCATCAGAATACTAATTCATGTAACCTAATGTGACACCTTAATGTTTATTAATTACTCAAATTATTGTAGAAAATTATTAGCCATTCAGTTTTCATTCGTGGTGTTAACATTTACATAGGAGAAACTGCGGTTTAAACCTATGCCCAGAAGTTCCCGTTTATAGATTACAATGACTTTTTTTTTTCTTATTGTTGATAAGCTTGCGTTTGGCCACTATTTCTCTGAACGGTAAGCGTTGATGTGGCCGACGATGGAGTTCGCTTGCCTAGAAATTACCTCTTCACTGTTGAATGGTAGCTATCAAGAAACACAGACTCCGACTGATTCCTAACTCTCTTAATATTTCAAAGGAGGAGGCCGACCGCATTAGACAAAGGCGCACACGCCGCCGCCGCCGCCGGGATTTCGATCCCGATTTCCGGCCACCGTAGGCGCGGGCTCGCGGACGGTGGGCAATGGGTAGCTCGCTGTCCGTCCGTCCGGTAACAGACCGGTCCGAGCTCAGATCGTCTACGGCGCGCACTGTTCCCGCGCGCCTCAAGGAGTTGTCAGCAAACTGTAGGGGTCCAGCAGGGCCGAAGCCTACCGGGGCCAAAGGTTATGTGAGAATGTCACCACGGGCCCCGGGACAAAGGCAAGGAATGGAAAGGTAGGTTTTTAGTCAGTAAGTCTGACACTATTTCCCGCCCCACCCAAGGGCGGGATTTGTCATTGGATGATTTTACCTACGTTAAAAAAAAAAAAAAAAACTCTCTTAATATTTAAAAACCAAGTTAGTCTATTACAATAGTAACGCACTATTACACAATCACAATACCCAGTCTTAAATAAAGATGATGTAGGTACTTTGTTAAGAAAAACAAAGCTGAAAGTTTAGCGTTTTGTCTAGCAAATGGACACGAAAGCTTGTCGAATCATACCAGTTTGCCCAAACAAATGCGAGCCCGTCCATACACGTACAGCAGACGCTCTGTACGTCACCCCACGTGGTACGAAAGTGAAATTTTCGGTCAATATTGTCTTAAACCAAATACATAATGCGGTATTACGCGTACATTGTTTACGGTGCGGTGACTTTTTGTTATTTTGAATGACCATTTGTGTGAAATACCAATATTATCTGCGTGTCCGAAAGCAGAAAAAGAATGCAGTTTGTTCTGTATCAACTTTTATAAGAGAGTTTCATGATTTTACAATAGGACTTTACAGAGAATGAAATTTTAGGACAAACGACAAAATTTATTGCAAATTATATTTTTTAATGACTAATTAAGATTGAATTAAATTGAATAATATTTTTTTAATGAGCTACCACAAATTAAAATTATCTCTTTTGAAAAGGTAGACAAGACATAGGTTTCCATATCTTGTTAATTTCAAAATTGGAAATCTCAATTACTCATCATTTAACATCATCTCGATGTTTCAGAAACGAGAAATCTTAGGCAGAGACTCACTTTTAAAAACAAGACAAGAGCGAGTCGCACACCAAGGGTTCCGTACAAACTAATTTATTTATATAAATAGTTCAATTCCCAAATCGAGTTTCGAATTTTTTTTCGAATCGAGTATTTTTGTTGTGTGACGTATCAAAAATTATACATTTTTCTAATTTATTCTTATATTTATGTTTATCACCTTGCTTCATGCCAAATTCCAGGGTTCTAGGTCAATGGGAAGTACCCTATGAATTTTGATTCCCTTGAGAGTGTCGAAACATGCGTTTTATTGCGACATAAACGGCCGTATCTACTTTTCGTTAACTTAGAAGTTTTTGATTTTTGCACAGCTTCAAGGGACCGCAGACCTAATTTTATCTCGATTCCTCCACGCATTTCTGAGATAAAGAATATTGACAGACAGACAGACGGACAAAAAAGTGATAATATAAGGATTCCGTTTTTACCTTTTGAGGTACGGAACCCTAAAAACTAAAATATTAAATACTCATATGGACCATTTATTTCGAAGAACAATCTTTAATTTTTGATGATATCTACTGTTAACATCCGTAAGCCTCCAGCAGTTGCGATATTGTAGGAGATAGAGAGAAAAGAGGCACCGGAGCCCAGCTGGAACGCCAGTAAATATTTATCACTCCCTCTTGTTCAGAGCAAAAGGAGAAATTTGATGATTTCAGACCGAAAAAAGGCATTTAGTAGTACTTGTCAAAGACGCCTAAGGTCAAGTAGTTTTTGTTTTTAGAAAAAGATGATGCTCCGACTACATGATTGCAGATTTTCCTAGTATGGATCATCAACTTTCTAACGTATATCTACGACACGTTTTTTACAACCATGCGGCTGAGGCCTTCTTCCTTCGCCCTAATAGGAAAGAATGAATGCTGTCAATTAGATGATACTCGAATTAATTGCGTAGGCGATAGACAAATTCGATTGTTTGCATTGTCTGTGCTCGGATTAGGTCGTGACGTCATCGGACAGGTTTGGAAGCTCCAGCCACTTTCACTCAATGATCACATGGAGTGGACACTTGACAATTGTGTAACAAGCCCCATGCTTATGTCAGACGTTTGCAGGAGTGTTTTAGCATTCAATGAATACGTGAGCTTTTTAACCTATTGTGTATATATTTATAAGATTATTGCTATTGTTTTGGAATAGTAGTATTTTCTTTCGTGTATTAGATAGTGTTATGGCAGTTTAGAAAATAAGTAAATTACCTAAATGTTACCTTCGTGTTTTCAGACTGTATCTGAAGCATGGGTGATGAAAACTTAACAAACAGGAGGGAATCTTATATATTGGTTTAAAAAAGGGCGATCGAAGGTCAAGGGAGAAATATTCATATCATACCTACCTGGCTCAAAGTTGTCGCATGTATATTCAGGGTTTCAATTTCTTCTCTTATATAAAAAAAAACTATTCTCTTTTCCAGGCTGTAATAGTCAATGTTAAGCGTAACAAGGAGAAAGATATGTATTTATCAGAAACACAAGCAAACAACATGGGACATAGATCATCTAAACAGAAAAAATCTTTCAGTAGTTCAAAAACCTTTTCCTTTGTTGTTAAATCATCATGAAAGCACGTTTTAAGCTTTTTAAAAACATTTGTTCAAAGGTTGTTTACCTAAGTTGTGTAGTTACGATATATTATTATTAATTAAATTATTGCTTAAATCCTTGAACAGAATTTCACACGTTACTTCGAACCTCCCACAATACTTTGAACATTAGCTACGGTATACGCACCCGCACCGCTCGAACCCAATCTAAAGCCCGACGGCCTCCACAAGCTACGCTATATATACTTAGTAGAATACTGTCTTGTGTTAGTAAATGACACCCATACTCACGCAAAGGTTTAAATAGCTATTCTTTTATTTTTTTAGATGGTAAACTATCCAATGGCTTCTCCCTCTCTAAGGCGGAATGGGAGGGCGTGTCAGACTCTTACTGTCAAAAACTCACTCCTATGTTCCTACTTTGCGTTCTTGGACTCCGGGGTTCCCTTTCGGAAAACCCATGAAATAGCTATTATAGGGGGCGTTTTCACTAAAACAGGGTAGAGAAGAGCGAAGAAGAGCAATAAAATGTGGCAAGTTCAATTGAAGTAGAGCGTGGCGGAGTGGATTTGAGCTAGCCTCCACTTCATGCTCTCCGCTCGCCACCCAACTCCGTTCTATCCGGCTCAACGCCGCGTGTTCATTTGTTTTATTTGTAAGTCCGTTCCTCTCCACTTCGCCCATTTATGCGTTAATAGACACGTAGCCTTATTACCCCTCTTGCTGGTGGAGAGCGGGCTTTATAATCACGTGCCATGTTTAAACATTGCAATATTGCAGGTATTTACATAAACTGCTCTATGGTGAGGTTACTTGCTCGATACAACTAGGTTCAAACTCGGAAAATTGTAGATAGTTTCGAAAGTCGTTCCTTATTCGTTCGGTGTTCATTTTTAGATTGATAAGAATAAATGCGACAAACATTATAGTAGATAGGTAGGACCTAAACATATTCCATAGAAATCCTTTCATATTATAAAACAAAACTCGTACCGTATTTGAGTGTTTGTTTGTTAAAACTACAAAACGGATTTTCATAAAATTTTTTCATCAATAGACAGAGTGATTAATGAGGATGGTTGAAATGTATAATAAATGCATATTAGATTTTAACACCCATACGAAACTAGAGCGATGAGCTAGACGGAATCCTCCAGAACTGGCAAGAAGAAGCACAAGCCCGCGAGAAATGGAAAGAGTGGAGGGAGGCCTTTGCTCAGGAGTGGAATAGAACAGGCTAATAAATAAATAAAAAAATACGAAACTGGGGCGGATCATCAGTTTCAATAATAATATATATATAGACGTAACAAATCCGGGAAAATTGAATTATTTCTAGTGTCAATGGAGTGAGAAGTTATGGTCGGAAAATATTGTAGCGTCGCAATTTGAAGCCTTGACCTTTGTTCACAATGAACTATTTATAAATTCCTTGCTCTCGACTAGCCACCTCGTACAATATTATTTTGCAATCGGCCCAATTGCGGGAATATTCCCACAGCCTCATAATCTCGAATGCATGTAGAGTACGAGTATGTGTACCTACTTACGTTTATCATTATGAGTTTTCTTCACAATCTACCCACATTCGCGAAAGTGAAAGTTGTGCGGTCACCACTTACAATCGAATAAATATTAACCCATGCATTATATAATAACTATAAATATTATATTACCCAGTTTTATGCCGAACATCGAACTTTATGGGGGACATTATGTTACTGTAAAGACAAGTCAAAATGAACACCTTTAAAATAGTTCTATGGAGTTTATAAAGTCTTTGAAAGAAACATCAATTGTAGAGTCAAACAGTCCTTATTTACTTGTTTATTACTGCTTTAAACCTACAAGCAAATGTATAACTTCAACTATTCATAAAATTGTAATGAGGTCATGTTCAGTTTTAATAATATTTAGAACTCATAATATATTAGGCAAGTCATAAATTAAATAACAGTTTAATTTATGCGTGTCCACAGAGTGTATTGACATTAGTAGATTGACAAGTGCACGAAGTATTTACAGCAGTTATTAAAATATCGCTAACGGCAAAATGTAAATAAACAAATTGCACCGCAAAAAGTGGGACACCATGAACGATGGACGTTCACCGTGTCAGTAGCGCATAAATTGTCGCGGGTACGCGAAAATTTAATTTTGTCACCGAATACGCAACCGCCTGGGAAGATAGCGTCATCGCCGAACGTAACCGCGGAGTTTGATAACTTAACTTTCTCTCTGGGCGCTGCCGGCTGCTGTACAGCTGAGGGAGCCTCCAGGCACCAGCCTCATTCCGTCACTACCGTCGAGCCAGCACGTTCGCGGCGAACGGAGCGCGCTCGCCAACCGCTCCCGCGAAAAACGCGATAAAATTTAAATCAACACATTCGACCGTTCGATTAATAAAAACAAAAAGTGGTTTCGTTCAAACTAGTCGTGATCCTTTGTTTTGTTCGAATTAATGTTTTTTGAATAAATTTTATTAAGGTGTCTATTGTCAGCAGCATGGGAACTATTAAAAAGTAAGTTGGTTATTTTTTACAAGTGATTTCTGCGAAGTTTTAATTAACGGAATTTGCTTTCGCAGATTATCTATAACATTCGCAAATTGCAAATATATAAAGGTTTTGATTAATTTGTGTGAAAGAATATGAGAATGATCACATAGGGTCACGTGTCATGGGCGAATCTCTAAAGATTGTGATCTTCAAACGCGCCATTTGACTATCATTCGATCTCTACTGTAGTTTCGCAAACTAAAGTAACTACAGAGTGTCAAATCAACGGCTAAATTCCGCTCCTTTATCGAATGTAGGACAATGCCAATCGAGGCAGCAAGTTCAACTCGCTACAATATTCAAATGTTAAGTTATAACCTCATGTTCTAAGAGTATTTGTAAGACAAATCATTACTGGTGGTGATATTCAAATAATGGTGACCTATTTGGCAAGGTCGTGTGCTATTTATTTTAATTATATACATCAAGTCAATCTGTACCAAACAAAGATAGACAGACATACAATTAAATGTAAAGAACTTGGTAACAATTTGCAATGTCTAGAAACTGGTTTTTCTAAAACTAAATGCCAACTTTGTTTCCAAATTCATTATTGCCTTTTTAAAGACGACAAATAGTAACAGTCGCTTAACTGCAATCGACCTTATTGTTGCAACCTTGCCAGTTAAAATCACTTTATTTTAGGCAAAGTAACTGTTGAACTTTGAGTTCGGTTGTACCTATGACCTATGATGAACTGGGAAACGAGGTCTCTTCAAAAACCTAGTAAGTGTGCGCTAAAGACATGGATAAAGGATATGCTACTTATTTAAAAGCTATTTCCTGATTGTGAACTTTGAAGTGGAAGTCTTATTTCGGTTGCTTCCACTTATGAATTACATAACTTTATTTCCTGATACATAAGTTATTTAACAGAAGATATGAGACTGAGAAGATGACTCGAGGCTTACTATTTAAATAAAGATATCTATAGCTATTTAATGTTTCTCGAACATGGAAAGTGGCGTGTAACAAAAGCAATATTTGAAGTTACGTGTGTGTGGTACTGTAAACATTTAAGTAATATTTATGTAAGAGTACGTAATAATTGACATAAGAAATGTACGTAAACACTTGAAAAATAACCGGTGTGTATTTGTAAACCAGTATTTTAGCTATAGGCTGTGTCTAAGTGTCTAAAAATAAAACAAGATAAAATCACAGAAGGACATTTACGTGTCTTTCATACTAATGTAGCGCGACGTGAAAAAATCTGCTATTATCTATGTTTTTTTTTTTTCTATTTGACCCATGCTACATCTTGCATAAACAATTACAGGTCCAAATCGCGGTCAATAAATTGTGATTACAATCGTGCAGACAACCTCTTTTCGTTTAGTAACTAGTTAAAATGATTATTGTATAATGACAGTTTATGTCATCATGTTGGTAACTGTTTTCTTTAATAACACATGAATTATCGTCTCATTTTTTTTTTGCAAAGTAATTTTCTCTATTTTATAAAGCTGTTTCCGCCATTTTCCATTCTTTCATTTTAAATCTGTATTGAAGACGGAATGTTGTTTTTTGACGTTAGACATTAGATGAACATCCGCAATCGTCGGCTAAAGCCTTATAGGAATATGAGTTACAAAACAAATAAAGCCTGATATGGAATAAGGATGTAAAGTTGATATTTTATATACAATTAAAATAAATGAAACTCTGCTCATTGTGGCGGGTAAACGGCCTAACAAGGTCACATTGACGTTTTTGATGAAAAGGTTAACATGATGGATTGATAGCTTTAATGTTTATTTTCTGGTTTCTTGCCATGATTGGACATATAAGGTTTTTTGTGTATTCGATGAAGATATCACAGAGTGCTACTAAGCTAGGAACTAGCACTTTGACAGCGATTTCGCTCTTAATAAAGTTTAGAATTTTTGTCAAGTTTCAAATTTATTAACTCTTTAAGTAAGACTCCTCCATTCAATCTTTAAAACCCTCTAAACTGTTCTATTGGGGTAGTTCTGAAAACAAATAATGACAACGTACTAGCTTTCAAGTATATTGATACACAGAATGAGATTTAGGATACAAACCAAATTCCTTTTCACCCCTTTATATTATTTCCAAAAAGCTTGTTCAAAATTTCATGTTCCTAAGCCCACTGGTTTAAACTGTGCATTGATATGTCAGTCAGTCAGTTTCTTCTTTTATATAATATAAATAGATTTTAGTGCTATTGCCTATGTTTAACTTATTGTCACCTCCATTTCATGAAGGTGCTAATATACAAAAATAGGTTTAAACAACTTTTGTAGGTATTTATGTCAAGGTTTCTCTAATGTTACTTTTGTTACCACATTTAAACTTTTATTTATTTTGCTTAGAAATAGGTATACTAGAAATTAGATTTGTTTGCACTGACTTATTCATTATTAAATTGCCTGATAATGACACACATAATTCTATTAGAACGGTCTCTGCCTGAATTGACGTGGCAGTCAGCCACACTAAACTAGCTCTATTACTGTAATTTACGTCACTATCAGCCAATAATAGCTACGATACCAACTATATTAAGTTATAAAATTATCCTAAGGATTGCAAGTGGAATGCGAGCCTGAAATAACTGTAATGATTGAGTTGTGGTGAACCACAGGTGTAATGTGAATTCAAACGTGATTAATAGCTGTACTAGTCATATAAAGCACATATAAAGCGACAAATTATACGCATTCTGATCCAGATGTCTAAGAGATTGGTTAGCATTCCGATTGCAAATACAAATGTTATTATCTTTCACAAATCAAGCTCTAGATAGTCACAGGTATATTCTTTATCTGTATTCTTTTTAGGAAAACACTGTCTATCACGATTTTTGAGCACAATTTCTTGCAAGGAATAATCTCAGCAACGCAAAGCTGTACCATGAAACCATTTGTTTCGTGCTGAGAAATCATCAAATAACTACCCCCGCTCTTGTCTGATTGAGAGGGAGTAGGCATCAGTCATTTATTTTCTAAGTTACCTTTGTTCCTTCCATTGCCGTTTGCATACCAGGGGTTTTGCCATCATGTGTTAAAATGGATAGAGCTTTACAGCCTATATAGCTCCATCCTCTAGATCTCGTATAAGCTCGTTAGGGCCTCAGGGTTACCCTTTGAAATAAACCCGCAATGCCAAGAAGCCTACGCTTTTAGTTTAGTCAGATTCACCTAAGATTCATAGTGCGAAATTAAAATTAATTAATTCTATATATAATAAACCAAGCATTACAATCCACGTGACTAAGATAAATACCTAGGCATCTATGTTATTTTTCACAGAAGTCACAAGCCCAAGTGTTACTTGTTAGCAACATATTTGAATAATGCGCATCTTATGTAAGCACTTGATGTAGGATAATTAAATGTAGATGTCTGGATGACCTGTCTTCCTCATTGCTGTCCGTTGCATAATGCACATGAATTAACTATAAAACCTTTGGAGACAGATTGTCTGAATGTGTGTTTCGCGATGAAGTTAGATACAAAAGTCTCGCTATATCAGAACACCAACTTTGTGTTTTACGGGTCTAACGCTCAATCCCATTATATTAATTTAATTACATATTTTTGGATAGAATCAGGTTTTTTAATGTGTAAACGTACAGCAACATGTAAGGCATTTTTTTCTTAAGGTGGGAAATCATCAAAAATCTTCTTTGCTCGAGATAGAGCAAGAAGAAGATACTTTTACGGGCTGAAGAAGAATAATAACTCACTTGTGTTCCTTCAGTTGCCCTGGGTATTCTAAAGCCCCGGTAAATCTTCCGGGCTTTCGAGTCGGTATTATTTGACCGTACGAATTACGGTCAAATAATACCGACTTAAAACGCTGGGTGCACTATTTTTTTTTTATTTTTTATTAGATTAAATTAGACCCTTATATATGAATTCAATATTCTAAAAACCTAGCTGTGATGGCTAATTCTTTATATTACAAACATACTCTGATAGAAGTATTCTATCAGAGTAGAAGTATTCTGTCAAAATTTTACTAGGAAAATAGTTTAGATTTTCCTTTATGAACTTTCAACTGACTAATGTGATTTAGAACCAAGAAAATCAGTGTTTCCTCCTTGTATGAGAGATATGTAAATGATCCTATACATTCATAATAATCGACAGGATAAAACTTAACTTTATAACATAGAATTTCAACATAAATTAATCTTTCTGAGGAAGATGAACTCATCATTGCTACAAACACATACATATTTTCTTAATAATATCATAAGCGTCATGAGGAAACTTCATAAAACTTGTTTACTTGATAACGCAAAAGCATGTCTAAATAACCATTATTTGAGTCATGGACTGGATATGAGTCTCTATCAAACTATATTATGAATATTTAGTGAACTCAAAACTCACATTTAGACGCCTCAAAGACATGCAAAACCTTAGGGGCCCAGCAGGGCTGAAGCCTACTGGAGTCATGGATTCGCTACTCAAAGAGAAACAAGGTCCTGGAACATAAGGCTAAGCAGGAACATAAGAGTGAATTTTAGTCAGTAAAAGTCTGACACTTGGGCTCCAACCCCACCTTAAAGCGCGAAAAGTTATTGGACGATTTCACACCTAAAAAAAGATAATAATAAGTTTGACTTCTTTTTAAAACAAATCTATTACTATGGTAAAGCGTTTATTTTATGTAAAACTACAAACCCCTTCTCACAATGGATCATCACCACATTCCAAAGTTTATGCATACACCACAAACCATATTAAATTCGACGAGTACGCAAATGCTTGAAGAGCAAAATGCAGAAGCTTAAAACTAAAAAAACCTTTATTGAGAGGAATTTTACGATTTTCCTTAAAAATCAGACCAATGTTCTAAAATTTTAGGTTTACTAATTGGATCATTCTGAAGCTTGGAATTCCATGGAAAATATATGACGTGTTTTCTAATCCGGTGCTTGGACAGGTTGGGTTGACATATTTGAAGATGATTGCAAGTTAAGCCAATGAATATCTGTGCCCCATGCATGGTTTTGTTATGGCTACAAACGATACAGCACCTCAACTCATGGCAAAATCAAAATACCTGACATCATTAACAGCTCCCAAACATGTCGTCCAAGCAATTGATAAGCCAAAAGTTGACGCAATGTTGCCGTGACACAGGCAGAAATGCAGGTCGCAATTGAAACATGGCTCACGCGCATCGAACTCGTCACTAGGCCATTATTGCGTAACTCCGGCCGCCGGATTACGCACATGCGTGACTTCAATCTAAGCGACATATTAAGACGAATGATTTTGAGCCGGCTGAAAGCTATGCAAGCTATCTGGAGGTAATGTTACAGGTTTTGCGACTAATTTGTTTAGTAGAATGTGATGTGGGTCGTCAGAAAGTGTGCCGTCGTACTTTTTGCATGCGGTACAGATATATTCAGTGTGCCTAATTTGCAATCATTTTAAAATATCTCGACCTATCCTAATAAAGCTATAGATTCACACTGATCTTTTATGAGATCCCAAGCGTCAAAACAAGTCTATCTGGTGAAACTACGCTTTTAGAGCGTATTTTTAAAGAAAATGGAAAAATCGATCTCAATACATAATCGTTTCGTTTTATGAACCACAAATCTTTAGCAATACTGAGAATTTACATTATACATGTTTTCATGTAAATTAGGTTTTCCTTTTTTTCTATAAACGTTAACGTACTTGTAACCTTAAAGCTTTGACAAAATCACGCAATGCTTCTATTTCTAAATAATCCTAAAAAATGACACCGATTAAAATTGTTTAGAAACTAACGACCCATTGTTTATCCAAAAGCAGAGGTCAGCACACGACACGAACTGTCCCGAGCATGCGTCGCACACTCGTATCTCGAACCTCGTAACTTTACGCAACTCTATGGGACCTCAGCCTTCGACTTGCGCTTACGCAACGAGTTTTCGATTTCTTCCAGCTCGGGGCGCATTCGCTTTCGTTCAACGCCTTTATAATAATGGCCACGGATAATGTGCGTTGCTAGTTCGAATTTTGAATATTTTTGTTCTAAATTTATATTTAACGCTCATCGTTGTTTAATTTATAGCGTCACGCTGGTTTTAGCTTCTGTTGCAGTATGTCAACATCAGGTTAAAATCTTGCAAACATAAGCATAATTCTTGGATTTCCCATTAAATAAAACTGGGTTTTTTAACACTTGGAAATACCTGGCTTATGAAAAATCTTTTATCATCTTCAACAACAGCAGTGTCTCCTACATCCTGTGTATAAATGACGAGATACAAACATATAATATGAGGTCACAATACCTCTATATTTCAGTAGGATTCTGAGACTTATGTTGTAGATGATAAAAGGTATACCTGCTATATACAATAATAAATTAAATAATAGGTATACCCGCTGCATACAATTAAACATTATATTATTATAATATAAGTGTAGTTAATCTGTGTACGAATCTCGGCCCATTCACGAGCCGCTGATTACGTAACCCCGCATTAGCTTAGGAGCTGTCAATCACCCGAGTTCATTATATCAATAAAAACATTAAATAACTTCATGTATAGAGTTCACGGAAGAACATGTATGTACAGCCGGAACTCCGATGAGATTCCTAGTAAATATAGCATTAAAATGTGATTGTAAATGATGATGCGTTACCTTTTACGTTCACTACTAGATCCGTGTAAAGAAGAATTTCCAGAATGTAATTCTTATTAAATAGTATTGTTTATAGGTTTTTACATTGAATTATAAGAAGATGTGTTCGAGAATAAATTATCGTGTGACGCTTATCGTAAATCCTCTGAGTGAATAACTCGTGCCGAGGTAAATTACAAGTAATTAATTCAAAGGGTTATTTATATGCTCATTGTACATACCTTGGCAATAATCTGTCGTCTTCGATGTTTAACTTAAGTTGTAAAGAGCTTAACTGTAGCTTTCTCTCGAATTGTCATTTAACATTCGTCATTAAATCAGCGGCCGCGCCTCCTGCATGTTGCACCATTGAATTTTATTTTATTTTGATTACCTTACACACTGGTACCTATTAGTCTTCGGAACTTGTCAAGAGCTTCATCTCTCGTTGGAGCGAGATGGAAACTAAAACTTATTTGTTGCGAACTCAAAAAAAAAATGGTTCTTCTTGATCAAGTACAAATAGAAAGCTTTTTGATCTACATGTGACCAAATCGAGCTTAAACTTGGATTTTCCGAACCAAACAAACCAGATTACATTTCACAAAAAAATCAATTAAGGTTTGACATTGTCCTTTCTCTTTGATTGTTAACAGTCCATAACATTTGCGTACAACAGTTCAGTCATAAACCCGATGTGTGGCGACGAAGGCCGAACGACCGACTGCAAAAGTGTTACGGTCGCTTTGCCGGCGGTTAGATAACAACGCGTGCTCATCATTACGGCATAACAACAGAGTAATAATGAATTTTCTTCCTTCCTTACATATTGCACAATATTACTGCGTGCCACTGACATAACGGTGTCTGTGCCTACGTGAATCTTGCGTACGACCATTGAATTTAACCATAATTAAATGTAGATAAGTCCTAAGGCGGCGTGGAGGGAGGTCTTTGCCCAGGAGTGGGACAGAACAGGCTAATAAAAAAATAAAAAATTAAATTCCTATTATCTGTCAAGTTTTTTTGTACATGTGTTTCAAGACTACATGGAACCAACGCAAGCTCTGTTTCTTCCGGTTCAATCTTGCAATATAGTGATGTTTCGTGCCTAAACAAGGCAGTAAAACAGTATTTTAAACGACCTAATTTAATAATTTTTTATTATTGTTCATCCGGTTCATCGTTTTGTAATGCTGATGCCAGCCAATTTCAAATTAACTCATGATGTGATCTATAAGAGTGTCCATGAAGTTTCTTGCACATTCTTCTCTATAGAGATTTATGTTTTCTTACGTGCAATTTAGTTGCACTCTTTTTGACTAACCAACATTTTGACAATTTAAAAGTGCCTATAAAATAGTCTATTTGAAATTAAGCGTTTCTATGCGTTAATATCGGATTCTAAATCAGAATATTGTACCTGACTAAACCTAGAAAGACGAAGTTCCACTACTAAATTTCTAAATCAAGCCTCGAAAAATAAATGCCCGAATAAGTCAGGCCTTAAACTGAATTTAGAGACTTTTTGTTGATGAATCAGGTATTTCATCAGTTGAAATATCAGCTGTTTAAAATCAAGTAACTCTCGATGTCAAGGTTAAGAGCAATTAGTCAGGATTTCTTAATTTTTCAATAGGTTTTTTTAAAATGAAGAATCATCAAATAGTCTCCACTCCACTCAGAGAGAGAGAAGGGTCTCTCTCTGAGTGGAGTGCCCTGCGACTCCCGACGTCCATGGCGTCACCTGCGGGGAAAAGCTGTTTCTAATGTAGTAATTAAGTAAATTTAGCTCAATTGTAGATATCAAGGCTATGAGAAATTCGAAGCATGAACTTGCCCCTTGAAATCGCCTGGTTAATTTGTTTTGATTACAAAACTGTAATTTAAAAGAACTAGCTTTCTAATGCGGCGTTGGTTGGTGAGAAAAGTATTTTGTAACTTTGATTTACGTTAAAATGTAACGCCCCTACAATGGAACACAGTTTTTTTTACTTAAGCTCTGCACTAAAGTGAATAAGTTTCAATGATGATACTCGTAATTATGCTGTTCCTCATTTACAACCTGTTTTCAAAGTTACTACCGACGAATTTCAAGAACAGTTATTACAGTATATCTATCAAAATCTACCTGGTTATTATGTTAACACGATTTTTTTTCCAAAAAATAATTTATGACCAAATAAGACATGCATATTTTCCGTTTCTCATAAAAACATAATTAATGCAGTGAATTGATTAGCTATCAATAACTATTTACAGGCAGAAAATTTATATCATCATGTGATTATTTTGACAGTTACATTGTTCCGCATAGTTTTTTGCCATGCAGATTTTTATGAAGCTATTTTAATGAAGGTTGACCAGGCAATTAGCGAAAAACTGATAGGAGTTTTGTGCAGTTTTAGTTACTTATAAAAAAAAAACTTCGATCTGCGTCTAGAATCAACACACAACAAGAAATAGGCAGATGTATAATATATAGATGGGGTTGCGGGGTTATTCGAAACAGTCACCGTAACCCTGAAACGCAAAGAACAACTAAAAGAACATGGGTGGAATTTAGTCAGTAAGCCTAACTCTCACTACTCCCAGAGAGGGAGAAGTTTTTTATGATTTCCTACCAAAACAAAAACTAACAGGTGTTCTATAGAAGCTACCAACCTGTATGGAAAAAAGGCAGGAGTTTATGCTCAATGTTTTGTAGTAAACTCTCTTCTTGTTTCATATTTTTAACTATTTTAAAGATCATCAGATTTGATCATGCCACCCTCATAAACCTTACAAAAAAATACTATCTACTATTAATTTCAAACCACAATCATCCTCATCTCATCCGTCACAGGACAGTTCAAAAATTTTCGCAGATCCAAATCATATTTGTGCTTTAAATTGGCTCCATTTTCCCTCGGATCGGCAAATTCGGTCACACCATAATTAGCATAGTTCGGTAAGTCCCCTCAGAAAAGTTAACTCTCTATTTAAAAGTAAATACTGATAGACAATCCCCATGGTATATATCAAGTTATAGCTGCTTACCGAACTTTGACCCGTAGAAGAAAATTTCGCAACAGAAACATTCACACACCGGCTTAGCCAATCACGTTGGCACAGTTAAGGAGTGATCCGACGAATGAAATGCTCGTATTGCGGGGGCTGGTCGTTTGGCCCACCAGCTTGCGTTATTCATCAATCATGACGTCACGTTATAGTCCATTCTTCAATCCGAGCGTGTGGTTTCCCACTTCATTGTGTTCATTTGTTTATGACCTCACCAGAAGTAAGGATCCTCCTTTTTTATTATTATTACGTATGATATGGCAATGGTTCAGTTCTTTTGTAAGCGTAAAAATACAAAGCGGAACAGTGATGGTTTTTAAATATTTTTTGTGGAGTTTTTTATTAAATCATCATTTGAATATCGGAACATTACTTGTCAGTGTCAGTGGTACATTACGTTTGGTATTCTGTTAATAGACGCTAATCAAGGTCTTTTGTAGCAGCTATTGTATGCGATTAAAGTTATTTATCTACTTGGATTTTAAGCTTTTCCTAACTGTGCTAGGGGTTTCCAATCTAACCAGTTTAGATTCGCTTAATGCGTTTTAGCCCTCCGGATATTAACAGTCATTTAACTTGGACTTTATCCGCTGTAATATTGCTCTACTGACATTTTGCTTAAATGCCTACATAATAACGAAATTACGAGTAGTAGTCGATTTGTAGAACTTTTAGTGCTTATTGTATTGTTGAAAAACTTGTTTCTATTTCGTTTTATACCTCACTAGTGGCCCGCCTGGCTGCACACGGTTACAAATTATACAAACAAATGTCACTCTTTTAAAAAGCGAAGACAGCATTAATATCTGTGACGTTGTTTAGTAGGATTTAAATGCCTAAGGCATTAAGTCCAGTTCTTCCATGTACTTTTGTGTGCATAAAGTATTTAATAAATTAATAAATAAAGATTTAGCGGATAAAAAGACCCGAATAAAGATGGTGATAAACCTACAACTTTTCTACCATTGTGGTACTTATCACATTAAGGGTGTTTTTAATATCGTGCGGGTTTCATCACGCATGCGGGATTGCTCCGCAAGAGTTGATACTATTCGGAATCACGCAACGCGTCCCGCGTGCGTATTCCACGCATTACAATAAATACTTGTATGAAAAGGACATTTTATTACGCGTGCGGAGGATATTAAAAACACCCTTACACTATACAACAGAACTGATCAAGTCTTGCTAAAGGTCACGACTACGATACACGTTAGGAAGCAATCAAAGGCCAATCAACCTCTCTTTAAACTATTATCGACAATAATTACAATCGCGCCGCAGTAATAAGACAACTAATAAAAACGTTAGACAAAGGAACTACGCTTACGTTTCCCGTTGTTTCAATTTGTCTGGTTGGATAGAGATGTCCAATCATTTATAGACTTTTCATTTAGTAGGTGAAGATTGAAGATGTGTATAGAATCTATTAAGATGCTAGAAATGTATTTATTTATTTATACCAAAATAAGAAACTAAAACACACATATACAACGGGCGGCCTTATCGCATTCTGCAATCTCTTTCAGGCAACCTGGAATGGACAGTAATTGTCTGGACATAGGGCTGTCATGGGTGTGATAATACCAGTATTATATATATTTATATTACAATAGATATACAGATATTTACAAATGTTATATAATATATACATATATATTGATAACTTATATAGAAATGTATGTGTAACTTCTTTCTTCTTTGAAATCTATATGCAACTTCTTTTAATTATACTTCATTCTATTTCAAATATTTATTATTTATTTAGTGTACGCACCTACCACAGTAGTTTTTTTTAAAGGTTGACTGCTAGAGAATTCCTTGTTGCATTAAGTCCGCCTATGCACCACTTCCTGTACATGAAGTTGTATTTACGTTCTAATATTGTTAGTATCGAATAATAGAAAAGGATATAGATAGAAGAAGACATGTTAATTGGATCAGACAAGATAATAATGATGATAACAGTATTGATGTCGAAAATTCAAATAGGCCCGATAATAAAATCGCTAATTCATCTTTTAATTCATCGCTTGCTCATTACCTATATTTTTTTACCAATCATGTATCATAATGTTTTGTAATTGATTTGTTATCTTGTATCTCCAGTGCGTGATGAAGTTGTAAACGATTTGTACGTAAAAACTAAAAACTGGGTACATTGTGCGCTCATCACCAATAATTGTTATTGACAGTTCGATTAAATACATGTCTGTGGCCAGTGGAACGTTGCTAAGTGTTGTGTCTACTACTATTATATTAAAAGTGATAACATACTTAGTATACACGACGGTTTCAGCTTATCGACAACATGTCAAAAAATTTCAAAAAAAAAAAAAAATGATATTTCCTACTAAAGGTGGGTGTGTAATCATCACATAACATGCATATTTGGGTAGGGCAAGTATTTAAAGATAAATTATTCAACCATAAGGCATATTACTTGTAAATCAGCTAGCGTGTCGTTAATTTTGAAAAAAGAACACAAGTCTTTTTTATAGGCTACAATCTGAGCACAATGTTAACGTCACATGTTGGCTGGCTGTTCCCAAACGTAGGCTAAAGATATTTATGAGTTCCGACTTCAAAATAATTGTAGCCGTGAGAAAGTATGTTTATTAAGCCTATTAATAACGTTAGAAGCGGATTATCAGGCAGAAAATTAACGTTAAGAAACCACTTATTAACGATTGTTGTTAAATTGTGTTGCGTAAGGTGCATCGTCTAGCTTCTTAGAAACAAGTTGCTTAGGTAATGTTGGTATTTGACCGCTCCAACTTTGACTGGCTATCTTTGAAATAGGTGTCAAAGAAAAACTATTTCAAGGATTGATTTCGAAACCTTTTGAACCAAGACTATGTGTAGTCAACCAGGGTTGTTGTAATCAGTATTTAAGCTAGAAGTTATATTAGCAATGGCAGTTGCAATATCAGTTTAGTCAGGAACCGCAATAGGACAATGCTAAATATCCCATTGTGGTTCCTGACTACAAAAATTCAAAGACATGTGATATTCACCAATCCGCAGTGGGCCCGCATGGTGCATTACGGCCCTTTCTCCTAGAGAGGAGGCCTAAATCCCAACAGTGGTAACATTATTTATTTTACCCTGTTTTGATAATACAATTTTAATAAATCGTATCAATGATTTAATTAATTAAGTTTTGTGATTGATAATGTAATACATTTAATATGTAACCAATTGTAACAACATATGCCCATAAACCGAAACTATTTTTCATCAAGATGTTGATTTATAAATCAACTGGAACTATTTATAAATACTTAAGTATATCTAAACTACAAATATATGAATTACGATTTTATAGCTGCTTGTAAAATATCTTCAAACTAAGTTTAAGTTAAGACTTGTAAATCAATCAAGTATTTCACCAGTTGAAGTATCGGCTGTCTTAAATGGAGCGCCTCTCGTTGTCAAGGTTAAGAGCCAAGATTTAAGATTTTTTTTTATTATAAACAGCTTTAACGCAATTTGTGGAATTTAACTTAAACTTGTTATAAACGTTTTCGTACCAATATGGCTTTGTTGCTATGTCGTAAATTTTAGCACGAAAAGCACATGTGTTTTTGAAATTTTGATACATAGATTTGAAACTGAGATAAAAAACTAATATGAGAAAACCCGGTTTACATAAAAATGCCTGACAAAAGCCAAACATAATCAAAACGACATTATTTGTCCCTCTAATTTGATCATTCATTTAAGCTTATCTTTTGATTGTCTTTTACTAGACTACTACTACTACTAGCTTTACGTCTATTGTATATATATCGGCCTCTGTCCTTTGATTATAAATATAATGCCCCATTTCGTAAATAAAGTAGAGTTACCACTATCCTGGTACTCAAAGAGCAACTGTGGGAACACAGTTGGGTCTTAGCCAGTCTCTGACAGACCCTCTGAATGAATTAAATCCCACCAAAAAAAAGATAATAACCTGGGGCCCTAGTCTGCTATTTTCATAATATCGTCATTCCAACACGATCCAGTTTTATTTTTCTAAAAGTTCGTAATCTATTAATTCTTAATGGCCGATTCTTAGTCGGTCAGTGGTGTCGTTCTAGAATTGTGGTATGAGCGTCTTGTAACGAAAGCAATGACTGCACAATGACGATCTAATGGTAAGTCACTGATCAAAGGAACTGTCATAATTCTATCAGATTGCCGCATACGTCAGACATTCATTTGTCATTATGTACGAGATTACCATTCTATGCCATTTCTTTCAATCAAGTGTCAGTGGTTGATCATTGGAAAGTCATAACGCCGCCATTATATTCGTAGATTACCAAACTTGTCAAAATCAACAATTATGAAATCAATGACAGACCATTCTGACGCTATTGTAATAACAGATTTGAGGCCCTGTACCTACTATAGTCAGTAATCAACGTCGTGTCATTGGATTATCTAATATCTAGAGGAAAAGCTTCGTCACATAAAAAACACGTCTTTGTATTTACTTTACGAGTTCTTAAGTGTTTGTTTTAGAATATTAATGACTATTAATTTATTTAAATAAACTAACATTTGTTACATCATTAGTTCTATATGAGCTAGTCGTGTTAATGTTGTGATGTCGAAGCCCTTTTAATGGTATAAATTTTCACTTTCCCAGGTGTTAATACCAATGTAAATTGATACGTTTTTACGATGGTTTCAACGACTTAATTATTGTTAACAGTTATCTGTTAATTGCTTGAAGACGACGAATAACGGGCAGCTCGTCGTCCAACCGTTTGGTAAGGACCAGCCGTGTTATTCTCTAAGAAAACAGCCTTAATCGCAGCTCTGGCCGCAGCGACGAAATTCAAATAGGTACATTGGATTGGATTGTTAATCCTATGGATCTACACCGTTAAATTTTGGTCGTTTTAATCCCGCGGAGGACCCTCCTTAAAGAAATTAATTTCGTATAAGCGTATATTAATTCGAGTTTTTGAAAAAAAGTACGTTAATTTTTTCTTTACAAATCGATAGTATTTCACGTACCGAATCGACCCTCCGCGGGATTAAAACGACTAAATTTAAACGGTGAATACATTAGATTGTTAGTTGCCTGAGTCGACAACACGTGGTATTCTACGCGTGTCTCAAGGAAATATTAGCTAAGCAGAAGGGCAGGCAGGGCCGAAACCTGCTAGAGCTGTAAGAACGTTTAAAAAAGTGACCGTAACCCTAGAATATAAATAGCAACTAAAGTACAATACGCGGCATATAAGTTGAACTCAAATTTTGATCGACTTTGAATGCACAGTAACAGATTTTCGGGTCTCAATCAAATTGTGGCTCAGCGATATGCTGCGCGTAGCATAGCAACAACGGTCATTTTAATACAACTTTAGGTTTAGTCAGTAGTACATAAAGAGCAAGTTTCATTGGATGAAATCCTAGCTCAAAAAAAAAGTTATTCATTAATTCATTTGAATCGAAACACTAAGCTAACTAGCTAATTATTGCATTGTAAATTTTACTATTGGATTAGGTGCACAGTGAAGAATCTCGCTAATAATGGCGGCCAAGAGAAGTTACAGTTAAACATCGTCTGTGCCACAATGCCTCGCTGGACAAAAGCGTGTGATACATACATACATAATTTTCAATACTGATTTTCACTTTTGTGTGTCTCACACGTTCAAGCCAGCCAACTAGCATCACATTGTGGGGGATTAGGTAACCGTTTTTCCTCTAGCTCGGCAGGGTTTTCGCAAGCGCGTTGCCACACTGAGTCTACGTTAATTGGCGTGGCCTATAGCACATTTATCCGATAACCACACCGTACTAGGAGTGTTAAATTTAATTTGGTAGGGTAACCATCACGTGATGGTTGAAGTTTTAGCGTTAACTTGGTCACCGCGAATCGATCAAGCGTGCAGATCGATGATTGTCGTAGATTTCCGCTTAACAATTAGGCAAATGTTTGCTTTCGGTTTTTATTTGTTCATGTATTGGGTAAGACGTTCCTATTCTTAAATTTTCAATTATTATTGGTAATTACAGCGTAAAAGATAATGGTATAGGTACCTACTTGAAAGGAGATTTTCACGAAACAGGACATTTTCTTTGCAAATAAATCTTGTAACACACGCACGAATAATTGCAATTAAAATAATAATGAAACAATGGAGAACAGAAACAAGCAAAGATAATAAGAACAAAAGTGAAAAAAAAATGTTATGTTGTGCTCGAGGTTTATTCATAAAATTTATATGAGAGAAAATAGTGGCCAGTACGCGAACAGAAAAAAATAACCAAAAAGTATTTAATCAAAAACATGTTTTTAAACTTTTTATAAAAAGTTTTCGTATCCCACAGCTACTTATTTTTCCGGTATGTACATTGTACGTACCTTTGTTTCCATTTCATTTAAATATTTTGCAGTCAAACAAACACCAATAGGGTGGGGACACACCGACTCACCTGATCCGATAGCGGTTGCCCAAGACCCGCATGCACGTAAACACATTAACTTACGTCACCGAAACATACGCATAATGCGGAAACATTAACGTACGAATCAGCCTTTTTGTGCACTATAAAAAGTACTAAACGATAAGCAATAAATATGTTGTCAGATATTTTGGACCTATCTGTAAAAATGTACTTTATAATTGTTGGTTATAAATAAAAACATTTTAGTAGGTATTTTCCAAACGGATTGGAAGAAAAAATCGTTTAACCGTTATAACCAAGTACACAAGACAAGACTAGATTATTATTATGTACAAATATGTAAGTACGGTAATTCGACTCAAGACTAGACACAGACAAGACTACGCACCAGATCTCGTCTCGAGATCTGCAGTCCCAATGACTTTATGTACTTTCTGATGCACACAACCAACTTCCAAATTTCAGGTAGCTGCAGAGAAATTATTATTAACAAAAAACCCAATAACATTTTTTATCCGACCCGGAAATCGAAACCCAGGACCCATGCTCAACAGAAGCGCTTGCGACCGCCACACCAACGAAGTCAATAATAATTGTTATGTAGCCCACGAAAGCCATGACTTAGAAACAAGATAATCTGTCTCCACTTTGAATCTCTTTTAATGTGTGAAATAATTACTCTTAGATGCTATAAAGAGGTTTAATGTGATCTACTATGTAATTACCTATCTGTTTAGTATGTATAAAACAAAGCACTTATATCAGAAACAGCTCCTTTCGAGCTCTCCATTTTTCTTCAAAATGAAGAAATGAGTGTGTTGTTAATTTATGTGATAATTTTTACGGAATGTATTACGAAGAAAACGAAAAGTTCAGGTCTTTTTTACATAGCATGGGTAGGATGACAGCAGGACAGAAATATGAATCTTTAAGATGAGAGAAAAGGATAGATAGCTGTATTGTATGAATCCAACAGCTGTCACCCGCACCAATCCTAAAGCAATTGTAGTGTAGTACGTACCAAATCGTTATCCAAAAACTGCTAAATCATAGTATCAAATAAGAAAACACGTTCAATAATGTAGGTGCACTACCAAGCACAAATGTCAACAATTAATTAATTTCTCATACAAAGCCGGCAGTTGAGTTCAACTAGCCCATATCGGGCTCATGAAAGAGCATAAGCGCACTCCATAGTGGTTTCCTGACATTATAATTACGATAACTACACATGTACGGTTCACATGTGTATCGTAGTATTGAAGAAGCATGCAGGATGTAGTCTGTCTAGATGTAAAGGTCGACAGGTGTCCGGCTTGTGAGGTCATCTACGTGCGTTCCAATCACGTGCTCGATTTTTTGTTTGATAATCGATATATTCAATTAAAGTACACGTAAATCAGATCAGCAATATAGATGAAAAATCAAATCAAATTAAAGATTTCCTTTGAGTAAAAAATGCATTGTATTCCATATTTCTTTTTATTCCAAATATTATTTACATTTTAAAAAGAAAGTCTCACAAAGAGGTTGCTTTCATTTTTAAATGACCACAGACAATATTTGAATTTAGAAGCAGCTGCTTCTAAATTCAAATATGTGTAATGTAAATTAAAAAAATAACAATAATGTTTTATTATAGGTTTTCTGTGTTACTTAGATTATCTCTACAAAATATTTTAACATGTGCTTTTACAAGGAAATTATTCTAAAGCACGTGTTCACATGTATACCGCGGCCCTGATTTGCAAAGGGCAACTGAAAGAACGTAGGTGAGTTTTAGTCGGTAAAAGTCTAAAACTCCTTATCGCTTCATCCAGAGTGAAAGGAGTTATTTGAAGATTTTTACCTCATAAAAAAAGGTAAGTAAGTAATAAGTATATCAATAATTCTACACAATTTCAGGGGTCTTCGTTAAAGATCGTATCTTAGATGCTCTTAGAAGATCTTTGATAAAAACGAGTTATGATAATCATAATAAAACATTTTATAATTACCCGCTACTTAATTTTGCATAATGGCACTTTGATCATGCTCAACTCACGTTTAAATTAAATATAATATAAAACATCGAGTTGTTTCAACAATATTAAATGTTCAATGACCCGAGTCTGGTACCTAACCCTTTTTTGTAATAATAAGTAAAATGTGAGCAAAACTTTACATAGGTATCGCCACTACCCATTGTTAATCTAATAATAATTATACTTCGTTGCTTCGTCCTTCGAGATTAGATAAAATTGGAGTCCTAATATTATTCTAAGATTGGAGTAATACGTCTGTACTTTGTCTTCCTTCTCGATATTGCAATACTGTTATTCATTCGCGCTTTGGTGCGTCGCCGATCACCACTTACCTTCTCTTTTCGTTGGAAATTTGCAACAGGATGCTGAAACGTAGCCACAAAAATGATGACAGTGATTATTTTACAAGAAAGACACACCTTTCAAGGATAAAATGTATGAATCAGATACTGGAGGTGAATTATCTGTTGACTGGGAACATATTGCAACGATAGGCTTGACAAGAGATGCCACAAAAGAGCTGCTAGAAAAGCACCTTGTCCAGTTAAATCCAGGAATAAAGGTTACTTTACCCGATATGGTCATCAAAAAAGAGAAAGCACTGGAGAATAAACATTTGCAAGAAGCAGCAAGTATTTCTTGTATTAGCAAAGCTCTCATATTTTGTTCTCCTCTGATCACAAAGACCACACAGTAATAAAATGGCTGATCGAGGTAGGTCGACTGATGAGTGACTCATAACAGCGATTTCATGATGAGACGTAATTTTATATGTTGTACATTAAAAAAACATCAAAGATCATTTGTTTAACACAAAAGTCGATAATTTATTATTCGGTGAATAACTGACCGATACCACAAGAGCTTCAAAAGCCATATTCAAATCTGGCACTGAAATGAAGAGACCGAAACAGGTCTTAACTCAACCTTTAAACCAGCGGCCAGCGAGGAGGAGCGAACTGCCACAGCGTCTGCGACAGCGACAGCCGCCGCGCTTTCTGCAGCGCCAAGCCCCCCGGCGCTAAACTTGGTACGTTCCGCTGGACGATACCATTTTTTTATGATTAATGGCAATTTATAACAAATGATCCTGTTATATTGTCGTGGATAAGAGGTTACGAGATACCATTTAGATCAGAATCTCGTCAATACAGGGTTTTTTTTTTTTAATGTAGGTAAAGTCTTCCAATGACAAATCCCGCCCTTGGGTGGGGCGGGAAATAGTGTC
This sequence comes from Leucania comma, assembly GCA_958295575.1. Classification (NCBI taxonomy): domain Eukaryota; kingdom Metazoa; phylum Arthropoda; class Insecta; order Lepidoptera; family Noctuidae; genus Leucania; species Leucania comma. The sequence continues at coordinate 11,483,914 of OY282470.1, forward strand.
AGACTTTTACTGACTAAAAACCTACCTTTCCGTTCCTTGCCTTTGTCCCGGGGCCCGTGGTGACATTCTCACATAACCTTTGGCCCCAGTAGGCTTCGGCCCTGCTGGACCCCTACAGTTTGCTGACAACTCCTTGAGGCGCGCGGGAACAGTGCGCGCCGTAGACGACCTGAGCTCGGACCGGTCTGTTACCGGACGGACAGACAGCGAGCTACCCATTGCCCACCGTCCGCGAGCCCGCGCCTACGGTGGCCGGAAATCGGGATCGGAATCCCGGCGGCGGCGGCGGCGTGTGCGCCTTTGCCTAATGCGGTCGGCCTCCTCCTTTGCTAGCATTACTGCTTCGCAAAAGGAGGCGACCGCCTGCCACTCCTCCTCGCTCCGGAGCATGGCTTGAACCAAGCCCCGGCGCGAGAGATCGCCGCCGATCGCCCCCACGCCCGTCAATACAGGGTGGCTATCACTGATCTTATAAACAGTGGAGCTATTTCATATTGTTCATATTAACCAGAGGAGGGACAATTTCTCTTTCGATATTTCCTGATCAAAATAAAAAGCCTAATAGTAATAATTATAAAATTAAAAATTTAAAAAATCCCCCGACAGTCCTTGTCATCAATATGAAATGTTTAGAACTGGTCAAGACGAATCTAATGAGCTAAACTTGATGGGTTTACTAGTAAGCGTTGCAAAGTTCCATCAACCACCTCCCAGTTCTAGCATCAGGTCCTTGTCATCATGAGGAATGTATAGAAATGGTCAAGACGAATCTAATGAGCCCAAACTTAATAGGTTTACTAATAAGCATTCCAATGTTCTATCAACCAGCTCCCAGTTCGAGGAACAGGTCTTTGTCATCATGAGAAATGTATAGCACTAGTTAAGTTGAATCTAATGAGCCCAAACTCGATAAGTTTACTATTTTAATAAGCAATCCAGGCTTCTTATCTTCGAGCTCCATCATCAGACCAGCTAAATGGCACCAGATTGTACAAGAGTATTTCAAATATTAGGTAACACTTATGTTTAAAATAAAGTAAACACCCATAAAGTGTTTAAAAACCCTACCGCAGTTAACAAACGAGCTGATGATCTTGAACACCTGCACGGATCTTCATAAATTGTAGCTAAGAACCATCTCGATGAAGCCAGCTTTCAAACAAAAAAAACCGTATCTAAATCGGCCCATTCGTTTGGGCGCTACAATGCAACGGACACACACACAGACATACAGGTCAAACTTATAACACCACTCTTTTCCGTCCTCGGGGGTTAAAAACAACTGAACATTTTTAAATTCAAGAACAGAGAACAACTTCAAAACTAGTGTCAAAAAATTGTTTCCCTTGTTTTAAAGGATACGTACTTTCTCGTATCTATGCATCCAGACTATAGAAAGTACTTACGATTTAAGTACGAGGGTAAAATGTATCAATTCAATGTTTTACCGTTCGGCCAACACATTCCCATTTATAATACCAAATTATTAAAACCGGTAATTTGTTAATTGAGATTGTTGGGTTATCTGTCATCAATATTTAGATGACATTTGTATTATTTCTAACATTATCAAAATTGCCTAGACAATATATTCCAAACAAATATCGAGAAGGAAAATAAAGTACCCACAAAAAAACTCAATCTTTGTGGATGAAAGGCGCTATCCCAGACGTACTCGTATTACTTATTACAGTGTAATCTCTCCAGACGAAGCAACTCGAAAATTTGGATAGAACTTCACTTTAATTAAGTTCGTTTAATCTCCAATTATAGTGATGATGACTGGCCTGTTGGTCTAGTGGTTAGTGGCCCTGACTGCTATGCCGGAGGTCGTGGGTTCGATTCCCACCTAGGACAAATGTTTGTGTGATGAACACGATCATTTGTTCTGTGTCTGGGTGTTATTTATCTATAATATGTATGTATTTAGAAATATATAAGTATGTTTATCAGCTGTCTGGTACCCATAACACAAGCTCTGCTTAGCTTGGGGCTAGACGGTGTTGTGTGATAGTTGTGGAATATATATATATATAGTGAAAAACGTTTTGGAACAAACATGCAGTCGTTATTTTATTAATTTCAATATGTATTGTTTAGTTGTATTATATTTAATCTACGGTTTATTAATACATCTGGACAAAGATGTTTATTGCTTATAAAGAAAATTACATTTCGCTTAAATTACCCATATATTTAATAATAATAATAATTCTTGTATTCGCCTCTTTCTCTCCTTTTTATTGCACATATCACTATTTTTCTCTGAATCACCCAAAGGCTGACTGCTAGAAAACTGCTTACGACATATAAGTCCGCCTCTGTACTTTTGTATGCATAAAGCACTTAAATAAATATCTGTAAGATCATCTCAGTTTTAAGTCTTTTAGATATAATTATTATGGTGGATATGATTTACTGCGAGGAATTCTTCTTTTTTTAATACTTAATGGTCTGTTTTTATAAAGTCACGTTTTTAATATAATATGATCAACCAATTTGTGTAGTCTTTTCCTAAGAATGATTTTTTTTTAAGGTGCCCTAATCATCTAATGATTTCTCCCGCTGTAGGGAGGAGTGGAAATGTTAGATTTTTACTGACTAAAACCCACTTGTATTCCTTTAGTTGCACTTAGCGTTTCGAGCAACTTCCTAACCCTGTCAGCACGCAATATAAGGCAAGACCAATCTCACTTAAAGCCATGACATATGTCATATCAGTACTACCTACCTAGTTACGTAACTACGTGATAGACCTGAAGGATTAGTCGTGATGGTATACGAACCGAGTCATCTAATAGGTTTACCATTAAAATAACCTCTGTGTCCTTGTCCTCATGGGTTATTCGTCATAATTTTATTCTAAAACACTTCTTAATAACTTTACATTATCCATCTTCGGTCATATATATTTTTAAAGCTTCTAAAATCCTCTTTTTTTATAATAACGCATTTATACAATGCAATAATTATACATACGACTCATAAACGCTCCTTTTACGATGGTTTAATGATTCTTAATTCAAATATTTATTTTTGGACGTCTTTGTTACTTGAAAACGATTGTCAGTAACAAAAATAAAGTAAGAAAGCGACAATATTATTTTAGATACGTGCCCTTAAGGCTGGGATGCAGTAAAACTGTCCGTGCAACTCATAAGTGACATACTATACTATTTTGTTTAATAAAATTAATACATTCTGACTGGTCTGTTGATCTAGTGCCCCTGACTGGTATGCCGAAAGTCGTCAGTTTGATTCCCACCCAAAACAAATGTATGTTGTTGTGTGATGAGCACGATCATTTGTTCTGTGTCTGGATGTATTATATTTATCAGTTTTTTGTTCATAACATAAGCTCTGCTTAGTGTGGGACTAGTTGGTGTTGTGTATAATAGTATATTATGATACAAGTGTGTAATGTAGGTGGTTACCGTCCGTATCATACGACGTTTTTCAATACACTTGTGAAGAAATAGTACATTATGATATAAGTGTGTAAAGTAGGAGGTTACCGTCGAGGCGGTATTAAGACCCGACCCCTGGCGAGGGTCTTAAGATAGCCAAGAACGGTAACCACTCATTACTCACGAGTATCATACGATGTTTATCAATACGCTTGTGAAGAAAAATCATTTAGCTAACTAATATTACAACGGTAAAACTAGTAAAAATTTTCATAACAAGGCGGTAAAAAATTAAATCTGTTTTCATAAACACCCGGCTATGGCTATATGGTCTTTTGATCATATTGCCTAGTCGTCGTTTGTTTTCTTGTGTGAAATTTTTTTACGTTAATGTCATTCGTAGTGACAATAGAATATGGATGTAACATTTTATAATGTTTTTGTAGTATTTGATTTTACATTTATTTAATACAGCCAAATAACACTAAAAAAAACACTCCAAAAAACGCGTTCATGTTAAAATGGCGGCCATAGACCACAAAGTAAAAACATTTTTTATTTAGACGAACGATTTATATATTAAATGTTTTTTTTTATTAAACAAATCGTTTTAACAAGTTAAATTGCATGAAATAAGTAAGGCACTAATTTATACTATTGATCGGACGCAATAACCGAATGTGATTTTATTTCCGTTTTCAAAATTTGTTTTGCGAACAAAAAGATTATAGCTAAATTAATGGTAATCAAAATGTCACAGTTTGGTTACAGGTGTCATTATATACCTAAGTGCAGTGCGTTAAGAGCCCTCTTTCTGAGCATGTGTATTAAAAAGAATATTATAATAATACTTTAAATTTACCTTCCTACTACAAGGACTATTATTTTGAATTTACAACAAAAAAAAAGAAGAAAATAATCGTTCAGGAAATAAGAACCAGTCAAGTTAATTAAAACTTTAATGCTGAAATTCACAAGCATTATCATCAACATTATCTGTAGGTAATGACGTTATGGTAGTGTCGGCGAAAACTTTGAACTTGCGTAAACTTATTAGTGGAATCTATAAAAAAAACTTTAAAACAAGTGGTAAAGTTTACCGCCGACTGCCTTCATCCTTTGTAAACAAAAGATTATTTACTCTAAGTTGCCTACTAAATATATATTTAACTACCTTCTGCCAGCGGCTTCGCTATCGTAAAGTCAGTTTCTTCTCCACACAAACTCCCAGCACCCGTTTTACCCCTTTAGGGGTAGAGTTTCGTAAAATGCGTTCTTAGCGAATGTCTACACCCTATAAGGAACTTACTTGCTAAATTTTAGGTTTGTAGGTGTTATAGTTTCTGAGATTTCGTGATTAATATTAGTGAGTGGTATTTCACTTTTATAGACCGTTAAATTTTGGTCGTTTTAATTCCGTGGAGGGTCGATCTGGTACATGAAACACTATCGATTTGTAAATATAAAATAAAAAAATAAAGTCCGTTTTTCTAAAACTCGAAATAATATACGCATGTACGAAATTAATTTCTTTAAGTAAACACGTCAATTACCTTGTAGGTTGTTGTCGGTTGCGTACTAACTACCTACAGGCCATTGAACTCGCCCAGCTGATGTTAATAAAAGACTCTTTTAAAGTAAAAAGTCTTTGACCGCTGAGTTTGTTTCGGGGTTTCTTCTCAATGTAATCAGCTAGATAATACCGGCCCCTTCTAGCTTAAACTGACGAAAAAAATGACGTGTAAGTGTTTTTAAAACCTTTTTGCAAAATAACATATAGGTATCATCATCACCTACTATAGAAAATAATTGTTAAACAATTCATGGCCTCATATGCACCTGGTACTAATACGTATAACCACTACTTGAATAAATGGGTCAATATTAACTAAACGGAACCACTTTCAAATTTTAATCTAAGCCTTTCAGTCTACTTAGCTACTAAGTACCTAGTTCATTCACTTGACCTTTGTAACATGTAGCTTATTCGTTTACCAAAAATGAGTCAAACTTAGCCGAACACCTCATGCGTGGTTGTCCCATTCTGTGCAAATCATTTGACTATTTATGCAACCTTCTCAAACGAACAATGGGTGTTGGAATAAATCTCGAGTATCCTAGACCACTTACGTTGAGATAAATTGTCTAGATAAGCCAATTTACGCTTAGCTGGAAACTTTCTGATAATATGAAAATTGGTGTCTAGTATTAAAGTAGGTAATCAATGCTGACAACTTTTCAAAACATTGCTGTAAGTTTCGACAAGATTTGTAAACAATTTTCCAAATTACACAAGCGTGCTACGAAAATAAGTTAAATTCCGTGTAATAGGACCAACACAGAATGCATAAATTGAACTGACATTCTTTGTCCTCAAGTCGCATCCAGTGCAACTATTTTCGCTGTTTCACCACATTTGACCTTGTCCAACATACTCAGTAGCGATATCCATTTTAGGAATTCAAACTTTTTAGTCACGTAATACTGGCAAGCACACTTTCGCTAAGGTACGTAACGCCCAAATGATAAGAATAATACATACACAAGTGCACGTTTTCTTATTGTCTTTTTGACATTGAATTCGCCTGGGTGTAATTAGCTACTTGGGTAACCTTCATAAAAGCTCTTCATGTTCACTCGAGTTTTCAGAACATATTTGGAATATCGGAAGCAATTACTTTAGAGGATAATGGCACTTTAATTCATGACGATTACTTTCGGCTCTGTAATGATATGTTTTTCGAAACTTTAATGATTATTCTGCTATATTATTATTGTTTATTCACAATTGATTGTTATTTTTAAACGACATACGCTTGCCACATGTGAACCAATCAATTTATTAACCTACTTATCACATTAATGAAAAGTTTATAGCAATTGCACCGGTATAGGCATGAAACTGTTGTGTAAGTCGACAACGCCAATGAAATATACAACTAAACATTGTAGGCTATATTTAATTGTATTGAAACATGTTGGACATATTCCGATAACTGCCTGCAAACATTTATTATATACCTATTTAATTCTTTAATTCATCTTATTACGTAAATATGGATTTCACACGACATTATCTGATGATGCGAGGGCATGGAATAGATACCTACCTAAGTACTAAACACAATGCCAATGTAAATAAATTATGTATTTTATGCTAGAAAACTATCAATGGCCTACAATTTAAAAATACGAATGACTGATGAGCCACTTTGGCGTTGTTCACATTTATGTAATGGTGTACTCGAAATCCGGGACTGTGAAAGTAGCAAGTTGACATTTAGTCATATCGTGCACGATGCCAGCTGACTACGACCGGTTGCTGCTCCTTTCAAGGCGAGAGAAACAAAAAACACTGGCTGTACCACATGCCATGTATTACATAAATTACGTGTTACGTTTACAAGTCAAAAATAAAAGATCGACTGAAAAAATCTACTCTAGGTAACTGGAGCTTACTCTACATTTTGGCAACCAGTTTACAATCTCCTAGAAATGCTATTTTAATCTTAAAACGTGTATCATGAATGATAAATTGGTTTAATTGATCTCAAGACCAAACATGAGCAACAGCTGAAACTTTATTACTGTTGTAATTGCTTGGTCCTTAAATCGTGTCTCACGAAGATCCTACTTACGTGAGTATAGTGTGATCAGTTTTAAAGATACAATACTTACACTGACTGATGAAGTGATGAGGTAATAAACAGAATGCCTTGGAAAGATCAAAGACTTGTACTGAAAGAGTGTTAAAGTCTTTGAAAGACAAAGTGTAAGCATTCATAAAACGTTTCTTAAAGCCAAAAAGCCCAAGAGAATGGCGAAACCATTTGTTAAACACGTAAAGAATTGTTGTGTAAATTAGATAGTTTCTCACGAGTAATTGTTTTACTTTCTTTCCCGTCTAATCATCTCGTACGGAGAACATCTTCTTTATCGAGATGACCATGATTCAGCTTGCTTAGAGACAAAATTTTGTGGAAGCTCGTTTTGATCATTTTTATTTTGTATAGAAAAATAAAAACCATTTAAACTTTTACCAATTACTTACCTGAAATTCTATAAAAAAAAAACTATAATTATCCGTATAATTACATAAAGAATGATTTTTAAATCTGGCAAACCTTACCAATATAAAATCAAATCGAAAATTTCAACAAAACCACTTACTTATTATATTTGTCAATAAATGTAATTTATTTTTCATAATGTTAACAGGTTTAAATTTAAAAGTTGGTCAAACCTTTTAAAATAATTTATCTACTGTCAAATCATAAAATTCCAAATATAAAATCAAAAATACCTCATGGATAGACTTTAACCATAAACAACAATAACATGATTAAAAAGTAAGTTTATTATAACTTCCCCGACCAAATATATTTTTGTATAAAATTACTTGTTCTATTAAAGTAAAACTCCACTATACAGTTTTCAAATAAAAGATTTTTTAGAAGATGTCGTAATAATAATAATATTATGCAACATAATAGAGTTATTTTTAATTGTAACATCTTTTTTAAATAAATATATTAAAAAAACATATCGGCGAAAGGTCAAATCAAAAATTTATAAAACAATATGCATAATAGTTTCGGACTAGCTCAGATTCTACATTATGTGTAGCAGCAGCGCAACTTTATATTGGTGGGAGTTTTTGGCGGAATTTCTTCTAGTGAAGTTTAGTTGTTGTTTTAATTATTCATAAATTGATTCCTAGTGGAAATTGTAATATAAAATTGGTGTAGTTTTATAACTCAAGTGTCTGCGAAACTGGATAATATATGGAATCACTGAAACAGGCGCGATCTTGGTAAAATGGTGCTGAGAATTTATTGTAGAATTGAGTACCTCAGCGAAGCTTGCCGAAAACTTTGACTTGATACATTTCCTGCCAGCTCCCCTAGCCAAGTTAAAATCGTTTCGTTTTTCGCGAACGCTTGGAGTTGGCCACGCCCCCAATTCGTTTGTTCAAACAAAGGAGTTAGGGGCGTGGCCAACTCCGAGCGTTAACGCAAAACGAAACGATTGTAACTTGGCTAGGGGGGCAGAAGTTTGGCTTGATACTACAAAAACATTAGAATGTCTAAACAAATTAACAACTCATAAGAAGATTTCTTCGCATGAATAGTTAATTTGTTTATAATGGTTAAGCCTTTTGGCTTAAAATACTTAGTATTTTAAGCCAAAAGGCTTAACCATTAGTATCCATGCCAAAAGCATTACATTTAAAAAAAATAAGTTAATGGAGTTTTTGGCGGCATTTTTACGAGTGAAGTTCCGTGGCTATATTAATCGCAAAATGGATATTGTGATGTAAAATTAGTGTAGTTATAGTAGTAATGACTACCTCAGCGAAGCTCTACATTTGCTACCAAATACTACAAAATCATTATAATGTCTTACATCCGCATTCTAATGGAACTCAAAGCGATTCATTCATACGAAGCCATGGCATAAAGGACTTAACCAAGGTTTAAAACATTACAAAATAATTAATAGGCAGCTCGCGAATAAAATGTTAGATTTTGTCGCCACATTTACGTTATTTTTTTCGAGATTAGATAGTAGTATTGTATGATACTGCACATAATTAGATTTTAAATTATTCGTGCCGTACTATCAAAAAATTCGTGCAGTTCAGTTTACAACTCATACTCATAATTTTTAATAACCTTTGTTATGTGACAGTATCATAAACTACTATTAAATGTTTGCTATGTCAATGGCCCTTCACTTTACAATGTCATTGATACTTTAAATCTAATTATTTAAGTAGGTATAGGTTTAACCTGGCTTTAAATAAAAACAAAGCTGTACAAAAATTTCTGCTCCATCTTGAAATCCTCACTGTGAACTAACACTCCATTTAAAATGCAAGCATCTCGTTGAACTTAACTGTCAGAAGCAATTCAGTCAGTGAGAGCAATCGGAGATATCTCAGATAAATTTATTTTGATGAAGCTTTTTGTAATGTCAATGGCATCGGGAGTAGGGCTGTCGAAAATGTATTCTCTAAATCATTATGAAAACTAGAGTAAAAACTATTTATTGTCTCTTTTCAAGAAAATAAAATTATTGTGGTGGTTAACAAACTGAAACTCGATCGTCGAAATCTTTTTTTATTGTTTGAATTTACGACCAAGTTTTGATCAATTACGTACAATTTCAAGCTTGTCATTGTAACCTTTAACGACATGGAATGTTGATTAATTGAACCCTATGTGAATAGAAAGTAAGATCTATGGTTTAACCGGTAAGATGTCATAAGAGATCATAGATAAAAATGAAAGCATTCTTGTGGTCGTTGGTTACCCTGCGGTCGTATGGAAGTACATTACTACGCTTCCTCTATGAATCGATACATCAGCGTTAGCAAAGTGTGAAGTGAGGTAAAGATATATAGGAAATTAATCTGGAAGCTGATAGTAGTTACAGCCAATCATCTTTATGATACAGTTTATCTACATCTTTGAATAAATTACGTTTGATGGATAACGGTACTTATCCATTCATTTTCTTCTCTGATTGCAAGTTGAAACTTCTCAAATTTTGACGTTCTCAAGGGTCATAATACCCAAACAAATCACAACACAGAATGATGTATACTTGAGTACCTAACTAACGTATTATTTAGCTGTCATAAACTAAGTTCAAAATACCTTGAACTCGAACATAACGTTGGCTTTAAATGTAGGTTAACGACATATTAATATTTACAAGTTTCATACTAAGGGCTGATTTCATCATTCAATATGAAAACTTAGTTCAACTTAACTAAGCTCAGCGTAATCTAGTTTAAAGACCAGTGTCGTAAACATGAGCGACAACAAAAGAATTGAAACTGAGTTTAGCGTAAACTAGGTTCAATTCATCTCGGTGAAACGCAAAAATGAAGCTATAATCTCGATTAGTCCCTCAAACTGCGTTTTGTTTGAACGAATCGCGATTAGTTTATTGGTGAATTTGGCTCTTAAAGTGTTCATCAAAACGTGACGACTGACGGTGGCAGACGTAACTTAATCTGTCCTAGCTCAGAGGACACCGGTGTCCTCTCACATCCACGCCACTATAGGCCTTAATTCCGATATTTAGAGTCTAATTTTGTATGAACAAGTTTGGTAGTTGTGGATCTAGGTGAAAGTTATTTTCATGGTGACTGTTTTATTGTTATTTATGTGGAGTTTAAAGTTTTATTGATTGACCAACATTCAAAGTATTTATAGTCAAACAGATGGATTTATAACTGTGCTCCGGTGCACCGTTTTCATTTCGTTTAGTTGACTTACTCAATTGCAAGCATTGTATGATGAAAAGTATCTAACATTTAATTGACTTACAGTTGTTTGGATTACGAAATTGTTTTGATATTTTTTCATTATAGAATAGAATAGAATTTATTTATATCGGACGCAAAAAATACATACAGTGTTAACTTATTATTATTATCTAGTGTTATTACCAATTACCCTTTGTACAAGAAATTTTACAATCGGAGGGATATTGCTCTACGCTACGCTCAGGATGCTGTTTGCATTTTGCTACTATCTATCACTCCCCTGAGCAACGAAGAACTTTGTTTGCGAAGAATCGCAATATGTATATTATTATAATATGTATTACCCGATCCACTATCTCACTGTTCGAAAGCGACGATGTGGTCGACGATAGATCACGCTTACCTATAAGTAACCTATTCACTCTTGACTTAAAGGCACCTAGATGTAGCTATCAGGAAACACAGACAGACAAACTTAATGTAAAACTGAAAGCCATATCTATCTCATTACTCTTTTACTAATTATACCGTATCTTTGTTTCAGATTACGACGAAGTCTGCTGCTTTTAGCGGCTGTGTTAGCGGTTCACACGAGCGCACAGAAAAGCAAATCAGACGACAGCAGCGTGCCGGCAGTGCCGAGTGACCTCCGGCGAGCCGTCAGTGAAGCACTCGCTTTAGAGAAGAGGTTTCTATTAGGCGCTAGTGATGCGTAAGTAGCATATTAGGACCTGTGCCACCACGTTTTTTAAACGCGCCGTTACAAACGCGATACGCACGCAAGTCAGACGCAGCCTGTAGACCTTTTGTACGATAAAAGTGCGCCGTCAATCCACGTTTCTAAATCATATGTCAACGGCGCGTTTAAAAAACGTAGTGTGTACAAGCTCTTACTCGTATAAGTTTGTACACCTACCTACGCATCTTTTGTTACATCACATGCTCGTATGTAGGTAGGTACACAGGTACTCTGGAATCATCGGTTCATTTCCGTGAGAACTAATTATCCTAAGAAGATAAAGAAATCAATATTAGAATAATAGACTCTCCTCCTATCATATAAAACTTACTTAAACTAGTAACCAATCAAAACACGGTTTAAAGCTGAGACCGAAACTGTAACCGAATAATGTAGCTCCTCTTTCAGTTTCGGCCGTAAACCGAACCGATACTGACGGGGTAACAGAAAATAGTGACAAATAATGAAATAGTACATTTTGATACAAGTGCAGAAAGTTTGTCATTGCGACCCAGTCGGAATTCGCACGAGCCATAGGTGAGTGTGTTCTGGTGCCGAAGGCTGCAGTGACAAATGTGCACGCGAATGAAACGACGTTTTTCAATACAACTTATACTTCGTGTGGGTTGACCCGCGGCTCGTGGGGGTCGACGCGCGCCCAGCCTGATACGATACCTAAATAATTTTAATTACAATAAAATTGTGGCGCACTTTTTTCCGCACTAGCGCGGAAAACACTCCATTGTGTTCCTAAAGCGGTGGGATAAGAGCGGGTTTTCGAGTAAGTGTATAGAAAATATTTTTTCGCTTAGCTAAATAATTTACGAGAAGTTATAAGTCAAACCATGCATTTTTGTATTTTTTATTTTTATTTGTCACATGATCAAACTTCTCATTTTATAACTAAGCAACAGGAAAATCTCTCATTTTCCTGTTGCTTAGTTATAAATTTAAAATTAGCCTCTAATAAACTAATTCGTCTTTTTTTCAACGCCAACTAAATATTCTTAGTCCAAGAGCGAGCGAAGCGCACTCGGAATTTTAGAGCACTCCGACACGGACAGGTTAGGATAGAAGATTAAAGTAGCTCTGCTTCGCTGCGCTCCCACCTTAGCCTTGGATTATTTTTTTTTATTACCATCCAGAAAAGTAGCCAAGACAGAATTATTCTCACGCTCGTTAATTGTGACTGAAGTAGTAATTTAGAAAGCAATGAAAATTGTTACAGTGGAATAATGCTATTAAAAAGAAGTCCGTTTAATTAGCACCCATAATATAGTTTTATATCTTCCATAAAATGCTAAATAATCTAATAAATCAATAGACGATTACATACAAATTATAATATAGGTAGACAAACGTGATAGTCAGTTTATAGGCATCTATCACAACCGTCAGCTAAAAGACGCTAGTTGCGGTCGAGTCGAATATTCGTCCCCATTTTGGCCGAAATCGAAACTTCAACTGAAACTTGTTCTTTGGTCTCAACCTTTTGAATACTGACTGACTGATAGACTGGATATAGAATAACACGCTGCGCCGCCAAGGGGTGGCAGGCTATAGCCCCCCCCCCCTAGAGGCTTGCTGTACAGCTTCAGAGCCTAGTTTAAGCACCAGTATCCCACAATATAATGCCCATCCTATATGTTACCATAGATATAAGACTAGCAATTAGGAGTTATATTGTGGAGAAAATAAACTTTTATTATTATTTATAAATAAAAAATAAAAAAATATTCTCTATACTTCCAATAGCCACTGCCCTTGATCATCGGCTGGCGACGCCCTTGAGTAGGAAAGATATGGCTGATAAAAAAATAACACAAAGCTTGAGTAATCTTTACCCAAGTATTTCTTTAATCAAAGCTTTTTTAACCTTTACAGACACAACTGCTCATCAGACCAAGATGAGTCCAGCAGGATACCCTGTCCTCCTAGCAAATATCGCAGTGCAAGCGGAGAATGCAACAATGTACGACACAGACCGTGGGGTCGGAGGGGAGACGTCTTCCTCAGATTTCTGCCACCCAACTATGCTGATGGTAAGCATACATAATATGTTTATTTACTGCAGTTAAGGCCTTTTATGATCGAAAATGTTGAGTACAACCTAGGGGTCTTTACGTTAATAGTGAATAGGTTACTTCTAGGCAAGCGTGCCCATTGTTGCTACTTCATCGCTTACCATCAGGTACGCAGAATATGATATAAATCCCGCAAACTTTCGTCGAATAGGGAGGATCGTCTGATAAGATGGGTGTTAAAACTGGGCCGGGCAACTTCCCAATAGTTGATTTCAGACTGTTGTATATGTTCTAATAGAGCTCTAATATTATTATATAGGATTTTGTTGTTTTAGTTCCCTTGTGGTGTCATAGACGTCGCTACAGTATATTTCATTAATCTAACTGAAATATCAAAGGAACAATCGATGAAATTGTTCATCGAACTCTTCAGATTACTCTTTGGTTGTTACTGTTCCAAAGACAATTTCAATTGCTAATAACCCTCTCCTAAAGAGGAGGCCTGAGTCCGAGCAGTACAGAACATTATAAGGCTGAATATGCTATGCTACCCATGATAACAACTCATTCAAAGTTCATCTGTAGTCGTGAAATTTTAATAAACAATTATTCCATTTACACCTAATAACCTGCTTTGATGATCCTCAAAAATAACGTAAAGTTTAAACATAATCACTTTATTTATAGTTTCCTATGCAAAAAATAGTCATAAACAGTTATTCAAATTTAATTTTCATATTAGGAAGTAGCGCAGGTGTATAACCGATAACCTCTGTTTCCTCAGCAATTAATTAGATATAAAAACACAAAAATAATCCTCCAATTTGGTTAAGGAACAATCATACAGCTAGTTTTTATACCGGTACTGAGATTTCTGTAATTATTGTAAGACGGTGTATTATTTTAACAGATACGTTTAAATTGCTAACATTAACTATGAACAAATCACCAGCGTTCACGCCTGTAGGTATTATGCAATTAGATGTTCATCATAACAATCTGCGATCAATGACAAAGCCTCCCATTATTATTCCACATTGAAAGATTACGTAGACAAAGGTTAGGTTATTACCGCCTGGTGAGTCCCTCCATCTGTCTTATTACCTGTTTTAAAATTTCACGACTTCGTATTCTTATTTTTACTGGCTCAACACTATTAACATTTTGCTGCCAAAGCTTTCGACATACTGATTTAGTTTTTCAATGCCCAACTTATAAAATGCTTTGTCTTGAATGACTGACGGATCAACGCACAGCCTAAACTGCTTATTGTAAAGACCTGAAATTTGGACGGTATGTCCTTTGTATAACGTAGGCATCCGATAAGAAAGGACTTTTTCAAATTTTAAAGAGGGTGAAAAAGGGAGCAAAATTTGTATGGAGAAACCCACTTTAAGGGCCGGTTCTAGTCACTGTTTTTTTTTGTATGAACTTCGCTCGGGATTATGTCGTCTTCGCGGCCCCAAAACAGCGGTTTTATTTTTATATAAAAAAAAAACAACAACTATTCAAGATTTTTTGTTCTTGCGATGCGCTTTTAAATAACAAGCTTTATTTATTTTTTTGTAACTTTCAAATAGTTCCGTAACGTAATCTCGTAGATAAAAACGTTTGAAATCGTAAATTAGGGTCAGATTCGCGATTTTTTTTTTTATCGAGCCAACTATTTTATATCGTGTTTTCATTTTTGCCAAGCCCTTTGCCATATAGTCAATTTTAATAAAATAAATTTTCATGGTGTTTTCTTTTATATTTGTGGATTTCCATAGGTTTAAAAAAGGTCAAAATGAGTAGAACCGGGTCTTAACGCGCTTAAAGCCGCTGACAAAAGCTAATCTATGTATTAAGTTTATTGTTCTCATCCGCATTTCCTTAGCCTTTTCCCAACAGTATGTTGGGGTCGGTTTCCAGCCTAACCCTAATACCAGTTTTTTACATGGAGCGACTGCCTATCAGAGCTCCACAACTGGGCAACACGATAATCCTTGGGTAGAATGACGTTGTGGCGTTCAATCTCCGTGTGGATTAAAATTTTTATAAGACTTATGAAAGCAAAATTTATAATGTAAAAAAACAGCATAAATGTAAATGCGTACTTCATTTAAATATTTATTTTATTGTCATCCGTTCGCGTCCTTGCATATTCTTCCCGATTCATTGACCACACTTTCACCTGCTTAAGATGTATTATTCCTTCGTTACTTCTTTCAAGTCTTTTCCTTGTCTTTATCCGTTTATATGTGATCTTCATCCATTAATATTGGTCTATAGATCCACTGCTAGTTTATTTATTAAAGGATTTATGCACACAAAATACACAGGCAGACATACATAATCCCTTATACGTTTTCTGCCGGTCAACCTTTGGATGATGCAGAGAAAAATAATAAAGAAAAAAAGGTGAGTTTTGTACTCACCTTTTTTTGGAAGATATACAAATGAGCCACAAATAAAATTAAATTAAATGTCTTACATTTTTTTAATGAATAATCTTAATAATAATATACTTACTCCAACAATTGTTACAAATACGTTACGGTTGGGAAACATTAAACACTAGTTAATTCAAGTTAATAGGTTAGACTATCTGTGCAGATCTACAGGAAAACAAATAGCATTACAAGTAATCGTAGGATCATCGTAATCGTTTAGTTTATCATCACTCCTTGCTACATTTGTTGGAATTCATCATGGGGATTTTCGAATGACATGGGATTTACCAATCTGAGTGACAATAATTTGCTTACAAATTCCGTGAAGTGATCATACTTTATTGACTAAACGTGGTCAAACTTAGAAATGACGTAAGTGCAATATAAATAGATTGTTTGTAGTTGTCTATAGATTCGGTTCAGAAAATCGCAATGATTAATATAGTCGAATTATCGGTTCTGTACTTGGATATAAATATATCTGTAGATATCTATAAGTCATATGTTTTAGATATCTACAGACGAACCTAATTATTGGAAAGAACAAAAAATATAAGATTTAAATATGATCGTGAATTCGTGAAAATTCAACATGTATTGGGTCATAAAATTAATTGCTTCTATTTTTTGCTTTTACTCTTACGAGACAAGACTATCTAATAATACCTCGAGTACCTATTATTCAACATCTATCTATTGAATATATTTATACCTGATTTATGCACAGTTCAGAGACTCGATCTAGTTGAGTTGAGGTCACATTGAAATCAGAAGTCACGAACTATAGAGCTGCTATTGTAGAAATAGTATTCGATACGGTTTCCCTTCACGACCTTTATATTGCAAATAATGCTGTAGGCAATCGCGGAAATGAATAAGCTGAAGATTAATATGAACATTTAAATAATACCGAAGTGTGCTTACCTGTCGGAATATTTGACACTGTGAAGAGTCTTCTTCAGAGCGAGACTGATTGAAAGTTAAAACAAAGTTCGAGGTTCGATGCACTCTAGCTACTTTGAAATGATTGAACCGTAGATTATCTAACTAAAGACATCTTGGACTTAGCTTCCGATTATTTAGCAGTTGCATCATCTATGTTTACATCGCATTTTAAGTTACGACAATGATTTGTAGGATTCATAGAAATAAAATGTTCATCTGTGGATAAATAAATCATTGGCTTATGTCATGAAGACAAATACAGCTAAACATTCTTAACGACTTTGCCATTGAATGGTACCTGGATCTCTGTTTTAATTTCTGTTGCTATTCGTAAAACCAGCTTTTGATATTTTATGTAGGTACTCGTACCTATCAACTTATATCTTTTGGAATTACTAACCAGATAAATCATATGAGCAACGAATCTTCCTCACGTAAAACTTTCTTGTTCAAATCACGACAAGATAAGAGACTGAGGAGACTTGCATGTCACAACCATTCGAGACTAAAGTCACTAAAGAATTCGAAATAAAAGAAACAGGTCAAAGCCACAATTATGTATATCTGTCCTAAGCAAAAGATGAAACCATTAATTAGATGTAGGTGATTTGTCTCGCTCGAGACACGGAAGCAAACGCATCACAAACAATAGGAACTGTTTCCAACTACTAAAGCAATATATTTACTATGTCTAGCATCAATTAATTACTAGTCTACAGTAGTACTATTAATCGGTCGAACATATAGTTATTAATCTATCGATGCTATATAGAATAGCACACTTTACTTTAAATTTAATGTTTTTTTTGTTTAGTCTAATACTGATTTATGTTCCTACTATTTGGACGTGACATAATTTCAACAAAATAAATACCTGTTTTAATTATAGCTGAGTTTCGTATTTCTAAATCATGTTCATTTTGATTCGCTAGGTTACTTATTGAAAAACATTTATTACCAACTAACAAAATGACATTGCATTTGAAAGCGATTCCAAAAGACATTCGCCATCGATACTTACACTAAATAAAGTCTGAGGTCTGAGGAGGAAAGGTGAAAAGGTGTCTTGTGTATTTGAATTTACATTGTATGTTAATACACATTTTTTTTTAGAAGAAATATCCTTTTTTATAAAGGAATACATCTCTCTTAAACATCTTTTTTTTTATATGAGTTTATTGACGGTTTTCACAAATAGTTATTAATAATAAATAAAAGATAGAATTCTGTATCCGTACAACACATTGGTGAAGGTAAAACGCTTTAACATTTGTGACAAAAACGTCTAACAATTTCAAATGTCTTTCAAATATAATATTATCTACATTTTTTTTAACAAAATAAAGTTAAACAATCCTATAAAACGGCGGTAAAAAGAATAATGCTGTTTTAACTAAAATTTCTTAATTCATGTTTAACACTCACTTGCAACAAATTTATACAAAATAACTCCTCTCACTCGAACTCTTCAGGATCTTGCTTGAACCTAGTGTAAGCAGTTCCGGATAGTTAGTGTGCATATTAGCACTTTGTCTGATGATTCAAATCTGATAGCGAATAGCAAATGCGATTTGATTTAGGTAAGGGGCTTTGACTGTTGTATCACGGGCAGTCAGCAGTCTGTAACGCTTCTAATTAACCATAAAAACAGTAGGACAGCCAATACGAGGTCGATAAAATTCAAGTTATCCATGCTCTGGTCCCTGTAGTATGAGAGTCCCAATTTAGGTATGAGAGACAGAGACTCTATACGCTATTTTTCTCGTAAAATAATCTCCTTCACTTTAAGGCACTATCCTTACTCGCAAAACTTCCGATTTATCTCTTGGCATTTCAAAATTTAATTAATAACTTCAGTTACATTCAGCGAGTAAAACATCCTAATGATAGAAACAAGAATAAGCGACAGAAAGCTTGGACTTTTTTAAACAAAAAAGTAGTAGTTAGTGGCATATTTAAACAAAAAATTATCAATATTTTACAACATAAAGAATAATCAAATTTTCCAAGTGAACGTAAACTTTTTGTGATGTGTAGGTGCACAAAATATCATCGAGCTAGCAACTGGTTGCAAAACCCACCAAAATATTCAATAAATTGTTAACCAAATTGCTTATTAAAATACCTACCGAGCTACACACGCATTCACAACATTAGCGAGCCAGAAATATCTGTTCACTGAAATTGCATTATACCTACAAGAATAAATACTTTACAGCACTTACCACGGGCTCATCCATGGTACGTGCTGTAAAATATTTATAAATAGCATATTTATAAACAAATGAACTTGTTCTATTAACACTAAGAATCTGCCTGTCTGAAGAAACTAATAAAGTTTTAATTGATTAGGTTGTAATTAGCAGTACGCATCTGCATCAAAACATTGAAATTGGAGCAATATGATGCAAAATCAAATTAATAAATGCATTTTGAAAGGCTCCATGAAGATGCTAATGGCTCTATATAATAACCATACTATATTTATATTATACTAATGATTATTGCCTCAAGTTGTTGACTTAATTACTGATATATTTCACTACTTTAGCTTTATTTATGTAACTGAAGGTTGAGGATTGTAGAAGGAAGAGAATGTAATCCTAACAATCCCTTTAAAACCATATAATTATAATATTACAGTCTACTATCGAGACCATTATCATTCTTTATCTGGTCTAAGTTAATCCTTATTATATTTTTCTTTTGTTCAAGGTGTATCTCAACCTCTATCGTCACCATATCTTCCGGAACCAGCACTAGCAGTCCACGCTGCAGCTCAATTAAGCCCATCTACCGACAACGACTATGTAACAAGCATGCTTGCTGCCTGGGGTCAGCTCATCATGGATGATCTGATCAACACAGCTAACGGAAATAAAGTAAGTGTACTTTAAAAACAGAAACAAAAATGGACACAGTATGCAACCTTGCAGTACTCTTTGAACTTAGACCCCACGTTTAAAACAGATATTGGGAACTTGATCGTTTCTAAATATAAGTATGTTCACAATAGCTAAGTAAGTAGTTTGCAAAAATGAACACGTTATACTTTGTCAAATATTAACCCACGTCTTCAAACTTAGACTACACTTACGCAACAAATGCAGCAAAAAGTTGTATCTTGTCTTATTGTTAATATTTATACGAACTATTAGGGTTCAAGGTTTTACAAAGATTCGCACATCCTTTTATGACTGAAATGAATAATCAAAAGAACATTTTTTGAAAAGTTCAATGATTCATTCGCTTGTTTCAATGAATTCATTTCAGTCTCCTATGGACGATTACGTGGCTAAGATTAACTTGATAGTTAAATCACACATCGTGTCCAACGTATCGAAGGCCAGCGGACATATGCTTTTTGCTAAGAGGAACGGATGGTGTCGCAACTTGACATCTATTCAATGTCCACGTAATCATCTGCCTAATGATGCGTACCTCCCATTCGCGAATTTTAAGGGTCTTCTATTGAATAATGAGTAAGATTATTCTTGGGCCTATTAAAAAACTGGCACTATCGTATCTTCCTTCTAGTCGAAAATGTAGCTGTTACCTAACTTGCTTAACTTGTTACTTAAATTCAGATTTTTTTTTTAAATTCACTCTAGGAATTATTCTTGTATCGTGGGTGTGTTCACAAACTTGTAAACTCACATACACAAAACACCTACACACAGAAAAACTATCCGTAGGCCATACAAATGTTTGTTCCGTGCGAGAATTGATGTCGCGACACTCAACGCAGAAGTCAATCGCTCAATCACTGTACCAATTCTGCTGTCGAATTATACAAAACTTAATTTTCAATGAAACAGCTTAATCCTTCATTATCCTCCTTTATGCAGCCTTCCTGACACTTGACCGGCTTTTACCAACTGCCAACTTGAACTTGGCCGCGTCTCAACCAATTAAAGTTGATTACTTCGTTAATAACAATAATAACTTACTGGGGCATCATTATAGCGATTCATAGCCACCCGTGAACTTTAGGAACGTCCTTGTCATATACACAAACTCTGCTAATGATCCGTTGTAGTCGTAGACGATAATATATGTTACCCACTGCTATTATCCATTCCTCGCTTGTCAAACCCTTCCATTGTTGGAGTATGAATACGTGAGAAAGTTTATGATGCTTTTATTTGCAACTAGACTTATATAGACTTGGTTCTGATTAAGGTTTCGTCTGTAGTATTAATTAGAAACTAGGTGTTCCTATTTCGTGCCCATTTGCTTTTTTGCGTTAACGATCATTCAGTCAAGACTTTTTGTTATGATCTAAGAAGTTTTAATTGAATATTTTGAATTCCACCGCAGTCCCAATACGTATTCTAAATCACGTGCTTTTAATTAAACAAAAACTATAAACTCAACCAGTTATTAGCAGGTACGTGATCGTCAAGAATCCTGGGGCATACAAACAACTTTTTGCCAATTTTGGATTACTTGAATGACCGACAAGGATAATACTTTGCGTTAACCTTGTGAACAAAGCACGTGATGAGAGTATTGAGTTCACGCGGTCAAAACCAGACTTGGCTCCTCGCGTCACAGAAGTTAATTCTTTAAGCTAAAAAATTAGATACTCCATTCATTACAAATAACGTTATAACACCATTGTTGTTTCGATACATGAGTCTAATACTATATGCGTCTGTATCATGAAATATGATGCATGATTATTTGAATAAAGGTACCATAAGCATATCCAACCTATAATTTTTTCACTGCTGGGATACAGGCTTGATTTTTGGTAAAAAGTTAATACGCTTTAATTTCAACAAAATAACAGAACAGTTATATTTTTTTACGTTTTGGGAACATTGTGCGAACAGCTAAGGATTGGAATACTCTGCCAGAGTCTGTACTTCCTGATAGCTACAACCTAATAGCTATAGATACTAAGATTTTTTATTAGATGGACTAAAGTGACAGCTATAACAATGGTTGTTTGACAGTTGAGCATTGTTATTTGACAGTTGGGCATTGTCCACTGCTGTCACTCTTGTTCGTCTAATTAAAATTATAGGCGTCTTTATGTCAGGAGTGAACCGGTTACTTCTAGGCAAGCGTGCTCCACAGTCGACCATGTCATCACCTACCATCAAGTGAGATACTGGTCAAACGTAAGCCCATAAATAATTTGAAAAATCTTGCAGTCAATTTTAGAAATTTTGGTGTTTAGATATTTTTAAAAACGAGGTTTTAAAAGCAAACGGTTTAATAGCAAGTGAATTTTACAAGGCTATGTTTCGTAACATTCGTGATAGTTCGCGGGGTCGTGTAGAAAGGTTACGTACATATGTAGCGGTCGTAGAGAAAGCTGCGATGAAGTAACAGACAAGTAGGCGATCTCTCAGTTCCTCATAGGCTCACTTTTCATGTCACAGGGCAGGAAGTTATTCCGATTGTTAGAAGACGGATGACAGTGGCATTGTCTTTTATAGCTGCTGTAGCGTGCATAATTAACACTGTTATTGAATATACCTTATCTGTTTGAAGCGAATAATTTAATAATGAAATTCAATCAGTACCGAATTCTATTGCAAGAATCAGCATAGGCTGTACTGCCGTCGTTAGTAAAAAGGTCATAACTATCATTTTTTTTTTTTATGAAATTGATTTAAACACAGAAAAAATCACTGATCCTGAATAAGTATAAAAAAAAAAACGAAAAATATTAGTCGTGTCCTTTTTACTAACGAAGGCATTATAAAATTCTAGACAAGTTAAACAGCACTACCACCAAGCAAGTACCACCTAATGTATCCTATAGACATTTCAATAACGCTTTTTATGTTCATCTCTACCTACTTGGGCTTTTTGACATTCTAGACATTTTTCATTTCACAAAAATTGGAGACTTGCGACTAGACTTGAACTGCCTCTATCATATCATTCTTTATTATATTTCTATGCCTCTGATTTGTAAACACATTCGATTATTGTTCAACAAGACAGAGTGGATAACACGCAGGTCTTCATGTTTTTATCTAATGATATCGTTAAGTGAGTTAATACATAGCGGAAGCTATTGCGTGAACACAATTTTAATTAGTACGTGATAGCAACGGAACGTGAGTTGTTATGTTACTACTAAATTAGGTTGATCCATTAAGATACTGATGAGATTGAACTTTCTATATGAAGGTAGGTAATGCCCGTAATCTGTGCATTCAAATCATGCAAATTATATTTGACAAAGCTTCAAAATTATAAGGGCAGTAAATGTCATCATATTTTTTCTCACTGTAGCAGAAATAAAAGTCTTTTTAATTGTATCTTAATTTATGATAATACAGTTTAAAAAAAGAAAGAGAGTTTTTTACTCTCTCTTCCAATACTGAGAGTGAGCCTCCTCTTTAACGTGCCTCTTTGTCCAATCCGAAGCTTTCTGCGCCCAACCCTTACCTTATATAGACCATGTTATCAATTCACCTAATTCGTGGTCGATCTACGCTCCGATGACCATTTCTGGACCTCCCAGTCTATTCTAGCCCCATGATATTATTGTCAATGTGTTTTTCTCTATACCTATAAATAAAATTGAAGTGTCTGCTTGTAATATCAAAATAACCTTTTTTACTAAAATGATATGAAAGCATGGAAAGCATATTCGATACCTATAACAAAAACGTTTTGTTTTTTAATATTCATGCGTCTGTCTGTTTGTTCCGGTTAATCTCCGTCACGGCTAGACCGATTTTGACAAGACTTTCACTGATAGATAGGTGATGTTATAAGGAGTTACTATTCTCTAAGAAAAAGAATAAGGAACCGCGAAAAAAAATCTAATGGCATTGTGTTGTTTTAAGACTCAACGCTAGCTAGTTTGTTAAAAATAACACAAGCAATAAATAATACGTTGTGTTAAAATAACTAGGTATATCAATAACATAATACTTACTTACCTTCCTCGGAATTCATCAATGCTCGAATGCTCATAGATAACTTTATATCAAAATTAAAAATGAAGTAACAGTTAGGCAACATACATAGTTATCGTTACTTCGTTTATAACTTCATAATACGTATATTTTTCTTTTTTGAATTCTTAATTAAAATTGTTATGCAGAGCTTACAATTTATTTAATCAAAACTGTGGCTGACTGGCAAACAGGCCATGAAGGAAAACATCGCGAGGGAACCGGCATGTCCGAGAACTAAAAATTCCAAGACTGACAACCAACAATTCGTACTGGTTCCACGTGATACATTACGGCTCATTGTTTCTCTTAGAGAGGAGGCTTGAATCCCAACAGTGGGAACATTATAGGGCTGTATGCTATTCTATGCTATGTTGATACAAACTACATCTTCAATAACTTCTTCTCTTCTGCCTATTTGCTTAGAATGATGGTTAGGTTAGGTTAGGTTAGGTTATTTTCAATTCATGGTATCTATTCAAATTTAACTACATTCAACTTAGTATTTTAATTAACAAACATTGCAGGATAATCAGTATAATCACGGACTGACCTAGTCACTACCCATCTAACCGGTTTGTATTAAAACTAAGTATAATATAATTTGTGACGTGCGTAATATGATCACTCTAAATTTTATCTTATTACATGCAATGTACCACACTAATTGTATAGGCGACAAAATTAAAACTTTGAATCTATACGTAATACGAGATACGAGGTACTACGTTACCTATTAATTCCTATTTCACACTTGATTTAAATTTTAACCACATTATTTTTAGATCGTCGTCTAATGTTTTATAGATCAAGTATTGTATTCGTGCATCTGAGAAGCAATAAGATTTCATAAATTCTGGAAATCCTAATGTGTGTTTGAAGCAAGCTGTGCAGATGATAGATTCCTTGTTTGGATTTTTTAAAAAGATAATTAAAATCAAAACACAAATAAGAATAAAGATATACGTGTGCCCAGACTTTTGACTCAATATACGGATACATAATAATCAAAGGTTTGATTGATTGAAGATTGATTTTATATACTTGCGTCAAGATATTATAATATGGACATGCCATTTTATCCATAATGTGCGGGAAGTGCCGGAAAAAGTTCCGGGATTGGAATTATGGACTAAAATTAAATAAAGCGTCATACTGTCAAGCGTTATTTCTAATTCAACAGTAAGGGACAAAATACGGTGTAACTATTCCAAGGTATTTTTGTATAAAATAAAATACTGATTTCTTTCACCATTAGCTAACACTGGCAGCGTGGATTGATATTATTAATACGTTTTTCACCTTAAACACAAATTCGTGCTAATTTCAAAATTCTGGAACAAATATCACAATAAATATGAAGTTCCGGTATTTTGGAGGCATATCCATATTATTCTCTACGTTTGACGTCAACGACCTTAAATCAATCTACCTACTCCGACCTCTGATAATAATAGTATGCTGGCTAGATATTAATGGTTTTTTTGGTGTGAAAATCATCCTATGACATCTCTGCGCCCTTAGGCGGGGCAGGAGATAGTGTCTTAAACTGACTAAAAACCCACTCCTGGTCATTCTTTACCTTCGTTCCCGGGCCTCGGGTTACACTTTCACATGCGAGATGTTTGGAAAGAGTTACCACGGCCTTAGAACGCAAAGAGCAACTGAAGTAACCCTAGAGGGTTTGAGTCAATAAAATTCCGACAATCCCTCTCATTTCACTCAAAGCTGAAGGAGTTATTTGATGATTTGCCACCAAAAAAAAAGGTTAGGTAGGTATTTAGTTACTCAAAACAAAGCAATTTGTGAATACTCGGTATTTATACTTTTTTTCTTGCAGGATTGCAAAGGAGCTACATGCGAGTATATTCGATCTGCTCCAACAAGGAACATCGACTCGTGTGGTTTTGGTATGTAAAAATAATATCTATCGACTAACACACGTTATATTCTGCACGCTCACGTGTACCTAAATGACGTTATTGATCTAACAGTTGAGTGCCGGTACCTCACCTATAGCATTAAAATCACAGATGCGAATAACTTGTAAAATATTTATAATATCAATAGCAGCTATTTATTAATAATCCGCCTATTTAAGAGCCCGTTTATAATATAATCAAAACGGGTACAGCATTACGTAGCTAGCGTAGGCTGTTGATGCTTGATGTTATTCACGAAATGTCCACTTCGATGGATATATATTACTATAGAGTTAAAACTTTGAAAGTCGACGTCACGTGTCATAAAATATCGTAATAGTATGTTATTTTATGAATATTCATAGCCATCAGAATTTCGTAGCGAGCGTTCCGCAGCGGTGGACTCACGGCTTGTTTGAAATGTTGCACTTCACTAGGAAGTATTCTGACAACCCAACACCCAACAGGTTTCAATCAACCAGTGAACGTTTCTTGTCTAAATTTTGTAACGTTGGTTGACATAATCTTACATGCGGTAAAAATATCGACTAGCCACTCTGACCAGTCAAATTGCTCGAGGAAATGAAGCTGTAATCAAGGCTACTCGAGAGGCCTATCTCAATTTTTGTTCCTAGTTCATTAACACTGTATGAGACAGAAATGTTGAACTGTCTAGTATATTATTATGTTCCAAAGAAAAATGACAAAAAATATTTTAAAGCTGTTTTTAGAATGTTGTCTTGATTGTATTGCTCTGAGGTTATGCTAAAGCTTTAACCTTTTGAATAGCGTAATTAGAGACACAATAGAAAGACAATAGTTGTGCGGACGCCGGCGTCCTCTTGGAAATTAATGAATGAGACCAAAACCGCAAGTCGATTTTGATTGACAAACTCCTAATGAATTCCAATTTCTACTAGATTACATACCCAAAGAAGGAACATGGAACACTTTCTCGTATTTTCAATAATCATTATGCTTACTTTAACCTAATCTTCAACAGAACACCGTGATCAAATGAACATGGCTACATCTTTCCTGGATGGCTCAGCATTGTATGGTAGCTCCGAAAAGGAGCTTCGTTCTCTGAGGCTCTATGATGCTGGCAAGATTGACTTGGACTCATGTCGCAAGTAAGTTAAACTCAATTCATTAATTTTGTGCTCTCTTGTCTACTTTTTGCTTATTTCTATTAAGGAATTTATGTACTACGAAATCGTAATGTGGGTTCTTGAAACTTGCTTCCTAGGTTTTGTAATTCTGTCTTAAGTATTGTCTAGCATAGCGAATACTTACGGCTTCGATTTTTTACGCCCTACTTAGCAGTAAACAAATAGCACCTATCATTTATTTAAACGATAATAATTTATCTCAGAAGAATACCGACATATTCAAATAGATCCTTCAATACACACTGAGTACAAACACGGAAGAAAACAAGCCAGTAATTAGATTGCATCATTGAATCCATTCCCATACAATACCGATCATAGATATTATAGAAACAGTGCTTAATGTGTGAACTATTCCCATAGTTTTGTAGGTGCGTATTCAATCGACTCGATTGTAAGACATTGTCTTTGGTATTGGGCGTACAACCGTATCCGTGTTAAGAGTTAAGACGAGTGCGCATTCATAAATGAATATGTTGACCGCTTATCAGTTTCACTTTCATGTTAATGAAACTTTTCTTTCAATGAGATATCATACACGCTGGAAAGAGTTTTGTCTCATAAACTCAGTATAATAATAAAATCACTGTACATACACCGTTAAATTTTGATCGCTTTAATCACGTGGTGTGTCGATTGGGTACATGAAACACTATCGATTTGTAATGTTAAAAATAAAAAATATTTTTTACAATAAATGTAATTTTTTTATCATTAAAAATAAAGTACTTTTTTTTAAACTCGAATTAATTTAAAGAAATTAATTTCATACATGACGAAATTAATTTCTTTAAGTAAACGTCAGCTGGGCGAGTTCAATGACTTGTAGGTAGTTAGAACGCAACGACCGACAAATGCCTACAAGGAAATTTCGTATATGCGTATACAAATAGGGTGCAAAAAACGTTCACTAATTACCAGTCACCCTACATTAATTCGAGTTTCAAAAGAAAACTACTTTTTTTTTCTTTTATCTTTACAAATCGATAGTTTCATGAACCGGATTGACCCTCCACGGGATTAAAACGATCAAAATTTAATGGTGTGGTAGACTTTGCATCATTTGGTCATCATTAAAAGTGTTCTAAAAATTAATTTGGCTGGCCTGGCATGGCAACATAACAACTTTGTTTGTTGAAATGATCACTAACAAAAAATGACATTCAACATTTAATAAATAACCTACTTCTGCAGCTCGCTTCAAAAGATGTCGTGTCGTGACACCAATTAGTAGAATAAGAAAAAAACAACTGCCACACTCGCATAATAGGAAAGTTATGCTTCAAATTTTTAGACAGCCAAAGATGGATTCGATATAATATTGATGAATTATGTAATCGACAACACCACGACGCCAACGCAGCTGTGTCTATATTAATATCTACCATGTTTTTATGCAAAACTATTTAAAATATAGAACAAAATGTTGTTTAAACTTTAGTAGGTACAAGCTGATAATATCGGTCATTTAAGAAAATCAATAATAAATGCTTTCCCTTAAAGAAGGCAGTTATTTGAAAGCTCTAATTTCAAAACCACCGACAAATATGTGCCTTTCAATAATTCCAATAGAATTCTTACAAAGAGCATGCATCGGCCAACAAAACAAATATAGAATACCTAGGTGTCGTCATAAAATGGATTGTATGCAAATAGTGCCGACAAACTAACCTTGAGATGGTTTGCATTCCCACATGGAGATTTCAATCTTTTTACATATTTGCATTGGCATCTATTGACGATGGGTGCGCGAGAGGTGAAGTGCATCTGATTGAAATGATTGTGGGAAGGCCGCTTGTCAGGAAACAGATGAGCACAAAGACATTGCGGTTTTTGCTGTCGTAAAATGCGCTTATGTAAAACTAAATTTACACGGTAAATAAGAGGAGGAAGTTCGTAACAGTTTAATCCTACCAATCGGAAATAACGACGTTGAAAGTAAACTTCGTTAATTGGTAACACCAAGACCTTTAAAATGATTGCCAAATATCGCAAAGACAATTTTACATTACATCATTTTCGGACCACCTAACACCAAGTGACACCTAAATAAAAGTACTCTTTGAGAAGAAAAATTGGTGAAGTGCGAGTCGAACTCGCATTAGCAGGGTTTCTTACTACAACATTAAAATTCAACAATAAACGCCGACAAAATAACTTTAGGTACCCCCTTTAATTTCAACTTTATTTTAATATTTGATGTAATAGCGGCAATAGGAATACATATTCTATGAAAATTTCAACTGTTTAACTCTTACGGTTTCTGAGACACACCTACAAAATAACGTTCCGAATTCACTTTAATTTTTATTTTATTTTTTAATTTTAAAATTTCTTGTTGTAGTGGCAAAACAAATTCACATTCTGTGGAAATTTGAACTCTCTACCTCTTGCGGTTTATGAGATGCAGCACGCTGACAGACAAATGAACAGATGGACAGTAGGATCCCTTATGCAACCTTCGGGTACGGAACCCTATAAATGCCCTACAGGGAACCCTCAAATGGAGTTCAAACTTCCCTATGCTAACGCTAAGGTCTACCCAAAAGGCTCAAAGAACGCGTTTATAAATGACATATAAAGCAGACAATAATAATTATTATTGTCAATCATAATAATAAAATTACAAACTGAAACAGCAAACATAACCGTGGATGAAGTAGCGATTAAAAAAGGTATTTTTCAAGGGGACTCATTAAGCCCTCTATGGTTCTGTTTAGCCCTAAATCCACTCTCTCGATCACTAATAGATTCTAAGTTAGGTTTCGATATTAAAAATGGTAGGTCAATATTACACCAAATAACACATTTATTATACATGGATGATTTAAAACTTTATGCCAATAAAAATTCAAATTTAAATGATTTATTAGATATTACAACTACGTTTTCGAAAGACATAAGAATGGATTTTGGTTTAGACAAATGCCGAAAACTAAATATAGAGAAAGGTAAGATTGTGGGAGGAAACTACTCGACAGATACCAATGAAACAATTGAAGCAATTAAAGACGAAGAACTTTATAAATATTTAGGGTATAATCAAGCTCGACTCTTAGAACATAGAACCATTAAAGATAAACTAAAAAAAGAATACAATAGTAGAATACATTCGTTATGCAAAATGCATCTATCTAGTAAAAACTTATTCAAATCCATAAATACCTACGCGGTACCAATACTTACTTATTCTTTCGGGGTAATAAAATGGTCTAACACAGAATTACATAATCTCGAAATAAAAACAAGAACTATTCTGACACAACACAGATATCACCACCCGAAATCTGCGATAGAAAGAGTTATATTGCCCAGAAAAGAAGGGGGAAGAGGATTGATCGAAATTTCACATCTCCAAAAAAGACAAATAGTTAGTCTAAAACAATTTTTCGGGCGAAAGAAAAGTACCAGTAACTTACACAAAACAATTATGGAGATAGATAAACAATATACACCATTAAACCTTAGCGATTACGACAATAGTGAGGCAGTAGATAAAAAGCAACATATAGAAGAGATACATAGGAAATGGAGGCAAAAAGAGCTACATGGGAGACATCCCAATGATTTACAACAATCACATATAGACAAAGAAGCTTCCAACAAATGGTTAGAACTAAGTGGGCTGTTCCCTGAAACAGAAGGTTTTATGTTGGCCATTCAGGACCAGGTCATTAATACCAAAAATTACAGAAAATTTATAATTAAAGATAGTACAGTAAGGAATGATTTATGTAGAAAATGTCACAGCAAACCTGAAACAATACAACATATCACAGGTGCTTGTATGACATTGACACAGAATGATTATACTCACCGACATAACCAACTCGTTAACATCATACACCAAAAACTCGCAACAAAACTTAAACTCATGCAGGACCCATACACACCATATTATAAATATACACCAAGAGCGGTTTTAGAAAATCAATTATACAAAATATATTTCGACCGCACCATAATTACAGATCACACTATATATAACAACAGACCAGATATAACACTTGTTGATAAAGAAAACAAACATGCATACATAATTGACATAGCAGTCCCAAACACTAATAACATACAAAAAACTATCACAGAAAAAATTAGGAAGTACACAGAATTACAAGAGGAAATCACCAGAGTTTGGAAAATGAATATAGTCACAATAGTCCCAATAGTAATATCAGCAACAGGTGTTATCCCAAAACAAATATTCAATAGTTTTCGTATTCTTAATCTATCAAGATATACTTATCTAACACTACAAAAAGCGGCCATTTTGAACACTTGCCGTATAGTTAGAAAATTTTTACAACTGGACTTAGATAACAATTTAAATCCAGTACAAGGTCTTTTACCAGCTTAAAGGAATAACTAGGATCCCACCTTGGTTCACACCCGTGAGATTCTAAAAGAATACCAGGTGCTAACCTGAGAAAAAATAGAAAAAGCAACCATAATAATAATTATTATTGTAATCATTGTTCCTTACAACACTTTGCTTAGAAGCCTATTAAGATCATTTCGCCTGATCCATAAAATAACAAGAAAACCATTAATTCAAAATTTTTTGATTCCCAGATGCAAAGATGGCTCACCCACCGCACCTTTATACAGAACTTTGCTATCGGAACACAACCGTATCGCCGGGGACCTATATACTTTGAACCCGTTCTGGGATGATACCACCCTTTACTTGGAGACCAGGCGAGCTGTGGCTGCTATCATCCAGCACATCACCTATAACGAGTTCTTGCCTGTTCTTCTGGGAGAGGTAAGCAAATCGAGAACGGGATGCTTCAATCATTGTATTAGAACCAAAGCGGCTTTGTTTTTGGTAAGATACCATCAAATGTCTTCCCCCGCTCTGTGTGGAGTGAGAAAGTCTGATACTCCCTATGTCAGACTTTCACTGAGTGTTACCCACTTGTGTTCCTTCAGCTGCTTTTTGCGTTCCAGGGGCAGTGGTAATTTTCAGAATAATCCCGTAGTCCAACCAATTCAACCAACCTTGTATCCATATTGCCGAGATAAACACCAATTGAATTCTGAAGGATTATTTGGTTTAGCTTGTAACTAGAAAGTCAACACCAATTTTTAGTACACAGAGTATGTTATTATTAGCTTACTTGTTCCAGGTCGGTATGGCTAAAGCAGAGTTGAAGCTGACTTCCCTCGGTTTCTGGCGTGGATACTCCAGCGCCATCCGCGCCGGTGTCTACTCTGAACTCGTCGCCGTTGCACCCATCTTCCACGCTATGATGAACGAGAAATTGGTAAGAAAATATTTTTTACTTGATATACATCCAAATCCAAGTCCTGGATCCCTTCCTTTTATCCTTTAGTTCCTGCACATAAACATTGAACCTACTTTCAAAGCGGCCAACCCGAGGTACATTTTCATATAACCGCTCTTACGTGATTATGATGTTATTACACATCTTTTCTCCAGTGGATACACAGATATCTTGTGTATATTATCTAGGCTTCTATAGATTTATTTTTTTTAATAAATTTGTGTAAAACTAATCCAGTAAAGACCTCTGAAAATGTGCTATTTTATGTGAACTTTGGCCCTCCATAATGTGCTCATTAAAAATATAAACAAGTACATCGATAGAAGGCTTGCACCTTTGATCAAGATTCGAAATATCAACAATTTTTCTTTTAAAATCCTTTAAGGAGTCGTTGCCTTTTCATTAAACATTGCGTTGGATTGCGTTAGGCGAAGCAACAAGCTTTTAAATCATGCTTGATTTATTGTTCGCGTTGATGATTGGCGAGAGGGCAAGGGCCTTCCTAAGTTCGAATGCTAACGCTAAGGACTACCCAAAAGTTTCAAGAACGCGTTAGTATTGTATTATACAAGCAAGCACAAAAGCATTTCCATTAATTTCACAGCAAATCTTTTCAGATCAACACTACAACAACCTTAGAACATCTAGTACGTACAAGCGCTCAACACGTGTCCCACTTCCCGGCATCCGCACAATGGGACCTGAACAGAGCTCGTGACCATGGAGTGTCGTCATACCTCAGGGCCCTGCGCATGTGTGAACCTATGTCCACCATCAAGTCCTTCGGGGACCTCAGCCAGATGGGCTTCAATAGGAAGCAGCAGGAGATGATGGCAGATATGTACAAGTGAGCTTTCGATATCTGTAACTTTTATTAATCGTACAAAGAATAAGAACAACGAAAGAGGTCCTATCATTATTGCTTCGCATAAATTATTATAACAAGACATATCCGGGTCTTAAAATGACACATAGTGATTATTTGGAGCAATGTGTTTTACAGAAAATTTCACTTTCGATGTTACTTTGGATCGGCTTTAACCTCATGTCAAAAGAAAACTAAATACAATTTAAATCAATATTTTTTTTTAATTCTAGGAGTGCTGACGATGTAGAGCTTATGATCGGCGGAGCTATGGAGAAACCAGCGTCCGGTGCTGTCGTCGGATCTACTATCGCGTGTGTTTTGGCGATGCAGTTCGCTAACTTAAAGAAGAGCGACAGGTAAATCAGCCCGTAGCAGGGATTTTTTTATATATATTTTGATTAATAGTGATCAGAAATTACCGGTATCTTAGAAGTACCTTATTTTTAAGATCATATACGTACATAATATCGAATTAGATACTGAATACAGCACCTTTGCTAATCTATCCGTCAATAGTATCTAATTCGCTAATATCTAATTCATAGCCAGAAAACCTTAGTAGCTGCCTACGCTAAGCCATAAACTTAACAACTTTAAAAAACAAATTTGTTTTTGATATGATTCTTTTCCCATCTGTAATATAAATTTGCACATTACAGATTCTGGTATGAAAACGACTTGCCTCCATCATCACTGTCGCCCGACCAACTCGGAGCCATCAGGAAAGTGTCTCTCGCCGGAACCCTATGCGCCGCTCAAGACACTTTGACCAACATCCAACCTAAAGCCTTTGTGAGAGAGGATCCTTACTTGTAAGTAATTGTAGAGAACAAAGTCTTTTATCTTTCTAAAACTCTACCATGTCCGCTAAGAACTATCAGGACTGGAAAGACCACTCTGAAACAAAAACGCTAGATCGCTTTGATTGGCTTTCGCCTTCTAGTCTTGAGGCATCTCTATATTCGTTCCATCTACTTGTGACTATCCGTTGAAACGATCCAAAGTATTTTCTTCTCCCGTGGTAACAATAATTACTTCTTGTACAATCACAAAATACATTCATCATCTCAAAATTCTGTTCGTACACTAAAACGAATTATACTTCTTTCCTAGGAATGCAGCCCAACATTGCTCACAACACAGCCGTCTGGAACTTTCTGCATGGAGAGACGAAAGCGGAGCTAAAGCCGCGGAGAGATTGTCCCAGGATATGCTCGCTACAGCCCTGGAGAAGGCCAAGCAAGAGATGGCTGATAGGAAGAAACTTGAGTACATGCTGTGGGAATCACGTAAGTTATACAGTGATCATATTTTATGGATTGTATTTGAAATAAATAGCGAAAAATACTCAAAGTAGTCTCGGGTTCGATGTTGATGAAAACGAAAACTGTATTCAAAACTTTAAATTATATGTACCTTGGGTTTTCCATCGCTTAGATGTGATTCTATTTTTATTACAGGTGGTGGAGCTGACCCGAAGTCCCCCGTGGGTACAGCAGCATCATTTTCGAAGGCCAACAAATATGCTCTGAAACTCGCCAACACCTCTCTCTTCCTTGAATTCGCTACTAATGAACTGATTAACACCATCAACAGCGGGTAAGGATTAGTAAAAGTTTTGTCTCAAGAAGATGACGTACCTATGAATTTGATTTTTCATCGTTTGATCAAAATTGAAATGACTAGTTACTAGGGCTACCTAATAAGAACCATCCTAATAAAATCTTAATTTTTCAGACACCGTCGCAAACGTCAGATCTTTGACGACTCACTCGGATTCGGAACCTCAGACTTCGTAGACTCCTTACAATCAGTCGACATCAGCGGTTTCCTTGGCAACGACAATTCGGGACCAATCATCGAGCCTCAGTGCGATGACAAGGGCGCTTGCGAACCTGACAACCCCTTCAGAACTTACACTGGATACTGTAACAACTTGAGAAATCCTAACTTAGGCAAGGGATT
The DNA here is from genome assembly GCA_958295575.1 of Leucania comma. Lineage (NCBI taxonomy): Eukaryota > Metazoa > Arthropoda > Insecta > Lepidoptera > Noctuidae > Leucania > Leucania comma. The sequence goes on from OY282470.1 coordinate 11,518,884, forward strand.
AACGACTTTCGCCAGATTGCTGCCTCCTGTTTATGAAGATGGTGAGTTTGATTGAAACCATCAAAATATAACTCGGATTAACACTTTTAGAATACAAGCTTCTTCACGTTACCCTAATCAGATAAACTTGGTCAAACTCAAACTTAAGAAGATTAGAGTAGTCCGGCCAATTAATTTGGGCGGCCAAACTAATGCTTGTTGAGTGCTGAGAAACACATTTGAATTTGAACGCAAAGAGTAGTCCCGTTTGAGTGCCAAAAGTCCCATTCGGGCGCCATTAGCAGTCCCAGTTCGGGCGCCATTAGTAATTCTCCAATCGGGTGCCAATAATAGTTGTCATAAATTGTTGTCAGGAGTGGTACTGTGCGGGCACTAAAGACCTATTTGGGATATTACCATTTAATTTGTGATTTTCCAATACAACGAAGCTTCCTATTTTTCCAGGTGTTAGCCGTCCCCGCATCAACTCAGTGACAGGCACTCCGTTGCCATCTCCTCGTGTAGTCTCCACAGTCATCCACCCGGACATATCGAACCTGCATACTCGCTACACGCTTATGACGATGCAGTTCGCGCAGTTCTTAGACCACGAGCTTACTATGACGCCCATTCACAAAGGTAAATTCAACACTTCAACACAACCAACAGTTATGAAGCGATATGGTGACCTTGAAAATCATAATCAAATCCAAACTTCTTTTAGATTATTACATATAGGACATTTTTTTTTTTTTTTTTTTCTTTAAAGACCAACAACAAGTTCGTCAAGTTCTACAACTTTCTTCTACATTTCTTTTCTAATAAATTGTATGTCCCCTTACACCAAATAGGTACGAATCTGGTTGTAAAAACTTTTTATTTGTATTTTTTATTTTGCTAAATGTCTGTCACTCACCGAAACTTATCACTCCCATTCCTCGCAGGTTTCCACGAGTCGATCCCCGACTGTCGTTCCTGCGACTCTCCGCGCACCGTACATCCTGAATGCAACCCATTCCCAGTACCTCGCGGTGACCATTACTACCCAGAAGTGAATGTTACATCTGGAGAGAGGCTTTGCTTCCCCTTCATGAGGAGTTTACCTGGACAGCAGCAACTTGGTAAGAACCCTTTGAACATGACATGGCACTAATTTTATGCTTACAATTTATTGCAACGCAAAATATTTTTAGTGACTTCTCTGAAAAATTAATACTTAACCAATTCCAATCTTTATTCTTCAGGACCCCGTGAACAAGTAAACCAGAACACAGCCTTCATCGACGCCTCAGTAGTCTATGGCGAGAACCCTTGCATCGTGCGTAAACTGCGCGGTTTTAACGGAAGACTGAACGCTACTACCAACCCTATCAACGGAAGAGAACTGCTACCCAGGAGTGATAACCATCCAGAGTGTAAAGCACCTAGTGGATTCTGTTTTATTGCCGGTGAGTCCGATTTAAAAAATAAATAAAATAAAAAGCAGAGAGATGTGTGGTCTATGTTTTCAAAATAGATTGGAAATCAAATCATCATCATCAGCACTTAAGCTGAAAGACGTCCACTGCTGAACATAGGCCTCCCCCAATCAACGCCACAACGAACGGTCTATTGTGTGTCTCGAATACATCAGATTCACGCAACCCCCACTAGATCATCGGTCCACCTTGTGGGAGGCCTTCCAGCGCTAAGTCTTGTGGTGCGCGATCGCTACTCCAGAACTCTCGGCCCCATCGACCATCAGCCCCATAGTTTTGCTAGCGAAGTGCCCTGCCCTTGCTTCTCCTGCGGATATCATAATTTCTGATACGATCATGCAAGGAAACTCAGAGCACAGCCCTTTCCGTTGTCCTAAGCCCAGTGCCAGTGGCAAACAACCACGTTTCAGAGCCATACCTATGTACTGGTAACACGCACTGGTCATAAACGTCCATCTTGAGACACTGAGGTATGATGGACGAGTTGAGTTACCATAAAAAAAACACGTCGTAATGTCCTTAGCTGTTATGATCATTCAAATGAAATAATCTCATACGAATTTTTCCCATGGGGGTAGCCAAAAACTATACAGATATTAAACGAAACTAAAAGACATAAAATGTATGTACTTGATATGCGTATGTTAGCTATGTTCATAATCTCTCTCACACTGACAGCATTGTTAGCGGTTCTAATCAGATAAACGTGGGACTTGAGCTACTATAGTAGGAGCGATGATTGTTGGCAACACCTTCCTTTTTTGCGGTTTTCCTTTTTTATCCTCTCTTCAAGATCCATCGACTCCCTTTCACTTTGAACTGCTTCATTGGTCTCGTTAACGCAAGTGCTCTGCTTAGCTTGAGGTCCTAGATTTGATTATCGGATCAGGAAAAGAGTGCTTTTGGATTTTTCCATTTTGAATTACTCTATAGCACCCCAGAGTTGGTGGTGTGATACCCCTGTGTCTCGTACACTTAAAGCCTTTCGTTTTTCACCTAATCTCTGTCCGGTTTTGTCGGATTGCCGTCCCATCGGAGTATAACAGAGAGTGCACCTGTGTTTGCGCACGCACTTGTACACTATAATATCTCTAGCGTACTCGGCTAATCTCTGTGAGATTGGCCACCACAAACGAAAATCGGTCGAGAGGATTATTGCTTTTTTTTTTAGTTTTGCCCAATAGCCTTTTTTTAGTTTCTAATGACGTCTTTGTCTAAAATCCACGTTTTTTCCACAGGTGACGGCCGTGCATCAGAACAGCCAGGCCTCACAGCCATCCACACGATCTTCCTCCGTGAACACAACCGCATCGTGGAAGGTCTGCGCGGCGTGAACCCTCACTGGGACGCCGACATGCTGTTCGAACACACTCGTCGCATCCTCGCGGCTACCTTCACGCATATCATCTATAACGAGTTCCTGCCCAGGCTGCTGTCGTGGAACGCTGTTAACTTGTATGGATTGAAGCTGCTGCCTTCAGGTATAGTCAAACCATCATTGAAGCATAATTAATCTGTTTTTAATAACATCACTTCTCCATTATTCTTGTTATTTACATGCAGCATGGTTTTCCACAAAAAAGATGTCATATCTTCTCTATAGAAAACTACCAATTGGAATCGTCATGAGCAAATGTTATCATTAGTTTTTATAGATTTGCCAACAGTAGCGACTCTCCTAAATCCATTTGTCAGTTGTAACCTGTTTTGTCCCCCCGCAGGCTACTACAAGGAGTACTCCCCCACGTGCAACCCGGCCATCGTGACGGAGTTCGCGGCGGCGTCGTTCCGCTTCGGGCACTCGCTGCTGCGGCCGCACCTGCCGCGCCTGTCGCCCAGCTTCCAGCCCGTCGAGCCGCCCATCCTGCTCAGGGACGGCTTCTTCAGGCCTGACATGTTCATGTCTGTGAGTATCAACTTCTGTTTTTACAAACAGATTTCGAAAAAGTATCAAGAAGAATCTGTGAAAATAATTAGAGAATTTTTTGATTCTCCTGGGCTTCCCTTCCCCGAAATTCTGGGTTACAAAACAAAATTCAAGATAATAGGGGAATTATAAGGTCGCGGGAATCCGATGGATGTACAGGACCGTTGGTTGCGGCGACACTTATGGCAGGCCTGTCTCACTTCCATACAAGCGGCGCAAAATCGTCGAGATATTTACCTACTGCTCTGGAAAACAACCTAATTTCAACCTTTTGCATTGCATATAGCGTTCATAGTACAATAACTGTGTGCCGTCTCGCTTCAATCTGCCAGGGCTGTCAGAGGTACTACTTTATCTGTGAAAGTAATACACGCGAAGCGAGACAGATGGCGACACATGTTGATACGATTTCCAAACGGGCAATAGTCTAGGAGCTAGACAACCGAGATTGGTACTTAAATAATATGAAATGCCTACCTGTAAAATAAAAATAAAAATAGGGATATAATGATAAACAAAGACCAAATTATGCAGTAATTATGTTTAATTAAGTAGGTAGGTACTAAAATATATAACAACAGACAATACGTTTTCTTATTTTTTTAATTTTATAGTTGTTTTACTTTTAAATACTGTTTTATTGATTTTCTTCCTGATTTAAAGCAACGATTGATTTCCAACAGAATATACAATACCTAGTACATTACGGTATTAACAGTTTACTTTAAAATTTGTTTCGCGGATGCGTGCGCTGCGTGTGCGACAAGTCGAGCGAGTGCCAGCCTATTGAGACTAGTCCGGTGACCGGACGCTTGCGTTTATCATACCTAAACTAGGGAGTGAAACTTCTGTACCGGTAAGGTACTATTATATATTCTGTGCTTATGGGGAGACCTGTCCAAAAGTGGACGTCTTTCGGCTGAAATGATGATGTTGATGTATAGAATCTGAAAAAGGACTTTGGAAACTTTCAGGTCTTAAGAAATCACTTTCAAAGTTTTCACTAAACGTCTTCGTTTATTTAGATAACGCTCGACGCGTTTGCGCTGTATTGTCAAAGATTAATACCTACCTCATCACTCATTTGTATGCATGTAATAGGTAATATTAATAAAAATGTTTTTTCAGCACCCCCCGATGGTAGATGAGCTGATGCGTGGCCTCGCCTCAACCCCCATGGAAACTTTGGACCAGTTCATCACCGGCGAAGTCACCAACCATTTATTCGAAGACCGTCGCATTCCCTTCTCGGGCATCGATTTGATTGCTTTGAACGTTCAGAGAGCAAGAGACCACGGCATTCCGAGTTACAACAACTATAGAGCACTTTGTAATCTGAAGAGAGCTACCACCTTCGAAGATTTGGCGAGAGAAATTCCTGATGAAGTAATTGCAAGGTAAGGATAAAATAATTACAGGTCCTGGCGACCATCGCCTTGACTACAGCTTTTGCAGGTTTCCTATGGCATAATTTTTGCCATAGGACTAAAAGTTTCAACAGCATTTTCATCAGACTAACGTTTAACAATTCGTTTATCGTCAACGTCAACATAGTTTAAAAGCTTGTTGTTTTCATCCAACGCAATGTTTGATAAAAAAGCAACGTGAAAAAAAAAATCGACTTCAATGTAAAAAAAAATACAAAAACGTGCAACATAACTTTAATTTCGGAAGTCGGTGTTAAATAACGAAAAGACCAAACTATTATTGAAACACCGAATATTGTCCCACCAAACGGCCAGACTGACCTAATGCGAGATTGATGTACATTCGCAAACAAAAGTTTTTTTTTTTTTTTGCTTCGTACGATTTGTTCATCCAGCCAGCTATGAAAGTATTAAATTTTCTGTCATTTAAAGTTACTTCGAGTTCCATTAGAACGCGGAACACATTCTAATGTTTTTGCAGTATTTGGCAACAAATGTATCGGGTCAGCCTTCTAGATAAGCTTCACTGTGGTAGTCAATACTACTATATTTCTCAGTTCCATTTTACCGAAACTGCGCCTGTTACGAATTGTTGCGAATTACGAATTATGTTCGAATTATGTTGGAGCGCGACGCAATATTTCGGAATTACATACATTCTTACGCTCCAAGTACTACCAAAGTGAATTCGCCCATGTCTTAGCTGAGAATCGCATTGATTGGTGTTTTAATACGCCAGCAGCTAGTCATTTTGGTGGCAATTGGGAAGCGAATATTAAAAGCCTTAAGTCGCACCTGTTTCGGGTCATAGGCGAACAGATTCTCTCGTACGAGGAGTTGAGCACTGTACTCGCTCAGGTAGAGGCGTTGATGAATACGCGTCCGTTGTGTCGGACTTTGTCTAGTGATCCATCGGAGCCACTAGCGTTGACGCCGGCTCACTTCTTGACGACGACTCCTCTTAAATATTTGCCCGCTTTAGATGTCGAGACTGACAAACTGCAGCTCCACCCGCGTTTCGATTGGATACGACAGGATTCGATTGGATGCGAAAGGATTCGACTGGAATCGATTGGATTCGATAGGATGCGACAGGATTCGATTGAATTCGTGGATTCGATTGGATTTGATTGGATTCGGTTGGATTCGATTGAATTCGATTGGATTCGGTTGGATGCCTGTTGGGCTAGTGGTTAGTTGCCCTGACCGCTATGCCGGAGGGCGTGGGTTCGATTTCCACCCAGGACAAATGTTTGTGTGATGCAGTGGCGTAGCATGGTGAGAGCCTTAGCCCCAGGCGGCATACGAAAGGGGGCGGCAGGAAGTGCCAACTTATTAATTTGAAAAATGAAAAAAAAATGAGCATGAAAATTCTTAGATTCTAGGTCAATGGGAAGTACTCTATGTACTCGTATTTCCTCTTTATTTATCCATAATTGTTTTTTTTTCCCTAAAATTTTTGTAAAAGTTTATCTTTTTCAAAAATTTTGCACTCAAAACCGCACCAACGCGACTTCTTTATGACAACACCATCACCGGCCCACGTTGAAAACCAGAAACGCTGAAGACTTATAGCATTTTACGTGTGGTCACGGCATTATGCTGAGCGGACGGCAGTTTTGCCCGGACGTGGCGCATATTTTTCACAAACAATACTTATAATTTGTAAGTTAATCCTAAATTTGCACCTTCTCCAACAAAAAAAAATGTCTTTCTTTTTTTCTATGTGTTAAGATTCGAAAGTCGAACTGTCATTTATTTTGTTTTATGCACTTTAGTTCGCATCATCTCGATAGATGGTGTTGTACCGTTCGCTGAATCGCGGTGTTAAGATTTTCCGCGGCTTCATGATGTTGCCTGTATATTGTAAATAAAACCACTCGTTCTGAGCTTGGCGTTTGATTTATATCATAACTGCCTTGCAGGCTCCTCATACTTTTAGGGAATTTGTACACTATGAACTTTGATTCCTTTAAGAGTGTCGAAACATACGTTTTTTGCTACATAAATGGCCGTATCATCTTTTTCATTAAATTAGAAGTTTGTTTTTTCACAGCTTCAAGGGACTGCAGACCTGAGTATAAGGTTTTAATTTCAACTCGATACCTCCAGTGGGTCTATTGCTTTTTATTAATCCAAGTTCATTTCAACTGATGTTATAAAAGTCATCAAGACCTTGATTAATTGTTGGCAATAAATACTTTAATAGGTTCTTGTTTGTTTATATTATTGCATGTACCTAGGTATGTAACTGTACCTAGTGTTAATTATTTTAATAGATGAACTTTCTTGGAATTTCTGATGTATGTATGGTACAAAAAAAAATCCTTCTGAAGCAGTGGTATATCTTGACTTTCAATAAATTTTACGAATTACTGATTACGTCTATTAAACAAAATGTTTAATCCATTAATAACAAAAAACAAAGGGCAGCATTTCCGGTCGGCCCCAGGCAGCGAAAACCCACGCTACGCCACTGGTGTGATGAGCATGATAACCGACTTCATTAAAAAAAAAACACTTCCAAAAAAAAAAACTTCCGAAATTAAAGTTATTTTAATCCTTTTAGGATTAAAATAACTTTAATTTCGGAAGTCGGTGTTTCTCGGTATTGTTTGTTTCTTATTTAATATTTCATCATAATCAGGTCACTTTGATGATACCATTTTCAACATAACTAATCAAAACAATTTATTTATTTGTATTGTCATAATCTTCATTGTGATATCTATGCGTGTATGAAGTTCCGTTGGCCATTTCTGGTCTGCTTCATCAGTTCCGCTTCATCAAATGTTACTTTTTGACTGTAAATGCTCGATAAAAATACCAAAATCACTATATGGTTGCCTATAATGTTTGAGGAGTTCCCTCGACTCCTCATCATCAGAAATGGAATTTGAAAAAAATGGGACTAATCTGGAAGTTAAGTTCCCTTTAAGGGGAAAAAATATATTTGCAAATCGGTCCATAAACGACGGAGTTATCCGCGAACAAACATTTAAAAAACGCATATATACGGTCGAATTGAAAAACCTTTTTCACATTCTATTGGCATTCGGTAATTCCATCATTTACTTGATGATGATGAATGTCTGACAGAAAAAAGATTTCTATTTTTATAATGTTTTTAGAAATAAAATAAAAATTTGAATCTCGATTAAATGTACAAGGTTTCTATAGATGTTTTTTTCTATCAATTTATAAAAATACAATTCACACAAAATAGCAGATTTTCATATTGGATTAATTCTACCCAAATTAATGTTTTGATATATACCTATAGAATAAAATTCTAGATAATATCATAAAGATATCTGTGTTCCCAAATATCTAAAGAAAATGTGTAATAACGTCATAATCACGCAAGAGTGCTTGTGTAGAATGCTCTTAAAAAGTGACTTGAATCATTATTTCCACTGTACTCTTCCGACAGATCATAATTATAACCTTTGAAAACAAGTATGACGAAAACCTCCTTCTACACTCTTCTTATCATTAATCTTATTGTCCCAGGTTCAAGCGCATCTACGCGACAGTGGACGACATCGACCTGTTCCCCGGCGGCATGAGCGAGCGTCCGCTACAGGGAGGTCTGGTGGGACCCACCTTCGCCTGCATCATCGCCATTCAGTTCAGGCAGCTTAGGAAATGTGATAGATACTGGTAAGAACACTTTGTTTTTATTTGCATCGACGCTACTCCAGCATGCTGAAAGATTTTTTTTTAGGCAGGAATCCATCCACCAATTCTTCTTCTTCCGCTCTAGGGTGGGCGTGTTGAACTTTTATTGATTAAAATCTGCCTGTGCCCTTCAGCTGCTCTTTACTTTCCAGGACCACGGAATCACTTTCAGAAATTCCCCGTGGATGCTGAAGAGCTTTGCAGACTATTATAAAATAATCAAATTGTAGATAGAATCAGGAATCTCTCTCTGGTATACCTTTATATATGATGGGAAAATCGAGTTTTCTTTCGTACAAAATTATTATTACAAGCGTGTAGGATGTGTAAATCCTATCTTCTTCGTCGTATTAATGATTCCAAATTCTTTTCTGTACAGAATTCAGACTCGTCTGCAGCTAAAGTTTACCTCGTAAAGGTATTTCAGTAACTCCTATGTTCTTCACAGGTATGAGAACGATAACCCAGCAGCGCGTTTCACGGAACAACAACTGGCGGAGATTAGGAAGACGACGTTATCCAAACTGATGTGTGACAACTTCGACCACCCTGGTGACATCCAGAGAGCCGCCTTCGACCTGCCTAGCAACTTCTTGTAAGTTGACCAACTAAGGTCTTTATTTACTTATCATGGGTAGGATGACAGCAGGACAATAATATGCATCTTTTAGATGAGAGAAAAGGATTAAGTACTGTAGCTACCTGCTACAGTACGGCCAACGAAACTTGGCGAGTCGACGTAACTCGTAAAAAATGAATGGTTTACAAAAATTATAACACATTTATAATAACAAAGTTCGTAGAGCCTAACTTCTGACTAGCCAAGTTACGTGGGCCGTATTGTACATTGTATGAATCCGACAGCTGTCACCCGCATTATCGTATAGCAATTGTAGTGTAATTATCCTTGACATTCTTTGACAGCATTTTTTCCTTTATCTTTACTATTTGCAACCAGTCGTACTCGTCTGGCCATAATTAAGCGAATTCGTTCAGCGATGCGATTACGACTAAAAGCAAACAAACGACATCATGACTAAAGATCTTAAAAAAAAAAAAAACATGTAATAAGTTTCAATGCCAAGTCAAATTCGAAATCAATTTTCTTTTCATTAGGTATTTGGTAGTTCAGTTAGTTAAGGTCAGCTGTTTTATGAATTATTGATACTTGCCAAATTCATGTAGATGATATTTTCTGTACTGCAGTTTTCGGCTATCACGTTTCAAGTCGGTCAGCTACTGGCGATTTATTTCGTTTAGGTACTGTAGCACGTAATGCGCAGAAACGAAAACCCAACGTGTCTTAGCCATAGAAAAGGGCAAAAAAGGAAGAGGTCGGCCACCGAATACCTGGAGGCGAACCATCCAGAACGATCTACTCATTGGACTTTACGCCAGAAATGACACAGAATCGCTAAGGCGTTACGATTTGTGGCCATTCTAGAAAGGTGTAACTGTATCAGGAGGGCTGACCCCCAATAGGAAATAAACTAGGGCATTGATTGAGGTACTTCACACAAATATTCAAGGCATTCTTCCGTACAGGAACCCACGCGTATCTTGCTCATCATTACCTCAACTGGACTTGTCAGCGTGGCGCGAGAGTTCCGCACAGGGCTGTCTCATTGCTGGGAGGTCTGTCGCAGTTGGAGAGTCCGCCTTCCCCTCACCTTGCACGTCGTGTATCTGTACTGTTGAAGGGGTGAGTTCACTTTAGTACCTACTATTATTTTTTGCTCATACATGTTTCCGATTAATTGCTAATGGCCTGATGAAGTCTGCGGAAATCCGCTGGATGCTGAAATCACAGAGCTGGTCAGTCTGACAATGTTAGTAGGTACACAACTTGTGGATGATGATTATTACTGTCGAGGAATTTAATTTCAACTTGATGGTTCGGTTGGCAAAGTAGTTAAGCGATTGGCTGCTGTGTTGAGTGTTTCGGAACTAGTTCCTAGTGTGAGGCAGTTTAAAAGAAAATGCTCAATGTCTTTGTCCCTTCTTTTTCCTTCCCAGAATAAAAACTTTTTCTACATTAATTTGTTTTATGTAACTTCAACATGAACTGTTTTCCAGGCGCAATGCGCGTCCCTGCGCATCACGGACTGCGCGCAGCTGCACCGCGAGTGGCCGCGCGAGGCGGTGCAGCGCGACGACGTGTGCACGGCGCAGTGTGGCGCCAGCGCCGGCGCCGCCGCGCACGCAAGGGCGCCGCGGAGACCGCACATCAACTTCAACTTCCCTGACCTATCACCTTTTGTTGCTAAGTGAGACAGTTAGGTGACCCGACTCTGACGGATGTGTGGCCTTGTTTTGTCAATGAGAAAAGAGGAAAAAAGATCTATGAAATATAAGTAAAATAAATAACAGCTGATATTGCTAATAAACCAAAAAATAGTAACAGTTGAAGAAAATGTGAAAAAGAAGTAATATTTAAAAAAAAAAAATGCTACAACTTTTATGTTAAAAAGGTCGAGTTTTAAGAGCGACTGAGGCCTTACCAAAAGCTCATAACGCTATACATTTGACAACATAACTGTACAGTTAAAGGGATGCTAGCCCCATCCCTATATGGTGTATAGCTCTGTCCCTCTTTTTCGCTCGCACGCCTGACATTTTAACACGTCATGGTACAGCCCCTGATTGACAAGACAACAATAACGTCTAACAGAGTAAGGGTTTTGGTGAAGCTAATAATTTAAGAAAATGAGATTGACCAATATAAAAACATTCTCAGTGCACTGTGTGCATATAAAATACAAAATGAAAGCTGTAAATTAAATAATTAATTTGTATCTTAAAAAATACTTTCGAGGTTGGGAGCCGTATGAAACCAGTCTTACGATCAATCGCAAAATTCAAGTCGTACGATTGGTCGTACGACTAATCTCCATTTATGCTTAGTTTCTACCATAGGTCAACAACTGATCAATTTTCAGAGTTACCACAATTTTACCAGTAACATTAAAAGAATAATAGTCAACAACAATATTATTTAAATATTCAAGTATTCTTTGACTGATCGTCGTGTCTCATTTATACTTTGTTATGAATTTAGATTTAAGTATTATTTAAGATCTTTCTAGTTCAATCCGAAGAGGACGTCTGTAGCCGACCTAAAGCTATAGGTCTTGAGATGAAACAAAATGTACAAACGCTGTAGATTAGAAAATGGTATATTTTAATTCTATTTTCTAAAATTCAGTAGTTTTGCTGTAATCAAATTATCAATTATATATTCTATATACCTAAATCGATTTTGAAACAGCCCAATTCATTGTTTTTTTTTTTTATAAATATTATATGGGTAGGTAGTTCTGTTTCAAAATCGATATTCATGACTGTAAATTACTATTTTGATGAAAGGATGTGTGAATTTCATGAAATTTTATTATTATGACTTGTATCTACTATAATCAACTTGTAGGTAAACGGTAAATTCTTCAAAATGAATACTAGTACCGTTGCATATTATTAATACATACCAACTAATATTCCTGTTCATGGCCAGAATTCTCTCTGGCCTATTAGATCGTAAGAGCTATTTCTAATTTAGATGATATTTTCTTCATAAATTATGGTCTTTTTTCATTCTGCTGATTCTAAATATTTCACAAATATTTAATATTACGGCCATCTTGAGCTTTAAATAGACGCAGTGATATTTTATGACACCATCCATAAATGATAACTAGAGTAACCAAAATATCGTCCACAGTACCGATGTTACCATAGCTTTTGATATTAATTTTAGCCAGATCCCTATTTTTGGGAGAAAAGCTGAGGCCAAAACTTAGTCTCGCATAATTAAGTATAATACTTGTGTCTCGCTCACTACTAATTAAATTTCACTGCCTAGTTGTGCCTAGGATTATAAGTTCTTGTAAATTATTTTGTAATATATTGGATAATTAAGTGTAACACGTTCTTTAGTAGTAATAATATTAGTTATACAATATGAAATCTCACCTAGACAACGAAAACGAAACATAAAAATATTTTTTATCGAAAATGTCGTTTCATTTGTTGTGCAACCTTGTTCATCTGGAGATATTAACATAAAGGTATACAAATAATCGGTTGCTGTTCGTTAGTTTCACTAAACTAAAAAATAGCTTAACCAATGTTTTTATTCAGTCAAAATCAAAATCACTGATGTTCGGTAGACTTTGACTAGATTTAAAAATAAAACATGAATTATTGCAATGATCAGTTCTATTCAAAGCAATTGCAAAAACATACACTATACAAGCTCAATAAAACGGAAACACTTGTCTTGTTTGTGAATCGGCTTTGATTAAAGCGAATTTACTTTAACAATGTAGTGTATTTAAAACGCATGCTCTGTACTTTACATTCCCGCGTGGCACTAGTGCAGCAAGTAACATATTCAATACTATTCAAAGTGAAAATGAATTAAAATATTCAATTTGATTTAAGAGTTTCTTTCACCTCGGTAAAGAATGAACCAAAAAAAAACAGGTTTTCAAGGGTTCACGAAATAAAAATCAAACGTCGTAAAATATTTACAAATCACTTTATTTTGTTGCATATCAAGTCTATTTAGTTCCTTTTTACAATAAATACATTAGGTCTGAGTATAAAAAATTAGTGTTGCAAAAAAAAATAAACAACACAAACTCTTAAAATTTACCTTGAATACTTAAAAAGTCTTGATTTTTCAGGCTAGTCCCCCCTTAAGTTCATTATACACATGGCCTGGTGACAAGTACACCACAACACAGTGACGCCACCAAGTGATCAATTTTGATTGCACTGTCACATCTCCTTGATCCTGAAACAAACAATTAATTTTGCGTAAATAAGAGGACGACCATCTTATGAAGTTATTTTATGGTACATAAAACTTTATAAAAATCAGACTTAATCCATTACTGGTACGTAACTTTTAACAGGCACTAGCGAAAAAACCATACAAAATTCGAACTTCAACAACCGTAAATAGACCTTAATGGTTGCCAAATACACGTACGAAAACTTTCAAAGTAATCAGAAACATCATTAGCCTAATGGTGCTGATGATCATCGTTATTTTTATGTCGTACAAGAACCCCATTTACAGTTTTTAGAGGCACGATTGCATCCATACTATAGTATAATCGCGTTAAGAAAATAGTGACTCATCGTTGTCACTCAGCTTGGCCACGCCCCTTAACCAATTAGATCATAGTAAACTAGAAAGTTGAAGTAAGCCCTTCAGAAAGTACGAAGTCGTTTTGTATTAATTTTAAAACATGACCAATTCATAACAATCTTAAAACTAAACTTTAATATAAAAATGAATAGCTGTTCGTTAATCTCGCTAAGAACGGCTGGACCGATTTGGCTAATTTTTGTCTTGAAATACTCGTGATAGTCCAGGGAAGGTTTGAACGGTGAGAAATTATGAAAAAAAAATTACGAAAAAAAAATCCTGTTATCCCAATATTCATAGACTATTACGCAGTACGAAGTTCGCCGGGTCAGCCAGTTACTTAATAATCATATTTGAAAATGCCGTACAGTAAAAAAAATGTTTTAATATTAATTATTTAATTTTTACCCCAGTTTGAATACGCGTTTACTTTGGCATTGCACTAATGAATCACTATTTTCTTAACGCGAATTATAGAATTATAAATGCGAATGTAACTCTGTCATCTGTTTGTTACCTCTTCACGTCTTAACGGCTGAAAGGATATGGCTGAAAATTGGCACAGGGATAGAACATGTCCTGAAAAAATATATAGGTTATTTTCGGGATAATTTTTAACATCACGCGGGCGTAGTCGTTAGCGGAAGATAGTTTCAAATATTAAGTATTACAAAATCGTCAGCAAGAATAAGCTCTTTTCACACGAGCGCTTTCCTAACGCAGCATAAACAAAACGTGCATCGGATTTTCAAAAGTCGACTTTAAGCCGACCGTGAAGCAGCTAGAGCTCCTCGATGCTAAGCCGAGCATTGAAAATCCAGTGGTACATAGACTTAGCAAGTATTTTACTAACCGAATGGAAAGGCAAGTGATATCAGTTAGCCGCGACCTCCTTGAAGCCGTTGACGACGGGCGTGAGGTCGTTGCTGCGGCGCCACAGGCCGTACACGCGGCCCGGCACGGCCTGCCACAGCCGCACCGTGCCGTCCTCCGACCCCGTCGCGTACAGCTCGCCGTCCGGAGACCATCGCACGCAGTGCACCGGACCGAAGTGCCCTTTGTTTGATTCTGGAAGTAAAAGGTAATAGAGTAAGTGGTGATTTGTAGATATTCGTACTTTTTAGAGTAGTCGGTAGTTCATTTTGTTGGCATGTAAGTAACGTATGTGACGCGGAAGTATGTAAACACTCTAGAAAGGACCTTCGCAGCTTTTCACCGTTCGAATTTTGGCTAAATGGGACTGATCTGGATACAATACTGACGGGTTGTGTGAATAATGTCCCACCTACGCGACAAAAATTGAGACTAGCGCAAAGTTTCAGAAAATATAAGTATGTTGTAAAATATCGACTAACATGGCATTAAATAACAAATATCTAAAACATGGAAGATCTATAGTGAAACACAGCATCAAGGAAATACTGACAATACTTCTTTTTTTTTATGGTAGGTAAAATCATCCAATGACAAATCCCGCCCTTGGGTGGAGCGGGAAGTAGTGTCAGACTCTTACTGACTAAAAACCTACCCCGTTCCATTCTTCGCCTTGGTCCCAGGGCCCCGGGTGCAATTTTCACATACCCTTTGACCCCAGTAGGCTTCGGCCCTCTTGGGCCCCTACAGTCTGCTGACAACTCCTTGAGGCGCGCGGGAACAGTGCGCGCCGTAAACGACTTGAGCTCGGACCGGTCTGTTACCGGACGGACGGACAGCGAGCTACCCATTGCCCGCCGTCCGCGAGCCCGCGCCTACGGTGGCCGGAAATCGGGATCGGAATCCCGGCGGCGGCGGCAGCGTGTACGCCGTTGCCTGATGCGGTCGGCCTCCTCCTTTGCTAGCATTACTGCTTCGCAGAAGGAGGCGACCGCCTGCCACTCCTCCTCGCTCCGGAGCATGGCTTGAACCAAACCCCGGCGCGAGAGATCGCTGCCGCCTCACGCCCCCACAAGGACACGGCGCTGCTCTTCCCAAGCGGGGCACACCTCGACTGTGTGCTCCACCGTGTCCTCCGGACGCTCCGCACAGTGGCGACATCCGGGCGTCGCCTCCGCACGAATCTTGTACAGGTACGGTCCGAATACTGACAATACTCAGAGGACTAAATCAATCAAGCAAACAATTTCGTCCACAAACAACATTAAAAAAAAATTGATTTTCTTTCTTTTTTCTTTCTTTCTTTCTAGATACCTTTTAAGACCTCTGTAAAACCAAATATGCCAGCAGAGACTTCTTCAAAAATAAGCACCACCTTTTTACCTATTTTTCTGTTTCCTTCCCCCTTACTGTTTATTATATTATGCGTGTACATTAACTGTTAAATATATAAATAAAGTAACATACCGAGTTCTGTTCCCGTATTATAATCAAATTTGTAGACTTTTAAGTCTTCTCCGCCGCATACGAAAGTGGCCCGGCTTGGTGCAAGCGACGCTGAGTAACATTTCGTTGGCACTGGAAATTCACGCATTTTGCGCATAGTGTCAGAAGAATAGAATGATACATTTGTACCTGGAATTAAGAAAAATAAAGGAATAAGTAACATAATTATGAATCTTTGAAAGTTAGAAAAAGTTTTAAAGCGAATTTTATTACGTCACACACATAAAACAAATAGGAGTTTATTTGCACCTTAAGGACGCTTTCACATTTTTCATTCGCTCAAATTTAGGTATTCTAGTCGCCACACATAAACATTAAACTCACGCACACATAGAGTCCATTGTTCGCTCAGTTTTATACTTTGACCAAACATATCTTGATACTTGAAGTTATTATTTTATTTTTTCTAGTATTGATTGAGTAAAATTAAATTTAATTGTAATTGACTGTATGGCACTGTATAATTTTAATGTATGCAATTGGGAGATGAATAAATCAACGTCAATTTCATACTATGCCATTGTGTCATTGTGTGTTTATATCAAAATGGTAACAGAAAAATATAGATATTTAAATGCAGAAGTGTCCTAATTTATCTTGGTACTCTATTTTATTTAGTACCATACTCGAATTACACTACGATGTATGTCATTATAACCACTATATTCTAAGAAAAAAAGATATTTTATAGAGTTTCAAGGTTCATGACAAAATTCAACGCCCGATTGGATTATTTAGGATTGTGATCTTGATATAGTAGTTTTTGATGAAAACAAAAACATAAGGCTGTAATCACCAAACACATGGTAGGAACCATTTTGTACATTAGATTTAATATATATATAAAAAAACCATGTATATGTATGTTCTCTCTCTATAACTCAAAGGTTTGCTGGGAGAAAACTCATTGCTGAGTTAAGCTCGCCTTTGTACATAAACTGTCTGTATCTCTGTAATTTGTTATATTTTTGTGTACTATAAAGAATTAGGAATTTCACTGCCGTATACTAGGTCAAACACGAGTAGGTAACATTGACGTTTTACGAAGTTCTGGTAACTTAAGCATGAGCCACATGGATGTAATCCAGAGTTCTAACAGAGGTCACCTGGGTGGGAGCTTAGTTTGCGTTCATGAATTGTGTTATGGCTACACATATCGAATTCTCGCACCAACATGTTTGGAAATTAGTCACTGTGATCTAAACTAATGTTGGAAAACCGCACCTGCCATCAAATTTACTCCCAACCAAACCTACTTCTTTTTAGAAAGTCGTTTAAAAAGTACATAAAGGTATAACTCTGCTTTTTACTTGCCTAGCAAAAGTCAAAGTTTTATTTTTTTTACGTTTTTCGTCAAGAGAAAAAAACGAAACCCTTATAAGATCACTTTGTTGTCCGTCTCTCTGCCTGTCAAGATCCTTTATCACGTGGAGGTATAGAGTTCGTGCTATTAAAACCATTTAAACAGGTCTGTGGTCATTTACACTTATGAAAAATCAAACTTCTAAGTTAACGGAAAAGATACGGCCGTTTATGTCGCAAAAAACGTAGGTATATTTCGGCACTCTCAAGAGAATGAAAATTCAAAGGATACTTCCCGTTGACTTAGAACCCTGAAATTTAGTTTGAAGTATAGGAATAAATCTAGGAATAAATCTAAAAACGGTAAATTTGTAGAACTTTAAAAAAAAAACAAATACTTTTTTGGATTCAGAAAAATCGTCAAGACTCGATTCAGGAATTAACCTATTTACATTTCGTAGTTAGTTTTAACGGAACTCTCAGTGTGCGAGTCTGACTCGCACTTACCCAGGTCATTTGACTTCCAAATAGCTTTCGTTAATTATCCATTTCAGTATAATTGTGGCTGGAAAGACCTCACGGCGCTCTCAACTTCCGCACGACGTAGGTGCTTACCGAACATGGAAAGTTCGCTAAGTACCTGTTCCGGATTCGTGCGGAGGATTCGCCCGGGTGTCGCCACTGTGCGGAACACCCGGAGGACACAGTGGAGCATACTGAAGAGGTGTGCCCCGCCTGGGCGGAGCATCGCCGTGTCCTCGTGGAGGCGATCGGCGTCAGCGATCTCTCTCGCCGGGCCTTTGTTCAGGCCATGGTCCGTAGTGTGGAGGGATGGCAGGCGGTCGGTCCTTCTGCGAAGCAGTAATGCTAGCAAAGGAGGAGGCCGACCGCATCAGGCAGAGGCAACGGGGCGCTCGTCCCAGCCGCCGCCGGGATTCCGATCCCGATTTCCGGCCACCGTAGGCGCGGGCTTGCGGACGGCGTGCAATATGTAGCACGCTGTCCGATAGTCCGGTAACCGGCTGGACCGAGCCCAAGTCGTCGACGGCGCGTTCTGTTCCCGCGCGCCTCAAGGAGCTGTCAGCAAACCGAAGAGGCCCAGCCTGCTAACTGCAGGCAGGCAGGGTTGAAGCCTGCTGGGGTCAAGGGCCGTTTTCTGAGAGGAAGGCTCAGCCCCGGCACTATAGGCAACGAAGGAACGGGGTAGGTTTTTAGTCAGTAAGAGTCTGACACTACTTCCCGCTCCGCCCAAGGGCGGGATTTGTCATTGGATAATTTTACCTACCATAAAAAAAAAACAGAATAATTAAAAGTAAAAAAAAAATAAAACCCGACTACGAATAAAACAAAAAAACCGACGCTAAAAAAGTATGTAACAAGATTTTCAGGATGCTAAAATATACAAAGTTACCTACTGGAGAAACAAGAACCAATAAACAAAATAAAAAGTCGTAAACACACGTTATGTAAGCACCACCCGTAACACTTGAATAACGTGTGACTAAGGCTTTTCTTTTTATATTTTTTCTGTCGTAGTCGGTAATCGGTCGTATAGTATATAAACAGTTTTTTTTGTATGTAAACATTTTTTTAACACAACTTTTTGCCTGCTCGAGGGCGTGACTTTGAATTCGAAGAATATTTTGGAAATGTACAAGCCCTTTCATATGATACCAAACACGGCTTATTTAGCAAATTTTTATGATAAATGATATTTATTTTGCAAATAGGTTTTTAAAAACACTTTTACAACAAAACAATTTTTTGTCAGTTTATACCTATTAGGTGAGACCGGTGTTTCCTAGCTGACTCAGGGGTCAGTCTCTTTTAAAGTCCATACATAAACATGTATCTAATGGTCAAATCATATGAGAACCATGCAGATTAGAGTCTGAGATGGTCTTTTGAAGAAAGAACCACACAGGTCTGAGTGGACCTGTCCAGCACTGACTGCATTTGTCACGATTCGTGTGGCTCAACTCAGGACTACTAAGGAGCTAAACAACTTTACGAACAATACCAAAGAAAGGACATTTGGGTATTATTGGTTATTCTTTAATACTTTACTTTTTGTCCGCTAGAGAGCCCCACATCGAATTTTGTGACACGTTACGTAGCCTATATTCAGCGGACGATGAAGACGAATCTAACCATACCTCATATGTCGAGTTCCAAAAGTAGATTATGAGGTATGAGGGAACAGATGAATATACTCTTATATGCATACATACATATTCGGTCAAAATAATAACCCTTCTTTGGCTTTGCCATACTCAGGTAAAAAAAGTAATATTATGAGTAGGTTCATGAAATTATATTGTGACTTTATATGATTATATCATTCAATACTAAATATTTTTCTGTATATAACGTTACATTACTTATGTTAAATTACTTAATTAACAAATAAAAAAAATTAAATCGCCTATGTATCAATACTAGTGTGTCGCGCTATGAGTCGCCTACGCTATAGATGTTTACGCGCGCGAGCGGTGGGGCGGCGGAAAAAAGTGACGCGTCCTGTCGCTGGGAGGACCCGGAACGAACTGATCGGCAAATGATTGCGCGCAAGGATTTATAGTGTTTTTAAAATAATCGTGTAAAATAAATGAATACATAAAAACGCCTGAAAAAAAAAAACAGGATATTTAACGATACGTATGTTTTCTTAAAATAAATATAATATAAATGTTTTTTTATTAAAACACAGTTAAAAAAAATGTTAAAGTTAACCGATTTTGTAGTTTTTTAATTTGATTTTTTAAATATTTATTAGCCATATTTTCATAATTAGGCTCTGTACTGCACTTTGAGACTATATATCCTATCGGACAAACGTATAAAATAAGACATTTTAGTATATTATAATGGTTGTATTTGTCCTGAAAGATAACTCTGACGTCTATTTTCGTAAAACGCTGTGAAGGGATTGCCTTGTCTTTAAAAAACTGATAATAAAAATTATAATTTTACGTTGAACTGCACTACATTAAGACTTATTCTTTCTAAATCCGTAATATTCTGTGAAATAATCTGCTCACATCATTACGATTTTGATCTCGAAAAACTTCAAAAACATGAAGTTTTCGTCGCGAGTCGTGAAAGCGTCCTTAAAGAACATGAAAAACACTATAAAAAATACAAAAGCATAAAGTAACACAAAGCAGGAAATTCTGCGGTCACATCTGAACAAAACGGCCATGGCTCAGCATAATATATACGACTCGTGTGCGAGACAGTAGCACGGAGCCAGTTTCACGTATCTATTGCGATCTATTACAAAATTACTGTACGCGGAATGCCTAAGGCTATATTTATGTAAGGCAGGTGTGGTATGTTTTAATGTATAACTTGATCTTGATTTGCTCTTGAATTAAAATGTAAATTCGTACAAAGGCCAATCATAATCACTCCACATAACATGTCACAATAACTTCGACGTCATAGAGTTATATTGGACTAGTGTTATGACCGCGAAATTACTCGAGTGGATTTCTGATTTCCTTGTTCGAACCTTCACTATTTAACGCAATTAATTAATAGTCGATATTAATGCCCTCCCTCAGAATTTAACTCATACACTAAAAAGCATTAAAAACTGTTAAATGATGACGATGTAACCGATGGAGACTTTTCTATTTTAATAATAGATATTAGGTATTACAGTCAACTGATCAGCATACAAACAACAGGCTTGGTACCCTGAAATCGCGTGACGGGGTCGCGGTAGATCACGAAAGAATTTATGAGCAATCGGCAAACAGTGGCCCAGTGCCGAGTATAATGGAAGAAATGGAAAGAAGTATTTACGCAGCTTTGGTAAATTACAGGCTAGATTTAGTATAATAAAATTAAGATAGATATCTTATTCTTACCGTGAGCTACTGTCAATATAGCTCCGTCTCTTGACAGCTCTAAACTGTTTGGTATGGATGAGAACTCCACTTTTTGGACCTCCTGAAATGAAAACAAATGTTTCGATTAAAGATTGGCCTTACGCGTGAATTCACAATAGTCTTATACAATCAATGTACAACTAATTTTGAACTTAAGGCAGCAAACGTGTCTGACGGCTTATGTGGATTGAATTTCATTAGTTAAATCCGGTAGTGAGCAATCCAGTCAACTGGACAGTCAATCGATGTTTCCGATTTTTTTAAGAAGTCTTTTTTATTAACCTTATTTCAAGCTTATTTCAGAGAAAAAAATATTTGGTAGGTTACATTTTCATTTGATACTTTGTGTACCCTTTGGTAAAGGTCAATTCGTATTTTTCCCTATCCCTTTTAATCTAAAATGTCCTCTTCACATCATTGTAGAAGTTTTCCTTTCTTTATTTTCCCTCTCTCACATCTCTTGTGAATTCTATTTCTCCTCTTTGTCATAATGTGACCACAATAAGCATAAATAAGACTGTGTGTGGAGCCCCTTCACAGGATATGCGTCACCTCCTTTCCTGCCCAGTGTGCACTACCACTTGCAGGTGGTAGCCTGCACTTTCAATGACTTGCACGAGGTCAGCGACAGAGCAGTCCAGACGGCTAAATATTGGTCGAACAAAATCTAAGTTCAACACGAAAAGAAGATCAGACTATAATATCTATCCCCACTACCGTAAACCCATCATAGGCGTGATGCGATCATCATGATTTCAGCTGAATAATAACCAACGCTGGGCATAGACCTCTCCCAGGCTTCGCCAAATCGGCCGATCTTGTAAGTACAAGATCGGTCACGGAGATGTCGCAGAGATTCCACTGAGAGACTTCTCTGAGTAAATGGATTCATTTCTATTTTTTTTTATTTTTTCAGTAAATAGTTACTTTACCTGTCCGCTAGTACGATCCCAGACTCTCATTGTAAGGTCATCGCTCACGCTGACTATGCGTGAGTTATGTAGGAAGACTGCGTGTCTGATGCTACTCGTATGCGCGCTTATTTTCTCCAGAGCTGAAATTATCATACAATTGTATTAGATTTTAATTGTACCAGTCATCAATCAATGACTCGCTATGCTAGGCAATGGACTATGAAATATTCATTGATTAAGAATAAACAGGTATGTGGTAACTCAAATAAGACTTGTGTTGTAAGACAAGAGAACAATGCATGATTGATCTTCTGAAAATCTATATACATATATATATATATAGGAAAATAAGTCTCTGTTGGTCATTAAGGTGAAAGGGCCGGGTAAACCGTGATTTTTTTAAGTTTCTTATTCTTTTCTATTTTGCAGACTCAAGTTGTATTGAATGACTTTTTCATGAAATAGCCATTCAATAGGTTAAGACGAATTAACAGGGTTGTATTTATATGTTTATAATTCCGTTAATAAATACGTATTAAGCCCACCAATCATATTTTAATCAACATAAACTTGATAATGACCTACAAAATGCAAAAAGCTTAAGAAAATTTGAATTTCGCGGGTAACCTTTGTTCATCCTTCTCTCCACATAAGATATATCCGATAAGATATATTCTATTTCAATACTCTATTTCGTCAACTCTTCTGTCACCTCTGGGAACTGAAGAGCTAAACAGGATAAAGTAGGTACCCAGTCACAAATACACGACTGGCGAATATGGCGCGAGGGTTTTTGTCGGATATATCTTACGTGCAGAGAAGGATGAACAAAGGTAGCCCGCGAAATTCAAATGTTCTTAAGCTTTTTGCATTTTGTAGGTCTCATAGTCTAACCCCCAATTTCTGATCTAAGCATTTGAAGTTAAGAATTACTCAAACTCTACTTTAGCCTATAAATCTGTCGAAATTTGGCATTTAAGTATGGTTTGAGACATTCTTAACTCAAAATACTCAATTCAGAAACCCACCTTTTGTAAGGCTCTCGAGGAAAAAAAATAATAATTTACCAGGACAATTGTAAAACAAAAAATCGAATTGAATCAAAGTTTAAAATAAATAAACAAACTCCATTAATTATTTTCTACTTAGAATATGCCAACCATGGCTTGCTATTTAACCTTTACTATATTAATGTGGAAACGCGTAAAAAAAGAATATTGAAGCTTTTAACACATGCATCATAAAAACGAATGACTGTGTTAAACACCGTTTTTAAAAGGGATATCATGATAGATGTGAACATTAATAAATTATTCAAAAGGTTACACCCTTTTATAAAGTGTAAATATTTGGATATTCTCAATTTATAGCATAATTATGTTGATTATTTAAGATAAGAGTTATCTAGTATGCTAATTAATGCTTCCTCCACTTATTGTTTATGAGCATACTAAGGACTTGTTTATGTTGTGTCTATGACAACATGTTCTACAAAACGCAATTTATATATCTATCTGAAGATAAAAATATCTAATGGTTGCAAGCACTGCTCAGTATTATATCCTGTGTAAGTTTTGCAAATCAAACAAAGTGTTATTAGAATTTGTCAGGAGCCCAGAAACTAGATTTGATTTTAACACTTTAACGCTTGCGTTCGATTGGTCTGACAAATGTTTTCGTATCCTATTTGCCAGTGTCGTGTGTTTGCCATTGGGTACTCTCGTTTAACTCTTCAATCCCCATAGGTTAGAGAAGAGCTGATGAGATGGATTATTTAGTCTTGGATTTGCGAGACTTTTTGTCGGAATCCGACGTAGGCGGATAAATATTCGGGCCTAAACATAACAGGCGGTCAGGTAGCATGGCTGACACTGGCTCGTCCACCATTAAGTATGTTGATTTTGTAAAAAAAGAAAATTTTGTGAGAAAGAGTAAAAAAAGAAAATCAATGGTGGCCGAGTGGTAACGGCCCCGACTTACGAGTCGTAAGTCGCGGCCCGGGTTCAAACCCAGCACGAGTATTACTTTGTGTAATTTATTTATCACCACTGCTCTCAAAACGGTGAAGGAAAACATCGTGAGGAAACCCACCATGTCCTAGAACCAAAAATTCGAAGACATGCGACATTCACCAATCCGCACAGGGCCAGGTGTGGTGGATAACGGCCCATTCCCTCTCATAGAGTCCTCTCTACCTCAGGCCTCCTGGCCTGAGTCCCAACAGTGGGAAAATTATATAAGGCTGATAATGCTAATAATGAAAGTTTAGTCACTAATTTGTGGGAATTTGACAAAATTTGTCGTCAAATATCAGAATTATCACACTACACCGGTCAGGTAATCTTCAGGGAATTTTATACTCCGTTAAATTTTGGTCATTTTAATCCCGCGGAGGGTCGATTCGGTACATGAAACCCTATCGATTCGTAAAGATAAAAATGAAAAATAAAGTACTTTTTTTAAACTCGACTTAATTTACGCATGTACGAAATTAATTTCTTTAAGTAAACGTCAGCTGATCGAGGCCAATGAACTGTAGGTAGTTAGTACGCAACGACCGACAACTTCCTACAAGGTCATTGACTCATTTACTTAAAGAAATTAATTTCGTACATGCGCATATCGATTCGAGTTTTAGAAAAAAAGTACTTTATTTTTTAATTTTATCTTTATAAATCGATAGTGTTTCATGTACCGAATCAACCCTTCACGGGATTAAAACGACCAAAATTTAACGGTGTATAAAAGTTTACCACCTTTATGTTTCCGTAATTATTTTTTGCAACCTGATAATAATAATACTAATATTTCTATTTTAAGGAACACAATAGATAAATTATTTCAATCAATGTGTCAACATGTATTGATAGTTTATATACAGATCAGAATCTACAACAGGAAGTAGTAGTAGTTATCCTTATCAGGCATAAAGTATAATAAACTAACCTCCTGCTTCAGGTTTGTTGAGGTCAAATACTCGTATGAGTTTCTCGTTGCTTGCAGTGAGGAGCTGGGTGTCATCAGCATTGAAGTTGACACTTTTTAC
The DNA here is from genome assembly GCA_958295575.1 of Leucania comma. Taxonomy (NCBI): domain Eukaryota; kingdom Metazoa; phylum Arthropoda; class Insecta; order Lepidoptera; family Noctuidae; genus Leucania; species Leucania comma. The sequence continues at coordinate 11,544,068 of OY282470.1, forward strand.
TATATGTTCGTGGTCAAATGTATGCACCACTTCACCGTATCGAGCGTCCCATATTTTAGCTGTAACATTATTGAAAATATAATAAGAGTATTGAGATTTGTATAAATTGTCTGAAAGATGACACAAGTTAAGAAGGAGATCATTATTTAAATGAGAATTAATATTTGAGTGCTGTCGGTTGGCACAGTGATTGGGCAATTGGCTGCCGAGCTGCATGTCTCAGGTTTGATTCCCATATGAAACACCTTTAGCCACAGCTATCTCTGGGCCATAAAAGTGTACCTAGATTTGATGTGAGCTAGATATAGTATGCCCCCCAGTGTCGCCATAACGACTAGTCCTGTGCGTCTTACACTGGCGAAAATATGAATTAAAAAAGAAAACATACTGTGCCAACCAAAAATAAATTGGTGAATACATATAAGGGCAGACCTTTATATGTATGAAACAAAAAATTGGTATGAGGACAACCTCATACCAATTTATTTGGGATTTATTCAACGGAGACTAATTTGAGAAACTTATTCATGTATCAACAAATTCAATAATTTGATGATTCATGAATAAGTTTCATTAATAAAAATAATGTCTCCCACAGATTGCTTTGAACTGCAAACAGTTGCATTACCTGTAGAGAGAGTTAACAGTTTTCAAACTAAGCATTACATTGTTTTGTTTCTTATCTGTTATAAGTATAGAAACAATACTCAATTGTTAAATAACTAGATAATATTGTGGACAGAATTAAATTAAATACATGGAATCATTCCATGCACTCAACTTGTTAAATTGCAAAACTGAAATCAATAATCATAATTATTCTTGATTTTAACATCTTCATGCTAAATACAGCATTAAATAGCAGAGAATGTTACAATATATTTGACAAAACTAACCTTAGGTTATAATTCTTTCACCATTAGTAGGAAATTTGTGAAATAAGAAATGTGAATCATCTAATTGGATTTTTTTTTTTTTTTTTGTGGTAGGTAAAATCATCCAATGACGAATCCCGCCCTTGGGTGGGGCGGGAAACAGTGTCAGACTTTTACTGACTAAAAACCTACCTTTCCATTCCTTGCCTTTATCCTGGGGCCTTTGGTGACAGTCTCACATAACCTTTGGCCCCAGTAATCTAATTGGATTAAGATTAGAATCTAACTACTTAATAATTCTGTGACAAAAGATATATTGTTTATTCTACATCAAAACAATTACAATTCTTGCCAATTTTTAATTCAATTTTTTTCATTTCAATCTGCAATTTTACTTTGATGGCAAAACAGTTTTTTAAATGTTAAATACTATGTTTTACTATTGTCAAACATAGTGTTTAAAAATATATTATTTTATATTCCTAAGAACTCAAATGGTGTAAGATTCAAGTAAGGGTAGTCTGTATATCATTGAGGTACCTGAGAAGTCAGCTGCTCCACTGGCTGCGAGATTAGCATTTTGAGTCAAAGCTACCCCCCACACTGCACCTTTGTGACCTTCAAACGTGCCAATCCAATCACCTGTTTCACCTTGTCGTAGCATGGGCTTGCCATCTAAAAAGGAATTCATTAATTTTAAAATGTGTTGCTAAGAAAAGTCTAAAACACGGCTTTGTACATACACTCATTTGGGTTGAAGCAAATTGGATGTTAAATATTGCTTCGTCATGAAATTATGCACAGTTATCTTTTTAATATTGGAGCTGAGTAAAATGCTGGTCAAAGCAAACTATATCAAAATAAATATTTACAATAAACACTGTTTAGACCATACAACATTTAATAAGTAGTTCATGAAACAAAATTAGGAAGTTAATAAACATATACCGCCTTATTCCAAATGCGATCTAAAATAGTTCCAGGACTGTCACTAAGATAAATCCCGATTAAACGCTATCTTAATGTAGTTTTCGGGATTATTACTAAATTTAATACCAATTAAAAGCGATCTAAATGTATTTCAGAGACTAATATTAGGTGTAATGCCACTTAAAACTAGTAATAGTCTCGGAACTATTTTAGATCACGTTTTAGAATAAGGCGGTAATTGTTTAAAACAGTGTTTAAATAATGACAAAAAACATCTTATTTTTCACAAATGTTGTCATTCAAGTACACATTAACTAAATGCTGAATGAATGTCCCTTTAGCATTGTATGCTAATGATAAACATCTTAAAATTTTCCTCATAAAGTAAAACAAGGCTTTCATTTTATAAACACATCTTAACAAACCATTGTGTTAGCTTTTCACACTAGACAAATGCATAATTATTATTAAACATAAAGGTTACTAAATAAAAATGATGTTACTATTCAAGTACTGGGAATCATTATAACTACAGCTGTTCAATAAAATACTATGACTATTTATTATACTACTGTCATAATAAATAACAAAACATCTCCAATAGTAAGCAATTATGCTAAATAAAAAGTATATCAACTATTCTAATTATATTGTGTCCACATAAAAGAACAATGACAGGAAGGTACAATTATATCATTAAGTGTTATTGACTATTTTCCTTATACAGCCACATATTGAAAGTAGCTTAGTGACATGGTCTCAAGCCCTTCCATAAAGTAAACATTAATGTCAAGTACTTCAACAAACCTTGAGTGAGCACAAGGTGACCCACAATGGGTGAAATGTCAACATTCAACATAGGAACAAAATTTACTGGCTGCCACAATTCATGAGCGCACAAAGGCGTGGAACTTGTAAGTCATGCTGCCGGTACGTGAATAAAAAGCACGAATGCGAGCCTCAAGGCGAGCAGCCGAGGAAACATACGAGCGGATACTCAAGGTACTTCCTGCATGTCCGGAAAGAGAAGGTCACAACATGCATAGAATGCACACCGGCCGAGCGGACAACACCACACAAACAAGAAAAGTGAAGGCCTTTCGAACACATCTCGTCACCAACATCTGTCACGCCAAAGCACTACTCACACGCACCAACACACTTGCAAGACTTCAACCCAAATATAGGCCAAGGCAATAGGGCACACTGATTACAAATTAGTCGTCAAAACTCACCTTTGCAGGCCGAAATTAAATAAAACCCATCTTTTGTAACGTCACTAAAATCCAAATGCACGACTGGTCTAGTATGGCCACCGCATGTGAGAGGAACTTGCTTGAAAGTTGTCATTTTGTTTCTTAATTTTGTTTGTTGTACTTTTTGAAAATAAAACTAATTACCTTTGTTGTTAACTAAAAATTAACCTAATGAGTCTGATCGTACTGAATGTTGACAATCGACTGACGGAAAAGTGGTAGACGGTATTGCTATACATGTTACGATTACCTACCTTTTTTATTTATTGAAAGGGTGCAGTTAGTATTATAAATTTATTAAGAGTGATCTTATAGGAAACTCATATAATTGTAGCAAAATGTAACAAGCAGTCAAATAATTACAAACTTAAATGACATATTAAATGTATTCCACACACCACTTGGAAGAAAATTGCCAACACTGCTTTTATTAAATTTAAAAGAAAGTTGCTTAAAGAATTGAATTAACAATAAATAATTTATTTTATAACCTAACAATTTTGAAAGCATGTAAACTACAAAAGTGATAGGATTATCAGAATTATATAAAACTTGAATAAAATGCGGTTTGAATAACTTCTTGTTTATTTAAGTGGGTTAAGAACAAAAATAAACAAAATTAAGCTATAGTCCACTTTACTGACAAAAAAGTCACGTTATCACACAGTTTCTAATCTCATGATCTCAAGAAATAAGTCAAGCTTTTCAAGAGTAATAGAGTATTTCTCAAAATACATGTACATCTTTGAAAAAAAAAGTGTGCTTTGAAACAGTTCAAAAGTTTTATATTTATAAATCATCACACAAAAAAAACACACACTCAATTTTGTAGGATGAATATTAATCTTTAAGATAACGAAGAATTATAGCTATAATCATACTTATTATCAAATATTTCGATATTTTAAAAATAGCTTTTTTTACCTTTCATACAAAAACCTGTTTGCCACTCTACCTTTTTCATGTGTTTTTGTTTCATAAAATGCGATACGTAACTAAATTATTGTAAATTTCTTTGTATCATCGTTCTACAGTAATCGCAGTTTCTGTATCAAATTGATTTTCTATGGGGTGTCATAGTGAATTGGCAATTTAAAGCAAAAAAACAAAATGAGTCGCTCTCATTTACTATTTAGTTATTACTCTTTAGTTACGATTTATTTCTACTTTCCCATGATTTCTGAACGATTCCGTAATTTTTTTACACGGACAACACTAGCTTCACTCTGATTGGCTATTGGTTTGACGTCTCCGCCATTACATCTATCGTGAAAATCAGTGAGAACGTGTGTGTTTTGTGGGGTTACTTTTTCGAGACAGGAAGTAAAATCAGCGATTTTTCATAGAACGGTAAGTCTTCATTTACCCATTTTTTGTAATACGTGTTGTACGAATATTTAATAAGCTTTTATATTTGCTGTAACAGCTTTTATCAATAAATATATTTTTTCTGACCTCAATTTGTCTAATATTTCGTAACGTTTTTTACGAATTTCGTTACGTAACGAAAAAGTACAACATAAAGCTGAGTGTATACTGTTATAACCTGACTAAGCATAGTAATATTCACTACTTAATTTATGAAAAAAAAATATATAGAGCGTCAATAACTAAAGGATTGGATATTATCTGCTATATAGAAGTGCCACCAGCAAAAAATAATGAAATAATTTAAATTACGTTTTTATGTGATTTAACAACTTTTTACCCCTGATATTACTTACATGAAGTTCTATTGAGAACTTCCTCCTTTTCGTCGGTTAAAAAACCTCGCGGCTTTGTTTCAATTCGCTTGAGAATAGAATTATACCGATTGTTACAAATACTTAACTCTTGCTAATGACACTTCTGTAGAGATGCCCACTATACTTGTTGGTTTGACTTATCAAATTGGTTATTACTTACAACTGCTTATATACAACTGCATTACTTCTTTTGTTTTTTAAGGAATGCCGCCAAAAACCAATGCCGAAAGGCAAAAAGCTTACAGAGAACGACTCAAAAAGGATAAACCAAATAAATATGAGGAAATCCGTGTCAAACATTTGGAAAAAGTTAAAGAAAATATCAAAAAGAAAAAAGAAATTCTTACAGAAGAAGAAAAACAAGAGCTACGAGCAAAGTGGAGACAAGCCAATGCTATAAGAGCTGAAAGAAAAAAAAAGGCCTACTCTACGACAAAACAAAACAACACATTGGAAGTAAGAAAAAATGCTAAAAATAATACAAATATCCTAAAGGAGAGACTACAAAAGCTTACTGAAGAAAATACTCAATTAAAACGACGAAATAAAAATTTAAGACAGGCCTGCAATCGGATGAAAAAGCGAGTGGAAATTCTGAAAAAACGACTACCCCAACAAATTAGGCCTGATAATGATGCTATTTCCATTGAAACTCGTCAGTGTGATGACACACCGTTAAATATATGAGTGATGCAATGTCATTTAATGAACCGGAGTTTAATTTCAATGATTTGGACAATGTAGATGTTATAATACAAAATAATAATGCAACAAAAAATAACACTGAATATGAAAATAATGAAAATGTACCAATTGAAGGCACTCACAAAGTCAAAGGCGAAACATGTGGACTGACTATTCTTAACGACGAAATACTGGAAAATATACACACAAAAAAGAAAGTGGTTTATAAAGGACTTAAACCTCTATCGCTTAATAATTATCTTCACGCGCCAAAGCGATGTGATCCAAAGATTAAAAAACGGATTGTCAAACCAAATGTGTTTCGGAAAGAATTCAATTATTACAAAGATAAGGAAGAAATTTATAAAGCGCTAATGGATAGTGATTCTAATTAAGTTTTTTTATGTTTAAAATAACGTCAGGTTTTCATTTTTAAAAGATTGGGAAAAAAAAATAATTTGATTAAAATAGTATGAATGATTACTCCCTTATTTTATTTCTAACCCCTTAAGTATTTGGGTACATACTTACAAATATTTCGTATTGAATAAATGAAGAGCATTCACAATATTTCGCCAATGTGTAACCAGCCTTATGGTTACTATTTAGTTACATCTAAGGACTATTTCGTAACAATATTTCGTTACTACCATTTCGTTACGTACATTTATTTTGAGAAATACTCAATATTTTTATCGAAGTGCAGGGTAGATTCATGTAAACAAACTATAAATTACTTCACAATTTACACTATGGTTATGGACGGCTTTCACTTTAACTGTTCAACTGACTGTCACAAAAAAATCAGGAGAGCCAAAAAAATTTGATGATTATTTTAAGCTTAATTTGAAAGATAATTTATAAATTATAGTATATTCATATGTGTACCAAGAAGTTGTTGTACTAAAATGGTAGAAAAAGTTTTGATATGGTAATTTCAAGATTTATTCTTAATTATTTATACATTTCGGTGAGGATAATTTATATTGTGCCTTTTGTTAATAATTGACTAGAGGTTTCTGATAACATTATATTACAGGTTTTTCTTTGCGCGCTTTTTCTTGTTGTCTTCCCACTTTAGATGAAAAAATAGTAGCATTTTTTTTAAATAAAAATGCAACAGGCAGCTTTTGTATGGATATTAGGATATTTATGTCAAAACTCAATTTTTTCTTTACAGAAAAGTTATCAGTCATGGATGAAGAAATGCCTTAAAGTTTTAATATGACATTATTCAGTTAAATATAAGCCCCCCCTGGTCCCCCCCTTTATTTACTATACTTTTTGAAGAGTTTCCAAAATGTGACCCTGATCCAAAGTTATCAGTCATGGATGAAGAAATGCCTTAAAGTTTTAATATGACATTATTCAGTTAAATATAAGTCCCCCCTGGTCCCCCCCTTTATTTACTATACTTTTTGAAGAGTTTTCAAAATGTGACCCTGATCCTGCTCGTTAAACGTAGTGCTTATATTCTCTTTGCTGCTCGTGTTACTAATACGGTATTGGCTTTATTTTTGTATTCTCAGTTCGTCTAACAAAACTTGAAATATCAATGACGTGTCATTTGACGTTGACAATTTGTCAAAACGTATTGAATTTGTTGTGGTTAGTTTGCAAATCGGGTTTCACTCTTTTTTATTAACTTTAATAAACGAATATGGATTTCTTCACTTCTATACCCACCCATATTGACTACGTTGGTCAGGCCAAAGCTGAGAAATTGTACAGAGCCATAATAACGCTGTTCAGTATAGTCGGTTTCGTATGGGGCTACATCGTTCAACAGTTCTCACAATCTGTGTACATTTTGGGAGCCGGATTCATCCTAGCTGCGATCTTGACCGTACCTCCATGGCCTATGTATCGCCGCAATCCATTAAACTGGCAGAACCCTAAAAACAATGAAGAGAAACCAGCGGGCAAGAAGGGGAAGAAATGAAGCAATTACTGTCAAGTTCAGCCATCTCCATGACCAGAAGTGTATTCCAAACAGTTGTGTTTAACTATTCTCAAATAAAATAGTTTATAAGGTTCATATTGGTTTTATTACATCGGATAACAAAACATAATTTACCTTTCAACACATGCAGCAGGTATTTTGTTCAAATAATCCAGTCAACATCATTTTTACATGAGCAAGTTAAGAATTGATTACAGAAATTTTAAGAACCTGAACTTTATATTTAACACTACCTTTGAAAGAAACTTAGTCAACATGATATAATGATTTTAGTAAATGGAAGTCCTTTAGACTGAGATATTGGTTTACAAGTAACAATATAGGTAGGTTGCGAATAGCACCATAAAATTTAGCTGCAGGTGATTCAACATGGAAATCAATCACCCTTCAGATATGTGTTCTGTAAGCATGGTACAATTATTATTGTATTTAATGTCAAAAATATTTCATCAGAGTCTATTATAAAAATATTGATATACTCAATAAAATGGAATATACTATACAGATTTGTACTAGCGATGATTTAGAATATATGTTTAAAATCAACACAAATCCTATAGTTCAATCAAAAACTCACACACAACAGATAATCATGTTAAACTTTGAGCGCTTTCTCACTGGTATATTTGATTGCTTCACATGCAGCTAGTTTTTAGAGTAAGACACTTTTATATCAAACAGTAGTACTATGTGATGCGATTACTTATATTTAGTATAAAGAAAATATTGTGCTTGTATTATAATAAAACATTATTTTATTTGTTGTAGGTTGTCATATTAGAAGCTGTAGGCAAGACTGGCTAATTAGATTCATGGAAAACATACAGTGGAAGCCTAGTGTTGACTTATAATTTTAGTCCAGCAATATTTAATTTTCTTTATGGTTTGATCACACTATTTCAATTCAATATTACAAATCTATTATTATCAATAGCAAGCCAGTTATTTAGTTCTAGCAAGGCAATAGCAGTCATTGACTTAGGTATTGACATTTATAATTTAGAAATGGAAGTAATACATGATATATCATTAAAATTTTTGCTAATTACTGCAAAATGATATAATGATAGTTAATATTAAAATTCCAATTCAATGAGAAATTAGGTAAACAGCAATGACCACTATTGTCATGCAAAAACGAAACAGCTACATATACTATGCATTCCAAATAAGAATAGGAAAGTCAATAACCTCAATCTGTCATAATTTGAAAAGTAGAGTTTGCAAAGAAAACCGTGAGTATTAATTACGATTTTTTTTTTTGCTTTGTATTACTGAATCTTAGTTAAATCTAGGTGAAATAAAAACATTACTGTTTAATCTAAATTAGCTAAATATATTATTTAAGTCATAGGTATATTAGTTAAAAAAAACATTTTTTTTCTTATTATCATTCTGAGGAACAATTCGCCTTTTTCCATTTACCATACTACTCAGACACTTCACAGTGTCTCAGAGATAGGAAAAATTGAAGAACTGGATTCTGACTAAACTTTTTTCGTTCATGATTCGTAAATAAATATTATTTAACCACATTCTTCTTTTGCTCACCCTACACAATTTTTCGTTTTGACAGCTATGACGTCACAATATGGCGTAAAAATCGGTCCTTTTCTTATTTGGAACGCATTTGTACTGGTTTTTTACCCAGTGACATGTAAGGCACGGTTGAGGCTACTTGGTACTACATTTCTAAATAACTGTCATTTCAGACAGGTTTCAGACCAAATTCCTTGCTAGAGGATGACCATGCTTTTCCTGAGTGCAATGAAATATACTAGGAATATTAAAATCTTATAATATCTTAAACAATGTACTTAACAATTTATTGCTGTGTCCATTAAATGGCCAAGATAAAGGAGGAAGGTTGATAAGAGGCCTTTTTCGCCCATCACACATTCAAAAAATAAAAGTTTCTGTGTGAATGGACCAAAAATGCCTCTTATCAACCCACCTCCTTTATATATTTTAATGTACTTATGTGATGGACTTTTCGGTAACTACTATGAAGAAAGATGATATGTAGTGCAGGGAAGGCGAATCTATAGCATGCACGCCAGTGAGGGTACGCGGGAAAATAATAATTCGCGAACATAACTGTAATGCGGTGTCCCACGTAGGCGATTCAACACGATCGTGATCAGGAAGCAACATGGCGAGAATGGAACAAACAATTGATAATTTTAGGGTAGCCTACACGTAACCAACCGTACGTGGGTGCGGTGTGGTAATATGGTGAAGCGACGCGGTCACAACAGTTGGTGACTTGTTTTATATAGATGGTGGCTAAACCGACAAGCACGCGCGAGGGTAAATCCGCCGCATCGTCTTAACTTCGCGTGAAACGCATCGGGTCGCCTAACAATCGCGCTAAATCACCCACGTTACGACGATAAACAACTTTTTCTAGGGTAATAAGAGAAACAATTAAAAAGCCATTGTCTCGCGTGGATCTGCGTTCCGACTCCAGCGAGTTAAGAGCAGGCGGCGACGTCACGCACGATCACAATTTTTTTCCATTTTGTGGCACATTCTCCAACAAAGATTCACCATCCCTGATGTAGATAGTACTATGAGGCTAGGATAAAAGGTTATCTACCTTTTTTTTCGGTGCCTTATTTAAAAACCTTATAATATCACTAAGATTTAATAGATATTCGTACTCCACTTATAACTTAACACTATACAGAACATTTGCTCTCAGACATTAATCTCAAGTGTCGTTTCTAATAACAATTAATCGTATAGAATTATATCTATACGAGTATAATAAAATGTGTCTATGCCTTAAAACTAGGCCTTTCGAGTGCAGACCAGAGCAGTATAGATAAAATATTTTATTTAAGATTTTAGGAAGAAATTGTGTGAGTGTAAGGTAGTGGTGTAGTATGGCATTGGCAAACCTTTAGAACACGACTCGAAGCATTGAAATAGATCTATTTCCTACCTAATCCAGTAACATTTCCAACGCAACATACTCAGTAATGTTAGAGTAATTCACATAGTAAAAAATTACTTTCAAAGCTCAACTTTGAGTCGGTGTGGTTAAGAAATGTGAAGACCATTGGGCATAATAAAATATTGATAAAATGGATATCAGATAAAAAACAGTGAAAATATGAATATTTCTTAAGCAAACTGGTGAGGTAACAAACACAGCCTCTTTACAAGATCGTCTGCAGTAATTATGTAATGTATGATGTTTTTGTTTAATTTTTTTTTTTCTAAAATATTTTTAATTGTTTTATATATAATAATGTAAAAAGTTTACGGTCACAAAAGGATTTCGACGAATATTCATTCACTCGGAATTGATATTTAAAATAAATCATTTTAAAACATTAGGCAACTTGCATTGTAAAAATTAGCTTCACTTTGAATAATTTAATAGTGTACCTACTTAGAAGAAAAAGTTAGTGGCACCTTGTCTTCAAAAATGTCTGACTTGTTTTGACGTATTATTTTCTTTCACTTGGATTTTTATCAATGTAATAACGGTTCGCTCTACTGGAGACTCGTCTACGAGAATTTTTTTCATATCACAGTATGCACAATTGCACGCTATGCATAGGTGGTATTTAAAAAAAAACTTGTCAAATATTAGTATAACAGATAGCACTACAAAAGCAATGCAGTGCTGATCTGCACTACATGTTCTCAGTATTACTTAATTTGTCTCTAAGTCTCTTGATCACAGTGAAAATCCTACTTTCACTGCAAACATCACAATCTTCAAGCGCATCCTGCATTTCGGAAGTTTCACTTGTTTTTTCAGTGTTTTCCTCACAATTTTCTTCTTGACTTTTCTCACTGGGTATTTCTTCTTTATTTGCATTGTCATTCTCCTTTTCAAGTTTATCTTCTAGTATTTGAGTATTTTCTTGTTTTATATTTGTACTATTTGTAGCTTCTTCTTTATCGCAGACTTGTTGCAGTGTTATGACGGCGAACATAAATGTTACACCGTAATTGACTATTGTTAATGACAGAGGACCCAATGCTAGTAGGCATACTGCCATAGTAAACAGAAGTGTTGCTACGGATTCGTAGTGTCTCCTGTAGTAAAAAGAAATATAATAATGATTATTTATAGCCAAAATAGATAACCGACAGCTTCGCTTGCGTGAAAGCAGAACATTTATTATACTTAGCCTATCACTCGGTGAGTCAATGATATCGTAACATTCTACAGGTTATTTTTTTTTTCTAAATCTCTGCAGTAGTCTTTGAGTTTACTTATTCATTACAAAAAAAAAAATGAAATAAAAATCTATCTTCTTTACAATATTAGTATCGATAAAGGTAAATTATGAAGTGATCGAAAAGTTGAAGGGGAATCGTTTGTCTTGGTATGGTCATGTAAAGAGGAGGGATGAAACACATATTATTACTGAAAGGGTTATGGATGGATGTAGAGGGAGAGGGAGGCCAAAGTAAAGATGGATGGATTGTGTGATGAGTGATATGAAAGAAAAGGAAGTTAGTGATACAGAATGGAAGAAGAAAACGTGTTGCGCCGATCCCAAATAACACGGGAAAAGGGCAGATGTTGCGCCGATCCCAAATAACATGGGAAAAGGGCAGAAATATGATGAAAGGTAAATAATGAAAGATATTATCTGAAAGGACTCGGGAAGGTCTTTTTGATACTTACAGATTTTTCCGGGGCCCATTCGTCTGCCAGATGCAGGTTGAACAAGCAGACATAATTAAACCAGTGTGATACGAAGTATCTGGCTTTAATACTATACTGTACCTGAAATAATATAAAGGGTTTATTTTTTAGAGCTACCAAAACAACTATGGTTGGGAGAAGCAAGTTAGAGATTTTATGTTTGAACCGAGAAGTGATCACTAATATCATCCCAAAATGGATATTGGTCATTTTTGACCAGGCGAAATTGTTCAACTTATAAAAAAAAATACAGAAAATGTAACTTACGAAAAATTCCTAGCCCACGTCAAAAGCGCAGGCACATTGACTAGAGTGACAGTCAGCCACATGGAAAACATCATCATGTGGAAATTCAAACAGCTCAGATCTTCATCCACATCTGAATGTATATTCCCCATCTTTTCTCTTGCTTGACAACCTATCTCTTCTTTCATATTCGTTGCTTTGTCCTCGGTTCTCTTCTCATTCTGACCATTTGATTCTGTAGTTTTGACTAAACTTGTTTCAGCTGATTCTGTGCTTTTCACAAGCCTTGTTTCTGTCTCATTTTCGATATTTTGTTTCTTTTTTATAAACATTTTGCATATTATTGAGCCTGCTTTCGCCATAAGCCTGTACGCGTAATCTTCGAGGTATTCTTCGTACATTTTGGAGAGCTGTAAATAATTATTCAAATTAATAACTTACAAAATCTAGTACTTCAGTGCTGTCATCCATCAACCCGTACCGGATCCGTGTTGTAGATTACGGCCCATTTTCGTTCCTAGAGAGGAGGCCTGAGTCCCAGCAGTGATTGCTGATTATGCTATACTATCATTACAGTACATATTATATTACTTTCTGACATAAACCACTAGCAAAGTTAGTTTCGTTTGAATGCGGTCGATGTTGGGCAAGTAGAAATAATGATTGCAAAGTGAACCTTGGGTACCTGAGCTGACGCTTCACTGGCTATAGTACAACCGATAGATAATACTTAAGATATTTTCTTGAGCAATCTCAATATTTTAATGTGAGCTCAATGTGACTCACCATAAACGCATAGAAAGCAGCGCCTGCCACCAGGGAGGCTGCTCCACACGAAAGCGGCGTTGCACACAGAAGCCCCGCACTCACAATCATTGGCACCTTTTGAAGACCTGATGCCACTTTCTCAGCAAGACCACTTCCACCACGCCACACTATTCTGAAGATATAAATTTTTGGTGAATAATAACTAGGAAGTTATTTATGAGTATTTGATCATAGGTGTAACTAGCCGTCGAAACCGATCAAATTTAATTGTAACATCCATAGATTTATCATCGATCATCAATTAACATGGATGGTCGTTTTAGTATGTTGACTTCAACCCTCTCACGTCTTTATTATATTATTATTTTAGATGCATTTCATACAGAGAACAAAGTAATTACCCTCTATAAAATAGACGAGACATTATTGGCTACTCAACTAATTTAGTTTGATGTAGTCCAATGTAGAACATAAGTATCTTTAACCTCTCAGCCACAAGTGAACTGAACTCGGTACACCATAGTGCCTAACTTAAACCTTATTTCTACGAAATAAGGTCTAAGTGAGCTGGTATGAGGTGTAACGTATTCGGTACACTGGTGCCTGAGGTTAAATTGCACCTCAGCTTCCAGTTCTGCGTCTTCCATCTAGTCAATCCCAACCACCTTTTAAGGTTATTATAGTCCAAGACGATTCCGGGTCTAAAAGAGAATGAGCGTTTCGGATCTAGACATATATCAAGATGCGGTATGTGTCTTTTGAAAAAAGGTCCTAATAAATAGCTTCATTTTGTTGCATCGACAATCCCATAGTTCATATACCTTGAAAACAATTCAATCATGTTTGATGAAACCTTAACTATTTCTTAAATTGTAGTAAATTGTAAGCCAATTAAAATGAAGAATAGTCACAATTCAAAAATAGTTTCAGAGCAATGCGTAATTCATTCTTCGCAAACGTCTGACTGTTAGTGCCACAACACTGACAATAAAATGAAGTTATTATTATGACTTTAACTTAAAAAACTTAATACAGCACTGGGCACGGCGCCCATACTAAAGTGTCCATTGCCTTTTATACATTATTTTAGATTCTGATAGATATTTTCAAGACGTTGAAGCTGACAAAGATGTAGTTTGGCACAAATGCGGCAAAATGGTCTTTAAAAATGGCAAAGACAATATTTATATATAATATATAATATTTACCTTCATAATATATTTATAGATAATATTTACCTTCAAACCCTAAATAATATAAATATCGCAATTTATACAAACCTAAACAACAGTCTATGCGCAATCTGTGAAGAGAACACCATAACTGCTAGTATGGCTGCCCACATGACATTAACGATGCCTAACGCAGTCATATACGTTGGCACCACTAGCAAAGACTTGATGAAGTATCGCAGCTCTTGGTTCTGCCAGCTTGCGTTCTCGAATATGAATGATAGTACGGGGATGGATCTGTAAACAGAGATAACATTGCGGTGCCAAAATGAAAGAAGTATAAGGACATTAGAACCCCTGATCAGTGTTGCCAGAAGTGTCAAAAGTAGCTAAAAATTTTATTCTATGCAACCTAATTTCAACCAATTAAAATATAAAGTAGCCTAAAGTAGCCTCGTAGCCTTAAATATAACAATAATCATGACATTTTTGATAATTTATTAGATTTTGTGTATGCTTAACTTAATTATATTGGATGTAGCGTCTGAAAGAGTTCACGCATGAACCTATAGCATATTTCAGACACAAACTTACAGTAAAACCGAAGCTCCGAGCCTTCCAAATACAAGTGCGTAGTACGGCTTGACCCCCTCACTCATGAATGAACTGTGCAGTGATATGCAAGAGCCATGTTCTTGCATGTGCAGTAAATTGCTTCTTGCAGCTAATAATATTATAGCTGCGGTATAAGGCACTAGAACTGGGCTGTAGTTGCGAGCTATCTGAGCGAGACGCAGGTACCATGATGACGATATACTGAAAAAAAAATTGGAAAACTGTTTTCAAAACAAATCAAGTGTTTATGATGCCCTTCGATACATTATAATCTACCGAAAAATAATGCGTTAAATTGTAAGCAGTATGTTATGGTTTACAATCTTGCGAGATAGATTAAAATATAAAAGAATTTACAATTTTACGGAGACATATAGCAGGTTCCTTCTGAAACTTACCTTATGGTGTATCTACACTGTGGGTCTAACAATATCGTTACTTTCACATGCTCTGTAGCATCAAGACCTTGAGTCATATTAGGGTTACTTCTATACAACCTCAATTTCATTGGTGTTTGTTTCACGTGCCTGAAATGTATTAGATTAACAATAAGACTAGGCATATAGAAAAAAAAAACACATTTTAAATGTCAAATCATACATCAACAGGGTCAATATTTGCAAGTCTTGTCAAACAAGATAAAATACTGTTAATTCAGTAACGTCAATAGCCTCATAACTGCGCTAAAAAACTCAGCGTCCAGAACTATTGGCACAGCATAAAGCACCCTGCAGAGCTTCACGTCTAAATCACCAAAAACTTTTACCTAATATGTCTTATTTTCTTCGAGCTAAGTTCTATATTCGATTATCACATAATGACACTTGCTTTCACCCACATTTCAAATACTCACGTGAAATAATGATAGTTCTCATGGTTCGGCGCCCACGGCACATGCAATTCCGCAGACACATGGATCTGCACAGCTTTGCAAGTCGCAGTGGGTTCCACATGCAGTAGATAGGCCTGATGTATTAAATTGAAGTCCTTCAACACTAGTTCGTAGTACAAACTACCTTGTTCTGTCTCTTGGACTATAACGTTTTTGCCGAAAGAGAAATCTGAGGGCAGGTCTACTGCGATCTCACGTGAGGCGTGGTCGTTTATGTCCACATTCAGGACTATCTGGAAATAAGGTGCAAGTTTTAAATACTCATATCTTTTTTTTTTCTGTACATTATGTAATCATATTTGGGCATGCAGTTAAGTGCCGCATAGTAGTGGAAAAAAAATATGAATAACTTGATATTAGTTTAATTTTAGGTGCGAAAATTATCGAATGACATCTCCCGCTCTTAAACGGAGCGGCAGATAGTGTCAGACTTTTACTGGCTAAAAACCCACCCCTGTTCCTTATTTGCCTTCTTTCCAGGGCCTGGGGGTTCACTTTCACTTATACCATGGCCCCAGTAGAATTCGACCCTGCTGGGCCCCTACGGTTTGCTGACATCTCCTTGAGGCGTGCGTGGTACCATACGCGCCTTTGACGACTTGGGCCCAGTCCGGACGGTTACGCTAGCTACCCATTGCTCATCGTCCGCAAGTCCGCGCCTACGATACCCGGAAATCAGGATTGGAATCGCTGCGGCGGTTGGGGCGTGAGGACCGTTACCTCACGCGTGTGGCCTCCTACTTTACTAGCATTACTGCTTCGCAGAAGGAGGCTACCGCCAGCCATTCCTCCTCATTGCGACCTGTACCAAGGCCCGGCGAAAGAGAGGGAAAGAGAAATCGTTGCCGCCTATCGCCCCCACGACGGCACGGCGCACAGTGGGTCGAAACGATGATTTTAGTGACTTAGGGATCAACTTTGGTTTTTTACTTTTTTCTTTATGCGGATCGATAGAGCTCATTAACCTGAATAATAATTGTTCTGATGCTTTTTTTCCTAAACTGGTTCCTTTGGGGGTAAAAATGCATTTTGTTATTTTTTTGTATGGAGCGGATCAAAATAAATTAAATTCCTGCTAAGTGGCGAGTGATCCCGCTTTGAAACTATATTTTTCTTAAAGCTTGTCCAGTCTACTATCATTTGATGCTTTGAACATTTGCATAAAGTTGCAACACTGCCGAATAAATGGATCGAAAAAAATGAAAAAAATTATTGAATAAAAAGCTTAATTTTTTATTTTCTGATGTTGTTTTAAGTTATAATTGATATGGAATAGTCAGTCAAAGCACTTAATAATTCACATAATTAATTCAAGACTAACGACAATACATTTAAGGGTCCCTAATTTGCTTGAATTTAGTAAGTACGTATTATTTAAAAATGTGGATCTATTCATTTCTATTCGTTTATTTAATGAACTTATATAATCTTTTAAATTAGATTTAATACTGAATAGTAAGTAAAGATACATGCAAATACAAATTTACTAAAGGTAAAAACTTAAAACTCACTATAAACAACAACAAATTTACTATTTCCTTTCAGTCATGACATACAAACTAATAAAAAAAAATCAAGAAGCTTACAATTTACCAATAATCTTATTCTCGTTCACTATCACTATAACTATCTTGTAAATTATCTATATCAATACAATCTAAATCGGATTCTGAAGGCAAACTCAGCAGAAGCTCTTTGACTTTTGGAGAGAGAACCATTCCATTTTGTTTCGCCAATCGAGGCCATAGACTTGTGATCTTTGGATCAGACGACAAAAGAAGATTGTGTAAGATATCCTCATTTGTCACCGCTCTACTTATCTTTCTAGAATAACTCTCTCTATATTTCCTACAATCTTTATTACGAGCTTCCGCTGCCTCTTCCGACAGTTTCCCTATAGGTCAGATGGATACCAAAGTTCTTTATTATATCACTCCCATGTACCAATTTATGTACACTGGAAGGCATATAATACCAGGGATAGAAGGTATCATACAATTCTGCCGTATCTTTACAAATTTCGTTAAATTTAGAAAGGTAAACGCGTTCTTCGGATGCAACGTTTTGAAGAATCACGTGAAACCTTTCTATCAAATCTTCACGAATCCCTGTTATGATGGTCGGTCGTTTTCCCAAACAGTTGTTCTATCAGATTGTTGAATAGTAGAGTCATCAAACTCTGTCTCAGTCTTTTGTTTGTAATTGCTTTGACCTGAAGCTCCATCAAAGCCTCATTAGCTTATAAGCAGCAACCCTGCTGCCGAGTCCAAATCCGAAGCAATTACATCTAAAAGCCTAGAAACCGTCAAGTTGAGTAATGTTTGCAGTTTAATAGCGGCTCCTTCTTCAGTTATGGTTATGTCTTCTATCCTGAATAAAATTTTAACTTTGCTTGCTTAATTTTATAATAAGGGTATAAAGCAGACCCATTTTCACTTGCTACTTCTCTTGGGCTTATATAATGCCACTTACTTAATTTAAGTGAAACTAATAAAGTCAATGTCTTATCGGGTGAATATGTACTACTGTTGGCTATATTTGCACTTAAACACTGCTTAACTTTTTCTAAGTCTTCGGGGTGGTTTAGCAAATGATTCATTATTTTTCCTACATCCTCATTTCCAGTGTTTCTTAAACTAGCAATTGTAGTAGCTTTCAGTTCATCCGGGGATAACGAAAGCGATTGGTTTATTGGATCAACGCGTCTTCGTTTTTGCCTGGAGCGCAATTCTTCGAAAGGTTTTCGAGGTGTAAATGTAGATGTTGAAGCTTTTGTAATAGATGGTGGTAGATTTTCAACATCTTCAATATCACAAATCTCGAGCCTTTCCTGTTCAGTGTTCACAGTTTCAGGTATTACTCCTTCGGGCCAGTTAATCGCACTTTCTAGCCAATCACTATTTCTTCTTAAAAACGGTGCTAACGTGCGACTACTTCGTTCCCATCTTTCACTTATATTTGAACAAAAGCGCGTACAGAATTTTTTAAGCTCAACACTGTTATCTTGCGTCACGTTTGTTGTATGTTGTAGTACGCATTTTAAAGTAATACATAATTAGTAAATTTAAGCTAATAACGAGCCTTAATATATTGTCGTTTGTTGTTAACGAATTATGTGAATTATTAAGTGCTTTGACTGACTATTCCATATCAATTATAACTTAAAAGAACATCAGAAAATAAAAAATTAAGCTTTTTATTCAATAATTTTTTTCATTTTTTTCGATCCATTTATTTGGCAGTGTTGCAACTTTATGCACATGTTCAAAGCATCAAATGATAGTAGACTGGACAAGCTTTAAGAAAAATATAGTTTCAAAGCGGGATCACTCGCCACTTAGCAGGAATTTAATTTATTTTGATCCGCTCCATACAAAAAAATAACAAAATGCATTTTTACCCCCAAAGGAACAAGTTTAGGAAAAAAAGCATCAGAACAATTATTATTCAGGTTAATGAGCTCTATCGATCCGCATAAAGAAAAAAGTAAAAAACCAAAGTTGATCCCTAAGTCACTAAAATCATCGTTTCGACCCACTGTGCGGCGGTGCTCTGCCCAGGCGGGGCACACCTCTACCGTGGTCTCCACCGTGTCCTCCGGTCGTAATTTGGTATATGTTACGACGTCCACATATCGGCGACCTACACAACATTTAGCTATCGCATGTTTGAGCAGAATCGTCACCTTTTACTAAACCAATCAGCGTTTGGAAGCTAGTTTTGAAGCTTGGCTTGCCATTACACGCAACTCGCAGTCCGTTCGAGAAATACGCAAGCTGAAGAAACTTCACGAGCGTACGATTGTTGGCATACCTTTATTTTATTTCTTTAGTGACAATTTACAGTCACAATATACATATATTAATTTACATATTATTAAATTATCTATGTTGGTATAATAGAAAGCTTGTAAAAATAAAGTACTTTTTTTTCTAAAAGTCTAATTAAAATACGCATGTACGAAATTAATTTCTTTAAGTAAACGGGTCAATGAGCTTGTAGGAATTTGTTGGTCGTTGCGTACTAACCACCTACAGTTGATTGACCTCGCTCAGCTGATATTTCCTTAAAGAAATTAATGTCGTACGTTTAAAAGTAAATTAATGCGAGTTTAAAAAAAAGTACTTTATTTTTTATTTTCTCTTTACAAATCGATAGAGTTTCATGTACAGAATCGACCCTCCACGGGATTAAAACGATCAAATTTAACGGTGTATAAAAGGACAAACCGACTGATTGATATATCAATCAAAGTACAGCCATACTACTGGGACTAGGGCCGTTTAATGCACAAGGTTTCCTTTTATTACGTAAGCTACGACGAAGAGAGTATTTTTCAGTATTCTCCCCCTAAAGGGGTAAACAGGGTCCAAAGTTTGTATGGAGAAACTCAGAAGCTAGTCACATTACAAAATAGAAAATTTTTGTACATCAATTCAATTCAATAGGTATTAAAATAGTACGTCTTTAGTATCGTTTGTGTTAATTAACATTTAATTTTGTTCTAATCACTTCCTTAATGTATTAGTAGTTCTCTGTTTATGAGATTTTGAATTCAGTAAAGTATTTAGGGCATTATTCATAATATGAGGCATAAAAGTTGACAATTAACGCCTGTGATTTATTTTATTCAACACTTTATCTATATATTACTACATAGTATAGAACAAAGTCGGTTCCCGCTGTTTGTCCTTATGTATGCTTAGATCTTTAAAACTAAACAACGGATTTTGATGCGGTTTTTTGCAATAGATAGAATGATTCAAGAGGAAGGTTTATATGTATAATACATGCATAATATATTTAATATCACCATTGCACCCGTGCGAAGCTGGAGCGGGTCGCTAGTTATTATATAAAAGAAGAAACAGACTGAATGACATATCAACACAGCCGAAACTACTGGGAGTAAAAGCGTAAAATTTTGCACAAGGTTTCCTTTAACGAGTTAGGCGAGCACTATGTGAGGATTTTCTAAAATTCACCCCCTAAGGGCATAAAACGGGGGTCCAAAGTTTTTATGGAGAACTCTACTTTTATGTAGGCTAAGTCGCTAGCAGAAGCTAATGACTAAGCCTTGTCTAGGTATGACTTGTCACTTTTATTTGAATAGTCACTTATCTCAATCTTCTCTAATAAAGTCTTACTCATATATTATGCATTTTACTTCTGAACTTCATATTAATCATTCAACACTGTAAATCCTGGAATGTAGCCAACTCACCTATACACGTAGGGATCAAAATAAATACCCTTTCCCTTACTCACTGAAATGATGGAAGGTCTCAGCTAATAATAGATTTATACATCATCCATTTCCTAAAGTGTGACGTCAAAGACGAATGTGTAGCAAGAAATAAATATATTTTGTTTTCAAACATCTTTTACGAGTAAACTGGAAAGACTTGCTTATCTAAAGCTAAAATGCTTGTAATTAAACAGCGAAAATGTTGGAGATTGTCTGGACCTCGAATTAACTTCCAAAAAAACAACTGCCGCTACAAAAATTCAATTTCTTTTAAGCAGTGGCATAGGGACCTCCATCCTGCGTCACGTGCCCCTGTTACCTGTTTACGTAGGGACATAATGACAGCGTCAGTGGACGTCATTGCCGTGGCCGAATACGGGTCAGGCAAGGAATATAATATGAAAAAAAAAAAAAATGTTTTCTTCGACACGCTAAGAACAACAAGTGGCGTAGCTTGTCTTTCAGGAGTCATGTACCATTTTTTACCAAACTACGATAAATTCTAAATAGCGTAACCATGGTTTTTTTATTACAAAATATTATATACTGGGACCTGTGGCGATAGGCCAGAAAGAAGGTGGCGGGACTTATCGGATTAATTCCAACCATGCTGCGTAGGAAGATGCGAGATCTTGTGAAATGTGTGTTTTAGTTAGTAAAAGTCTGACATCCCTTTTCGCTCCATCCAGAGTAGGAAAAATAATTTGATGAGTAACAAAAAAAAGTAACGTAAGTCACGTAAAAAAAAAAGGTTTGACAGAGAAGTGCAGAGGGATTGTTCGAAGGAGTTACTGCGACCGTGGAGCGCTAAGGACAAGTAAAGGAACACTAGTCGGCTTTAGTCAGTAAAACTCTGACATTTTCTCGCGTGCTTACGATCTTGCTTGTGCTTAACCATTTACTCACCGGTTTCCTAGTAGGCGACACTTTGACAATGACATGCGACCAATCAGGATGTGCCTCCTTGATTTTGTGTAAGTTTATGGTTGCCAGTTTACGTTTGCCAAAATCATTCGCAGCACCGGTCCACCGGCTCAGTTCTCCCAACGATATCGCATGTTTACTAAAATTAATAGAAAAATAATAATAACTTTATTTTAACAAAAATAAAAAATTTGACATATGAAAGTACATATAACTGTCACACAGATAGTCAATTCAAAATTTGAACCCAAACTCCTAAACTAGGAAGATCCTGTATCTTAGCAGGCAGTGTCAGTGTGAAATAGTTACAAAGCAAATTATGAGCGTACAGCGTAGCAGATTTACATTACAAGATGTATAATAGTTACATTACAAGTTGTGTAATATATAAGTAGATATGTATTATAAAATGGTTTAAAGATTTTGCATAACTTGATTCCGCCAAGCTACTACCATCATAGGACCCCCAGACTTACTGCGATGCGCCACCAGTACATAGTGTATATCTCACTCAAACAAACGAATCGTTTTGGGAACACAATCACTGAGGTTCCAGTGGGGAAGTACTACTCGTACTTCCCTGCTAGAGTAAATACCTAGGATGGCAAAACCTAGGGGGTTTTTAAGTCAAGAGTGAATATGTTGCTGTTAGGTAAGCGTGCTCCAGTGTCGCTAACGATCAGGTGAGATAGGAGTCAAACGCGCCTTATTATTGATATAATAATAAGGTATCTAAAATCGTTTGCCTCGTTGGTCTAGTGGTCGCCAGAGACATCCTTGGTTCGATTACTGAGTTGGGAAAAGTGAAGATTGGTGCCCGGTTGATGTCAATAAGCACACCCCTTTAACTGGCGAATATCGGCGGACTATATGTATACATCTGCTAACCTTTTGAGGAATAGAGACGAGAAGTTCCTAGATGCAAATACTAAAGTATTTGTCTATCTAAAATTCACATTTGAATACATATTTTCCAGTAATTTTAACAGGGGCGTTTGAAATGGATTGACAATCTATGTCATCGATTGATTACCTATCTTTCGGAGCAATAATTGACAATATTGATAGCTAAATAATACATTTACACCAGTGCTTAAATTTCAAGATCTATGTCAAGTCCTCACCCAATATATTGACCGCATTATATCGCCTATCGGTCGATAAACATGTCGTTGCCCTCAAAATAAGCAATACATCATTGTGCTCCAGAAATGCCATTGAGATCTTAATTTAAACGCACTTTGTCATTTTTAGATAACGCTGCAAAGGTCATTGGGTCGCCTCGACAGTCTACCTAAGATTAATTTATTAGTCATCGTTATTTGTCGGGATCATCATCATAACGAGGAAGACCTAGGAAACGCTAGCCTGAAGACTTAGATGTCACAGGGGCTTTGACGGTGCGCTGTGATGTCGCAACGCAACGTCGCTTTCTCTGACGTCGCAGCTTTGGTGTTGAGATAGTCTTTGAACGCTGCGTCGGCGCCCCTTCATCACAAAACAACAGCCCTGTCTACCTCTCATGTCCCTGACTCAATGCACGCGCGGTTGCGCACCGCAAAACATGTCTTAAAGATTTATATGCAGAACTACGAAATATCACCGCTCAGACGTCGCATTATCGACAACGCCAGTGTGGCATTTCTCTTACAAGCCCTTTACCCAACAATGGTACAACATAAAAAAAAAAGGAAGCAATTTCTTCCTTTTATTTTAGATGTATATTTGTAAAATAATAATGAAATTATCAAACCACGTATAGGCATGGCACAGATTTCTTTTTCACTATTTACTAAATCAGTTATTGCTGTATCTATGCGGTTAATATTTACATAAGTATTAATTTGTATAGCTACTTCACATAACTCGTGACTCAGTATTACTGTTGCTCTTGATAAGTCATTAAATGAATTTAATTAAATTAGAAAGATGAAGCTGCCTTTAAAAATCTTTTTATCATAGCAAAAACCTTAACAGCGAAAACAAGAAAAGATCCGAAAAGTAAATTACAACGTAAATTGCAATGTGTATGTAGTATTTACCACTTGGACTAATTACTTTAAAGGTTCTCTAAAACCCATCCATAAAAAATATAAGGAGTCTACACGAATTTTTTTTTTTCGTTGGATAAAAAAATACGGTATGTATAGAAAAATTACTCACCAATATCTATAAGAGAAGTAGGTATATTGGGCATTGCATCCAAATATCCATTCCTTATCGTCGATATTGACCGCTTCAACGGCCACGAATCTGTTTTGTGGGAACGCGACCAGCCGGATCATTAAATATGTCGTCCTGGAAAAACAATATTTGTGAGAAATTGATTGAGAAAGTAAAGCCACACTTTGTTTTATTGGTACGTGATAAAAAAATTAATTTTATAACTAAGAAACGGGGCAATGAGATAGCCTTTAATATACCAATTCGCCTATTGTACAACGCCAATTAAATATTCTTAGTCCAAGGATGACTGAAGCGAGCTCGGAATTGTAGGGCACTCTGACACGGACAGGTTGGGTTAGAAGCTTTTAGCAGTTAGGCAGAACTCCCGCCAAGGCTAAGGTGGGAGCTCTGCCTAGCTGCTATGTTTTTATGGTTTTATAACCAGCCAGAAAGCAGCTTTAAACGCTCGCCACAATTAACGTGCGTCTTAAGCCACTTTTTTCTGCTGAATAAGCAATCAAGAAGGTATGCAGATTTTTAGAGGCGAATAATTTTATAAAAAGAAATTGTTTAATTAGCACCCAATATTTATATGACATTAGCGACTAGCGAATATGGGAGAATACGGGCTAAAAGAAGACTTATATGATATTAGTGACCCACCCGGCTTCGTACATTATTCATTATTATTCATAGGCTCGCGTTTGACCACTATCTCACCTTTATGGAGCTGAAAAATGTCGTCGTTGGGTTTAGGGACCTCCCCGTGGTCGTTTGCGGGGACTTCAATGCCTGGAACGAGGCTTGGGGTTCCCGCTACACGAACGGGCGGGGTCGGTCGGTAGAGGCCTGGGCTGAGGAGTCCGGCCTGGCCCTCCTAAACCGGGGCTCTGTTTCCACGTGTGTGCGGATGCGGGGCGAATCAGTGGTGGACCTGTCGTTCGCCAGCCCCGATCTGGCACCGCGTGTCGTCGACTGGCGTGTTATGGAGGGGGTGGAGACGTTCTCAGACCACCGGTACATCCGGTTTGACGTCTCCGCCCAAACCTCGACCGCGCCGGTACAGCAGAGCCCTTGTGGTCCGCGATGGGCGCTGAGGCAGATGGACCGGGAGCTCCTCCTGGAAGCCGCGACGGTACAGGCCTGGGTGCAAGCACCGCACAGGCCTGTCGACATTGACGTCGAGGCAGAGTGGTTCCGGGAGGGCATGTCGCAAATCTGCGACGCGTCAATGCCCCGAGTCCGTCCAGGACGTGCCAAGCGCCAGGTGTACTGGTGGTCGCCGGAGATTGCGGCATTGCGCAATGCGTGCAACCACGCGCGACGCCGGTACGCCAGGTACTGCAAGCGCCGCAACCGCCCGCCGGATGCGGAGGCTGTTGAGGCGGAGCTGTACGAGGGTTACAGGGTAGCGAAGCGCACCCTCCGAGCGGAGATTAAGCGGTCCAAAATGGAGGCCCGCAACGTCTGGCTGGGGTCTCTGAATGCAGACCCGTGGGGACGCCCATACAAGATGGTACGGGAGAAACTCCGTCCATGGGCTCCCCCACTGACTCAGAGTCTCCGGCCTGAGCTCGTGGAGGGTGTGGTCAGCACTCTGTTCCCTACGCGGGGGGTACACTCCCCCCCGTCTATGGCTCCGCCAACACCGGCAGTACCTGACGCGGACCACGACGACGACGACGATGTTCCAGAGGTGACCGAGGTAGAGATGAGAGTGGCGGTACGAAGGCTGAGTGCCAAGAATACCGCCCCAGGACCTGACGGCCTGCCTGGGAGGGCCTGGGTCCTGGCTATGGAGGCTCTCGGGCCTCGATTGAGGGGGCTCTTTAGCGCATGTCTGGAGAGGGGCCAGTTCCCACTTCGCTGGAAGACGGGGAAACTGGTCCTCATAGCGAAGCCTGGGCGCCCTGCGGACTCTCCGTCCGCGTACCGGCCCATTGTGCTGCTCGACGAGGTGGGCAAGCTCTTTGAAAGAGTCATTGCAAACCGCCTCGACGCGCGCCTTGCAAGGGTGGGGCCGGACCTGTCGGACGGACAGTTCGGTTTTCGCAGGATGCGCTCCACGGTGGACGCCATCATGCGCGTGCGAGCCCTCACGACGGGGGATGCGGTGTCCCAGGGCAGGTGTGTCGTGGCAGTGTCCTTGGACATTGCCAACGCCTTCAACTCCCTGCCCTGGAGTTGCATTGGAACGGCACTCCGGTACCACCGGGTGCCCGACTACCTCTGTCGTGTGATCGAGGCCTACCTATCGGAGAGGTATATCATCTACCCCGGTCACCAGGGAGAGTGGAAACGTCGAGAGATGTCGTGCGGTGTTCCGCAGGGATCGGTACTAGGACCACCCTTGTGGAACATCGGGTACGACTACGTGCTGCGCGGCGACTTCCCCGACGGGGTCAGCGTGGTCTGCTACGCGGACGACACGTTGGTCCTAGCGCGGGGAGAGTCGTACCGGACGGCGGTCGAATTAGCGACACGCGGGGTTGCGATGGTCGTTGACAGGATCCAGCAGTTGGGACTCGAGGTGGCACTGCACAAGTCCGAGGCCATGTGCTTCCACGGCCCTCGGGGTGCGCCACCACCGCGTTCCCAGCTAACGGTAGGAGGGGTTCACATCAGCGTCGGGTCGACGATGAAGTACCTGGGACTCGTCCTCGACAGCTGGTGGAACTTCAAGGAGCACTTCCGACGTCTGGCTCCCAAACTGAATCGGACTGGGGCTGCTCTCGGGCGGCTCCTGCCCAACCTCAGGGGACCAGACGCCTCCTGCCGGAAGCTCTACGCGGGAATCGTTCGGTCCATGGCTCTCTACGGGGCTCCGGTGTGGGCACCGACGTTGCAACAGCAACCGAGGACCCAGCTGAATGCGTGCCAGAGGGTCATGGCAATACGCATGGTGCGAGGGTACCGAACGATCTCCCGCGAGGCGGCGACCCTCCTTGCTGGCCAACCGCCGTGGGATCTGGAGGCAACAGTCCTTGCACACATGCACGACAAGCGCATGGAGATGCAACGCCGGGGCGAAATTCCGCTGCCACGACAAGTCGAGGCATGGCGGACAGAGCTCCGGCGGGATCTCATGGCGAAATGGCGTCAACGACTATCGCAACCTCGTTCGGGGCGCGCCACAATTGGGGCGATAAGGCCCATCCTTGGGGCGTGGCTGGAAAGACCTCACGGCGTTCTCAACTTCCGCACGACGCAGGTGCTTACCGAACACGGAAAGTTCGCTAAGTACCTGTTCCGAATTCGTGCGGAGGATTCGCCCGGGTGTCGCCACTGTGCGGAACATCCGGAGGACACGGTGGAGCACACTGTAGAGGTGTGCCCCGCCTGGGCGGAGCATCGCCGTGTCCTCGTGGGGGCGATCGGCGGCAGCGATCTCTCTCGCCGGGCCTTGGTTCAGGCCATGGTCCGTAGTGAGGAGGGATGGCAGGCGGTCGCCTCCTTCTGCGAAGCAGTAATGCTAGCAAAGGAGGAGGCCGACCGCATCAGGCAGAGGCAACGGGGCGCTCGCCCCAGCCGCCGCCGGGATTCCGATCCCGATTTCCGGCCACCGTAGGCGCGGGCTTGCGGACGGCGTGCAATGGGTAGCACGCTGTCCGATCGTCCGGTAACCGACCGGACCGAGCCCAAGTCGTCGACGGCGCGTTCTGTTCCCGCGCGCCTCAAGGAGCTGTCAGCACACCGAAGAGGCCCAGCCTGCTAACTGCAGGCAGGCAGGGTCGAAGCCTACTGGGGTCATGGGTTAGTTCCGAAAGGAATGCTCGACCCCGGCACGATAGGCTACGAAGGAACGGGGTAGGTTTTTAGTCAGTAAGAGTCTGACACTACTTCCCGCTCCGCCCAAGGGCGGGATTTGTCATTGGATGATTTTACCTACCATAAAAAAAAAAAAAACCACTATCTCACCTGATGGCAAGCGATGACGTGGCCGATCTTCCTTGTTTATCGCTCTTTCAGCCACGATACAGGAGTAATACTTAGTGTGTGGCAAAATTTCATCATTAAAAATCGTATCAAAATTCTTTGTGAGGTTTAAGAAGGGTTAGCAATTGGCTATCTAGGGTTAATTTTGCAGGGGGGGGGAGTTATTATTATTATTACATAAATATATAGAAATAGAAAGCGACTTTGTTTAATACAATGACTAAGTCTTTTATAGTGGTTTATTTTCCGTGAAATACGTTACAGGGCAGTGTGTTCTTCCGGAAAAAAAAACCTAGTATCATTCGTAGTAGCATTCGATAATTAGTAAAAAACTGCGCAGTGGTTAGCTGCTGTCTTGCGTGTCGCAGGTACGATTGGCACACGGAACAAAAAGCCTACAAAAAAAGTGCTGTTTCGTGTCTTGTCTTGTGTACGAATATGCGAGTTTACACTATTGTAGAGAGGTATTCTTAGATTCAAAATTCAAACATTTATTTCAAATAACACATGCACTTTTAAATTGTCAAGAAATCATTCGGTCAGTCTAAAATATTATGCTAATTCCTTTTTCCAAAGCGTAGACTTCTATGGAGAAGGATTTTTACAGTTTAGTCACTGTAAAAAGTAAGACATTGAAGCAGGTTGATAAAGCACATCCTTTATTATACTATGAACACATTAACAATATAAATGGTTCAATTTATCATGAATGACGTAGTTTATAATTATATATTAGAATAGAATAAACTTTACTGTACACATAAATATAGTAAAAAATACTCAAGTTTTTAATATGAAAAATATTGAGATAACAATGAAATAGCTGTGAAATATTTTTCGTTTAGATGAGAAATAATCAAATAGCTAGTCGCTCCGGGTAGAGTGAGATCCCTCTCGTTCCACTTCGAGATCCCTCACGCTCGTGTCAGACTTTAACTGACTGAACCCACCAGTGTTCTTTCAGTTGCCCCTTGCGTTTCAGGGCCGCAGGCCAAGTTTTTTCGTGGAGCCCGTAAGAACGGCCTTGACAGACGCAATACTGTACAATTCCAAAAGAATATCTATGTTATGAATGTAACGGAAGTCTTTATATGGGACCATTCATTTATTACATAAGACGATTTTTACTAGTTTTTGACCCCCTCCTCCCCCTAAATCAGAATAGACCCCCCCCCCCCGGTTTAATATTTATGGAATCGGAAGTGCAAAATCAATCGGAAGTTCCGACCATTCAGAATCGGAGCTTCGTAACTTGTCGATCTATGTATCGATTTACTTGAAGCATGCAATTTTGTAATGATAGCTTATCAACTATAAGCTATACAAGGTCGAGCAAGTGCATCCAATAAAACCCAAAAGTACTGCATTTTTATCTAGTCTTTCAGGTGCATTTTTCTCAAAACTTTTCTACGATATTAATGATAGACGGAAAAATTCAAAAGACGTCATTATACAATCTTAAAATACACGTTTACTGCATCGCTGGATGACAGCCAACACATAGATCTACAGCAACACGTCATCAAAAATTTGGATGACTGAAGACCTTTTCTACGGCGTTGATTCCCTAAAATAATAAAACTGCAGAAGGCGATAGCCGGCAGCTATTGCCATATCACAGAAAAGTTCTTATCTCATGAACAAAATCTTTTTAGAACAAAAAATATATTTCTTCTACTTTACACTAGCACAAATCACAGTAATACTCATTCTACTAATGTATTACAAAACTGAAGAGTTAATTTGTTTGTTTGAACTTGAACGTGCTTATCTCAGGAACTCCCATTATTCGATTTGAAAAATTATGTTTTTTTTAACCCATTTATCTCCGAGAGCTATATAACATCGCGCTATGACTTACAGGAATGGAGCAGTAATCAAAGACGCGGGTGATATCAAGGGCTAAAACCTAGTAAAAATGTTTGTCACTTAGTTTACAAGGAACTAGTTTAGCATGAATAAGAGTTTTAATTTTAATTTATTGATTTTTTTTTTTTTTTTTTTTTATTGACTTTGTGTTATTTATTTATTTGATTTTAAATTAATTTAATTTGTTTTTTATTTATTGTAATTTATTGACATTGTTTTAATTTATTTGATTAGGTTTTAATTTTGTTTATAATGTTAGTCTGTGTTATTATTGTGTAAAAATGTAATTGTATAAATGGGTATATTTGACCTAAATAAAAATTATTATTATACACTTATCGAACAATTGTTACTAGGAAGTAATGGGTCCAATATTACTCTCACTACTAAACTATTTATACACTATTATTGTTAAGGCAATCTCAAGCTGGTCAAGTAGAGACATGTGACAAAAAAGTCCTTGTCCATGCCGTAAAAAACACGAATTAAGTAATAAAAAATAATTTCAAACAAAAAATTTTATGAACTACAAAGAACAAAGGTAACAACATACGATGTGAGCGACATCAATCATATTAATTGGTTAATTATTATTAAAATCGATAGAACACGTTATGTAAAATCGATGTTTTGGATGGTTTTGTTTATCGAATCGATAGTTTAGCAGCACACATGTTACATTACTTTAAGAAACATTTGTTAAAAGAATAATCGTAGTGCAAAATACATCAAAAATCTTAAGTTGCCCTAAACAGGAATCGAGATGTATGGACGAACATATTTTTAACACCTAAAAAGGCTGTGGTAACGAAGTGCTCTGATTGAAAATAACTTAGTAAAAGGATTACGGACCTCTCCAACATCAAGTGCAAGTGAGGTGCTCCTGACCTGACGATGGACCACTTACTAGAGTGCCCAAACTGTACCTACATCCGCACTTTGGAGAACTTTAGAAATGCTACTGACGCCCCTATAAACGTGGCCACCTACTGGGTCCATATACTTGAATAAAAAAAAAATCATCAAATCGTTTTTAATTTGATGGTGAATTAATTGATAGGATTATTTCAGCTAAATGGGGTTCTATAGTCTAAAATTGTCAAATAAGCGAGCTTCATTAAATATTCTTAAAAATAAATATCGCAGTTGTTTTATGTTACGACCACTTGTATTAAAAACTAACATGAAACACACATCACACATCATTGAAACTTCACTGCGGCCCAAAGAGTTATCGTGGCCCTGGAATGCAAAGGGCAACTGAGAAACAGAGGAGGGTTTTAGTCAGTAAAAGTCTGACACGATCGCTCCACCTCGAGCTGGACAAGTTTTTGATGATTTTCTGCTGACCTCAAAAAAGGCACTAAAATGTATTTTGGCTCATTTAACAAACATTAAATGGGCCAAATTCCGCTTACAGTTTTCTAGATAAGAAAGAAGATTGGATGCAGCGGAAATGAGAATATTTAGTGAGAAGAATGTGTGGTATAACAAGAATGGATAAAGTGAGAAATGAGTTTGAAAGTGGCGCCAGTGACCGAAAAGTTGAAATGGAATCCTTTGTCTTGATATGGTCGTGTGAAGAGAAGGGTTATGGAGTATAAGTGTGGACGGATGGAGAGCGAAAAGGAGGCCAAAAAAAATTGGATGGATTGTGTGAGGAGTATGGAAGAAAAGGGAGTTAGCGATAGCGTGACGAGTTACAGGGCTGAATGAAAGTAAAAAAATAGTGTTGAGCCAACCATAAGTAACACGGGATAAGACCAAGAAGATGTCGACAGTTTTCTAGTTAAATAAATAAACGCTAATATTGCTTTGCGAGCGAATAAGGTAACTACTAGTTAGTACCGTGCGTGACAAATTAACGTATCATTATCAGTATAGAACACATCATTATGCAAATGATATTCCTCAGCCATTCAGACTTGAAGCAATAGCTGATGTCACTCGACATTGATAGGTATGTATAACTGATATGAATGTTTAATAGATAAAAAAAAAAACGATATTGCGAAAGGTTTTGATTTTGATCATTTTTTAAGCGTTCACACCAGGGTATAGGGAGGTAACCGAAACTATCGAATATCCGAAATATAAAAATATCGTTTACCATAACCGAAACAGACCTAAAAGTTACGGATAGTTTTCTATGTTTGTTTAGCTCGGTCAAACAAATGACAATTTAGACTATAATAAAAGTCAAATTCTGCTATTTGTTTTTTACTTTTGTAATTTTAATATTCGTAACCGAAACCATACGAAACTAGTGGATAATACAAAATATTCATGTCCGAAGCCGTTATAATAGGCTAAATAAATAACTTGACTAGAGATTTTCGTGGTGGGGATAGCTCGAGCATATCAAAATGTAAGGAATAATGCGTGGTGGGCGCTTACCCCATCTCAAGTTATTTGCCGCCTTCTGTATAATATTATTCCCACATCTGTATCCGAATTCAGATCGGTAATTTCATATCTATAAAATTCTTTTGACATTGATTACTTTCTAAGTGTTGACACAGCCACATTTGTTATGAAACAAAATGATTATAAATACTCAAATAGAACTGTCAATGAAATGTCAATGAAATGCTGAATAGAGAATAACCCGGTTGCTAAATTAATTAAAGTCAGTAGTTAGAAATATTGAATCAATAGCTTCTGTCGGCTTATTCGACCGCTCGTGACCAGTGGAAATCAACTTAGGGGAACAAAATTTTTTTTTTCTCATGCCATCAACAGGAGATTATGGCTAGCACTCTTGTGCATCCGCCAGTGTCAAGTTGTTTAGATGTTTATTTTGGACGGGGTTTGAAGAGGAAGGTAGGGAAACATATAACGCGAAAAGTAACGGAATTTGGAATAACATGGATACAGGATCAGGAATGTGTAAAAAATCTATTATATATTTAGTTATTAAAAATATTACGTAAATAAAAGGGACAAAAATCTATTAAAATACTAATAAATATTTGAAAAAGTACTTACTTATCAATCTGCGGTCTGGATATTTGATAGATCCTTCTATTATCTTCATACCAGAAGGCATCAGCTATCATGGACATATTCGCGCGAGGTAAATCCGGACTTAATACCATCGAACGGTTGGCCTGAAAACATTTCCAAACATTAGTTTATCTCACAAGGCAAAGTTTGTGTGTGTTACTTCTTCACGCTCAAACGGCTGAACGAATTTGGATGAAGCTGGCACACGGGTAGCCCATGTCCTGGAATAACACATAGGATACTTTTTATCCTGGGAGTAGGTATTGTCCCTAACAAGGGCAGAAAAATGATGATGATGATGTTCCCTTGCTTTTTTAGGGTTCCGTACCTCAAAAGGAAAAAACGAAACCATTATAGGATCACTTTGTTATCCGTCTGTCTGTCTATCAAGGCCCTTTATCTCGCGAACGCGTGGAGGTATCGAGTTGAAATTAAAACCATATACTCGAGTTTGCGGTCCCTTGAAGCTGTGAAAAAAATCAAATTTATAAGTTAATGAAAAAAAAAGATACAGTGTTTTATGTGGCAAAAAGACGTAATATTTCGAGACTCTCAAGGAATCAAAATTCATAGGGTACTTCCCGTTGACCCAGAATTCAGAAATTTGGCATAAAGCAAGGTCTTATAGCACAGACATAGGAATAAAATTGAAAACAGTAATTTTTTTGTTACGTCACGAAAAAAAAAACCCACTTTTTTTAAGACTCGGAAATATCTTCGAGATTCGATTCCGGAATTGAATTATTTACATAGGTAAGTTTGTTCGGAATCCTCAGTGCGCGAGTCCGACTTGAACTTGCTCAGTTTTTCTACATTATTACATGACTGTATTCTCTTCAGAGACAAACAGAGGCCGGCACACCCTCATTTTGCTAGTCGTCTATACATCGTTTTAATCCCGCAGAGGGTCGATTCGGTACATGAAATACTATCGATTTGTAAAGAAAAAATGAAAATATAAAGTAGGTACTTTTTTACAAAAACTCGAGTTAATATACCCATGTTCGAAATTAATTTCTTTAAGTAAACGTGTCAATGACCTTGTAAAATTAATTTCTTTAAGTAAACGTGTCAATGACCTTGTAGGTAGTTGTCGGTCGTTACGTACTAACTACCTACAGTTCATTGGCATCGCTCAGCTGACGTTTACTTAAAGAAATTAATTTCGTACATGCGTAAATTAATTCGAGTTTAAAAAAAAAGTACTTTATTTTTTAAATTGTCTTTAAAAATCGATAGTATTTTATGTACCGAATCGACCCTCCGCGGGATTAAAACGACCAAAATTTAACGATGTATAGAGGAATCATTTGTATTTTGTTTTTGTTATGAATAAACTCAAAACCATTGGACCGATTTTAAACATTCTTTTACCAGTATAATGCTAGTTTTTCACTGAGTTACACAGGATAAATATTTAAATATTTTTAATCCGCTGACAGAAGTTAGTGTTTATATTTCCATTGTTTGGCAAGCTTACTGCCTAAACGACGAACTAGCTTAAACCTAACTTTAAGCTTATATTATAAAATTCCTTAAGGAAGACACTGAAATATCGGGGAACCAAACCGAATTTGGGTCAAACCAAGGTAACAATCAGTATATTCATGAAGCTGTTATTTCTTATCTCATCAAGATTACTCTGCAAATATTAACAAGATGATACATCGCCGCACCGTATAATTAACCCAGATATGACTCGAATTTCCGTTTTAGCTTTACAATTTAATTAAATACAAATCTGATTTAATAAATCTAGTCAAGTAAACGCCAGCTGAGCGAAGCCATTAAACTGTAGGCAGTTAGTACGCAACGACCGACAACTACCTACAAGGTCATTGACTCGTTTACTTAAAGAAATTAATTTCGTACATGCGTATATTAACTCGAGTTTTAGAAAAAAAGTACCTTATTTTTTAATTTTATCTTTAAAATCGATAGTGTTTCACGTACCGAATCGACCCTCCACGGGATTAAAACGACCAAAATTTAACGGTGTATATTATACAATGTGATATTTATGTACAGTCACATAAGTATTTTATTTTATATTTAACTACATTATTATTTGATAGTTTAGATTAAGATTTCACACTTTCTTCTTCTCTTGGTCCCTACACACTATTGTCTACATTTCTTATAATTTCTCCTTTCACAGGTCTGCTGGAAGAAATTTATTTGAAAATAAGCAATACCTTTGTACTATTATCTATTATGTGTTGTCTTTTTCTGTTTTATTGTGTGTACATAAATTGTAAAATAAATAAATACCACGATAAGCTGTACTCAGCTTATCGTAGTATTATGCGTATTGCATTAAACGTTTTGTGCGTATGTGTGGAATAGCCATCATGTACTCATGATGACGTGGATTTCAATACCGGAGTCTGTGTTTCCTGATAATAACTACAGCCTAAGAGTTTTTAAATCAAGAGTAAACAGAATGCTTCTAGGCAAGCGTGTTTCATCATCAGCTACATCGTAGCTTTCCGTTAGTTGAGTTGTTGGTCAAGCTCAAGGCTATAAATATTAAAAAAAAAGGTTTGAGTATCTAGTTAAATATTATAGATACCTGACATTATATTATTATAGATACTTGACAACGGTAGTAGAAAAAGAGCAGTCTTTAAAGGAAAATTTAAAAAAAAAGAACACTCAAGCATTAATTGATTTGTCTAACTTCGATGAAAAACCTACAAAAAGAGAGATAAGTACAGTCAATTGTAGTTAGAAAGCGAGATAATGTCGTACTACCCAGTTACTGGGTTGTTCCATGTTCAGTGCTGATATAATCCTCGTCACACAAGTTAAACCATCATGGCGGTCGACCTTGAATGCGCAGTAACCGATTTTCAGGTCTCAATAGAAGTGGGCGCGTAACCATAGCAAATGGTTAAACTTATTTTCCGCGTACTACAATCAGCTGCACCCGTTTAGATTGTAAGCAAACCCCAATATAGTTAAAACAAACTGGGAAGATTGACTAATGCACAAAATATAGCAACAGTTCTTACCTGAAAAAAGTGTTTAGCTTGGGACCTCAACATTAGAGGATCTTCAACCACTTGCTCCGTGATAGGATCCACAATAGAGAACAGGTACTTATTTATCGCCATCACTAGTTGCTTGCACCAAACTATGCATACATGGTCGGGTGACGTCCATACACCAGGCAGTGCAGTAGTCTAAGGAATTAAATAAAAAAACTATCAAATTTTATGGTAGATCACAGGCCCTACCTCGTAGTAGCCTATATAGGTCCATTTCTTTAACATGTCAGTTTAGGTCGTAAAATGAATCACGAGCTTAACCTAAACTGAAATGTTAAAGGAATGAAGCCATATAGGGTGTATAGCTCCATCTCTCTTATATCGCTCGCACGATTTGTTACATACTAATGAGCGTAAAGTGTGAAATATCGCAAGTGGAGCTTCCACTTGCGAATCGATTCCAGTTTCCACATGCGATTTTCACACTAGAAACAGAACAAGGCTTAAGGCATAGAAAAAGATATACTTTGTCTAGACCTGTTGTACTATGGCAATAGTGGTTATCACCCTTTTTGAACTAATAATAAAGATACAAAGTTGATTGTTTTGGTTGCTGTGATGAGGTATTTGACCTCTATTGCCATGCTAAAATGAAACAACTGTAGTAGATGCAGTACATTATATAATTAGTGTAGCCTCTAGAATGCACGATAGTATGACGCTCTCAACTTCAACAAGTCTAAATTTTGCCTGCATTCGTTTGAAATACGTGAGGCGACGTCAATTATCAAATTGTATTTATGACATGCAGAAAATAAATTACTTGGGCAAAATTATGTTTATTTTTACTTACCAAAGCATTGATATAGCTATCATTTGATGCAGTCAAGCCAGAAGGTATCAAAACATCCCGAGGTCCATTCCCAAAACTAAGTAATATTTTCTTCTGCTTCATTTCTAAGTTGTTATTAATGTACATGTCCCATTCGAGGTTCATTAACATGTAATAGTCGTCCATTGCTGCATCTACATTGATTACTGGAGCTTCTAATGGTGCAGCCAAGGAGATGGCTATCGAAGTAGTATTGATCGTACTTGGGTAGGCTAACAGTCGTTTTGCTATAAGACCTCCCTAGGAAATTAAATACGGGTTATAAAAAATATTTAGTTTTGACATAAAATTCTCATCATTACAACTTACTGTAATGTAAAATCATAGAGACCAATCGAAGGTTCGGTTTCGACAAGATTCGGCCAAAAAAATCTGGTACCGAAGCTGGAATACCGGTTTCGGCAGAGGGGATTCAGCTCGATCGAAACTCAATAGTTCCGATCGAGTCGAATCCCCTCTTTTGCCCTCAGTTCAAAGAATCGTCTTTGAACTGATGTCGGTATCAGTTCAAAGACGATTCTTTGAACTGATGACGGTTGTATTAGATACCTAAAAACTGACTACCTCATTCGACTATGTATGTTTTATTTTTAATAGACTTCCTAGGGACCATATCGATTTGTTCTGCACCAGTGTGGCGATCTTACGACGGCAAGTGGTACCTACAGACATTTTTCAATGATAGTTGACTTCTTTCGTACCTAATTAATTGACATGTATATATATTTTCTTTTTATAGACTTTTTTTTTAATAATTAGCAAATTTTTAATATTTACACTCTTTATATCATTGGTTTATAAGTTTATAAGCCTTCGTAAAGTATAATAAATAATAATAAATAATATACATATATATAATTTTTTGTAATCTTTGATTTATTCAAGTAATTTATGTTAATTTATTACCATATAATTAAGCTTAAATATATTTAAATATAGTTAAGAAAAACTCTAGTATTACGTTTTTTTGTTTAATTACGAAGTACTTATTACGTCTATTTATAGTCAACTTTGTTGTTCGTCAGTATCGGTATCACTTTCGGTTACGAAACTGGAAGAGAAGTCAAACATTCGGTTACAGTTTCGGGTTCGGCTGCAAATCATGTTTCTGTCGGTCATTAGCTACTAAAAAATCTAAGTAATGGGTCATAAATTACGTCACACTTGAAAAGGGGGAAAGGGTGTCAAAGGAGAGTGATATTGTGTGACAAGGGGTGGGAGGAGTCATAAGATTGTGACGTCATTTTTCAAAATCTATATCTTCATATTAAAACGTGAAATTTTATCTACTATCGAAAAATGATAAATATAGGGAGGGGACAATCATCATAAAAATCGTGTGACGTAATTTATAGATGGCTCTTACAGTTTTTGATATAAGATTATATAGATAATAGGCATATTGCTTTATGATATAATAACCATTATAAAGTGATAATAGAGTTAGAAAATATCTGACAAGATAAATTAACTTGGATAAAAAAATTGTTACCATGTAATTAAGACTGGCCTGTTGGTCTAGTGGTTAGTGGCCCTGACTGCTATGCCGGAGGTCGTGGGTTCGATTCCCACCCAGGACAAATGTTTGTGTGATGAGCACGATCATTTGTCCTGTGTCTGGGTTTTATTTATCTATAATATGTATGTATTTAGAAATATATAAGTATGTTTATCAGCTGTCTGGTACCCATAACACAAGCTCTGCTTAGCTTGGGACTAGACGGCGTTGTGTGATAGTTGTGGAAATATTATTATTATTAATTATATTGTTCACATTATACATATAAGTGAATTGATATAACAACAATCTAATCACTCTCACGCACTCTCTTGTTATGACTATGGAATATTATTGTATAAAAAACGAATCTTCTAAACTGTTTTCTAGGGATTTTTAACATCTAATTAATAGGTATATCTATAGGCGCTGCTGAGCCGTGATAATAATATTATGTATTATTTAGATTTGAAATCAGTAAATAATAATGAATTAGACTATTTGTTCGAATTTGTCAGCCATTAGCAAAGCAGCCATTAGCAAAGCAGCCATGAGCCTCAACCAACATCTTAGCGGGCTCTTGTAAGGTGGCTGTACCAAGGGCCAGAATGCAATACATCTAGTCACGGCTCACAATATTTATAGGATCTTGGATCTTGTTTCCAATGCTAGTGGAATGTCATTCTTTATATTTTTAAAGGTTTTTTTTTGTTCGAAAAATTTTGTTTAACAAATGTTTTAAAAAGTAATAATTACTTATGTAAGTATTGAAAAATAAATGAGATCAAACAGTGAATCATTGGATTTAAATTACAAAGAACTGGTAACAGTGGATTGAAAGCCAGACGTGTGGAAAAAAAGGCTAGGTATAACACAATGAATTACTTACCATAGAATGTCCAATGAGTAAGACAGATGTTGGTGCAGTTTTTGTGTACTTATTACTCTTATATAGACTCAAGATCTTTGCAATGGAGGCTGCTGCAAATTTGGTCTGACTCTGAAGGACCCCCCCATATAAACCAGACAGCTCTTCATTGTAACTTACTAAAAAAGCAATAAATGATGAAATTGTTTTGATCAAAATTAATGTTTTAGATTGATTTTGATCAAGAACTATGACCAGTTTTTTTTTAATATTAATAATTAAAATTTTCTATCTAGCCAATGTATTGATATCATTAAAAAAAAAAATGGTTTATAAAATAAATTCTGCAAAATTCTGCAAATTTTGAACTGAAATTATTTTTAAAAAGCTTTTATTTAAGTTTATAATTAACTTTACAATGTACATGTGTAACTTTACATTGTACTTTACAATTACTTTTTGTACATGTGTAGATATAATTAAAAAATAATTCAGTATAAATAAAAGAATATCTGATACCTGAAATTCCTAGAGTGGGATAGTTTTATATGTATAAAAAAATCTTATTAATTGCGTTTTAAGGGTAATAGATTTTACAATAATTATTACTAAATAAGTTCTCGAAATTTTCAAAAATACACCATCCAAAATATTGTTCAGCAGATGAAGCAACATAGCAATCACATCATCTCATAAAATATTTATAACTCAAATGATTCATTTTCATTCATTGAGATGAATGCATGAGTCAGAAGGCATGCAATTCATTGCCATTATTTTACCTGCAGTATTTGATCATTTCTAAATCTGTATACAATTACTGTGTATTTAAAAATATGAAAAAATAATAAGTTCCTTGCATAGAAGATATAGTCCTAGTAATTTTATTCTTGAACATAAAGTTTTAATGAATAAAATAATTACCAAAAATGGACTTACTTGAAAAGAAATCAAAGTGGTATTGATATCCCTTAGAAAGTGCTTTCCTTAGAGCCACAGATGCAAGGGATCTGGCCTGCATGTGACTACCCGAATTCCCAGGCAGAAATAAAACTGGGACACCATCAAACCTGTTGTCACAGTTCAATTTATTATCTATTTAATAACTACAATAAAAATATTCTGTATCTTTCAGGAACATGCCCAGATAGAGAGCTCATAATCAATATGTTTTTTTTTTTAATTATTTTTATTAATCTACTTACATAACCCTCTTTGTTTCTGTTTACTTATACATGTTTACATTTATATGTAAGTATAATTACTTTATTTTAAACCATCAATCTTACTGATACAGATCCATAAAAATAGCATTTAGATGCATGGAGTGTAAATACATACCACATTTTTCTGGCTCTTTCAGTAAATCTTCCTTCACTATACGCATACAATCCATATTGCGGATAAATCTTATTTTCCGGAACAGATAAACGCTAAAAATATACATGATTATAACATTGGTAATATATAATTTTTGACGATAGTTGATAGCGAATCAAGTTGATACTAACCACGAACTGTGGATACTCAAACATGTAAGTCATTATACAATAGTTATTTTTGTCACTAAAGTATAAGTTCAAAACACCGAGAAGATAACCCAAAACAAAAATAAGTGAAAGAATTTGAAACACACTGGACCCCAAAATACTTAGGATCCTCATCTTGAATGGTTTTAATAAAAAATCTTTACTAAATCGGGTATAAAAATATAGCTTTAATTAATGACATTATCTTGTAAAAACATTACAAAACAATACAATATTTAAATAAGAATTTCGCTTTTTCAGTCGCCACTGAATCCAAAAGTGTTTGCATTTGTTTGTCAAATTGTCACTTTGACATTCGTGTGAGTGACATGCAGGGCTGCCAGGTCCAAAAAAGTTATGATCGTACGCCAACTTGAAAAAAATCGTATGCCAAGGAAATTTTCAAATAAAAGATCGTACAAAGTTTTTATTTAAAAAATAACTAAAATTCGTTCAATATTTTAAAAAAATGCAATAAAACTATTTTTACGCTTATACAAATTTTCTGTGGACATTTTGTTTTTTTTTTATTGGCTTAAACTTCGTGAAACTTTCGTTTTTCTATTGTTTGGCTAGTAAGTTCACTTCAGTGTTTCATTTGATGAACTGTGCAAATACAGCCTTTAAATGACTATTGATATATATATATACAAGAGTCTTCATGCAAGTAAAAGACGTATGCGTTAGATTTTTGGAGAATTCCCCGAAACTCATACTTGCCAGTAGAACACATTCGTTTGTTATGAAATGTTGCCAGACTGGTTAGGTATAAAAAATCGTACATTTTTCGTACGATCTTGGTCTAGTGATCGTACAAGAGTAAAAATGCCAAAAAATCATACGAGTACGATTTAAATCGTACATCTGGTAGCCCTGGTGACATGACATCATGACAGCCGCAGATATTTTTTTTTTTGTGATTCGCTGACTGTCTTCCATTTCTTTCATACTCATCGGATCGCGATCGGCCAATATTTGTGTTAAAATTATCCTTTTGTCAAAACCTGTACTTTAATAAAAAAAAAACTTACAAAATCGGAGATAAAATACCATGTGGCATGTGGCATTCATTAGATTATTGATTTTAGTAAAAACAATGTCTAGTCCAATTGCAGAAAGAAAATTACTAAATCTCAGAGATTACTAATATGTACCAACAAGGGCGTCGCCAAGGGGGAAACAGGGGGGCTACGCCCCCCCCCCTAGAGGCGTGCTTTTCAGCTTCAGAGCCTAGTCTTCACTAGTCTTCACCAATCTTCTAATGCTTATCCTATATCTATATGTTACCATAGATATAAGGCTAGCAATTAGGAGTTATATTGTGAAGAAAAAAACTTTCATTATTATTTAAAAAAAACTTTTTTATTATTCTTTAGACTTCCAATAGTCCCCTCCTTGATGATCGGCTGGCGACGCCCTTGTGTAACAAGCTAAGAAATCTATAGGTAACTAGCTTTTGCCCGCAGCTTCCCTCCCGCTCTACCCTGCCCTACCTAAGAATAACAAACAATAACAAACACAACAAAAAAGGAATTAGTTAATTTGGTCCAGCCGTTCTTGAGATTTGAGCTTAGCAACACATTCAGCGATTCATTTTTATAATATAGATGGAAATAGTAATATTAGGTAACTTATTATTCCAAGAACTAATTAATATTCTAGTAGCACTAGTATTCTATATTCATTGATTTGCTATATAGAAGTCTAACCAGTGACATAGAATCAACCGTTATAAATTAGAATAACGCGTTAACCGGTAACGGTTGATTGTGCCAATACCGCTTACCAAACCAATAGCGCTTATCAAATTAATCGAGCTCGGGTACAGCACTTCATGTACTAGACGTGGTAGTGTCAAAGTCAACGTGACACTGACAATGACAAATTCTTATAACCTAACAAAAATATGAACCTTGTTGTTTGTTGTTGTTTCAATTTGTTTGTTTGAATTTCGTTAATATAAAAAGACACAATAGTGTTAAACATATTTACTATACTCTTTGGTGTTAAATAAGGAGTGTCATGTAGCTGATGAAAAAATACGAAAACATGACGACGTTTGAAATTTTCGTCGCATTCTTGTTATGTATAATCTTAGCATTCCTTCTTCGATTATTATCCTTGATGTATGATATTATGAGCGGTAAATGTGAATTGACAAAAGAAAAATCTTTGCGTACTATTCTTTGTATCGGCTCTGGGGGTCATACAACAGAATTGTTGAGATTTGTGAAGAGTATCAATTTGAAGAAATATGAACCAAGGATGTATATTCTAGCTGATAATGATGCTAGCAGCGCGGTCAAGATTCATGAAACAGAGAAAGAACATACTCGCTACACTCTCTGTA
The DNA here is from genome assembly GCA_958295575.1 of Leucania comma. Classification (NCBI taxonomy): domain Eukaryota; kingdom Metazoa; phylum Arthropoda; class Insecta; order Lepidoptera; family Noctuidae; genus Leucania; species Leucania comma. The sequence goes on from OY282470.1 coordinate 11,587,165, forward strand.
GGATACCAAGAAGTAGAAATGTGCAACAGTCCTACCTTTCTTCAGTAGTCAGCACTCTCTATGCTACTTTGTGCACTTTACCTGTAATCTATCACTTTAAACCTGATGTGATATTTTGTAATGGTCCTGGTACATGCATTCCTGTCTGTGTTGTTGCTTTTGTATTGAGATGTTTATATATATTAGATTGTCGCATAGTTTTTATAGAGAGTATATGCAGGGTCCGCACTCTCTCATTGACTGGTAAAATACTTCAGTTTTTTGCAGACATTGTGGTTGTGCAATGGCCGCAATTGAGGGATGTTTGCTTTAGAGCCAAGTACTTTGGTAGACTAACATAGGTTAAGGTATTTGTTTTTGTAGTTATGGTAAAGATCCAAGTGTTGCATACTTTTAATCATCGAAATGATACAAAAAATCATACCTTTTTTTGTTATTGCATTTTCTATTTCAATTGTAAAAATGTGATTTTTGCTGGATTTTTATACTATATTTATCATAAAATATGTACCTCATATTATTTGGAACAATAAAAATATGAATAACTTGAAAAAGTGTATAATTAATAGCTCTAGGGAGATCAGTATACAAATATTCGCAGTTGGTATTAAAATCACAAAGTGGACACCAATATCATTTTGTCAGAAGGTACATTTCACCACAGTTTAAGTTTCCCTTGTATTTCAAAACTTTTTTATGCACAGACGCCAGCACATCAACCTATCTGAATCTGTCAAATTTCTTTAATAGATTTTCAACCTTATCACAATACAGAAAGGTTCATGTTTGATTGGTAAAATTTGACAGATTGGGGTAGATTGACGTACTGGCTCTCTGTACTTTGAAATTTATGATGTCTACAGCAACCTCACTTTTGCCAATCATTTCTAAATTTGGTGTTATGTGTAAAAAAAGCACTAGGTATATAGTAGTTTTCAAAAAATTTAGACAGGTGGTGTTGGCCATAATCAACTTGAAAAACAGAAAAAAAGACTACAGACAGCTATTCCAAGTTTACAAATAATATAATTAGTATCCATAAATATGATACATTTATATATAAATAAAAACCATAATTATTAATTATCACATGACCACTGGGCAAGTGTCGCCACCAAGTGAGCGCCTTCAGAGTGAAAGTGCCATCAAAGCAGCAATGAGAGGTGGTGGGATAATCTACTAGCATACCAAGAGGACTGATTCAAGATTACATGGAAAAAAAATGTCTGGATGCACCTGAGGGAGATCTTTGCCCAGCATTGGGATAGTAACAGTTAGATGAAAAAACTGATAACCTCAATGAAAATTTAATATTTTTGTGTATGGCAGGTGACAAGCTCTTAAACTTGGAATCAACATCTAATATTGTGCTTCTGCTCAGATGAGCTTTGTTGATTTCTCAGTAAATATGAATGTTACAGTTATGGTTCTTTTTTATGAAATGGATCATAAATAAAGGTATATTTAAATAGCAGTTGATGTCTAACAACTGATATCAACACCTCCAAAGTTGAGTCTCTAGCTAATTTTTTGTTCAGGTACTAATCATTACCAATTGAGTGCTAATTATTTACCAAATTTAGAAGCATTTGGCAATTTAAAAGTTTTTTTTTGGTGGTCCTGCAGTAATCATGGGACTTTATGCTACTCATCTGTTCAATCCACAAAAGGTTTAATCTAATCTCACAGTATTGTAACATGAAGTTAAATTATCACCACCCTCCTTCACATATCAGAATCTATTGATAACAGAAAAAAGATAAATCCCTGAAGCTGTACTAAAACTAGTCTTAAGGACACAAGAAGCAACTTTCAATAACAACTTATTATAAACTACAACATGTGCTTCATAGTATTCCAATCCAATACAATTAAACACAAAAACAATTTAATTTTAAGTCATGTACAATAAAGTAGTAGATGTAAGTTTTGGGTTTCAAGGTTGATTTTGTATTATAAACTCCATTCAAAATAAAATTAGACATTTAAACCCTGTCCATACAACCAAGTTACTTTTATTGAGTTAGTACATCATAAATGGCAGCTGCAGTGAATACTTGGTATCGTAACCAATTATTTTGCTTTTAATGCCATCCTTATGCTTTCAGTTGAGAAGTCAAAATCGGTTAAATGAACAGTAAAAAAGGCTTAAATGTCTAATCTTATTTCAAATAGAGTATTGTGACACTTATGGCTGCACTTACACTCTTATTTATTTTACGAGTTTGACCTGTGCTCACCATTTACAAAGTTCATAGCGTCGCTACAAAATCAACCAAATTTTGGTTACAGTTATCAAATATATTGTAAATGTTTTCACTTCCGAAGGCATTGTTAGTCAGTAATGTTATAAAATAACATTGAACTTCTTGAATGACTGGATTCTGATAGCAAAAAGTTATTTGTTAACTTCTGGTATATTGCAATCTTGTGACACAATAAAAAATCCATTGTGACGCACGTCCAGCATTCAAAAGTTATAGGCTGTTGCAATTTATTACTTATCTTAAATTTCAAAATATTAACTTTATTGACACTAATTCACTTTTTCCTATTCTATCAATTATGTCAAATCTACCTCTTTCTAAAAAATAGCAAAGAGCACTTGCTGAAAAAAGGCACATGACTTGTTCGCAAAAGAACAGAGTAAGGCCATGTTTGGCCTTGAAAAAATCACTTCAATTAAGTCTTTTAAGTACTTTTATCTTAGCACTGAATTTAAATAGCCCTGACCGAAATAAATGACCTTATTAAATTATTGTATAAACACTACAACACAGTCCACAATTATGGAAGGTAAATATTTGTTATCAGTAAATACTGCAAAATGCTTCATATATTTTACAAACTAGCAAGTATGCTCAAGCATCACATCATGATTGGAAGTTTTTAATCTTTTTACATTAGTCATAATTTATGTGGTTAGTTCTTATATGGTTGCTAGTTTTTAAAATGCAGGACATTTAAACTTACTTGAACCAAGCAAGATCTCAAGTGTATTATGCAATGCTCAGAATCTTTGGCAGTAATGTTTTCAAATGTGTAACATTATTTTTATGCATAAAGTCAGATCAAATTTGAACAGTTTACCAGGCAATATTACTAATATAAATGCATCAGTCTTCATATCAATCATTAGTAATATTGCAGGATGCATAATGCAAAAATAGTGGAGCCGATAAATACAGAATAGAATAACTTTCTCCCTAGCTCATTACACTGGGTGTAAGCTCCTTATTATTTCGATCTTCATAAAATTAGCATTTTAAGGAAAATAAATTGCAATTTTGGATTAGGCACACCTTAAAGTAAAAAGAACTGGCACAAAAAGTGCCTTGTCACACTAGAATAACCACAAAATATGTGACTGCCAAACTGCTATGATGAAATAATACTATGTATATGGACATTCATTTTCTCATTTGTGACAATAAGTATGTATTCGAGAAACAAAATTTTTGCATTATATTTTACATAATATCATTTTTTGTCATTATTGTTTCAAATAAGTAATAATGCACTTGCATACAAACAGATCTAAAAGCATCTCCCATTATACAAAGAGATCAGTTCATAACATGTGGCAGTCAACACATTATAAGTTCATAAGTTTATCTTAAGCTAGTTATTAAATTACAGATACCCTTTACATTGAGAGATATATAACAATATTGCTAACAAATCAATATTTTAGGCACGTCCGAGAATACTATATTAATAGTAAGTGACTATGTATCTAAAAATATATAAGTACAAAAGGAAGAATTAAGTTTTGCTTACATAACTAAGTAATAAACAAGTACTCATAAGTAGTATTTTCATGTTTCAGGGTTTACTATTATCTAAGTTGGTGCTAGGCATTTGACTGCTGGTTTCCTGTTTGGCACTATCATCATTTTTGTTATCAATCTGTAGTTTTTCATCGTCTATGAGGTACATTGCTTCATCATATGTTGGCGGAGGTGGTTCAGAGCTGGATGGTTGCGGTTTACTTGCATCAGCACTAGCTATTAGGGCGTCATAAGAAGGTGGTAGTGTAGCACTAGAAGCAGTACGAGGTACTTGACCACTATAGGCTTGTTCCGCTTGGACTGCAGCCATACCCTAAAAAATAATATTTATAATTACATTCGAGGTATTTGACACTTTCTCCTTTATTGACAATGCAAAACAAACATAATTATCTTGTTATTTAATTAGATAGTCCATTGTAAGCATTAGCCTTTTAATTTTATCTCATATCAAACAGTCCAGTCAGTGGTTCAAGGTGAGGTGTAAATAAATATTTACTATTGATTAACTGAATTATAATAGTACTGAGTTAATTAGTTTTAAGTTTAAAGTACATTCTTACATGAAAGCCATTTATATTTTTATATTTAACATCATAAAAGTAAAATACTTGTGTAAGCATAACTGTAATGCAAAAAATTTACACAGCTCTAATAATGTTAATCAAATTTATGGTTGTGACCTAGTAGACAGTATGTTATGTTATGTACATAACAGTTGATAGATATGTTCCACTTACATAAAAAAAGGTTGAAGAATTTAATTATTTTATTTTGTGCATTAAAATAAGTCAAAGTGTTGACCAAGTTTTTCAAATGTTATGAATAAACAATTATAAGTATCCAATCAGTACAGTCAAAAGTTAACTGATTTAACCTATTCTTGACACATTTTAAGCAATCTATCAATACTATAGTACAAGGCATTAAAAAATCACACCCAAAATGCATGTTATAAGTTTTAATTAAATGTTTTTAAGAGTAATATACGTCAAAAACCTGTTGTTTGACAACATAAACACTAATGAATTATTACAAGTCGTAAAAAATGCATTATGATTATTGTTTCGAAAGAAGTCACAAAGTGTAGTGTTTAAAAAGTCGTCAACTTACCCTGATAATCGCCCTCTGGTGTAGTAGCATTTGTATCACGCTTTTTCTCCTCAAATATAGCATACTTTTCACAGCAACCATCATCCCGGAACATATAAAAATTGGACCAACTAGCCACATGTGTCCCAAATTGCTGAGAATATAGCCATCGGCGTCTCCCAATGCTAATACTGTAATCACAGTGCCCACAGAAAATAACACCATTGAAAGTACAAAATAGGAATAGCTCGTGCAGTCACATCGACCAAATCTCTGATCTTCATCAAAATCGTAATCACGACGCCTCAGACGATGTAAACGTTGTCGAATGAAGGGGCTATCGAACACGGTAGCCATTTTTTATTATATTTAGTCAATCTATTCACATTCAACACATATTCCGCGTTCGAGATAATAGTTTACAAAAAGTACGTGGAGATCACTAACTTTCTTACTTTGGAAAGTGTGTGAAAAATTGCTATGCAAACTTTATGAAAAACAAGTCTGCCACAATCTTCAGTCATAGAGTAAAATGCACAGACGACCGACCACAGCTTAGATTAATCTAAGGACCAAAGAGAATATAAGCACTACGTTTACTAAGGACCACAGAGTTCACTTTATAAACTAGTGATGTAAATGGGCATTTTCTTAAAAAGTACGTTTTCATAAGTGAAATGATTACACCAGTCAACAGCCAAAATTTAACAAGGCGGGATTTTTGTAATTATTAATGATAGCTAATTTAAAATTCCAAGTACGATTACGACAAGTTGACAAATTAATTTGTAACGTTATTTGCCCCTGTATGCCACTACCACGCGCCGTTTGCAATCAAAATAAATAAATAAACACGGTAAAATACGTTTTACGTACGTTGCCACTATGTGGCCGCAGCGCACAAGATGATATACGCAACTTTGTCAGCTTTAGGCAAAGTTGCGTATCAAAATGAATAGCGCTACTATTTCGTTACATAAATAACGATACTATTTCATTTTACCAATAACTACATTAAAAACAACGATATTAATTAATATCATTATTATATAATTTTATTTGATTCATTTCTTAGTTTCGTTATAGTCGAAGAAAGAATTTTGTTATGATCCTGGTGGAACGTTCCAAAATATCGTTACCGGAACTAAACGTATCGTTATTTTAAGTAACGTTTCAAGTTTTTTTTTAATAGTTTTATAAAGATTGGAAGAGATACTATTGCCCTTTTCGCATGTCGTTTTTTTCGAAATGATATGATATTGGTTTAATGAAGCTTATGACCATTTAATGCTTTTTTTTTGTTTATTTTTCTTATTTGGAACCATTAGCATTGTATAATGTAGAAGCACTTTTATCAAATTTTTGTGAATGTGAAGTCCCATGGAGCATTTTTACTAGGTTACAATTTGTTGACTTAAATGAGCATGGCAGTTGAGAGTTTGTCATTCTCACTCAAATGTCTTGCTGATGGTGGCGCGTGTTATTGAGTCATTCTGTTCCCTTCATAATGGTTGAGCAGAGTGGGGTTGAGGCACGCGTCATGCTCGTGAACGGGCGCCGTCAGTTGAGACTGGTCATCTTTTTGCTGCCAGTGGCTTAATTCAATTTCTATTTTTGGTTAGTTTTTTTTTTCTCACTACTTTTTTACATGGTGCTTACATAATTGTAGCGACAAGAAATATGTAACAAAGATTATTGTAACACTTAAAATGATTTTAAAAGAGTGTCCATGGAGTTTCTTGCACGTTCTTCTCCATAGAGATCTACGCTTTGGAACGTGCAATTTAGCTTCACTTTTTTTTTTTTTTGACTGACTGACATTTTGACTATTCAAAAGTGCCTGTAAATGGTCTATTTGAAATAAAAGAGTTGATTTTGATTTTGATTTTGAAGTCCCTGCTTAAAACTGTGGCTTAACACTTCGATCCACAACTACCCAACTTGTTCATACAAAAGTAGACTTTAAACATCGGAATTAAGGCCTATAGTGGCGTGGATGTGAGAGGACACCGGTGTCCTCTGAGCTAGGACAGATTAAAATCATAAAAATGCATAAAGTATAGCTTGGCAAAAAAATCTAAAAGTTGAACTAAATTTGTCTGTTGGCAACATACCCAAAATAATGATGTTTCCTAATGAAGTCCACGACTTCGTAAACTTTTTATTTTGAACATCTCATCATTTCTACGTCTCTCTCTGGCATCTTTGAATCATTGGCTGTTAAACCACGGTTTGTCATTTTGCGCACCAAAAAGTTCAACAATAGTCTTCTCTCTCGCAAAAGAACAATCCCACCTATCACAGTGGCAATTTAAGTAAAAGTATTCCGTTGACAAGTAATTTTTAGACGTTATTCTAGTCTCAAAATTAATGGGTACAGTCTGTCAAGAAAAAACATTTTGGGAACTACTGTTTCTGCTAATGCACCGTGACACGTTTTGACAGATGTTATTGTACCTTTACTTTTAAAATTGTGATTGTACACCTTTCCTAATTCAGGTTCCGATTTTTAGGCACGCCTAAATTCAGGGAAGTATAATTGCAGTTAGGTAGGAAGAATCCTACTTAGGCTCCGATTTAGGAAAAAAGTGGATTCCGGCGTCCTGAATCCTATCTAGGAAAGGTGTAATCGCATTTTGGACGCTCAGTCGCCGCTCGCCTACTGACGCGAGCGCACGTGTTTTCTACGATGTTTTGGATGCACGCAAAACAAAATGACAAAAATAAATAATAAATAATTCTTTGAATAATTTTAATTAATTTATTGACATTAACTTTTACTTTTTAATAATTTTAATTTATTTTATGACATTTTAATTTATTTTATGACATTTTAATTTATGATTTTATTGTGTTTTTATTGTCATTGGTGTTTTTGATTTTGTTTGCTATGTACGAGCTATGGATTATTGTCTGAAATAAAAGTTATATTATATTATTATTATTAAAAATAAAATATGTTGGTACCTATTATAAAAGAACATGTCTTATCTTTGAAACAAAAGTGATTCAAACTATTTAGTTTATTTATTAGTGACAAAAAACTGTTACATATCAAGGTGAAACAAAGAATTATTAGATTAATAGGTAAACATGATATATTTACCTATTTACATTCTAAACATACTTACTTATATATTCCTTAATAAATACATAATTATTAAAGTAAAATTACACCCAGACACTGAAAAAATAATCGTGCTCATAACAAAAACATTTGTCCTGGGTGGGAATCGAACCCACGACCATCTCATCTTATAATATATTAGTCTATGCCCACGACCTCCGGTATAGCGATTAGGTGGCCACTAACCACTAGATCAACAATCCCATCTCAAAAAGAATATCTCTTTTTTTTATTCAATAAAAATATCTCGTAATTTCTCTTGGGCCAACCGCTAAGGTATTAATTTTTTTTTTGTTTTTTTACTATAGTTAATATTGGAGCCATTTTGTCATAGTTCTTTTCACTCGACACGTCCGTCACGAGTCGCTCGCCCTTGGCGACTGACATATTATTACAAAGTACTCTGTGGTGACTGGTGACTGATTCAGTAACCTGAATCAGTGAACATGTAATCAAGAGCTCCGGCGACTGACTGTCTTTTTCTAAATCGGCCCCTGAATATCGGAACCTGAATTAGGAAAGGTGTAATAGCCCCTTTAGCTTTAAGCTACAAATGCGATATTTAACTTAGCTGTATTATAGTCGATAAAAAATGACAGAAAATATTTTAGTGAGACTATTTTAATTTTTATATTAATTATATTTTCGTTAATAATAATTAAAAGTTTATTTGATTTTATAAAAAAGATTGTGTAGTGGTGGAATTAGAAAGAATGATAAATGACTGATTTGATTATTAATTTTACTGGATTAATTACCTGTTTTTTTGTAATATTAGATGAGTTAATTAAATCTTATCTTGGACCGAATGTTCGGCATTTGAACAGAAAGTCGACCGAATGTCGAAGTTCTGTTCAAACCACCGAAATTCGGTTAAACCGAATGTGAAACGAATTTCGGCACATTCCTAATTTTTACGCTATGTTGTGACGTCATATCTGTCAAATCGAAAAATTGGATAGGGTGCGCAAAACAAGAATGTTGTAAAATAATATACATGTACTAATTATGAACGAAAATAGTTAACGCAGAATCCAGTTCTTCAATTTTGCCAATCTCTGCGTTACTGTGTGAAGTATCTGAGTAGTAGCAGATGGAAGAAGAAGGTGAATTATAATATTATAATATAAAACTACGAGTTATCTCCTCATTGGAAGTTTTCAAAGGAAGAATTAGGGAACATTTCCTGTCTATGTGACTCATTATATGTATGAATGGGGTTTATTATATATATATATATATAGTATGTTTATGTATTGTGTGCTTGCACATATTTATGTAGTTTATTTTTAGTTATAAGTATATCTCTTAAGTTTTGTTGTGCATGTAATTTAATATCCTCAAGTTTTAAATCTTCTCTACTATATAAAAATAAGTCGGGTTTTCCTTCCTGACGCTATAACTCCGGAACGCACGAACCGATTTCCACGGTTTTGCATTCGTTGGAAAGGTCTCGCGCTCCGTGAGGTTTGTAGCAAAGAAAAGTAGGGTAGAGTAGGGTAGAGTAGGGTAGAGTAGGGTAGAGTAGGGTAGAGTAGGGTAGAGTAGGGTAGAGTAGGGTAGAGTAGGGTAGAGTAGGGTAGAGTAGGGTAGAGTAGGGTAGAGTAGGGTAGAGTAGGGTAGAGTAGGGTAGAGTAGGGTAGAGTAGGGTAGAGTAGGGTAGAGTAGGGTAGAGTAGGGTAGAGTAGGGTAGAGTAGGGTAGAGTAGGGTAGAGTAGGGTAGAGTAGGGTAGAGTAGGGTAGAGTAGGGTAGAGTAGGGTAGAGTAGGGTAGAGTAGGGTAGAGTAGGGTAGAGTAGGGTAGAGTAGGGTAGAGTAGGGTAGAGTAGGATAGAGTAGGGTAGAGTAGGGTAGAGTAGGGTAGAGTAGGGTAGAGTAGGGTAGAGTAGGGTAGATTAGGGTAGAGTAAGGTAGAGTAGGGTAGAGTAGGGTAGAGTAGGGTAGAGTAGGGTAGAGTAGGGTAGAGTAGGGTAGAGTAGGGTAGAGTAGGGTAGAGCGGGAGCGAAGCCGGGGGCAAAAGCTAGTTTCTTTATATAAATTTTTCAAGGTTGGCTGTAAGAAAACCCAATTATGGGTTAAGCTCGCCTGTGTACATCGCCTGTCCTATTTATTGCTAACTCTATAGTCTATGTACAATAAAGAATATAAGAAAGAACATAAGAGAAATATTTTTAACAATGAAAATAGGACATTTTTTTAAGCTAATAGATCATTTAAATAATATACTTCACCTTGATTTAACTAAGTCTCAGTGTGTACAAAACAAAATATTAAAATTGAAAACCCAAACAAAATAAGTTTCCTTTGCAAACCGTACTTATCAAACAAACTTTGACAGATCGAGATTATTGACTTTGCTGTTCCTATTTAGAACGCATTAAACGTAGTTTTATGAACCAGAAGCGAATTTTAAATAAAAAGACAACTGTCAGTCTAGCCTACCTTACATTTTATTTACAAACTCATTAATTACAGAAATAATGACGCACTATTTTATTGGAAACATTCGACTACGACAACACACAATAATTAAAGGCTCAGATGAACTCAATAACTTAGCTGTGATCCGTGACGAAATCCAACGACCTTACTGCGCGGGCGCTGACTGATGAAGAAAAAGGGGTGCGGACCGATTGACAACCGCTTTTATAGGTGTTGTGTGAAACGTCAGGGATGACAGCTGTACAATCATTCGAAATATCGATTATAACCTAATACGGCCTCTCCTGACTGTGCACCGTCCTCGGGCACGTCTGGTTGGGGCAGTATCTTGAACTGGACCCTAGTCCGGGCTCGCAGGCGACTCGTTCGAAAGGCCTGACGCGCAGTCTTCGGGTACGTACGTCTGCTTGAACGGTATCTTGAGCTGGATCCCTGCCTCGGCTCGCAGGTAGCTCCTGTGGATCCTGCCTGTACGACATCATCCTCGCCAGCAGCTCGCCAGTGGCCTGCCAGCAGCTCGCCAGTGGCCTGCCAGCAGCTCGCCAGTGGCCTGCCAGCAGCTCGCCAGTGGCCTGCCAGCAGCTCGCCAGTGCATGCCAGGTTGACCCGTGCTACAGTCAACGCCATCGGATTCATCATCTAATACATGCCAAAACACACAGAATAAGTAAAACATTCTGAAAACTTAACTTTCAGCTACCCATTGGAATGAAGCTGCAAGCGATACATCATGCAGTCACATTAAAATAGGTAGGAAGCAATTTGTTAGCTGCATCACCAATGAAAGAGTTCTGGATCTCATTCATTACCGAAACAGTCAACAAAGTCGCCTGAACACCACTATCGAGGTTCCAGAAACCAGTGCCACTATTCGGGGCAGGAAAACACTATCAATGTACCACTGGTCGGGGTAGGCAAACACTACCACTGTACCACAGGTCGGGATAGGAAAACACTACCACTGTACCATAGGTCGGGATAGGAAAACACTACCACTGTACCATAGGTCGGGATAGATAAACACTACCACTGTACCATAGGTCGGGATAGATAAACACTACCACTGTACCATAGGTCGGGATAGATAAACACTACCACTGTACCATAGGTCGGGATAGATAAACACTACCACTGTACCATAGGTCGGGATAGGAAAACACTACTGCAACTGAACCATATGTTCTGCGCCGGTATGCGTCTTCTTTCCATACGAGCCAGCAAGCAGCTCGAGCTCATATCGGTCATGTGGTAGTACTCTTACTACCACGCACGGGCCACGCATTCCGGAGTCCAGCTTCGCGGTGCTCTGTGAACATTTACTCATAAACACAAAATTGCCGACATTAAATATACGCGGCTGACGACGACGCTCGTTGTAGTACTCGTCTTGTCACTGCTGATTTTTAGCAAGCAGCTCAGGAGCCCTCGGTCTTTTCAGCGTAAAAAGAGCTCGGTTGGGCTGCGATTCGTCAGAGCAACGTCCCGCACGAGGGACCTCAGGACTGAGTAGTTTCCTGCAACGCTAGTCAGCAGCAGCAGGGTGAACTGAAAATCCTGCATGTAAACCTATCAGCAGGCCACACTTCCTTTACGCTCAGTGAACTTTAGCGAGTTACAATCCGTTACTATTTTAAACTTTACACCGATTACCTAGTGCCGAAAATGTAAAGCTCGAACTATTACAAAGATCTCGAGTTCGTAACTGTGGTAACGGCACTCGGCGCCCTGTGTGAATTTACTAAAATAGCCGACAACTCATGTTCCTGCATTAGATAGTTTCGGCGACAAAGCTTTAGTCTTACTTAGGCTCGGCCGTACCTGACCATGCTTTATAAGTCTGCCCAGGTATTCTAACTCAGCGTATAGAAACGTAAATTTGAGTCATTTGTTCGAATGTAGGTATGGGACTCCGCTAGGAATTAGAACATCAGTAGGTACCAATCAGAATTGGGGACTGAATACAATCCGAGGGTAGTTCAGAAAAATCAATGACGGTGGTTACGACGTAATATGAAGTAGACTGTCTTGACTAGCAAAACATAAACGCGGCGGTAGGTAGGAATTCTGTTTAAACTAAAATGCTTTAACTCGGAATCAGAGATAAGTGAAATATCTGAACCGGAATCTATTAGAACATCAACAGGCACATTCTAAATAACGCCTTGATCTTACGTGAATAAATGAAGAAAGCGCACCCACAATTCTGTCCATAGCGTCAACCTCTCGCGAAACCTCAGGGGTCGCGGTCCTAGTAGTCAAAGACCAGGTGCCTCGGCAACCACTGCAGTTCTCAACGACAGCGTGTAGCACGGATGCAACGTCGTGGGAGTAGCATTTACAGGCAACCATTCCTCTAACGCATTTAATCGAACCAGTATTTCATTCAAACGATCACGACGAGGGCTATCACGGCGCCCATAAGAAATATCACGGCACGTAGGCGGTCTTTCAGACTCCTCTGATCTCTAATTACGCGACGGCTAGAAGATCTACTGCGTGACACTAACGGTCTCGACGCCAACTATGAACATCCCGACGGTTACGCGAATCGTCACGGTGATCACGGGAATTACTCCTAGGTACACGCGGTGTACCTTCAGAATTCGACAGTATCTACTACTAAGAGAACAACACAAACTAAGCTCGAGAACAAAGACAATAAATCAACACGTGGCGTACCAACTATTTTTAAAATTACACAATGAGGATTAAAAAGATGGCAAACGAGCAGCTAAATCGCGTGAATTTAAACGAATCCCACTTCTGATTTTATGAACCAGAAGCGAATTTTAAATAAAAAGACAACTGTCAGTCTAGCCTACCTTACATTTTATTTACAAACTCATTAATTACAGAAATAATGACGCACTATTTTATTGGAAACATTCGACTACGACAACACACAATAATTAAAGGCTCAGATGAACTCAATAACTTAGCTGTGATCCGTGACGAAATCCAACGACCTTACTGCGCGGGCGCTGACTGATGAAGAAAAAGGGGTGCGGACCGATTGACAACCGCTTTTATAGGTGTTGTGTGAAACGTCAGGGATGACAGCTGTACAATCATTCGAAATATCGATTATAACCTAATAGTAGTATATATATCATATATATTCTTATATTCTCTTTGAAACGCTGTATAGTACAACTGGACAGTATATAAAATCATTAGACCGAGCGCGATCTCAGTTAGTTCGTAAACACAAATACAGACCGACATCCTTCCGTCCTCGCTGCCGAGGCTCGTCGCGACAATCCCGTCAATGTCCGCCTCGTCCCTTGCTCGAGCCAGCCTGCGTCGCTGAGCCTATAGTATAAAAACTCCAATATAATAAAAATAATCTTTGCTCGATCCAGCTCGTCCCTTGCTACCCTCCACCAGCGACGCCCTAAGCCGAGGTTCGTATCTCACAGGGGCTGTCCTTAGCATGGTCGCTTAGTTCGCTTAGTTTGTAAATTTAGTTAAGTACGCCCTGGCTGGAGGCTTTGAAATTAGTAAGGGTGAAAAATTAACCCCTTGTTCCGAATTGCGTCAAAAGTGATTATAGCGCGAATTTAACCAACGCGCAACCTCACAATTATTATTTATTTTCCTTTATACATTTGTGACTATTTTGGTCGGATTCACGCTATAATCGCTTTTGGCGCAATTCGGAACGCGGGGTAAGAAAGTTACACTGTCAGTGTCAAATTGTCAATGAAACGCAAACGTTCATGTTTTTGTGACGACGTTCATATTCAATAATAACTCTCAAGTTGATACGAAATTTTAATTCGCTTATTGTAATACGGATGATTCAAGAAGATTCTACAGAATCTTCATTAGTTGCTATGTTTTCTGTGTGACTATCAAATCAGTGACTGTTTGTTTCGTTCGATATGGCTCCTTTCATTTTATTTATCGTGGCATTTGTCTTGGAAACGGGTACTTGGTTTTTTTTTATTAAATTTGATTATATATGTGAAATATAATTTGATATTAACTCATCTATATAATTTGTTGTATTTCTGTTTTGTAGGGGTGTCCGCAATTCAGGTGACCCTATCAGATAATGGGCCTGCAGTGCGAGGTGCGAATGTGACATTCACAGCAACTATTGTATCTGGCTACACAGGAGAAAACTTTAAATTTGTGTTTACTGATACTGGAGTCCCACAGCACAGGCAAGAGGTAAGCTATTTTTGTTTAGTTTACTTGTAGGGTTGTAATTTAGTGTAGGGTAGGTTACCTGCAAAATCTGTGTTCTTTATCAGTTTATTTGTCTAATAAAGCATGTTCTATCTAAGACTCCTTTGCAACTATTCTATGTCAAGAATATTTTATGAAGAGGTAAGCAATAGTAAAATTATTTTTATTTTTAGCATTTTTGATATTTTTAGCTCAAAATTATTTACCAGAGAGTCTGAAAGCTATAATGTGTTGCTTTTGTGCTATAAAAAAGTAATGAATGAGCTTTATCAAGAATGATATCTCATAGATTAGATTGGATAAATTATATCTATATAAACATGATTAAGACTTACCTCAATGGTGTAAGTCCATATCAGATTTATTCAACTTATGAATTAATTTGATTACCTACTTTCATTAAATTGCGATTTTAAAACCATTATAATATGTAAAAAAGCTATAACATGAAAAAAATAACCTTTCATGATATCAATAACCGTAAGGTCTTATGTCTATCAGTCAATTGTTTTGCATTATTTTTATGTTTAGATGCTAGAATGTTGTCTGATACACAATTTGTTTTTGTTTCTAAACAGTGATTTATTTGGCATTATTGTCATTAACAACATTACATTTAAAAAAAAATAGTCGCTTGAGACAAATATGTGTCACTAACTGCTGCCAGTGGCTTTGACCGCATGATAGTAGAAAATAATCCTAAGGGAACATACTTCTGCGATAAACAGTACCCTACATGTTATTCCAGGACATGGTCTACCTGAGTACCAATTTTCATCAAAATTTATTCAGCCATTCAAGAGTGAAACAGTAACTTTACACATTAACTTTCGCCTTTATAATAATATAATAGTGTGATTTGTGTTATACAAATTGATTATAATTGATTAAACCTATAATATTTAAACACCTACAATTTTAAGGAAAAGTCATGCCTCTAATTTATTATAATTTGCAATTCAAATGATATGTATGAGGAAATCCTAACTTAAACAATTTCAAAACGGTAATTGTCCACTTGATATCCATTTGATATTTTCCTGTTGGTCATTTTTTAAATAGTCACTCATACTTCTATTCTTGAAGTTTATTCTGTTCAATGACTGTCAGATGCACAGGACCAGTCATTATTGAGAGGCCTACATCCATTAGTGGACATCTTTCAATGATGAGTGATCATCATTTCAGTTGAAAGATGTAAGGTATGGTGTGCATAATAGGATAGAATTATCCTATTATGTTTTATTGATATTATAAGAATTGCTTATGCATCTGGTTTATAATTCAGTGAACTCAAATCTGTTTTGCTGTTAATAATAATAATATGTATTATTATTTATGTAGGATTAAAGGTAGAACTACGTTGCACATGAATGGGCCATGTACTTCGGTCTCCATACATTTTATATGACAACTATACTTGTAGAGCTATATTAGATCCACACTACGCGACATTGTTCTATGTACAAATCAGGCTTGGCACACGTGTGCGTCAGTCTGATTTAGTTCCGCTTCACTTTTATGGTTGCTTCACTCTTATGGCCAGAGGCATAGCTACAGCTGTATCTGCTGTATCAATTATACAGGACCCCCACACTACAGGGGCCCCGACATAGGCATAAATTCCCAAAATGTTATCCACAACTGTCTCGTAAGGTAAACCAGGCAATTGTAAAAAAGCACCATATTTTTAATAAGGGGCCCCTGCGGGACTTTTGATACGCGGCCCCTGTAGGACTAGCTACGCCACTGCTTCTGGCCTGTCTGGTTTATTCAGAATAAAAAGGGCTATGACACTCACAAATAGTCATCCTAATTTTCACATCTGTAAGATGTCCACTGAATAGGCCTCCTCTAAAGCCACAATAATATTGGTCCTGTGTGTCTCGCTTCCATCGGATTCTCGCAACCCTCACCTGGTGTAATTGTGGGTTTTTTTTTTAATTTTTATTGTTGGTAAAATCATCCAATGACAAATCCCGCCCTTGGGCGGAGCGGGAAGTAGTGTCAGACTCTTACTGACTAAAAACCTACCCTGTTCCTTCGTAGCCTATCGTGCCGGGGCCGGGTATTCCTTTCGGAAATAAACCCATTAACAGAACGCGCCGTCGAAGACTTGGGCTCTGTCCGGTCGGTTACCAGACAATCGGACAGCGTGCTACCCATTGCACGCCGTCCGCAAGCCCGCGCCTACGGTGGCCGGAAATCGGGATCGAAATCCCGGCGGCGGCTGGGGCGAGCGCCCCGTTGCCTCTGCCTGATGCGGTCGGCCTCCTTTGCTAGCATTACTGCTTCGCAGAAGGAGGCGACCGCCTGCCATCCCTCCTCACTCCGGACCATGGCCTGAACCAAGGCCCGGCGAGAGAGATCGCTGCCGCCGATCGCCTCCACGAGGACAGGGCGATGCTCCGCCCAGGCGGGGCATACTTCTACAGTATGCTCCACCGTGTCCTCCGGGTGTTCCGCACAGTGGCGACACCCAGGCGAATCCTCCGCACGAATCCGGAACAGGTACTTAGCCAACTTTCCGTGTTCGGTAAGCACCTGCGTCGTGCGAAAGTTGAGAACGCCGTGAGGTCTTTCCAGCCACGCCTCAAGGATGGGCCTTATCGCCCCAATTGTGGCGCGCCCCGAACGAGGTTGCGATAGTCGCTGACGCCATTTCGCCATGAGATCCCGCCGGAGCTTGGTGTAATTGTGGGTGGCTTTTCAATGCTGCGTATTTTGGTTAAATACCAGATATATGCAATTCGTGCCATACTGATAAAATGAAATACCGCAAACCTAGAATGCAGAGGGTTACTGGAGGAACACTGTATTTTAGTCAGTAAAAGTTTGACACTCAGCCTCACTGCATCCAGAGCAGAAGGACTCATTTGATGATGTCCCAACAAATCTCCAGATCCAAATCTCCAAAAAATGTCTAATGTCTTCTAGACATCTAGAGTGCAGTTAAAAATAGCTATTTTCTCTTTTTATTGATATAAACTGGTGCTTGACTGCTATACCACCTAATGGTAAGCAGTGATGTAATTGTTGATGTGAGGCGCACTAGCTTATTAAGAGCCTATTCACTTTAGGCTTGAAGACACCTAAATTATAATTGGATGGGAAGATAATAATACTTAGCAAAAATTCCCTCCTTTTTGTAATAAAACAATAAGTCAACTGAAGTTTAACAAAGAAGGTTGTTACGTTATAACTACAGTCATTGAACTGTTGCTGCATGGCCTTGTTTGCTATCAACATTGTAGTAACAGAGGAAATTCTTTGATACTGCCATATTTATTTCAGTCATTGGTGCTAAAATGGGCGGGCTTAGACCGTGTCTGGGCCTGATAGTGTATCTCTGTTCAGGACCAGTCTCTTCCGTTAACTATTCGACACGTGTTCGAACACGAGTTGTTATCTTACGTTCAGTGCTATACTAAAATGATTCATGATTTAAAATATTTGTATGTTTTTTATTTTATCGTGTTTTAACGACTGTAATGATTTGGTAATTTAGCATAGCATAGCAAGCTTACCTGAACTATGGCAGAACTCGTGAGGGCCGATGCCTGTCAGGCCATATTATGTAGGTTTGGGTCAGTAAAAGACACTCTCTCGCTCAGCCCAGAGTAGGAGAAATCATTTAATGATTTATCTCGTAAAGAAAGTAGACTGTGAGCGGATAAATATAGAGCAAACTTTTTATTCCTGTACCTACTACTTGCGTTCCCATCAGATCAAAGAAGTTATTGTTCGTGTCATGTAAGTTAAACTAAAATGGCGGTCGACCTTCAATGCGCAGTAACAGATTTTTAGGTCATAGCAACGAAGGCCATTTTAATTCAACTTATTTGTGCTATATGCTATTATGGTGGAGGAAATCGCTTGCGTGCAAAAACAAACAGTTCTACTTATATTTAAAGAACTTCCTTTCGTGAATATGCGTTGTTTAAATTTTCCAAATTGAGAATGAAATCTAATAGAACACGAATCAAGTTGGAAAATTTTAACTCGCTGATGTTTAAATTTTCCATTTTGTCAATGAAGTTTATTAGAAGAACAATCCATTTAAGGATGTAATAGAACTTCTAACGCCACGAGTAACTTGACGTGACGTGCTAATTGATACCTTACGGATGCGACATTGAATTGCTTCAGTGTAGTTTCTTTCGTTCGCAACCCGAAGGTCGGGATTCGAACAGGCCTTGAGACCGAGTCTGTCTGATTTCCATTCGGTCATGTAAAACTGATAGATTGTGTATGGCGCCTTTTAGCAGCCTGAATTTTGGTATCAGTCCAAATAGGTCAAGGCAAGTCAAATAGGGCGCTTTATTAACTTACTAAACGCATTATTTGGCTACATGTTTCCTAATCATTTTGACTCGATAAGTAGCTACCTACCTACTTACTTAGGTACTTAAGAAATTGTCAATGGTCGCTTTTTTTCTGTCCTTCATTGGCCCTTTGCTTTCTAGGACCACAGATTTCCTTTTCAAGAAATTACCGCTGTCCTAGCTAGATATTAGGTGAATTGATAGATATAGTTTATATTTATTTTCATTTATCATCATCATCACTAATATCTAATTAGGTATTTAATTATCATAATTTTTTATCCCTATTGTGGTTCTAACCTTATTGAAAAGAATGTTTTAATTGATTTAGCATTCCTAATCGGAATCTCATCTATTAATGACACAATAAAATTTACAACTTTTATTGCCCATTGTGTATTAGTGTGATAGATGCTGTTGTATTGATCGCAAATATTTTTTTGGGAAGCGGTATTTTTTATATCGGCAACGCCCACATAATACATTATTTAAGTTACCGGCAATCTGCATAATTCTGGTATTCTATACAATGCCGAATGCGCAGCCGGTAATGTATGTAAAAGACGAGAGCAGGGAGGGAGGTGATGTAATTTTAGAATTTTAGGGCACCGCGACACGGACAGGTTAGGTTTATTTTTTTTATCATCATCTGAAAATAAAAGCCTTAATTTAAACCGTATTTTATACACTGCCTAGGTATTGTATAGAATACCGGATTATATAGATTGCCGGTAAAATATAAAGGAGAAACTGAATGACTGAAATATCAACGCACAGCCGAAGCTTCTGGGACTAGCAGCCTCAAATCTTGCACAAGTTTTCATTTTATGACGTAGTCTAGCATTAAGAGAGGGTTTGTCAAAATTCACCTCCTAAGGGTATGAAGCTGGGGTTCAAAGTTTGTATGGAGAAACCTAATTTTACGCGGGCGAAGCCGCTGGCAGAAGCTAGTATAACATACATGACATTACACAAGTTGGTGTCAATGAAACTGCATAATCATTTGCAAATACTCTCATAAATCTGTTAATTTGCAAGTGCATGTAGGAAGGAAAGGTGTTATCCAACATGACCAACGACGACTGTTGCGATAAGCGCGAATTAAAAATTCCTCTGCTGTGAATGCCTCTTTCAGGTAACACATGCGTTAATACGCGTGTATTTAGCACCAGCGGGGCTATTGCGTAACTCTGTTGACAGCTCAAGTGAAGATCACTTACTAAAATGTACATCGTATAACTGTCAAACGGCTAGTTTCGTATTGCCTATCTGTAGTGACGAACTGATATGACGTCATTATCCACCAGCGCCTTTGATATCCACCGTAACACGTTTTGAAGATTGAAGAAGAAGATGTTAATTTTTGTTAGCCACCACTTATCCACCGTAGTTTTTTGGCCACTTGATGTCATACGTAATACCAAAGTTATGAAATTGTTAGTTGACAACAAAGTTTAGTGTACATCAAATGCCAGTTGTCAACTGTTTTGAAAAAGTTAGCCAATAGCCCTGCAGATGATTAAAGTACTTATTACCTACCTATGATAGGTACCTACATTAATTTGATTTTAATTTTCTTCGTCCGTATATCTATCCTTTTCCCAACTATATCGGCTTCAGAATATAGCAGAATACCTACTTAACGTAAAAATCAATATTTTTTTCTAATTTAGTAAACTACTCGTATGTTGTTTCTTGCCGATTCTTCTTTATTAGAAACAATCAATGGGAACCGTGCGCTAGTTTCTGGACCTTTTATAAGTGCCCGTGTAGGGCTATATGATATAAAATAATTTGAGTTAGTCACCTATATAAACATTTTTTTGAGTTGTTAAACCAGCTCTCGGGTAGGGCGAGAGGGCGTGTCAGATTTGCTGACTAAGACCCACTTATACTACCTCATTTATCCTTAAGCCATGGTAACTCTTTCAAATGTTCCTACTGACCTGTAGAGATCGACGGTCAGGCCTCTATAACCGTAAAGGTAGAACTAAACTGCGCACACGCACAGGTGTGCCACACACGCCGATCTGGGCGCGTCGGTCTCTATTCATTTTATATGGAAACTAGACTAGTCGAGCGTCGGTCTAAGTTCTAGCTCTACTGAGAAATACTGGAGTCAGATTTTTTGGCTTCTGACTAGGTACAATCAAAGAAGTATTAACCGTGAAAGAGAAATGCGCTTATTTGCAGCGTATTTGCTACATTTTTGTTTTTAAAAAATAACAAACTGCACCTGTACCAGCTCAGTCCCACTGTGGCCTTTATTTGGAGACATTTTTTCAACAGTGGACCTATTCAAGCCGTTTGACAATAATGATGACGAACGCAGTATGAATAACAACGTTAATTGAGTTGGAAACTCTTGAAGTCTTTGCAATTAAGCTGTCTGTCTTTTTTCTATCTTCTGCCGGTAGAATCAACCTAGATGCATCTGAGTACTTACTACTCCGAGTACAATACTTTACGTAACCTCTTAAATACCATTTTGGAAGTCCCTCTATGCATTCGGGCACATCCCTGGAGAAGCTGTAAAATGGACTCCTTTGAGCCTCGCTGAAATGTAATTGGTAGAGCAGTAACCACCACTGCTCTACCAATAAGCAATCACCACTGGTCGTTGGTCGGTTGGTGGCTAGATAATGACCCCGACTTACAAGTCGTGGTCAAACTAGGGTTGGCAATTTTAGAGTAAGCGCAGTGAACTCAAAGATTTTTGTACCATTCTAAGGTGCCATTCACTAACGTACTTTGGATTAGAATTTAATTGATAATTGGTTTTAGAAAATAATTATAATTTTTGAATTATACATTAATAAAATAATTTAGTACTATGAGTACTCTGTTTTTGTGGCCCCATATAACATTCCCCATGTAATGCGACGAGACCACAGCGCTGGTTTTCAGCGTGGGTCGGTGGTCGCGGTGTCGACATCAAATTAATTTAAAAAATTCTGTTTCAGATCATCAGCACGAACCAATCTGTAAATTACAGTGTGGAGTACTTTCGAAACACATATGAGGCTGGGCAATATAACGTCCATTTGGAGGTGAAGAGAAATTACTTTGAAAATCTGTGGTGGACAGTCGCTACAGCCTTCACGGCATTTAATCTAACAGGTATGAAATTATATACTAAATTATAAAGGCTGTAAAACTACTGTATCGATTTCAAACATAATTCTCCAGTAGAATCTATTTTATCACTGAGTGACGTGGGCTATATGTAAGTATATTTTTTACTTTCACGCGGGCGAAACCGCTTGCACAAGCTAGTTATAAATACTATAAATGTGAAAGTTTGTTTTATGTTATAATAAAAACGTTATCCTACATTAGGATAGGAATTAATGTAGAATTACATTGCGCACATGTGGGCCGCGTACGCCGATCTGAGCATCCAATTCAAGGGTACCTAATGTCACAATTCCAATGTCAACCCATCGGAATTAAACTCGAGAGTAAACCCCCTGGCCGCGTCGGTCTCCATTGGTTTTTATTTGGCAACTAGTCTTGTATGGCGATTTATTCGTGTATTGTGGTTCACACACATGTACTCGTAAACTCGCTCTCACAAGACACCCACACCCGGAACAACTATCTATAGGCCATATTAATATTTGTTCCGTGCGGGAACTCGACCTAATCGCTCTCCTACTGCGCCAGCCGTACCTTCGAAAGTCTGGATGTTTGTTAATCAATCGCGCTTTACCGGCTGACCCTTAGGCTCTATTCACACTTGCGCAACGTCGAAGCGTGGCCGCATCCAGTTTTTCAAAAACAACGCCTGATGACGCTCGTTGTCGCGCGACAACGCTCGCTTTAGCGCGCGGATCACAGTGCTGCATCAGTTCTTAGATTTTTTTCGCGATTAACGCACGGCGACGCGTCGTGCGAGTTGAGCCTTACTGACTAAAAGCACACGGTGTTCTGTAGCTACCTTTGGCCGGGGTGCTGGAGTGTTTGCGCATTTTGTCAGGCTCTGGCTAAGTAATAGCCCGCATGAATTTATTACAAGGGTACACCGTGGCCTGGGTTATGACATAGATAGATTTTACAATGATTACCGTCGTTCTATGAATTAGAGCATTCGTGGCCTAGTGGTAACTGCCTCGACTTACGAGTTGCACGTCGACAGTTCAAATTCAGGCAGGTGCTTAACGTTACTTTTTCATTATCACTGCTCTCAAAACGGTGGAAAGAAACCGTCATGAGGAAACCGGTATGTCCTAGACAAAAAAAATATCGAAGACGTAACGTCCACCAACTCGCACTGGGCCTGCATATGGATTACGGCCTATTTCTTCTCCTAGAGAGGCCTGAGTCCCTGCAGTTGTAACAATATAAGGCTGATTATGTAATGTACGTTCTAGTGAGAATTTTTTTTACTTTCACGAGGGTGGAGGCGCTAGCAAAAGCTAGTTTATTATAACAATCCCTTATCTGAACCTTCTTGCTCTAGTCAATATTGATTTGTGATTAGTTTGATGGTTTATGCTGCACTTGCAATCAACTGTGTCAATATTTTAAGTTTTATCAGCAATAGAGATTCCATTGCAAGCAGCACTCATAAAATACACGCCCTGTAGGACGTAGGAACGTTCTCATCAAAGATAGTAAAATACATGAATGACTATAAAATTAAATTAAATTCATTAGGGAAACTCAAGAAACTACAATACCATGAACCATTGATCCCGTATTATACTAAAGTAACTTAGAATGAAAAGCGTCTATAGAGTTTCGCTAATCAATTGAATTTGTCCCTGTAAATTCGAAAAGGTCGCAGCCCTTTTGACATTGGCATCGTGGGTGGGCCATGTGATCGAGTATTTACAGACCAGCTGTTTCGTACTGCACTCACATAGTGCATTACTGACAATAAGTAAATTGCTTCTTGTTATTTCATTTTACACTCTGTTAAAAGGTTATTCAACTCAAAGGCGAGTTTAGATAAAGAAAAGTATAAATAGAGGTGTAATAATCAATTTATCGCATCATTACTTAATTGATCCATTATTCTGAAGGTCGCATCTTGATTTCAAACGTTGACGGGCGTAACACCTAGATTTTCATATGCCTCTCTAATGACTCTAATTGGACGTTATGAATCTTGATTATATCTGCGGAATTCTTCGAAAGAGCTGTTGTGACTCTGGAATGCAAAGTGCAACTGAAGGAACACAGGTCTTCGAGAGGGGAAACCAGGGTCTTAGAACGCTAGGGAAAGAAAGAATAGAGTTGTGGTTAACCCTCCCTGTCCGTCCTAGTTTGGGAGAAGTTATTAGATGATTACCCACATTAAAAAAAAATTAAAAATACAGAGTTGGGTTTTAGACAGCAACCGCCTTATTTCAACACGCGATCTAAATGTAGTTCCGGGGCCATTACTAGGTTTAATGCCAATTAATCGAGATCTAAATGTGTTTCGGGGACTATTACTAGATTTAATACCAATTAAACGCGATCTAAATGTATTTCCGGGACTATAACTAGGTTTAATGCTAATTAAACCTAGTAAGTAGTCCCGGTATTATTTTAGATTGTGTTTTGGAATAAGGCGGTAAAAGTCTAACACTCTTTGTCGCCCCAACCAGAGCGGGAGAAGTTATTTGCTGATTTCTCACCTCAAAAAAAAAATCAAGATTCTCCACAACCATCTGCTATCAGCAGATCACTGCTCCATTTAACCTGAGGACGATTCACCTTACTTTACATCACTTAAACCCGGTAACAAATCGCTATCAGCTAACTGTATTTGACAATATATTCTAATGCCACTTTTCAAGGTTGACAGCTGTAATATTTATGTAGGTACGCAGACGGCATTTATTCTATTCCACAACATACAAGTGTCAACCGGATTGGATCGTATGTAGTCCTCACATACGGCTCAACCAATCCAATTAGTCTGTGACTAGGACGACCATCTGGGATCTCGTTATTTCTGGAAATCGATATGCCGCTGTAACCCTGCACCAGTCACCGATTGTACACTCAACCAGACGTCCATGGTTATATTTAGATAGCGTTTTTTATTTCGTAGCCCAAAACAGGGATAGAAAATGTAATAATATTTTTTTTTTATTTTGGGATTTGTTACATTTAGGTACTACTAGCTCCAAAAGTATTTTAAATGTATCTTTTGTCTTTTTTTATTATTGTTAGGTTCGCGCTTTAGTACTGTCTTACCTGATCGGAAGTGTGATTTTTAACCAATATAATAGTGA
Source organism: Leucania comma (assembly GCA_958295575.1). Lineage (NCBI taxonomy): Eukaryota > Metazoa > Arthropoda > Insecta > Lepidoptera > Noctuidae > Leucania > Leucania comma. The sequence goes on from OY282470.1 coordinate 11,612,365, forward strand.
AGTCAAAGTAATTTAGGGAATTTTAATTTGACGAATCCCTTTTCTACACTACAACAAATGAATAAATTTAATCTTGTAATACTGTATTTTGTCTATTTCAACAAGAACCAATATACATCAGTTCAATACCGGTACATTTATTTTATTCAGGTATTTAGTCCCTGGCCCAAAGGGTTTTGATGTATCTTTACGTGTTACGTGCGGTCGACAGTATCTCAGGATCGTATAACGTTATTCCTATGTATATTAATACAATGTTGAGAAAGAATTGCCTCAATTTAGTATGTTACGTGTTTCACATTCACTTTCTTATTTATCGTGTTTAACCTAGATAGATAGTTACGCTGTAATGCAAGTCTATTGAGCTACAAAGTTTTAGTTTTTTTCCTCACCGACGACCCAATGCGAATGCAACGTTCCTGTTCAATCGGTAGCGAGTGTCCATATACCTGGGGCTTTATCATGACGTGTCAAAATGTCAGGCGTGCGAGCGAGAAAGTCCTATACATCCTATGTAGCTCCATCTCTTTAACAGTTCTTATTTATTCTGTGGTTTAGGTCGTCCAATGGATCGCGTTAAAAACTCTTAATAGGGCCTCTGTACTTCTAAGGAGGCCTATTCTAGTGCTGTGGTGCTATTCTCTAAGAAAACGCAGCGCTGCCTCTACGACGAACATCCAAATAGGATACTTTGGATTGTCAACCTAATGTACCTATACATTGGATTGTTAATTCAATGTATCCTATTTGGATGTTCGTCGTTGCGGCAGCGCTGCGTTTTCTTAAAAAATAGCACCTCTGGTCTTGCTTTAAACCTTTATTTTAACTCACTCTAGTCATCTGTTATAGAACTATTTTTTACAAAAAAAAAAAATAAAGATGTTTAATATCGAGTAGGTAACGACGCCATGATTGACGTGACATCTGTTGGGTCCAACTTATTCAATGTTTATAAGGAAAATAACAAAACTGTACTAAATGACTTAATTAATTAATTACAGGATAACCTGTCATTAGGTTATATTATGGTTTAGGTAATACATATTCACAAAAACAATGAAGTACTCCTCCACATCGCTGTCATTTGGGTGCGCCAGAAAAGTGCCCGACTGGAAAAATTGCCGTGGAAAAATCGTTGAATAGCAATGCTAATTCTTTGAGCAAAGAACGAGCCTGCCTATTTAATTGTATGCAAACCATCGGAACGAAAAGACGGAAGTTTTTTAGCTTAATATACACTAAAGGCTCACTGTTGAGTCCTCTTTTATTTTTTGCTGTTTTGTATTGTTCAGTTTTCCCTTTGGTCTTGCGATAATGCTTAGTAAAACGACCCTCTTCCGTTCATTATTTTTCTGGCATCAAAATAATGAATTGTATCAAGCTGTCTTACATGTCAAAGTTCACGTTATTTGTTTGTTTTCGACGTACGGCGAGTGTCCACCCCTACGTTCGTTGTTGAAACCTCTACGGTCCAGATTAAGCGTTTCGCCTCGTGTCCTCGTTTACACCGCGTACATCGAACAGCTGGAACAATTAGCCTACTGCGGTCTCTTCCCGCCCGATTATAATTTAGGTGTCTTCAAGACTAGAGTGAATAGGCTCTTAATAAAATAGTGCGTCTCACCATATACGATCGCATCACTACATACCATCAGGTGGGATCGCCTAGTGCTTGACTGCGATCCCACCTGATCCCACCTGATGAATATATATTAATAAAAGAAAAAAGAATACGATATACGGTCGTGTATGATTGCATTGTACAGAGAGACTTTGTGAATTGCATCGTTTCAAAGCCTGAAAATGAATGATACACCGCAGTAAGCAGATCACCCATCTCGAACCTCGTGCGATAACAAAACTAAGTTGACAAAATAAAGCATTTGTTATAAGTCCTGAAAGTATGTCTAGGTCAAACTGTGGATATTATGATAAGTGTCTACAAAGTAGCATAAACCAACAGCTGTATTTCATCTAATCTAAACAAATTTTCAAGAGCTAATTGTTTGTTTATAGATTTAGAAATGGGTATTAACCTGTGTTTATTTTTTTTCAATTTTTTATGCTGAACAACAATTAATAACATAACCCTTCTTTGGCTTTGCCGTAGTCGGGTAAAAACAAAATCTTGCTGATTTTTTTTTTGGTCAAAGAATCATCGTTCAACGTGTAGTATTATTTATACTCACATATTTTAATTATTGGATCTTTCTCATTCCGTTGTATTATTTACATTGCGGAAATGCAGCCTTCTGGATACTTTTCCCATTGTCAGCGTCGTGGATGAATTGTTTGATATCCAATGATTTCTTTAATACGCGTTTGTAATTTGTAAATATTATTATTTTCAGTTTGTATACATAATTATATGCCTAGTTAGTTGTTTGGTTGAATTAGTTAAATATGTAAATTATTATTTATGTAGGTACTAAGTAATTGTTTTTCTGAAAACTACTACTGTACTAAAATTGGTTATTAAATGAAGCAGCAAATAAGCGTTTTAAATGTTGGCATGAGGAATAGGGGGGGGGTAACACACGTAACATGACGTCACTTTTTAATGTGTATCCTTATTCTGTTACTTGACAAGTTTCCCCGTCTACAAAACTTACACCCGTATTTATAAAGAAGTAATTACTTGTTACTAAGTAAAATCTTATTATGTCATTACTTGACGTTACAAGTCTTCATTCAAAATTCAAATCTTAACTATAGAATACAAATTGTTATCTAGGTAGTTACTTTTACTCAAGTAATTAGTTTTACTGGTTTATAAATACGGGTGTTAAAAAATTTCTAAGTAAATATTGAAACGAATTTGAATAATTCTGTTTGCGATTTTGTGGGTCAACTACTCAATTACTGATCATATTATGATAATTTTTAACCGAAAGTTTAAATAAATTGATATTTGTACGCCTTTACAGCAAAAAATGGCGCCATGTGAATTTTATTTGTGAAACATAGGATTCTGAATAGAACGATATACGGAGTGGTATTTTTATATCGGATTAATTACACGGTACCTGTGTGATACGAGCGAGGCTGAGATTAAAAGATAGTCCTTTTACATTAAACATAGGTATAATGTATTATTGAATAGTAATAATTTGTTATTGTATAAGCATTTAGGTACATAAGAAAACCCAAAAAAGGGTTTTTTTTTCTTTATATCAATGTGTATAAGCTGTCTACTATAAATTTTAGTCTTTGTTGCAGTGGTTTCCAAACTGTTTTGACCTTGGACCACTTTGACTACTTTTTTGTTAGAATGACAAAGAACTCTAAAAATAAAAATAAATAATTAAATACATTCATATTTTAAATTTAAAACTTGTAGCACAACAATTATTTACAAAAAATATAAAACTTAAAATTGATTTGCAGCAATGTTATTTTATTTATTAATTTAATTTATATGCAAATTTTTAACTCTATCGGACCATAGCTTCGCGGACTGCTGTTTGGGATGCATTGCTCTATTGTCTCTTAAGCTCCTCGTAATAATTTGTTATGGTGAACCATAAGGAGTATTCTATCTGTCTATTGATGACTCCTCCATACCATTATTTATTTAAAAGAACGGTTGAAACTAATTCCACTTTGTAAACGTTTTAAAATTCTATAACATAAGTCACGGTCTTACGGCACACAGTTACACCTGTACTTAGGCATCTGTGTCAATATGACGTAAATATACCGTGTAAAAATATCTTTAATAAACATATTGTTTAACAAATACATCAAAAGCTTTCGAGGGAATAAATTATACTTTTGATTTTATAACAAGCGCTATACAGATAAGGTTTCTAGTAGAAATATTATCAAATTGGTGTGGTAACGTGTATTTAGCAATGGTGAAATTGCAATCCTTAATATTGTTTAGAAACGCAGTTTGACTTTTTGACTTATTAATTTTATCGTGTTGGTAGAGGGTATTAACAGTTTTTATCCTTTATTTACAGATACACTACACGGTGACATGATACTAAGTCAAAACGAACAAAAAAGGCCGAACAACTATGTAGCAGTCAACAAAGTTGTCACCCACTTTATTCAGCTTGAAGAGAGTGAGCTGCAGTTCTTGCAGCAGAACTCCTCCTCCATCGAAACTCATTGGTTCATAGACTGCGTATACATAGACACGACTGCTGACTTCACTTTAAACTATACGTATGAAGATAATATGGGCTCTCATGAAATTGAAGCCATAGTTGTTGCTAACAATGAACCTTTACCACCAATCACTACCACGACAACTACGACAACGACCACGACCACAACAACAACCACAACCACTACCACAACAACAACTACGCCTAAACCACATAACACAACTGTTGACCCAACAACAAAAATTGCCCCAAACACAACAGTTCTCTCCACGACTGTTGTTCCATCAACAACATTAGTACCAACTTCAACAACACCAAAAAATATTACTAATGGCAAAGGTGAAGAAGAGACGTCAGCACACAAGGTAGCGAAGCGAGCCATCTCTAACAGGACGACTATGAAGGGCGTAGATGGTGAAATAGCAACGTGTAAAAACACGATACCTATAGGCAAGGGATATACCTACGGACGTTATCAACATACCATATTTGTTAGAGGTAAGTAAATATTAACTTGGGTGATGGTACTCTTCTTTTTTATATTTATTTGATAAAACAAGTCTCATTCAATGCAAACAGTAACTTAAAAAAAGTAACGAGAAGAATAATTTTAACATAAAATAAAAAACTAACATGAAACAGGTATGTGATGGACACCTGTATCCTGTATGCTTTGCCTCCTACATGGCTGTCAAACTAGATATTAACAGAAAGTATAAAAAATAGAAAATACACAAAACACAATGGCTAGAAAAAATATACAACAAAAAGTAAAGAACGAGGAGATAAGACAGAAAAGGAATATTATGAATTCACTGAGACGCGCACTAACAAAAAAGTGGCAATGGGCTAGTCACATCGCACTCTGCACTGACAGAAGGTAAACAATAGAGACCACCAAATGAAAGGGACCATCAGTATTAGGCACAAGAAACCGGCAGACCAAAACGGCGAACGACATCGGGCAAAGACAGGAAACGCAGGAAACGGTGGAGGAAGCCTATATCCAAAATGTATCCAAAGTATATCATATCATATCCTAAATTAATTATATTTTATTACTTAAACGTTTACTAACACTAGATATTAAGTAAGTATACATCTATAAAAAAATACTAAAACTATTTTAAATGTAAAATTAAGAGTTACGGAATAAATGGCTGTTCTACTACTTACATTCTGTAATTGTGAAAATTCCCTGTTTAAGAATTACAGGCCTATCTCACTTCTGAATCACACGGTTAGTTGTAGATATCTATAAGCGGTTTTCCAGAATCTGAGGAACCGTCTCACACGCAGGTTTAACGACTTCAAGCTCCCCAAACAAGCCGGATCCCGAAAAGGCTTGAGCACCGTAGACCACATACGCTGCGGCAGGTTATACAAAAAACCGAAGAGTAAAAGCTACCTCTCTGCTTAGCGTTTGTGGACTACGCGAAAGCCTTTGATTCGATCGAGACTTGGGCTGTTTGTAGTCACTCTAAGCCTCTCGGTGTCAGATTGACTATCGATACATCGAAGTACTGATAACACATGTCAGTCCGATTTCAGGACCAGACTTCGAGACTTATCTTCCTAGAGTGAGCTCAAGCCTCGCTCAAGGGAGACGTCATTTCTCCATCAGCTTTCCGACACGGCTCAGCAGCGTTCGGAAAGCTGTACGGAAAATCTGGGACCAGTGCTTGTTGCTAGTGATGACATATTGCTCTGAAACATGGTTGCTCACAATGGTCGAGCAATGGGCCTCAGGACAAGGCTTAAAGTCACCCTAAGAGCAAAGGAAAGCTATGCTTGGAGTTTCTTTGCGTGAACGTGAAAAAAGATATCTGCATGAGAACCACTGATACTGACATAACGCGATACATACCGAGAATCGGCAATTTAAGTGGCATGCCCACTGCCACTTAAAATTGGTGATATTGCTCGCTCAACAGGTCGAGGGGAAGTGGAACCGAAAGATTCTGGAATGGCGACCGTGTACCGGAAAACGCAGCGTTGGAAGGCCTCCCACTGGGTAGACGTGACCTGGTGAGGTCTTTGGAATCCGATGAGACGCACAAACCCGGTTATTGTGGCGACACTTGGGGGAGACCTATATCTTGCCGTGGACGTCTTTCGGCTGAAATGATAAATGTTGATTAAAAATATTTGAAATATTTTTAAACTTTTTGGTTTATCATAATTTTAACATTTTCACGCTTTCGTAGATACTGTAAGTATAGCAAGCAATTGATTAATGAATAATAAATATTAACGTCTTAAGAGGGTCTTTCCCGACCCGTGTACCGTCAACCTGAGCATCGTTTAAAAGCTGGTTGGTTCATCCAACGCAATCCTTCATAATATCTTAAATGTTTTTGGAAAAATAAATCGTCATTCAGAATCTCGATTACATGTGCTAGGTTTCTTGAGTTATATATATATATATATTTTATTTATGGGCACATTATGAAGGGCCAAAGTGCACGTAAAATAGCCAATAACTTACATGGAGTTAACTTTGGAATTGTACTAAGTGTGACAGGTTCAACTTTTCACACCCACAATGATGGGTCACATTTTATATTATGTTTAAAAATTCTTTAAAATTGATATATAAAAGTAATGTATTTTATAGCAGTAGTTGAAAGGCATTCTTTCGAAGTAATTACTGGAGATAAATATGAAATTGAATTTATTGGCAAACATGGAATAACTAAATTTCCATTTTCCTTGTTATGGAAGTTCGGAACATCAATCTAATATTTATTTTAATCAATATTCAAATGATATTCAAAGTCTGTTATTGCGATGAGCAACAAAAAACAGGACACTACAGACCACGTAATATAATGCTAATCGTCGAATATAGCTAAAAAAAAAATCCGATTAAACTAGTTTTCAATTTAATGACGTACATTGATATTGGGTTATCCGTTAAAGAGCTACGACATAAAATATGTGTTAAATAAAAATTTCCTGTATACGTTTTGGGTTTCCTTACATCAACTCCCTAAGCTGAAGTCCAATAAACAAAGATTTCATCATACCGAAAAATTTCGAAAAACATAAACATCTAAAATGATCGAATAAAATCGGTCTTACCCGACTAGAAACATAATATTTCCTGCTGTTATTAATCTGTCCTAGCTCAGAGGACACCGGTGTCCTCTCACATCCACGCCACTATAGGCCTTAATTCCGATGTTTAGAGTCTACTTTTGTATGAACAAGTTGGGTAGTTGTGGATCGAAGTGTTAATGAAACAAATATCAGGAACCTAATTAAGCGGTTTATTTTACCACTTTTGGTACCATCATTCAATAATTTCGAGTGGTTACAACCTGACTCCCGAGTCGCTGTTATACCGTAGCTATTTTTGATTTATGTTCATGTACGTTCTGGGGTCAAAAGCGCAGTTGCACTCTACTAATGCTAAAGTGTATAAAATTTCTTTGTAAAAGAGGGCCACTAGGCCACAACTGGCTTATTTAATTCTTTAGGTTCTATGGTACAAACGAACTGAGTGATGATCCATTGATCCTGTTCTATATAAAAATTCTAGTCACTTTATTATCGGTAGAGTGCAACTGTACTTTTGAACCCTTACTGTACAGTACCTGACTAGCGGGTCTAGACAAGATACTTAGCTTATTACTTTTATATTAGTTCCTTGGTACCGTTAAAACTGTTCATAAATTCAACCTCATTTTATTTCGCAAAGGCCTGAATAAGTACTTATAAAACGTCAGTAGCTAGCGTACGGTTCCAATTGGTCGTTTACCATGGAGAAAAACCAGCCAGAAACTATATGGTTAAAATCTTTCTCACTCCATAGTTATGATAGTATGATAGTAGATTTCGGACTGCTGTATACAACATTAGTTTTAGTATATGCGAAACCCGAAACACGTGTCTAGTATTTTTATGCAAAGAATCTATGTACAACATTTCATAATGGTATGAAAAATCACAAGAATAATAATATAAAGAAAAATAACAAAGCTTATAGCTTTGTTATGTTAGCAAAAATACATAGTCACCAGGCTAACCAGGCGACTGAGGCGTTATTTTAAACTTGCACCCAGCTGTTTGCTGGTGCCTTATACCCGCTATGACCTTCCGTGACCTGTGTTGTACTTAGTGTCGGTGGTATCCAACTTGTGACCTTTTTAAAGTATTTTTGGGAACAAAATATAATATGGTGTAAAAACGATTAATCCAATCTGTTGCTGATTTTGAACAAACTATATTCAGGTTTCGCATATACTAAAAATAATGTTGTTTGTTATTATGTTCTAATCTATAATCGCGCAGAGAATTCTGATACTGTAAATTATTAGGAAAATGAAACACTATCTGAGGCTGACTCACATTAGTAGTGGGTAGTAGTAGGCAGCAAATATTTGAGTCATAGCACTATACAAGCGAGTGACACTGGACTTTCGTTTGATTGGTACGCAATTTGCCGCTGTTTGATTTTTCTGCTTAAACATTTGTTGGAGTATTACACTGAAATCGATAAAAAATATAAAATGTATTGACATAGCGACCTTAAATTCTAACCTACGATGCAGAATACTGGCCCCCTGAAACAGACATGCTACAAAAATGCACACGACTGGGATGAAGATGCTGAGATGGGCTGGAGGTACCACTCTCTGATTTATGATCGATCCGCCCAATCGGAGAAAAAATCCGTGAAACACGTCTCAGATGGTACGGTCATGTAATGAGACGATCTAAAAAACATGACTAGGCCAGTCCTACATATAAATAGTGGTTCAAAAAGCGTGGAAGACCCCTTTTTAACCTTGGATGACCGTAATAATCAATGATCACAAGAAAGTCGACGACTCTGGACCGAAATGTTTGGCGAAAAATGAGAAGAGCGGACTCCTAACGATATGAGACTAGGTATAAAGAGAGAGGGAGACAAAAGGACCTGAAAAAAAAGAACAAAATGCGTAAAGATCTGGCGACCCAAAATTTCCTATACCATTATTTTAAAATTTGCATTCTAACTTTATTGTTTAATACTAAATTCGGTTTATCGAGTCATATTAAACGCTAAAAAGTATTTCTTTAAAGGTTCTCCGTTACTGAAATTGGTTAAGACGACTGTATAAAATTGTCAAAACTGTTCCAAGTCAATTCCACATAATAACCCAGTATTTTTCTCAATTCCAGAGCCGATATCAACAATAAACATCACGGGCCTCGACTGGCTGCAACATGGCGACTTACTAAACCTGAACGTCAAATACACAGGATCAGCACCCTTCTCCTACTGTATAAAGTACAAATTGGGCCAATACAACATTACTGGCAATGAGACTTGTGATATCAAAGAAAAAATACCAACGAGTGCCAGCTCTTTCCCGCTGATACATTACTTCTCAGATAGCGATCAGCATTCAGTTGTTGTGGTCGTAGAGAATGAAATTGGAAAGAATGTTGCCATGGCGACTATCAACATTTATAAAGGTAGGTTTTTTTTTGTAACGACTGGACAACACTAGCAAATAATAATTTGAGAATTAAGCTTAAATTGTAGTATAGAAGATGACTCTTGAAACAAATAGATGTTTTTTCTATAAATAATTTAGAGGATTGTTTGATTGTTTTGTAAAAACGATTATGGAATAATCTCTAGACGACAGGCCTTTTGCCAAAAACATACCTATAGGAATAAATCCGTTTAAATCTTGCGCAAACAAGACCACAACTATAGTGCAATGGCTTTTGCAATTTAAACTTAATTTTGATCTATAAAAAGCTCAAATAAGCATGATCGTAATTTTCAACGACTCCAATGCTACAATGTTTACAAAAATCACACTCAAGGTCAACCTGTGCCTTTAGCTTTAAAATTAGTTGATTAAACCATTATAACCGGTTCTAGATTGTTAGGTTAGAAGAAACGAAACTACTGATATCTTTGGTTCGGTACCTATTTCGGGGATTATTATACCTAGTTCGGGTATTATTATACCTATTACCTAGTCCAGACATTACTATACATAGTTCGGGCATTTATTATACCCAGTTCGGGGTATATGTCTTAGTTCGGGAATATTGACAGCACGGTTGGCGCAGTGGTTGAGTGATTCCCGCACGAAACAAATATTTGTGTGGTCCTCAGATAGGTACTCTGAATCTGGATGTCTTGTGTATGGGGGTTTACATGTTTATGAACGCATCCACAATACCTACAGGAGTTATTATTAGTCCCGAGTTATTTCGTGTAGGTGACTTTCTAGTAGCAGCCTACGCAGAGTAAAAAAAAAAGAACGAAACTAGCAAGTCGATACAAAATTTAGTACAAGGCAATTCAAATGAAAATAAAATGTAAAAAGTGTAGTAAATGTGCTAGGAAATCCTAGCACATTTACTTACCGGCAAAATACTAGTCTACAATACACATCGATATAGATATGTACTACGCACTAGATTAGGCGTGCCGTACAATCACTTTGCTTGACTAAAGTGTACTGCAGGCCATACACCTCTTTACATTGATGAAATTAGTGCAGTTTTGCAGTATTTAAGCGCTGTAAATTTTAAAAGTTAAACGTCATTATGCCAATTTAACGCTGTAGCGAACTTTTGTTTTAAGGTTTCAGTGTTTTGACAAATAGTTTCCATGAACGAGATTGTCTATCATTTAAGGCCCTGATCGACGGGCGAGTAAAACCGCGGACTTATGGCTCGTCGGTAAAGCTCGCCGGTTTATGATTGCAATACGAACGACGAGCCTGGCTCACTGCTCATCCTGTTTGCTTCATTTTCTACTCAGCTCGTCGTTCAAAACTGTTTTACTCGCAAGTCGATGAGCACCAACGAGTCGCGAGTAAAACCGACGTTCTATAAAACTGCGGTATTGGCTCGTACGTCGGTTACCCACTTTAGAATAGAAGTCGATGACAATACACCTCTCCCTAAACCTGAAAAAATTAAGCGTAATGTTATGTTGTTCTAAACCTTTTTTTTTTGTTATTTTTCCAGTGTCTGTGCACTCGCAGTTGTCGGTAATAGTAATACCGGTGTTCTTCTGTCTCGTGGCTGTCATCTTAGTCGTTTTTGGCATCGCCTACTATCAACATCGTTCGAGGTAAGACCTTTTACTTATGTTCGAAGTAAAACTAATGATGTTAAAGTCGTGTCTGTAAGGGCTTGTTTAGGGAGACGCGGCGCGTTGGGCTGTCGTCGTAAATTGCCATAATAATATGTTTGTGTTCGAGCGTGCGATGACGCGGGCTGCCCCTGCATTGTACGACGAAAGCCCAACGCGCTGCGTCTCCGTAAACAAGACCTACACAAACTTCAAATGAGAAGAAAATGAAGCATGTGTATGTGTAGAAATAAATATAGTTAGTTTAATTCCGCTACGATTGTACAGAACCTACCAAGAGATCAGGGGATATACCATGACGTGTTAAAGTGTCAGTTATGCGAGCGAGAAAAAGGGATGGAGCTATCTATCCCTTTAACAGTTTAGTTTACTCGTGGTAAGGCCTCTGCACTTATAAGGAGGCCTATTTTAGCACGGCTCTGATTCTTGCTCTTCACTTCATTGTAACTCAATCTTTTAGTCATCTACCATAGAAATATTTATTATGGATCGCGTTAAGAACTCGTGGTAGCACTGCTACTCTGTTCTAAACCCAATTTTGAATAGTTTCTTCAGCCAAGTTATCTAGTTCCTTTTTAGAGTTCCGTTCCCGAAGGGCCCTAACGGCACCCTAATATTAAACCTTTGCTGTCCGTCCGTTTGTCTATCTATTCGCCCGTCTGTCAGCGGGCTGTATTTCATAAACCGTAAAAGGCAGTGAGTTAATTTTTTTATAGAATATGCATTGTATTGCTGCATTGTAATACAAATACATTGCATTTAATATTGTATGCGGAACCCTTCATGTACGAGTAAGACTCGCAATCGGCCAATATTTTTCTCTCCTGTTGCAACTTGCTCTTATAACTTATTTTTAAATAATTTCACACTGTATCACCATTTTCGCCACAACCACAACTAAATACGTACATAATTCAAATTGTATTGCAGGCATTCTGTGGAAGTCGCAGACTTTGACTTCGGGCAGGCACACCTCGACTATAAGACTTTCACGGAGAGACTTCGAGAAAGCTTCAGTAACGCCTTCAATTTCCGTCAGCGAGACGACACCGATCCTCTCACGAACAACACTAGATACGACTCGATGACGTAAATAGATTGTAACTAAAATGCGTTTTGATTTACTTGTCTGTTATGGTAAACAAATATGGCGGACTGAAATAATTTTTGTTGTAAATCGAACCCCCATATAAATTATCAAGACATACATATCTCATTAAAACATGTATGATTTATGGGAATGTGGTTGTGTGAGTGTTTGTTTACCAAATTAGACATGTAACAATAAACGCTATACGTACACAAGACAAAAGGGCTTAGTGAGCAGACAAGTATCGGATATCATTACACCGCACACCACTAAAATATTGTGGCTAAAAGAGTATTAGGCCAATTGAAGGGTATCATGGCAAAGGACAACTTCTGAGTTCGGCGAACGTTGTATTACTCGCAGATAAGGTAAAATCTTTCACGTACTTAGATGACCTCTTGGAAAACGCACAACTCCGGTAGAGTCAGTGTCTGCATACCAAACTCTTTCGTCGTCTGTACAAGTCAATTATTTAGCGACGGCATTCAATGCAATGTGAATGAGTGAGATGGCGCTATATCAAACTAAGTGCTAGAAAGAGAGCAATAAAGTCATGAGTACCATCGTTAAATAATTTAATCTATCTGTAGCTAGTTTGAACGTCGACGGTTACTATGGAACTTGGAGGTACGAGTATTGCCTTCGTACAGGCATTACGAGTACCTGTTGTTCTGACCGCTGTTCTGGTCCGCTTAAGCTTCTCACTAAAGCTTAAGCGACGATGTAAGGGTTTCCTAATCTAGGGTAAGAGTACCTAAAAGTAAAGAGGAATTTGCTAGTCGTTTGTAAAATATTTCGTCAGTTGAAAAATCCGGCAAGAGATTTCAATGAAATTACATGTTATTGAATACGTATCTGGTTATCCGTCGATGGCCAAATTCAGTCATTTTTTATGTCTGTGTCAAATGTAACAGTATTCATATGTTTATCACGTAAAATTATTAATTACATTCATTCCAATTTTTTTTAATTAAAATGTAAAATAGTAATGAATATTTTTTTTTCCAGATAGATTATGTCGATTGTTGTAGGGATTAGGGACAGTTGATAATAATAGTACTGACATGGAATTGTATTATATACAGAGTTAGGTACTTCGCTTCTGTTTGTGCGGTTTTGAGGTCATTGACCTCACGTAGCGTCGACATTTTGAAGTCTACTTACTGCTAATTTTTATAGCAACAGCAGTTATCTCGGTCATTCTTAAACTGTTGTTTCATTGATACAAGCCAATATTTAGGCCTGCCAAGCCAATCTAACGCCTATGTCGATTTGGTAGCCGTCAAATGAGTTATGACATTTATATTTTATTTGACTTCGTTTAATTTTTGGTTTTATTTATGTTATTTTGATCGTCTATGTTCTTTACTTTCTTTCTCAAGATGTAGTTCGATAGATAGGAAGGTGCGATGGCTATAAATTGTTCAGCTCTAACTTGTTTTCATTGTAGTTAATAAATATGAACGGAAAACAAGTCGTAATAAGTAGTTTGGTTTGAACTATGGCCTCTCAATAATTGTCTGATTAAGTATATATGATCTCTGTGTCTGTCTCGTCTGTTCTGTGTGTCATTGAAAAATATAATTTTTTACCAAAAATCACTGATAATGTTGTATTTATAAAGTTTTTTTTTTCTAACAGACTGACGCGTAAGAAATGATAATATTCTATTTTTATTGTTATTTTTTTCGCAAATATTTTATTTGATCACTTTGTCTTTGGCTTGTTGCACTATTTTAGGTAACAGGGATATTCGTTTGGGATGGAATAGTTCTATCTTATACAGTTTACAAAATCCATTACAGGAACTTCATAAATGACATCTAATGGAGGAAGTGCGGTTGGAAAGCGAATAGCGAAAAGCGATAAAATTGTGATACGTACATTTAATCGAGTGTGAAAAAGTGAGGTGCTGGGTGTGTACGGAGAACCCCAAATTTTTGTGTGTAATCGACCTTACAGCTCGCGTAACTATTATAATTCAGAATAGTCGGGTTTTCTTGAACGATTCCTATTAAAATTGCCCTTTTAGGTAATCCTAAGGTAGTGCAACAGGTTTAAGTATTCCAATTTCTTTTTTTACAATTGAACTAACTGTAAACTAGTGCTATGTTAGGACTGAGACGCACTAACGTGATCAGTCATGGTTTGTGATATATTAGATTTAATCAAATTAGGACTATAATTAATCCTGTATTTAATAAAATAATTTGTGCCAAAAGTGTAAACCTGTAACAGAGTAATTGGGAGCAGTTTTTATTTTAAAAATATTTTTTTTGTGAAGGAAATGATGAAAATTCTGACACTTTGAATTTACGATTATATTTATTACCGAAGACATAAAAATATCTACTTGCAGCTAAAATTGTTTTCAAATTCGGGTTTTTACTTTTGGCGGAAATATTGTAATATTAATTTGTAGTTACAATAAAATGTTATTTAAAATCCTGGTATTTTATTCTTGAACTCCTTGTCCTAGATTGTTATATTTATTATTGAATTTACTTTGAAAAGGTTTTCCTTGCTTTGGCCTACTTGATTTCAATACTCAATACTTTATTGATGTACAAAGATGGGATAAACTATTTCAAGAGAATTATGGACCCTGTCGGGTACAGCAAAGTTAGGAGAGAGGATGAAGGCTAAGTGGAATTCATAGAATCCATTATTGTTGTATCAAAGTGTTTATAAATACATTGTTGTTAAGCCATGTTCCTTTTCCTTTTTAATTTATTATAAATAGCCCAAACTGAACAATGTGACCATTCGGGAGTGTTCGAAAGAGTTACTCGGTCCTGTGGTGCTATTCTCTAAGAAAACGCAGCGCTGCCTCAACGACTAACACCAGGATACATACAGTCTGAAATATGAGTTTTATTTTATTTTATTTATTTAACTTGAAATATTCTTTCATTCAAATAAAACTTCATCAGAAGATATACTATACTACCTAGTATGCGTAGGTCCTAATTAACGTTAGTGGTATTTGGACGATATCTCCGAAAAAATATTGAGTATCTATTCATCATCATCATCATCATCATTTCAGCCGAAAGATGTCCACTGCTGGACATAAGCCTACCCCCAAGTGTGCCACAACGAACAGTCCTGTGCATATCTTGCATTCCCGCGACTCTCACGAGGTCATCGGTCCACCTTGTGTGTTGACTTCCTACGCTGCGTCTTCTGAACGCTGCGCTTCTGGCGCGGTCGCCACTCCAGAAACTTTCGGGTCCAACAACTATCTGTTCTGCTAGAATCAGAATCAGAATCAGAATCAGAATAGTTTATTTCAAATAGACCAATTACAGGCACTTTTGAATTGTCAAAATGTCGGTCAGTCCAAAAAAAAGTGAAGCTAAATTGCACGTTCCAAAGCGTAGATCTCTATGGAGAAGAACGTGCAAGAAACTCCATGGACACTCTTTTAAATCATATTATGAGTTACATAATCTTGGTTACAAATTTATTGTCGCTTCTATTATGTGAGCACAATGAAGAAAAAAAAAAAAATTAAAACGCAATGAAACCACAAATAATGAAAAAAAAATACAATAAACTAATAAAAAAATAGTAATTGAATTAAGCCACTGGCAGCTAAGAGATGACCAGTCCCAACTGACGGCGCCCGTTCACGAGCATGACGCGTGCCTCAGCCCCACTCAGCTCAACCATTTTGAAGGGAACCGAATGACCCAATAACACGTGCCACCATCAGCGAAACATTTGAGTGAGCATGACAAACTCTCAACTGCCATGCTCATAACGTCAAACAAGTTGTTATCTAATAAAATAAAATGCTCCATGGTACTTCACATTCACAAATTAGAAAAAAGTGCTTCTACATTATACAATTTTATTGTTCCCAATTACAAAAAGTAATAATTGATCACAAGCTCCATTAAAATAAACTAATCAATTATAATATATATATATTATATTGAAAAAGAAAGACATAACATTTTGAAAACCACGATACAAAAAGGGTCCCAGCATCTCCTCCATTATTAAAAAGTAATAAAATACATAAAATAAAATGTAGAACTAATTTGTAGGCAAATGTGGCTGTGGCTGTGGAGCAGGACCGGCATTTAGCCAAGCATTTTTATCAAGGATGTAATCATCCAATCTATAATATGCTTGTCTACACAGCGTGCGTTTAATGCATGTTTTAAATTTTGACTCATTGAGATGGAGAATCTCAAGTGGTATTTTATTATAAAATTTTACACAGTACCCCATAAAAGAACTTTGTACTTTAGCCAATCTGAATCGAGGTTGATCTAATTGGTTCCTATTCCTAGTATTAAAATTGTGCCTGTCACTTATCTTAGTAAAAAGATGAATATTTTTCCGAACATACATAATGTTTTCATAAATGTATTGACAAGGGACCGTCATGATATTTATTTCCTTAAATAGTTCTCTAAGAGAATCGCGCCTGCGAAGATTATATATGGCTCTGATAGCTCTTTTCTGCAGAATAAAAATAGACTCCATGTCTGCAGCCCGTCCCCATAGTAATATACCGTAAGACATTATGCTATGGAAGTAACTAAAATACACTAGTCTCGCAGTATCTACATCTGTAAATTGACGGATTTTTCTAACGGCATATGCTGCTGAACTAAGCCGACCTGCCAGAGATGTTAAATGAGGACCCCATTGTAGCCTCGAGTCAAGCGTGATCCCCAGGAAAACCGTGTCCTCGACGAATTCGAGTTTCTCCTTGTTCAATACTATATCGAAATCACCAATTCTTACATTCGGTAACGCAAATCTTATGCACTTAGTCTTTTTTCCATTTAACACCAAATTATTAACAGTGAACCATTTGTGGACTTCCTGTAGAGCTTTGTTTACGTCATCAAGGTTTGTAGAACGTCTACTGACCTTAAAAATTAACGACGTATCGTCAGCAAACAATACAATGTGTGGTTGTTTTTTTAATAGATGCGGTAGATCATTAATATACACTAAAAAGAGAAAAGGACCCAATATTGAGCCTTGTGGGACACCCATTTTGACTCTCAAACCTTGAGAATTTATACTATTTATTTGAACTTGCTGTTGCCTGTCATTTAAATAAGATTTCACCAAGCTGAGTGCAAGTTTACCTAGCCCATAATGTTTCAGTTTTAAAAGCAAGGTTTCGTGATTAACACAATCGAAAGCCTTTGAGAGGTCACAAAAAATCCCTATCGCATCTTGGGCTTCCTCCCACGCTGCAAATATATGTTTTAATAAAGCGACACCAGCGTCTGTCGTACAACGACCTTTGGTGAAGCCATATTGCTGATCGTGAAAGATTTTATTGCTGTTAAAATGGTAGAGCATTTGATTCAGCATAACTTTTTCAAACACCTTACTAAAAACTGGCAATATCGATACAGGTCTATAATTATTAATGTCATTATGGTCACCGGATTTAAAAAGTGGTATAACCTTACTGTATTTCATTATATCTGGAAAGACTCCTTGGTCCACACATAAATTAAATATTAAAGCCAAGTATGGTGCTATGGTCTCAATTATGGATGTACATACCTTAACAGACATTCCCCATAGGTCTTCAGTTAATTTGATTTTAATTTGCCTAAAAGCCTTTATGACTGTCATAGGGTTTATATGTTTGAATTGAAATTCAACCGGACAGCCTGGCACGTTTGCTTTCAATAAAGCAATTGAGGCTTCAGGGGAGGAATTTAGAGCTTCCGTTGTTCTAAGAGGTATATCAGTAAAATAATTTACAAACTCTTGGGCCACTTCTATGTTAGAGCTTATGGGACCATGTGACGTCTCCAGTAAAAAATCCGTGTTGTGTACTTTATTCCTACCAGTTTCACTATTAATAATTTTCCACACAGTCTTTATTTTATTGTCTGCCGATTTGATCTTGTTGCTAATGTACAGGGCAATGTAGTAATGTATGACACACCCCTAATCTTACTCGCTCGGTGACCTTGGATATCTTCGTTCCCGATGCGATCACGCAAGGAAACTCCGAGCATAGCCCTTTCCATTGCCCTTCGGGTGGCTAAGCTTTTTGATAAGGCCTATACCTGATGCGTACGTATCTATACTCAACGTTTTTACAACCTAATTAGGTATGAGTAGACTTATAGATAGCCTAGATTCATCATAATATCGTATATGATAAATCATTTATGAAGATGAAGTTGGGCTGCCGTATTGTCCGAAAGAGTTACCAAGGCCCTGCAAGTGAAACTGAAACATGGGCTAGTTTTAGTCAGTAACTGACACTCCTCTTATATGATGATTTCTCACCTCAAAAGTACGACGACGACGTTTCTCAGAAAAAAAATATTTTTATGAAAATACAAAGAATTATTATCTAGCGATATATCTACATAATACCCACGGCCCAACATAATGCTTCATAGTTGACCCAAAAAGTCCCAGCTATCGACAAACAAGATTAGTCATCACATGATGTTAATAAACACAAAGAAATGTTTCCATTTACGCAGAACCGCGGCGTAGAATCAATTTTCTGATACACTGCTTGACCTTTCAGTTATAATGAACTCGTTATGATTCTGGGCGCAAACAAAAAGTGCGCGTAGTGAAATTTTAATGGAATTCAAGAGATCCAAGTTTTTGGGGTGAGGCAGGAATTATGAGGTCACGGGTTTTATAGGGGTTTTTCACGTTGTCTGGAATTTTGGGTTGTTTAATTTTGTATGGCAGTAGTGGCTCGAAAGGAGCGACAAAATTGCTATGATACCTACCTACCTACGTTTCATAAAACAGCGTAATGGTAGCGGGGACCAAAAGGTAGGTTGAGCAAAGATCTGTATGTCCGACCGACAGCTGTGCTACAATAGGCTCGCTTAATTAAAACCTAAGTAAATGCGACCTGTCGGTGAATTTGATTAATCGTTGATGTGGATACTCCTTTGCTGGGTAGGTTTAGGTTCATTTGCATAAGCCATCCATCTTAGAAAACAGGTGTGACCGTTTTGTCTGTGGTAAATGATACATAGGTACCGCTCCCTCATAGTGGTATGTTTGCTCATAATTTACTCGTTTAATATTTACAATCAGGCTGAGCTACCCCGCCTGGATTTTAAATATTTTTATTTAAGTATTTATCTATTTTTATTAGGGAAAACAAACAATTGTACAGTTATGTTACACCTAGAGATAGGATACAAACTACCTACAATCCACAATGTTTCCATGGATTAGCAGATTACCAAATAAAAAAAGATAGGTACAGTGAAGAAAATAAAAAAACTAGAATACTTACATTTAAAGGGCAAAACTAATTAACAATAGCGACTGACTTAAAATAGGTAAATAAAATTATGAGAAAACTAATAGGGAAATGTGTCATTGCCTACTTACAATAAATAAGCGACTAATAATCCATTTCCTACAACGACCAATTTATAACTTGACTGTTATGTCATCAACTTATCATAATAAAGCGAGTAAATAAAGGTCAAAGGACTGATCTGGAGAAGAGTTAAGGTACGAATAGACTACGACACTTTATACGGTACACTCAGTGTATACATCGAGAGTCTGTATGAACACGAGTGTCTCTTGCACACTTGTGTTCATACAGAGACACTCGATGACTGAGTGTACCGTATAGCGCCCATTACACGGTCATGCAAACGTCAATCATTACCATCAATCATGAATGATGGTGAATGATGGTTTTCGTCAATCAGTACTATGCTACGTCAATCATCCCATTACACGGTTTTTTTTTATGGTAGGTAAAATCATTCAATGACAGATCCCGCCCTTGGGTGGGGTGGGAAATAGTGTCAGACTCTTACTGACTAAAAACCTACCCTGTTCCATTCATTGCCTTTGTCCCAGGGGCCTGGGTGACATTTTCACATAACCTTTGGCCCCAGTAGGCTTCTGCCCTGCTGGGCCCCTACAGTTTGCTGACAACTCCTTGAGGCGCGCGGGAACAGTGCGCGCCGTAGACGATATCCCATTACACGGTAGGTTATTCGTCAATCAAAATTTTGAAATTTTGTCTGTGGTAAAACTGACAGCAAAACCTATCGTGTAATGGGCGCCTATAAAGTGTCGCAGTCAAAACGTAGGTACCTTAACTCCAGCGAGTCTTGGTGGCTCGCACCACGACTTCTTAACGCGATCTATTATACCAAAATTGACCTGCTAAAGCGATGGTGCTATATAGGATGTGTGTATAGCTCCATGCATCTTTTTCTGAATCATTTCTCTCTTTCTCTTTGTCCTCTCCTTTTCTAATTAGATATTTGGGGTTTGGTCTCGTCACTAATCGGCGCCAGGATATTCTATACTGGGTTGTCAGCTCTGCAGACAACCCAGGGATGTCGCATGCGCGATTGAAAAGAAAAACCAAGGATTCGATTCCCGACATCCCCTCTTCTAACACAAAACAGCCCCAAGTAGGCTTAAGAGCCGAAAGAGCTTTCTTCGAAGCACACAGGCCATTTTTGACCCACCACCTAAAGATAGATTCAAGCTTTGGGGAGAAGCTCTGGCAATTGGGCTAACTTCAGTTTTCTCCCTACTCTCGACCATCAAGTTCACGGCGGGCGACCTCTGCCTTTCTTTTGTTCTGTCATGTTTAGTGTTATTTGTTACAAAATAGTTGTCACGTCTTCTCTTAACGTTTCTATACTATCTCAGGCCGTTTTCGATAGTTAAGTTTTATAGTGATTGGCGTGACTTTAAAGCTGATCCTGATATATTCGATGCGCACCTTGTCCAGAAACATTAATGAGTTTCGAGTTTTTTAAACGTCGCTGGTTATCATTTTAAAAAGAAATTAACGAACAAAATTCGGTTGTGTTTAAAACAAAACTGTAATAGCGTCTAGCTCATTCAAAAACATTGTTCCTCAAATTTTTACACACGCTACCATAATTGCAACATTTCCATTCATAACCCATAACTTATATCCACAACACTGAACTTCTGTACTAATTTAAACTGAACCCAGCAAAGCCGACTCAAACATTAAAAGTATTCGTTTTTCGCATTTCATTAAAATTTTAACTCGGTAAGCGCGGTCTAGGCATTTTAAGTGCCGTCGGGGTTAAGTCGCTTTAATCGTGTAACGAATACACGAGGACTTGTTTTAAATAGCCTACTCCCACCCTTAATGAACCACGGCTCGTAGGCGACAGCGACACGGCTTCATTTTGAGCAGTAGGTAACATTTTTGACGGATTGAATATTATTGTCAGGTTGGTACTTTTTTCGTGCAATTTTGTAGTCAGTTAGAATTTAAATCAAAAGAAAAAATTAACAAGTTTTTATTAAGCTTTTGTACTTTATACTTACTAATTGGATAACCAGAAAAATCACGAGCAGTTCATTTACTGATTCCACTTTTGGAGTTCGATTTTCAAATCATAAAAAATATGTTTCAAATTTTATTCTTCGCAATCTTTTATCACTGGCCAGTTTGAGTTAAAAATAAACTGTGACGAAAGCCAGGAAGGAGTCATATTCAACCTACTTTCAACACTTTACTCATTGCTTCAATGGCGGGATCCAAATAATCTCATTTCATATGAGCGTGAGCTCGCTCTTTATTGTAACGAAAAAAAAAATCGCCCAATTCATAACAATATCATGCTCCTTTTTTATTTATTTTTTAGGTTAAAAACAATAGATAAACTGAAACGCTGGATTACTTGGTGATAAAAAGTAATATACTTATTTTTGCCATTGCAAAGAAATATGTATTCTTCACCAATGTTATGCTCTTTGAAAAATTTAGGGATTTTGTGCAGCCATAATAACGTTTTCGTGACCGAATGAAATTATTTATAATAATTATAATGTCTATTTTCTGAATATAAAGCTATAGGTACCTACCTATTATTTAGTTTGAATAGGTTTAATTACGGGAGTATATACCTAGGTTTTAAAGAATTATTACACTGACTGTATAAATTTACCAACTAAGTAAAATCAGTCAGAAGAAATCATCGCATTGTTTCACCTTGACGCTTGAATTAACAACTAATTGATAATACCTTACCTATCTATGTACTGATTCTTAGTACGAAGATACTGCTTATTTATTTTGGAGACGGGAAATCTTCGGAAAATCATCAAATAGGTACAGCACGGTTTGACGGCAAGGTTGGCGCAGTGGTTCAGCGATTGGGTACTGCGGGCGCTGCGTGTCACAAGTTCGATTGCCGAAACAAATATTTCTATGTCCTACAGATTGATCCAGGTCTAGGTGTCTTGTATATGTCAGTTGACATATTGGGATGCCTCCATTATATATGAGTAATTTCTAGTGTCCTAGGAGGCAAATTGTTAAAAAATACTCATTCTGTTCTAGATGGTATGAGATGAGAGTGACTGTCAGACTGATTAAAACTAACGTGTGTTCCTTCAGTTGTCCTTTGCGTGCAGGCCTGCAGTAACTCTTTCGAACAATCCAGTATAAATACCTTACTTATAATGATTATTACGCGTATTACAGTTAGGGTCACTGGATGGTCCTTACAAATAATTTTATCAATAATTGTTCACCTTTATAGCTTGAAGATAAGGCGTTTGTTGACCCTTACAGTGGCATGCAAGACTCCAGATTAATCCTAGTGCTGCTCCCTTGTATAACAATGAAAATGTTTTTTTTTTTAAATTCATATAAACTATAGTGCTTGACTACAATCCCACTTGATGCTATGACCTGACCCCACTTGATAGTGGTGGCCAAGGGTTAGGCGAAAGTGTATCCCGGGGCCCTGGAACAAAGGTAATGAAGGAACAGGGTAGGTTTTTAGTCAGTAAGAGTCTGATACTATCGCCCACTTCGCCCAAGGGTGGGATTTGTCATTGGATGATTTTACCTACCATAAAAAAAACCTGATGGTAAACAGTGTTGCAATTGCAAGTGATGAACACTCGATACGAGCGAATGCAACTAGAAATTTTAGTGTCCATATATAAGGCTGAGCGCCCACTTGAGACAAGGCAGTCTTTAGATAGACTGTTGCTTTACTAAACATAATAATATGAAGAAGTGTACCGTAGACTTGAGACAAAACGTCTCATAGAAAAAGTTGTCTAATACCAACAAAAAATGCACAGCGACATGTCTGTGTAACGACGTATGCAGTTATGAAAAATGTATTATAGTATATTGATGTATCGATTTTATAAAAATATCGCACTCGATATATCTGGGAAGAGATATCGATATATCGGTCAAACTTTCCGAGATTTTCGGTTTGAAAATAATAATTTATTTAGTTATTAGACTGAACTCTAATATAAATTACTATTATCTAGCTCAATAGTAAGTAATAGTATTTTTTTATACAGAATGTACATTATTTTAATTTATGAGAAATTAAACTAAATTCCATAATTCTATTTATGTTAAATATTTATGTTTTTAAATATAGATATATACTCATATTTTTTGATTGAGTATCGGTACGTGTTGATCGGTAAGAGATACGTATCGATACCTCAGTGGTATCGTTTTAGGTGAGCGTCGTGTCGTAGACAAAACAGTTCCGTTTTGGTTTTGAGACAGACTTGTCTATGTGAGACAAGTCTGTCTAAATACTCTTGTCTCAAGTGAGCGCCCAGCCTAAATTTGATGTCAGTTGTCTGGATAAATAAGACTTTAATATTGTAGGACTTAGATATCTCAATGTGTTATTGGTCTGATTCAATTTACGTTGTCATAGTTACATATTGGGCTACACCCAAACCTAATAAAACACTGATAGGTATTCTCCAAACTAGTACAGGTAGCTTGGAAAGGAATAGGCTCATTCATAAAATAATATGATTTACGAAACAAACAACAAATGTAATTTGATTTCACTCCTAACATAGTGTTTGTGGGCGGCTGACTCTTTATCAAATTGTTATTCAATTTCTATCATCCCACTGTTATTGATAACATTTACCAGAACATGTAAAACTGTCATTGTTATGAGAACAGACAATCATAATAGTAAGTATTAATAACACAAACATGATAGAATTTCTGAGAATGATTACACATTCGCTCGACTTTTCGAGAACAAGGTTTATCATCTAAGTAAAGTAAGCGGCAAATAAGTTGAACATTTTGCTATGGGTTTTGCGCAGTCCCCTACTTCGATTGAGAGACCCAAAAATCGGTTACTACGAATTCAAGGTCGACCGCCATGATGGTTCAACCTGTGTGACGAGGATTATAACCGATTTTCTGGACGTACGGTATGTATCCACCCTTATGTTTTTTTTTTTTTTTTTTTTTTTTTTGTGGTAGGTAAAAATCATCCAATGACGAATCCCGCCCTTGGGTGGGGCGGGAAACAGTGTCAGACTTTTACTGACTAAAAAACCTACCTTTCCATTCCTTGCCTTTATCCTGGGGCCTTTGGTGACAGTCTCACATAACCTTTGGCCCCAGTAGGCTTCGGCCCTGCTGGACCCCTACAGTATGCTGACAACTCCTTGAGGCGCGCGGGAACGGTGCGCGCCGTAGACGACCTGAGCTCGGACCGGTCTGTTACCGGACGGACGGACAGCGAGCTACCCATTGCCCACCGTCCGCGAGCCCGCGCCTACGGTGGCCGGAAATTGGGATCGGAAACCCGGCGGCGGCGGCGGCGTGTCCGCCTTTGCCTAAGGCGGTCGGCCTCCTCCTTTACTAGCATTACTGCTTCGCAGAAGGAGGCGACCGCCTGCCACTCCTCCTCGCTCCGGAGCATGGCTTGAACCAAGCCCCGGCGCGAGAGATCGCCGCCGATCGCCCCCACGAGGACACGGCGCTGCTCTTCCCAAGCGGGGCACACCTCGACTGTGTGCTCCACCGTGTCCACCGGGCGGTCCGCACAGTGGCGACACCCGGGCGTCGTCTCCGCACGAATCTTGTACAGGTACGGACCGAACTTGCCGTGCTCGGTCAGCACCTGCGCCAAACGGAAGGTGACGACGCCGTGGGGCCTTTCCAGCCACGCCTCAAAGAGGGGCCTTACCGCCTCGATCGTGGCGTGCCCAGCACGAGGTTGCGACAATCGCTCTCGCCATTTCACCATGAGATCCCGCCGGAGCTCTGTCCGCCATGCCGCGACTTGTCGCGGCAGCGGAGTTTCGCCCCGACGTTGCATCTCCACGCGTAAGTCATGCATGTGTGCAAGGACTGTTGCCTCCAAATCCCACGGTGGTAGGCCAGCAAGGAGGCTCGCCGCTTCGCAGGACACCGTACGGTATCCGCGGATCATCCGGATGGCCATGACCCTCTGGCAGGCGGTTAGCCGGGCCGCCACTCGCTTCCGTAGCGATGGCGCCCACACCGGCGCACCGTAAAGGGCCATGGACCGAACGATGCCTGCGTAGAGCCTCCGGCAGGAGGCGTCTGGACCCCCTAGGTTCGGCAGGAGCCGCTTGAGCGCAGCCCCAGTCGCATTCAACCTGGGAGCCAGACGTCGGAAGTGCTCCTTGAAGTTCCACCGGCTGTCGAGGACGAGTCCCAGGTACTTCATCGTCGACCCGACGCCGATGTGAACTCCTCCTACCGTTAATTGGGAGCCCGGAGGTGGCGCGCTCCGAGGGCCGTGAAAACACATGGCCTCGGACTTGATCCACCCTTATGTTGCTGAAACCTCTACGGTCCTGACTAAGCGTTTCGCCTCGTCTACAATTGTTTCAGTCCTCCGATAGGTAGGTACCTGTTGCGGTCTTCTCGTACGTTTATAATTTAGGTGTCCTCAAGGCCAGAGTGAATAGGCTCTTAATAAGCTAGTGCGCCTCACCATCAACGATTGCATCACAGTTTACGATCAGGTGGGATCGTAGTCAAGCACTAGTTTATAACAATTAAAAAAAAAACTACTTGTATTTTTGCCACTCTAACAAGTCAGTCATGTTTTGGACACCACCACAGACACATACGGTATCGCACGGGATAAACCAAGTTGTGTAAATGAAAATAAATAAATAATTTAATAAAAATATTATGTCGACAGTAATGCTAGCAGCGATAGCGAAAGTAGTGAAAGTTTTAACGTAGGTACGGAGTACTGCCACAGAGTAACGTGCTGCGGTCGTGTAGCAATCAATGCCCTTGCTGGAAGGTAGCCATATTATGAATGAAGAATTTGATTTCCTCCAATACCTACTAATATACTTAATATTAAAAAAGGGGATAAAATTTATAACTCTTAACTTTGTATATACACCGTTAAATTTTAGTCGTTTTAATCCCGCGGAGGGTCGATTCGGTACATGAAATACTATCGATATCTAAAGAAAAAAAATAAAAAATTCAGTACTTTTAAAAAAAAATCGAATTAATATACGCATATACGAAATTAATTCATGTACCGGTTCGACCCTTCACGGGATTACAACGATCATTTAGCCGTGTTTAATTAGTAATGTTTGTTTGTATTGGTTTCTGTACATTTTGTTCTTGTATCTGAATTAAAATAAAAAATAATTACCAGGTAATTAATACATGATGACAATAATTACTTCTCGAAATTCACATTTCTTAGTAAAACATTCCTCTATCAAGACTTCAGCATGTGACTGAGAACAAAGACATGATTAATTCTGTCTCAGGGGTAACAACAATGTGTTGTTAAGCGACTACACAATTGATATCACTTAGGGCCTGTAATTACGTAGAAGTTTCGAATCACTGATTAATCGGATTATCAATTAGTGAGAGCGAATTGCGAAATGTACGCAGGTACCACGTACGCTACTGAAGGATTTCAGGTAGTAAGTCGTAATTAAATATTCTTAATTCTTCGTTGTACACAAAAACTTAACATTAATAGGTACAATTATTTGACAATTGATGCACAAAGGCGAGCTTAAACTCAACAATGAGTTTTCCATGAAACCTCTGAGTGACAGAGAGAGATCACATTCGAGGGTAGGATCCAGTGTACAATATTATTATAATCCTACATACCTAAATAAGTCACGTGTATAGAAAGATATATATAATTATATATATCATAAATTTATTTATTTGTACATACATACTGGACAAGTAAATATGCTTATGTGTCTTTCTTTATTCCGTGTTATGAAGAAACATTAAATTCAACAACTTTATAAAATACAAATTAAAACTATATATACACTTAAACCTACTAACCTATCATAAATACTAATAAATACCAATTTAAATACTAAAATTATTTGTGAAAGAAAGTGCTCTTTAATTTACCTTTTAAATACATCCAGAGAAGGACTGTTGCGAACGGAAAGTGGGAGAGAGAGTTCCAGAGACAAAGTTTATTATGTTTTTTACCACTAGTCTACAACCGAAATGAACCAAATTGGGGTTTTTTAAATATATTTGTCAGTGAAGAAAGTATAAATATTGACCAATATTTTTTTTTTGTATTTTTTTTTGCCTAGTTTAAAAAGGCAGTCCTATAGCTCTTTTAAATTAATTAAACTGCTTTTTATATCTTTCGTGTTTCTCTGTAAAATCATCCAATGACCGCGCCCTTGGGATGCGAGATAGTGTGAGACTTTTACTGACAAAAAACCCACTCTTGTTCAATCGTTGCCTTTCATACTATGGCTGAACCTTTCTTGGAATCGATCCTTGGCCCCAGTAGGCTTCAACCCTGCTGGGCCCCTAGGCCCCCTGGGCCTTGAGGCGCACGTGGAACAATACGCGCCGTCGACGACTTGAGCTCGGTGTGGACGATTACCAGACGATCGGACGGCAAGCTTGGCTCGTATTCATATGGAATATCCTAAAAATCGAAATACTTGCCTAAAATAAACGGATGGGTGCGAGACGCAAAGGACCAGTCTATGTCTATCGAGGCCTTTGGACATAGGCCTCGATAGTGGACGTCATTCGGCTGAAATATGATGATGAGTATATTTTAACTATTTCAGCTATCATAATCAAGATCAGGGGGGCGACCACAAGCTCTTAAAGCAGAATTGTTTTAATCTTACTTATGTTTTTCGTACCATGTGACCTTCAAAACAATCTTATTACAATATTAAAACATTAAAAAAAATTTTGAATGCCCAATTGTCTATAATTTTCACAACGGGTTTTGTTTCAGCTGAAATTAAAATTACTCGTATTAATTTGCATTAGGCTTGTTTTTGAACGTCTCCCGTCTATTGTATTATTTTGTAAAAATATCTGCTTACTCCTTCAAAGCGCAACGGCGTGATTGATTGTTATAAAATGGAGTACCTACACAATAAACAGACAAGCGATTGCAGCTATTCCGGATGATTTGGTATCATTTCTTGAAGATGAAGAGTTCCATTGTCCACCAAATTTAATCGGGGCCACATTGCAAAAATGCTAACAACGAAGTCGGAAAACACCGTTCTATAAATTATTGACGGCGAAATCGACTAACATTATAACAAACACTCACTGTGTTGTTCAGAACTACAATTCGATAGGCATGTAACTAAACCAATTACTTACAGGAAAACCTATATATTATGTACAATTACTTATTTACAATAGGTCTAGATCGATTGACTCAACATGAAACATATGTGCATAGCTTAAATTTATCCTAAAAACATACACCCGGGATAAAAATATTCTGCTATTTCCAGAAGATATGTAGATAGATGGAGAGGAAGAGAGAGGTCAAAGAAGAGATGGTTGGATTGTGTGAGGAGTGACATGAAAGAAAAGGGATTAGTGATAGTTAGACGAATGACAGGGCAGAGTGGAAGAGGAAAACGTGTTACACCAAACCCCAATTATTACGGGGTAAGCAAAGAAACAGGAAAAAGTAAAGAAGAAGGTTTACCTATGTGCCAAATTTCATTCAAATCCATTCATCCACTAAAGTGTGAAGGAATGATGAATATTTTATACAAACAAACTTTCGACTTTGTAATAAAATAAATGTGATAAATTTACGTAGGTACATTAAATATAGATAGAAAGGAATGGAGATTAAAAAACAGACGTTTATTTATCATTTGAAAAACATGCGGCACAGCAGAGCTGTCCTATAGCATTAAGTACAAAGTACATTGACACTACGTAGGCAGTTAATGAATCTACATTGTTGAGTCGTTCTTGAAGTCTTGACTATCAAGGCAAGTATCTAATTGTCCTAGACAAAACTAAATCAAGCTATAGGTTTTAATCTCCTACGGATGGATAAATTGTGTATAGATTCAAAAAGGGTGTTGATTTGTGAATGAAATTAGTGCAAGTACCTACTTTATTGTTCTGTCAATTGTCCAAACCAACTTAAGTAGGTAATAATGTCACTATCATTCTATAAATCACACTAATAATATAATGGCTAAATTTTGTGAGTGTGTATATTTGTTGCTTTATCACTCTCAAATGGTTGAACGGATTAGGCTGAAAATTTACAGTTAGATCAACATCTTGGAATAGCGCATAGGATTTTTATAGGACTTTGCATCTCGGGAAAAAGTTGCCTTGGGTTCATTTATACTTTCACGCGGGCAATGCGGCTGGTTGAATTTAGTTTTAAAATAAAAATGTTGTGGTTGTGGGGAACTGGTCATCCATGTACCTACGCAGGATTTCCTAGTGCAGATATGCTATTCTTCCGCAAAGGATTAATTGTATCTACTTATATGTATAATGTTAGTTTGTAAGGCACCTTAGCGGAAGAGAAACTATTATTTGTGTCATTGTTGATTGGTTTATAATACCCAAATGTTTATTGAACCAGCGCACTCTGAACTTTGTACATAAAAATAATGATAATTATGTTATGTTCCGCTAATGACTTATTTATCTTGAAATGCGCACAAAGAGACGTCAATTAAGTTTTATTTACCTCCTATTGGTACAAAATAAGCTAACGACTTACATATTCAGGAAAATAATACAAATGGGTTTCAACACAAGTATATTTGGTACAAAATATATTGTTTAATATCGTTGTTCGTATGTATATGTATATCTATACGAAAGCGACAGTAACTATTTACAGACACTTAGTTAACAAAAATTACTAACTAAACACATTAATCTATTCTTCAGCAAGAAGTGGCTCACCAGCTACAATAGAACTTTCAATGCCGCAGTGGTCTTCACCTCGCAGAATCTTGAAGAACCCATTGTCACCCCAATCGCTGTTCCAGGAGTTCGCAATGAGCCAGTACTTGTTTCCGTTCTCCACTCCCCAGCCTAAGATTTTAACAGCGTGGCCACCGAGAGCGTCACCAATCGTGTGTTTGTAAACACCGGTCTTGTAATTCAGCAAGTCCGAGTACACTGTAAACGCACCTTCTACTGGCCCGTTCTTGAACAATTCAGCCCTGATGTGGTCCTCTTTACTTGACACTGAGAACACATGTTTACCGTAACGCTTGTCCTTGTGGTAGTCAACATTGTAGTTCGATTCACAGGTCTTTTGGCATTTGGGGGTTTTGGAGTCTCCGTTGCAAGGCAATCTGTTGCCGGGCACGTGGTGCTCGCACGGGGGGATCTCGTAAGGTCTGCAGCCCTGGCTCGAGTTGTAGCTGCCACCTGACACGAGACCGATGTGCTTCCAGTACTCCCAAGCTAATGTTGGCATACCTCCGTTGCATCCGAGTCCACAGACTGGACAACAGCTCAGTAGATCCTCAGCAGAGAAATGAAAGTGTTTTGTTCCATTAGAATATGTGCAGTAGCGATCTGTCATCGCCTCCACAGCACCGAACGCCCAGCAGCTGCCGCACGATCCTTGGTCCCTCACTTCGTTCAATGTGGGGCAATTCGGCCATTTGTCTCTTGGATCGAAGTTTTCCGGAAGACTAGCAATCAGTTCGTCGTCATGCTCTACTTTGGGAAGTTTCGCCAAGTGGGTATCTAGGAGAACACCTGTTAATTTCCTGATGTGAGTGAACGGTGTGTTCAGCGGGAAGTTTCTGCCAGCTGTCCAAGAGTTTTGCTTTGTATTGATGAGATTGATGAACTCGTCAGTGAGTGGATTCTGTATAGCGTCGGCGGTGATCGCAAGTGCGCACACGAGCGCAACAAACGTTGCACGCGAAGCGGCCATTATTCACTTCTTTATTTTCTTTTTCACAGCTGAGCGGTTGGATGTGTATTCGGAGCGAATGTGGCGCGACGACTGAGCGGCGGGAGCGCGCGGCGGCCGCGGCGGTGTAGTTGATACCGTGCTCGCACGCCGTGTAATTGCGTCGAGTAACGAGCGCGCGACAACGACACGGTCAATAGGGGCGAGACAGCTCTTGACCAGCCGTGTCGAAGGTTAACGATACATGTACATCTACCGATAACATAAGACAAACAAATATTATGGTCGAACGCTTCACGACCATTAGTTAACATTTGTTTTGTATCGGTCGGAAGTAATTAATTGGGGATCGGAACGAGCGAGTGTTTGCTCCTCTGGAAGGTTTATCAGGATGGCGTCGAGACCCTTGACATGGGTCTTACTTGTGTTGATGGTTGATATTGTTATTTTAGTACGATAGAGAAAACGAATTATCAGAAGAACAGGAACAATAAGTAAATAATTTTGTTGATACTGCGAAAATCAGTAACATACTCGTATTATGTGTATAATTTATTTGTATGCTTGTTCTGAAAAACAAAACTATAGGTAAATACAATAACGACTGTTGTTATTCTGATTATTAAACAAATATTCTCATGAACTTTAATTATTATTATAATAGTAGGTGCTGCCAGCAGCTTCAATTGCGCACGCAATGGATAATAGAAATAAGAAAATTATCCCAAGGGATAAAAGTATCCTATGTTCTATTCCAGGACACAGTCTACACGTGTACCAGGTTTCTTCGAAATCCGCTCAGCCGTTCGAGCGAGAAGAAGTAACAAACACATACACACAAATTCTTAAACATTCACCTTCATAACATTAGTGTAATAATAATTGTGATTTCTAGCGTTACTTATACATTTTATGCATATATTCAGTTGTTATGTTCAACTGCCTATTAGAATAACAACACAAAGACAGAAAAAATGTGGGGAATTGAACTTTAACTAGTTTTAATTGTTAGCTCGAACACACGATGAAATATGATTCACTCGAAGAATGAGTAAGAATTATTTATTGAAAAGAAATCAGGTGACTGACTGGAATATCTATTGTGGTTTTAGGATGCCGTACAAAATGGAACTTTTATAGAATCACTTTATTGTTCGTCTCTCTGTCTGTCAAGACCCTTTATCTCAGGAACGCGTAGAGGTATCGAGTTGAAATCAAACATAATAAACCATATAATAATAATAATATAATAATATTTCCACAACTATCACACAACACCGTCTAGTCCTAAGCTAAGCAGAGCTTGTGTTATGGGTACCAGACAGCTGATAAACATACTTATATATTTTTAAATACATACATGTTATAGATAAATATAACATATACTCAAGTCTACGGTCCCTTGCAGCTGTGAAAAATCAAACTTGTAAGTTAACAAAAAAATAAGATATATACCGCCGTTTATGTTGCAAAAAGCGTAAATTTGGACACACTCAAGGGAATCAAAATTCATAGAGTACTTCCCGTTATCCTAGAATCCTGAAATTTGGCATGAAGCAAGGTCTCACAGCATAACAAAAAATCTAAAAACTGTAAATTTGTAGTTACGTTAAGTAAAAAAGTTATGGTACTCGTACTACATCAAGTCTTTGTGCATCAGTGACATAATGTTACCGTTGACGCGAATTCAGCCTATCATCTAATGTAATGCAATGGCATTACTGAGATAATTGTTAAATAGACACTAGAGTGGGTATTATTTATTTTTCACGCATTGTAAATTATAGCTTATTTGTTAATCCAGAATATGAGGTATTCTGATACAAAATTTCATTCAAATTTGTTCAGCTGTTTGAGCGTGAAGAAGTAACAATATACATCCATACGTACAAACTTTCACCCTTATAATATCAGTGTGATTTGTGCATTGAAGGCCTTAAATTGCTGGGTCTACCTAATATTCGATAATGTCAACGATTACTTGCAGATAAGACATCAGGAAGCCCGTTTTTCTTCGTCCTCTCATAGCAGCCGGCCATTCTGTTTATTACCTTCCGGAGATAATCCTAAATTTTTAGTGTTTTCGGTGACAACCCCGAATTGTTTCTTTTATATTATGGTCATTTTATGGTATTACAAAAAAGTAATCTTCCATTTTATAGCTCGCAGATAAGCTGTTAGATATTCAGGCCAAGATTCTATTATTTTAAGTTGATATCTTCATTAAAAAATATGGGCTTAAAATACAACTGTTATATTTTTTTAAATACTGACTGGATATTTTAATTTCATCTGAAATAATTCTTATAATTATGTATGGTTTTTTTTTATTAGCCTGTTTTGTGTTCCACTGTTGGGTAAAGGCCTTCCCTTTATCCGTCTAAACTCTATCTTGGGCGAGGCCTGGCCAAGTTTGCCCCGCTTTTGATCAGATCATCACACTATATTTGCTGCGGTTAAGCTCGACGAATTTGTATATTTATGATAAAAACGTTCAAAAAGACAAACATGCACTTGGGATGTTCGACACTTAAAGTGATTAAATTTACTAAATTCAGCTTTGTAGATATTATTTTTATACCTACAAATGAAAAATATCGTCTAGATAGGTACAGCTGACCTGGCCGCAAGGGAAAACGGTTTAGCAGAGCGGCTCATATCACACTCGCTATGCTGTAATAAAATTTGAGAGCTCATTCGTAGTTTCAATTCAATTTTCCACAGCATTTTCTTGCATCTTACATTTTTGATATACGAAAAGTGTTTCTACAAAATAAATACTTTAATTTTATCGATTCAGAAAAAGGCCTGCTTTTGAAAGTATATTGATTGAGTGGGAATTGAACGTTTCCATAGTAGTTTATAAAAATATATAAGAGGTCATGGTAAGCCCCCTCTGCTCCAAATAGTAAATATCTTTCTCACCTTTTTAAGATAAATGGATATCTGACCTGTCTGTTGTAGACCTACAGCAGTAGTTTCTCCCATCAAAGTGGAGTTACGCAATGCTGATACACGATTGCTTTGTAGTAGCAGTAAAATGTGATTGTATATTTTGCCTAATTGCAGGATCACTGAGATTTCTGATGCTTTTAAAGTTTTGTACAGTAAAATAATTTTCAATCAACTTAGATCTAGCAGATGTAATTAATGGATTTTAGGGACATGTTAGTCTGTTTCGTACTGCAAATAATTGCTTTAGAATAAAACTCAGACGTTAAGTTTTACACAGTAAAGCTAGGACTACAACCAGACCTGATCGAGGCGTTACTTTACATTGATGAATTGTGATAAACTTTAATTAAAAATATTCACATTTTGGAAAGCTGTCAGAAGAAAAATTTCGATGGAATATGCTAAATTTAAGATATACTGTTAGGGGCGGAGAGTAATCAGAGACTATTGTGCATCTAATTATATACTTTTCAATACACTTGCTCAGAAAGTGTCTCTCATTGCACTACACTTAGGTATATAATGGCACCTGTTACCAAACTGTGACATTTTGATTACCATTACGCACTAGTACTATAATGTAGCTATAACTTTTTGTTCAACCTCTTTGTTCACAATTTTTTTTTTTTTAAATTTATTATTGATTATAAATTAACAAAAATGTCAGTCACAATATCTAATCTCCAGCACAGCATATTTCGTTTAATCTTAACGGTAGGAAATGCGTGTTTGCATTGTAATGATTTATTAATCCTAATGATTAACTCTTTGTTTGTTTGTCATTAAAGTTAGATAGAAATTGCACAAAACATAGAAATCACAGTATCTAATCTTATCACAGCTATTTCGTTTAATCTTAACGGTAGGTAATACAAATTATTCATAATATCAGAGCAAAAACCCGTGGCCCTGGAATGCAAACCAAAGAAGGAATAAATGAGTGGGTTTTAGTCAGTAAAAGTCTGACACAAGGGCGGACTTCGTTTTTAGGTGGGAATCATCCAATGACATCTATTGGATGATTTCAACTTAAAAAAAGTTATTCAAAATACAATCACGTACTTAAACCTTGTTTTAAGTTAAGGAAATGGCACAATCAGTCTTTTAAATGTCAATAACTTGTTATTAAATTATTTTAAACAACTTACGGAAATAAAAAAAAACAAGCTTTAATAACAGTTCTGATAATAACTTAAACAAAAATAAAACTGAAACATGTTACTTTGCAAAAAAATATTACAATCAAACCAGAATCAACAATAATGAAACAAACTTAATGCGACAGTGATCTATAAAACTCAATATATTCGGACGATCTAATTACTACTAATTAACGACATCAAGTCGTTATAATTCTCAACTGAAATTTTGTCGTATGACATTTAAGTCAATTAGTAAATTTTTTTTTTCTTCCAAGCAGATACGTCAGCGGTCCAGTGGTGCTATTCTTTAAGAAAACGCAGCGCTGCCGCAATGACGTACATCCAAATGGGATACATTGAATTAACAATCCAATTTATGGGTACATTAGGTTGACAATCCAATTAATCCTATTTGGGTGTTCGTCGTTGAGGTAGCGCTGCGTTTTCTTAGAGAATAGCACCACTGGTAGCTTTATCATTACAACGGTAATAGATAGAGATGCAACGATTAGTCAAGTGGAATCCGTTCGAAAAAAAAAAACAATAATCAAGCTCATGTATTTAACTCAGTTTTGTCAAAAATGTTAGTTACGTCAGTTTTTATGCGAGGGACGATATATGCAGTTTTGATTAAAGTTTATAATTGAGTAAATTCTCTGAGCCGTATTACGGGTATAAACTGAAACACTTGATAGCAGATATTTATGTTATCGTTGTTGGAAAAGTCGAACCAAATTGGCGTTGAAAACGAACTAACTTTTGGATAAAGGATTATATTGTGCATTATTCTATTAAATACAAGATAGGATATGATTATTGTCAGATTTGTATTTATTTAAACATTGTGAACAATAGTTTTACCTACATTAGACGGTCCTGTCAGTTATAATTTTATATAAACTGGCCAATTTATATATTTCGCACATAACAATACGAGAATAATAATATAACAACTTAAGTTGATAAAGTTTTATTGCCTTGCGAAACTATGCTAATATGTATAGTAAAATATGAAATGTGGAGTTATTTCTAATTAAAATAATTTTACATATTCTTGTGTCTTTATTTAAAAGGAATTCCTTGCCTACGAAATATGTGAAATATATTTAAGAATACAGTAAAACATATTATATTTTTTACAATAATTTAAGGGTAATACTCGTACATTAAAATATTTAAAATGTAATTAAAAAAATAATATAGTGTTTTCAAACTATACTTGGTTCACCGGCGACAATAGAATCTTCAATACCACAATGATTCACACCACGCAAGATCTTGAAGAATCCCTGATCACCCCACATTTGGTTCCAGGAGTTAGCAACAAGCCAGTACTTGCGGCCACGTTCCTCTCCCCATCCTAGAATCTTTACTGCATGGTATCCCAGAAGGTGGCCTTCCGTATTACTGTAAACTCCAGATTTATAATTCAAATAATCTGTGTATACCGCCATTACACCTTCCACAGGTCCATTCTTGAATAGTTCAGCTTTTATCTGTGCCTCATTACGATCTATTGAATATACGATTTTACCACGACGTTTGTCTTTATAGTAATCAATACCGTAGCTCGATTCGCAGGATGTGGTGCAATCTGATATATTAACTATGTGTCTTGAGGGCGAGGAATTTATACCTGGCGCTGTCTTATATGGTCTGCAGCCCTGGTTTGAGTTGTAGTTTCCTCCTGATACGAGACCAACGCGCTTCCAGTATGCCCAAGCGGCTGTGTGAACTCCTCTGATGCATTCCAGACCACAAGTCTCGCAACAGCTTATCAGGTCTTCGGCGGAAAAATGGAACTGTTTCGTTCCGTTTGAGTATATGCAGTATCGATCGGTCATCGCTTCCACCGCACCAAACGCCCAGCAACTGGCGCATGAGCCTTGGTCTCTAATTTCGTTTAAAGATGGACAGTTCGGCCACTTTTCCCTCGGATCAAAGTTCTTAGGAAGAACTGCAATAAATTTGGCATCATGTTTCAATTTCTGCAGTTTCGCAAAGTTGTCATCTTTTAAGGTTCCCACTAGCTTTTTAATATATTTCATAGATGTGTGCAGTGGAAAGTTTCTGCCAGCTATCCAAGAGTTTTGTTTTGAATTTATCAGATTGATAAACTTATCTGAGAGTGGGTTCTGCATAGCAGTGGTTCCTTGCGACAGTGCGCATAAGGGTACAATAAAAGTCAAAAATAATGCTGCCATTGTTACTTACGTGTATCTTGTTTTCCGATGATCAGTTAAACATTATTATTGTAAGTGGTTGAATTCTGTTCAAACAATCCTAACGGAACTGTTTATTTCATGTTATCGCGACAAATTGGTTCCGTAATTTTACCCCGTTACGATTGTATCCGTCGTACCGAAGTGGACTTCAACTTTTTTAATAAATAACATGAAATGTAAACACTACACTGATTTAGCTATAGATGCAGGAATAACTAAACTGTTTGAAAAACGTATTCACCGTGTTCGTGTGGCAAGGCAACAGTTGTCGTATGCCATTTGTCGAGTTCCTCGCCCCGCACTCCTCGCATCTACACTTCTGAGTTTGAACTGATTATTTGATTTCTTTTACATGTACATCACGCTTCGTTATTTGAATGCTTAAGCAGAGGTGTTTATCGAATCCACAATATTTTTATAAGGAATCCGTCTTTTTACAAGCTTTCTATTAGCTTGCACTGTATGTAACTATGTATGTTCGGCTCAAATCTTGCAACTCAATTTTGAAGCAGATATCTTCAACCGATTGCGCTGAAATTTTACATGCATGTGTAAATCGGGTGACAATGCAACATTATGATAACATGGAGCTGATCTGATGATGGAACTGGAAGGTAGCCATAGGAACTTAGCAATAAAACAATACAACCCTATCGAGTTTGGGCTCGCTTGATTAGTATTGACGAGTACTTTGATTCTGTATGATAGCCAGGGTCTGATGATGGAGCTGGAAGGTGGTCATAGGAACTCCGCAGTTAAACGATACAACCTCATCGAATTTGGGCTCGTTTGATTCGTATTGACGAGTACTTTCATCTTATATGGTAACCAAGGTCTGATGATGGAGGTGGAAGGTGATCACAGGAACTCCGCACTTAAACGATAAAACCCATCGAATTTGGGCTCGTTTAGTTTGTATTGATAAGTACTTTCATCCAATATGGTAGCCAGGCTCTGATGATGGAGCCGGAAGGTGTTCATAGGAACTCCGCTGTTAAACGATACGACCCCATCGAGTTTGAGCTCGTTTGATTAGTATTGACGAGAAGTTTGATCATGGATGGTAGCCAGGGTCTGATGATGGAGTCGGAAGGTGGTCATAGGAACTCCGCAGTTAAACGATAGAACCCATCGAATTTGGGCTCCTTTGATTTGTATTGACGAGTACTTGGATCCTATATGGTAACCAGGGTCTGATGATGGAGCTGGAAGGTTGCCATAGGAACTACGCAATTAAAAGATATAACCCCATCGACTTTAGGCTCATTTGATTTGTAATGACGAGTACTTTGATCATGTATGGTAGCCAGGTTCTGATGATGGAGCTGGAAGGTTACCATAGGAACTTAAGTTACTAACCGAACAAGGCAAGTTCGCGAAGTACCTGTACAAGATTCGTGAGACGACGCCCGGGTGTCGCCACTATGCGGAGCGCCCGGAAGACAAGGTGGAGCACACAGTCGAGCTGTGCTCCGCTTAGGAAGAGCATCGCCGTGTACTTGTGGGGGCGATCGGTGGCGGCGATCTCTCGCGCCGGGGCTTGGTTCAGGCCATGCTCCGGAGCGAGGAAGAGTGGCAGGTGGTCGCCTCCTTCTGCGAAGCAGTAATGCTAGCAAACGAGGAGGCCGACCACATTAGGCAACGGCGCAAACGCCGCCGCCACCACCTGGATACCGATCCCGATTTCCGGTCACAGTAGGCGCGGGCTCGCGGACGGCGGGCAATGGGTAGCTCGCTGTCCGTTCGTCCGGTAACGGCGCAAGTCGTTTACGGCGTGCACTGTTCCCACGCGCCTCAAGGAGTTGTCAGCAAACTGTAGGGGCCCAGCAGGGCCGAAGCCTACTGGGGCCAAAAGTTATGTGAAAATGTCACCCGGGGCCCTGGGACGAAGGCAATGAATGTAACAGGGTAGATTTGTCATTGGATGATTTTACCTACTATTAAAAAAAAACCATAGGAACTTCGTAAGAAATCGACAGAATCCCATCGAGTTCGGGCTCTTTTGATTTGTATTGATGAGTACTTGGATCCTATATGGTAACCAGGGTCTGATGATGGAGCTGAAAGGTGGCTACAGAACTCCGCAATTAAACGACACAGCCCTCTCGTCTTTGGACTCGTTAGATTTGTAATGACGAGTACTTTGATCAATATGGCAGTCGGGATCTGATGATGGAGCTGGAAGGTGGCCATAGGAGTTCCGCAATAAAACGACACAATCCCATCGAGTTTCGGATCAAATAAAATAAGTTCTAACCGGTCATAAGGGACTTGGACTCGCGAACGGAGGGTTCCGTACAAATTTACAAAAGTAAATAGCTAGTTAGTTTTAATACACTCCTACAAAATACCAATTGAAAGGGCTTGCAGAAAGTAACTTGAAAAATAAAGTGACATAACTCTAAATCCAATATTCTCCTTTTTCTCAGTCATACTCTTGGTGGAGTGGTAGTGGTCTTCTGGTAGGTTGGTTGCGGCTTTTGCGAGACTTCTCTATCCCTCTCTATTCATGGCATTTCGTGTACATTCAATGAGGGAACACTCTGAAGATGATTTAGTGAGGTCTGTCCATCTGGTAGGCGATTGGCCGCGAGACCGTAGGCCCTCTACTCTTTCCTGTACCACTAAACGTTCCAAAGAGCTTTCATTGCGTATGATATATCCAAACAGCTTAAAAATTCGCTGTTGCACAATCGACAAAAGTTTTTGTTTTGATGCAAAGCTCTTTAGGAATGGATGATTTTACCCAACATAAAAAGAAAACCTGGCAGACTTCTAAAGATAGCAGACTAAGTTTCTTAGGCTTTCCTATGATATGGGTAGCAAATGTGTGGATTTGCTGAGAATACAAATGTGATTTAAATAAGGGATAACTAAAAAGTAAAAAATAAATTACAAATAAAAAAACTTTTTTAAAAACAAGCTTTCAATTAAATTGGCTAAAAAGAAGAAAATAAACTTTTCCTTTATAACTTTTACTATCAATTTATAACGACATCACACAATTTATATGATATAAAAGCTTGTCGCGAGATTTAACTGTGTAAAAACACAGCTAAATAACTTCATTAATTAAATAAGTTAAATAACTTTATCTATTGATTTATATTTTCAAAATCTCGCGACAAGCTTTTATATCATATAAATTGTGTGATGTCGTTATAAATTGATAGTAAAAGTTATAAAGGAAAAGTTTATTTTCTTCTTTTTAGCCAATTTAATTGAAAGCTTGTTTTTAAAAAAGTTTTTTTATTTGTAATTTATTTTTTTGGCTATTAAACATTGCCGTGCAATTGCTTTCATATTGCTCTGTACACTGAAGGTCGTGCTGAATAAAAAATTGAACTATTATACGCGTTTTTTTTTTTGGAGAACCGGCAAAACTTTTCCAGGACATAAACCGTTTTACATATGTGTAGATCAAGAATCTAATGACTGCCTTGAAGGACAAAAATTTCGTAAAATAAGCATACCAGGCAGCCATTGGCCCAGCAAGGGCATCGCCAAGGGGAGGCAGGGGGGGGGGCTACGGCCCCCCTACAGGCTTGCTTTACAGCTTCAGAGCCTAGTTTAGGCACCAGTCTCCCACAATATAATGCCCATTCTATATGTTACCGTAGATATAAGGCTAGCAATTAGGAGTTATATTGTGAAGAAAATAATGTTTTATTATTATTAAAAAAATACTTTTTAATTATTCTCTATACTTCCAAAAGCCCCCCCCCCCCCTCCTAGATCATCGGCTGGCGACGCCCTTGTGGCCCAGTGGGGCTGATGCCGGTCTGGGTAGCGGGATTGTTCGAAAGAATTACCGTAGTCCTGTAACGCAAAGAACAACTAAAGAAACAGAGGTGGGTTTTAGTCGGTCAAAGACGCCCTCTCGCTTCAACCAGAGTGGGAAAAGTTATTTGATGATTTCCTACTCAAAAAAAGGGCCTAGAGACAGCCACGTTAATAGATTTTATTTATATGGCTTTCGCATGTTTAAGAAATATTTGCAATTTACTTTTACGGCAGTAAAACACATTTAGTTAGATAATGCCGCAAAACGACCTATAAATTAATGTCATTCAAGTGTCGCATAGTCATTGCAAGTTCAACTCTCTTCAGCGAAATGAACTTAATTGCAATTTGTGTTATTTTACGGTGCGTACTGGCAGCCGTCGTAGCCGAAAAACTGGACCCGCTGTCAAATGAATTTATTAATTTGATCAATTCTAAGCAAAACTCTTGGAAAGCTGGCAGAAACTTCCATGAAAATACGCCGTTTTCATACATCAAGAATCTAATGGGGGCATTGCAAGACGATAACTTACTAGCGAAACACCCAAGGAAGCAACATGACGCCGAGCTGATTGCAAGTCTTCCAGAGAGCTTCGACCCAAGAGACAAATGGCCAAACTGTCCCTCCCTGAACGAAATAAGAGACCAAGGCTGCTGCGGCAGTTGCTGGGCGTTCGGCGCTGTAGAAGCGATGACCGACCGGTACTGTATATACTCTAACGGAACGAAAAATTTTCATTTCTCTGCTCAAGATATGCTAAGCTGTGGTGGAATGACTGGTGATGGTTGTAACGGCGATGTTCCGCTGTTTGCTTGGTTGTACTGGGTAAGTAGAGGAGTCGTATCAGGAGGAAATTATAACTCAAGTGAAGGCTGTAGACCGTACGAGATAGGTCCTTGCGAACATCACACGGCTGGTAAAATGCAACCTTATGGTGAAGTTGCTGAAACCCCGAAATGTTTAAATTCCTGCCGGAGTGATTCCGTAGATTATTATGCAGACAAGCATCGGGGTAGTGATTTATATATTATTATTAAAAACGAAGAAGATATTAAAGCTGAACTTTTTGAAAATGGACCACTTGAAGTTAGCTTTGATGTGTATGAAGATTTTGTACATTATAAACAAGGAGTATATAAACATACGACGGGTTCCAGGCTTGGTGGCCACGCTGTGAAGATGTTAGGATGGGGCGTGGAAAATGATGAGAAGTATTGGCTTATTGCGAATTCTTGGAACTCTGACTGGGGTGATAACGGATACTTCAAAATATTGCGTGGAGAAAACCACTGCGGTATAGAAGGTAGTGCTATAGGCGGAGTACCTGTTATACAGTGAATTGAAATATAATTAATGCGTTTAAGAATAAATATCTGAGTTAGAATTATTGATAGTTTGCTTTTGTTAACATAACCCTTTTAGAAAAAAAAACCTCTTTTAGATTGCTTTTCCATTAAATATGCGCGAAGGTCGCTGGAAGATGGCGCAAAGATGCCTAACGAAGTTATGCACCGGTGTGTAGCTAAGCGGTGCGAGAATCCGTAGCGGATTCTTTTTTGTCTGGACGCGTTCACTTTCCTCGTTCGCGTTCCTCGCACACATATTATTCCTCGCACTTCTTAACCCTGCACG
This sequence comes from Leucania comma, assembly GCA_958295575.1. Taxonomy (NCBI): domain Eukaryota; kingdom Metazoa; phylum Arthropoda; class Insecta; order Lepidoptera; family Noctuidae; genus Leucania; species Leucania comma. The sequence goes on from OY282470.1 coordinate 11,655,408, forward strand.
TCTTTAGTAAAAAATGTTGGTTCTCGTTGGAAATATTCAACTTTGACTATGAGACCAGCACTGAAGTCGTGAATAAGAAATCAACTGGTACATACTCGTAGATTTAGGTACCTATCTAGGTTAGATTTGTTACTACATTGGCAACACTACTGGTTTTACTTTTGTAATACTTTCTCTGTAAATATGTCTATACATTGTAATTTGGCAACATTACTCGTTTTACTTTGGTAATACTTTCTCTGTAATGTCTCATGATGTTCAACAGACATATTTTCGTGACAACAAAATTATTATAATGTTATTGTCACGAAAAAATGTCTGTACATTGTAATTTGGCAACATTACTCGTTTTACTTTGGTAATACTTTCTCTGTAATGTCTCATGATGTTCAACAGACATATTTTCGTGACAACAAAATTATTAGAATTTTTTTGTCACGATAATATGTCTCTTGTGTACGCTTTGATATATCTCAAATGGTTACATAACATAAGTTCGAAAAATATTTGACCTAATTTCATTTCACCTAAAACTTTTCAACGATTATTATCGTTTCATTTTTTTTATTTCATCAAAGTCACGTCTGACACTGTATCAGTTGACCTATATCAATTCGATTTTTTTCGTTACTCCGACGGCGACGTTATATTTAATTTTGGTCGAAAAAGTTTTTACCGATGTTACACTTAGCCGAAATAGCATTTGTTCGAAGTATTGTGTTCCCAAATATTTATTATACCACTTTTATGGCATAGCCTGTATTTCCAAGCAGGCATGCACCATGAAAGCAGGCATGCAACATGCGGCAAGCATTGTTTCTGTGCAGGATTTGGGCGGCCCCACGCGAGCCTATCGTGGCAGATAGTTTCAACCATCGGTTTTAACACTCATCACCGCAGCTTCGGCTGGCCGGCCAGCGTCAACCGCGGTTGCGGGCCTTCAAACGGCACCGCCATACGCGGCGCTCCGCAGTTCACGGGCCGCGCTACCCCTCCACGCCTACGCGGTCTTAAATTACATTGTAGGGGTAGGGCAGACAAGACTGTATGAAGTCGGTTTTGCAGCGATTGGTTTCTGTCACAAAATTTTGACTTTTTATGACACTATTCTAATTTAATATTGAAAGTGCTACCAAGTAACCGTCTATATGTATATCTGTGACCAAAATTCTGTAAAATGTTGTTTTGGTGTTTTTTTTTATGGTAGGTAAAATCATCCAATGACAAATCCCGCCCTTGGGCGGAGCGGGAAGTAGTGTCAGACTCTTACTGACTAAAAACCTACCCCGTTCCTTCGTTGCCTATAGTGCCGGGGCTGAGCCTTCCTCTCAGAAAACGGCCCTTGACCCCAGCAGGCTTCGACCCTGCCTACCTGGGCCTCTACGGTTTGCTGACAGCTCCTTGAGGCGCGCGGGATCAGAACGCGCCGTCGACGACTTGGGCTCGGTCCGGCCGGTTACCGGACGATCGGACAGCGTGCTACCCATTGCATGCCGTCCGCAAGCCCGCGCCTACGGTGGCCGGAAATCGGGATCGGAATCCCGGCGGCGGCTGGGGCGAGCGCCCCGTTGCCTCTGCCTGATGCGATAGTCGGTTGCGATAGTCGCTGACGCCATTTCGCCATGAGATCCCGCCGGAGCTCTGTCCGCCATGCCTCGACTTGTCGCGGAAGCGGAATTTCGCCCCGGCGTTGCATCTCCATGAAGTTCTCTAGGTGGTGATAGAACTTGTTTGGTGTGTGTTATTGTTTTTATAAGGTCCCAGGTAGCCTTTGGATTGTTTTTTCTTTTTGCAAATTCAGCCCGTTTATAGTTATTTTTTAGTTTCCGAAGCAATGATTTACAGAAATTACGGTAACGAGAATACGTGGTTTTCAAAATAGAACCCTATTTGTGATTTTAACGCTTGATGCATTCTATCTCTGTTACGTATACACCGTAGTAAACCGGGCGTAATCCACAGTTTAATAATCCTGTTTTTCCTGGGTATCTTAGAGTAGTGTTATTATATGGTTTAGACAGGTATTCAAAATATTAGCTGCGACACTTGGGTCTTCGGCACAAATTATAGCGGAGAAATCCGCATTTTCTATGTCTTTTTGGATGCTAGCTATATCAGTAATTTTGGTGTTGTGAAAGATTCCGGGTTTGGGTTCATCTAAATTAATACATAATAATACTGGTAAGTGATCAGTTATCGGTGTTTTAATGACTATTGTAGTCCTTGAAACACTGGTGGGATATATGTGAGCGGGTAATAATCCGTGTGAGGCAGTGAAAGTGAGATATTCATTGGAGTGTTTATCGTTATTATTATTTTTGATGTCAATATTTATGTCACCTATCAAGGCAATATGTTTAATTTTAGAGAGAGACAATAATGTAGTGTCAAGACTATCTAAAAAGTTGTCGATGTAACGAAAAGAGGGGGGTCTATAAAGGGCCAAGACGGCAGCGGTATCCTCAACTTCACAAAGAAGACAGTTTGCGTCAATAACTTTAGATTCCGAAACTGAGCACAGTAACGAACATTTTGTATACATAATAACTCCGTCATTTTGATTGTACGTGTTTCTTATGAAATGAGAATTGTAGCCATCCAAAATGGGGATAACAGTGGTTTTCTTTAGCCAACTTTACATTAGTATTATGATGTCGCAGTCTATTTTTAAAATATGTAGAAAGGCTACAAAATTGTCGAGGTTTTTAGTTACGCTGCGAATATTAAGGTGCAGAACAGATATTGTTCTTTGAGTATTATTTATTAATTGAGAGCATTCACCTACTGGAACTTTATATGATTTTGATACTTCGTAACTATGCATCCAGTATGACTGTTAACTCCAGATTTATAATCCAAATAATCTGTGTATACCACCATTACACCTTCGGGATTTGGAGGCAACAGTCCTTGCACACATGCATGATTTACGCGTGGAGATGCAACGTCGGGGCGAAACTCCGCTGCCGCGACAAGTCGTGGCATGGCGGACAGAGCTCCGGCGGGATCTCATGGTGAAATGGCGAGAGCGACTGTCGCAACCTCGTGCTGGGCACGCCACGATCGAGGCGGTAAGGCCCGTCTTTGAGGCGTGGCTGGAAAGGCCCCACGGCGTCGTCACCTTCCGTTTGGCGCAGGTGCTGACCGAACACGGCAAGTTCGGTCCGTACCTGTACAAGATTCGTGCGGAGACGACGCCCGGGTGTCGCCACTGTGCGGACCGGTGGACACGGTGGAGCACACAGTCGAGGTGTGCCCCGCTTGGGAAGAGCATCGCCGTGTCCTCGTGGGGGCGATCGGCGGCGATATCTCGCGCCGGGGCTTGGTTCAAGCCATGCTCCAGAGCGAGGAGGAGTGGCAGGCGGTCGCCTCCTTTTGCGAAGCAGTAATGCTAGCAAAGGAGGAGGCCGACCGCATTAGGCAAAGGCGCACACGCCGCCGCCGCCGCCGGGTTTCCGATCCCGATTTCCGGCCACCGTAGGCGCGGGCTCGCGGACGGTGGGCAATGGGTAGCTCGCTGTCCGACCGTCCGGTAACAGACCGGTCCGAGCTCAGGTCGTCTACGGCGCGCACCGTTCCCGCGCGCCTCAAGGAGTTGTCAGCAAACTGTAGGGGTCCAGCAGGGCCGAAGCCTACTGGGGCCAAAGGTTATGTGAGACTGTCACCACGGGCCCCGGGATAAAGGCAAGGAATGGAAAGGTAGGTTTTTAGTCAGTAAAAGTCTGACACTATTTCCCGCCCCACCCAAGGGCGGGATTTGTCATTGGATGATTTTACCTACCCAAAAAAAAATAAAAAACCATTACACCTTCCACAGGTCCATTCTTGAATAGTTCAGCTTTTATCTGTTCATTATTTCGATCTATTGAATATACGATTTTACCACGACGTTTGTCTTTATAGTAATCAATACCGTAGCTCGAATCGCAGGATGTGGTGCAATCTGAAATATCAACTATGTGTCTTGAGCACGCGGAATTTATACCTGGCGCTGTCTTATATGGCTTGCAACCCTGATTTGAGTTGTAGTTTCCTCCTGATACGAGACCAACGCGCTTCCAGTATGCCCAAGAGGCTGTGTGAACTCCTCTGATGCAACCCAGACCACAAGTCTCGCAACAGCTTATCAGGTCTTCGGCGGAAAAATGGAACTGATTCGTCCCGTTTGAGTATAATTATGCAGTATCGATCGGTCATCGCTTCCACCGCATCAAACGCCCAGCAACTGGCGCGTGAGCCTTGGTCTCTAATTTCGTTTAAAGATGGACAGTTCGGCCACTTTTCCCTCGGATCAAAGTTCTCAGAAAGAACTGCAATAAATCTGGCATCATGTTCCAATTTCTGCAGTTTCGCTAAGTTGTCATCTTTTAAGGTTCCCACTAGCTTTTTAATATATTTCAAAGATGTATGCAGTGGAAAGTTTCTACCAGCTATGCAAGAGTTTTGTTTTGAATTTACCAGATTGATAAACTCGTCTGAGAGAAGGTTCTGCATAGCAGTGGTTCCTTGCGACAGTGCGCATAAGGGTACAATAAAAGTAAAAAAATAATGCTGCCATTGTTACTGACGTGTATCTTCTTTGCCTATGATCAGTTAAATATTATTATTGTAAGTGGTTGAATTCTGTTCAAACAATCCTAACGGAACTGTTTATTTCATGTTATTGCGACAAATTGGTTCCGTAATTTAAAAAAAAAAAAAAAATGTTACGATTGTATCCGTTGTACCAAAGTGGACGTTGTAAAACAACGTCCACTTTGGTACAACTTTTTTATAAATGTCATGAATTGTAAACACTACACTGATTTACCTATAGATGCAGGAATAACTAAACTGTTTGAAAAACGTATTCACCGTGTTCGTGTGGCAAGGCAACAGTTGTCGTATGCCATTTGTCGAGTTCCTCGCCCCGCACTCCTCGCATCTACACCTCTGAGTTTGAACTGATTATTTGATTTCTTTTATATGTACATTACTTAGCATCACGCTGCGTTATTTGAATGCTTAAGCAGAGGTGTTTATTGAATCCACAATATTTTTATAAGGAATTTTTGCCTAGAGACAGCCACGTTAATAGATTTTATTTTTATGGCCTTCGCATGTCTAAGAAATATTTGCAATTTCAGCAATTTACTTTTACGGCAGTAAAACACATTTAGTTAGATAATGCCGCAAAACGACCTATAAATTAATGTCATTCAAGTGTCGCATAGTCATTGCAAGTTCAACTCTCTTCAGCGAAATGAACTTAATTGCAATTTGTGTTATTTTACGGTGCGTACTGGCAGCCGTCGTAGCCGAAAAACTGGACCCGCTGTCAAATGAATTTATTAATTTGATCAATTCTAAGCAAAACTCTTGGAAAGCTGGCAGAAACTTCCATGAAAATACGCCGTTTTCATACATTAAGAATCTAATGGGGGCATTGAAAGACGATAACTTACTAGCGAAACACCCAAGGAAGCAACATGACGCCGAGCTGATTGCAAGTCTTCCAGAGAGCTTCGACCCAAGAGACAAATGGCCAAACTGTCCCTCCCTGAACGAAATAAGAGACCAAGGCTCCTGCGGCAGTTGCTGGGCGTTCGGCGCTGTAGAAGCGATGACCGACCGGTACTGTATATACTCTAATGGAACGAAAAATTTCCATTTCTCTGCTCAGGATATGTTAAGCTGTGGTGGATTGACTGGTGATGGTTGTAACGGCGATTATCCGCTGTTTGCTTGGTTGTACTGGTTAAGTAGAGGAGTCGTATCAGGAGGAAATTATAACTCAAGTGAAGGATGTAGACCGTACGAGGTAGCTCCTTGCGAACATCACGCGGCTGGTAAAATGCAACCTTGTGGTGAAATTGTTGAAACCCCGAAATGTTTAAATTCCTGTCTGAGTGATTCCGTAGATTATTATGCAGACAAGCGTCGGGGTAGTGATTTCTATCGTATTAAAAAAAACGAAGGACATATTAAAGCTGAACTATTTGAAAATGGACCACTTGAAGTTAGCTTTGATGTGTATGAAGATTTTGTACATTATAAACAAGGAGTATATAAACATACGACGGGTTCCAGGCTTGGTGGTCACGCTGTGAAGATGTTAGGATGGGGTGTGGAAAATGATCAGAAGTATTGGCTTATTGCGAATTCTTGGAACACTGACTGGGGTGATAACGGATACTTCAAAATATTGCGTGGAGAAAACCACTGCGGTATAGAAGGTAGTGCTATGGGCGGAGTACCTGTTATACAGTGAATTGAAATATAATTAATGCGTTTAAGAATAAATATCTGAGTTAGAATTATTGATAGTTTGCTTTTCTTAACACAACCCTTTTAGAAAAAAAAAACTCTTTTAGGTTGCTTTTCCACTAAATATGCGCGAAGGTCGCTGGAAGATGGCGCAAAGATGCCTAACGAAGTTATGCACCGGTGTGTAGCTAAGCCGTGCGAGAATCCGTAGCGGATTCTTTTTTGGCTGGACACGCTCACTTTCCTCGTTCGCGTTCCTCGCACACATATTATCCCTCACACTTCTTAACCCTGCACGTCTTTAGTAAAAAATGTTGGTTCTCGTAGGAAATATTCAAATTATAAGTTTTTAATACAACTCTGACTATGAGACCGCAGTTTCGGCTAGCCAGCCAGCCTCATCCATGGCTTCGGGCCTTAAAACCACCTGCTCCGCAGTTCACGGGCCGCGCTACCCCTCCACGCCTACGCGGTCTTGAATTACACTGTAGGGGTAGGGCAGACAAGACTGTATAAAGTCGGTTTTGCAGCGATTTGTTTCTGTCACAAAATTTTGACTTTTTATGACACTATTCTAATTTAATATTGAAAACGCTACCAAGTAACCGTCTATATGTATATATTGTATATTTGTGACCAAAATTCTGTAAAATGTTGTTTCGGTGTTTTTTTTTTTTTTTTTTTTTTTTTATGGTAGGTAAAATCATCCAATGACAAGTCCCGCCCTTGGGTGGAGCGGGAAGTAGTGTCAGACTCTTACTGACTAAAAACCTACCCCGTTCCTTCATGCCTATCATGCCGGGGCTGAGCCTTCCTCTCAGAAAACGGCCCTTAACCCCAGCAGGCTTCGACCCTGCCTGCCTGCAGCTAGCAGGCTGGGCCTCTACGGTTTGCTGACAGCTCCTTGAGGCGCGCGGGAACAGAACGCGCCGTCGACGACTTGGGCTCGATCCGGTATGTTACCGGACGATCGGACAGCGTGCTACCCATTGCACGCCGTCCGCAAGCCCGCGCCTACGGTGGCCGGAAATCGGGATCGGAATCCCGGCGGCGGCTGGGGCGAGCGCCCCGTTGCCTTTGCCTGATGCGGTCTGCCTCCTCCTTTGCTAGCATTACTGCTTCGCAGAAGGAGGCGACCGCCTGCCATCCCTCCTCACTCCGGACCATGGCCTGAACCAAGGCCCGGCGAGAGAGATCGCTGCCGCCGATTGCCCCCACGAGGACACGGCGATGCTCCGCCCAGGCGGGGCACACCTCTACAGTATGCTCCACCGTGTCCTCCGGGTGTTCCGCACAGTGGCGACACCCGGGAAAATGTTGTTTCGGTGTGCTGAAAATATGACAAATAAAGCATTTGGAAAATGAAAAACGTTGAAAAGAGGCTTCGGCCAATAGCAATAAGTAATTTTGTAAATTGGTGAAATATAGTTAGTAAAATAATACCTATGACACATGATACTTCGATGATCTAAAAATATATCAAATAAAGCAAAAACGACGTCGGTCAATACTTTTCGGTAAAATGAAATCTGAACAAAAAATATCGGAAAAGTAATCGGTTCCAATCTCAAAGACGCGGAATAAGTATTTGTAGGCCATGAATAGTACATTTTGATACAAGTGTCAATTGAAATGTACAAAATCCACGGTGGGTGAGTCTGTTCTGCTATTTAGTTGTTTCTTATCATGTGCAAGAGAGTGAAGTACACTCACCAGACTCGACACAACGTTATTTAAAGTCTGTATTTAAAGTGGTAGTAAGTTAACTGCCTGGATACCAACATAATAATATAATATATATATTCCACAACTATATCACAATACCGTCTAGACCCAAGCTAAGCAAAGCTTGTGTTATGGGTACCAGATAGCTGATAAGTGTACTTATATATTTCTAAATACATACACATTATAGATAAATAACACCCAGACACAGAACTAATGATAATGCTCCTAATATCAGTCCGAGCCACAAACCACTAGACCAACAGGCCAACATAATATATTATGTCTTAAATTGCATATTTGGAAGGGTATTGAATTTCTTTGCCAATTAGTGGGGCACAAAATAAACTAGTAAAAGATATCATAGCTAAACCGTTTTCATTAAATTTCATTATAATGAATTACGGGTATAAGAAATAAAAAGATACGCAGAAGACCAGTACGAGGATGAACTAAAACACCTATGATTCATCAAAAGCCATCATAATGTCTTAGAGATCGTAAAATTTATATTTTACAAGATATTAGTAAAAAAAATTGTTTTCCAAGGACTGTTGAAAGTATATCGCAATCGACCTTTCACTCTATACTTCTAATTTTGAACTGAAGATAAAGATGATAAATCTCTAGAAGGATTTGTTTCACTGATAATGTTTTTTTTTATCCTGTATATTATACGAGTACAAACCAGAAAGTGAAAATGCTTTATATGCCAAATTAAAACATGAAATTTAAAAACAATCAGAGTTTGGTAATACTAAGATTGAATGAAAAGACATCAGCTTGAATCTGAAATGAAGTGTTTATTTAGAAACACAAAGATTCACGCTAAAAGTGGTTCACCGGTCATGATCCCATCTTCTATACCGCAGTGGTTTTCTCCACGTAGTATTTTGAAGTACCCCTTATCACCCCAGTCAGTGTTCCAAGAGTTCGCAACTAGCCAGTACTTCAGATCATTCTCTACACCCCAACCGAATATCTTTACTGCGTGGCCACTAATCTGGGAACCCGTCGTGTGTTTGTAGACTCCATCTTTATAAGCAAGAAAGTCTTCGTATACTGTGAAGTCCGCCTCTACGGGTCCATTCTTAAACAGTTCAACTTTAATCTGTTCCTCATCTGAACATATTCTATATATCCTTTTGCCCCGACGCTTGTCTTTATTATAATCAGTGTGATAGCTCGAATCACAGGACTTTACGCATTCTGGAGTAGGAACTATTTTGCCACAAGGTGGCAATTTTCCAGTCGTATTATGGTCGCAAGGAGCGACCTCGTATGGTCTACAGCCTTGGTTGGAATTATAGTTACCTCCCGACACAATACCCGTTTCCCTCCAGTACTTCCAAGCTTGCGTAATTTGACCTCCGTAGCAACCTAAACCACAATACGAACAACAGCTCGTAAGGTCTTGAGCAGAGAAATGGAAATTTTGTGTTCCATTTGAGTATATACAGTACCGGTCGGTCATCGCAGCTACAGCACCAAACGCCCAACAACTGCCGCAGGCACCTTGGTCTCTTACTTGGTTTAGGGAAGGACAGTTCGGCCATTTGCCTCTTGGGTCGAAGCTCTCTGGAAGACTTGCAATCAGCTCGGCGTCATGTTCCACCTTTGGATATTTCCAAAAGTTTTCGTCTTCCAAAGCGCCTAATAAGTTCTTGATGTGTGCAAGCGGTGTATGTTCTGGGAAGTTTCTACCGGCTCTCCAATATTTTTGCTGAGAATTTATCAAATTAATAAATTCATCGGATAGCGGGTTAAGTTTATCGGCCAAGACGGCTGCCATTTTGCACAAAAAAACAACGAGAAACTCACGCGATGTGATCATTGTGTACAGTGGACCTTCGGACCTGCGTCTTACTGAATGCACTTCAATTTAAAGTTCATGTGTGACAGCTGAAGCGATGATTTATAGGCGCAGTATTTTACGAAATTTTTGTATCGCAGTTTACAAAAATTTTAAACTACATATTTCAAATACTTGCTAGCAGAAAACATTGGCGTTGTAAAATTTTAACACTTAATTTTATTTAACACTAGCTGTTACCTGCGACTTCTTTCGCGTGAAGAACATTACTCTCCGTTTTGTAGATGTCTCTCTGGGATTAAAAACCATCAGCAATTAAATATCTTTTTCGTGGGAAGTAGTAATTAGCCTAAGTTACTCATTGTAACATTAGCTATATCCCTCCGAAAGTCCCATCAAATTTTGTTTAACCGTTTCGAAGAAGTATTCCTTAGTTTGAAATCCCGCTCCCACGTGAAAATTAAGGGCGGTCTAAATTATTCTTTGTAACATCTGTAACGTCTCTGAAAGTCCCTTCAAAATCAGTGCTGCGGTTTCGTAGATAAGCCTGAACAAACAGACTGACAGACAGATAGACAAACGAATTACTCCTGTAAAGCTAAGGAGTTGAATTCCCTGATAGATAGTTGGTTTTCTGGTAGCTACTACCTTTCAGTTAAGATTGAGTAGGTAACTTCTAGGCACGGTAACTCCACTGTCGACCACAAATCATCGTTTATCATCAGTTGAGAGATATTCTATGAGATGGTGGTCAAGCGCAAAAAAAGTTATGATTTTACCTGTATGTTAGTTTTAGAGAATACTTCTCGAATACTTCATAACTTATTTACTGTATCAATTTAAAACAATAAAACACAATAAGTTAATATTATAATTTTATGGACACTGTTAAACTAAAACTAAGTGTAAGTAGATATGTAATAAGAGATATGGGCGTATTGGGAGACTAGTCGTAGAAGGTAGCGGGATCTGAGGCACGGTGCGTTGCAGTTAGTTAGGAGTCCAAGTAATGTGCCAGCCACACATGAAAGGCTGCCCCGCCAACTGACGAACAATCTCGGAATGCACCATCGTGCTGGTTGGCGAGCAGACGAGAGGGTCCGATGGACATTCCCGGGGTTACTCGGGCGTCCCCGCAGTCTACAGGCTAGGTTCCTTATTATGTCATCCTGTCAGTGCGAGCCTTCAAGGTTAGCAGCGTAGAACCTCATTTTACTTTCTTCTCCTCTCCTCCCTCCACTTACAAAATGAAAAGCAATGGAAAGAGTAATGTTAAACAGTGGCTGTACTCCCTCTCTTATAAAGTGCACCTCACTAACATATGAGGTTTACACTCTAATCTCGTCGCAGTCCATCACCACCTGGAGACTGCAAAATCTCTTATTCCTTTCGGAGACGCAGATCAGAGGTCCATCCAACGAGTCGTACCTTTCATGCCCAGGGTTTACCTTGGAGCACAGCTTTAAACCACGTGCGCGTGGTTTACGTGGTTTTAGTCTCCGTAACCTTGAGGACTCCAGGTTCTCGACGCTTTGGACTTTGTTGGACACAGGCCTAGATAAAATAATCTACGCTGATGTCTACCACTCGCACAGCGGAGATCAGGATACATCCCGGCTCACATAGCATCTGAGTGAGGCGGCGGATGCAGCTCAGCAGCGGTACTCTTCCGCCCAATTAGTGTTACTAGGGAAGTGTTTCCGTACCAGTGCACAGACCATGCTGGTCGAGAGATGCGAAAGCTAGCGCTAGCCGAAGTGATGTTACGATTTAAATGTGTTTTTTTTTTAAAACATGCGTTTTTTATGTTCCATCAGAAATTAACTCAATTATTTTTTTTCAAAAAGGCTTAACGCCTTAAAAAAAAAAAACAATAATAAAATTTTATAGGTCTCGACGTCCCGCGAATTCACGGGACTTTGATTGTAGGTTCAGGAGTTCTCGTGTCCCGGGACTCTGAAATTGTCAGGTATTCCCAAACTCTAATTATATCGCAATCACCCTTTTACTCGTACATTACATTTTTTATTTTGAACTAAAGATAACGATGAGAAATCTTTAATAGGATTTATTTCACAGAGAATGTATTTTGTCCTGTATATGTATAGGCTAGAGTAAATAGGCTCTTAATAAGCTAGTGCACCTCACCATCTACGATTGCATCACTGCTTACCATCAGGAGGGATCGCAGTCAAGGACTAATTTATATCAATTAAAAAAATATATCATAACCATACCAAGACAAACGACTCCCCTTCAACTTTTCAATTGCTTGCGTTAAAAAAAATACATAAGCCAAAACAGTACCATATACACCGTTAAATTTTGGTCGTTTTAATCCCGTGGAGGGTCGATCCAGTACATGAAACACTATCGATTTGTAAAGATAAAATTAAAAAATAAGGTACTTTTTGTTTAAAGTCGATTTATTTACGCATGTACGAAATTAATTTCTTTAAGAAAACGACGAGGGCAGTGGCGGCCGAGTGGTAACGGCCCCGACTTACGAGTTGTAGGTCCCGGATTCAAACCCAGTCAGAAGCATTACTTTGTGTAATTAATTTCATCACCACTGCTCTCAAAACGGTGTCGGAAACAACATGAGGAAACCGGCATGTCATAGAACCAATAATTCCAAGATATGTGACATTCACCAACCCGCACTGGGCCCGCGTGGTGGATTACAGCCCGTTCCCTCTGCTAGGGAGGAGGCCTGTGTGAGGCAGTGGGAACATTAAAAGGCTAATAATGATGATGATGATGATGAAGTAAACGTCAGATAGGTGAGTTCAATGATCTGTAGGTAGTTAGTACGCAACGACCGACAACTATGTACAAGGTCATTGACTCGTTTATTTAAAGAAAATTGTACCGAATCGTATTTTGATCGTTTTAATCCCGTGGAAGGTTCCACGGGATTAAAACGATCAAAATTAACGGTGTCTATGATATCCAAAACATGAAAGTACTTTACATGCCAGAATCAGTACATCAAAGTTGATAAGTTATCATACTATGTAATACTAAGATTAATTAAAAAAAAGCTTGAAATGAGTTTATTTAGAAACAAAAAGATATAATGTTTCCTTTTATTTGCGAAAAATTACGCGATCTTAGGAAAGAAAAAAGAAAGATTTACTCTATAAGAGGTTCACCGGCTACAATTCCGCTTTCTATATCGCAGTGGTCTTCTCCACGTATAATTTTGAAGTACCCCTTATCACCCCAGTCAGAGTTCCAAGAGTTCGCAACTAGCCAGTACTTTAGACCATTTTCTACACCCCAACCTAATATCTTTACTGCGTGGAGACCAATCTCGGAACCCGTCGTGTGTTTGTAAATTCCATCTTTATAAGAAAGAAAGTCTTCGTATACTAAGAAAGAAGCCTCTACGGGTCCATTCTTAAACAGTTCAACTTTAATCTGTTCTTCATCTGAAAGTAAACTGTATATGCTCTTGCCCCAATGCTTGTCCTTATCATAGTCAGTGTGGTAGCTCGAATCACACGACTTTACGCATTCCGGAGTAGAAACTGTTCCGCCACAAGGCGGCAATTTGCCAGTCGTATGATGTTCGCAAGCAGGGACTTCGTACGGCCTACAGCCTTCGCTGGAGTTATAGTTACCTCCCGACACAATACCCGTTGCCACCCAGTACAACCAAGCTTCCCAAAGTCGACCTCCGTAGCAACCAAAACCACAATCCGAACAACAACTGATAAGGTCTTGAGCAGAGAAATGGAAATTTTGTGTTCCATTTGAGTATATACAGTGCCTGTCGGTCATTGCTGCTACAGCGCCAAACGCCCAGCAACTGCCGCAGGAGCCTTGGTCTCTTATTTCGTTCAGGGAGGGACAGTTTGGCCATTTGTCTCTTGGGTCGAAGCTCTCTGGAACACTTGCAATCAGCTCGGTGTCATGTACCACCTTTGGATATTTCCAAAAGTTTTCGTCTTTCAAAGCTCCCAATAAGTTCTTGATGTATGAAAGTTGCGTATGTTCTGGGAAGTTTCTACCGGCTCTCCAATATTTTTGTTGAGAATTTATCAAATTAATAAATTCATCGGACAGTGGGTGAAGTTTATCGGCCAAGACAGCTGCCATTGTGCACAACAAAACAAGAAGAAACTCACGCGATATGATCATTGTATACAGTGGCCCTTGGGACCTGCGTCTTACTGAATAGTCTTGAATTTGAAGTGCATGTGTGACAGCTGAAGCGATGATTTATAGGTGTAGTGTTTTGCGGAATTTTTGTATCGCAGTTTGCAGAAATTTTAAACTACATATTTCAAACACTTGTAAGCAGAAAACATTGGCGTTGAAAAATTTTAACACTTAATTCAATTAACACTAGCTGTTACCTGCGACTTCTTTCGCGTGGGCCCTGAACGCACTAGCGGTTAACCGAGACGCGGCGTGCCGGTGCGGTTGGCCGCAGTTAATACGGCCCGCCGTAAAGGCGCGTCGCGTCAGCGATCGCGGTGGTTAAACGCACTAGCAGCTAACCGTAAGGGCCCATTCACGACTACGGTCTTAGCGGCGAGCGGCGCTGAGCGGGGCCGTATCGTACATATATATATATAAAAATTTAAGTACAGCCAACCGGAACGGCACGCCGAATTACGGTTAGCCACTAGTGCGTTTAAGCTCAAGAACACAACAGACTCTCCATTTTGGAGATGTTCGCTCGGAATTACGATCCTCCAGAAATTAAGTCTCGTTTTCGTGGGAAAATTATAAGTAACCTAAGTTACGAGTACATCAAATTTTGTTTAACCGTTTCGAATACATATTACTTTGTTTGGAATCCCGTTCCCACGTGACAATTAACAGTAGTCTAAGTTACTTTTTGTAACATCTGTAACGTCAGAAGGGACTTTCCCTTCAAAATCAGTGCTGCCATTTCGTAGATAAGCCGGAACAAACAAACTGACATACAGAGAGACAAACAGAAATTATAAAAAATAATAAAAAAATATTAAATTATATAAAAATATATAATTAAAAAATATTCTTTTCTTTGTAAGTATCGAATGTATTTTTATATCATCATTCATGATTATTCTCGCCAAAAGACGTCCTCTTCTGGACAAAGACCTCCCCATGTGTCACCATAAATACCGGTCCTGTGCGTTTTGCATCCATCGGATTAGGACCCTCACCAGGATCACCGTAGGCGCGGGCTTGCGGACGGCGTGCAATGGGTAGCACGCTGTCCGATCGTCCGGTAACCGACCGGACCGAGCCCAAGTCGTCGACGGCGCGTTCTGTTCCCGCGCGCCTCAAGGAGCTTTCAGCAAACCGTTGAGGCCCAGCCTGCTAGCTGCAGGCAGGCAGGGTCGAAGCCTGCTGGGGTCAAGGGCCGTTTTCTAAGAGGAAGGCTCAGCCCCGGCACTATAGGCAACGAAGGAACGGGGTAGGTTTTTAGTCAGTAAGAGTCTGACACTACTTCCCGCTCCGCCCAAGGGCGGGTTTTGTCATTGGATGATTTTACCTACCATAAAAAAACCCTCACCAGGTTATTGGTCGACCTCGGCCTTCCAGGCCTTCTAAGTCTTCCAGGCAGCATCTTCCGGTACGCCATCACCTTTCCAGAACCTTTCAATTTTCATTTTTATTTAGAAAAAAAAAACATTGTTTTGATATTGAAACTGGCACTTTAATTTTATTCATCATCATCATCAGCCTTTTTAATGTTCCCACTGCTGGGACTCAGGCCTCCTCTCTAAGAGAGGGAATGGGCCGTAATTCACCACGCGGGCCCAGTGCGGGTTGGTGAATGTCACATGTCTTCGAATTTTTGGTTCTAGGACATGCCGGTTTCCTCACGATGTTTTCCTTCACCGTTTTGAGAGCAGTGGTGATGAAATAAATTACACAAAGTAATGCGCCTGGTCGAGTTTGAACCCGCGACCAACAACTCTTAAGTCGGGGCCGTTACCACTCGGCCACCACTGCTCGCATTTTATTTATATGTATAGATAATAATATACTTACATACCTTGTTCATCAATAATTTCACAACACATAGGTATATGAGAGACTCGCGTACCTATTGTATAGACTTATGGTCAGCTAACTTTTACGGACAGATATGTTATTGCGGATTTCTTTGGGTCCAGTTAAAATCTGTATATTTTCATATATTTTTTTTCTACAACAGGAATTACTCCTGTAGCATGGGAACGTTCATAAGAAAGCAAACTAAAGATATCCAGACCCGAAACAATTAGCTGTAGGCTATACAGATATTTTACCGTGCAGGAATTGAACGCACAACCGTGTCATTTTTGGTTTTATCCTAGAAAGATAAGTAATAAGTAAATTCCTCTCACTGGAGGTGAAATAAACAATGTAATTTTTTTATTATTCTTAAGAATATATAATTAAGAAGATTTGATATGTAACGTTCATCTTAACTGTCCACTTTGTTATTTATTTTAGTACAGTTTTTTCATCTAAATTCGTTTCCAATTACACAATTCCAATATCTCGTTTTTTTCCCTCAACTAATTGACGTTTTATTGTCTAAGCGTTAAAAGGTATAATGATATCGATGGCTGTTCATGGAGCATTAATGTCACTCAAGTGCCTCAACAACAGCATTTATTACAGAACTTGAAAAATTAAGGGTCCAATAAATTCTTGATCAAAAAGTTTTCTATCCTTCAATTCTTTCAAGACATTGTATCCAACGAGGTTATTTTTTTCTGCCCCAATTCTGAAGCAAAAAAAAAATCCTCGAGAGGCTTTCTAAAATTAGATGAGTCCTACCCATAAGCACAAAACTTTTTGGGAATACACTCATTGTGCATTCCTGATAGCTACAATGGCAACTTAGGGTTTTTAAGTCAAGATTAAATACGTAACTTAAAAAAAAAAACTACATCATTGCTTACCATAAGGTAAGTGATAGTCTATGAGATAGTAGTCAAGCGCGAGGCTTTCCGTAATAAAATGTTATGATTTTACCTATTTGTGCCTCACGAATATTTTACATTGTTGTGGAACAATTTAAAAAATTAGAACTGGTTAAATACTTATTATAATTTTATGGACAATGTTAAATGGTACTAAAGCCACATGTAAGCGCACATGCTCATAATTCTATTATTTACTTTTTTATATGAATTCTTCGTTGATAAGTTGAGTGCGTTAATGGATACAAGTGTTAAGTATTGCTGTTTTACTACTAAAAATTCTGATGAGGCCCATTGTAAGTGACCACGTTTCGGAGCCATATGTCATCACTACCAACACGCCCCGGTTTATAGACTTTCATCTTGAGACGCTGTAGTATGCTGAACGAGAAGGTATCGCGCAACTTCCCGAACGCTGCCCAGCCGAGTCGGATTTGAAGATTGACCTCTTTCTCGAAGTTAGACCTACCCAACTGGACTGTCTGTCCCAGATAAACGTAGTCGTTCACAACTTCGAGTGTAGTCTCCGATTTTGATAGGAGTGGGTGCTAAATGGATGTTTACCATGACTTTAGTTTTGTCCATGAGCAACATTTGAAAATAAAAAAAAATCTAGTTATTCAAAACCATCCAAAATATGGTGTTGAAAAACTTCTCCACATTGTTGTCAACTGGTAATGCACTCTTAAGACTAGCGGAATTGTCATGCTGTATGGCAATGCTTATCTTCTGTCTAAGTTGAAAAACCAGTTAGGGGTCAGAGTGGTCCCCACCCAAGGATGGAGTGGTATAAACGCTTGGGGTTCCCCGCAGCTGCAGCTGCAGCGGCAGCACTCGCATTGTAAGTGACCACGTTTCGGAGCCATATGTCATCACTACCAACACGCCCCGGTTTATAGAATTTTATCTTGAGACGCTGTAGTATGCTGAACGAGAAGGTACCGCGCAACTTCCCGAACGCTGCCCAGCCGAGTCGGATTCGAAGATGGACCTCTTTCTCAAAGTTAGACCTACCCAACTGGACTGTCTGTCCCAGGTAAACGTAGTCGTTCACAACTTCGAGTGTAGTCTCCGATCTTGATAGGAGTGGGTGCTAAATGGATGTTTACCATGACTTTAGTTTTGTCCATGAGCAACATTTGAAAATAAAAAAAATCTAGTTATTCAAAACCATCCAAAACATGGTGTTGAAAAACTTCTCCACATTGTTGTCGACTGGTAATGCACTCTTAAGACTAGCGGAATTGTCATGCTGTATGGCAATGCTTATCTTCTGTCTAAGTTGAAAAACCAGTTAGGGGTCAGAGTGGTCCCCACCCAAGGATGGAGTGGTATAAACGCTTGGGGTTCCCCGCAGCTGCAGCTGCAGCGGCAGCACTCGCACAGTACGGCGAACTAGGAAGATGGGATGGCGCAAGCATATCGAGACAAGTAATATCCCACACTAAAGGCCTTCTTCCATGGAAATAAACACATACCATCTCTTGCCACCGCCGTGAGCAAACGATGTATAATTTTTACTACAGTAAAATTGTTACTATAATATAGTGGTTACTAAAGTTTGAGCTAACAGTTTTACTACGGTTCGTTCAAGTGTAAAGGGGAAATATTAGTTCCCCAACATGTCTGAGACAATTTTTCCTTACTTAGCTCAGCTTCTGGAGTTTACACGTTACATTGGAACTTGGATATTAATAAAGGTAATCGGAAAGCGTCTGGCTTATAGCTTCACTGGTCTAGAACAGATATAAACCACCTCTGAACTTAACACAGAGTTACTTAAACTTTATGACGATACTTATTAGTACTAGCTGACTATATTTTCTTGCTGTAAGTTTTAGTTACTTTTTATAGATGAGAGTTAAACATAGAGCACGGAATCTCCCAAATCCACCGTGTCACTCACTAGTCATAATCGAACTAATATTATAAGGGCAAAAGTTTGTGAGTGTGTGTATGTTTGTTCCTTCTTCATGCTCGAATGAGTGAAAGGATTTGTATGAAATATGACTCACGGATAGTTCCACCATGTTCTGAAATGGCTTATAGGATATTTTTTATTTCGGGAGTATGCTAACTAACGCAACATAGGTGTGATTTTAGTTAGTAAAAGTTGAACACGCCCTCATGCTCCATCCTAGGGCGGGATCATTAGATAATTTTCCACCTTCAAGTATAGCAGCAGCTACTGAAGATAGAATCTAATAATTGTATTTTTAGTCTCAAGCTTTACACTAAACAAATTGTCATCAATTTCTATACTAGATTCCCGCATGATACCCTCAATAGACCATCGGTCCATCTGGTGGGAGGCTTTCCAATACTGCGTCTTCCTATATGCGGTCGCCAGTAAAAACTGTTCGACCTCACTGTCACTTCAGTTCGGCGATTCCTAGGGCAATGTTAGAAAGTTTAGTTCTTCTGTGGATATCTTAATTCCTGTGCTGCTATTCTCTAAGTACTCGATTACGGAGACGCGGCGCGCTGCGCGGCGCTTTGCGTGGTCCGTCGTACATTGCCTTGTAATATGTTTGCTTTTGCGAGAGCGATGACGCTGCCTCAACGACAAACACCTAAATAGGATACATTGGATTGTCAACCTATCAAAATTAAAATCAAAATCATTTTATTCACATTCAAATAGAGTAATTACAATTGATGTTTGTCATGTTACATTTTCATTACCCTTAAATTCTATTTAGCCTGTGGCATGGCATGTTAACTTTATTTACAAGTATTTAATTTAATAATAATAATAATAATAAAAGCCTTTATTCACTGACCATATTACAGTTTTGATTAAACTACTAATTACATTTAATTTTTGCAACCACTTAGTCAGGTTGTCTTTTGACATAGGCCTCCCCCATTTCCTTCCAGTTATCTCTGTCACGAGATATCCTCCTCCATCCTTTCGGCAGATCATCCTCAGTATTTAATTTAATAGTCATAAAATCGTTAAAATTCTGCGTGTCCAATATCAATTAAATAAATAATACCTGGTGAAATATATTCCAATAAAAATCAAAGTCACATTTTTGTGTCTGTCAGTCTGTGGTATTAAAGCTGTTATATAGGGTCTGTTAGTCGTCATCCAAGAATTCCAGTGTACCGACTATTACTGTAGGTACCAGCGTTTATAGGCCTCCAAAGTAACTTTTACGATCGGCGGCGTTTAGTGCGACACGAATGACGAGATCCTTCTGAATTCCAGCATTATAGTTTGAATAAATAACATAAAATGTCATTGTAGCTCTTTATGTGACGAACAATTTTTATGGCTATGCTAAAATACTGATAAATGTAAGACATATTCAAAAATTACGGCGTCGGCGGATGACCGTTTTTGTTTTGTGGGATTTTTCATACAAAAATAAATATTTTATGAAAAATGTTCTTTAAAAATCTAGATAGACATTGCTTTTGAGGAACACATGCCATATAGAAATCATTTTCATTTCAGCCGAAAGACGTCCTGCGTTGGACATAGGCATCCCCCAAATGTTGCCACAAAGATCAGTCCTGTCTGTGAGTCTCACATCCGTTGGATAAAAAAAAATAATATAATTTATTTGTTGTTGTTGTTCAAGACTCAACACATAAAAGCATGGTACCTAAATAATAGTCTAGGTGATAACAATTACGAGTTAGGGTGTTTTTAATATCGTGTGGATTTTATCACGCATGCGGATTAGCTCCTAGTTATTGTACCTAATGCGTGCGATACGCACGTGGGACGCGTTTTTTTGCCTTTTGAAATTTTCTGTATGCGGAGTAAATCCGCATGCGTTATGAAATCCGCTTTATATTAAAACACTCTATGTAGGTACCTAGATAGGTATCTAATACTTTCCACACTCTGGATTTAGCGAAAAGGATTGTCACATCGACTTACAGTTCGTTCGAAGGTTCTTGGCGCGCCTGAAGTTAGGCTCTGCGAACTTTAACGCTTGTGCACTCGTAAAAAAATAAATGGTTTGAAAAAATAAATGCCAATAGCAGTTGTTATTGCTGCTAACAACTGTTATTGGCATTTATTTTTATACATCATTTATTTGACTCGCTTATTTTGAGTGCTAAAGTTCACAGAGCCTAACTTCAGGCGCGCTAAGAACCGTCGAACGTACTGTATGTGCGTAGTACATATACGAGTATATATATAATTATATCGATGTTGTCAGACTTTTAAGATACCCCTTAGATTTTTGACATATTATTGTTTATGTTCTAGGAAGGCTTTGTCGTTATTTAAGATTTTTGTTCAGAACAGATCAAATTAATAAATTCACCGGATTGGTGGTACAAACAAGAAATGCATAGGTACGACATGATAAATTGTATACAGTGGCCCTTGGGACTGGAATCCCTGAACGATATTCGAAAGAGGGGTTGAGAGGGAGGGTCATTTACTGACTGTAACTAACCTGTGTTCCTTCAGTCCCTTTGCATTTCAGGGCCATGGTGACTCTTTTGAATAATCCTGAAGTCCACCTAGTACGCCCGGGTGTCGCCACTGTGCGGAACATCCGGAGGACACGGTGGAGCACACTGTAGAGGTGTGCCCCGCCTGGGCGGAGCATCGCCGTGTCCTCGTGGGGGCGATCGGCGGCAGCGATCTCTCTCGCCGGGCCTTGGTTCAGGCCATGGTCCGTAGTGAGGAGGGATGGCAGGCGGTCGCCTCCTTCTGCGAAGCAGTAATGCTAGCAAAGGAGGAGGCCGACCGCATCAGGCAGAGGCAACGGGGCGCTCGCCCCAGCCGCCGCCGGGATTCCGATCCCGATTTCCGGCCATCGTAGGCGCGGGCTTGCGGACGGCGTGCAATGGGTAGCACGCTGTCCGATCGTCCGGTAACCGACCGGACCGAGCCCAAGTCGTCGACGGCGCGTTCTGTTCCCGCGCGCCTCAAGGAGCTGTCAGCACACCGAAGAGGCCCAGCCTGCTAACTGCAGGCAGGCAGGGTCGAAGCCTACTGGGGTCATGGGTTAGTTCCGAAAGGAATGCTCGACCCCGGCACGATAGGCTACGAAGGAACGGGGTAGGTTTTTAGTCAGTAAGAGTCTGACACTACTTCCCGCTCCGCCCAAGGGCGGGATTTGTCATTGGATGATTTTACCTACCATAAAAAAAAAAAAAAAAAAAAAAAAGTCCACCTAGTAAAGTTTAATGTTTGTAAGTAGCATTGAAAGTTATTAAAGTGAATTTTAGGGTTTCGTATCCAATGGGTGCCAACGGGACCCTATTACTCTAAGCATGCGCTGTCCGTCCGTCCATATGTCAGCGGACTGTATCTCATAAATCATGAGAGGTGGAGAGTTGAAATTTTCTTCGAATGTGTATTTCTATTGCTGGTACAATAATAAATAAAACAATTAAAATATAGCTAAAAATAGAACATAAAAACGCTGACAAAAAAAGTTTCTATTTTGTCAACGTTTTCATGCTCGATTTAACCATTTTAGTGTCACACCTCTTCGTGTGCGAGTTTCAAGAAAATTCCAAAACATTTCCTTTATTCAAACCTCTACAGAAATCGTGCACGCAGATCATAAAGCGTCTGTGATGGTCGTAGTCGCAGATGGCAAATTAGGTACGGAACCACTTCACTATATCACGGGCGCATCCTCACACATCTGTACCTACGTTGTCTAAAACGTTTTGCACGCACTAATACAGTTAATGTGCTCGTATTTAACCCTAAAGTGTTTCCACGATGACTTTATTGACTGGTGCTTTCGTCGGCATGTCGTTCCTTAACCCCCTAAAACTCCTTACCTTTTCACCTTAGAACTCCTTGGTTCTAACGGGAATTGACATTCAATCCGCTATATGCGATAGGTTCGAAGTATTTAGGTAGGTATATGATTTTTTTTTCTTTTGGAATGTCATAGTTTGTGCATTTTGCCAGTGTCAAATTGCCAGTGACAAAATACAACTTACGTATTAATCACGAAATCTCAGAATTTATAACACTTACGAACTTAAAATTTGGCAGGTAGGTTCCTTATAGGGCGTAAACATCCGCTAAAAAGGATTTTACGAAACTTCAACCCTATGGGGATAAAACGGGGGTTGGAACTTTGTATGGAGATATCGACTTTTACATGGGCGCAGACGCTGGCAGAAGCTAGTATGAGTAAAAAGGTAATGCTTATTCGATAGCAATTTCTTCCAACAGACCTGCGAAAGGAGAAATGAAAAAGAAATGTGAACAATAATTTCTAAAAATAGGAGAAAAAGAGAGAATGTGATGCCTTTAACTAAAGCTTCAAATAAACCTTCAAATATTGAAAAAGAAAATTCAAACATTAATGATGTAAACATAAACATATAAATATAGTAAACTTAACACTAAATATTATTTACATACAGTATCAATAATAAGAAACAACTATGTCTAACTATAAAATCTCATTTCATAAGGTAAACCTTTCAATGCAATCCCGGGCAATGGACCTGAAAATAATTACGGGGAACCTGTCTGTGGATACAAATCTGTATAACGGCGACACACAAAAGTGTGATTGCATGCAATCAATCTTCTTCCTCAGCGGCAGTTCGATGCCAGTATGTCTAGCTAGACTATGCAAGTAGTAAATTAAGTCATTTTGAACAAGAATATTTGTGAAAACCTATAGACAATTTTTAGTAAGAACATCGAAACCAACAATTTGCGTTTTTCTCTTCTATGAATTAATAGTACATTATGATACAAGTGTGTAATGTAAGTGGTTACCAAGAACGGTAACCATACATTACTCTCATGTATCATACGTCGTTTTTAATACACTTGTGAAGAAAAATAATTTAGCTAACCATTATCACAACAGCAAAACTAGTAACATTTTTCATAATATGGCGGTAAAAAATTAAATCTGTTTTCATAGGCGAGCATCTAATTTTTTTTAAATTTATCCATAGCTAAAGGTTATGGCTAATAGTCTTTTGATCAAATTGCCAAGTCTTTGTTTGTATTCTTGCGCGAAAAGTTTCTACATTAATGTCATTTTTAGTGACAATAGAATACGGATATAACGTTTTCTAATGTTTTTGTAGTATTTGATTTTATTTAATTATAAATACAGCCAATAAATTTCACTCAAAATATTTTTTTTTATGTTTTATTACTGGGATTTTCACCTTTTTTATTGTTGACAGGTTAGGTTTGGTTGGTTGGTTGGTTTACCTTGCGCTTGTTTATACCGAATAAAAGATTTTTCTTTCGTTTCTGATTATTTTTTCAGTTCAGTATGATTGTTATAAATATATATTTCGCTATATTTCTGACTTCATGTTGCTTTCAACATTTTTTTTTCGTTTTAGAAAAGTCTAAGCTCCTCTTTCTTTTTCTCCAGTCCACTAATCTATTGAGTCTAGTAGACAATTTGAGAAAAATACCTTCGGTTAAAGTCAATAAATAAATAATAATAATTTGGTTGGTTTTGGGTAACAGAGGCCGAGTCTATCAGAGAAAACATTACTTATAATTTAGCGCTTTTTACATTACTACTATTGATTCATCTATAAAGTGAAGTCATCACCGTTAACAAAACATTTCAACAACAAGTAAATGAGACGAGCAACTAATGAAAACATGGCAATCAACGACATTGTCTTGAACTTCAAAGTCAATCGGATTGAGGTGTTCGAACAAACACTAACATGCGTAGATTAGAAGTTTGTTTGCCATGTAAACCTGGCAGGCGGCGCCATTTCACAGAGTTATTTAAACTCAACTAGTCTCTGTCATCGACTTCACTCGCGTAAAAGCAGAAAATTATCATAAGAATATTACAGGGTAGAAAAACCAAGGCATATTTTACAGATATACGAGCGCATAGTTTATGTGTGTGCCAAATTTTGAGTAAGAAGAAGTAAATACACGCAAACATATATTTTCTATAAAAAGGTATAGATAGACAATATAGACATTATTCTTTTTGTAGTATTTGAGTATTAATCTTAGTAATATGGTACATGAAGGTAAACGAAATCTTGATGTGTTGAGCGTGTTATTTGCCTAGTATCTACTAGTATAACAGGCGCTATTTGAAACTCCCTCCTCTTCGGCCGCCGTGGGGTATTATTATTAAGTAATTGCGCGCTTTTCAGAAAATCATATGAAAAACTCTTTTTCTGGTTTTTTACCAGGAGAAACGAAGAAATAGAAACCAACATTTTCGGCCGAATGAATTTCGTACACCCGTGTGTATAGTACGACATGAATACCGTAATTAGAGACACAATAGAAAGACAATAGGTGTGCAGACACCGGTGTCCGCTTGGGGCTTGAGTAACTACGTGTTTTTCAAGGTCATTCAAGTTGTACAAACGTATGTAGAAACTCGACAAAAAACCGGTGTCCGCTTGGGGCTTGAGTAACTACGTGTTTTTCAAGGTCATTCAAGTTGTACAAGCGTATGTAGAATCGGCGCTAAAGGGGCTTGCAATGCTTCACACGTGTATATATTTTTTTTTTATAATTTTACTACTCTTATGCTCTTACATTGAAAGAAAATATCACAGTATGAACCACATAAATGTGAGTATGAAACACAATAATCATGAAAAAACCTAAGTAAAATCTTAACCTTTAGAAACTCGACAAAAAACGTATGAAAGAAAACAATTTCGTTAGGTCTTTTGATAACAGCGCCAGTTTATAAAGGGACAAAGCCATTGCGAACTCAAGCAATTTGGTGTCGGCGTGAATTCCGCCCTGAGGGACTCGCGTCGAACACTCAGATAGTAAGCGGAGGCTTCCCTCCTGTTTCCCTCTAGGTAATTATTATTAGAATAGGAACACTGTCCTCCCTTGTAGTAAACTGGGAGATTTATGATGACAAGTCTTGTAATTGTTCGTTTTAACACTTGTTTGTTGCGTGATTGGAATGGTGTAGGCGTTTGACTTTTATATTATGTAGTAGAGGATAAACGCTTTTTGTTTACACTTATGTATTACTGAAGTTGTATTTAATGGTTATTATTAAAGAAGATAAATAAAAAATAAATGTAGTGTAAGCTTACACAATATACAACGAAAAAGATATTCACTTTTGAAAGGACTTAGGTACTTACTATAATGGATTTTTGAAACCGAATTATACCAATCTATTTCATAAATCTCTATAGAACTCATAAGCCGTACAGAAGCCCAGACACATTTTGTTTTGTATCATAATAATATTCAAGAGAGCGAGAAATATCTTAGAGATATGTTCTAGCAGTATCAGCCAAGATTTACTCGTAATATAATGGGAACCACTAAGAATATGGAATGCATTTCATTCGGGGAATATATATTTTGCGTAGCGAAAGAATTCAAAGTTCGCCTCTTCATTTCTATTGTTAAGGGAATTCTGGAAAATACGAAGTATGACTGTTCGAGTCCATCTCATGTTATTCCAATGAACCTAACTTATAACACAATGCAATAAAATTGATGAGGGCGACGTTGCTTTTGAAAATATACGACGATCTATGAAAAGGAATGGCTGCATACTAAATTGCGATGTTTAAAGTCAAAAGCGTTTCAAAGTTCGTGATTTTTTGATCGATTATATTAGCTGTGTTTTAGTTTTATAATAATTTTCTGTTAGAACACGATGATAAAAAGCTGTATGTGAATTTCTACATGAATACTTGTCTTGTTTTGAATAACGGTGTACTTAAGGCTAAACGGGACAATTTGTTTTTCTCTATTAAGAACCTTATTCCACAGCGAGCAAGACATTTAATTTATAATTTGTGAATGTTGGTATGCTTCATTTTCTAATTCAGGACACTTACTTGAAACCGTCTTAAAAAAAGAGTAGTCAAGTGTGTTTTCAGCAACTGTAGATTCTCCCTGTTTTTTTTTATAGTGTGAGGCTTGTAAATAATACAAGTTATCATTTACACAAGTTCTTGTTTTGTGAGAAAAAACAAAAGATATTTATGACATAATTTTCTCTTTTTTAACGAATTTAAAAAAGAGGAGGTCGAAAACATTATGGAATCTTTTTTTATGTGTGTTCCTCGATTACACAAAGACGTCTAGACCGTCTTAAACCGACTGTCGAAACTTTATTTTTATTTGAAAGAGTATATTATTTTTTAGTGGTTCTATGGTAATCAGGTCAGGATCTGATGATGGGATCCTAAAAAAAAATCGAGAGTACTCTTCAAATCTTATAGAGGCACTTGTAATGATTGTATTTTATAGTTACCTTACTACAGAATTTACACATTATTTTGGTTTAGCTGAAGGGTTCTGTAACTAAAAAAATGACATCTTCCAAAATTAAAGCAATTTTGCAAATGTTTTTCATGTGTCTCGTTCCCATGGGATTCCCGCGAATCTTACCAAATCATCGGTCCACCTGTGGGAAGCCTTCTAATACTTTCAATCGAGGAAATGAACGTTTCATTGTGGCGACACTAGAGAGAGGCCTATGTCCTACAGTGGACGTTTTTCGTCTGAAATGATGATGATGAATATTTGGATAGAAAGTGTTTATATCATTACTTTTTTTTCTTTGTATAACGTTTTTTCTACTAGTTACATGATCGACCGTTTTAAATATGTAGAACAGACAGAGATTAACTTTTTATGATATGTGAAGCTGATTCAGTCTTCACGTAATATTGGCTTTGTTTAAGCTTACGTTTGAAACCGTCGTCGAGCTACTCATATGTAATGTTATTTC
Organism: Leucania comma; assembly: GCA_958295575.1. Lineage (NCBI taxonomy): Eukaryota > Metazoa > Arthropoda > Insecta > Lepidoptera > Noctuidae > Leucania > Leucania comma. Next base: position 11,682,800 of record OY282470.1, read on the forward strand.
ATTAATAGGATTCTGACGTACGGCTTCCGTTTGTACTATTATTATGAAGTAAACTTTTCCGTGTTTATTTTTATTTATACATATCTATTTTTAAATAAAAAGGAGAAACTGACTGATATTTAGCGTTGATATTATCAACGCACAGCCGAAATTATTGGGGCTAGACGAAATTTATACAAGGTTGGTTTTTATGACGTAGGCAAGTACTATGATAGTATTAATAAATTATTATGTACTAGCTGACCCGACGACCTTCGTACCGCGAATTTATCCACATTTTCTCACCTTTTAAACCTCCCCTGGACTAATACGAATATTTCAAGACCAAAATGAACCAAATCGGTTGAGCCGTTCTCGAGTTTTAGCGAGACTAACGAACAGCTATTCATTTTTATATATATAAGAAGATTATGTTGACGGATAAATATTAATGTTATTATTTAGCTAGGTTAGGTTAGTTTAATTAGATATTAGGTTAGTTTAATTAGATAAAAGTAAAAAAAATAGTAACTGGCCTGTAAAGGCAGTTGTATGAGGATAAATAAGTAAACATTCAAAAAAGTTCACCTCCTTAAGAGAATGACACGGGGTTTGGGACCCCATTACTATTACCTAGATTGTATGGCGTACTATATGTATATTCAAACGGGCGAAGATGCTATGTTTATGGTGATTTTCAGTTGAACAATTGGAATGGTTAAAGTACTAAGGGCGTGTTTCTGGGGCCCTACCAGGGGCTCTTATCGCAATCCATTTTACCACCTAAACTGAACTGTTTAAAGGATGGAATTATACACCCCTATTTTTTAATTAGCGCACAAAAAAATGGGGCTCAATCAGTACCCGTTACTGATCATATTTGTGTAGTCAAAAGTACAAAAAAACGAAATCCTAAAATTGTCCACGAAAATTTGTCATTATTGGTAAATTCATAATTGAATCATCATTCATAACAAGTTCTACTAGAAAATACTAAGCGCAGTGTTTTACATTTTTATTGACATTCATTCATAAACTAAATACCCTGTAAAATATTTCCATAAATTGAGTGAGATTTTGGGATATAAACAAACGCTCATATCTTTGCTGTTTATGAATATTTTGCATTGAGACTTTCCTTAAATAATAACAAGGCCTTTTCTAATAAGCCCTTTAAGTATTTGCCATAATTAAAAAATAGTGGTGTATAGGATGCAAGCTCCATCACTCTTCTTCTCGCTCACAAGACTGAAATTTTAACACGTCATGATACGGCCACTACCTGGCCTGAGCTGGACTGGCCTGTTGGTCTGGTGGTTAGTGACCCTGTCTGCTATGCCAGAAGTCGTGGGTTCGATTCACACACAAGACAAATGTTTGTGTGATGAGCACAATCATTTGTTCTGTGTTTGGGCGTGTTCTATAAATATGTATTTAGAAATAATATATATAAGTATGTCTATCATTTGTCTAGTACTCATAGCACAAGCTCTGTTTAGTTTGGGACTAGATGGCGTTGTGTGATAGTTGTGGAATAATGAAAGAAAGAAATAAAGACAAGAAAAAGAAACCATACTTTGTCGGGTGTAAGGTTTTTTTTTTTATAAGTAAATACACAATGTAAAAAGTTGAAGCTTTTGTTATAGTTAAACGCAGCTCCCCATTTCGATTGAAACCCGAAAATCGGTTACTGCGCAAGTTAACATCTGTCAAAGGCCCAAATAGGACAGCTGCAACCAACGGCTTAACGTGCTTTCCGAAGCACAAAGTAGTCTCGGTATGATAAAATTATCTCCCATCGACAGATGTGGCTGGAAAAACCTCACGGCGTTCTCAACTACCGCACGACGCAGGTCCTTACCGAACACGGCAAGTTCGGTAAGTTTCTGTTCCGGATTCGTGCGGAGAATTCGCTCGGGTGTCGCCACTGTGCGGAATATCCGGAGGAAACGGTGGAGCACACTGTAGAGGTGTGCCCCGCCTGGGCATCGCTGTGTCCTAGTGGGGGCGATCGGCGGCAACGCTGCTTAACCTAGGAGCTCGAGTTAATAACCTAGCACTCCACTCGAGCATTTTGTTCGCAACACCCTATAAAATGAAGGAACAGATTTTTCCGCTATTTCAGTGTTGGTCGGTCCCATTGTAAACTTCTTTATATTCATGCGCCCCCTGAGACATTACCAATGAATTAAAGGTCACTATGCAAAATGATGGACATATCTGCCACATGTTCAACAAATTGTGGGCCAAAATTGGTGTTCTGAGACAGTGAGACGGGGTCGCGGCAGACCACAAAGGAAATGGCTGGAAGAACTAGAACGATTTTGCCAGAAATGGAACAAGGATCCGTGGGCCCATGAACTTATATAAAATGAAAACAGAAGAACTAGAACCATTTTTCCAGAAATGGAACATGGAACCGTGGGCCCATGATCTTACATGAAATGAAAACAGAAGAACTAGACCCATTTTTCCAGAAATGGAACATGGAACCGTGGGCCCATGATCTTACATGAAATGAAAACAGAAGAACTAGACCCATTTTTTCAGAAATGTGTCATGGAACCGTGGGCCCATGAACTTACATTAAATGAAAACAGCGGACGTGGACCGCTGAAATTGTGTCAATTGGCACGACAATTACACACATTCGACGGCTAACGTTATTTCGTTCGCACGGCAGCGCCGGCTCTTATCTCTGTCCTTGTCTATCAGTGACTACAGGTAGTGTAGATGTGTGAGTTTCGAGTCCAGATATTCTGATTGCGATGTTAGCTCGTAACGTATCTTCCTTTATAATATATAAATGCCCACGAACGATCAAAAGAGTGCAGGAAGGCCTTTGCTAGGAATGTGAAAGAACCTAAACAACTAAAAAAATGCAAAGTGTTATGTGATTAGATTAATTTGAAAACTATTATAAAACCTAGTTGGAATAAAACACGGAATATTACTACTTATTTAGCGCCAATATTTAAATAAAATGTACGGCAACGGCAATGAAAAATTTACAGAATCACAGAAAATGTTTCCGTTCTTAATCCAAAAAGAAAACAAAAGACGAAAATACTAAAACAATAGCCGCCAATTGTCACCGGAAAATCTGGAAAAATATTAGAGTCGTTTTGCAAAGAATTTACAAGAATTGTCTTTTTTTTTGTTTCTCCCGTTTGTTAACTTCACAGGTGATTGCGGAAGTTTTGATTTTTGTTTTGCACTTTAATGGACGCGACCCAGTTCGAGTTGTTAAAATTATAATTATTTGTGTTAAAAAATACGCCGTTTATTACTAGTTCCTGGCATTTTCCGGAGTCCAGGGAAATGTTTTTGTGAAGAGGTCAGGTGTCTCTTGGGGTTATCTGTTATTCAAATACAGCCTTGTTTTTATGATTTGATTATAACTTCAAAGATAGAAAATATTAACAGGATGCTTTTTATCCTGGTTGAGAATAAAATGAGTTATGGCCCACATTTAATTTCAGCTGTAAATTATACCTGCTTTAAATTCTGTGCTTGTACAACAAATACAGCTCTTCTTACTTCAACAGCGAACGTTCACGTCACTATTAGTATGTTACCCGCGACTGCATTTAAATCTTGTTTAATGAGCACAATTCGAGTATCCATTTATATTTAGGTAACAGAACATTATGTGGTCGGGGACAGTGAAGTCCATTCGCGGTGGCAAATGACCCATATTCAGTAGCGCAGTTTAAAACGCTCCTACCTTTATTTATGATGTTTAACAATGTGTTTGTTGCAACGTATGCTTAGTTCCTGCACACACGATGTCCGCTGCGCTTCATAAAAGCCTTATTTGCTCATTCGCTGCGATTTGTTGCGTTTACATTCCTGGAAATGGCTAAAGACTGTCTGGGAATTCAAAGCTTTGTATCGCGAAATGCTCATAATTTCAATTTAATTGTGAAGGTTGTAACATTTTCCTGCCTTTAATGTCCTTTGGATATTGCAATGTGAAAGGAAGAAAATATTGTTGTTGAAGTTTATTGCAAGTTGTTATTGTGCTGTAATTGGACATGATTCCCACAATGAGCGGTATAACGAACTAAGGATGTCAAATAAACGCACTTCCTCGTAGCGTGGTGTGTTTTCCCTCATAACGTCAAGGCAGCGTTTTGTGTGGTGTTTGACATCGATCTGCGGTGTCGCCTAGCATCCTCGCTGACTGTACAAAAATAACAATTGCATAAAAGAAGGGGAAGTTTTCCCCTAAAGCTCTTTGTTCGCGGGAAGATTGCCTGATGCACCGCTCGCCTTATTATCAACAAAAGAATTTGCGAATTTCCTTCCCCGTGTATTTGTTTAGGAACTAATGGAGGAAACCCTTCTACAAAAATTTCACGTGAATGAGAAAAATCTTTGTGAAAGTGACGGTTACTATGGCAACCCCCTTGTAAAAGAATTCTAGATAGGTACATAATTAGATTAGCTCCGAAAGGATTATATGAATTAAAATTAACGGATAATGCCTTGTTGAGCAAGTTTTTTGAGTTGAGATTAAAAAGGGTGGAACGAAAGTACATTCTCATTTTGCAAGTCATAAATATTGTGCTCTTTAAATAGGGTTTTATTAGCGTGGCTTTTTGCTTTTTCAAGGAAAATAAATCATGACAGTAGTTGATACTAAGTCGACATCGTTTGTGATAAAGGTATACTTCAATAGACACCGTTAAATTTTGGTCGTTTTAATCCCGTGGAGGGTCGATTCGGTGCATGAAACATTATCGATTTGTAAAGATAAAATCAAAAAATAAAGTCCTTTTTTTCTAAAAGTCGAGGATACGAAATTATTTTTTTTTACGTAAATGAGTCAATGACCTTGTAGGTGCTGGAAAGACCTCACGGCGTTCTCAACTTCCGCACGACGCAGGTGCTTACCGAACACGGAAAGTTCGCTAAGTACCTGTTCCGGATTCGTGCGGAGGATTCGCCCGGGTGTCGCCACTGTGCGGAACATCCGGAGGACACGGTGGAGCACACAGTCGAGGTGTGCCCCGCCTGGGCGGAGCATCGCCGTGTCCTCGTGGGGGCGATCGGCGGCAGCGATCTCTCTCGCCGGGCCTTGGTTCAGGCCATGGTCCGTAGTGAGGAGGGATGGCAGGCGGTCGCCTCCTTCTGCGAAGCAGTAATGCTAGCAAAGGAGGAGGCCGACCGCATCAGGCAGAGGCAACGGGGCGCTCGCCCCAGCCGCCGCCGGGATTCCGATCCCGATTTCCGGCCACCGTAGGCGCGGGCTTGCGGACGGCGTGCAATGGGTAGCACGCTGTCCGATCGTCCGGTAACCGACCGGACCGAGCCCAAGTCGTCGACGGCGCGTTCTGTTCCCGCGCGCCTCAAGGAGCTGTCAGCACACCGAAGAGGCCCAGCCTGCTAACTGCAGGCAGGCAGGGTCGAAGCCTACTGGGGTCATGGGTTAGTTCCGAAAGGAGTGCTCGACCCCGGCACTATAGGCTACGAAGGAACGGGGTAGGTTTTTAGTCAGTAAGAGTCTGACACTACTTCCCGCTCCGCCCAAGGGCGGGATTTGTCATTGGATGATTTTACCTACCATAAAAAAAAAAAAAAAAAAAAAAATGACCTTGTAGGTAGTTGACGATCGTTGCGTACTAACTACCTTCAGTTCATTGGTCTCGCTCAGCTGACGTACACTTAAAGAAATTAATTTCGTACATGCGTAAATTAATTCGAGTTTTTTAAAAAAAGTATTTTATTTTTTAATTTTCTCTTTACAAATCGATAGTGTTTCATGTACCTAATCGACCTTCGGATTAAAACGACCAAAATTTAACGGTGTATATAACTTTTGTGTTTTGTGTGTGCGTTGTACTTAAGTTCTTTCAAGCATAAAGTAAATTGGACTGTGATTCTTCTCAAAGCTGTGTTCATGGAAAATTTTCCAGTTCTTCTTTTGTAAATATGAAGACAATGTTATAAAATAAGCTTTCTTTTATTATTTGCAAACTTTCCCTACCTTACCTATTTACGAGTTCAAAACAATTTTGGTAGTTACTTACCTACATTGTTTTCAATTACTTTTCTCTTTGTATACTTAATCTCTTCGTATTCTTGTAGAATATTTCTGTTAATATTTTCCGCTTATAGCTGACTTCACGAATGAGGATTGTGTGAAACGATTCGTGGATTGTGTGAAAGGAATATTTCACGAATGAGAGTGACTATGTAGAAGTATCCAGAGCAGGATGTTTAGTTCGGCAACTTCCCTTGAAAAGGGAGGATCAATAAAAATACAAAATATCAATTTTCGATCAACCCAGGAATCACATCCAGGACCCCATGCTCGACAGCCATCATTTCGACCACGTGCAAGATGATAAGTTGTCAGCTTTTTATTTTCCTTAAAATAAAAGTACAATGCATCAGCTTCGAGTAAAACCAGCCAAAAACCCATTTAAACACATGATTCATTAGCTTAATTACGAAAACAATACTATAAACCCTCCCCTATTTCTTCTTTTAATTCTCTTTAAACAGTTTTAAGCGACTCTAATCGTGTAGAAGCTCACAAAAGTAAACAACTATTGCCACTGCTATTCTCGGTTCGTTGCCTCGGGCGTGCATTTTGTGGGAATGGCAATCTATACACATACAATAACATGTACCATGTGTACAGGATGAATTCTTCAAGCGGGTTTGTATAGCCAAATCGAAAAACTTTGAGGATTATTTGGGGAATAGTAAATAATGTGACTAAGCAATAAAGCAATTTTTAAGTCGCTGGCTGCAAGTTAAATTCCAAATGAAGCGAAAGCTATAGTATGCGGAAAATAAGTTGAACCATCATGACGGTCGACCTTGAATGTGCAGTAAACGTTTTTGGGTCTTAATCGAAGTGGGGGCCCATAAAAAATGGCTCAATTTATTTGCCACCTACTAGATTAAGTTTTCACCCCGAAACCTTTGAGGGATTTATATAATTAAATCCCGAGCACTGCGAGGGAATTTAAAACTTTCTAGAATTTGATCCTTATTCTCCAATGGTGGCATATTACAGGACTATGAATATATGATAAGATCTTTAAAAAATCGAATGACGCCGTTTTAGTTTTCATCTAAATCGGGCTAGACACTCCTTTGAGTATTTTCACTATTCTTCATAGTTTAAAATTTGACCATACACGCCCCTTCTGAAAAATTCATGCTGTATATTAAGATATCTTATCCATTTACGATACAAACATAATGCATATAGATCGGGGCTTTAGCATACTGTTCGCTACTAAACTGTATCTAGCGACTGTGCTTTCTATTTAGAAAAACGTGGTTTGAAATTTCAATGATCTTACAGTAGTAGATTTAAAGAAAATATGTTGTTGTTTGGTTTAAAAATGTCTGATTATAATAGTTTTGTGGAGACGGTTTTATTTGAAATACGTGATGAGAAATAGTTATTTCATAAAAGCTTCACTTTTAGGAGTTAACAATATTTGTTTGTCTACGACGTACTATGCTGTAAAAGACACAATATACGTTTATTTAACGTCACAGGTTTAAAAGTACATAAACGAAAAAAAAACTAACACATAAGAGTTATAAACGAATAAATAAAAAAATATAAAATAACTTGGTTCATAATTTTTATTTTTGAGGTGGGAAATAAATTAAACAACTGGTCTTGTTCTATGTGGAGCTAGAGGGAGTGTCAGAAGACTTTTACTGACTAACTCCTTATGTGTTTCTTCACTTGCCCTTTGTACTATAGGTCCGTGGTGACTCTTTCGAACATAGGCAGTAACGAACATACATACACACGTACATACATATTTTCGCCTTTATACTATTTGTGTGATGTGATGTGATATGGTGTCATCGTCATTATCATTTCAACCCAAAGCCGTCTACTGTTGGACATAGGCCTCCCCCAAATGTCAGCTAAATGAACAGTCCTGTGCATCTCGCATCCATCCGATTCCCGCAGCCTTTACGAGTTCATCGGTCCACCTTGTAGGAGGACTTCAAACGCTGCGTTTTTCGGTACGCGGCCGTCACTCCATAACCTTTCAGCCCCAACAGCCATCTGTTCTGCGAGCAATGTGCCCTGCCCGCTGCCACTAGACATCACACTATAAGTACATTGCCATATCTATTTTTCTTTACAGGTTTCAAAGTTTCTGTGTTAAAGACCACAGGATCGCAGCCGCGGAAAAACAAATCAAGTTGTTTACAATAATTCTCAAAAAATGTGGGACCTCAATTCATCAACAATCTTTATGTTCGTCAAATGCTCGCATAAGCATATAATATTGTGATTTCGTGCACGAAATTATCATAATCGGCTTATGTGATTGGATTTCTTAGATGTTTTGGGTATAGCGAGCGTAAACATGGATACTTAAATGCATCCGCTACGCGAATTCACTTTGGTATACTTTTCTTGCGCTTTTGGATTTGATTTTACGAGAATCCCCTCGAAATCGTTGCAGTGATTTGCAAGTTTAGGACACAAAGACATGCACACCGGGGCGCTTATCTTATTATGCAGTAATGATGTGTGCTTCACGTGAAGTTTGAAGCCCAGCAGTGGGTAGATATGGCTTGATTGATGATGCTACTTGTGGACTTTACGGCTTGCCTTTTGAATCGAGTTGAGCAAAAGATTGATCCTTGCGTTTTTGGGTATCATTTTGAAGATTGATAATATAATAATGATTTACACATGGGATAATGAAGTTATGAGCTTATACATGTTACCGGCACTCTGTATAATTCAGGTATTCTATACAATACCGAATGCGAAGTCGGTAATGTGTGTAAAAGGCGAGAGCAGGGAAGGAGCACCCCAACACGGACAGGTTAGGAAAGGGTTAATTTTTTTATCACCACCTAAAAATAAAAGCCTTTCTTTTAACCGTATTCTATCTATTACCTAGGTATTGTATAGAATACCGTATTATATATCTATATACATTATATTATATTTTATTATTGCCGACAACATATATATTAAATCGAATAGAATTTCTCGGGAGTTTTAGGAATTCTAACTATATCTTCAGGATCAAGTAGAAATACAGTTTAACCTGTTGAATATCGTAATTAGAGACACAATAGAAAGACAATACTTAGGTGTGCGGACTTCGGCGTCCTCTTGGGAAATAATGAATTAAATTTCTACGAGACTGCATACGAATTTGTTGTTTATGTAAATTACTTCAAACTTTTTCTTCCTGCACTTTGCGCTTGTGAACTGTCATCAATTTGTAACTACCTACTATTATTTATTTATTATTTTTAACCAGAACGACAAAATGCTAATTACACTACCAACAACCTAGGGGTTTTTAAGTCAAGAGTGAATAGGTTACTTCTAGGCAAGCGTGCTCCTTCGTTGGCCACATCATTGCTTACCATCATGTGACATAGTGGTTAAACGCAAGCCAATAATAATAATAAAAAAACATTGATTACATTATAAAAATTATGTTGAGCACATTAAAGAAAATGTAACTCAGATATATAACTTAACCTTTCATTCAATCTTCTCGCAAATCACCAGACATTCACTACATCATGACATATATGCTAACTCAGCTGATGTCCTTTAAGGGACAACAAAATATTCAAGCGCAAGTCTCCTATTTTACGTAACCATATAGATACAAGTGAAACACGGATCCTTTCGCAGCAGCCTGTGGCGTGGCAATCAAGGTCTAACAATGAGTCAGGCAGCCACGTGATACTAAACGTACTGAGAGTAAATGTTAAACTGGGTGCGTTTTACTGCAGACAGTTTTATTGCAGTTGCTGCACACAGATTGCAGGTAAGAGGGGGTTTTTGGGTGCACGCAGGGCTCGAGTTACATTGTTTTCTTGTTTTATTTTTGCAGCATTTGTCTAGTACTTGTCTACCAACCATTTGTAATTACTTATTTTCTTTTTTTAGTTGGAAAAATCTTCTAATGACATCTCCCGCTCTTGGGCGGTGTGTCAGACTTTTACTGACTAAAATCCTACTCCTGTTCCTTCGATGTCTTTCATACCAGGGCCGAGTCTTGCTTTCAGAAGCAAACCCTTGGCCCCAGTGGGCTTCGACCCTGCTGGGCCCCTACGGTTTGTTGACATCTTCTTGAGGCGCGCGTGGAACAATACGTGCCGTCTATTATTACATTTGTTATTTTGAAATAACTTACATATATTATACCACAATACTGTCCTATCATTGCAATATACTCGTAGTACAAGTGGAGCAAGTTTGTCATAAATGATGGTTTTATGGAGTGTCGAAGTGTTAAATTTCCATGTGTATCAAACGACCTTTTTCAACAAACTAACGGAGAAATAAATAATCGGGGGTTAACACGCGACTCGTGGGGGTCGCTTAGTGTCCATCCTGATACGATAAATACAATAATTTGTGGCGGAGGCAAGCTCGCACATTTTTCCACACTAGTGCATAGAATAGTAAATTGCGTGCCTAAAAGTGGTAGGAATAAGAGTGGGTTTTCAAGTAAGTGTAATCAATAACATATTTTTTATTATTTTAACGTAAATATTTTTGGCACGTATTAGATTCAAGTAGTATTTATCAACAAGCATAATAGACTAAGATCCTAGAGCAGTCTGACGGAACTTAAAAAATCAGCCATAAAATTTAAGTTTATGTAACTCTTATTTTTATTTCCCTTTCTCACCTGGTACCTGCCCAGGGCCCCCAAGGGGGCCTCCACAATCACACAGATATTCAAAGCACATGAGACGCTACTGAGAACCTAAGGTTTCAGCCATGTGAAAATAAGTTATGTCAGACAGCTCTGGTATCTTAGTCTATATCATGTTTGGAGGATGTGGAACAGAGAGTAAATTCCCATATACCTCCGTTGAAAAGGGAGGATCCTCCGACCAGACAGGTGTTATATCTGGTGGGCTACTGCCCGATGGATGATTTCAGGTTTGTTCTTTATGTTCCAATCCCGCCGCGAATCTTATTTGCGCGATGCAGGATAAGTTCATTTCTGACGGCATAGATGTCGCTACACATGTGTTCTTGGTAATAATCTTACTAATGTATCTCTGTGGGGCGACTTTCGACTAGGCACCGTATCATGTGCCACGTGTGTGTGTGTGTGTGTGTGTGCGTTGTGTTTGTGATATCATGTTATAAATTTTTTGTGAATAAAAACAAAGTCACCGATGAGCTAAGCCAATACTTGTAGGATAGTCGTTATGTTCAGCAATATAAAATAGAATAAAAAAGCTTTTATTTGGGACAGACAGCACAACGGTTACAAACACAAAGTAAAAATAACAAAAGTAGGCGTGTATCGGCTGAAATGATTATTTATTTATTTATATTTTATTTATTTATTTTTTAGACATACATACAGCTATCATTACAGAGCAACCCAATGCGATAGTGTAGTCAAAATATCAAAATATTAACTACAGTAATAATTGCATGTCAATAAGTCCAATTAATGACACTACCAAAAAATAGGAAAAGAAAGCTATCAGTGCAGATCAATTCAATGCGATATCTAATGTCGTCAATAATATTAATTACAAAATTGACGATGAATGATTTATTAATTACAAATGATGACGATACTTACTTCTTTAATATTAATTCGGTCCAAGTTAGGTAATAAACAAATGAAACACATACGTACTCGTAGTATTCCTTAGTGATTTTAAAAATAAGCAAATAAATTAAATGGAATCTGGGAAGCACCTACTTCGAATCAATATAACTTGACCGCAAAAGTTAAATGCGATTCGTTTGAAAAATTTATGTTTTCATATTTTTAATACGTTTAAGAATCCCGTTTTATAAATTCAAATTCCTAGATGCCGACGAACGTGAATGTAATTAATGCCTTGACTGGCAGAGTTTATTTTCTACAAAAACGCATTATTGCGTTCTCAAGCTGTAGTCTATTTTTGTAGACTTATACTTTAAGTTATATTTTATTTTAAACGAAAGACTGGATGTCGAGCCGCTATTAATAGAATCATAATCGTCATCACACTGCTACGCGATGCTACGCGATGCTACGCGATGCTACGCGATGCTACGCGATGCTACGCGATGCTACGCGATGCTACGCGATGCTACGCGATGCTACGCGATGCTACGCGATGCTACGCGATGCTACGCGATGCTACGCGATGCTACGCGATGCTACGCGATGCTACGCGATGCTACGCGATGCTACGCGATGCTACGCGATGCTACGCGATGCTACGCGATGCTACGCGATGCTACGCGATGCTACGCGATGCTACGCGATGCTACGCGATGCTACGCGATGCTACGCGATGCTACGCGATGCTACGCGATGCTACGCGATGCTACGCGATGCTACGCGATGCTACGCGATGCTACGCGATGCTACGCGATGCTACGCGATGCTACGCGATACTACGCGATGCTACGCGATGCTACGCGATGCTACGCGATGCTACGCGATGCTACGCGATGCTACGCGATGCTACGCGATGCTACGCGATGCTACGCGATGCTACGCGATGCTACGCGATGCTACGCGATGCTAAGCGACAATACGCAATACTACGCGATGCTACACGACGCTACGAGACGATACGCGATACTACGTGAAGCGATGCGAAGCTACACTAAGCTACGCGATGCTTCGCTTAGCTACGCCTAGGTACGCCTTGCCCCGGCATACTACGCCTTGCTACGGCATACAACGTGTTGCTATGCTTTGCTAACCATTGCAACGCCAAGCTAGCTGTTCCTATGTCTTGCTTGAAATGCGGAAACACCGACATCAGCACAGTAATTTCATCAATTGTCTACTATATTGTTTATAAAAGTCTTCTGCCAATTTGTAATTGAGTAAAGCATCGAGACACAATAGCTAAAAGGAGGGCGGAACCCAATTTAGAAAGTTTTCACCTTTTTCAAAACCCTTTTAACCTCCTGAATCTATGAAAGATTTAGATGCCTCTATAAAAGTCGGAAGTCGACACAAATTAGATGGTCGTGATTTTGCTCCTAAGGGCCGCATTAAAAACTTTTACTTGAAGACGAATTATAACTTTTTAGGAATTTGTTTAATATTTTATTGAGTTATAAATTGGGTTCAGATCAATTGACGCTTATGAGGCGTAGAAGTGAAGAGAGCTTGCAATGACTCAAAATTATCGATAGCGTTTTATTTTCTCGGAAAATATGTCAAATGTATTATATAGGGTGACTGGTAATTAGTGAACGATACTTAAACACGTGGTTGTAGTCATGATAACAAACAACTTTTGCTATAGGACAAAACCTGAAATCGCGACATAAAATCTTCTGGTCAGCACATTAGTGTTCGCCTAACAGGTTAAAATTTACTGAACTTGGCTGATTTTTTTCGCGATTTCAGGTTTGGGCCCATAGTAAAAGTTGTTTGTTATCAGGACTACAATCACGTGTTTAAGTATCGTTCACTAAATTACCAGTCACCCTATATATACAATCTTTTAGTCAGTAAGAGTCTGACACTACTTGCCGCTCCGCCCAAGGGCGGGATTCGTGATTGGATGATTTTACCTACCATAAAAAAACCCTATATATACAATATAAAAATGAAGGTGGCCCTGACTTACGACTCGCGGGTTCAAACCATTGCGTGGAAACTGGCAAGTTTTTTTTTGTACTTTAGTATTTTGATGGTCAATTAACTTTTTTCGCACTGACTGAAGCAAAAGGAAGTGTCAGACTTTTACTGACTAAAACCCACCCGTGCTGCGTCAGTTTCCCTTTGCGTTCCAGGGTCGCAGTAGCTCTCTCGAACAACCCCGGAATCCTGGCAGGCGTCGCCGACAATTGCAAGTCCTGAAAGTGAGAATTAATAGCAGCAGCCACCAGAAAGTTCAAAGGCAAAGTTCAACGAGTTCAAGAGAAAGCAAGCAGCAATTTTGTGGGAGCCCACAACAAAACCGGGCAAGTGTGAGTCGGACAGTTCAATTCCCGAATTGAGTTACAAAGATTTTTCCGAATTGCAGTGACGCAACTACAAATTTACCTTTTTTAGATTTTTCACTATATTTATGTTATGAGACTGCTTAATGCCAGATTTCAGGGTTCTCAGTCAAAGGGAACTATCCTATGAATTTTGATTTCCTTGAGAGCGTCGAAATACACGTTTTTTGCAATATAAACGGCCGTATTTTTTTTTTTCAGTTAACTTAGAAGTTTTTCACATCTTCAAGGGACCGCAGACTTGAGTTTTTTTTGCATTCTATCAGCTTTATAATATTCCCACTGCTGGGACTCAGGCCTCCTCTCTAGAAGAGAGAATCATAATTCACCACGTGGGCCCAGTGCTGGTTGGTGGATGTTACATGTCTTCGAATTTTTTGTTTTAGGACATGCCGGTTTCCTCACCATGTTCACCTTCACGTTTTTAAGAGCAGTGGTGATGAAATCAATAACAGAAAATAATGCGCCTGGCTGGGTTCGCAAAAAAAGTTAATATTTAGTGATGAAATTAATTTATTTTAAAATCTTTATGAACATAACACTGTACAAAGGCGGACTTAATGCCTTAGGCATTTTCTACCAGTCGACCTTAGGGGGGTGCAGAAGTTTATGAAAAACTTACTTGGCTTAGAAATTTATGGTATTTAGACTATAGCCTTTTATTTGTAATATGAGACTATATTTGGCAAATTTTAGATTTCTAGGTCAACGAGTAGTAGGCACCCTATAGGTTTTGATTTACTTGCAAATGTCAAAATATGCACCTAAACGGAGCTTATAAGGCCTTATAAAAAAAAAAATCAAGCTTCAGAGTCATGTCTAAAAAATTGCGTGTGACTTCAGCGATTGATGATGTGAATTGAGTGTGTCAATCTAAAAAATTGCATTGACTCTGAAGTTTGATTTTTTTAGTGCTCCAAGCAAACTTGGATATTTAGTATTGATTTCAGCTTAAGAGAGAGAACTCACGAAGCGGTTTTTTTCTGCGGTCGCCACAGTAGCGGGCGCGCAGCTTCTGTAAAATGCAAACATATATGTAAAAAATTAAAGCAATTTCCACGACGCGCTTTACGGCCACGGTGGGCGCGGTTGTTCGCGGCTTCCACTCACCGGCACAGCGGTCGCCCGCCGCCACCTCGACGGTTTGCACCCGCACGCTCTGCGGTCGGTTGGCGGCGACCGCGCCCTATTGGCTTTGTATCGGCTTGCGGTCGAAAATCGCAGCCGTCGAGGTGGCGGCGGCGGTGGCGAATCTACCGTTTCGTGAGTTTTGAAATAAAATAGTCGTTTACTCTGCCGCGGCGGCCGCGGGAGAAATCCGCTTCGTGAGTTCAGTGCCTAATACCTCCACGCGTTCCTAAGATTGGTCTTGACAGACGGATAACAAAGTGATCCTATAAGGATTCCGTTTTTGTCGACTCAGGTACGGACCACCAAAAAGTAGGTAAAGAAAAAAAGAAAGAAGGAAGAAAACATGTTAAGTAGAAAATAAATTTTTGCTTCAATCTTTCATAAATCCTCTGCTGATAATAACAAACAAAAACATTACATCTACAAAATACACAACGTATTTATCAAATGGCAGCTCTCTATTAGTCTTATTTCCTCGATGCACCCCTGTATTTGTTGCCGAAGTTTGGACGCAACATAGATATTCGTATAATTCACTACCTATAATTGGACATCGATTTGCACCCCGGCTTATCCCGATAATTTTGTTGCGGAACGGAAAAAATTTTGTTTGGAAACAAATACTTATTTATGTTATTTAACGGTTGCCGCAGTGGTTGAGCGATTGATTATTGAGATGCGTGTCGTCATTTCGATTTCTGCGTGGAAAAAGATGTTTATTATTGTCTATATTTGTTCTGAATCTGTGAGTTTAAACGTTTCTAAATGCACCCACGATACAGTATTAATTAGTATTAGTGTTGTGCTATGAGACCTTGCTTCATGCCAAATTTCGGGATTCTAGGTCGACGAGAAGTACCCTATGGATTTTGATTCCCTTGAGAGTGTCAAAGTATACGTTTTTTCCGACATAAAGAGTCAACTTTTTCTCCGTAAACTTAGAAATATCATTTTTCAAAGCTTCACGGGACTGCAGACCTGAGTACATGGTTTTAATTTCAACATGATTCCTCCACGCGTTCTTGGGACAAAAACGGGTCTTGACAAACAGACAGATAGACAGATGGATAACAAATTGATCCTATAAAGGTTCCGTTTTTTTCATATCTAGTTTCTTCTGATTATAACGTGGGCTGGCCATATCGCACGAATGCATCCAGGTAGGTGGACAAGGATCGTCACTCAGTGGATGCCTGATGGGAGGACGACGCCATCGAGGTCAACAGACTGTGATGAAGATGGTGTGAGGATCTAAGCATGTTTGCGGGGTAACTTGACTAGAGATCGCCCCAGACAGAAAGGTTTGGAAGGAGAAGGGCACTAAATACATAAGCTATTAAAGAAAAATATGACTTTATTGCTATATATGGGGATAGATTACTAGGTTGCAGGCTTGTGATCAATCATTGAAGATTGAAATCTAGTGGGTCAGTTACGTATGATATAGCAATTTTTTAACGGATTGTAATGGCAAGCCTTACATCTAGTTTCTGGGATTAAATTGTCGAAGCGTCACAAATCAGACGTAAGTCAAGTGATACGATTGACTGTGAAATAAAATTCATTAAATTACAAAATTTACTGCATGTTCGAAATTTAACCACCAACATTTTGGGACAATTTTCATTCTTATTCTATGAGTAGTTTTAATCAATAAGGTTGGTTTATAGCATAAGTGATAAAATTAGCGTTAACTATAATGTTCCCAGATCTATCTAGAAAAATCAGGCCCCCTATCAAGAAAAAGGAATTGGCCGTAATCTACTACACGGGTCAAGTATGTTTTGGTTAGGTTGTAAGCCAAAAGTTTATTCGGTGTTACTTTCATATTGAAAGTAACACCGAATAAACTTGAGCATGGCGCCTGAAAACGTAAAACTTTATCCAAATTTCTTAGAGAATTAGAAAAATCTCGTCAAAACAAACAGTTTGCAACTGTGTTCCTTCGACTGACATATTCGGATGTATCTGAGTCGATCATATCCGCTTGGTATCTGTATCCGCGAGAGGGCGTAGGTTTCCTGTCTGTGGTCTCGATTTCCTGTGAAAACGGAAATTTCCGCACGTCCGCTCAGAAACAACAAATTTCAAGTTATTTTCGTATTTTTATGAAGGAAGCGTTTTTGTTGAAGTTATGTTAAATACTTTGTTAGCGAATAAACATTTTAAGTAGGTACACGTGCTATTGAACGGTTTAGGTAACATTTTGTATCACGGACAACCCGACGTTCGGGGAATTTCTACCCTTATGTTGTTGCGGCATGGCGGACAGAGCTCCGGCGGGATCTCATGGTGAAATGGCGAGAGCGATTGTCGCAACCTCGTGCTGGGCACGCCACGATCGAGGCGGTAAGGCCCCTCTTTGAGGCGTGGCTGGAAAGGCCCCACGGCGTCGTCACCTTCCGTTTGGCGCAGGTGCTGACCGAACACGGCAAGTTCGGTCCGTACCTGTACAAGATTCGTGCGGAGACGACGCCCGGGTGTCGCCACTGTGCGGACCGCCCGGTGGACACGGTGGAGCACACAGTCGAGGTGTGCCCCGCTTGGGAAGAGCAGCGCCGTGTCCTCGTGGGGGCGATCGGCGGCGATCTCTCGCGCCGGGGCTTGGTTCAAGCCATGCTCCGGAGCGAGGAGGAGTGGCAGGCGGTCGCCTCCTTCTGCGAAGCAGTAATGCTAGTAAAGGAGGAGGCCGACCGCCTTAGGCAAAGGCGGACACGCCGCCGCCGCCGCCGGGTTTCCGATCCCAATTTCCGGCCACCGTAGGCGCGGGCTCGCGGACGGTGGGCAATGGGTAGCTCGCTGTCCGTCCGTCCGGTAACAGACCGGTCCGAGCTCAGGTCGTCTACGGCGCGCACCGTTCCCGCGCGCCTCAAGGAGTTGTCAGCATACTGTAGGGGTCCAGCAGGGCCGAAGCCTACTGGGGCCAAAGGTTATGTGAGACTGTCACCAAAGGCCCCAGGATAAAGGCAAGGAATGGAAAGGTAGGTTTTTTAGTCAGTAAAAGTCTGACACTGTTTCCCGCCCCACCCAAGGGCGGGATTCGTCATTGGATGATTTTTACCTACCACTAAAAAAAAAAAAAAAAAAACCCTTATGTTGTTGAAACTTCTACGGTACGGACTAAGCGTTTTGCCTCGTCGTTTATACCGCGTACATCCAGGGACTGGAACGGTTTGCCTGCTGCGGTCTTCCCGGCCGACTATAATTTAGGTGTCTTCAAGGCTCGAGTCAATAGGCTCTTACGTAATAAACTAGTGCGCCTCACCATCAACGATTGCATCACTGCTTAACATCAGGTGGGATTGCAGTCAAGCACTAGTTTATATAAAAAAATAAAACTATTTTTGCTAACAACACATGTTCGCTTTTATTATTGTTTATTTACGTCTCGATTAGGTTCCGTATAAGTCTTTACTCCCTAATAGAATACTATTGTAATAACCCTTACAACCTAGATTTCCTGAAAATGAAAGACATGAGACGCTATAAGTTAGAAATTGATGGTGACTGTTATTGAGACTATGATGAGCCACTAAGAAAGAAATTGTCTGTGGGTCAAGACTTCAAGGTATGTTCCCAAGTGATATAACATAATAATAATATAATATAATATTCGCGTAAGGAACACAATGCTGCGCACCAAAACTAAGATAAAAGACGTTACCCAAAAAGCTGCTACATTAAAGTGGGATTGGGCCGGACATGTCTGCCGCATGTCAGATGAGCTGTGGGCTAAAAGAGCCACCTATTGGGTCCCGATAAACGCAAGGCGACATCGCGGCAGACCAAAGCGGAGGTGGAGAGATGAGCTGGATAATTACCGGAGGGACTGGCCCACAATGGCCGAGGACAGACGTGTGTGGAAAAGGGAGAGGGAGGCCTTCGCCCAGCAGTGGGACATTATAGGCTAAAACTAACTAACTAACTAATATAATATTCCACAACAATCACACAACGCCGTCTAGTCCCAAGTTAAGCAAAGCTTGTGTTATGGGCACTAGACAACTGATAAACATACTTATATATTTCTAAATACATACATATTATAGATAAAATACACTCAGACAAAAGACAAAGATCGTGCTCATCACACAAACATTTGTCCTGGGTGGGAATCGAACCCATGACCTCCGGCATAGCAGTCAGAGCCACTAACTACTAGATCAATAGGGCAGACGTGTATGTATGTAGATATCCTAGACGCTAGAGAAATCTTGATTATTATATAAAAAAAACATCGATAAAAAAGTAAAACTGTCGCGCAGCAAACGCACTGGGGCCACGCATCATGATTGCTTTTAACTATTTTAAATTAGTTATGGATTTTTATTGTTTTGGTTTTGTTTATTTGTGTAATTACAGTGAGTCATGTGTTTTTCTTAAATATGTTTTTGTAAATACTAATATAATTTGAAATAACGAAAATTCGTTGTAGAAAAATGTTAAAACATTCGTAATGTACGTATTATTTATATTGTCATAAGTTCAAACGTATGTGTACTCTTGTCCCATATATTTTTTGGTAGGTGACAATGCTAACTTTATTCTACATCTGTGTTTTGTTCAGTTATTTCAGGGGTTAGCACCTGACACTTTATGAGTAACAGAAGTAAATTATAATAATAATAAATAATAATAATAATAAATTTATTCAACATTTCCAGTTTTACAAATATCTCTTAACCTAGGTGAACATTAACAATTAAATATGCGATAATATTAAGAGATACGTTGGCGACTGTACTAGTATGTACTGTGTTACAGTCGACAGCGTCTACCTCCCTATCAAAGTGCTTTGAAGAACATGAGCTACATTGTGTTTAAGAATAAGAAATTATAAATGCAAAACTAATTACTTACAACTATTACAATTTAAAATTTAGGACAACATAAAAAAAAAATAATAATAAAATAAAACAAAAAATCTACGATAGTACATGTATCCAAGTGTTTGGTGTGGTGTGATGAGTGATGTGTTGATGAGCATGTGTAGTGTAGTTATGAACTTTTACTATTCACAATTTCTTCTGTTTTAGAATAGTCAGATCGAAGGAGCCAGCCACGAATGATATTCTTGCACTCACCGACAGGTAGTGGAAAGATGTCAAGTGCTTGATTCGCTTTGTTAAATATACTATTACCCATAACATAATACTGTTGCCTTGCAAGAGCTGTTTTATGCGGGATCGATGGACAAACTCTACTCTTATTACGTTTCTGGATGGGTTTATATACTAAGCTTCTATGCTTACGAAGTATGGTCGACAATATAAAAAGCTGTCTGACAGTCAGAACAGGACACTCGCTATATAAAAGTTCAGTACTGTACCTTCGGGGCCGACCAAGCATGACCTTCAAGATAGCTCTTTGGGCACGCTCTAAAGGAAGTAAGACAGTCTTTCCTATACCGCCCCAGACAACCACACAATATTGAAGCAAGCTCTGTGCAAGGGCAAAGTAAACGCAAAGCAATGTTTCCCTATCAGCTGAATTTCGGAGCTTTCTGAAAACAGGCATTAATTTTCTAATGCGGGCAGTCAACTGTTCCACATGCATTGTCCATTTCAGAGAACTGTCTATTATGAGACCAAGATATTTTAAATGGGTTGTGCGAGTTAGCTTAGGACAATGACAATTTTCGGGGAGGTCACAAGTATGTGCAGTAACTGCAAAATCCAACGGAGGTTGGGTATTATTGCGGTGAGAAAAGGTAATATACTTTGTCTTATCAACATTCAGCGTTAAAAGGTTATCATTAAGCCAAGTCATTATTTCTTTAAGAGCTCTCTCTGCATAGTATTGAGCTTCTTTCCAGTTCTCTCCATGCACAATCAATGCTGTATCATCAGCGTGTGTAACAATATTACAGTTGGGTAGATTCTTCAAGCACAAGGTGTTGATGTACAACAAGAAAAGTGTTGGTCCAAGAACGCTGCCCTGCGGCACACCAAAGGAGAGAGTAGCTTCTGAACTCGTGTAGTTACCTATTTTTACGCATTGGGTTCTATTGGAAAGGTAGGACCGAAATATTTCCAATGCAATCCCGCGAATGCCAATCGACTCCATTTTCAAGAGCAATTTAGGAACAGAAATAGTGTCAAAAGCCTTTGACATATCAAGGAATACACCTATCACTTTCTTTTTACTGTCTAAGTTACGGGCTATAATCTCTGAAAGTAACAAGGTTGCATCCTCTGTTGATTTACCTTTCATAAAACCAAATTGGTTCTTTGCAATAATGCTATTCTGTTGGAAAAATTTCGTTAATCTACAGTTTAATAGTTTCTCGAGAATTTTGGAGATAACTGTTAGCACTGATATAGGTCTGTAGTTTCCGACACTGTCTCTGTCGCCGCTCTTATAAATTACTTGCTTGATGGTAATTTATATTGGTTGGTTTGTTTCGTTTCGTGGTTGAAGCGCCTGAGTCTGATTCCCGGGCCGATTAGACCGAAAAAAATCTATTTATTTCTTTATTGCACACCTTAAAAAAAAACCAAGTTAGGGTCCTGTGATAACACAAGACAAACATTTATAAAAATAAGTGTACAATAGGCGGTCTTATTGCATAGAATTTTTTTAATTCCCTAGTGTATGGGGCTTAACCTTTGACCGCCAAAGTCATGTATACATGACAAAGTAGCACGCCATCGCTACTGTCACGATTACAAGACAGACTTAACGCTAAACACAATTCTCCGAGTGCTCGTTGGCTCCGAGAGCATGCTTTTGCTTTTTTGACGAAGATGTCAAAATGTTAAACATTACTGGCCTAAATGTGCCTGACCTTCGGGTAATACGGAGTGATGTTATACCATGCAATTATGCAAATTAGCTTTGGGGATAAACACCTAGATCTTGTCAGTAGTTTCTAGTCTTTACAAGTCTGTCAGTGATCTCATCACTATTGTTTATTTTCTAGAACTAATGGGCAATGACCTCACCACGTTACATATCCGTCTTGGCATAATTGCAGCGGTTGCATGCTTGAACGCACTTTTAAGGATTAAGCATATTCAATTTCGTACCTATTGAGAACGTTGACTTGAAAGTAAATATGATTTGAAGAACGAATACGTTGGTTTTTTTTTTCTGATACTCGCAGCTTGAAGGGCTTTAAATCAAAAGTGAAAAGGATGTTTCTAGGCAAGCGTGTAGCATCGTCGACCACATCATCGCTTACTGTTAGGAGATAGTGATCAAACGCGAGCCTATCAACTTAAAAAAAAAGATGACATTTATGATTAGCTTACCGTCAGCAGTTTTGCTGGTGTTGAAGTAAAAGTTGGGAGTAAGTTTTGCTTCAAGCGTGAAATTCGGAACTACTATTTAAAGTCCTCTCAAACTTAGTTAAGTATTCTTCACAGTTAGTACTATTTTGAGTTCTCATTATTGCAATATTTTGATATTTAGCATGGTATATATTATAATTGTGTATTATGAAAAAAATACATAAAGTAAAAAATATTATTTTTGAACTGTTGCTAATTTAGCACAGTGTAGTCTTTTTTAACCCAAAAGTTGACTGGGAGAATGCCTTGTGGCATTAAGTCTGTCGATGTACTTGTCTATGTATAAAATTTAAATAAAGTAATAAATAAAGCTGAAACTTATAAATTGGAATATACAAGGATACGTATCCTATGTCCAAGTCATGGTACCATTGCGGTCATTTCTGTCTCATCACTTAAAAAAAAATTGCTTGAATCCTGGAGCGCGGCGCCAAACCAAACTCTTTAAGGATTTCGTTTCGAGTGCAAGCAAAAATGAGCATAGCGGTGGTCAGGCGGAATTGTCTTTGTTAGTACACCCGTATTTCTAATTTTATCGAAACTTTATCAGGTTTTGCGTAACTGATTAACAAACATCTAAATAAACCATCCCTGTACTATCACATTCTTGTTACCAAGTGAAAAGTATAGGAAGGACCCAAGCAAGACAATCGAGTTAAAGGGGATGCTCAAAGGTAGCCTGCGAAATTCAAATTTTCCTATTGAATGACTTTTTCGTGAAATGGCTATTTAATGGGGTAAGATGAATTGAGTGGGTTTTATTCCATAAGTAAATCTGTATTACACCCAAAAATCACATATAAAATTGACGCAGTATTAACAATAATTTTCCATACCAAGTGGCACTCGCTGTCCGTCCGTCCGGTAACAGACCGGTCCGAGCTCAAGTCGTTTACGGCGCGCACTGTTCCGCGTGCCTCAAGGAGTTGTCAGCAAACTGTAGGGGCCCAACAGGGCCGAAGCCTACTGGGGTCAAAGGGTTTGTGAAAATGGCACCCGGGGCCCTGGGACCAAGGCAAAGAATGGAACGGGATAGGTTTTTAGTCAGTAAGAGTCTGACACTACTTCCCGCTCCACCCAAGGGCGGGATTTGTCATTGGATGATTTTACCTACCATAAAAAAAAAAAAAAAAAAAATACCAAGTGGCAAATATCATTCATTACCACAAATCGATACCTTTTTTTAAATTGATACTAATACTAACTAGTGCTTGACTGTGATCCCATTTGATGGTAAGCAGTGATGCAGTTATTGACGGTGAAGCGCACTAGTTTATTTAGAGCCTATTCACTCTAGTTTTGAAGACACCTAAATTATAATCGGACGGGAAGACCGCACTAGACATTGTTACAGTCCTTCGATGTACGGGATAAACTATGCTTATTTATATGTATGTATCTAAGTAGGTATGTGTTTATTATTCTATTTTTTTTCTTATCCTTTTGTGTATTTATTAGTTGCACCTACCATGTTAAGTTTCTGCACCATCCTAAGGTCGGGGCCCGCCACAATTGGGGCGATAAGGCCCATCCTTGAGGCGTGGCTGGAAAGACCTCACGGCGCTTTCAACTTCCGCACGACGCAGGTGCTTACCGAACACGGAAAGTTCGCTAAGTACCTGTTCCGGATTCGTGCGGAGGATTCGCCCGGGTGTCGCCACTGTGCGGAACACCCGGAGGACACGGTGGAGCATACTGTAGAGGTGTGCCCCGCCTGGGCGGAGCATCGCCGTGTCCTCGTGGGGGCGATCGGCGGCAGCGATCTCTCTCGCCGGGCCTTGGTTCAGGCCATGGTCCGTAGTGAGGAGGGATGGCAGGTCTACCCAAGGGCGGGATTTGTCATTGGATGATTTTACATACAATAAAAAAAAAAAAAAAAAACCACCCTAAGGTCGACTTGTAGGAAATGCCTAAGGCATTAAGTCCGCCTTTGTACAGTGTTTTATGCATAAAGTTTTTATAAAGAAATATACCTTCTGAGTAAAATTGATCGGTAAATCTATCGATGCTCTCAAATTAGTCTTGAAAGGCTTAGCGCTATTTCCCTACTCGGAAGAGAACCACCATAAAATATTATAGGTCAACTAAACGTTATCTACCGCGACCGGGGTCAAAATAACCCACAACTCTACCGAAGTGCGTATTACGAATAATATTTCATCCTCAGTATTATTCTGTCTAATAACACTGCAGCTGTAAATTGCCGCTGAAACTGATCTTTATTAAATTGTCTTGTACGAGTAAATCGCGTTCGCACTGTACAAAGTGCTGATCACATAAAAAATAACAGGGCTATAAAAGCGGCGTGGTTCCCGGGCGGGCTCGTATAATCATACAAATATATCAGGATAACTATTGGTATCTTGTCTTATTTTTGGAAGCGTGAAGTGAATTTTTTGCATTTTGATATTCTGTGTTATTTGCTTGTAACTTGTTGATGGATATTTTTGGAGTCGTTAACTGTGGTGTCTTATTTTCTATTAGCGACTCGCCCCTGCTTCGTTAATATCGATAATTCTCGTTTTTTTTTCTGCCTTCTGCCATCTAATGACTTCTTCCGCTTTAGGGCTGAGCGTCGTGTATATCAGACGTTTACTGATTAAAACCACACCTATGCCCTTTCATTTACCCTCTGCTTTCTAGTAACACGGGTTTCCCACCTATACACACAAAGCGTTTTGGGAACACTTTCATTATGCGTAAAGCTAAGGAGTGGAATTCCCTGCCGGAGTCTGTGTTTCCTGATGGCTACAACCCGGGAATCTTTAAGTCAAGAGTGAATAGGTTTCTTCTAGGTAAGCGCGCTTCATTGTCGACCGTATTATCGCTTTTCATCAGGTGAGTTAGCGGTCAAGCGCGAACCTATCAATAATAATAATAAAAAAAAGAAGTCAACCCATGGCCCCGGTAGGCTGCGGCCTTCTTGGGCCCCAACCGTACCATATACTACCTTATTTTTAGTAAGTATATGCGAAACCCGAAACACATGCCTATTGTTTTTTTTTTATTTAAAGAATCTATGTAAAAAGTTTCATATTTGTATTATGAAAAATCAAAAAATTACAAGCTTGTTAAGTTACCTGAGTGTTCACACAAACACATAGTCACGGGGCCATCCGGGCGACTGAGGGGTGGTTTTGCTCCCGCACCCAGCTGTACGCCAGCACCTCATGTCTGCAATCACCTGTGTTGTACTTAGTGTCGGTGGTGTCCAACTTGTGACCTTTTAATATTTTTGGAAAAAAATATCACGTGGTGTAATTTTTTTTTTTTATCACAAGTCTCAAACTAAGCAGAACTTGTGCTATATTTCTAAATCCATACATATTATAGATGAATGGATATGGAATCGATTCGTTTACTGTCTCGGATCAAACTATATTCAGGTTTCGCATAATTGTACGAAAAAGTAATGTTGTATATAAAGGACATTGCTCTGCGTCCGTTCATTGCTGGCCCTGGAGCCAAAAGCATCGGAAAATTATGTAATGTATTCTCTATCATTAGTAAACTCCTATATGATTATATATAATAATCATATAGGAGTATAATATTTCTAAGAATTACTATAGTCATACGTTACAAACTGTCTTATATCAACTTTAGTCATAACATTACAAGTATGACAATGTCTTATTTTACTTATAACACTCTTTTATACTTGTAATAATAATACATAATAACATCTGAACCTAGTTTGCAATATTGTTTTTTAAATAAAACATTAATTGTAATGTATTTAGTAAAAATAAGTATTTTTTAATTAATGAAGCCCAAAAGGAGGGTTACTTTTCTATAGTCGTAAATAATCTAAGAAAACCCTGAATAATGATTATATAGAAATAAATAGGTTTTGATCACTGCATAATATTATTTTAACTACCTATTTAAAATCGGGTATGACCGCATTCATAAAGTATTTCTATAAGGTTTTTAGAAATAAAAATCACAATAGATCGATTAAAAATTTAATCGATCGATTATAATTGATTGGCCATCTCTATTTCACAATCGACACGTCATGACATCAGGCGAAGATGGCGACTACTAATGTTATTAGTCGCGTTAAATACTATTAAATGTACATTTTGGCATACAGCTTGTCCGTGACGCAGAAGTATTTGCAACTTATGTAATAAAATAGACGATTAATTATCGTGTATTCTGATACTCTTTATTGCACAGGGCCACTTGGGACATTGTCTTTTATTTATTTAATTAAACTTCATGTACAGTAGTGCTGGTGTGGTGGCACATGTATTTTGCACCTTCCTCGTAAATGATTAATTGATTATGTTTGTTGGTGAAAACCGCATTTTAAACTCGGACAGTAGTTTTACCACCTTATTCCAAAAAGCAATCTGAAATAGTTCTGGGACTAATACTAGTTTTAATTGGCATTAAACTTAATAATAGTCCCGGAAATACATTTAGATCGCTTTTAATTCGTATTAAATTTAGTAATAATCCCGAAAACTACATTTAGATAGCGTTTAATCGGGATTAAACCTAGTAATAGTCCCGCAACTATTTTAGATCGCGTTTTGAAATAAGGCGGTTTGAGTTTATCGGTCACTAGTACAGTACCTCTACCATGAGTTTTAAGCAATAGTATTCGTCGCTACTCGATATCGACGCCGTAAATATTTTGTATGGCAAAATTTGGTTCTGCAAGTGACTGCTAGAGGCGCTGCAAAATTTGCCATACAAAATATTTACGGCGTCGATATCGAGTAGCGACGAATACTATTGATTAAAACTCATGGTAGAGGTACAGTACAGAAGCAGTGGGAGACATTATTTTACAATATGTCAGGATGTAAAAGTCTACGTGTAGATAATTTAGCTGATAAACATAAGGAACTAGGAATACAAGGATCATTCAGTATCTAGTAAAACGGTGTTGAATCAGACACGACCCTCACCGCCAATGGTTTTTTTTGAGCTAAATCTTTTTGCTCTTATTCAAAGAAACCTTTATCAGCTTCATTTTTAGCAAAACGTTGTTATCAATATGATTTATTCAATCAGCGTCCGTACCTAAGCGTGCAGAAACACCTATATAACAAAGAATAAATAAAAACCAATACACATAAGACACAATACACGAAATTCAACTTTTCCATTATTTATTATATTGTTATTGATACTACATTCAATTCACGTTTCATTTCGTGTTATCAGTTCAGTGGTTCGTTCATACAATATAGCGGTACTTGTAGAATTTTATTGGTTTCCCGGGTAGAGCAGCACTCGTGGTGTACCATATACCGTCAGTCATCTGAGCAGTACCGCATAGAGAGGAACCGAGACGTCTCGGCGGGCAGCGCAACCCTAGCTGCTTTAGGCTACGGACAAACGAAATTATTGTGTGCATTCTTATGGGAATTTGGAAAAAGAGTTTTGTTAATTTTAAAAACTAATCATTATTTTGGGAGAGCCTTTTTTGTGAGGGTGGGATATCATTAAATAATTTATTTTAAGACTCTTAAGAGTGTCAGACTTTTACTGACTAAATCCAAACAGTGGTCCTGCAGTTGCCCTTTCGATCATCTTCGATTCGAAGTTACGAGTATTTACTTAGTTTAGCTAGAATTCTTCACTAATGGAATTGCGCCTTTAATACTTATTACTTACAACATTTTTATTTTATTTATGTTTAAGGATCGCCAACATTCCAGGCGCTGGGAATTTTCAGGTACGTACATTTTATGATACTATTTAAGCGCTGCAACCCATAGAGACAATCACTGCATTAACATAAAACATTTGATTTTAAAACAAAAGATTGTAATTGAAATTCATTGGACAAAATGAAAAAAATAGAATTATGTCAGTAACAATAATACAAAGCACGGTAGAAAGAAATAAAAATAAGAATTAATAATTACGTAACATTATAGAACATGTTTCTGTAATATAATAAGCGCAAATCCTGAAAGTATATGCAGAGTCGGCTATACTGGATCGATTTAAGCTATTTATAAATAGGTATTTTTTTACCCTAAAATAATCAAAAATGATTAAATAACCAACATACCTATTTTGTAATTTTTTTGATGAATCTTGATTGCGTCACTAGCGTAAATGTGAAACCAGATATAAGTTTTCTTCGTGTCTGAATTATGATTGTAACTTAATTTTATAATTGGATTGTATACAATATGCATTATTCCAATGCCATGCTGTATAAAAATGATCCTGCAAAGATTTGTTAAAGAAAATATCCGCAAAAGGCTGACATGAAAAATTATTTCCAGGGTGTCTATTATACTTTTCAGAATGTCAATTTAGTGTTGCAGTTTGTCACGTGTATTCATCCTAATGTTAGGGGCGCGCCCAGCTGACCCAGTTCGCGACCGTGCCGTCGCGGGATCACTCGAAAGGGTTTACGGTTTCAATATTTGGAAGCCTTCACATATATGCGCACTTTAGCTGTCTTATATAATGCACTTCGTTTCATCTTACGCCGACTTCTATGAAGTAAACAACGCAATTTATATCCGCGACCTATTTTTAACTGCAAAAAGATTAGTCGCAGCCTTGCGTAACGACCGGCAGCCTTCACAAGGTGGTCTAATCTGGTTCAGAGGGCTGGTATCCAATTTGCCGCCATGTTGTTGTGGGGCTTCGACCGCAGCTCGCGTAATTGACACCGAAAGTAAAACCGCAACTTATAAATCGGAAAACGTAACCTAGACGACAACCGCACGATGCAAAAACCACCTGCGAAATTACGACACGTCCCGCCACCCCGCCACTGAGTACCGCGGCAATCGCCGGCCGGTGCAACCAATCTACTCGATGCTTTATTATTACGTCCCGACTTCCAATAAAAATAACGTAATTTACCATCCGAATAGAGCGGCCTTATAGGTTTAGTTTAGAAAGTTGGCATCTTGTCCATAGCGGTTATTCCGCGTTCCCTACATAGACTACCAGGCTGCAGGTTGTACAAAAAGAAGGCTCTATTTAACGGGAACTGATTCGGAAAAAAGTACTCTGTGAGCTCCATGACGAAGAACCGGATTACTATGGCCGGGCCGCAAAACAAATCCACTACGATTTACGTACCGTAAACTCGTTACGCGTTTCGAACGAGACGCGTTCGTGGTAGCGTGTTTAGTTGGAATTTGTTTCTTGTTGTCAGCATGCGAGAGTTGAGATCGGGTGTCGCAGGGTGCGTTAAGCACCGCGGTACGGCCGCGCGGCGAGAGAGAGGCGAGCTTACAGTCTATGGAGAGGTTCGCAGGTTCATTCGGAGGAAGTGTCGTTATCACAGTCGCTGTTCGGCGGTCGGACGGCGTGGTTCGTTCGGAGCGTCTGCGTGCTCGCTGCGTCTGTACTCGCTTCAGAAGTTTTGCGGAGATCGCGTTCCGATATTGCATCGGCGACGGCCTTTCCCGGCTCGTGACTGATCACGACGCTTTATAGAAAGTGAAACTGTATGCTTGAGACGTGAAAACAGATAGTGCAAGGACGTCTAAACTTTGTGGTGGATTGAGTGCTTAGTGGGACAAGTCGGTTTTCTAGTGAAAATCGAGTACTTTTCCGGGACTCGTTTCGATATCAGCACAGTTTTGTCAATTAAACTGTGTCTAGAGTATTGAGGCGTTGCTATTTTTTCCAAATACGGTAAGTAATGAGAACTTTTTTGTAAGAATGCAGCATGAATCTGGGCTAACTTAGAAAAAAGTTAATGAAATATTTGAATAAAAATGAGGTCACTTAAGAAATTCAAGTAGACGGTTTACAAGAACGATAATGAAGTAGCAGTAAATGTGTATGAAGTGAATTTAATAAACCTACTTGACCACTAAGCCTTGCAGTTTAATCACTGTTTCTTTATTTTTCTTCCGAAACAAACAACACGGAATAAAAATTAACTACCTTAGTGATGAATGTAAATTGCCGTCTCATCAACTTTTTTCTTAGCACAAGCTTCAGGCTCAAGTATTCATAAGGACGAAAGTGTACGTAAAAAATGGTAATATCATTAGAGCAACATCGCTGCACTGCTCAAGGGATGTTATTTACAAACGACGAAATAATTTACGCTAATAATATGAAAATTTTTAAGTAGATACATTTTCGTGAAAAATATTTTCCAAGATTTTTTTTTACCGTAATATGATTTTCGAGCGCCTAAAGTATCTGATAAGGACCTGTACACATTTGCATCGATAACACATTCGATGTCGTTGATGACTTTGCATATAGTATATGCTTTAGGTCTGATTATCATCATTATGAGAGAAACGTTGCTATTACCGGCTTATAACGTCATTACATGTTATGATCATTTCTCGTGTGTTCATCCCTTTAAATGCAATTAACCGTTTATTATATTAGGGTCTGTGTAATCTAAGGCAGCGAAGTCGGCATGTGTTCTTAAGGTGCTATTAGACTGAATGGGAAGTTGTTGATATGCAAAATTAAGTGTCATCGTTTAAATTGAACACGTTTCTTTGTCACATTATTATAAATGGCAAAAAATATTAGTAATGTTACTATAAGCTACTTGTAATGAAATTGCATATAGTGCATATGGGCGTAAAGCAGTAAAATATGCAATGTGTGAAAGAAGTTGGTCGCCCCGTCTTTGATTTACACTGGGGTCGGGTTAAGCCAATTAGCTTTATGGAATGTTTTATTCATTATGTTTTTAAAATTATGCGTATTTGATATAAATAAAGATAACACAGTAATAGCTGAACGTGTGCATCGTTTAATTACATAGCAAAAGGCATACATTCCTAAGATTGTGAAAAAAGATATGCAAAATTTTTACGAACTTATCTGATCTGTACGTGATTTTGATAATTAGGTATGTTTGTATCTAGATTTTAGAATTTAATGACTATTAACAAAATTCGTTCAATTCTAATTGTATTCGAAGCGGTAATTAGGCAGAAATAATTTATCATGGGGGAGAAATTGTAACGAGCTTAGGGACCGAAACGACGATCGAGTCAATTACGACAATTTGCTTGTATCAATAGAGTTTCTCTCATTGCCTTAATTATATTTTACGTTTAATTGATAAAGAGGGTTGCCTGTCTTAGAAGATGTAGTAACATCGTGAATAATTATTTTTAGTTGGCAAAAAATAAAATTAAAATAAAATTGAACAAGGTGAAATGAAACGGTAGATGGAGATACCCATGAAGGTAATTAAACTTTAATCTTAAATTGCTTTTTTGTGTATAATAACCAGATGATTAGAATACATACGAGTACATAATATAATCATACGGTTAATTATATCTCATACAAGTCTTCAATAGATCGATATCACAGATTCAGCAAACAATGTGTTGTGCGCACGTCATGTTTAAAAATCGAACGATCATTCAAAACCGTTCCACAAACCATAGATTAAATCCAGAGCAAAAAAAAAAAAAAAAACGTCCGAACATTGTGAACGTGACATAGAAGTTACGGTTAGAGAAAAAAAAAGATAAAATCGAATAACGTCTATTGACACAGAGATTAGTATGCATCGTATCACCTCACGACGTGCTGTATCATCGCCGTATCATATTTCTACTTATATGCCAAACCATGCCACTTATGTAACGGAATAAGTAAGAGACATTCCGTAATTTTTGTTGTCTATATTCTCTTTGGTGTTTTGGAAAATCTAATTAAGATCTGTCCATGTCATCGCATTGTAATTTGGTCAAGGCAACTGTTAGAATTGAATAAAGTTTGTTAGAGGAATTCACGTAATAGACACTAACCGTTTTACTCCAAAACGCGATCTAAAATAGTTCTGGTACTATTACTAGGTTTAATCCCGATTAAACGCTATCTAAATGTAGTTTTCGGGATTATTACTAAATTTAATACCAATTAAAAGCGATCTAAATATATTTCCGGGACTATTATTAGGTTTAATGCCAATTAAAACTAGTAATAGTCCCGGAACTATTTTAGATCGCGTTTTGGAATAAGGCAGAAAATATCCCAAGTTTTAACGAAAATGCTTTACATTCTTAAATACATTTTTGTTTATTACGTTTATTTTCGGATCGTGAATGGTGGTAAACCAACTGACCAACTGTAAAATGTAATAAAAGATAATTTATATAATGTGTGCCTACAATTAAATATGTCAAATAATTGCCAACAATATTAATTAATCAGCCACTGAAAATCAACGAGCAAACTCTGTAATTATTGGCAATTACTGAATGTAATAAAACGTTATTTAATGAAATAAATTAATCATATAGTGAGCTAAAAGAGACAGGTTTATGTGTCAATATTCTTTAAAGGTATATGATATTGCGCTGTCGTTATAAACATAATGCACTTAATTTAAATAACACCCATTGAATTATATTTTATAATACAAAAATTCGTGGTCGTACAGCTAATTACGAGAATTGCGGGACTGATACAAATTCAAGTCGAACGAAATCATTTCTGAAGGCTTTATTGCAGCTTAAAACCAGATTGAAATATAATTTTAGACATGTCAAGTTTCTGCTCGATGACGAAAACGAAAACCAAATGTAAAACTGGGCAGATCTTTAAAAGTCCTATTTCAATTTACGGCATTACCCGTATGTAGAACTTCTATTGTTTAGTAAAAGAAGCATCTGATTTACGCGGAAAAACCGTGATCGTGTAATTGAAAAATCCGTTAGTTTATAAAAAAATGTTGTTAAATTATAAACTCTTTTATCTCGATACGACATTGGTAGGCAATGTGTTTTTTATCGGGTTTTACATTGGAAACGATTTATTCACAAAATATTGAGAATTTCATACATCACAAGATTAATTACAATCTAACGGAGTTAGCAATAATCGGGCGAAATATGTATAATGTTTGTTGGTAGAGTAGCAAGAATCAAGAAACTAATATCCATCTATTAGCACAGCCTCCGCACCTTTAACCCAGAATCTTTGTCATGACGACGTCAAAGTTCCAGCGGTTTCCTTTGCGACATAGTTTATTTTCTAACTTCAGTATATTTCAATAAACTTCCAAAGTTATATCATTGTAAGCGGTTTGACACTACTGTTGTAATGAATATTATCTCATTTCGAAGTTATTAAGAAAACTTTTAAAGCAAAAATGTCTGCTATCTCTATGAAAAGTTTGCACGTTTTATAAAACATCTGGAGAAATGTAAGAAACTTGTGAATTTTAATCAAAAAGTTTTCATAATGTACAAAATAACCGTGTACATGAACTACTTATTAATATATTTTTTTTAATGTGGAGAATCATCAAATGTCTTCTTCTGCTCTGTGCGTAGTGAGAAGGAAAGTAAGACTTTTACTGACTAAAATTGTTATCTGTCGTGTTCTTTCAGCTGACTTTTGTATTCCAGAGCTGCGGTAACTCTTTCGAACAATATTGCAGCACATTTTTTTTATTTGAGATTAACTCGCGTTTGACGTCAATGTTATCTGATGGTAAGCGATGATGTGGTCGTCGATGGAGCACGCTTAACTTAAAGAAACCTATTCATTTTACGTTGTAGTCACTTTATTTGACTTTACATTGTTGTTATCAGGGGGCTTACTCTCGAGTTTAATTCCGATCGGTTGACATTGAAATTGTGACGTTAGGTACTCTTGAATTCGATGCTAGCGCAAAATTAATTTAAAATTGCGTGACCACTCGCCAAGCTCAATCCAGATTTTACTTAGTTTCCCAAAAAGGTCACGCAATTTGGCCCTAGCATCGAATTCAAGAGTACCTAACGTCACAAATCCAATGTCGACCGATCTGAATTAAACTTGAGAGTAAGTCCCCAGGACTGGAACAATTTGCCTGTTGTGGTTCTCCCGTCCGATTATAATTTAGGTGTCTTGAAGGTTAGAGTGAATAGATTCTTAATAAACGCCTCACCATTAACTTTTGCATATAAGCAGTGGCTTACCATCAGGTGTGGATCGCAGTCAAGCACTTGTTTATATCAATTAAAAAAAACACAAACTCCGGCAAATAATTCCACTCCTTAGCTACAATAATTGACTGGTCTGTTGGTTAGTGGCCCTGACTGCTATGTTGGAGGTCGTGGGTTCGATTCTCTACCAGGATAAATGTTTGTGTGATGAGCACGATCATTTGTTCTGAGCCTGGGTGTAATATATTTAAAATATGGATGTGTTTAGAAAAATATAAGTATGTTTATCAGTTGTCTAGTACTCATAACACAAGCTCTGCTTAGCTTGGGACTAGACGGCGTTGTGTGGTTATTGTAAAAAAATAAAAATATACATCAAATGTATTTCTTATGCTAATATAACATTAAATAAGTACCCTTCACCAGTTACTTAGCTTCTAACTGTAGACTCTTTCCAAACAAGTCTAGCTATTTTTATTTCTAGATTTCCAAGACATTTACAGTAGCATTGCCAGCACTGGCAATATTTTTTGCAATAGCCGGCAATAATAACCGTTGGCAGTCGTTAGTATAAAATATGATACTACTTATTACGTAATGAGGTAGTTTGCTTGACACTTATTACTGTAGTCAGTACCTACAAGTACCATACGATAAAAAATATTTATATCACTAGCGGCCGCTAGTGGCTTCGCTTGCATTATAGCAGAAAATTATCCCAAGGGAACATACTCTTAGGATAAACAGTACTCTATCTACAAGTCCAGGACTTGATCTTTCCAAGTACTATGTTTCATCGAAATCCGTTCAGTCGTTCGAGAGTAAAGTAGTAACAAACATACATACACATTGACAACATTTCGCCTTCATAATATTAGTGTGATGGACTAGTTTCTGCCAGCCGCTTCGACCTTTTACACGGTCTGGGTTTTTGAACTAGAAATTACTCCTTTATCATTTGCGCGTTCACAAACATGTTAAGTTACAAATAAATTGGCCCCAGTATGCTTCGACCCTGCCTGCCTGCAGCTAGCAGGCTGGACCCATACGGTTTGCTGACAGCTCCTTGAGGCGCGCGTGGAATAGTACGCGCTGTCGACTACTTGGGCTCGGTCCGGACGGTTACTGGACAGTCAGACAGCGAGCTACTCATTGCTCACCATCCGCAAGCCCGCGCCTACGGTGGCCGGAACAAATTATTGTTTCATGCAGGAATTGAAGCCGTGACAGTGCTACGCGTAGCGCTTTAGCCAATCGCTCAACCACAGCGGGATTAAAAGAATCGTATGTCCTTCTTTAGGGTCCAGTAAAAACCATGACCAAATTTTTTCAGCGGTTTATGCATGAAAAGTTAACAAACAGACAGAGCGTTACCCTCGCATTTATTTATTAAGAATGGATTAAAAGGCTTTCAGAGATAATTGCGAGCCAAGCAAACAACTAGGTTTTAAAAGGCTTCTTATGATTGATCGACATTTAATTTCGCTACGAGACCTTTTCCCTTGCTTATATAAGTAAAGTTATTTGAAGTAATCTCGTACCTAATTTTTAATTTCACGTTTCAAATAAATACGGAACCAATCGATTCTTACATTTTATCGGATTATGAAATAGAATTATCAACGAAATCTGAAACTAGATCGGAGTTCAATTGTTATGTCATTTTACATTGTTAGTTTGAGTTACTCGAGCAAATAATACTGTCGAGAGAGATTTTGTGCACATTATTTTGTCAAAATTTGTCGCGACGTATGTTTATCAATTATGTTGTTTTCGTATTTTTGAGTTCTGTATGTTAGTCTGCCGAAACATATCTGACGGAAAATGCGTTGAGCGTATCGAGTTTATACTATACTTTACGCTTGACGCATTAACGCATCATCGGTTAAGTGTGGAAGGTCGAATGTTTTATTATATATTTGCCTGTTCTGGCGTTACGCAACTGATAATACGCGACGCAATTTCCATCAGATATGTTCCGACCCTTCGTTGTCCGTATGGCCGTCGGTCAAGACCATCTTTCTCAACTACGCATGGAGGAATTTGGCTGGAATTAACACCAAATTCTCAGGTCTATAATCCCTTGGAGTAGTAAAAAATTGGAATCAAACGTCAATTTAACATAATTTAAAGATAGGGCTGTTATACATCTATGCTTCGTTTATACAATGTATTTTGACAATCTCGAAGAAATCGAAACATATCCAGAAAGTTGGCCAGATGCAAGGTCTCATAGCACAAGTAAAAAAAAAAGTCTGATAACTGTTT
Organism: Leucania comma; assembly: GCA_958295575.1. Taxonomy (NCBI): domain Eukaryota; kingdom Metazoa; phylum Arthropoda; class Insecta; order Lepidoptera; family Noctuidae; genus Leucania; species Leucania comma. Next base: position 11,719,309 of record OY282470.1, read on the forward strand.
TGTAATTAAGTCACAAAATAATTACTTCTAAATTCGAACTATTTGCATTGATAAGTTTGTACGGAACCTTCAATGTACCAGTTGAACTGGCACTTTTTTGTGTGAGTTGATCTGAGAGTTTTTCAAGTGTCACAGAATTCAAACCCGTGTTATATGAAAATTAAATAAAAAAGTATAAAGTTACGTTACTGTTCCGCGGTATACATAATTAATGTATGATAATGTCAGTCCAAGCGGGGTGGTAGAGTACCCACTTATGGAAACCATTTCCTTCTACATTTTTATCTACATTTATGATTAGATGGTTGCCCAGATAGGTTTTTTGAGATTACAAATTTTATCTGTAAAATGTAGCTGTTTTAAATTGTAACTCGAGAGTGTTAAAATGAATAAAGTAACATTATTATGGTGTGGAATTCAAGTTATTTTTTAACGAGTTTAGCGACAGGAAAACTTCGAACGGAGCTAGCTTTCTTTTGTTTTGTTTCCTCTTTATTAAAGAAAAGTGAATGGCCTGTAAAACCACAGAGTAAATAATAGTAACCAAGGGATTATGTTGAAAGAAAATCTTTTCACCAAACTTTTATATTCAGGTAGCTACTTAAGCGAAACAATTGGTAATACTCTTCTCAGTGTTTCTCAAATGTGAAGCACATTTCACGCATAATTCAAACTTCGAAATTATAGACAACACAATGAAGTACACACTACTTTTCTTCTATAACAGCGCAATTGACCGAAAAACCGATAATTAAATCCCTGAGAATAAACAGACAATGAGATTAACATTAAAACGTTTTGGAACAATACTTTTGGTAGCAACCTTAACATTGAAAGTAGCTCGCGATGTTCCGGTTTGATATCACACAGAGTAACTTTAATAACAAACTGCGAGTAACTGACTGACAGTTAGGTGCAGACGGGCGATTAGTCGTGAAACGTTTTAGTAGGTATATTACATGTCGGGAGTTACTGAGCGATTTTTGTCATCGTAGGCGCGGGTTTGAACGTCCGATAAGAAAAAGCCCCAATTTCTACGGCGTGTAGTATTCCATGCGCGCCTCAAAGAGATTTCAGGAAAATTGAAGGGGTCTAGTAGGGGTCTAGTAGGGTTGCGGGTTTGAATGAGTGACCGTGTTGGTTTGCAAAGAGCCACCGAAGGACATAGACAGATTTTAGTCAATAAAAGTTTGACACGCCCTCTTGTTCCACCCTAGAGCGGGAGAAGTTATTGGATGGATGCCCACTTTAAAAAAAAAAGGTATATTACATATATCGACCAATTGGACTGACATCGTAAAATATTTGTATTACGATTAATACTGACTTGTAAAATTACTAATTAGATTTTTTTGTATGATTCATGTTATGATCGCGGTTTTTGTCTAATGAATTTTAAGTGTCATATAAAAAACCTCCAATATATTAATGTAAAGTATAGCCTAAATATATTGACCGCTCTGAACTTATTTAAATGTTATGTTTTTTTAGGCTGTTTCATAGTTCGGTACGCCAACTAAAGAGTAGCCAACATATTTTTTGACCGTAAATTATGTACATGTTTGTCAAGATTACGCACAATAATATTGTGTTGCCGCAAAATAAATGAAAATGCTATACGTTAGTTAGATAATTTTTTTTTTTTTTTATATTGTATAAACTAGCACTTGACTGCAATCCTACCTGATGGTAAGCAGTGATGCAATCGTCGATGGTAAAGCGCACTAGTTTATTAAGAGCCTATTCACTCTAGCCTTGAAGACGCCTAAATTATAATTGGCCGGGAAAACCGCAGCAGGCAAATTGTTCCAGTCCCTCGATGTACGCGGTATAAACGACGAGGCAAAACGCTTAGTCCGGACCGTGGAAGTTTCAACAACGTAAGGGTGGATATTCGCCGTACGCCGGGTTGTTCGATGGTAGAATATAGCCGCAATGTATTCTATTTTCATGTCTGCACGCCATCAATGAACGCCCGTCTGCCGCTCGGACGTGTGAATCATAGAGGCGAGCTTTTTGTAACATCGTTTTTGCACGTTGTTGTACCAAATAATAAACTGTCTATTAGATGCGATCTATTTCACCCACGTCTCCTCATCGAATTGATAGATATTTAATTCAGAACGTGCGCTTCATGTGAAACGGTCATTCGGTTAATTGCTTACACGAACACAAGTTCCTATTGAAAATGTCGTTTACAAATTGTAGATAATGTGCATAAACTAGGTTTACGATTAGTAAACCAATTGAATTGTTGCTGCCATAAATAACAAGTATCTACAAATTTGTAAATTTGTGAAATGATAATAAGCAGCTATAAAAATACTTTACGATTCATTAATAATATTTCAATACGTGATTTATATTACCAACATCGTAATAAATCACGAGAAATGCCGAAATTCCGATGAAATTTTACGTAAGCAGGTACCGCCATTGGGAAATACTGCGACAATGAAACGATTGTCAAGGGAGAGAATGAATGGAAATTCAACGTAATACTGGGTAGATATCAAAACACACTTCAGGTCAGTGTAATTTGGCAGACAAGCTTTTTTGGAAAGTCGTTTTGCCCGGCGCTCCCCCAAATGCGGCGTGACTTGGCTAGCGAAAGAGATGAGATTAATGACAGGGGTGGGACGACTTATATCGACCTACGGTTACACAGTCACACCATTGTTCCACACGAGCTTTGTGCACGTCTCACTTTAAACTATGGAATGAAGGCTTAGATAAACAAAAAAATACACTTGGCTGTTTGTACATTCAGACAATTTGCCTGCTGTGGACTTCCCGTTCGATTATAATTTATATTGTGTTATAAAATAACTGAAAAACGTATTGAAGCAAACGAAGTTCCCTCAAATAAGATTTGATAAAAGTAGATACGAAACATTTTTGGATAAAAAGTTTAATCAAAAATGTTTCACTGGATACTTATTAAGTATCTACTTTACTAAAGCATCGCTATGTAAAAAGTACTCAAGTTACGACTCACATATTACAGTTTTATGTCGTACAAAAGTAACATATTTTAAAAGGATCATTTTTTGTAAAAGCATTTTCTCGCAACATTTTGTTTACTCGAACGATAACAGGAGCCTACATCAAACGCCATTCCATTTTATACTCAAAAAGAACAAAGAATCTAGATGGCCTAGACTTATTAAATTGAATGGAGGTTTTTTTAGCTTATCACTTAGAAAGTAGTAGTTGTTCTCAGTTCTATTAAACGAGGAAAAGTGTGTAAAGAAAGTAAAGTCGGGTGAGGTATTAAAAGCTTAGATTTTATGGGCATGGTTTCGATAACGGGTACATCACCTCCGAGTTATCGTACTGATCGATCAACGTAGTCTATCACTGTCACTTCTGTAATTCACTCTGGTTTATACCGTTACCTTCTAAAAACAGGCTACTCGAAGGCGTCGCTCGTCGACCGACCGCAGCGGCCGATAAAAACTTCCCTGCCAACTTTTCTTTAACCAGTTTTGTTCGAATAAAAGTATCTATCGGTATAACCGAACGTTACGTGACGGTGTGATTGTAGGAACTTCGTCCTATCTCGAACTGACTTCCGATGGCTTCGATTGTTCCGATGGACTCTGACTCGCATACATTACATCTGACCTTTCGTCGGTAAATCGTCCCATCCCTTCGCTGGCATTCAAAAAACCTATTCATTAAAAGAACATATATGGATAAGAATCGCATGGCTGAGTTAATTAAGATTCTTTGTAATTGTGTTTTGTGATCTAGGGGCTCAATTATTGAACTTATTTTTGTGAGTGTATTGTTGAGAAAGCTTAAGGTCTCAAGTTATAATTAAGTAGATTAATGGAAGTGTTTTAGTAATTCATTGGCGCTTCAGTGTAACATGAATAGCTTTGTTAGTAAATGAGGTAGGACGTGGCGGGGCAGGTCTGACGAAAAAGCTCTTTGAACAGATTGGAGCATTTCTATTTTGGCATTCTCCTCGTTCATTATTACTTCTAAGATGAGGAGTAAAATTAGAGTAGTAAGACACGTAGAGGTATTGTTTAAGAGTTGTATAAAACATCGCAGACGTAAAAATGCCTGAATTGCACGTAAAGTTGGAAAAGAAGATTTTCCGATCCGATTCCGATAGGTGTTACGAGAATGTCTGAACCGGGTAATTACCCGATAGATAATTTCGGGCCGTTGTATAATTATGTTCAAATCGCACGGTAAACTCTAATTGGACGATGCAGGACTTCGTATTTCTTATTTTTCTCCATATGTTTCGCTATATAGTTATCGAATATAATTTCATATGAATTTATTGAAGAAATGCTACATTTTGTTATTACAAACAGACACTTGTATGTAAGTATAGATAAACTAATTTGTAATGCTTGGAATATGTTCTGCAGTTAATCCGATTAATTTCACAAGTAGTTTATGTCATTAGAGCGTCTTATATGCCCATTAGCGAGGCATTAAGGTAGAACTACACTGCGCACACGTGTGCCACACACGCCGATATGAGCGCGTCGGTCTCCATATATTTTATATGTAAACTAGACTTCTAGAGCTACACTTGATCCACGCCACGTGACGTCATTCTACGTAAAAATCAGGCGTGTAACACGTGTGCGTCGGCCTAATGTAGTTTTAGCTTTATAGTACATGAATTAGGATAGATGATGCTGTCAATAAGTGATAAGAAAGCAATATTTTCTTCTTCTAGAATTAATGGTGTTCTTTTTCCTCAAAGTTTTTGAGCGCAGTCGGTTGCCACTTTTATAGAGGCGTCAGTGGCGTTTTTTAGGTGCTCCAGAGTGCAGACGTAGGGAAATTTTGGGCACTAAAAAATTTTTCTTAGCTGGGAAAATCATCCAATGACAACTCCCGCCCTTGGGCGGATTGGGAGATAGTGTCAGACTTTTACTGACTAAAAACCCACTCCCGTTCCTTCTTTATCTTCGTTCCAGGGGCCGGGGATTCACTTTCATACAACCCATGGCCCCAGTAGCCTTCGACCTTGTGCTGGGCTCCTACAGTTTGCTGATATCTACTTGAGGCGCACACCGAACAATGCGCGCCGTTGATGACTTGGGCCCGGCCCGGATGGTTACCGGTCGGTCGGAAGGCGTGCAATGGATAGCTCGCAAGCCCGCGCCTACAGTGGCCGGTATCCCTGCAGTGGTTGGGGCGTGAGGTCCGCGCCTTTGCTAGCAGGGTACTCTAATATGTGGGCCATCGTCTGGTCAGGAGCTCCTTACTCGCACTGGATGCCGAAAGGGTCTATTGTCCCCATTTGGTCAGGTTGTGTTGGCGTTTTTCAACTTTCTGCCTGGGTGCGCAATCTATTGATAACTTTCCATATAGGTCATTGCCGAATATTTTCGAAGCAAAAACCTAAGCTCAAAGACTTCAGAAAAAAATTGTGAACATTTTCAATAGGAGATTAACTGAAGCAGGAAATGTGCTACAAAAACCGAGGAAAGCATAAAATCTAAATGCTACGGATCAACAGTCAGATAATAGATGTGCAATAGAAATCTCTGGCTGAATTTCATTCAACATTTTAAATTGTATTTACATGAAAGTGGAAGAAAAAAAAGAAGTAAGTATTTTATAAAAAACCTGCTAAGTGCGAGACGTACTCGCGCCATTATCTTTAATTTAATTCGTTGTAAATAGGTTCATAAATGATTTCAATTTTATTTAATTTTACATGTGATTATTATGATTTTAAATGTGATGATGTTTTAAATCGAGACTAGACGGCGTTGTGTGATAGTTATGGTTTTTTTTTCTGTAATGAATCTATGCTGCTTGAAATAAATTATTATTTTTGTCTATACAATGTTATTATCTTATAACCTTTTTAGTTTCACCTGACCCGGTGTTTGTTTGCTTAAAAACCACGTTTGTTGTAGAGGAACCCCATTTAAATATTTATTTTATTCTGTTTTTAATATTCGTTGTTATAGCGGCTACAGAATACATCATCTGTGAAAATTTCAACTGTCTAACTATCTATGAAATACAGCCTGGTGACAGACGGACAAGTCTTAGTAATAGGGTCCTGTTTTTACTATTTTTGTACGGAATCCTAAAAATGTGAAGTCGTGCCAATTTTTTTCCGTAGAGTATTTGTAATGCTAGTTTAAAGCGCACTTAACAAGACTTAAGTATAGCAGCAGCTTAGGAAAATTTATTTCCTGAAAGAGTGTGAAATGGCTTATTCAAATGCTAATGCAGAATCCTGTCCGGTCAAAGCGATTTCGCTTAGTATATTTTCATTTTGAACCATCTTTTCGTAAAGTTTTTCACAGTTTACAGAGCGGTCGTTTCCATATGCAAAATATTTAATGAAAACATGTTTATAAAGTAGGTAAGGTTCAAATCAGAACATGTGTAAAGAGAATTTGATGTTGAGGGATTTTCATGCTTTCTTCTTTTAGTTAGCCTATGACGAGATGTAAAAAAAAGACTGGAACCAATAAAATTACAACATTAAAATTCTTAAACAAAATTATTTGTTTGTTGTTAAACACACTTAGACACTTAAAAATAACAAAGCAGGTAAAAATATTATTTATCAATATATATATTTTTTCCATTTATGTAATAATACTAAAAATTGTATGCGTTCTATAAACGAATCTTCTAGTTGGGTTACAGTGTATTCATACTTATTTGTTTGTTTTAAAAGGTATCACGAACGTGCTGATACAATTAAAAAAAAACCACTTACTAATAGACAACTACACTTCGGAAAAAAGAAATGCATTTCCTGAAGGATAAATAATTAACTTGACGCATATAAGTAAACAGAGTAAATATTCACACGACAAGACCAGACGGAACCAAAGGGAAAAACTCGTCACTTACAAACGGAAGTCATAAACACTTCCGTCGCAACAAGTCCAGCGACTGCTGCCATTAGAAATTCAATGGAAACTAAGATACCAATCTCACTCTCGCTTTTTAAAAAAACATCAAGTCTAGTCTATGATGATATTGACCTCAGTCCGTGATCTAATACCGATTTGCATCGCTTTACGTTGCTTTACGTTTTTGGGCGAACGATAAAAAGTAGTCGTGCTTTGGCTATTACGTTTAATCCCCAATAGTTACGAAGGACCCCATGTTCAAGTCACGATTGAGTCTCAATTGATCACTTTTGGTTTCAGTTTTACGCCATTCGAAATTTAAAAATTGCTGAACGTGATGGGTGGCAGATATTTCGACCGTAATTTCATTTTGTTTGTTTTGTAATTTCAATTTGAAGCTATATTTGGACGGTTTCGTTATTTTCACGGCCTTGGAAAGTAAGTGGCTGCGTAAATGAAATTAATTTCAAATATTTACAGTGGATATTCACTGTAGCGAGAAGATAAAAATCTCTTTAAGTTTCTATTGTAGAAAATAATTTAAGTAAGTTGGAACTTCTAGCTCAACTTAATTTCGTAACGGATGACATCATTTCAGGAAACATTTAACTGTGAACAACAATAACTTGTTATTTTACAACCATAGTGCTCGTAGTGGCAATTTTCTGAAAGCGGACCCATTAAAACTAGAAGACACACAAAGATGAGGATGTCATAACACGAAATTACATGTAATCGCAACAGCACACAGAGGTTGCATACTCTTACGAAGGTACTTTGTTGTAAAGCCTAGGTAGCAGTAGAGGACATTTACCCAAAGTGTGAAAGTGAAGGATGACTTGTTATAACACGGCCTGTGTTATAAGAAGTCATCCTTTACTACAACTGACTCAATCGCGATGTCAACTGTAAAATTCTTCGATAGATAAATAACAAACAACATACTATACAGCGTTATTGCGCTGTAACTGTCAATATTGGATTGAGCTCGACTCGAGCGGGAGGAAAAGACTTATAAAGAAGGTAGTGTCGAAAGAAAACTTAATGTTCTGAAGTGTCAAGCCGAATTGGAGGGTTTGCTTGAAAAAGTTAATTAGGCCCTGGAAAGGGCAACTGAAGAAACACAAGTGGACTTTAGTCGGTAAAAGTCTGATATTCCCTCTCGCTTTACATAAAGTGGGAGGAATAATTTGATGATTTTGGCTTCACCCTGTAACATTATCCTATTTATTAGCATAAACAATACTTTTCCAGGATACGGTCTACACGTGTACTAAATTTCAACAAAGTCTGTTTAGCCGTTTGAGCGTGAAGAAGTAACAATAAACACACCTAAACACACTCATAAACTTTTGCTTTTAAAATGTTAGTGTGGTATCTATATAGTGTGATTTCCAACCTAAAAAAACGTATTAATAGGCACAATATATGTGCTCAGGTCCGAATATTTGATCTCAGTTGTGGACTAGTCTTTACATTTACCACTTATGCGGAAAACTGCAAACATAAGCTTAAGGCTAAGTGTTTAAAATGATTACTAAATGCTTTACGATCCCACGCTGGTACACTTTGTAACTCGGAAACTGTGGCTCTCTTTAGAGCGAAATGATTAATTACGACTTTAACGTGTAGTTAAGCGTTTATTGAAAAGTTTGAAGTACGTTGTAGAGTTTTTATGTAACTTCTGACGTAAAAAATGGAACAGTAAAGCGATTTAGTAGGTACGCCTTGTTCATGTAGGGAAGCAGTAAAGTTGCTGAAATCCCGCCAGTTGAAAGTTTGGCAAGTCTGGGGATTAAGCAGTAACCCTCTCTATTTTCGTTGGTGGATTAGAAACATCCCCAAGATGGAATTTGTCAAGGGCACGGGTAATAGCATTTTTTCTCTAAGTAAGCAATCGTGATTCTATGCACCGATGTGTTTTATAAGACGCCCCACGCTTGGCAAAGGGCAAGATGCTAGTTATGATAGTCAAAATATATGTTTTAGTATCCAATCAGTACGTTATTTTTTTCTTGGAGGCGAGAAATCATTTCATAACTTCTCCCGCTTTATGGTGGAGCGAGAAGGCGTGTCAGATTTTTACTGACTAAAACGCAACTGTAATCTTTCAGTTGTCCTTTGCGTTCCTAGAGTCAGCAAATCGCCTGGGCTCAGCATGGTCGAAGTTTACTGGCGCCATGGGTTACGTGAAAGTGAACTCCGGGGCCCTAGAACAAAGGCAAAGAAGGAACAGTAGTGGGTTATAGTCACTAAAAGTCTGACAAGCCCTCGCGCTACACCTAGAGTGGGAGAAATCATTGGTGGATGATTTCCCACCTTAAAAAAAATGGCCTATGTGTGCACTCACCTACTTTTGCAAGTAACACGAATGTCTACACACGTCAAGTCTTATTCGAAATGACGCATCGTAAAGTAAAATAATAACCGCAACAATGAGGTTTGTTGGCGCAAAGAATACCAATAATGAATTTTTTTTTTTTTTTTTTTTTTTTCGTTTATTGTACAACAACATTATTACAATCACATTAACGTATAAACATACCAGCACAAACCATCGCGGGTTTAACAGCGGTATGTCAGAAGCGACAACTCGGTGCCAAAAACTTTATTTATACGAACAGTGGTTAGGTATACATACATATGTCCTCATTCAAAAAGATACTTTCTAGATTGCATTTCAATCCAGAAAGTATCCCTTCAACACTCTTAAACAGTTTTTAACATTCAATGTCTTATGGTAAACTCCTTTATTTATATGCCATCTACAAACTTATTAGATTCTATTCACGCGATCGGAGGAGATGCGATGACAAGTATTCTGAGGAGACAGGAGGGTGGACCGTTAGTGGACGTGTCGGAATCTGCCGTGTGGGTACCGTTACCGGGCCGGACGATCCATGAGCGCCTTGATGAACAAACAAACGCCAATTGATTTTTGGTACGGTGTACCATTAGCCTTACGACCTCAAGCAACCAGTTTGTGAAATTAATCTCCAATGATTCGAGCTGTGAACTCGTGCCGAAAACAATTTTTATGACCAATTATATTCTTTTTTTTCACAAAATTCCAGACTATTAGCGAGGAATTTATTGCTCACTAGATTTTATTCGAGAATCGACTCGAGTTGCTAAGCTTCAAGTGGATTTTTATTATATTATCAGATTTCGTCAATACTTTTGATGTAGTACTTTGATGAAATAAGTACGTACTTACAGACTTTATTTGACATCTTCGAAGTTAAGGACGGAATATAAGTGAAAGTTTTCAGAAACTCATTAAAAGTAGTTTTTGAGAGGAGGCTGTACAGGCCGGAGATGGAATAATTGGTAAAGTTATGAAGTTTTTAAATCTGTTTATTCGTTGTTGGAGGCTTAATATTTGATCTATATATACATGATCAATCTCTTATGAGTAGGTAAATTCTGTACCTACCAAAACAAATAATAGTATCTAACGATTATTAATATTCAATTTCAAAACAATGTCTATTAAGCAACCCCCACACTTCAAACATAAGGAAACTCCACTAATTTACTCGGTTAAGTTTACGGAGCTTAATAATGCCATTTATAAGGCAAAACTTCCAAGTTTTTGGGGCTCCCGGCTTACAAACAGGATCTCAATTTAATTTCCTTTCTGACCATACTTAATAGATTTCACTGAGGCCGTGATAAATAAAGACTTGTTGCTTTTTTCGTTTTTCTTGAGGTTATTTAGCTTTCAGTCAATAACGAGATTTCTCGAGACTATAACAGCTGGTTTCAATCGCATCTATTAAGAACGCCAATGACGGATACCATTACCAACTGACCGTGAAAATCTGACGTTTTCTCTGCGCATGGGCACTCTTATATTGTGGGCCAGTAAATTAGAGATATTAAAGTAAATAAAACTAGTCACGTGCGAGTCGGATACGCTGTGAATAGTTCGATGCTTGAGATTTTTTCAAATTGAAAAAGAAAATATTTAGTGATGATATATTTTTTTTAATATTTATTTTATATGTTTTGTTTTACTTATGCTATGAGATTTTGCTTCTTACCTTTCAAGAGTCTAGAGATCAATGGGAAGTGATGAATTTGATTCTCTTGTGGGCGTCAAAATACTACCCATAAATGAAGCCTAAGAGAATTAAACTACGATATAGAATATTGCTTTTTAGTTCCTATGTGTTGTTATAGATGTCACTACAAATGGCAAGAAATGAATTAGGAAAAACCATTTCGCTAACTAAAATTTATACTGTCATTCTATTCTTCGACAAAAAAAATTGGTTTCAAACGCTATTTTAGAGGCCACACAGCATATCTACGACAAGCTGCTGTCCAACTCTTGTAAACAGGTGATACTTTCTTCATTGGCACGACTAGTCCGTGACGAAGTAAATCGGAAATAATGCACTCGCAATCAATTATAAATACTACGAATGTGTGAGAATTACTCACCCATTCATCACGCGTAGCACAGTTGCTATAGATGGACTAGGCGATCATTGTATTAACAACTATGTCAACCAAAAGCCACGAGTTTTACCGCAGGAAGTTCTCGATAGGCGGCTGTATCAAGGGCTTTTTTTATTATTGATAGGTTCGCGCTTGACCGCTATCTCACCTGATGGAAAGCGACGATACAGTCGACGATGGAGCCCGCTTACCTAGAGGAAACCTATTCACTCTTGACTTAAAGATTCCCGGGTTGTAGCCATCAGGAAAAACAGACTCCGTCAGGGAATTCCACTCCTTAGTTGTACGCATAATGAAAGCTGGGCTTGATCCAGAGAGCGGTAGGCCTATACCTACACGGCTTATACTGTGCACAGGTTCCCTTCTTTGAAGCACTAAACTGTAGTTTATTATCCGACTGCGCCAGAAGGAGGGTTATTTTAAAATGATTTTGTATTTTGATATGTTTATAACCGCGGGTTTCGAATTAGCTTCAGGAGGTTTACGATAGGGGGCTGGATCAAAGGCTTGGTCCAGAAAGCAGTAGTCCTAGACACGGCTCGTACTTTGAGAAGGTTCCTCTCTTGAGAGTCCTAACTTATAGATTGGACCCTGTAGCTGGTACCAGTGCAGCTGAATCAAGGGCTTGATTTAGAAAGCGGTACTCCTGGACACGGCTTGTACTGTGAGGAAGTTCCTCTCTTTGGTGTATTGACCTGTAGATTGGACCCTGTGGCTGATCCTGGTCGTCTTTTTATATTTTGATATGTTAATAGTAAAAAATATGTTGTTTATATTTGTTTATGTAGATATGTGTAAAGTCTATTCGTTTTTAAAGTTTTAAAGTATAGTCATTCGTTTACGCTACATCGTCGCTGAGTGCCATAGGCTATTTTCCCAAAAAAATTGCACAGATTATACGGAATGGGCAACGGGAGCCAAATCGACGGTAAATCGGCTAGTCAATATGAAAGAATTATGAGGTATTGCGTAGTGCAGTTGCTAATGCTAAGGAATTGGACTTTGGGGCCGCGCCGCGTATAATTTGACAGCTAGGAATTAATTTATACCCTCTATTGGTTTTATTAAGACATGGTTAGAAAGGTATATTGACGGCTTTGCATAATTTATTATGAACGGATCGATCCAATCAAACATAATTGGCTATATTGGTTACTTAATATTTCATGATATTTGGTTTAATGTCTGATTGCTTTTCTTTTTGTCGTGTTTTAGAGTAGAAAACTATTTTAAAGTTAGTTCCTTTAATTTCAGTAAAAAAAATTGAAACAATTGTGACAAATCTGTTTTCAAGAAAAAACTTAAGATTTGGCATCGTTATTCTTTTAGTTTAGTTTTGATTTCCAAATTCTACGAGTAGTTGTGGGGCCTACAAAGAATAGTATTCGTAGATAAATATAGAAGGAGGTTTTTGATTCGGTTGTATGTTTTTACACGACTGCCCCAAAAAAGGAGTGTTATGTTTTCAGGGGTTTTTTTTTAATTTATGTATGTATGTTTGTGAGTTTTTATGCTTGTTACCTAAGAACTCCGTCACTTATGAATTTATTTGGATATTTTTAAAAGGGTGTTTATATTTCCAGATAACTTTAGTTTCGAAATTCAGAGATCGCTCGGCAAAAGTAGAAGTGGCATGCGATGCGAAGAATTCAGCGATTGTACATATGTGCCGATTGCCCCCACTAGTTTCATCGAGCGATCATAAACCACCGCGTGACCTATAAATTTAGACGCAAAAAAATCACAAATACCGACTTTCGAAATTAAAGTTATATTTTGCCGATTTTAAAAGTCGGTTATATTTCTTTTAAAATTTTGTTATATTGCTTAAAATTGAAAACTGGTAATAGTGCGTCTTCCTAATAGGAGTTAAGCATTTAAGGTATTTTCTTATTTGAGATCTGTCTTTCCTGATACACCCAGGTCTCTAAGTCAAGAGTGAACAGGTTACTACTAGGCAAGCGTGCTCCATCGTCGATCATATTATCATTTACCATCAGGTGAGATACTGATCAAGCGCCAGCTTATCAATAATAATAAAAAATTTAGAGAATTCTAAACATTTTGATTAACAAAAGATACCAAACATAAGCTTCAAAGAACTTGTGTTACTTCAGTACAATATTGCTCTTTAATAAACTTTATATTTCATGTAAATAAGGTCCCTCAAGATATATTACCAGTAATTAATATGCAAAGATTTAAAACACGTCCCAAATTGTATTTAATTATGTTTTCAAAGGCATTATATTTTTCCATCAAAGTAAATGGGAGGTTAATTACGAGTGTTCATCTTCGACCCTCTAAATTGAATATAAAATATTAATTTTGAAGGTTTATGCGAATATTAAGTTGATTAGTTTCCCCCATTTCGATTTAATACAACATAAAAATATGCGATAGGAACCGAGGGGGACTATTAGCATAGATTTACGATCTTATTATTCAACTTAACGAGATCGATATAAGACTAATATAAATTAGGTGGCGTCTGCTTCTGATTTTTAATCACGTAATAAAATATGCATCTGTCGCGAGCTAAAAAGAAATGAGATGGCCGTCTCTACCGTAATATCATTAATTAGTCATCGATTTTATGGTCTCGGAGATCATGTATTAGCATTCATAAAAGACGTCCGATTACCGTACTATTCAGGGGTGCTATTCTCTAAGAAAAGAGCCTGGAGCGCAGCGCTGGCCCAGAGACAAAATCCAAATAGGTACATTTTATTTGTATGTGATTTGAATGTACCTACTTACTTGGATATCGTGGCTGGGCCAGCGTTGCGCTCAGGGCTGTTACCTTAGAGAATAGCATTGCTGATCATTTACTCTGAATAATGTTTAGGTAAGCTTCCTCAAAGGTTAAAAATACAGCCCTTTGAAGAAAGGAATCCATTGATACGTTTGATCTGAGACACCTGTCTAAGCCTGTTTGTTCACTGAGTTAGGGATTTCTGCTGACAATAGAATACAGAAAACCCACATGATGAGAGATGAGAGTGAAATGCTTTGTGCTTATTTTCCTCAGTAAACGTTTGTTATATTATTCGATCTGATCTGCCGATCCTTAATCTGCGGAACTGAATGTGATTTCTTTTGCTTGTTGTCGAAGCCTTCAGTAGCAGAAAATCATTTTGTAAGCGCAATAACTTTCATATTAGTACTAATTTTCTAGATAACTTAGTAGGTATTTATGCTTTATTTGAAGATAAACTATAAAAATGTTGTAAGTGTCGACAGTGAAAATCCTCAAAATAAAAACTGAGGAACAGTTTCGAATCTTCTTGGCTAATAAGATTTCGATTTTGATTCTACAAAGAAAGATATTCTACAAAAATAAAATAGGCAATGTTAGTTCCTCTAGCGGACGGAAACTCGCAGCAAATCGATGAGAGGCTATGAGGAAGTCTGGAAGATTGTCACCATTGAATAATGTGTGGATTGAAGGAAAAGTTGCCATTCTGCCGGAGGCAGGCGGGTCGCAAGTACGGATTCTCCGTTAAATTTCCTGCTGGACCACCCCAATGCGGATTTTACTTACAAAACGACCAAGAATAAGGAAACACTTTGGAAATAGAATCATATATCTGTTGTAGCTGATAACATAAGATTTTGTCTGTTTCTCCTCACATTTTAGTCTCTCATTAGCAAAATGTTTTCGTGCGTAATTATGTTAAGATAAATTCAATTTGATAAACTGCTCACGAAGCAGATGAGGTCATGTTGTAATGAACGTAATTAGGATTATTAAGACTCATCGCCCTTGAAGCTCTCATCTAGAAATCTGGCAATTTTAATTATTTTGTTCTAATCATAAATGTAAATAATTCTTAAAATATAGAATCAATCATGAATTCGTGATTTATTGAGCTTTGAGCTTTGATTGGAATTTTATTTTAGTTGTACCTCGCCCGAGGCCCTGCGTACAAGAAATTGGGAAATTAATATTTTAATGGAAGACGAAGTAATTTATTGTAACCACGGAAACACCGACAGAGAAATCGAACTAAATATGAAAAGAGACATGACAGGTTTAGTCAAGGATGAGGATAAAATGAAGATTAACCTTTACGAAAAATAAGTTGGGACATTTTTCCTTTGGAGACTTGTCATCATTTTATTTAGTTAGGAATTATTGTCATTATACTTTGCTCCTGATCGATTTATATGATCGTTTGGTGTACGGAACTTTTTAAACGAGCCTTATTATAAGTTTCACTCCTATCCTCCAATTTGCGATTCGTTTAATCTCACTTAACTCTTCGGAGTTAAAAAATAAGATTCGTCTTATTTTACTAAGTTTTTTTACCGACGGCTGTCGGAGTGTAAGGCGTTGACCTCTTGCAAAGCTGTCCAAAAATACGTTACATTTAAACTAACAAATTGGTCGCTTTCTAAGGAAACGACCCGTGTCAGATTATTTATTGTACTGACAGACAATATCGTTTCACTCAGTGACAAGCCACACCTAGATTTCGAAGTAACAAGTCAACAACAAGAATATAACAGTATTTTGGGATGTTTCGTAGACAAGATTTTTTTTTTGCAATGTTCCTATTTATTTTTTATATAAGTGATTAATAGTGGGTTTCTGAGTTGAATAATTTGAATTAAGAACGTCTCAAACCATTTTTACATATCATACAAATTTTGACACGTTTTCAGGGTAAAGTAAAGTTTGACAAATGATCAACTTAACTTATAAATGTAAGAACAGTGTACACTGCATCTGGGTATCTTTTCTCAATAAAACTCCTTAGAAAAGGGGGTGATCATTAATGACGCAGTCCGTAATAAACCTAAGAAAAACTATATTTTTATATTCTTTATTGTACACAGATTACAAAGTTAACAAAAAATAGGACAGGCGACGTACACAGGCGAGCTTAACCCACAATTGGGTTTTCTTACAGCAAACCATTTAAATTATATAAAGAAATTTTAAAACTAGAGGATATTACATAATATGCACAACAAAACTTAAGATACTAGTAACATAAATTATCATCATCATCATCATCAGCCTTTTAATGTTCCCACTGCTGGGACACAGGCCTCCTCTCTACGAGAGGGAATGGGCCGTAATTCACCACGCGGACACGTAATTCACATAAATTATATTATACTTAAAACTAAAAATAAACTACATATGTAGTGTATGATTGCACATATAATCACACACTATCTACCTACATTTATTTGAAAAAAAAAGTCATTGATATGAAAAACTTTTTATATTATAATTTATACCTGCCAGCATTTTCGCACGCGTGATAGTAGAAAATTATTCCTAGGGAATTAGACTCCTAATTAGATAAAAATTACCCTCTTTGCTATTCCAGTGGTGCTATTCTCTAAGAAAACGCAGCGCTGTCTCAACGACGAACACCCAAATAGGATACATTGGATTGTCAACCTAATGCACCTATGCATTGGATTGTTAATTCATGCATAGGTGCATTATCTACCGGTGTACCAAGCAGAACCGATGCCTACTAGGGTCATCGGTTTGCTTCTGAAAAGGTTACTCGTGGTCCTAGAACGCAAAGGTCAGGTTTTAGTCAGTAAAAGTCTGACAAGCCCTCCTGTGCCCTAGGGCGGGAGAAATCATTAGATGACTTTCCATTAAAAAAAAAAAACGTCTATGCACTTAGTGTGTTTTCTTCTTTCGTTTCAGGAATGGAAGGAAGAATGTGAAGGAAATTTCAAAAGGCATAAAAACACGTCTCACGTGCGTATCGCACGCATTAAAATAACTATTGTATGAAAAGGACAATTGCGGAGGAGACGCATGCGGAACAAATCCGCATGCATGATGAAATCCGCACGATATTAAAAACACCCTAATTGTCTTATCTACTAATTTAGAAATAGTATAGGTACTGAACCTAGACATTTCTACACTTACATACTAAAAAATAATGTCGTTGACATGAAAATCTTTTTAAAATTAATGTAAACGGTAAGTTACGTTCTCTTAAGGCACGTAGAGCCACAAGACAGCTCTGGCGTATGCTTCTGTCCTAAATGCACGTCGAGGCCATTTCTCATACAGAACGATACAGATGGCTCAATTTTATTTTACCAACGTTTATGTTTTCTCACCCTGTTTGAAATGCAAAATGCTTGCTTTGTAGGGTTTCTTACTTGAAGTGCTCGGGTGCCAATTTTTTTTATTCTGATTTGGCAAATCATCTAATGACATCTCCTGCTCTAGGCTAACGAGGGAGGGCGTGTCAGGCTTTTATTGATTAAAACCACACCTATGTTCTTTCAGTTGCTCTTAATCCTTTTAGAAGTCGACCCATGGCCTTAGTAGGCTTTGCCCTTTCTGGTTTTGTTGACATCTTTTTTAGGCGCGCGTGGATTACTATGCGCCGGATGGTTACCGGACTCGTCGTCCGCAAGCTCACACCTTCGGTGGCTGGTAGTCAGGGGGTTTCGGCGGCTGGGGTGTGAGGATGTTTGTTTCCTTATGCGTGCGGCTGCCTCCTTTGCTATCATTACTGTATCGCAGAAGTAGGCGACCTCCTTCCATTGTCTCTTGCTCCGGACCATGGCCTGTACCAGGGTTCGGCCAATGCGACCCTATAATTAAGGTTCTGCTGTCCGTCCGTCAGTCAGCGAGCTGTATCTCATAAACCGTAAGAGGTAGAGAGTTGAAAGGTTCACAAACGTGCCGCTACAAAAAATAATAATATTAAAAATTAAAGGGGGTAACCGTACAAGAAACGTTATTTCATTTGCGTTTTTTGCTCGATTTTAATATTGTAGTACGGAATCCTTCTTTTGCCAAACTTAGGTACTAAAATATACAAGACGTTATCTAAGTTTCACATTGTACAAACCTAATCATCTACAATTGTAGCTTCAACTTTCTTGTCTAGACATTGTTACTAAAATTGCTATATCACTCCTAAAAAGTTGGCATTACATTCAAGACTTAAAATTACAGATTCGTCTGATGTTAGTCATTCTTACATTATTTGTAATTTGACAAAATGTGACCTCACAAAGGTTATCATTTTATTATTTTGGTAATTCAGGTAAACTATACCAGTCTATCTACCAAGTTGATGATGCGGTCGTAAGAGCTAGTGTCTATTGTAAAGCTCTGGACTCGATCCCCAGGTCTAGCTGGAATTTCTAGAATGTTATATTAGTACAATTGACCTTTCTAAAGCATTCTTGCAGATTGCTCTTGAAGAATCTTCTCGGGAAAAGACTGCTTTCGTAGTTCCGGGAAAAGGACTTTTTGAATTTGTTCGGGCGCCAAATGCAACAGTGTGGGGGTTTTTTAAAGGTTATGTGTGTTTGATACCCTATCAAGAGGGTCATACACACATAACCTTTAAAAACCTCCACACTGTTGCATTTGTGCAAAGTCTTTGTTACGAGTGGCATCATTAGGTTTGTGACATTCAACAAAGTTTTTGTTCATCGAGACACTCGCAGTTATATTACTAACAGTGACTCGATGTGACCTAATCAGTTTTTTGACTCACTAGAGTTTTTATTATCTACGTTAAAAACATCACAATTTTTAGACGCCACTCCAACCTATTGACATTTGAAACAATACCGTAATTAGAGACACAATGGAAAGACAATAGGTGTGCACCGGTGTCCGCTTGGGGCTTGACTAAGTCCGTCAAATATTGTTTTTTTCAAATATTTTTTTTTTATTTCATATAGGCCTAAATGGACACTTATAAAACGTCAGTAACTAGTGCAGCTAGTTTAGGGTTCCGTAACCTCAAAAGGAAAATGCCGGAACCCTTATAGGATCACTTTGTTGTCCGTCTGTTTGTCTGTCTATCTGTCTGTCACACAGAAATCTTAATATTGAGGTAGTCTGTCAAGACCCTTTTTTTGGGAACGCGTGGAGGCATCAAAATGAAATCAAAACCGTATACAAAAAAACTGTACCAAACTTCTAAGCTAACGATAAAAAAGATACGGCCGTTTATGTCGTAAAAACGTACATTTCGACACTCTCATGGGCATCAAAATTCATAGGGTAGGTAAAAATCTGAAAATGGAAAAGTAGTTACGTCACCAAAAAAAAAACTTCCCAACTCGCACTTGCCCGGTTTTTTTGATGTGGTAAATCATCAAATGACTTCTCTCGCTCTGAGTGGAATGCGAGGAAGTGTCAGACTTTTATTGATGAAGATCCAATGTTCATTTTGTTGCTTTTTTTTAGAGCTCTGGTAACTCCGTCGAACAATCCCCAGCTCTAGAAGACATCGGCCCTACCAGGCCCTGACAATTTTGCTGACATCTCTTTGGAGCGCGTGTCCTTATCAGAAACCGGACGGCTAGCTACCTCTTGCTCTCCGTCCGCAAGACTACACCTTTTTTATTATTGATAGGCTCGCGTTTGACCACTGTCTTACCTGACAGTAAGCGACGACGTGGCCGACTATGGAGTATGCTTGCCTAGAAGTAACTTTTTCACTCTTGACTTAAAGACTAAAGTCAAGAGTGAATAAGTTACTTCTAGGCAAGCCCTAGGTTGTAGCTATCAAAAAACTCAGACTCGAGCAGGGAATTCCACTCTTTAACTGTACCCATAATGAATATATTCCCAAAACTTACGACTGCTAGAAATAGTATCGAAATCGATCTGGATTTACATTCAGTTGATAGTACTTCAGGTTCATCCTACACTTCAAGGAATAAAAAAAAATGGCAAAATGTGCGTGATATTTCTTAAATTCAACATCACTCAAGATTTGACCTTTAAAAAATATTCTCATACCAGTTTGGTGATTCAGACAAACTATCGCACGACAAACGCCCGACAACCTCAAACATCCCAGTACTTGTTCGCGAAAGGCCACGGTCATGACACCACACGTAACATGTTCTCAGTATTTCAACGAAAGTGATGGACAAATAACTGAATCGTGACGACTCGGGGAGATTCGTAATAGTTCGCAATTCTCGTACATGTATTACGTAATCATTGATTGCATACAATGAACTTACGAAGTTACGGCTAATTCATTCATAGATGACATCAGATGACTCAATATGGCCCACGCATCACATAATTTTGAGTGCTGTATATAATTGTTGTATTCTTGTATAGTTGCTTATTGTATGCGATCTGTTAAGTGTCACTATAAGTGGGTGTTGTTGCATAAGAATGCACATGCAAATATGGATTTTGTTAAGTAGGCAGTTCTATCTATCGAATTGCGAAAGTCTATAATACGTTGACAGCGGTTGCGGTACGGGGCGTTTACGACCTCGTTTGAAAACTATCATTATGACGGCAAGGGGCTTATTAGACCCCGTAAAGTTTAAGAAACTTAAAGCTTTTTTGGTTAAGTGCGGTACAAGGTCACTGTATTAAAATAGATACACCACTGCATTCTGTTTTAATGCATCTTAGAAATATATTCATCTTTTTTCTTAATTGAATCAAATTGAAGTTACCTACGCCTTCCGCATGGCAGAGAAGACTATTTTTTTATGTGCCTTACGTACGAGGCATATTCGACCTCGTTCTACACTGCACGTATTAACTAATATAAACTTACTTATACGTATTCATCAGTAAGTATATTACGTTATTAGTACCGTTTTTTTTACCGGTGGGAAAATCATTCGATGACATCTCCGCGTCCTTGGGCGGGGCGGGAGATAGTGTCAGACTTTTACTGACTAAAAAGCCACACCTGTTCCTTCGTTGCCTTTCATAGCGGACCGGCCGAACCATCCTTTCAAAAAACAATCCTTGGCCCCAGTAGGCTTCGACCCTTCGAACCCTGCGGTTTGCTGACAACTCCTTGAGGAGCGCGTGGTACTATGCGCGCCGTTGACGACTTGGTCTCGGTTCGGAAGGTTACCGGACGGTCGGACGGCGAGCTGCCGTTTGCTCGTTGTCCGCAAGTCTGTGTCTACGGTGGCAGGAAATCGGGATCGGGAGGACACGTGCTCTGCCCAAGCGGGGCACACCTCTACCGTATGCTCCACCATGTTCTTCGGAAGTTAAGTAGGTATAAGGGCTCCCCAAAACTGCGATGTGATATGAATTGCTGCGGTTCGATTTCATGCGGTAAAGAAGGTGACTATACAATATGTGATGCGAATCAATCCGCAAATTCTTGCGATGTGTCGTATGAGCTCGCAGATTTTTAAACTGCGACGTCGCGTTTCAGTTTTGCGTTTGGACCTCAGTTTGGGCCCTATGATATAATTTGTACTTATAGATTCCACAAATGACAGATTTTGGTCGTTCTTCGGTCGGTCAATAGGAAAGAATAATTGCTCACCAGATTGTCTTTAATGTAATTCAGCAGATAGACGGTCAATTTCTAAACAATCAAAATATTATTAAAATTGAATCACGTTATTGAACAGATTTCTAAACGTTAATATAAAGACTAAGCAATGGAAATCGCCTAGAAATGCAGTAAATGCTATGTTTAAGTGCGGTAAATATAGGCATTTACTACATTTCTGTGCAATTTTCATAATTGTCGTTGTATGCAACCAGTAAACAGGTTTTATTTAATTGTGCTTGCAAGCTGCTCTTTGCACTATTGCGATATTGGAATTGGATATTTTATTGCTTTTCGTGGTTCAAACATTTGTTTATTGGCGATAAATATGACAAGACTTAGACAAAATTACTTTGGCTGTACTTAATGGTTTTTGATGGGTTTGTTGTAATATTATAAAATACATGTTAAGTTTAATAACTAAGCATGTGCTTTAAAACTAACATAAATACAAATTACAAAAACTATATCTTTGATACTAATCGGCATATTTTTCTATCCGTGAAGGAGGTTTAAGTGTATATATAGTTTTAATTAGTGTTTTATAATTATGTACTTGTTTAATAATTCCAGATATTGCCTTTTACAAGCACTTTAAGAACCTCACAAAGAAATACATTTTTATAGCATTATTTAAAAAATAACTTTTGCTAACGACTTTATCCGCGTGAAAGTAGGGTTCCTACACTATCCTGTTTCTTCTTTCTTCTTTCGTTCCAGGCCCCTCGCCCATGGCGACTTTTTGTAGCGATACTGTCGCGCGTTTCGTAAGCGCATGACAGCATCGTTAGTCGCATGACAGCATCGTACATTGCATATGTAGATGACGTGGCCCGCTGCTGCAATGTACGACGAAACGCCCAACGCGCCGCGCAACGCGCTACATCTCTGTAAACACGGCCTTAGTCACATTTGCAACGCAGTATAGAAAAGATCCCAACGCGCTACTGACACGCTTCAGCACGCTACTGTATCGATGCAAACGCGCTACAGCATCGCTACAAAAAGTCACCTTAAGGTGTGAATTTTGAAAAATTCTTTGTGCACTTCATAAAAAGAACTTCTGAGCAAAATTTCAGAGTTCTAGATCCAAGAGCATGGACTGGGCGTTCATGAATCAGTGAATGAGTAAGCCCTGCCTTTTATGTATACAGTTTAATTTTGAAAATACAATTTAAACATCGAAATTCTCAGCCCATGACAGCCTATTCTTTCTCCCGTAAGAAAACTGAACTGAAAGAAAGTCGTAATTCACAAATGAAACCTTTTAAAAAAAAACCTACAAACTACCGTTTTATTGCTTTAATTAAGTGAATAAATAATAAAATTTTCTCGAAAACGTGAAAGTGTAAGTAAATTAGCGAGTTACACAAACTAGTGAGCGATAATGTGATTTTGGAGTCTGTCCGCGACCCTTTCACCAACGGGTAGCTTCTAAATTAAACTCAATACGAATAATTATAGTTAGAGTTGTTTTTACGTTTGCAAAGGCATAAGTAATGTGATGCGTATCATTTGTTTTTATTAGATAGAAAATCATGAAAGGTTTTATCTAGCTCTGTTTACTCTGTTAACTCGTTTACTTAAAAAATTTCGTACATGCGTAAATTTATTCGAGATTTTTTTTAAAGTAGTGTTCTATGTACCGAATCGACCCTTCACTGGATTAAAACGATCAAAATTTAACGGTGTATAACCAGTAGTACCACAGATATTAAGTAAAATACGCTTATAGTACGCGTCAAATAGGTTGAAACATTTACTATAATTTCGTGCTGCCCCCAACTTCGATTGAGACCCGAGAATAGGTTACCGCGCATCCAAGGTCGACCATTATGATGGTTCAACTTGTGTGACGAGGATTATAACCGATTTTTGGGTCTTAATCGTAGTCGGCTGCGTGTAACCATAGCTATTGGTTCAAGTTATTTGCACATTTTTAATTCTTCGAAACAAATCCTTGAAGAATATGATTCACAAAGATTTAAGGTACGATTATCTTGACCTATGTTAATGTAGGATTAGCTTAATTGGATAATTTATTTGCAACTGAACATCTTTATTATACTCGTATTAAAGGAGAAGAGAGTGGGAGGAGGTTGCTTGCAGAACAGACGGTTGATGAGGCCGAAAGATTCTGGAACGGTGACCGAATACCGGAATGAAAGTTAGTTGTCCGCGCTAACGCGCTTATTGACAATCTGTCAAACAAACTTTGCTAAACTTTGTTTTTGATACTGGATATTGGCTGCCTTATTCCAAAACGCGATCTAAAACAGTTCCGGGACTATTACTAGTTTTAATTGGCATTAAACCTAATAATAATTCCGGAAATACATTTAGATCGCTTTTTAATTGGTATTAAATTTAGTAATAATCCCGAAAACTACATTTAGATAGCGTTCAATCGGGATTAAACCTAGTAACAGTCCCGTAACTATTTTAGACCGCGTTTTGGAATAAGGCGGTGGGTGTTTAGCAACTTACTGAACTTTGGGTGTTTAGCATCTGTAAAACTTTCATCTAATGCCGTGAAATATAATAGCGTTAAGCTCGTTTTTAGGTACTGCGACATCAAACAGCACACAGATTGAGCCTATTATCACTTTCCCATTACACGATCCAATCATGACCAGGTACATAAGTATGTACGTGTAACAGAGATCGGTTTAGATTCACGTGTTTCTCTCCTTTATTAACTGCTTTCTAGCCTGTTATTACCTGCGAATCAGTGCTAGTTTTAAACGCGTTGTGACTAATAGCCATCTAAAACCGATGCGATCTAAATTCGGTAGCAGCAGTAAATTCGTGGGTCTTAATGGAATTTCCGCATCAGAGAGCGGCGCGGCGTGCGTCCGGCCGCGGCAGCGTGAACACGGCCGCGCTGGGCCACTGACATCCTGACGAGGAATAGGTGCAGAAGGTCCTTACCATGAGGGAAATGCATGCACACATGTTATCAACCTATTTAATCCGGTATTCTATACAATACCTAAGCAATGTATAGAATACGGTTTAAAGTAAGGCTTTTATTTTCATGTGGTGATAAAAAATTACCCTAACCTAACCTGTCCGTGTTGGGATGCCCTGAAATCACATCACCTCCTTCCCTGCTCTCGTCTTTTATACATTACCGGCTGCGCATTCGGTATTGTACAGTACAGTATTGTTTTTTTAAATGGTTGGGTTTTTAAGAGTGATCAAATAACTTCTTCCGATCTAGGTGAAATGTGTGGTAATGTCAGACTTATTAAATAAAACCCACTCGCGTTCCTTAACTTCCCTTTGCGCTCTAGAGGTGCAGTGACTCTTTTGAATAATCAGACAGTTCAACGTTGGTGTAACTCCTTGTTACACCAACAACCATATTAAACTGGGATTTGGAACCATCGCCAAAATAATAAGGCGAATACATTACGAAATAAAAACAGATTCGGGAGTGGTATGCAAAAGGCATATCGAGTAAAAGTCTGACGCCCTCCAGCCCCACCCAAAGGCGGGTAATATCAATGGATGATTTTTCACATGAAAAAAAGAGGGGTGCAGTAAAAAAGAAATAATTACTTACCTTAGCAGCTAAGGTCGATGTCTGCCAAATCTATGGTAAATATTATTTTTTTACTACCAGGCCTCGTCAATTAAGATGACATCTCTGCACTCGCGGTCTTGACATTTATTCGGATAGTTCAAGAGATCTTTATTTTTACGTGTGGAAATTTTTTCGCAAGTTGCGTAGAGCTAACGTTCTGTTTCTATCTCTCTTGTGACCCTGCCCCCCAACCCTCATATTAATCCGATTAATTCCTAAACGCACCTCCTAAAAGGTGCCAGTTAATGATTTTTGCTATTGGCATTTTGACATCCCTTAATACAACACCTTTCGCCCGAGGGAGAAATGGGACCCTACGTTTTATTCTACAATGAGCAATGAATATTAATAAACAAAATGGAAGCTGAGATGGGTGCATAATTCAGATTGGATTCAAATGGCAATCAATCTTCGTTTCTTGTAAATTTTCAAATTCTTTCTTTCGACAAATTAATGATGAAATGGGACGGGAATTTCCTTGTAAAGACTGAAGAATAACTGAATGAAATAAGCTACCACTGAATGATGTGTATTAATTGTAATTAAACGTTTAAAGTAAAAAGTTCTTCTATTAGCATTATCAGCCTTATAATGTTGCCACTGCTAGAACTCGGGTCTCCTCTCTAGGAGAGGGAATAGGCCACAATATATGACACGGGCCCAGTGCAGATTGGTGGATGTCATGTCTTTCATTTTTTAGTATAAGGATATGCGGGTCTTTGAGATACTTTTGTTCTCGTTTTGAGAGCAATGGTGATAATTTAAATTATACAAGCTAAAGCGCTTGCCCGTGATTGTACTGACAACCTACCACTCGTAAGTAAGGGAGCCAGTGCTACTGTGCTACCACGGTTTTCATGTATAAAAAGTGCTTCGAATAAAATATATAAAGTAGTTTGAATTACGGTTGCCGGAAGTGGTGATTTCGATTTGATAAAAAAGCATGTAGATTGTGGCTCAATCAGATCAGCCGCTCTGCTGTGCGGCCGGTAATCGATTGTATAAACATTGATTTCCAATCTGAGTTCCCCAATCTGAACATAACATACGGAGCTCAAATAAAGATATCAGCGTTCAGTACGAATCGGTGCACACAGCTCTTGGTTTGATTTTAATCAAAAGTTTCGATTGGACTGCCAACCATCCGGTCGAGTGCAATCGCGGCGCACGGTTAGCTCGCGCGCTGCCACTATGATCGGGCTTTAATGACTGCACCCGAAATGTGTGTTCAATCTAATGCGTATTTGCAGTTCCATAATTGTTGAAAGTTCCAGCGAGCGATATACTGTGCGAGCCGCACATCTCTCTGTACCCCGACATACATGTAACTCGTTATAAGTTCGACGGGCGCCGCGCTTTCCCACAACTGCCTGCTCCGCGATCCTTAATGAGAAAAGCATAATAGGTTTCATTAAGTAATAAGTATAATTCATAACCATTGTAGGCCGGATTCACTCGAACACGTTTTAATTTCCTTGGCAATGTAACGAGTATTTTCAAAGAGCCTTAATGAAAAGTGAGGGTAAATCTCCACGGTCCCAGAGCCCACATTTAAGTGAAATAAAAATAAATTGTACTCAAAGTGGGATAGCCGCTCAAATTAAGCACCTGAATAAATTGTGTGATAATCCGTAGCAGTCTTTGAATGCTTTACGAAGCCGCTACCCGCGCCGCCGGCGAAGGAACCGTACGGAAAAGAATAAACGAATAAGATAATGATTACTCTCATTTCATTACTTCTCTTGATCCTAGTAATTGAGGAAATTGGGTCGAAGTGTGATAAGAGAGAGAGTATCGGGTGTTATTGGGCCGGTCCCATTAGGGACCTCTTAATCGCATTTAACGCCTTTATCACCTGGGGTGCGCAATGGTCCGTAACGGGCGAACATAAGGTGCTGAATTTTCGGGCACTCGCTTAATAGCCCTGTTCGTACGATCTTATTTTTCGAAATGCTTCAGTTGTATTCACGAAATCTATTTACATAATCGCACCTATTCAACTGTTGTTAACAATGCGACTAAATATGTGTACGCAGTGGGAATCTCTTAGTGTTGTGTTGTCCTAACATTTTCGCTGAACGCGGAAAGCAGAGGACTGGTCGAGCTAGTGGCGTTTTAATTTATATTTTTTCTTCTCATTCCCGAGGCTGGCCGAGAGTTCATAATGGACAAAACATTAGCTCGGCCTACTTTGGGTGAAAGCTTTCAGGGCTTTTCGACTCATCTTGCGTTAACATTTGCGTTGAGTTCGGAAGCATTAATAGTGTGCCATATTTCCTCAAACTTTTTCATACAAAGCTCTCAGACGTTTATTATCGTGTTGAATGTTCGAAACATAACAAGCGATTGGCGCTTTATTACATCGATTTGAATTAATTCGTTCCGTAATTAAGCTTCTGGATTGATGACCTGACGAAAGTTTGTATTGTTAGTTGGAGAGGTAGCTTACTTGTTAGTTTAAATGAGTATCTATACTTAGATATTTATCTAATCGGTTTCGATTAATGTCGATGATGTTATAGCCGCTGTTAGATTAATTATTATAGTTAGTTTGATTGGTGGGGCGGCAGAGAAAGTGGTTGGAGTGAAAACTGCAGAAATGCCACCGGTTCACTTTCCTATGAGGTGTGCATATGGACATCTGTCAGACTGGTTTAGGCATGACGAATTCTACAACTACTGCTTACGTTAGAAACATGCATGGACGTGACACGTCATGTCGGTAACTAAATAACTTTCTGTTTATGTCATATATTAATGCGGTTAATGAACTTGAAGCATTTACAATTATGGCTACATGTTGTGCTTAGAGTCATAAAAGTGGTTTTTAATCGAAATTGTTGGTCTTTTCACATACACTTTCATTTAGACTTTAAGTTCTGTTTAATCGTTTTATTAGACTGCTCCCACTGGATGGAGCGAGATGGAGTGTCAGATTTTTACTTACTAAAACCCACCTGCTTTCCTTTAGTTGTACTTTACGAACAATTTCACAGAGCTTATGTTGAATCTTCTCGTATTATAATATGGCTTTGACTCATTAATCATTCAGCCTATTACAGTCCACTGCTCGATGTAGGTCTCTCTTTAGCAGCTGCGTCACAACACCCTTCGCCTTCCACATTCAATTCAGACATAAGTACCATGCCAAGTTATTAAGCTGAAGAGGCAGTAAGCTGGCTTTGTTTGTGAAAGGATCGATGATTGATGGAGCAAATAAAGTCTGAAAGTCATTGACAAAATAACCCTAGGTACGGGTTATTTTGTAGGGCTGACCTGGCCACTGACATGCTTGGTTTTTGTGTCAAATTATCAGTATTTTGGCGTCTCATCGTAGAATTTTGAATCAGTAGCGCAACATCCCGGGGTGGGTGCTAGATTATAATGGGAAGGGCACGGCGCACTCGACCGTGGCCCCTATAGACACGAAGGTAGTTTCGAAGTTTTTTGGCAAATTCAATATGAGATTTAAATGCGAACGTATTTAAAAATATGAAACAGATCGCGTATGTGTGCCAAACGATAGGTACGCCCCGATAGACGGACGGGCGATCTTAAAAATAAAACTGGAAATAAAATGTTTAACAGTCGAAAGAAGTATCAATACTACATAAAAGAGTGAAACTCAGCTAAAGAGAAAATGGCTTTTTTGTGGGGAGCGTTCATCGATGATTTTCGATATTAAAAAATGACGATAAAAAGTTTTAAGTGTCATCGCGCCACCACAAAGCACTTTGTTCAGTGAAATGATGTCAGTAAAGGGTATTTAACATTGGTCGAAGTTTCTTGGTCGATTTCATTGGTCTATTAGGAAACGTGGCTGGCTTAGATCCAGCTCAGATACGACGAAATTACTAATTAGTCTTCCAGTTGTATTGGCGTCTAGACTAACTTTGGAGATAATTAGGAGGGTTTAGGAACGAAAGATAAGGCTGATGAGAGATCCTAATTCTTTAACCCCTAATCGGAAGCTAGGAAGGAATAAGAGAGAAAAGGAAAAGTAAAGTTAGCTTGAGACTTCGGCTATTCTTTGGATATTCTAGATCTGATTGTCTCTTGTATTTGCACGTACAATACAAATGTAATTTCTGGTATACAGTAAGTTTATTAAAAAAAAACATTTAAGAATCACCCAAGAAATTAAATTAAATTTATAAAAATTGTTGAATTGCTCCGGTTGTTTTAAACGGTCAGTGCAGGGAGTAATGGTAATAAATATATATAAATAAAGCTAACTTCATACATAATAAGTTGTGTCTGGCGGCCGGGTTGCACAGACCGCAGCTATGCGGCTTGCAACATTGCATCGAAAGTGCAGAGCGATGTGGGACACTTGGTCTTACCTAGGTATACTCAATACTTAATTGCATTCCACAGTATAAGGTGGTACACATTTTCCAAAAAAAAAAAAAAAACAATCGGGTCTTTTGCACACACACACACGTAGGCACTGCAATGTCTGAATGTGGAGATGACGACTTATCAATATTTTGTAATTTAAACAACTTATGGGGAGGATGGTCATCGAAACTAGGATGACCAGCCTGTCTGCCTGGTCAGCTTCCAGTAATCTTCTTCTTATTCTGAACATATTTTATAAAATAATTAATCTTCTTATATATAAAAATAAATAGCTGTTCGTTAGTCTCGCTAGAACTCGAGAACGGCTGGATCGATTTGGCCCATTTTTGTCTTGAAATATTCGTGATACTCCAGGAAAGGTTTAAACGATGAGAAATTATCGAAAAATTTCAAAGACTATTAGGCTGTACGAAGTTTGCCGGGCCAGCTAGTTTCTAATAAAAATAATTTAACAATTGGCTTAAAATGTTAAATATATATTCTTCTTCTTCTTCCTGCCCTTATCCTTATTACTTGGGGTCACCGCAACACAAACACACACATTTAAATATTATAACACAATTATATATTTAGTTAGTTTTAGTGTAAGATATATTTTATTTATCCTCGTCCGTGCGTCAGTGGGGGGTGCCAACTGAAAACCAGCGCTGGGTGTCTGATGCCCAGCTAATGCTGTGGTGACCGTTCGGTACCGGCACGCGCGGCGCATTTTGTACTATTGCATTCTTTTACTTTCTGTATATCTGTCCCGCATAAAAGTGTTTTCTATTCTATTCGTTTCAAGGATTTATTATTTAATTATTCGTCGATATTATAATACATTTGCTAATAATATACCTACTAATACTCATAATTCTAACTTATCCTAATTCCTAACTTCCATATTCCATATTATAATAATAATATATGTCATGTACCTCTAAGGTACATGATATATATTATTATGAAATAAAGTCCCCTACCACGTCTTTCTGTCTCTTTATTCGTGGTAAATTCAAAAACTATTGACTGGTTTTTAATGCGGTTTACATCAATACCTAGTGATTCAACATAATGAAGGTTTAGTATGTACGCGTATTTTAGTAGAGAAAAACTGAGAATTTAAAATATTTCTAACAATCGTGTAAAACTGGAGCGAGTCGCTAGTATATTATAATTGCGAATTTTTGTTTGTTTATTTGTTACGCTTTCACGAATTAACAGATTTGGGTAAAACTCACACGCGCTCAGGTTGATAATTTCTTGGAATAGGACATATTATCCGTGGGACATATATAGGATCTTTATTCTAGGAGCACGTTTTTTTTGGGATAATTTTCAAATTTAAAATGGACGGATCCGCTTACTAAAGCTGGTTCAACTCAAATATCGACTTTAGGGAGATATATTTTAGGTTGATTTGACCAGTTTTTTTAAATATGTTCATTTATATGTTCATGTTTGTATATGTATATACACATATTAAGAAACAAGGCAAGTGCGAGTCGGACTCGAGCATTGAGGGTTCCGTACAAACTTCAATAAGTTTGTAGAGGGAATTTAATTATTTACATATCTACGTATTCGGTCCCAAAAGGAGTTTTGAATTTTTTTCAGAACACTAAAAAAAATTTTTGTGACGTAACAACAAATTTACTGTTTTTAGATTTATTCCTTTATAAATGCTATAAGACCTTGCTTTATGCCAAATTTCAGGATTCTGGGTCAACGGAAAGTACCTTAGGGATTTTGATTCCCTTGAGGGCGTCGAAATATACGTATTATACGATATAAACGGCGGTATCTTTTTTTTTCGTTAACTCATAACTTTGATATTTTCACAACTTCAAGGAACCGCAGAACTAAGTACCTAAGTATATGACATTAATTTAAACTCTAAACTTCAACGCGTTCCTGAGATAATAGGTCTTTACAGACAGACAGATAGACAGACAGACAACACAGTGATTCTACAAGGGTTCCGTTTGTCCTTTTGAGATACGAAACGCTAAAAAACCTTAAAGAAGGATATGACTTAATGGAATTTGAACTTTTTAGTGTTAACATAGAGTTTGTAATTACAAAATTGGAAAAATTATCTTGAAATCTGAATTCAAATATAGTATAGGTCTTATCGAGTGCCTTTAGATGTTTGTATTGCTTATTGAACACCTTGCGGATAGGAATTAGATTGTTTGATTTAGTTGTGATTGCGTCAGGTGCAGTGGAACCAAGTGGCATTGAACACAGCTTGGTAGGAAATTGTAGTGTAGCTACTGAGATGAAGTTCAACATTTCTGATACGGACGACCAGAAATTTAAAAGATATAGTGGCATATTACGAAACTTATGTGGCAGTGTACAGGCTGGGCATATTAATATATATATATAAAGGGTGACTGGTAATTAGTGAACGATACTTAAACACGTGATTGTAGTCATGATAACAAACAAATTTTACTATGGGACCAAACCTGAAATCACGAAAAAAAATTAGCCAAGTTCAGTACATTTTGACCAGTTAGGCGAACACAAATGTACTGAATTTGGTTATTTTATTTCGCGATTTCAGGTTTGGTCCCATACTAAAAGTTGTTTGTTATCATGACTATAATTACGTATTTAAGTATCGTTCACTAATTACCAGTCACCCTATATATTAATAATAATATTCCACAACTACACAGCTTCATCAAGTCTCAAACTAAGCAAAGCTTGTGCTATGAATACTAAACAGCTGACAAACATACTCATTATATTTCTAAATACATACTTATTAAAAAAAAAAACACCTAGACAAAGAAAAAATGATCATGCTTATAACACAAACATTTAATTTTGTCCTGGGTGGGAATCGAACCCACGACCTCCGGCTTAGCAGTCAGGGCAAACCACTAAACCAACGGGCCAGTCGTGCGCGGAACATGATCAGCGATAGGGCTGAAAGGTTCTTGACTGGCGACTGTATACCGGAAGACGCAGCGTTGGAAGGCCTCTTACAAGGAGAATCGACACTTGAGAGAGATCTATGTCCAGCTTTGGACGTCTTTCGGCAGAATTGATGATTATGATGAATAAGAACTAAAAAGGCAGGTTTCTATTTTCAAAGACTTGGTGACACTATATTGAGTCCACCCTCGCCTTAAAACAGAAGATAATGCGGAAATTTGAAAGAGATTAATGTTTCTCTAAAGTAAATTAATAATATTGAGGGACCGTTAATTTTGTGTCCAAACGGCAATTTTCTTAATAGGCTTTTGCTTTTGGCAGAACGTTTCGTGGTTTTAGGTGTCGAAGTTAAAGACAGTACCATTAAAAGTTACAGTTTGGTACAGGGATCAATTTAGTACCTAATAAACGTACCTGCCTGTAAAGTACCTGTTTAATTTATGGTTTAAGCAGAAGCAAGAACCTTCAAAGTACTGTGGTGGGTAGAGGCGTAAATCAAAGAGGCTTCTATGTAGATATACTGTGATATTGTTTAAGAAGCAGTTTTATTCATACATTACAAAATATTTTTATTAAATTCTTATTTATTTTTTTCACCTTATACTTTCAAAGCTGTACTAAAGTGCCAATTTGCACTTTACCGGCTCCTTTCAGTCACCACAGTACCTACCTCTGGAGAAAATAATAAAGAGCTTATTCGCGAATTAGTATGGGATTCTTTCTTATAAAAACCAGCTGTCCTAAAATATCTTTGACAACCTTTTTAGCTTTTCAAAATGCTAATAGGATATTAGTAGTTATGTCTTATTTGTCATGTATCATTAGGTACTTCTAAACCCTCTAAAGAGGTAGATACTGACGAAAAAGGCATTACTTACCAAATAAACATAACTTGGAAAAATATGTTACTAGTGGACCACAGATATGTCAAACAGTATAGTGTACGCTGCCTACCGGTGTTTCAAAAGCATTGTTTTTAGGAATTACTCTTGTATTGTAAGTCCGATCACAAAAATGTAGACATCCAAATCCGGTATAACTATCTGTAGACGATACAATTATTGGTTTTGTGCGGGAATCGAACTCGCGATACGTAGGTAGAGTAACATCCAAACGGTTTACCATTGCTCCAAAGGTGCCTTCCACGTCTGTAACACATTTACGTCTGTCCGTTTACACCCGTACAATTGTATTGTGTATGTTCTCACTACATGTATTACCATTGCACCCGTGCGAAGCTGGGGCGGGTTGCTAGTAACTTATAAACTAATGGCACAACGGCTCATTCAAACTTTGAGTGACTAACGCCAATACTCGAAGAAGCCATCACTTCCAAAGCCAGATTAATGATAAACATTTTCAATTGTAAAAATACAATATAGTATTAACACACTCCAATAATCCTATAGGTTGATACTATAAATGTGAACAAATTCTCAGCAGTAGTCGACATTTTATTGCAAAAGTTCAACTGGCTTGAATTGAGAAGTTTACGACTGTCGAGTATTGCTCGAGCCCCGGCTTTATCTTTCACACGTCTTCTTACATAACGACACGTTTTTATTGCACACCAAATTGCATGTAAAAAAATCCCAGAATTCATGGTGAAAAGCAGAGAATTTCGTCACCTAGGCAGCAGGCAGGGTCGAAGCCTACTGGTGTCAAGGGTCGTCTTCTGAAAAGAAGGCTCGGCTCCTTATGAAAGGCAACGAAGGAACGAGGTTGGTTGTTTAGTCAGTAAGAGTCTGACATTATCTCCCGCTCCGCCTTTTTTTATGGTAGGTAAAATCATCAAATGACAAATCCCGCCCCTGGGTGGAGTGGGAGATAGTGTCAGACTCTTACTGACTAAAAACCTTCCCTGTTCCATGCATTGCCTTCGATCCAGGGCCCCGGGGTTCATTTTCACCTAACCCTTGGTCCCAGGAAGCTTCGGCCCTACTGGGCCCCTACAATTTGCTGACAATTCCTTGAGGCGCGCGGGAACAGAGCGCACCGTAAACGACCTGAGCTTTGACCGGTCTGTGACAGCGAGCAACCCATTGCCTGCCGTCCGCAAGCCACCGCCTGCGGTGGCCCGAAATCGGGATCGGAATCCCGGCGGCGGCGTGTGCATCGTTGCCTGATGCCTGGCCGCCTAAGAGCAGGGGATGTCATTGAATGATTTTTACGTACCGAAAAAAAAACCTTAGCAGGAATTAACATAGGTAGTCTTCGACGGCGCGTAGTATTCCACGCATGCTTCAAAGAGATGTCAGTAAAACCGTAGTGACCCAGCAGGGTCGAAGCCTACTGGGGTCATGGGTGGTACGAAAGACTGTCCCGGGGCCCTGAAACAAAGGTAAACAATAAGCAAATGTGTTCTATTTAATATTTAATACGCTATAATGTAAATGTCCGTAATGTAAATCTTATAAATAAACGATTTATTATTATTATTTCGATAATTCATTATGAGACATATAAATTACATTTTTAAATATTAAAAAACATTAAAAAACACTGGGAACAGGGGTGTATTACTATTATTAAAGATGGAACAGGGGTTGTTCTACTCAGTAAAAGTCTGATACGCCTTCCCACTCCGCCTCAGAGCCAGCAAGCAATTTCGCACCTAAAAAAAACAATAGAATTAATTACTACCACATGTAGGAGTAATTAAAGGGTTGAACCTTTGCAGTGTGGCCAACAAATAGAGAATAGTGAATAGATCAGAAGTCGGACTTGCTTGGCGAATTTAAGGGGACCGTGGTTCGCTTATTACTTGGCGTAATGTGCCCTTTAACTTTTATGGGCCGAAGTTGCGGAATGAGAATGCCCTGACTCGCAGGGGACTAATATAGGGTAAGAGTTTTATCAGTTCGTGCTTTTATTTAAATTTGCACTAATTTTAATGTTGGGTTTTGTTTAGGTGATTGTTTCGCGTTTATAGTTTGGCCTTAAAGGCCGTTGAACTTAGTTCTTTATTTGCCTTTGGTTCTTAAGAAAAATCTTGGGTTTCTGTATATAAATTGAAGATTGTCAACAGCATAAAGGTTGATAATGATAGAAAGAAAGAAAGAAAGAAGAAAGAAAAACAGTTTATTCGCGTGAAATGACGCAAAACTTAAAACTACTGATATTTTTTTTCTACATGTCATGGTACTTTTTTGAGGTGAAAAATTATCGAACGTATTCTCTCGGCCTAGGATCCTTCCGACGGTCCAAAAATCTAGCCTACACCTGTGTCTTTCAGTTACCCTTACATTCTGGAACCGTGAGTTTCATGTTATAATTTTTTAATGAATTTGTTTCTTTTTTTACAGGTAAGTGAAGACGACTATTGAGAAAATAAGTGGATCAAATAAGTAAGAATAAATAAGGACATTATTTTTTTGCCACAACTTTCACACAGCGAATCTACACCAAAACTAAGCAGAAATTATGCTATGAGTACTGGACAAATGATAAACGCACTTATACGAGTATATTTCTAAATACACGAATATTATAGAAAAATTACACCAAGACACAGAACAAATGATCGTGCTCATCACACAAACATTTGTCTTGGATGGGAATCGAACTTACGATCTCCGTCATAGCAGTCCGGGCCACTTACCACTAGACCAAGAGACCATAGTTAAACTTGAAAACGAGATATCGAGAAGTTTCTATCAACCACGGCAGACCGGTGGCCCTTACTTACAAACGAGTTTTTCGCGCTTCGTTGCTCTTTAACAACCAAATTTAAGAAACAAAAATTATGGGACCATCCAAAGAATTTCTAATCACTGTCTTATCGAGGCGACGCATTTTGTTCGAAGTAATTAAGAAGATTTTATCGCGCCAGATAGCGTTGAAAGCAGGTTCGAGTGGTTTCAACTTGCTCTATAAATCTAGAACCCTTTACACTTCATAGAATAGCTGTGAGTAGGGTCTTGTAGAACAATTACTCGGGAATATATTATGGGTGGGACGAGGCGGTCGCGAGTAATGCCGCGATATTAACTTATCTCAGGTGCGTGACGCAGTAAATATACAGAGTGCTTACTTTAGGAGTGTCAACGGGCCTGAAATAATGTAACGGGAAAAGACCTTATCTTGTCACATCCACAACGAAATAAGGATGTCGGAAAACATGGAGACGGTAAAATATTATTAACAGTAACATTTTATTAATTAAAAAGAAAATTCTCTTGTATCGTGAGTGCGGTCACAAACATTTGATCTCACTTATACAATACATCCAGACCCCGAACAGCTATCATAGTAAGCTATACAAATATTTGTTTCCTGTGGGAATCCAACCCGCGACGACCACTGAGGAAATTGTGCCGTCGAAAACTAAAAAAAAGATGGCGCCCAAGCCGAATGATCATCTATCATTAGATTTATTGTTGTGCCAAAAGAATCTGCGCAGTTCCTGACATGGTTATTAACGAATGGAACTTGACGTCATATTTTATTATCCTTTATAATGGTCTCCATCAATAGCTGCTTTGTAAGATTTTGAACCGCGTCCAACATTATGTTCCGTTATTTTTCCAGCAAATCATATCTCAAATAAATATGCGGCAGTGAAGCATATATTATTTCTTTTTTGTTGTACAAAAACAGATTACAAACTGTAGTTTCGGTTTTTACTTATCTAAATTGCGTCTGTGATACCGAGATATTGGCAGACAGTGTAAAGGCTTTGATGTTGGCGACACGTATCGGAATGTGTTGGTATTCCCTGTTCGTCGAGAGCCTGAGCGTTTCGCATCGCGCGCGCGAATATCGCTGTCACTTTGAAGATATTACTTCAAACATCACGTTTTTTATGTTAGTACAATGTACATATCTACATAAATACGTACGCCACAGTCAAATAAATCTCCTGTTGCCATACTGAAGGCGAAGTAATAAAAGAGAACTTTAAGACGTGTCCGATCCAACAAAATTTTATTTGCACGCAAGGCTTGCTTTAAGTGTCTCCTCCTTAACGGCCTCGAGGTGGGGGACTCCCAAAATTATTGCGAATATATGCGATAACGCAATGCCTCGCTCCCCAAGAGGAGGAGTAGCGACCATTGTGCGCTAGCTCTCGCATAAACTTATCTAATTACACGTAATTTATATGAGTCTAAAGAACAAGGAAGGACACTATTCAGTAGGCATTATTCCGGCCACTTATCACGTAATTGCAGGAGGATTCTCTTTATTAAATCCTCTGAACAGATTGTAATTTCCCTCTAAAAATGTTTGCTTTTCCCATTTAAACTCAAATAGGAATGGAACTGACAGGAAAGTGAAGCCCCAAGATATTATTAATCTCTAATCTCAGTTTAACATAAGCTTTGACTTAATGATTTAGGGGCCATTTTGAGGCGAGATCAATCTCGACTTCCGTGGCACTTAATCCTTGATATGAGTTTTAGTCGGTTGATCGCCAAGACTATTACGCAATGTGGGTCGCAACCTCTAACAGTTGCT
This sequence comes from Leucania comma, assembly GCA_958295575.1. Lineage (NCBI taxonomy): Eukaryota > Metazoa > Arthropoda > Insecta > Lepidoptera > Noctuidae > Leucania > Leucania comma. The sequence goes on from OY282470.1 coordinate 11,757,273, forward strand.
ACGAGGCTTACATTTCTGTAATCCTCCTGTCGACAGGGACTTCGCCCCAACGACACTTCCTGCGAAATTAAGACAACTTTAGAAAATACCGACGTATGAACAATTTTGGTTTCAATTAAGCCGAGACAAATTGAGTCACGTTTAAAACCAGCAAAGGGTCGCGTAATAAGATGAGAGATAAAAATATCTTTAGGGTAAACAATTTTATTCCGTCTGGGGTTTGCGTAGGATGCTTCAAGTGGCTGAACGGCTCAATCTCTTTTACTTCTTGATTAAATATACAAAAAAAATGGCCTTCCTATTTTGTAAAAGCTTTTAAAGCTCACTTTTTCTTGATAAATCCCACAAACAAACAACAAAACAAATACATCACACTAGTCGCATTAATATTATAAAAGCGAAAGTTTGTATATATGTGTGTATGTTTGTTAATTATTCACAGTCAAACGGCTGAACGGATTGGAATTTGGCATGCGGGTAGACCTGGAATAGCAAATAGAATACTTTTTAACCGGTGCAGTTTGTTTAGAATCATTAACTGAATCGATTCCAATACTTTTTACACCATGTTATATGTTTTTTTTTAAAGTCACAAATTTTTATAAAATCGACACTAAGTACAACACAGGATGGTCTCCGCATTTCATAGCGGGCATTAGGCGCCAGCGTACAGTTGCGTACGGGAGTAAACAATCCCCTCAATTGCCTGGATGGCCCAGTGACCATGTATTTGTGCAGACAATCAGGTAACAAGCTTATAACTTAGTGATTAATCATGATACGGTTATGAAATTTTGTACATAGACTCTTTTCATAAAATACTGGACACGGGTTTCGAGTATACTAAAATTAATGTTGTATATCTTCTTCAAAGTCTAAAATATACAGTTCATCGTTTAAACCGCTTCACAATATAAATATACAACTTTAATTCACTGCAAAATAAACATCACGACGCCAAATCAGCAAGGCGTTTTATCAGAAAATGGAATCGTTCGACAATTTAAAATGCAAATGTCTTGCAAGACATATTTATGTAGAGTATAAGCCGGTTGTAGAATGTACAGTTGGATACCGCAGCCAACTAGATAAGCCCTTTCACTCAAATCTAGCACCCTCCATTCCTTTTATTTTAAACATTATCTATTTGAGGTCGGGGTGGAAAAATTAGGCCAATTTAAGCGAACCAGTGGACCATTTTATTTATTTTGTTAGAATGCTGTGCTGCGTTTTTTGGAGTTTTTTTTTCTGCGGTTGTCTTTGTCTTTTCCGGTTAGATAGGTGATCTGTTTTCAAATGAGGAAATTACTTTTTTTTTCTGCACAAATCGGCTTTCTTATTTATGTAATGTTTACATTTTGTTTTGCACTGGAAAATAATTATATAGGTATAAAACGCAATACATCTAGGTTAGGTGATTGTTTCAAACACACACTTCTAAGTTCAGTTTATACAGCGTATACTCATGTGTTACATATAAATAGATACGTAGATACACTATTTATTTGCTAGGGCTGAGGGATCGTGGGCTTGCGATCGTGGGCTTGCGATCGTCAAGCGATTGGTTGGTCGCCATCCGGTGATCGACTGAACCGAGCCCCAGTCGTGGACAGCGCGTATTGACCCACTCGCTCCTCAAAGAGATGTCAGCAAACCATAGGAGTCCAGCAGGGTCGATGACCGCTAGCAAGGACTGCGAGCATTTTTTGAAAAGGAAACCCGTAGTCCTAGAATGCAATGGGCAACCTGTACAGTCAGGGGTCAAAAGTGCAGTTGCACTCTACCGATAATAAAGTGTCTAGAATTTTTTTATAGAACAGGATTAATGGATCATCACTCAGTTCGTTTGTCCCATAGAACCTAAAGAATTAAATAAACCAGTTGTGGTCCAGTGGCCCTCTTTTACAAAGAAATTTTATATACTTAGCATCATTAGAGTGCAACTACACTTTTGACCCCTGATCGTACATGTGTGACACAAGTGTAGTTCTAGAGGTCTAGTTAGTAAAAGTCTGTCACAACGTCGCGCTCCACCGCAAAAAAAAAAACCATCAGATGAAATAGTGGTCAAGGGCGAGCCTATCAACAATATAAAAAAAACCTCTGTAGCTAAAAAAGAAATAGGCCGTAACAGATAAAATATCTTTTCTCTTAATAAAAACCACTCAGTTACGAGTCAATACTTGAAAAACTACATCCATCACGTTATGTTCTCTAGTAGATACCGATATAGAAACTGACAAAGATATATGTATTCAGACATATAAATGCTAATTCAAAGATCTCTGTTCGTGTAATAAAACTAAGAGGGAATCCTGGAGGAGCAAGTTTGCTATCTGATAGCAAACCAGAGGCTATATGATTTATTTCTTTCGATAAGACTAGGGGATGTTTTTGTTGAGTTACTCAAGAAGATAAAAATTAGTACGGTTGCTAACTTTTTAATGGTAACGAGGATTGTTTATCACCAATTAGGTTTTTTTTTATGGGAGGTAAAATCATCCAATGACAAATCCCGCCCTTGGGCGGAGCGGGAAGTAGTGTCAGACTCTTACTGACTAAAAACCTACCCCGTTTCTTCGTTGCCTATCGTACCGAGGCCGGGTATTCCTTTCGGAAACTGACCCAATCACCAATTAGGTTAAATAATTGGTATTTGAACGGGTTTTTTTTTTTGTTAGTTTTAAATCATAATCAGCTTGATTTTCTTCTTTGTCGTCAGGCATTCTTTAAGATTTGGCCACCACAGGCATGGGCTTGTAGACGACGAGCAATGTTTAGATCGCCGTCCGAAAGTAATCCAGTACAGCCAAGCTTGGGTCGACGGCGCATTATGTTTCATGTACCAGTCAAAGAAATGTCAGGAAACCTGATGAGGTTTTTTCTAGGTGGAAAATCGTCCAATGACTTCTCCCGCTCTTAGGCGGAGCGGGAAGGCATGTCAGACTTTTACTGACTAAAACCTACTTCTGTTTCTTCTTTGTCTTCCTTACAGGGCCCCAGAGTACACTCCACCCAGAGTAAGACAAGGCATTTGATGATTTTCCACGAAAAAAAAAAAACGCAAGAAATCGAATTATTTGATATAAAAAACTGCTGATTCTTTAAATTTTTCTAGAGATCAATGAGCATTAGCATTATAAGAAACAGTCAAGGAATGCCTATACAATTTTTTTTTTTGTTTACAAAAGTCAACGCAACACTTTTCACAATGAAGACGAAACGTTTCAACTGTCTTATATTCTTTACTAGCGATCCGCCACATTTTCGCACTTGCAATGATAATATTAAATATATTATGCATGTATTATACAAATAAACCTTACTCTTGAATTACTCTATTTATTAAAAAAAATCCCCACCAAAATCTGTTGCGTAGTTATAAAGATCTAAGCATACACAGGGACAGACAGCGGGAAGCGACTTTGTTTTATACTATGTAGAGATTGTACACAGATTACAAAGTTAAAAAAAAATAGGACAGGCGATGTGCACAGGCAGATTGTCCCTAGGTAAAGTATCGGAAGTGAAAAAGATTATTTTACAGGAGAATGATTTGAAGTTTATTTTATGTCATTAATGACTATATCTGTTCATAAATTTGGTTTCATATAAAGTGGGGTTTAAGAAAGAAATGAATGAAGAATATTTAGACAGCAAAAAAATTACAAACAAACAAAAAATTCTAATTATCAGATTCAATAGTTTACGCAGGGACAGTCGATGTGTATCTGATTACCCACTTATGATACAACAATAGCAGCCTCCAAACACCAACACCAAACACGTAAAAGCAATCAGCTGAAATCCAAGTGCAGGCAACTCATGTCAGACATGACTTAAACCTCTACATATAGGTACTTATGTACTTTCTAAGTGAACAACTTAGTGTCGATTTCCTAATCAGGGAGGTATCTCCAAAGCCTTTTACTGCCACCATTGTGTTGTCAGAGCAACGTTTAGTGAAACTACACCTCGGACATGTCTTTTAACTTCTAAGTGCTTTTTCTGTTATCCATTGTCCTAAGTTGTTGCGAAGTTACTGCGAAGCGATAGAGTGATAAAAGTATGCGATACTAACAAGTATCAGATTTGCCAAAAAATTTCGTTTTAAATGCAGGTACAGGGTCATTTGGCAATATAGTTACTCGAAAACCTGCTTCTATCCCCACTGCTTTTATGATTTTCGCACTAGTTTGGAAAAGTGTGCTAGCTCAGCACCGTCAAGCTTTTTTTTTTACAAACGTTGTTCAAAATATGAAAACATCTAAATAAAATAGAATTTTATATCACTCTAAAATCAAATAAAAAAAAAAACATTAGGGATTTATAAAATATTCATAAAACCATGAAGAACGCATTACGTCACATTCTGCGCAAAATTAAAAAAAATATAACATCTGACTGTTTTCGAGCCGTTCCAATTTTAAAATATTGCTTCACATCGCTTCGCTATTCTCCCTCTACTACTCTCCTAGTTTAAAAGTTTAGTCATCCACGAACAATGACCATGCTTCCTTTACAAACCAGTCCACTAGCCAGTTAAGTACTGTTGCTACAGAGAATCCACTAGAGATTCGATTTACGACAGTAAATTAACTAAAAGATACTTCTTTGTCATAGTTTCTCTGTTTGTTTATAAGTTCAAAGACAGTGCATTGCAGGATTTTGTTCTAAAATAGCTGTTTGTGTTTTTGTCTTTTTCATAAGTGTTTGTGTTAGGTATATCATGTTTCTTCGCCTCATGGACTCTTAGCAACATTATTGTGGTTTTTTTTTAACTTCTAATTATTAATTCTTTCGTTACCAAAATAAAAGCCAGAAGCCCGCCCTATCTGCTGTGCTGCGCGCAAAATTTATTCATTTTAATTAGCCTACCTATGCAGTATTCCATAATTTCGCCCAAAAGCTCTATAACAATGAACTAAAACAACAAAACGTCATTTGGCAAGTGTTAATATACCCGGGGTTTGTTGTTTCACTCATAATTGGCTATAAACTCATAATTCACAGATAACAAAAGGCGAACGGCACACGGGAATATCGGCGTGATTCCAATTATCATCGCGAAATTGAGTCGAGTAAGTCTACTGGCATACTAGCACCCAGCGACAATAGAATGTTCGGTGTCGAGTTACGTTCCATTGTCGTTTCCCCGTAGACGTTTTCACAACACTCGTCAATGTTGTTATACTTACGCCGCAGTGTACACCGAAGTATAATAGGACATTTCGTGTCCCGTATTCGCAGTAACGCGGAGGATTCTAAACAACGGACTTGCAAACAAAGGCTCATTGCTGGCATTGTTAGAGTCGCGACCAGACAACGCCGACTTAATGGTGACATTGTAGGAAACGTTAATTAAACCAACAACGACACAACGAATGTGAGATTTTAAGCCCCACAGGTTCCTGTTTAATAACACTGAAACATGATATTAATATTGTTTGGGAAACAGTTAACAGGTAACTGCGAAATATATGCAGATTTCAAATGAAATTCTGGAATATATGATCTTGAATTCTGGTATTTAAGTCGCGTAAGTTATAACTAAGTAAACTTCATTAAATTTTAGTCTCTCCCAAGTAAATACTTCTCTACTCATAATCTAAAATACGACCAAATATTATATGACGTCACATTAAGTACAATATACACAAAGCAAATTGGATGATGACATCACCATCTCATATTAACATTCCTGCCATATTTTCTCGGAAACTATTCCATCCGTTCTATATTTAAAAGTCAAAAACTTCACTCCGCCTCTATTAAGGATTCCTGAATAAAAAAACGCAGTGTTGCCAGCCACAAATGTAGCTGGATTAACAAGATAAAAAAAAAACAAAACACAACGTAAATAAATGGCATTTGGCACTGCGCTACACTTCGAAATCTGTAGCGAACCGAATGGACAATGAATCGACGAAAATTTGGCCCACTTACATAATAATTTTGTGTTCCCAATAGAATAAATCTATTTTTAACTTTAATAAAAGGGAGGTTTTTGTATTGCGACCCTTAATGGATCTGTAGTTAGTTATTATTTTGATGGTATCAATTCAATTTAAAAAAATGGGCTTTACGCTAATGATATTATCTATATGGGGCGGGCAACACTTGGCAGTAATTTTAAATCTGTAGGTGACTCTACTTGATAACTCTTCTTCTAGTTTCGATGAAGCAACAGCTTCCAAACTTTTTCAACCGAAACAAGACCTTAAACGCTTCCAATCCCATCTTACAAAATACCCAAAGCATCCACCATATTGTTGTTCATAAAGATTTGCTATAGAAATATTGCGTATAATACCTACCGCTGTCCGGGCTGTTCTCATGCCATCCATCATTTCCTTTCACTTCATTAGGCATAGCGTTCAAAATAAACATGTTGTCCGCTAACCATCCGGACGATGAATACCCTCTCTGTGTTATTTACTCATAATACAATGTATTTCCAATGAAATTATGGATATTTTTTTTAGGGAATGATGCTGTGATATTTTTTCGTAATGGTGTTGCAATATCGCACTTTAAACTGAGAAGAGTTGGCGCGCTGTCAGTCAATAATGGAACAGTGTCGCATCAAAAATGATGGCTGCAAAGTTTGACAGTTGCCAAAAGCAGTTTAAATAAAGAACGCGGCACAAGTTTTATATAAAAAAAAAAACGAATTTCGCACTGCCAGTATTTTATCTTTTATATCAACGACGGAATGTATGTAAAACTTGTGGAAGGCTATAAAACGTAGGAAGCTACAATACAATAAAGCAAGCTACCAATAGATATACGCGATGCATGGAAGTGAAATCGATTCCGTATAAAAATTCATTGGATACAGTTCATTTCATATCTTTTGTTTGACTTACAGTCACGTGGCATACATGATTTTTATGGTGACTTCCTATCGTATCATAAAAAGTAGGTGATGGAGTTCTGCAATAAAAAAAAATCGAACCGTGATACGTAATCTCTTTAGTCGAAGTACGAGGGTACTGAATTTAAACATATAAATCCTATTGTGCCAGTAAGACATACATAAGTATACCTACAGATTCAAAAAAGAAAGTTTAAATCCTAGCCAATGTGCGGCCAAAGATCTAATAGTATCTAAATAAAGAGGTTGTCAGTATTTATGATAGTCTTCAAGAACTAGTGTTGTTTGTTGAACATCAATAAAGATAATCTCCAACGGTGCGCAAACTGACAAGAAACAACTAACAAAAATAAAAAGGACAGCACTATCCTGAAGTGTTTTGCCCTAATCATTACTTGAGATTCAGGAAATAAACAAGAAGCGTGGGATGTTGTGGACGAAGTAAACACCCTGTAGGTGAGGGCTGAGGCGCCAAGTATCGCCGCTGTCGATTCCCACAGTCCCGGAGACGCGCTGTTTGTTCAAGGCGTTTCGAACAACTTGGTGAAATTGATATGAAGCTTACACACGATCCTTTGTTTGCGCATAGTGAATCGTTATTACAATCGTGATGGGATCTCGAACAAAACGATTTTATTTTTTTATGGGATTCAGAATGAGCTTACAGTGAAATGTGTCAGGGTTAATTTTGTGTGGTTTTGGAATGCGGTCGGATTTAATGTTTTTCTAAAGTCATTTGAAATTGGTGCAATATTTTGTAAAGTGCCAAGTTTTATCACAGCTAGTGCTATTGAGAAATCAAAGATATGTAAAAAATCTTAGCTATGGTATAACAGAAGGGCACATACACCCCTTAACTACCTCAAAAATTTCACGTTACATTTTTATACGCAAAATCGCGTACGTAATAAGATTGGCAACAGCCAAACTCCATTTAACTTTAATCCCATTCGTAACTTTGCTCATATCATTAGGCACATAAAACACAAAGAAGTCACAGAATCGGAAACTTACGAGGTGTACCCGAAGCGATATAACGTAAGATAGGCGAAGGCCTTCCCTTCCGAACCATATACTACCCATTCATTGCGAGGGGTAGCAAAATTTTATTTCAAGTTAAATTGTGTTCGCAACGCAGCCACTTCTTATTTATTGGGGTGGAGTATTGACGCCTCCGGCTTCGACTCATCACACGTGTACAATGCTATCTCATAATAACGTCAACGCGCCCTTTGTCATGACTACATCCAATTTTGAAATACAGTTCCTTTAAGTTTTTTAAGTCCCCTATTATATCTTCTCTATGAAGTTTATTATTGAATCAAATGTTCTCTCGGTATTAATCTTTTGCGACTTATTAGCTAGGGGCCTGCTAGGGGGCTTAATTAAAGAAAATGCAACGTTTGACAAGTGATCGCTGTCAAAGACACGGTCGCCCTAAGCGTTCAAGACATTTCCTTATTTATCTCAACCTTGTCTTATCTTAACATTTTATGTCGTCTTCAAATGAAAATACGTAAAAGCTTATATGGGAACACGTCAAAGTTCATCGCTTATTTTCTTGTTTCCAGAGATATTACGCGCCCACTGACAGCGGCTGTCAGATTCGAGCCCTATTTTTCGTTTACCTCTATTTTAATTAAGTTTAACAATAAAATGAATAAGGTTGCGGAGGAGGAACGTCTTGCGACGTCGGCGAATCGGCGCGTCCCCACAAGTGTGCCTTGTTTTATTCATAGGCCTCTTTGAATAAAGATGAAAATATTAAGTCTGACCAAGGAAAACGCCGACTGGGGGCTAATGTGGTTGGGGGTTAATAGTCATACATATTAATAGGAAAAATAATATGTTGACCGTGTTATTTTAGTTGACGTGTTCGTCACAAACAACGTTGAAGTTCCCCTCGTGAGACACCAACCAACTTCGTAATATGAAGTTATCCAGACTTGGCAAACAATTTCTTATACAACGTAACCCTGGCTACTTATGGAGTATGTGGAAAATAACTGAAAGTATGAAAGGCATGACACAGTAGGGCAGCACTTACTATACAGCTTGTTTCCACAGGAAACGTTACTCTGAGCCTCTCTCTATCCTCAGACAACAACTAACAGAGAGACCACATAATATGTTGTTGGTAACTTATCATATGGTAAAAAATTGCCAAATGTAAACTATGTGGAAAATCCTTCATGGAAAAACTGATGCTCCAGAGCTGCATGCCGAGCTATCTCAACTTTGTGCCCCAGTCAAATATAGCCGCATCAGGAGACATAGCTTATTCCTGTGCCTGTGAGTCACACTGTTGCGCGAGCCCAGTCTCCTGCCCCTCGCACTCTCTTTACGCTCAACACATTTTTGGATACGCCCCTGACTGTGATGTGTTCGCGGATGAATGGAAGACGATCATGTCTGGAGTTTTGAGAGATGAGTGTGTGAGTTTATGTGTATATCTTTTTTTTTTTATTGATATAAACTAGTGCTTGACTGCAATCCCACCTGAGCCAATATCTTTAACTACTATATAATTGGCGGATAGCCGTTTTTTTTGTTAAAGTAAGTAAATAAATGAAAATAAATAAATGGTTAAAGTCATCATCTTTGTGCCCTTATCCCGTTTTATTTGGGTTCGGCGCAACACGTTTTTTTCTTCCATTCTGTTCAAATGGTTAAAGTAAATAAATAAATAAAAATAAATAAATGGTTACGAATCAAAGTACAAATATTTGATATAGCGACAATAAATAACAAACTAAGTTTTGATGACAAGAATAGCGCAGTGCTGCGGGTTTATTATAGGTTCGGTTTCGTACTGAACAAATATTTAATATGACCTGCTGATAGTGGTTTCGGGTCAGGGTGCCTCGTGTAAGTGAGTTTACATATTTGTGAACGCACCTACGATGCGTTCTAGTATGTTTTTTTTTAAGAATAGAAAAAAAAAAAGATTCAAACCACCAAATTCATTTTGTTGCCTGTGTGAGCTGCGGAATTCAAAAATTGTAAGGTAAGGAACACATACCGCCTCATTCCAAAACGCGATCTAAAATAGTAATAATAAAATTAGATGCATTTCCAGGACTACTACTAGGTTTAATTTGCATTAAACCTAGTAATAGTCCCGGAAATGCATCTAAATCGCGTTTAATTTGTATTCACCTTAGTAATAGTCCAGAAAACTACATTTAGATTGCGTTTAATTGGTATTAAACCTAATAATAGTCCCGGAACTATTTTAGATAGCGTTTTGGTAAAAGGCGGAGAGAGTTTTAGTCAGTAAAAGTCTGAACCTCCTTCGCGGGCCACCTAGAGCCCCACCAAGAAAAGTTACTAAAATGAGCCTTTTAATATATCATATTAACACACGCGTATGATCTACGCACGTACTTATTTTCATTTTTTCATTGTAATTTTTATATTTCTCATTAAAAAGTTGAAGTGCATAATAAGGTACCTGAATAATATTAAAACAGTCATTAAAATAATTTTTAGGTGCTTTGAATACGAAAGCTAAAAATAAATTTAGAGGAAACGGTCTGCCCAGACGTGACTGCTTTGCTAAAAAAAAAAAAACAAAACGCGATTGCGAGGCAGCCCTAATTAGTTACCGGCTGTATAAAAGCTGGCGCTGCCATGAAACATGGATGACGACTTAAAACTGTTATCATTTGTTTAGCTATTCATGAGATACTGACAGATTGTACGAAACGACCCGCGGAAATATGATAACGTTCTATGGAATGAAGAGAATTTACGAGAATCTATAAAATCTTGGCAAGTGAGAGTCGGAATCGCGCACTGAAGGTTCCGTACAAATTTACTATTTCTTCACGTGCAATTTAGCTTCACTTTTTTATGGACTGACCGACATTTTGAAAATTCAAAAGTGCCTGTAATTGGTCTATTTGAAATATACGATTCTGATCTCTGATTTCTTATAACGTAAATAGTTCAATTCCCGAGTTCAGTCTCAAAGATTCAACCGAGTCGCAAAAAAGTGTTCTTTTTCGTGACGTAACAAAAAATTAGTTACAGTTTTCGGATTTATTTCTATATCTGTACCTTCTAGCTTTGCTTTCTAGACTTTGCTTTCTAGACTTTGCTATATACAAAAATCTGGATTGTGGATTGAATGTTAGGATTTTGGGTTAACGCTTCAAAGGACCGCTGACCTAAATATATGGTTTTAATTTCAACTTGATACGTCCATGCGTTCTCGAAAAAAGGGCCTTGACAGACAGACAGTCAGACAGATGTACAACAAAGTTATCCTATAAGGGTTTCGTTTTTTCCTTTTGAGCTACGGAACCTTAAAAATTAACGTTTTAGAGTCAACAGCGCGGTTGGTGCATTGGCCGCTGCACTTCATGAAAAGATGCCTTCCACTCATAAAGCCGTAACATATTTTTTGAGTAAAATGGTATCATAAAAAAATATTATTACATCCAGCGTCTGGATACTCTAACTTTATTTTTTTTTACTGATTACATAGTACAAAAACATCATTTCACGAATTCATTACCTAACAATTACAAAAACGGTTCTCCTGAAAAAATGCTGTAAATGCTACAAATAGTTGTTCCAGAGGGTTTACTCTCGAGTTTAATTCCGATCGGTCGACATTGGAATTGTGAGGTTAGGTAGGTACTCTTGAATTCGATGCTAGGCTCGTTGTAAGTTTTAAGACGTCATGGTTAGGCCCCTTATCTACATAAAAATGAATAATATTATTAATAATAAATAAAAAAAACAAACCTGGAATAACGTCCCAAAAAATCCATACAACAAATAAAATATCAATAAAAAAATAAATATTATTTTACGTATTCATTTAAGACTTCTGAAGGACGGAAATGGGCAATCATTTTAACCCTTAACAACCCAGTATGCTTTAGTAACGTAAATGACCAATAGTGTCTAATGGACACATTAAAAAGATGGAGGTATACAAGCCTTATTTTTTCTCATTGTACCCACTATTGTTAGGCCATTTTGTGACAAGGATTTTGCAACTTCAAGACTCGTAAAATAATTGTCAAAAGTGACGTTTCTGTTACTTCTAAAATATGGTTCACATAACTGATTGACAACATTGTACGCCATATTTACCGCCCTGTTATTGCCTTCCTTTCCAAGATATGGTATGCCATAGAGAGGGTAGCTCGTTTTACTGTCACAGATTCACCAAATTTTCATACCATACTTATCAGGTTTGCTGGGTAGATATTGTTTGAAAGATACTCGACCTCGAAAAGGTATTAGTTGCTCATCAATCGTGAGATTTTCCCCAGGAAAATAAAACTTCTTTAGACTTTCATTTACACACTCCCATAATTCTCTAATAGGTGCGAGTTTATCTCGTGATTTTCTTAGAGATCTAGTATTTTTATCATCGAATCTCAAGAATCGAAGTAAGGAAGCGAATCGATTTTTTCCTATTGAAGCACCAAATATAGGATTTCCAAATATCGGATCCCAGAATTCTCGAAAATCTACACCACCCTGTTTATTGACACCTATACTCAATAAGAGTCCGATAAATGCTTGTATTTCGATATTATCAGTTTGTTTCCATCTGTCTTGCAGCACTCTTTGAGCTTCAGCGTTAGTATGTTTCACTATAATTTGTATTATATTTTCGTTGAAAAATAGTTTGAAACTACTGCGAATGTCGGTTATACTAAACCAAGATACCAAATGATTATAAACAATGTTTAGTTTACTATCCGACCATATTCTACCCACATATTCCTGTTACAAATTGTTATTGTGTCTTGCGGACACTTATGGGTTGCTGAGTTACTAACTTGGTTTATTGATTATAAAAAAAAAACTAATAATATTATAAAAAATTTCATTACACTTTTGGAATCAGTAAACTATAGGGATAGATTAGATAAAATGGTTTTTTGCAGGGACATATACTTTCGATTTTATACATCTTTAAACCTAAAAATGAGTCCGAAAGACACTTGTGGGTTGTTAAGGGTTAATGATAGGCAGGATCATACGCAATAAATGTAAATATCATAATTGGGGAATCGCTATAAATTCTAGGGAAAACAGGCGCTTTTTTACAAATGGCAAATACTGACATACTTTATTTAATAAGTCAAATTTTCATGCCAATTATAATGACGGAGATATAATTTATTAGTCATAAGAAAAGGCCAATCAAATAAAGATACACGTAGTAATGGTTAAACAGTAAGGTTACTTTTTCATAAAATATATAGGTACCTAAATTTATACTCGTACCTTCGCTCAGCAACAAAAAAGTAATTTACTAAAATAACTGATCGTTAGCTTTGAGTGGGGTTCGTTTTGTCTAGGTATACCGAGTCCAGACATAATAAAAACAAACTGTCCGGATCAAATCATACTTTTTGGAAGTTAGTTATTAAAGGAAACTGACTTTTGTCTAGAATATTAGATATCTGAGTATACAACATGTAAAGTCTAAAGAGAGTCAGCAAATTGCCCAGTTGGGTCGAAGCCTACGGGGGCCAAGGGTCTACTTCTGATAGGAAGATTCTGCCGTAGTATGAAAAGCAACGAAGGAACAGGAGTGGGTTTTTATGTAGTCAGTAAAAGTCTGATACCATATCCCGCTCCACGCAAGGGCGGGAGATGTTATTGCATGATTTTCCTACCTAAAAAAACACGATCAAAAAATTATGGTACAATAATAATTCAAGCACTGAAATTTGACTTAATTGCACTTAGAAAATGATTTTTTTTTTATATTGGTAGACAAATGTAGGTATGAGAATCGACGCATTACATCATTGGTAGAGCTTTAGAGCTTCTATATTGGTTTCTATGCACTCACACACAAACACGCAAATGACGCAAACACTATTTATTAAAAATAATCAAGAATTATTTTAGGATAAAATTCTTGATTATTGAGAATAAAAACATACCTATTTTAGAAACAGACGATTTTGATCAAACTACTTTTAGAATATGCGTTTATAATGTTACATATTGAATGCTCTGATTCGTTACAATAGAAAGAGGTTCCGATGTCAAAAGTAAACGCTAGTTATTCATGGTCGAAATGTCATAAGTTCGATATTCACGACACGAACATAAAGATCAAAATGTCGTCTGCTGGTTAAAAGTATAACATATAGTAGCACCTTGCACATAAAACCTTGTTTATGAAAAAACAGTATATTGGGCTTTTAGAAAGAAGAAAGAAAAAAAGTTTATTTGTACCAAAACACGGCGCATATCATCTTTAACAGCAACTAATGTCACTCATCTCAATTGTCTTAAATAACAAAACAAATATCAAGTGCCAGGTACTGGCTTCTGTATAATTAGCAAAAGGAATAGCAATGTCGTCGATCAAACGCTAATTATGTATTGCCTAGACGCCATAACAGCTGTCACCATGTTTTTTACAGAAGCTGATTGGAAAACTACAAATAAAAACATCCGTACACTCGTTTCATATCCTTAACGACCCTAAATTCAAGTCCACATGGTCCGATTTCATTTGACGACCACAAAATCGTCAGCAAGTATAAAAATATAGTAACACCTTGCACATCAATCCTCGTTTATGAAAAAAAAAACAGTATGGTAGATTTTAACTGGGCGCGCTGGCAACACTTTTACAGCTACTTATGCCTCTCATCTCTCGTGATAAATGAGAGTTGCCAGTTTTAGTGTGCGCCACGTGCGAGTTACGGTCGTCCGCTAAGATACTAACTTGGAAAGAGGTAGACCGTAAACAGTCGGTACGTTTCACTTGTTTCAACATTACCGGACCAGTAGCCGCATAGTTTTGATTTCCGCGAATCTCAGTTGGGCTTGGGAAACCGTTCTGTGATTTCTGTAACTTTGAATATTGAAATTTTCGCCTTGAATACGGTTGAGTTCTAGGAACGTTGAAGGATTTTGCGATAAATTAAGTAACTTAAGTAGAAACCTAAGTAATTTATCTGTTATTATAGTATTGATGCTTTATCGATACTTTTATCAAAGTATTTCGAAAAACTGTTAATGTGCGCAAAGTTCGTGTAGGTACTTATCTTGTTTTCGTTAATTCAAACAAATTCTGTCTTACGCTGCCCGATCCAAATATTGTTAACAGAATATTTAATATAATATTGAATTTAAGATGTTTATTTGTAATTGTTTTTGATCCCATAGCAGCCAGAGTTATAGCACTTAATTGAGTTTTTATAGAATATTATTGAATGTATACTGATCATCTAGTGGCAAACATTGATTTGTTATTTATTTTACGGATAACGTAACACTATTTCTTGTAAAATATATTAATTTTATGCACAAGTTTTTTTGATACAGGTAGTAGTTTATTTTCTCTGAATAAATAAAGTATAATATGAAATAAAACATATTTAGCACATCAAAGTTTGCTATCGATTTTCTGCTCCACTTTTGCGAATAAAATTTCCTTACGAATGCAAATTCTAAATTCTCCTCCATGAATTGCTCGGGAGTAGATAAACAGATATCAGCACAGAACTAAAAAAAGCGTACAATAATATTTACATAAAAGAATCGACTAACGAATCGTATTTACACGCAAAACAAGGCGCTTTTCGTTTTCATTTTCCGCATCTCAAAGTCAACACGGAGTGCGTTGCGTCGCCTGTCGGCTTTTCTCCTACTTTAATGGCTTCATCTTTATTCGTGGCCTCGTGAATATTACTGGGCGCCTTCCTCGGCATTTGTATTGCTGGGATACCAGTCAATCCTCACGGAAAGAGCTAGGTTTAACTGTCTTACTCGCACCCTCGATGACAAGACCTTTCAACGAATTGGAAATGAAAATGTGACGATGAGTTTTCGTTTTATGGAATTGAAGGTGTGAATCTAATTTAACTTTTACGCAATGTTATCTGTATTGACTGTTCAAAATAAATATATACTAATTTCTAACTGCAGGTTTGCTTGCCTGATTGTCACAAAATATTCTAAGGAAAGACACCTTGAGGATAGGAACTGTCAACCGGTAAGCCAAATTTCATCCAAACATGTTCAGCCGTTTGAGTGTGAAGAAGTAACACACACATAGCTACATCAATGCAAACTTTCGCATTTATAATATTAGTGAGAGTGACATGAGACGAGATGAACTTCAACGTTAATGTACTACTAGCTTTTTTTTGAGCCCCGAAATTCCTTATACTTGTCATAGTATCTATCTACGCGCCAAATTTCAGCCTAATCGGTTCAAAAGTTTGAGCAAGATGTTGATGGATTAGTCAGTAACTGTTACCTTTTTTATATAATTTAGGTATTCTAGCAGTCTCGACAGACATTGCCCTGTACAAAAGCTGGCTGTTTCAAAAGAAAAAAATGGAGAACCTGATTGCTCAAAAAGTTATACAAATCTGTCCAGTCGTTTAGGAGTTAGGTGACAAACACACGAACAGATATATAAAGATAAATAAATATGTACAGTGCTGCAGCTTATATAAGTCAAATGCCACTTTCGTTACGGTTTGTGTACGTGTCAGTGAAATTACGTCGTCTGGACAAGTTCTTAGGAGCGGCGCCCATAAATTTTCCACTTCATTACAGATTTGAGGCCAAAACTTAAAGAAAATTATCGATAAAAAGAGAGAAAAAGAAAGCTCTCAGAAGGGTTTTGTTTTCTTTTTTCCTTAAAATACTTTGGGGCAATAATTTCTCGCTTAGCACGCCCTGTAGAGTCATTTCATTGCTCACGCACACTTCGAGATTATAGAGGTGTTTTTATCATAAGATACAATGAATGGATTTATTGTATACCTTAACACTTCGATCCACAACTACCCAACTTGTTCATACAAAAGTAGACTCTAAACATCGGAATTAAGGCCTATAGTGGCGTGGATGTGAGAGGACACCGGTGTCCTCTGAGCTAGGACAGATTAATAAATATTATTTTGTGAATGAGAAAATGTAGGTTGTATCTTTGGTTCATTATAACGCAATCTTCGGAAAAATGGTAAGGAAAACGCAAGTTTTTTCTGAGGTACATAATAATTAAGATTACTAATTTGTTATTTAATGTTATTTACATACATATTCACGTTTTTAACGTATAATTGAACTACCACGGAAACGTGAGAAAGATTTACCGTGGCCTTAGAATACAAAGGGCTTATGAAGAAACATAAGTGGGTTTTAGTCAATTATTTATATATAGTTATTACAAGATATGATTTAAATTAGTGTCCATGGCGATTCTTGCACATTCTTCTTCATAGAGATTTACTTACTCTTTGGAATGTGCAATTCGCTTCACATTTCGGACCAAGTTTTTGGCTTTTCCTAAGTGCCAGTACCAACATAATAAATGTATTTGATTTTAAAAGTCTCACATTCTTTCTCGCTCTACTCATTGTGATACTCATGTGAAAAGTCATTTCACGGTTTTTCACCTCAAAAAAAGGTTATTTTTAACTACCTTACCAAAAGTTCATCAATCCATCATCGGCCACGTCATCGCTTACCATCAGGTGAGATAGTGGTCAAATGTGAGCCTATGAATAATAAAAAAAAAGAGTTAGTAAAGAAAACGTACACCGATGTGTCTAAACAGAAATAGGTACACAAACACATCGAGTATCTCTTCACATCTTCACCGGAGCGAACTCGTACATCCGCAACTGATTTCAAAGTTGATACCAAGCTTAAAGGTTCAAAAGTAGTTCGACGTGAATCGTTCATCTTTATTCAAACCGCGTTCATGAATAACAGAGCTAGGGTAACAAGGGTAAATACAACTCAGTAAGGGTAAATACAACTCCCTCGTGGACTAGTGATAACGTGCAGAGGCGACAGGGAGACGTTAAGAGTAATTCAGTTCAGGATCTTTATTACGCCCAAGTTTCTTAAGTGGGGGGTAAGATACGAATAATACGAGATTAGACGAGTTATCTCTGGTGAATTATTAAATGCATATAGTTTGTGAACAACGGATCAAGCTGGTTTCTGGGCTTTGTCTTATAATGTTCGCGTGAGCAACGTCTTATAACGTTGTGTTTTGTTGTGTGCATTTATGAAATGCCGTAACGTTATATGACGGCCTCCAGGTTGTCATATTTATTTCGACGGAACGTCTTTGGACGTCTATTGTATGGGCAAATTTATATGGTGCATCTACTTAAAGGTGCAACACAGTTGAGTTTCCTGGCTTATACGGCGGTATATGCACATTTTTTTTTAAATAGGTGGCGGCCTATCCTAGAAAAATGTTCAATTCTAACTTTTTATTCCGAGATCCTCTACGACAATTTTCTACTTTTATGAGGGCTCTGCTAGCAGTTAGTTCTATATAACGGGCTTCACTAAAAGAATTATTTATTTAAACTAGAAGTTCAGCATTATTTGTACAGATATTATAGATAATTTAATTCAAGTAAATACCTATACACCGTTAATTTTTTTTATCGTTTTAATCCGGTGGAAGGTCGATTCGGTACATGAAACACTATCGGTTTGTAAAAATAAAATTAAAAAATAAAGTAATTCTTTTTAAACTCGAATTAATTTACGCATGTACAAAATTAAATTCTTTAAGTAAACGTTAGCTGCGCGAGTTTAATGACCTGTAGATAGTTAGTACGCAGCAACGACCGACAACTACCTACAATGTCATTGACATACTTAAAGAAATTAATTTCGTACATGCGTTTATTAATTCGAGTTTTAGAAAAAAAAAACTACTTTTTTTTTTTTTATCTTTACAAACTGATAGTGTTTCATGTACCGGATTGATCCTCCATGGGAATAAAACGAAAAAAAATTGCGGTGTATAACCTAAGCATTTCGGAAGTACACAGAAATTTTTGTCAGAGAAGAAAATAAGAAGAGTCTAATTCATCACGTCCTCATTTAAATAATTTCTCCAGTACAAAACTACGGGGCCTCCGTAAAACGGCTTATTTTTGCTAAAAGCCTTCTTCAACTAACAACTTGGATACCCTGGTCGCGTACAAATGATAAGCGTCGGCTTTCATGGCCCCGCGTTATGTCAGATGTAATGTAACATCGTAATGTAACACATGTTACATTACACATCCTACCACTTTTAGGTCTACCACACATTCGACCTAACGACTTTATTTGGCTAATTTCATTTATGCCTGAGTATGACGGCTGTATGTTAAACATAGACCCATTTGAGGCTAAGAGAAGGTTATGAGAATTTTATTTTATTGTATGTCGGGCTGGTTTCCGCAATTCCGGGTTTAAACCAAGTTTAGGTGTATGTGGAACAGAGTGCAAAGTCCTACCTACTCAGTGGAAAGGATTCTTCGTCTAGGCGGGCGTTTTGTCTGGTGTGGGCAGTTGCCTGACAGTCGATTCCAGGCTGTATTATGTGTTCTAATCGCGCGGAGAACTCTAAAGGGTATTTTTATTAACATGCGGTATTCATCACGCATGCGGAATTACCTCGGCCCGCACGCGTCTACTGCGATGCAGGATTTCCAATTTTAGTTTCAATATTACGTCATAGATGTCGCTACAGGTAAAAAAGTTCAAGTATCTTTTAACTATATTATATTTAGCAACTACTCGGTAGCTTAGAAGCAATCTCGCTCTTTCCTTGTAGACTGTTGAAAGGAATAAGGCTTTTTATTTGAGTTATATTCCGGAAACTGTGCTCTCTGGTAACTTCAACCTGGGGGTCTTTAAATCAGGTTACAAGTTAAGTAGCCTTACTTCTAGGCACGCGTGCTCCATTTTTATCATTAGGTGAATTAATGGCCAAGCGTGAGTCAATAAAAAAAAAGTTTTTTTTAAATAATGTTTTGTTTCTACGAACCTCTTTTTGCTTAAGGCTTGCACCGAGCTGGCTTTTAGCCTTCTCAGGTTTTGGTAGAAGTTTCTAAATACTTAATACACATTTTTTTTTGTTGCTTTGAAAATCATCCAATGACAGCTCCGCGTCCTTGGGCGGAGCGGGACATAGTGTCAGACTTTTACTGACCAAAAACCCACTCTTGTTCCTTCTTTGCCTTTCGTACCGGGGCCGAATCTTCCTTTCCGAAGCAGACCCTTGGCCCCAGCAGGCTTCGACCCTGCTTGCCCTTAAAGTTTGCTGACAACTCCTTAAGGCGTGCGTGGAACAATACGCGCTGTCGAATAATATAGGTACTACCTACGTGTACTCATTTCCCTAGCCTAGTCACATCTAGGTTGGGGTCGGCTTCTAGAGTAGACAGCAGCAGTTTAACACAGAGCGACTGCCTGTCAGACCTCAACAACCCAGTTACTGAGTAACACGATACTCCTTGGATATACTGGTAACTCATTCATATTGTGTCTATTAACTGCTCCATCTTTGTTACAATACATACATTGTTTTTATTTTATTTTTTTGACACATTGCTTTTGCAATATTATTTAGACCTCAACTATCACAAATTCATTAGTAATTTATTTTATTAGCATCTCATAGTGATAGTTGTAATCATTTTTTTTTTCTTGTTTTTTTTTTTTTTCTCTAAATAGGTTTTCTTTACAATGTGAATGTGAGAACACTGTAGACTTCGAATTTCTATTACGAGTCACTTTCTTTTTATTATTATGATTATATTTATTGTGCTTTTGGGCTCAATATTGACTGGTCTACACTTACATAATTATTAGTACTGTAATTTGGAATTATTGTACAACAAACCATTTTTTTAAAAGAGTTACCATAGAGTTTCTTGCCGGTTCTTCTACATAGGAAGCGACCAATTTGGAACCGTGCACTAGCTTCTGACGTTTTATAAGAGCCCATGTAGGCCTATATCTATGAAATAAAAACTTTTTGACTTGGACTTTGACTGATGGTCAGAATTTCTGGCGTAACGACTGTCAAAGATTTACGAATGACAATAGGGACTAAAGGCTTTACGTGCTTTCTAAGGATGTCCTAGACAGAAAACTATATTGTTACTTGAAAAATTCACATTGTTACTTGCCCGGTCTCAACCCCGCCACCTCATCTACGAGAGATGGACGTCTTAATCACTGGACCATTACACTACGTTGAATGTAATCGAATGCTTTAAATTATTATGTTTTTAAAACACATCTTGTTAAAAATATACAACATTATTTTTAGTAGATGCGAAACCTGAATATTGTTTGTTCAGAATCAGTACCTAACTGAATCGATCCCAATATTTTTTACACCATGTTATATTTTTTCCACGCGACCGACACTAAGTACAACACAGGTCACGGCAGGCCATAGTAAACATTAGGCGCCAGCACACAGCTGGGTGCAGGAGCAAAACATCCTCTAAGTCACTTGGATGACCCGGTGATCATGTATTTGTGCGGACACCAAGTAATATAACGAGCTTATAATAACTATATTTATTTATTTTTTTATTTAATACTAGACACGTTTCGGGTTTCCAATATACTAAAATTAAAGTTGTATACTTGTAAGATTAGTTTTTCCTTTGTATTTAAAAATTGTTATCGATTGTATTTAATTGTTTGAGCATGTCGTCACTAATTGTGGTTCTGGGAAATCACAACTATAAATGAAAAAAAAAAAAAAACTATGAATGAAATTACCTTGAAGATATCCTGGTCATTGCCATTGTAATGTGTTTATTTTGAGGTAAAAAAGAAAGAAAATAATGATTGAATTAACAATAAACGTCGGCAACATTTATTATGCATTTTTTGCAATTTTATTATCAACAACTTGCTTAACTAAAATATAATATATTTTGAACAAAAATGTAATATTGGCATGAATTTATTCAAATATCTCTATTTAAATAATTATAAAATACTTAAGTATCTTATTATATTTATAAAGAACTAAAATAAATGTAATATTTTTTGTGTATCTTTATAATCTGTACTGTAGCGGTCTTCTTGTTCCTTAAAAATGCAATAAAATAAATAATATTTGGATTAAAAAGACTGAAATAAAATAACCCAATAATTAGGCATAACATCGCCCATTTCATTACACTACTGTACCAATTATATTAATTAAATTAAATCTATAAATAAACGCTTTTCGAATGCAACTTCATAATGTATGAAAATAAATGCACTGACATTTTATTATACCGGGTTTCACACGCGCTGATTTCCAATTTAACAAAACTGTATAAATGGACTTTTATCCATTTAATTTAAATGTAAAAAATGTAGTTTAAATAAGTGTTCGTATTAATTCGTTGCAAGCAATTACACGATGCAATTCGTTTAGCTCTGAAGTTTATTAAGGCCCGTCTGACTGAACACATGTGCCAAGCGTTTCATTTTGCGATATAAATCATTTTATAACTAACAGTACGGGCCTTATTAAATTGCTTTCGCGGAAAAACGGAAAGAGATCCTTCTCTCCGCTGATGCGTTTCCGATTTCGCTCTATTTAGAATTTAATCCAGAATTTTTAAATTAAATTTTCGTTTGAGTGTTGAGTTATGTTATTAGTAAATGGACCTCTATTGAGGATATATATTTTTTAAATGTTGGATGAGCTTTTAGACTTTTGAAAGCAGTAATTTCGGAATAGACTTCAATCTTATTTGTAAAAAGCTTTTTGACCGATGAAAGGTTAATAATTTTATTTCTATAATAAGTAAACAGTAGTCAAAATTAGTGTCAAATTCTCAAGCTCTTAAACTAGGTATGCAGACTTTTTATAAGTCGGAGATTTTTTTTTTTAAATTAAATATGTCAAGCCCATTGTTTTAAAGACTGTTACAAAACATTTCTTGTTTTTGTCGTAACAATTAGTATAATTTGATTTTTATAAACATACATTAAGGAAGAAGCTACATAATTTAATTAATAATTTAATAAAAAATAATGATTATCTTTTTATTAGGGTAGGAAGAAACACATCAAACAATAGTTATACAAAAAAAAAACAGACAATTAGACAACATATTCTTCCCACGATAAATTATTTATATTCCAACGTGATTGTATCTACTTATTTAAAAAAAAAATAAGTCTGTTGTCGGTTTATTATTTTCATAAAAAGTCTTTAATAACTTGCGTATACTGTATATACATATAAATACGGATAGAGACAATCATTGTATTTTTTATTGTTATGAGAATTTATTAAGCAGTAAATTAAAGAAAGAAAGAAAGAAAGAAAAAATATTTTATTTGGCACGAATGAATACACACACTGTAAAACCAAATTTATAAAACTTAACTTAACTTATTTACTTAACTTAACTTAATTATAAGCCCAACGCATGAAATATGCAATGTATGCTTTTATCAGTTGTTTAGTATATACGTAACTTACCAGGTACTTTTAACGAGTTCAATTAATTAGTTGCTAACAAGATGAAGTCAGTAAAACTCAAACTAAGTACAACAAGTATCGAGTTTAGGGTAAGTAAGATATAATATCTTATCTAAGTGCACGGCTACTTTACAAAGGCTGCATAATAGAAAATCAAATAGAAGGATACATTTAAAATTTGCAATTTGCCTGCAGCGGTCTTCTCATCCGATTATAATTTAGGTGTCTTCAAGGCTTTTAATAAACTAGTACGGTTCACCATCAACAATTGCATCACTGCTTACTATCAGATGGGATCACAGGCAAGCAATAGTTTATATCATAAAAAAAATATCAGATTTTATTAGACACTTAAAACTTAAATTGATTCGATTATCTAAGATGGAAGCTTTGACTGGAATACGAATCTCTAGAGATTTTGTGGGAAGGAAGAGTGCCAACAGCAATGCAATTTTTACAGTATCCATTACATTTGAACTTCTCAATGGCTGAACTTTTCTAGGGCGAACACTTGTATCTATCATACTCGAAAAATATACTTACGAATTGTCATGAAATGTTATACAGGGTGGCGCCGACAATACAATAATAAATTAAACTACATATACCTCACGATGTTCCTAGTCTGTATACCAAAAATTATTCGAATATATCCAGTAGGTTAGTCACAGCACATAATAGCATAATAACCGGACATTTTTTTTATTTTCAGCTTTTTCTACATGATGTGTATTTTTCTTCGCGATTATTTAAAAAAAACTTCTTTGCCAACTGAGAAAAAAACATTGTTATTGTACTGATATTTATAAATGATGTTTTTTGTTTTACGATTTTATGCTATTGATAAATGATAAATGATATGATATGATAAATGATATTTTATTTTTGCAAATAGGTTCTCAAAAACACTTTTACACGTCAATTTTTTTTTTCGTCAATTTTAACTAGATGAGGCCGGTGTTTCCTAGCTGACTACCCTGAGAAGAAACACCGAAACAAACTCAGGGGTCAAAGTCTCTTTTAAAGTCCATACAGCAAACAAGTAATGGTCAAAACATATGAGAACCATGCAGATCAGTGTCTGGGATGGTCTTTTGAAGAAAGAACCACACAGTTCTGAGTGGACCTGTCCAGTCAGTGCAAGCATTCGTCAGTATTCGTAAAGCTCAACTCAGGACTACTAAGGAGCTCAACGACTTGACGAACAATACCAAAGAAAGGACATTTGGGTAGGCCGCAAAAAGTACTCATAACTGTCAGACATTAATTAAAATTAGAGAAAAACGAGAAAAAAAAAATCCACATAGTCCCCAAATTCACAATAATAAAATATACAAAAATGTAATTTTACAGAGTTAATATTGCTAAAATAAAAAAATAAAAATTATAAAAGTAATTGTTAATGTCAAATTGTAAAAATAAACAATGTCATAATTGTATAAATAAGAATTAAAAAAAAAAATTAAATTAAAAAAGTTAACAATGTCATAATTGTAAAATAACAATAATCGTCAAATTAAATAAACAAATAATAAAGAAGGGCAATTTAAAAAAAAAAGTAAATGAAATAACAACAAATATAGTGAGTACTGGAGCAGGTCAATCCCAAGCAGTTTTGTCCTCGAGATACTCTTTTACAGTATAAAAAGCCTTCTGGCAAAGTTTCCGTTTTACAAGTTTTTTGAATTTATTAAGGCTAAGTTCCTGAATAGGACTGGGAATCTTATTATAAAAGTGTATACATTGGCATCTAAATGAGCCTCCTATTTTTCTGAGTCTAGTCGCAGGAACCACTAATTTGTGTTTGTTCCTAGTATTCACGTTGTGAATATCACTGTACTTTTTAAACAAATTTCTATTTTTGTGAACATACAAAATATTTTCATAGATATACTGAGATGGCACAGTCAAAATATTAATAGTTTTAAATTTATCTCTAAGGGAGCATCTGGGACTTAATTTATAAATTGAACGAATAGCCCTTTTCTGTAAAACAAAAATCGTCTGAATATCGGCGGCATTTCCCCACAATAAAATACCGTACGACATTACGCTGTGGAAATAACTGAAATAAACTAAGCGGGCTGTCTCTAAATCAGTTAGATTTCGGATTTGTCTAACAGCATATGCTGCAGAACCAAGTTTTTTTGACAACTTATCAATGTGTGGGCCCCACTGAAGCTTAGCATCAAGAGTTAAGCCCAAGAACACTGACTACAGTGTTCTTGGGCTTAACTCTTGATGCTAAAGGTAAAGAATTGAGTCCTGAAGGTACTAACCTACAGGACTCAATTCTTTACCTTTTATTAGCACACTAGTTTCCACTTGCCTAACATTAGGCATCGTAAACTTTACAAACTTAGTTTTTTTTTCATTAAGAAGTAAGTTATTAACATTAAACCAGTGTACTATTTTTGAAAGGGCAATATTTATATCGTCAGTAACCGGCTGCTGACGTTTAAGTTTAAACAAAAGCGAAGTGTCGTCTGCAAACAACACTATATCATGGTTATCCTTTATAAGGTAAGGCAAATCATTTATATAAATAAGAAATAAAAATGGGCCAAGAATTGAACCTTGGGGTACACCCATTGACACTACAGACCCGGGTGATCTTATTCCGTTTACGTCAACTCTCTGAATCCTATCACTCAAATATGAAGTAAGAAGATCCAGGGAGGAGTTCCGGATTCCGTAATGGTGAAGTTTCCTGATTAATGTTTCATGGAGAACACAATCAAAGGCCTTGGACAAATCACAAAAAATGCCCAGGACATCGCATTTGTCTTCCCATGCATTATAAATATGTCCTAAAAGTTCAACACCGGCATCGGTTGTTGAACGACCCCTTGTAAAACCAAACTGTTTAGTGTGTAATAATTTATGTGTATTAAAAAATCTTTGTAACTGTTGTAAAATTAGTTTTTCAAATATTTTACTAAAGGTGGGTAGCACTGAGATGGGTCTATAATTCGTGGGGTCAGATGTACTACCCGTTTTAAACAATGGTATTATTTTACTATATTTCATTAAGTCAGGAAACTCGCCACGATCAATACAATTATTAAAAATAAGTGCTAAACTGGGAGCTACTACGTTTATAATAGACTTTACAACATCCACAGAATTTCCCCATAAATCTGTAGTCTTTTTTACATTCAAAGTATTAAAGGTTTTAATTATATCTACATAAGTAACATGTTCAAAATTAAAATCAGAATCGCAAACTTTTACATTTTCTTTGAGCAAAGACTCTGCATCAGTAGGTGATGAGTTCAGTGATTTTGTAGTTAATATGGGGATCTCTGAAAAGAACTTTTCAAAAGCCGCGGCAACCTGTGAGTCCGAATTGACCACATTGTCATTTATTATAAGGCTATAATCATTACACGGTTTTTTAGACTTTCCAGTTTCACTATTTATAATATTCCAAGTTGTTTTAATTATATTACTACTATTTTTAATTTTGGAACTCAAATAACGCGCTTTTGCGGTTGAACATATTTTTTTGAATAATTTTGAATAATTTTTAACATATAAACTAAACTCAGCAGTGTTTACAAGAATTCTTTCATCATACAATTCATAAAGTCGCGTTCTGCTTTTATGGATACCAATAGTAGCCCATTCACTGAAAGATACATTACTATTAACCAATATAGTTTTGGGTATAAAAGTGGAATTAAATTGCTTACAGTACATGTTAAAAAAACTCTCATATTGATGATTCAGATCATCTAATGTTGACAAAACTGGTAAATTATTAATGAGTTTAGCTTTAAAACTTTCTAAGCGATTAAGTTTGTTTGAAGAATTTTTTTTAGGATTTTTTGGCAGTTTAATAATATTCCTATGGCTAGACTAAACTGCCTTAGTAGGTACTAGACCATAGGAATATAAAAAACATTTGACAACTTTTGTCTCATACTACACTAGTAGTATGAGACAAGAGTTGTCAAATGTTTTTTGAGACATAACACATCAAAATTTTTCATAAAAATCGGACAACTAAGTGATCCTATAAGGGTTCGGTTTTTGCTGACTTAGGTACAGAAAGTTCTTTTTGGTTTTTTTTTTCTGATAGGAAATGATCAAATAGCTTCTCCCACTCTGGTTGAAGCGAGAGGGAGTATCAGACTTTTACTGACAAAAAAACATTTTACAAAAACATAAAAATACAAACGACTTCAATGAAAAAAAAAACACAAAAAACTGCAAAATAAGTTTAATTTCGGTAGTCGGTGTTTCTATAATAGTTTGGTCTCTACGTTATTTAACATCAGGTTACTGCTGCCATCAGGTGGTATCGCAGTCAAGCACTTGTTTATATAATTTAAAAAAAAACCTCATCCTTTTCGAGGTTATAAAGTACCGTAGTGCCCAGATCTATACAGGTCATTGTAAACAACGGGCAAACACACAAATAAAAATAGATAACTTAATATTAGGCCATAGTCCAAACTCGGCCAACTTCTGACCTGGCATTATTCCATGGTGTCCGAAGTGCCATGAAACTTTCGGGCCAATATCCGCTTGAAAACCTTCCAATTTATATCTATAGTAAACATAATAATAATATTATCAGCTAAAGATAGCGTTGACTTAAAGTTTCGGATATCGAAATGGGTTATTACTTTACTTTATTGAGTAAATATTGAAAGGGTTCTATGATGATAGAGATTTCTGACCCACACTTTTCAGGGCTTGTGACTTTGTTTCATATCATCTATATAATATACTACCTTATTTTTAGTAGGTACTCGTATATACAAAACCTGAAACACGTGTCTAGTATTGTTACGTAAAGAATCTAAGTAAATTTCATAACTGTATCATGATAAACCGCAAAGTTCTAAGCTTGTTATGTTACCTGGTTGTTCACACAAACACATGGTTACCGAGCTATCCGAGAAACTGAGAGGAGTTGTTTTGTTCCGCACCTATCTGTGCGCTGGCGCCTTATGCTCGCTATGACCTGCAGTGACCTGTGTTGAAAGTTAACACAAAAAGTAACCTAAGTAAATAATATAGATAGACATTAATTGTTTTTAGAACTACCTCCAATAGAATAGCGAACGAAGTGGCTGGCAAAATTCTAGTTAAATTACAGGTATTTATGTAACTAACTAAAATTGAATTATAGGTTTAATTAAAGAGTTTTAAACTGTATTAAAAAAAGAACTTAGCTTTCTAATAACTTTCCAACTATTGGATCGGAGTGTTCAACATTTTGACAAAATTATTTTTTATCTTAACGAGCGGATCCAGCCTCTAAAGATAAGGTTATTAGTAAAAAAACATTAGTCTGAACTGCCGAAACTGTCCCTAAAAGCTAGTCACCTATAAAAACAATCATAAAACGATAATACCATTAGTGCGTCAGTCGTTATAAAGTCAGTGGCCAACTTTAAGAGTCAGCTCACACGGAGCTACAATACGGCGGGGTGCGTACTGTCACGTTCGCGACAAACTCAAAAGCTACTGAACACATTTTCATACCGTTTTCACCAATAGACATTCATTTATCATCATTAATTATCATTTCATTTCATTGTTATTCAAGAGGAAGTTTTAGATATATAACACATGCATATTATAGTAAATAAAAGTCGTGAATTTCCATTTGTAACACTCATGCGAAGCTAGGACGAGTCGCTAATTAGATATAGATACGCTGTGGAAACACATTTATTACTTAAAAGTACATATAAAAGAATTTGATTACGTTTCGCAGTAACGCACTCAGCCTTGAGGTCTCGCAGTGCGACTCGGCAGCATTTTGTCGTAAAGCTTTGATCTCTTGATCAAAACGCACAGTGCTGCGGTATGCAGTAAGTATCAGACACATAATCATATGAAAAAAGTAATCGGAACAATCATTTAGTTTAGTCAGTGATGCTGATTATGTGTTCGACACTTCGCTAATAATTTTGACTGGCCTGTTGGTCTAGTGGTTAGTGACCCTGACCGCTATGCCGGAGGTCGTGGGTTCGATTCCCACCCAAGACAAATGTATGTGTATAATTTCGGGGTATAATTTATCTATACTATGTATGCAATTAGAAATATATGTGGTGACTGGTAATTAGTGAACGATACTTAAACATGTGATTGTAGTCATGATAACAAACAACTTTTACTATGGGCTCAATCCTGAAATCGCGAAAAAAAACTGCTGGTCTGTACATTTATGTTCGGCTAACTGGTCAAAATGTACTGAATCTGCTGATTTTTTTCGCGATTTCAGGATTGGTCCAATAGTAAAAGTTGTTTGTTATCATGACTACAATTACGTGTTTAAGTATCGTTCACTAATTACCAGTCATCCTATATAGTATGTTTATTGGTTGTCTATTACTCATAGCACATGTTCTGCTTAGTTTGGGACTAGATGACGTTATGTAAAAGTGATCGAAGGTTCTGCACCCCATACTGTAGCATTGTTCATTTCGATCAAGTAAGCATAATTCTAGACGGAGCAAGCAGAGCTTAGGTATTAAACCTGTACTGCGTCCCACGGATTCAAGAGCGGAACCTCTTCTGGCATCGTCGTGTCAGCGTCGCGTCTCGGTGTGAACTGACCCTTATACATACTTGAGTCAGCGCTAACAACAAACCCAATTCAAACTTCCATACATTTCTCCTAGTGGGCATTTGTTTGATGAGTTCAATGATCCAATTGAAAATAGATGAACGGCTTTTGTTTTTTGTTTGAATTATGAAACGATGTTATTGCTAGATAAATTTCAATTAGTTTGATATCGGAAATAATCAAAGATGCAGGTTATAGGAATCATTTAGAAACCAGTTGGTTTGGCTGGTTCGCTGTATTCTTGACCTTAGTATTTTAGTATAATCCTTCTTAAAGCCTACTATTGATAGTCAGTGAATGCTACGTGAACTTAGATATAATAGATTTGTAAATTTGTTTGATAAATTCATACTAATATTATAAATTCAAAAGTAGCTTAGTGTGCGCTTTCTCAGTTGAACTACGGACCCGATTTTGCTGAGTATGGAGTAAGCTTGAACCCCAAGTACATAGGACACTTCACGCGGAAGAAGCCGCTGGAGGTAGAAGCTTGTTTAATATAGATTTTGACTTTACAGCTTATTAGGGTTCCGCATCTCAAAAGAAAAAAACAGAACTCTTATAGGATCACTTTGCTGTTCGTTTGTCTGTCAAGACCCTTTATCTGGCGCGCACTGTTCCCGCGCGCCTCAAGCTGTTGACAGCAAACCATAGAGACCCAGCCTGCTAGCTGCAGGCAGGCAGGGTTGCAGCCTACTGGGGCTAAGGGTTTGCTTCCGAAATGAAAGCCCGGCCCTGGTATCTAAGGCCACGAAGGAACGGGGTGGGTTTTTAGTCAGTAAGAGTCTGACACTACTTCCCGCTCCGCCCAAGGGCGGGATTTGTCATTTGATGATTTTACCTACCATAAAAAAACCCCTTTATCTCAGAAAATTAAAATCATATATTCAAGCCTTGAACCTGTAAAAAAATCAAATTTCAAAGTTAACGAAAAAATAAGATACGGCCGTTTATGTCGATAAAAACATATATTTCGACACTCTCAAAGGCATCAAAATTCATAAGTACTTCCCGTTTACCGAGAACCCTGAAATTTTGGCATGAAGCAAGGTCTTATAGCACAAGTATAAGAATGAATCTGAAAACTGTAAATTTGTGCTTACGTCACAAAAAAAAAAAAACTTTTTCGATTCACAAAAACTCTTCCGAGACTCGATTTGGGAATTGAACTATTTACATACATAAGTTAGTTTGTACGAAACCCTCAGTGTGCGAGTCCGACTCGCTCTTGCCCAGTTTTATAAAAAACAGATTAGGTAATCAAACACCAGTTAATAACACTGTGTATTGAGACTATTACTCGGAAATGATTAATTAACTAAATAAACTTGTATTTACCAACCTTACTATTTTCCAATTTATTGGTTAACCAATTTCACGAATTAAACAATGTAATTATCATTTGCTACAATAGATGTGCGATCAGATTATAATGTGGTAGATACTGCTTTTGTATGTTCGAAATGTTATTGTGGATAAAGCATTGAGCGTTGCACATACTAGTCTGTACGATCTAAATGTAATATCGAGCTAAAAGGAGTATAGTACGCGGCAAATAAGTTGAACTTTTCTATGTTTACGCACAACCCCCACTTCGATTCAGACTCGAAAACAGGTTACTGCGCTTTCAAGGTCAACTTGTGTGACGAAGATTATACCTGGCTACGAGTAACCAAAGCAAATGGTTGAACTTTTGCCGCGCTATTAGCGTTTTGTGTAGCAAAACACTATTTCTACCATATCAATAGGAGCAAGAATATCTTTGTTGTATTTTTTGTTTGATCATAAATGAATAGGTCACGAGGACACAACTCCACAGGGGGGCAAACAAATTGTAAAGAAATATCCGGCCGAGTTTGACGTCCAGACAGCTCACTTCCACGTTTCAGAATCAAAAATGATAAGTGGATGTGGTCGATGTGGAACGTACGCCCGCTGCGCCTCGGGGAATATTCACACGATGCGTTCGATTGAGAAAGTCTAGGAGGTAAACACATTTTGCTAAGCTGCATTTACATTCATAATGTATTGATTTTACGCTGAATAGAAGTGCTTCGTGATAGGTACGTCTTGTGTACGTACAGAGTTGTGTAAGTAAACACTAACCACGCGCCCGATGTAAGCCGAGCGAGAATATTGCAAACTGTATCTCGCTCGGGAAGGCGCTCGAAACGTGAGAGGCATTATGAAAAATCAGAATTTGTTATCAAGTATGGGGTGTGTGTCTTTGTGGCTGGTCGCTTGACGGCGAATTCGTCAACTGCGGTCGGCAACTCGGCAACACTCGGAAACTTTCGCCCGCGACCGCCGCGTCGTTTGCATAGAGAAAGCGCCCGTTTTGTTTAGTTTTCCTTTTGTGAATCTAAAGTGCTATTTTATTTTTCACGTCGCAGTTTTTGGACTTACAAACGTCTGAGAAAAGGATTTTCTTTTTTCGCGTCTGCCGAATTTAATAAAGTAAATCAGTTGAGGCGGGTATAGAGAGATGCTTGGGTGTATTGTGAGCGGTAGTCACGCACAGAGGTGCTTTTACAGTATGTACGATGTTTCTTTTTCTGAGCTCTTGGCGCCACTAATTAAATGTTAGAAGAACTTGTTGCCAGATTTCATTTAAATCTCGTAAAGCGTCGCTAACTTGAGACGGAAATTAAAAATGCTGAACGTTTTATTGTAAAAGTTTATCTTAGTTTTGTGAGACGAGACTGCGCTGTTGAGAACGTTTTGATTTTAATTTGTTCACGGAATTTTATTTCGCATCGTATTTATATACGAGAGCTTATTATCTACTTGATGGTTGCCTGGCGATGAAAGAATTTGAGTCAACAGCTAGAAACAAGAGACTTTAATAAAATGGCTCAAGTGGTTGCTATATTACGTGATGACTTGGCATGCAGATAATACGGCCCACTCATTTTCCTTATGAAAAAGTGATTGAATGAAATGCTGTCAACTCTGTATTTATTCTGACACGCTCTGATATTGCGTATTTCATAACCAAATCTGCACAAAAAAATTATAATAAATAGCTATATTTTTCGGTTACATAATTTCTGTGATAAAAACTAAAGTAAGATTTATCTAAAACAGTTTTTAGTTATAATATTATTACATTTCGCGTGCTTATTCTGAAAATGTAAGTAGTCACCAAGTTTATATCAAAATCTCGCCTCAAATACAGCAGCTTGCCATAGACAGCGTTTGTTTGTTGAAGCTCAAGTCGACATTGTGTGAGTCAATAAACGATTTTATGCTCGAATAACTATGTTAATGGCGGCGGCAACCACAACAAAAACATTTGCCTTCTTGCAGGAAACTTGGTAACTGGGTCCCAATTGCGTGTAGACTTTTTGTGGTCTCGTCTAACATACAGAACTTATCTGTTATGTAGATCAGTGGGTGCCGAATTAGTTTTTAAGTGAAACAACAACACAACAACAAAAACACCGCCACAACTATCACACAACACCGTCTAGTCCCAAGCTAAGCAGAGCTTGTGTTATGAGTACCAGACAGCTGATAAACATACTTATATATTTCTAAATACATACATATTATAGATATATAACACCCAGACACAGACCAAATGATCGTGCTCATCACACAAACATTTGTCCTGGGTGGAAATCGAACCCACGACCTCCGGCATAGCAGTCAGGGCCACTAACCACTAGGCCAACAGGCCAGAACAAGGAAAAATCAGTAGAAATTCTCAACATTCTTAAAACTACAGGGATACCACCCCTTGCAGGGGATCCCCTGCTATCGTAGGCGCGGGCTTGCGGACGGCGAGCAATGGAAAGGTTGCCGTCCGGCCGTCCGGTAAAGTTTGTCGACGGTGCCTAGTGTTCCACGTGCGCCTCAAAGAGATATCAACAAAACCCGAGGGCCCAGCAATGTCGACGTTCGCATGGGTTACAGGATTTTTCGAAAGAATTTTAGCCAGTAAAAGTCTTACACTCCGTTATTTGATGATAAAAAAAAAAACGCTTCGTTAAATAAATGATTTCCCAAATCAAAAAAGGAATCACCACTTCTTAAAATTGAAATTGATTAATTTTTCAATTTTAAGAGTTTACAGGTGTATCAAACAGACTTACCCTGTTTATCATATATCTCCTTTGAAAAGGGAGTATTTTCCGACCAGACAGGTGTTATACTGCTTTAGGCAATTGCCCGATAGATTATTTCGGGCTGTTGTATATGTTCAAATCGCGCGGAGAACTTTAATTGTGTGATGTAGGAAATCGTAGTTTAGTTCTTATGTAACGCCATAGATGTCGCAAAAGAGAATCCCTGGATTTAACATGTTTTCAAAAAACCCATGTTTTGGATTTCTTTTTCCACACATGTACTTCCTACGTACAAATGTATCTACAAACCGTAACGTAGTGGCCTGTTTGTACACAATAAGCCTTTCCTTTGTTTCTTTGTCACTGTTTTTAGTAGTGTAAGCAAAAAGCAGAATTGTCTCGTTTCGAAAGCGGTGCCGTATCGGAATTATTCGTAGTTTTTGCATTAAGTTGGCGTTGACTGTGCTTGTAAAGAGCTGGTTGACATGATAATGAATGCCTTAATTATTTTAATCATGGAAATTTTGTGTAATAATTGAGTTATGTATATTATATTCTCTTATTGTTGATAGGCTCGCGCCTGACCACTATGTCACCTGAAGGAAAGCAACAATGTGGTCCACAATGAAGCGAGCTTGCTTAGAAGTAACCTATTCACTCTTGAGATCCCCAGTTTGTAGTTATCAGGAAATACAGACTGTTACAACTGGCAGGGAATTCCAATCATTAGCTGTACCTACACACAATGAATGTGTTTCCAAAACGTTCTATTAGTCTTTGTAGTATTTTGTCATTATATTTATTTAAGAATATGATTTAATAAGAGTGTTCATGGAGTTTCTTGCACTTTCTTCTCCTTAGAGATCTACGCTTTGGAATGTGCAATTTAGCTTCACTTTTTTTTTACTGATTGACATTTTGACTATTTAAAAGTGCCTGTAAATGGTCTATTTGATATAAATGAGTTTGAGTAGATATGGGTTTAAACAGAACTTCAGTGGTCGCCCTAAAGCATCGCCACGTCGACCGGTTCTGTATTTTACACATATAATAGACAGTAGCGTGAAAGGGAGTGTCAGTGTCAGCTTTTTACTGACTAAAACTCGCCCACGTCCCTTCAGTTGCATTTTAGGCTCTAGTGCTGTAATGGTTCTTTCAAACAATAGCGCAACCCTGGACATCGACCCTAGCAGGACCCGATTTTCACATTCTACTTGCAACCGAAGTCTTCCACAAGAAGTGTTGTATTTGTATTTGTGTTTCGGGCCGGTGTCCGCAACTCTACGACTAAAACGCGTATTTTGCGTACGGTTACCGAAGTCTTCCACTAGAAGTGTTATTCTATATTCATTTTTGTTCTATGCATATTCTATTTTTACATTTATTGATGTGCCCTTACAACATGATAAACTAAATGTATATTTTTCTCTTTTCAGGTAAGATCCAACCCTGTTTCCAAGACCCCTTGATTGGTAGGTACAAAGTAGGTAAAAGGGCTTCACTCAATCCAGGTGTGAAGACAAAAGGTGCTCTCAATTGTCTTCTACACAATTGTAATCTAAGAAAGATAAGTTTGGGGTAGTATTAATCGTTAAAAGGAAAGATTAACCCTTTCATTAAAGAAAAGAGAAGGAAGGAAGTCGCAGAATCATCAATTATACGAATTAAAAAGTTAGAACGTTTATTTTGAGAAATGTTTTTTTTTTAGATGTTGAAAGACCGACGGCCTAATAAGTTATTTAGTAGTCAATGTACAACGTTTAAAGTAGGACAGTTAGTAGGTAATGAAATATACAATACAAGATGTAACTGGAATAAGGCACACACCTTTTTTTTAATGATAATAACTAGTGCTTGACTGCAATCCCACGAGATGATAGGCAGTGATGCAATCGTTGATGTTGAAGCACACTAGTTTATTAAGAGCCTGCAAATCAAATGGGAAGACCGCAGCAGGTAAACTATTCCAGTCCTTTGATATACGCGGTATAAACGACGAGGCCAAACGCTTAGTCCGAACCGTACAAGTTTCAACAACGTAAGGGTAGATATTCACCGCCCGCTATACATCCTTAATTAGAAAATGAAGTTAAAATCACAGTTATAGTACTGGAATTTTATTTAAATCCACATAAGTAATGTTTTTTTTAAGAAATTAGTTATCTAATTGAAAGCTTATAATAGTATGGACACCGGCCACATATTTATCGATGGCATCAACCTTAGTGTTGCACCGATGTTGGTATCTAGTATCTATGAAGTTCATACTAGAACGATACGTTTTATGAACGCACACACAAACGCGCTATAATAGTGACACAATCAAAATATATCAAGAGCTTATATATTTTTTTTTATTTAACGTTATTTTATTATTGTTTATTATGTTACACGTAACTGTTATAGTAGATACATGACTATTAGTACCATCATATTAACTTGTGTAACGTAATAGTGTAGTTTAGTGTTTAAACACAAGGAAAATGTAATTCTAAACCAAGCAAGGTTCTAAGTGACTTTGAGGATCTGTCGCATACATTGGCTCGAGTTTCAACCCCAATAAAGGCCAATGTAGACGGTGCAAATTTCTCGTCTCGAACGTACGATAATCGTAACAATATAGAAAAAGTTTCTTTGTCTAACAATTATACTTAAACAGTGCGAGTTTCTCGTCTCAGACCGTGTTTACGGAGACGTGGCGCGTTGTGCGGCGCGTTGAGTGTTTCGTCGTACATTGCAGCAGCGGGCCGCGTCATCGCTCGCGCAAACAAAAACATGTGGTAATGTACGACGGACCGCCCGACGCGCCACGCAACGCGCCGCGTCTCCGTAATCGAGCACTAAAACATACGATTCTCGCCAGAGTGGACGAGCGAGAGATATGACTAACCTCTCGCTCATCGAGAGATCGTAAGCAATAATTGGATACGATTTTCTTGAAACGAACCATTCGATAAATTCACACCGTCTAAATGGGCCTTTATAGTTGAAGATAACAATTAAACTACGTAAACATCGCTTTGAGAGCTCGAGCGCGCTCCATGCTGCACAGCCAGGCACAAGAGGCTGCTCCATGTAGATCACAAATAATTAATTTACGGTTCGATAAATATGTAAATTTCAGCTGGAAGGATAGCAAATTAATGCTTAATTTCTCTGTTCTGTTTCGCATAAATTTCACAAATATATTCCTAAAATCGTTTTGATAGACGCCAGAAGCAGAATACGAGGACCAGCAAATAAAACAAAATGCTTCAAGTTACTTGTTCATGGCCCGTTTTGGGACCAATTTGTTATTGGTAATAACAAGTTCTAAAGAGATATCTGAATTAATTTATTGGCTTACAAGTTGGACAATTTAAACTTTTGAGTGTTGGTTCTTAGGTACACAGCCGGAAGTGGACGTTCTAGTTGTTGTTCGATTGATTTATGATTAAGTTCTGCGTAAAGTAATTGAGTTGTTCACTAAGTAATCAAAGCTGGGATGGGTAGGTAAACTTTAGTGATTCGTGAAGTTTCACGCTGAAAATCATATTGAAATATTGTACTTTACAAAATTAAATATTGACATAGCTAAAAGGACACACCTTTCAAAAGCCAATGCAAACTTTTAGCATGATTTACTTTTTTATAAACCTAGGTTATATGTTAGAGGACAGTACGAGAAATCAATAACAGATATCAGATCCAGATACTGCATTCAGTATCTGGATGTATGCAGTACAATAACTAATTCTTTAGCTTCAAATTCTTTATCTTCTACCTCAAGTATGGTTCCATGTTTAAAAACCTAACCATCTCCATTTCCCAGCAACGCGGTAACGGTGCAAACTTTATAATTAAACATGTTTTATTTAAAGCCGCAGAACATTTTATTTAAGCAGCAATACACATGAGATGAATTAATACATCTACTCGGAATAAGACCGGAGACTTTAGCCCGCAGACGATCGTAAATTTACTTCATAAAGAGCACAATTTGAGGCAGTCCTATATAAAATTAAACGCTTAACTTTTTCAGGGCACTTCCTCGAAAATTTTCCCTTTTATTTCTATACCCATTGATGTGCTTCTTTGCAAAAAATGCCCATTTATGGTTCGTTAATCAAGTCATTAAGTACTTGACCAGTAAAAGTGTAGCGTTCTCTCAGACGTAATTAAAGTCAACGACCACTTTTATTATTCAATAGGCACTTACCACAAACTGAAATGCGCTGAATAGGCTGTTTTTTTGACCATCTAATACCAACTTTTCTGGAATGTTTGGACTTTGATGTTCGCTAAATAGCTTTTTAAATACATCCGTTTGAAGTAGCATAATACTTAAAGTCGATTGTCAGAACAGTCCCCGTCACTTTGATATGGCAACAATCAGGACAAATAGCGAATTAATGGTTGTAAGCGAACCAATTATGATTGCCATTATAAATATTAAATTCAAATATTTGATATTAGAAGCTTAGAAGGAATTAATTAAAATGGAATATTCTAATTTTCGTTACTTGTAGAACCGTAAGCTTTATCTTAGTAATTAAGTAGTTCGAATTACATTGTTTCAATAGAGAACGGAGAAGCTGCTTCTAAGAATATCATCCTTTTCATAATTATATCCTAGACGTTTTACTTTGATTGTGTCATCAAAGTACTTTATTAATTAAAAACGTTATTATAATACAATGAGAAATTATAAGTCAAGCCGTATAAGTATTTGTTTTTTGGCAACGGGAAAAAGAGATAGCCTTGAATAAACTAATTGATCTTTTTTACAACGCCAACTAAATATTTTTAGTTCAAGGACGAGCGAAATGAGTTTGGATTGTTAGCACTCCAACACGGACTGGTTAGGTTAGAAGGCTAGTTATCCTCTGTTTAAGCTACTGGGTGGTTATAAAAAATAACCACAAAACCTAACATGGGGGCTGAGCGTACTATCATTCAGACGCTCTTTGATTGTGGCTGACTTAGTCATTTAGAAGGCAATGTAGATTTATAGAGCAGAATAATGCCGTAGTTTTTTGTAATGTGTGAAGTTTTTTTAATTATTAGCCTTACACCAATCTGCGACCAAAGTACACTGCTAACAATATTAATACAGATAGGCACAAGAAACATTCTACCATATTAGGACCTCAAACTGTGGGATAATAAAAGTTCTACTTTTTTAGTTCACATAGTTCCACAAAGCCCTATGATGATATTAAATGGCACAGCTGTTGTGCAGGCTGTGATATTGTAATGCCAGCGCAAACTGTCATGTGGGCAGACTTGGCCAAGTAATTTGATCACGAAGATGGGCAGCATCCCCCTGTGTCTGAATAATAATATCACGCTGTAGGCACCAATCAATCCGTTAGGATCTTAAGGCAATATTAGTTTCAATCTACAGTACCTATCTAGGAGGAAACAGAATGATTATTATTATTTAGTAAGACATACTAGCAGCTATTAGCTAATGCGTGTGTTTCAAATGGTTTGAAGTCATTTAGTCTATCCAACCAACTTTTACCGGCTTTTTGCTTTTAGCCTTTACCTTTTTTAGCATATCCTAGAACCAAAAATTCGAAGACATGTGACATTCACCAAGTCGCACTGGGCCCGCGTGGTGGATTACGGCCCATTCCCTCTCCTAGAGAGGAGGCCTGTGTCCCAGCAGTGGGAACATTATAAGGCTGATGATGAACCAACTTTTGAAGCAGATTGGAATTATATTAATTGAAAACTTGTACCTTAGAAGTTTGAAAATAATTCAATACTACGAGTTTATTATAGCTTTTACATTTTGAAACGTAGATAAATTTCATAAATCGAAAATCTCATTTCGTGTACCAATATACTTGAAAGTTAGCACAAATAATAACTTAAATAAATCATAAATATTGGCATTAGTAGTTTTCAGATTATTTAGGAGATTTTAGATTTTTATTTCTTGGATTTATTTTGAAACTAGGCACAAATTCTTATCAAAATGAATACAGACTGTTATATATAGTTTTTTAAAACTACCGTCAAAACAAGGGGGTGTGAAAGTTTTTATGTAATTTTACTTGGGAACGAAGCCGCTAGTAGTGTGTGTCAAATGCGACTAGCTCTTATTCCCTATAACATAACCCTTCTATGTGTGTGATGTTTGTGATGCTTGCTTTAAAGTCATGTCAGTCTTCAATTTCGCAATTAATATTTCGACTAATATTATACCCAACTTACCGTGACTACCTATGCTGTGTATCTGCTCATCCCACAACCGGTGCAAGCGAGATAATACCCTCCCGCCAGTTTACTACAGTTTCGCCGTTTGAGTTGGTATCACCTTGGGAGTCAGTTTGTGCGAAACGCGCAGCCTAACGAGTAAAGTTATAAGTAGGATCAGCAAGCTTTTAAATTAAATAATCCTTTATATAGAATAATCTTTTTTTATGTACTTTAGAGCCTGCCACGGGGGCTTAGGGATATAATAAATAGGGTCTTATTTGTTTTTTGGGACATTGATTAAGATTGAATTTGAGTTTGTTTATGCAAGTCTGAGACTTGGAAAGATCGTGAGTTGAATGTTGAAGTTTCGTGTGAGTCGAATGTTTCAGTTTCGTGAGTTGAATGTTGCATTTTTTTTTGAGGTGGGCAGTCATCTAATGACTTCTCCCGTGGTGAGGTGGAGCGTGAGAGCGTGTCAAATTTTTACTGTCTAAAACTACACCTATTTATGTTCTCAAAGTTGCCTTTCGCGTTCCAGGAACATGAGTATATCCTTTTCACAAACAATCCCATGGCACTAGCAGGCATGTAGCAGGAATGGAGGAACATTTAAAAATTTTCACCCTCAGGGATAAAGAGAATATTGGCAGTGACCGTGAAGCTTTCATTTTCTTTTTTTTTTACTGTGGGAAGTTACCAAATAACTTCGCTCGCTCTTCGAGCACTGAACAAATAAAACAGTAATGGAGAGGGGGTGCCAGACTCTTACTGATTTTAACCTACTTATGTTTCTATAGTTGCTCTTTAGATTTCAGGGCCACAGCGGCGTACGGCGAATGGTGGATATTCGCCTTACGTTGTTGAAACTTCTACGGTACTGACTAAGCGTTTTGCCTCGTTGTTTATA
The DNA here is from genome assembly GCA_958295575.1 of Leucania comma. Taxonomy (NCBI): domain Eukaryota; kingdom Metazoa; phylum Arthropoda; class Insecta; order Lepidoptera; family Noctuidae; genus Leucania; species Leucania comma. Next base: position 11,798,175 of record OY282470.1, read on the forward strand.
ACGCGTACATCGAGTGACTGGAACAGTTTGCCTGCTGCTGTCTTTCCGTTCGATTATAATTTAGGTGTCTTCAAGGCTAGAGTGAATAGGCTCTTAATAAACTAGTGCGCCTAACCATCAACGATTGTATTACTGCTTAACATCAGGTGGTATTGCAGTCAAGCACTAGTTTATATCAATTAAAAAAAAAGCAGTATTTCGCATAATCCCACAATTTTATAGTTAAAGTTTTGATAATGTAGGTTTATCCATGTGGTTTCGAATTTTTATACTTTTTTATTTAACACAACCCGTATGTTTAATTAATCTACTACTAATATTCAGGTCAGTAATTTTCCTAAACAACACAGCAAAAACCTCTTTTAATCCGTACGTAATAGGGCTAATAACCGTGTTACATGTCATGATTCATTCGTATCATTTTTAATAAGGTTCTCCAAATGGGATCCTCTCATACAATGTGAGGTTGATGAGGTGAAATTTGTTGGAGCTACCGTCAATTTCCCGGATCCAATTATTGCCACATTGTTGGCTGCAAACGCAATATTACCCTTATGTTTACTTGCTACGTTTTATCAACCAGAATTATATTTCTTATGGTCTAAAAATTAATAAGGGTAGACTGAATTTTCTAGGAATATGGTTTTATGGCTGTAGTAGTTGCCTTTTCAGAACTTAAAAACTTTATATATTATTGCTGAAAACATACTGAGAAAGCGAAGGTATAACAAACAAAGAAAAAAGGAAATACAAGAACACAAACTTAATTTAGTTAGGATTAAGCTTCTAACCCTAAACAAACTGGTTCCAATCTAAGAAAAAATCTAAATTAGTATTCCAAATTGCAGTTGGCGAGTAACCTACATACTGTGATAAACGATGTCTGATCATAAAATAAACAGCTAATGTAAAGCTATTATTTTCTAGCTTTAGGCACAATTTCACTATGTGATGAACACGGATTCTGTATACTCATTATTACTACATTCGTTCGTATGTGATTCGCTAGATAGTTATGTTATTATCATGTTCAGCATAAACTGATGGTTGTTAGATTTCTAGGGTCCATGTTTTCACCATGATTATTGACTTTCGATATTTCCAACTTCTCAATAATTTGATCTATTCCATCTTTGCTTTTCTTTTTTCCTGACATGTATTTAATTTTAATGATTTCGTCAAAATCACACTCGTTATCACTGTCAACCGCTGAATAGCTATTTGCTACTTAAAGCCAATCTACTAATAAAAATCCTACAACTTCTTCACCTAATGCTCTTTTGCCATTTTACCATTATTCACTTTATTTTCTTACCCCTGATTTCCCTCATCCTCCCACATCTTACCCTTGGTTACATTACTGTCACTCCAAATAGGGTTATTCCCACAATGAAGCAGTTCTGGGACTCAATTTTGAGACTCGTGACTACTAATTTTAAAGGTCCATGGTCCCTTGTTTTCAAATGTCATGTACAGGTGCTGTGGTCTCAAACTTCTGTGTGACCTTTCACTTAATGTATGGAAAATTGATTTTGTTGTGAGCTAGCATAATTTGAAATTAGTTTTGCTCCTGTGGTGGCGCAATATATTTAGTTTGTATTTAAAGACCATGTATTATTAAATTGGTAAATTGTACCTTATGGCAAGATATTAGTACTTTTCTGAAATTGTTCTGTTCCAAGTGCGTCTTAATTAATTTAGATATTTTAGGCTTTGGTTGAATGTAGTCTAATATTAGCTTTTCATCGATAGTTTCAAACGGCCTTGTTTATAGATGAAAGTTGTAATTAATATTTGTGCCCACCATGTATGTTTTCTAACGATATCGTATGCTGTTGTTTTGTTTAATAAAAGGTCAGATCTCACATTACTCGAGTAGGTTTTGAGCAAAAGTCATAAAAGCTTTTGTAAGACTGGTTATAGAGCCGACCTATTTATAGTTTTTGTATTGTTGTTGTATATATATTTTTTGTCCTGTGCGAGTCTCAAATAAATGTTTTTCTTTCTTTCTTTCTTTCTTTACTGGTTCGTAGGTCGTAATTACTTACCAACCTTTAATTAGGATTATTTTTAAACACTCTAAGATATTCCACCTAAAACTTCAATGAATTCTTGAAAGGAATTATCGAAAATAAATTATTTAAATTTTAAATACAAACACGTACGCTTACTGATAGGCATCATTTAAAAGAAACCTAAACACCTATTAAAAATTCAAGACCATCGTCTGAATTACGAACCAAGCAGGATAAAAATTATGTATTTTAAACTTACTACCAAATAAATATTCAAAATTTAGCGTAATACGAGATAGAGTGATATTTATTTAGGTCCTAAAAGTTGACAAGATTGCCACGGATCAGCGTTTACATCAGCCGGAGAAATCCTCGCCATATTTATTTATCGCTTTCGATAGCATGGCGAGAGGCTACAATTACCCGAGACCCCACGCTACTGCAATTTCGCAAATTGCTGATTTACTGCTGCCGAAGGCAAGACGTTTTAAATTGCAACTCGTTAAATGCATTAAAGAGTAACATCTTCGACTCTGTGAGCTAAGTTTTGAAAGACATGTTGTTCACGATATTGTAATTATGAATAAACCATACATATTTATAACTTGTTCTGTTATTTATATTTGTGAACTCTAAAATTTTGGTCATCGACGTCGTCGGAATGTTAATGACTTGTTGTGATTGCAGCTGGGGCTTCTTATTCTTGCTTATTCATAATATTGTTATGTATTTTCTGTGGAGAATTTAAATTCCTATGAACTTTTATTTGTTTATTGATGTGGTTTTTTAATAATTCAACACTAGAATATCATGGCAGCATGTTTTTTTACATGATCTAAACTAGTGCTTGACTGCGAACCTACCTAATGGTAAGCATGATGCAATCAATGATGGTAAATCGCACTAGTTTATTGATTTAAGAGCCTATTCACAGTAGCCTTCAAAATACCTAAATTATAATCGGACGGCAAGACCGCTGCAGGCAAATTGGTCCAGTCCTTCAATATACGCGGTTTTAACGACGAGGTAAAACGCTTAGTCCAGACGAGTGTTGTATAACTTATAAACAATCATAACCTTAGCATATAAAATATTTAAAAAACAGTATAAATAGGGCTATAATCGATTATAAAATTAACAATATATTTTGAAGAAGAGACTTAGGTTATATTAAATTATAATTATCATAAAATAAACTCTTAAGTTATGATAAACAAAAAATAGATTCTAAGTGATCAACTAAAATGAGAACTTGAACCAAGCGAACAGAATTGTTGCAGTAAATGTAAGATCTAGTACGAAGAGCGGTAGCATCTTTACTTTCTCCTTGCCTCGCCTATATTTCTGTAACAGATATGTGGGTAGAATCTTCCTTGTATGGAACTAATAATTAAGACAGTCTGCTCTGCATTAAATTTACCGCTATAATCAATATAAATAACGATAAGGAGAACTGTACTTCAATTATAGTAGCTTAAATTCTAACAAATAAAAATCGCACCTAATTGTGTGTAGTGTAACGAATCAACATAAATTATGAAACTTTACAACGAAGCTAGCAGATATTGCGATAAATTGCTCGTTGTTGAGTTCATTAACGAGTTACTCGCACGCTCGCACGCGACCCGCGACTACAAGGCGTTTTTCATAACCGATGTAGACGGCCTCATGCATATTTGATGGAGCGTGGCAGTGCTTTTAAGTACCTGTCAACGTTTGCTGAGGCGGCAGCGAGCCAACTAATTAATCTAACAACTTGTTAAAACACCTAAAGTTAAAACGATAAGGTCTAATTTGCATTGTGTGTAAGTTTTGAGTAACGTGGTTCAACATAATAGAACGCTCCAAGTATATGTCAAGGGCGACGGGGCTGACTTGCATACAAGTTTAACATTGCACCGCGTGTTATTGATGATAAATATGTGTATTGCGAAGAACCGTGAAATTGCAAAGTAATTTTTTAAAGTCTTCATTAGTGTTTAATGTTATATTTCATAATAGTTTCGTCTGTGAAGGCCACGAAATTAGCTAGTCAGTAATTTGTCATAGCCATTTTTAATTGCTGGTGGATGAGTTGAGTGAGGTCATGGTATGCATACTCACTGATCAATATCTAACGCTTATTGTACACTAATGAGCTATGAAGCCGTGGCTGATTGATTGTTAAATAATTTCACGGACGCTTCAAATCATTGCTAATATTTTTGATTGGCATTTAAATCTAACCGGTACAAAATAGCATGTTTTTTTTTTTTTTAAATGAGATACGGCGGGCTTCCAACGTTTTTTGTTTAGCAATTACAAAAGAAGCAAAAACAAGGGCATGCATCTGCCTTATAATTACAATTATCATAGCAAAATTATAAGCTGTGGTGCGTACGACCGACACTTAATAACAAAAGCGGCGCGGACGCACGCTAATGACACAAGAACTTGCGCTGTAAGCTGTAATGCAATGTGGAAGAATGCAATTTGCGTAATTAAAAGCGAAAATTAGGTCCATGTGTCTACACTGTGATTAAATCTTGTCTCTACGACTATTATGGGCACAATTACGCTTAATGCACGAAGCGAGAGCGAAACTTTTCTCCCCATAACACCGCATGTAGAATGTGACCTATAAAAAACAATTTAGATTCCAAATCTCGGGAAAATCCTGCCTTCCGCCGGTTTATCTTTATCCAAAGGGACTCTATTTGATACATTTTGTAAGACTCTGTTTGCCCTTAATGTGAAATTTCTTTTTATACAGTATAATAAGATTTTGATTTCGTGAAGATTAAATTCAATGCGAAATTAGGTTAGCAGAAAAATTCAAACAGTCTATTTCCTTTTTCTCAGTGAATATTTTGTTCATTTTAGCACTGGTAATGTCTGACTCAGAATATAAAAATTGGAAACAGATAAAACGGCAGTCAATATGCCAAAACCGACATATAAGATGAGTCAACAATTTTATAAAAAGACAATCGCAAAGCCGGAGATCGGGTGCAGTGAATCAGATGGAATCTAGCTACAATAATACGGGGCCGCGAAATCTCCCGGAACAAAATACAAATTCGAAAATCGGGTACAGTAAAGTCCTGCCTAATCCACCTTTTTTTTGCTGTCAGGAGAAGTTTTATACTGCGGGAACGTTTAAAAGAGTTACTTTGACCCTAGAAAAAGGCAAATGAATCAGAAAACGGGACAGAGGTAGTTTTTATCAAGTAATAGTCTCATGCCTTCTCGCTCCGCCCTAAAGTGGGAGAAGACATTTGATGACTAGCCTGTTGGGCTAGTGGTTAGCGATCCTGACTGCTATGCCAGAGATCGTGGGTTCGATTCCCAGTCAAGACAAATGTTTGTGTGTTGAGCACGATCATTTGTTCTGTATCTAGGTAAAATTTATCTATAATAATTATCTACATAAAACATTATCGTTTTGCAAAGACAAAATTGAAAAATAAAATACTTTTTTTTCTAAAATTTGAATTAATATACACACGTACGATTTTTTTTTAATAAACATCAGCTGAGCGAGTCCAATAACCTGTATAGTTGTCGGTCGTTGCGTCCACGAGATTAAAACAAAAAAAAATTAGACGTGTAAATACATAGTATTCATAGCACAAGCTCTGCTGAGTTTGGGACTAGATGGCGTTGTATGAAAGTTGTGGAAAATGATTATTATTTCCCTTAATAAAAAAAAAGGATGAGTCTTACTACAGTCTATACGCCATTAAACGGCCACGTCGGCAGTTTATAAAAATACTGCAGTACGTGATACATTTCGTGGCCCCGTTTTCCTTCAGGTCGTATTTCGGATTAGCCGCGGGAAGATTTATAGGTTTCTTACAGTAAGTTTAGCAGGTGCGTGTGTCAGAGTGTCGCCTTAAGAGGAAAGGCTTTGTACACGTTTAAAGGGGTTAAGACTAGTCATTTGTTTGATTTAATATGGAACCTGCTTGTTTTACGTCATAATGAAGTTGGTTTAATTGTTTATTTTAATCAAAGTAATCTATAGGGTTTTTTTTAATGCATGCAGAAAATTTTAAAAGTTAAAAAAACGCATCCCACATACATATTGCACGCTTGAAAATGAATACTTGTTGGTTGCGCCAATTTGCTATGTTCCGCGATTTTGTTTTTTGTAATTTGTTTTTTGGCCTAGCAATCCTATCCCTTCCGTTTCGCTTCCCCCGCACGACCTCTAGAAATGAAATGACATTGACGTTTGTGCATCGATTGTGAATGTGACCGCACCGCTAACAACGCCCGCTCGAAATTACAAGAAAATTGACTATTTCGTGATCCAACCATTCAAAAACTCAACAATAGTGCAGTGTAGTGCAAAACAGGACCTGGCAGTGATTTGAAAGTACGAAGTCGGGGTTCGCCGGCCGGCGCCACGTGGAACCTTCGAGGTCAAAAGGTCAGTGTTCCTCCTAATACGTCCGTCCCATCCAGGCACAGTATCTGCATATTGTTAACAAACCTTAGATCGCTTTTTAAACCTACAGTCCACAGCAAATTCGCACAACCACTTGTATGAAAAGAAGATTTGCGGTTACGCATGCGGTGAAAATCCGCATGCGTGATGAAATCCGCCCGATATTAAAATCACCCGTACTTCTATATTCATAGTATTTGAAAGAGGAAAGGTATGTGTAATAATGAAGCGATTTTAAAATATTATTTCATTGGTAGAAAACTGCTTTATTACCGAATGACAAAGGCTATATATTTTCACTTTCACGCGGGTGAAGCCGCGCGAAGAAGCTTGTATTTTATATAAGAATCTTCACGAATTTACGTGTTTGGTAAAAATACAGGTAAGTAGGTACCACTAAAACAACTTCATGAACAGATTTAAATTTATGGAGGGTTTTATTTTTGGGGTTAATTTAAAAAAAATACGCCTTCCCCTCTGGGTGGTGCGAGAGTGAGTGTCGGACTATTACCGCCTAAAATCCACGCTTGTTCTATCAGTTGCCCTTTGCGCTTTAGGGCCACGGTAGATAGCTAACTTTCTCTAACGATCCTGAAGATAGGGAGAGTACTACAAAAAAAAATATTTCATAATTCGAAATATTTTTAATTCATATATGGGAACTTATAAAAACGGTAATTTAAAAAACTAAAAAACCCGACTGCTTTTCTGAGTATTCATGAAAAAGCCCTAAAACAAGAAAGTCGTTGAACTCGATTGCACTTAACTATATAATATTTTAAATATAAGATAAATTGTAGCAGTCGTGACCCATTCTAGAAATGGAGGCTTAGTGAATTGAGAGCACATACCATTGCAGATTACTCCAATCTACTGACTAGACGGCTGACTTTCTAGAATGGGTCCCGACTGCTACAATTTATTTTGTATTTAAAATATTGTATAGTTAAGTGCAATCGGGTACAACGACTTTCTTGTTTTAGGGCTTTTTCATAAATACTCAGAAAAGCAGTCGGGTCTTTTAGTTTTTTAAATTACCGTTTTTATTTTTTATTTTTTTAGTTTTATTTTATTACGATATCACTTTCAAAGTAATTATAAATCTAACGATACCTCAAAATCTAAAATCCATCGAGCCTTTCAAGCCACAGAGCGTGCCAAACATTAGAATTTGGCGCCAAAAATCCGTCATTTTTTTTTTGATATACCCAGTGTCACTCTCACAGTAAATACGAATCTAACGACACCTCTCAAGCTAAAATCCATGGAGCCGTTCAGGCTGCAGAGCGTGCCAAACAATTATACATACATACATACATACATACATACATACATATTTACATACATACTCTCGAAAAACATAACCTCCTTCTGGCGCAGTCGGGTAAAAACGTCAGAAGCTAGTGCACTTCGTTGACTTTAACATTTTCAACTCAACAAATTCAAAGATATAAGGGCTACTTCAAATTTGTCTCAACGCTGCGGCCGCCAGCGCTGCCGTTTTGTTTTTTTCATATAAATAAAGGACGCGCGGTCGTAGCACAGTTGTAGCGCGGCAGTCGCACGTTTTATTTACCTATATGGAATAACAAAGTAGCGTGGGGACAGCGCTGTAACCGCGCTGCCGCCTGACGCCAGCACGTTGCGGCTAATTTGAAGGCGCCCTAATACATTCAAGCGGCTGTAGTCAACCCTATCATGCATTACACAATCGACTTAGCACAGACAAGCTCTTAAATCCGCCACTATATTCTCATAGCGCTTAATTAGTACTTAGTACACTTTACTTTTAATTAACAACCGACATTTTTAAATTAAAACAAAGACGGTTGATTGCCAATGAATCTGTGGGGCTTAGCCAAATAGGTTTCCGGGACGTTTTAGATCGTCCTCCTGTGTACAATGGACGAACTCTGTTCTTTGTTCGTCGATCTCGATTGCCCGATAAACAAACCTTACTATAAAGAGATCCGACTGGGAGTCGTAAGAACATCCAACTATTTTGGGAAAATACAGGAAAGGAAATCGCTTCGATTCCTGCAAGGGTCGGGTAAACAGACCACTTTCTAGCAATGGAAATGAATCTGTTATCTATGCGTGTAACAACTTCATCTAATGCGGCCATTCAGATGAGGTTCTGTTTTTTTTTTATGGTAGGTAAAATCATCCAATGACAAATCCCGCCCTTGGACGGAGCGGGAAGTAGTGTCAGACTCTTACTGACTAAAAACCTACCCCGTTCCTTCGTTGCCTATAGTGCTGGGGCCGGGTATTCCTTTCGGAAGCTGACCTATGACCCCAGCAGGCTTCAACCCTGCCTGCTTGCAGCTAGCAGGCTGGGCCTCTACGGTTTGCTGACACGTGTATTAATATTCTAAATGTCAGGGACGAAGTTCCAGTGGTTCTTTTTCCATGAAATTTTAAATTGTTTTGACCACTTTGACCTTTATAAAATTATGTTACTTGATAATATTTTTTTTCTTAGAAATGTTCTTTTGATAAATCTAATCTAGGTTATCAAGTCTTAGAGGTCTTTCTTGTAACATTCTGTGGATTTTTTTATCTTATTAAATAATAAAGTATTTTAGATGTCCATTTTGCTTCGTTGTTATTGAACATTCCATAATAAGGCAAATTTCAAAGGGAGCTTATTTTTTTCTCTCAGTAACAAACATGTCCGTAGATCCTTTAAGATTTAAGTTTCCTATAACTTAAGCAAGAAGTCGATTTATATCAAACTACTTACTATTCAACGTAGATCAACATTAATACATCAGCGTATTTACGACAATTATCATTACGCGAATGTTTATCACTGCTGATAGGGGTATTCAATCCAAGACGCACGCCTTTGGCAGTCTCCCTGAATATTAATGGAATGATATGTTTTAGTGCGTGCCTGACGCTGAAACATTGCCAACAGCAATCCGAGGCAGACCGTAAACCTCCCGTATTGAAGCTCTTCTATAAACTGATGGTAATAACAGAAGGTCAGCTACTTGCGACCAAACACAGGCGCTGTCATACTAATAATGTAGTCTGAGCATTCTTTAGGGTGTGTCTACATCTAGCGATTGTGCCACGAATGCGCCGCTAGCGACCGCAAGTTCGCGCAGCGTTTTTGCGCCGTTTACAAGCCGCGTATGCTTCGCGCCGTGCGTGAACGGCGCAAAAACCGCATGCGAGCGCCCGCGTGCTACTCACATATTTTTTTACGCTCGCAGATATTCAGTAGAGTCTGTCTAAAAAGTCAAACAACTTGGGAATTTTTAAACGTAATAAAAAATCTGTTGCTAGCAACACGAATTTTAGTGGTCAATCAAATAGCTATGGCGGGTATGAAACAGCTTGATACTTTTATGTTATTTATCCTACTTTTTTAATAAATTTTCTAAATATATTCTAAATGAAAATTTTCATTTTTTATTTATTTATTGTACACCAATTCACCACCACCACCACCACCACCATTTTTATTGTTAAAAAATTTCCTTTTAATACGTATCGTATATAAATACTTTTTTAATGATTTAGTCATTAAAAAAGTATTTATATACGATACGTTTTAGAAGGACAAAGTGAACAATGATTAAGACCTTTAAATCGTCCTTGATTATTCAACCAGTATTTACAACATCGAATTTCATTGTACCCTAATAATTACCCAAGTCGTTTGACTTTTTAGACAGACTATGAAATCAAACGGATATCTGCAAAATTTGCCTAAATTGCGTTAAAAAGGCGCACCAAAGAATTGCAGTAACTTTACGTGTAGGCACTTTACATTCCTGATCATCATCATGACCATGATTTTCGTGCGATTCGCTAACGGAGCATTTATAGCGCATTCGCCAGATGTGGATACACCCGTAGATGGATTTGCCTGCGGGTATACCTTAAGAGTCCATCAGCTGGACCTCATTATCAAAAGACTATCTGTCTATAATTGTTACTCACTGAACGGAAATAGTGCAGGCCTTCAGTTGACAGGCCTTATGGCTCGCAGGTGCATGTAGAACTGGCCTTCTGTGCTTCTGTTTTGTTAGTGGACACTGTGTATTATTGAATAACTTCTACGGAGCAGTGACATTATAGAAACGTATTAATTCCAGGAATTGGCAACAAAGGACTGAATTGAATGGATTTCTGAGAATTGATGTAAGACAGTTTTACAACTAACGGAAGTTAGAGAGTTTATAGGTCTTTAATTTGTTGTGACGCTTTTGTTTTCACTTAAAGAAGTTTAATCCATTAAGGTGAATCCTTAGAAAATTTATGTTTTTAAGGGATATATCTTTTTTTTAATTTGGAAATAATTTTATGACTCTTTTTTTAATAATATAAACTAGTGCTTGACTGCGATCATGATTGATGGTAAGCAATGAAACGATCGTTGATCGGTGAGGCGCACTAGTTCTCTAGTTCATTCGTTGTTAGTATCTTCAACCACTCTAGGGCTGAGCGCGAGGGTGTGTTAGACTTTTACCTAATAAAACCACACCTATTTTCCTTCTCTGCTTAGCGCTCCAGGGCCCCGGGTTTTCCTTTCGTAAGTCAACCCATGGCCCCGTAGACTTCGGCCCTGCTGGGCCCCTACAGCCTTAATATTTTATTCATTAAATATCAAGGCTGTAAAAAACATTTTGAAAGCTGACTGTGGTTTTTATTCTCATGATGAAATATTGTACGAGAATATGTGAAAGCTGTATAAAACGTTCAAACATCAAAGCAGTCACATATCCGTGTGCAGTAATAGACAAAAACTGGATTCTTTATGTGTAGATAAACACCTCATGATACAATGGTACAGAAATATAATATCTAACAATAGACAATACCAGAATTGATTTTTCCTCTGAGTGGATTAAAACTGGGGCAAGATTAATTGTCGTGTGACAAATTGCTGACATACTTTGTTTGAGTAGAGGCCGCCATATAATTTTATAATTGGTCACGATGTAGTGCCAACTTAGCTTGAATTATATTGGATTGTTGTCGCTGTTTGCTTGAATAAAAACTGAAATGATGAAAAATGATGAAACATGGTCTTTAGGTGATATTTTATCAGTGACAACGATTTTGGAATTATGGAATTTATGCGAAACGCCCAAATGATTTCAACATTTTGAATTATTGACTTTAAAATTTGAATTTAAATATTATCACATATATCACGTTTAAACGTTGAAGGAAAACATCGTGAGGAAACCGGCATGTCCTAGAACCAAAAATTCAAAGACATGTGACATTCACCAACCCGCACTGGGCCAGCGTAGTGGATTACGGCCCATTCCTTCTCACAGAGAGGAGGCCTGTGTCCCAGCAGTGGGAACATTATAAGGCTGATGATGATGATTATGTCGTGATGTCAATGTTACGTTCCGTCATCATCATCATTATTACTACAGCCCAAAAACATTCAGTGCTCGACAAAAGATAAGAGTCACTACAACTACCGGTCCTCTGCGTCTCTTAGCCATTGGATTTCCCCGGTCGACTCTCACCAGGTCGTCGATCTACCTTGCGGATCTATCCAGTGCTGGGTCTTCTGGTTTGCGCTCGTCTTTGGCCCCATCAACCATCTATCCTGCAAGAAGTGTGCTACTCATTGTTGGAAGCTATAGTTCTCCTGCGGGTATCTAAATTCCTGATCATCATCATCATTAAAATTTCAGCTGAAGAACGTCCTCTGTTGAAAATAGGCCTGCCCCAAGTGTCGCCTTAACGAACGGTCCTGAGCGTCTCGCATCCACTGCATTTCCGTGACTCTCACCAGGTCATCGGTCCACCTTGTCCTGGCCTTCCAACACTGCGTTTTCCGGTGCGCGGCCACTCTAGAACCTTTCAGCCCCATCGACCATCCGTTATACGAGCAATGTGCCCCGCCCACTGTCACTTTCGTTTGATGATTCTTCGGGCTATATTCCTGATGCGATCACGCAAAGAAATTTTGAGCATAGACCTCTCTATTACACTTTTAGTGACTCTGAAACTTCTGATGAGGCCCGTTGTCAGCGACCATATTTCATAATAATATTTCCACAACTATCACACAACACCGTCTAGTTCCAAGCTAAGCAGAGCTTGTGTTATGGGTACCAGACAGCTGATAAACATACTTATATATTTCTAAATACATACATATTATAGATAAATAACACCCAGGCACAGAAAAAATGATCGTGCTCATCACACAATCATTTGTCCTGGGTGGGAATCGAACCCATGAGCTCCGGCATAGCAGTCAGGGCCACTAACCACTAGACCAACAGGCCTGTCAAAGCTAAGCTGTTAAGCTTTTTTCAGTACCTTATTTTATAACTGGCAACAAGCATATTGTACAAGGCTTTAGTAAGTACAATATCATATTTAAGAAAAATAATAAAATTTCCTTTTAATGTTGAACTGGGCCTAGTAAGTTATAAAAGTTAGACGTTCATTACTTTAAAACAAACGACACGTGATATGATCAAGTAATTTGAGCGGGAACTTGTTAATTACATTAATCCGGCGATATGATCTGAACAAGTGTAATTGGACTGGATCACGACATGGTCGTATTACGCCAGAAGGCGCCTTAATCGACACCCATTTCGCCGCTCATCAGTATAGCGAGTTATGCCTCTCCACAGGATTAAATTAAATGCTAGAACTACAACTTTGAAATAAGTTTATAGGTTTGTAGTGTTCCCTTAATGATAGGGGTGATGTTTTTTCTCTCTTTTACATATGACGTTATCTCGTTTAAGTTTCCCGAATGCATTTCTGTAGCAGAGCAGTGGTGGCCGAGTGGTAACGGCCCCGACTTACAAGTTGTATGACCCAAACCCGGCCAGGCGCATTATTTATAATTTATTTCATCGCCACTGCTCTCAAAACATCGTGAGGAAACCGGCATGTCCTAGAACCAAAAATTCGAAGACCTGTGACATGGGGCGCGTCACTATTGGGGCGATAAGGCCCATCCTTGAGGCGTGGCTGGAAAGACCTCACGGCGTTCTCAACTTCCGCACGACGCAGGTGCTTACCGAACACGGAAAGTTCGCTAAGTACTTGTTCGGGATTCGTGCGGAGGATTCGCCCGGGTGTCGCCACTGTGCGGAACACCCGGAGGACACGGTGGAGCACACTGTAGAGGTGTGCCTCGCCTGGGCGGAGCATCGCCGTGTCCTCGTGGGGGCGATCGGCGGCAGCGATCTCTCTCGCCGGGCCTTGGTTTAGGCCATCGTCCGTAGTGAGGAGGGATGGCAGGCGGTCGCCTCATTCTGCGAAGCAGTAATGCTAGCAAAGGAGGAGGCCGACCGCATCAGGCAGAGGCAACGGGGCGCTCGCCCCAGCCGCCGCCGGGATTCCGATCCCGATTTCCGGCCACCGTAGGCTTGCGGACGGCGTGCAATGGGTAGCACGCTATCCGATCGTCCGGTAACCGACCGGACCGAGCCCAAGTCGTCGACGGCGCGTTCTATTCCCGCGCGCCTCAAGGAGCTGTCAGCACACCGAAGAGGCCCAGCCTGCTAACTGCAGGCAGGCAGGGTCGAAGCCTACTGGGGTTATGGGTTAACTTCCGAAAGGAATACCCGGCCCCGGCACGATAGGCTACGAAGGAACGGGGTAGGTTTTTAGTCAGTAAGAGTCTGACACTACTTCCCGCTCCGCCCAAGGGCGAGATTTGTCATTGGATGATTTTACCTGCAATAAAAAAAAAAGACCTGTGACATCCACCAACCCGCACAGGGCCCACGTGGTGGATTACGGCCTATTCCCTCTTCTAGAGAGGAGGCCTGATTCCCAGCAATGGAAACATTATAAGGCTGAGGCTATGCTATGATTTCTTTCGATAGAAGATTGTTCACGCAAACGTTATCCAGCTAACCCAGATGCGATCTTGGAGATATCGAGCCTTTTCAGAAAGAGTATTGTGAGCGACTATTTAAGGTATTTTCAGAAAGAGGTTTTTCTTTTGTAATTAGAAATAACAATACAAAATTTCTTTATTGACGTACATTTTTGTGCATAAATAGGTACTTAAATGAAATTCCCTTGCTCATGCTTTAGTTATAAACTGTATTAAAGTAGCCAGTGCATTCCTTATAATATAGATGCAATGTTGTCAAAATATTCATGAAATATAAAAGTAAAAATATCGAAATGGAAAAGTAAATAAATGGAAATAAAAAAAAAGTATGTATTTATGACAGTATGTTAATAGGAACTAGTCATATACAGCATTATTCTATATGCGAAACCTGAATATTGTTTGTTCAGAATCAGAAACTGAATAATGCCAAAATGGTGTACCAATAATTTTTCACCATGTTAGATTTTTTTCCAAAAATATTTTACAAATGTCACAAGTTGGACACCACCGACACTAAGTACAGCACAGGTCACGGCAGTTCTTAGGGGATGGTCAGATGGGTGTGGGAGCAAAACAACCCCTCAGTCACCCAGATGGCCCGGTGACCATATATTTGTGCGGACCACCAGGTAACACAACAAGCTTATAACATCGTAATTTTTTATGATACCGTTATGAAGCTTTGTACAATTTTTTTAAGTAGGCACACAAAAATAACGTGTATCGCATAAACTAAAAATGAATTATGTTGTATAAATAACAGTAGTTGTAGGTACATGAATAACAATCTGACACAATTAGGGGAAAGAAAACCCATTCCTGCAAAACCACGAATTGTCGCTTTTTTTGGAGGTGGAAAATTAGCCAATGACTTCACCCGCTCTAGGGTGAAGCGGAAACAACCACACCTGTAATGTAAATGGTCCTTTACGATGTTCATCCTAAAAATAATTGATATAACGATATAATTGATTGGACTTGTAATTGGCTAAATGTCGTCTATTATTGTTTTTCTTTTTAATAATTTTTTTTTTATAAGCTGTAAGTTGTCCAAGCTGTGTTAAATAAATAAATAAATAATTACTGAAATCAATACAAACTGCAATACAGTAGTTTTCTAACAAAATCAAGCATCTACGGAGCGGCAACGGTCCTACAACGCGGCTGTGCGCACTCCACTATAGAACTTCAAAAGTGCTGATACTCAACTCATGCGCCATAACAGACACCCTTCATAGGAATACCGAGGCTCTACAGTTAAGAATCAAATTGACTTCTGGACAATTCAATTAAGCTGCACGGTAAGTGCAAGTTTGCAAACAACCGTGCGAGAAGCTAGCCAAGTTCCCTGGAACAAGTTTATCAAAGAGATTGTAGCCGAACAAGTTAGCCTTCGACGAACAGCCTTTATGTTTATACGAGCAATGTTTGTTCGCATCTCCGTACGGGAATGTAAATTTGATTTATTTTGGCGCACCTATAATGTAAATATGGGTGTCTCTCCTTGCGCGTAAATATATAAGACATCATGTTATTGACGATTAAAGGATCTTGAGGATCTCATGTGGTCGCTTGAGCTAAATAACTGTTTATTTATTTATTTATTTAAACTTCATGTACAATAGTGATACATAGGCGGACTTAATACAACAAGGCATTCTCTACCAGTCAACCTTTGGGTTAAGAAAGACAACACTGTGGTAGGTGTGCACAATAAATAAATAACACATAATTTTAAATAGAATGTATAAGTTCTAATAATAAAATACGTATATATGTTAGTATTATAAACTAATAAATACTATGATAAATATTCAAATCATAACTATAAGAACCTAAAATATGACAATTAGGACGAAGACATTAATTTTATTTTATTAAAGTTGAGAGGACTGTTAACTGTTATGTCGATTTTTATGCTGATACGTTTATTTTGAAGTCAGTTTAGGGTTGTCAAATTCAGATATATGTAGTTGATTTTACGGTAGGTCGTATGTTACCAGTCGATAGATAAATATAGAGCTATTCTACGTATGACAAATCAACCCTCATGTTGTTGAAACTCCTACGGTCCGGACTAAGCGTTTCGCGTCGTCGTTCATACCGCGTACATCGAGTCCGCGTCTGATTCCGTCCGAGCCCATCTCCGTCCGATTAGTATAATTTAGGTATCTTTAAGACTAGAGTGAATAGACTCTAAATAAACTAATGCGCCTAACCATCAACGATTACACTGCTTACCATCAGGTGAGATCGCAGTCAAGCACTAGTTTATATAAATAAAAATAATCTTCTTTCGCTAAATGAATCGTGTTGAAGCTTTTACAACTCTGTATTAACACTAATATTACAAAGGCGTAGGTATGTATGTTTTATGTGTGTATTTTTGTTACTTCTTCACGTTAAAATAATTGAAAATGAACGAAACACATGAGTAGACAATTATTTGGGTGCCTAAATTCTTATATTCCTTTACGATAAACTACATTAAAGCAGGTGAACCGGCAGAAGAAAGTACTTTATAAAGAAAATCTAGGCACCAAGGTTGTTGGAACAAACAGCTTACAATATTTTATATTGTTACCATTTAAAAGTTTTGCTTTCCACGCTTTACTTTGAGTTACGAAGTTAAAACGCCTCGGCGGAAAATTTTCTACATATTCTGCTGGTAAACAATCTTTATAAAGGAGGTTTCATAATAATTTATTGTCTATATGAAAATAGAATAAAATAAAATGTATTACTATAATATACACTATAATAGTAAAAAAATTCTAGAAGCTTAAATCTATGAGTACAATGGCGGTCTTATGGCTGACAGCGATATCTACCAGACAACCTTAGCATGGACTAGTATAGCATAACATCTGCCTATAATATTCCCACTGCTGGGACTCAGGCCTCCTCTCTAGGAGATGGAATGGGTCGTAATCCACCACGCGGGCCAGTGCGGTTTGGTGGATGGCACACGTCTTCGAATTTTTGGTTCTAGGACATGCCGGTTTCCTCACGATGTTTTCCTTCACCGGGTTTTTTTTTTATTTTTTTTTTTATTTTTTTTTTTTTTTTTATTAGGGACAAAAAACAGTTACATGCTAGAGAAAATACAAGAAAATCTTTAAGACTAGATGCACAAACATGTAACCCACTCCAATGTCCACATATAAACATAAAAATAAGAGAAGTGATGGAGTGTGGTAAAAGTTAACAGAAAACATTGCCTTCTGCGAAAGCTTTTTATATTACAATATAATTTGTTTCCCAATTAATGTTATATATAATATAATTCAATTCTATTATTCTCAATTCCATTTAATTTAAATCAATATTTTTTTATTAATTCTGTACTATTATTTTCTAATTCAATTCAATTACAAACAATTCAATTTAATTTAATTCAATTCAATAAAATTCATTCAATTTGTTTTTTTTTTTTATAATTGAAATCTACTCAATTCAGTTTAAATATAATCTAAGAGTATTTGCTTAATTTACATTTAATTAATATAACTTTCTCAATATTATTGTTCCTTCGACAAAATATCTATAGCCTTTTTTTTAAATAACTGG
The DNA here is from genome assembly GCA_958295575.1 of Leucania comma. NCBI lineage: Eukaryota > Metazoa > Arthropoda > Insecta > Lepidoptera > Noctuidae > Leucania > Leucania comma. Next base: position 11,816,050 of record OY282470.1, read on the forward strand.
TTAGAGAGAGTAAATATGTCAAGCTCCATAAAATGAGTGTTGTATGTTTCAACAAGGCGACGAAGAGGTGCGCGCACGCCAGCGTTATTTTTACACATACCAGTATGAAATAGTCGAGGTACGCGCACCCCTCGTTGTATAACAGTTCTGGGCACTCTGTAACATATCTGATTAGTAAGTTCAATACAATCGAATTTATTGTTACATAACCCATGTAGTGTCATTACACTCAGAAGCTGTCTCCTGGACTCCAAACTTAGAACTCCGTATCGCTTCAGTAACTGCACGTATGGAACCTTTGAATTAAAGCATTTATAGTTCATAGACCGCATAAACTTTTTTTGTACCATTTCCAACCTTAAGCAATATTTTTCGTAGAAAGGGTTCCAGATTTGGATGGCATATTCTAACTGGGATCGTACCAAAGTTTTGTATAACAATAAGAACGTAGAGGGCCGCACAAAGTCACTAGATGATCTCATGACGAACCCATACATCCGATACGCCTTATTCACTATGTTGTCAACATGGATGTCAAAATGCAAACGTGAGTCTAATGTGACACCCAAGTCTCGGACGGCTGCAACACTGCCCAAGCGTGTACTATTAATAACATAATTGTAATGTATTATTTTCTTATTTTTAGTAAATGATATTGTGTGGCATTTTGGAAGACTAAGAAAAAGCTTATTTTTAGTGCAATAATCATAAAGCCTATCCAAATCATCTTGCAAGAGCTCGCAGTCTTGTATATTTTTACATGACCTGTAAACTTTTATGTCATCTGCGTACATTAGAAAATTTGAGTTTATAAAGCAGCTTTTAATATCATTAATATATATAATAAAAAGAAGGGGACCTAAAATGGAACCTTGTGGAACCCCAGACTTAACAACCACTGGTTCTGACTCATAACCATTAACTACAGTTCTTTGAGTCCTATTAAAAATATATGAAGCGAACCATCTTAGCAAATTACCTCGAATACCATTGAAGGCTATTTTTTCTAAAAGCAGGGAATGATCCACCTTGTCAAATGCCTTCTGAAAGTCCGTATATACAGCGTCCACTTGAACTCTTTGATCCATTTTTTCAAAAATATAATTTGTAAATGCCAACAAATTTGTTGTGGTTGAACGACTTTTGACAAAACCGTGTTGTTCGGGTGTAATAAGTTGATGAATATATGGATACAACGCGCTGTGGACGAGACCCTCAAAAACCTTAGACAATGTGGATAGAATTGAAATGGGGCGGTAATTCTCTACATTTTTCTTATCACCACTTTTGTAAACAGGAGTAATGAACGCACGTTTCCAAATTGTTGGGAAAACACCCTCGCGCAAACATTTATTAAAAATTATATACAAAGCAGTACATAAGCCGTCACATGTTTTAATGAAAAAGTTTGGTGGTAAGCCATCTGGTCCTGCCCCTTTAGAAGGATCTAAAGATTTCAATTTCAATCGTATAACTTCTACAGATAAGTAAATTTCAGATATGCAAGACGATTTATCTGCAAAGCTGTCAGAAGGCTGCCAGTTTTCAGGGTCAAAATTAGATGGTTCATAAACAGACGAAAAGAAAGAGGAGAACAGATTACAAATATCCGTAGCGTCATCAGAAGAAACATTTTTGAAATACATATTAGCCGGATAATTAGCTTTTCCCTTTTTAGATGTGATGTAAGTCCAGAAATACTTTATATTTTTAGGAATGGCATCTTCGACTGCTTCAATGTACTTGTGATAGCATTTGCTAGCCTCTCTGTCGAAAAGCTTCCGATAGTTAGAGAAATTAAAGTAGTCCGATTGATTGTTGTAAATCTTCCATTTAACCCAGGCGCGCTCTTTGATTTTAAAGATTTTAATAAGAGAAGGGGAAAACCAGACTGGATAGCTTGAATTTTTAGTTCTAGCTAACGGAACATGCGATTTGATAATTCCGTATAATGCCTCATAGAAAACGTTAACGGCTTGCTCAGACCCGAGGTGGGAGAGTGTTATACCCCAATCAATTTTACCTAGTTCATAATTTATAGCATCGTAATCAGCTTTATGAAAGTTATATCGATGAACCGTGCGGCATCTCAGGGGAGTGTATTGCGTAGTCAAGCAAATCAAAGTAGAAAATGCTGGGTGGTGAGTATCAGGGTCAAGCAAAGCATTGCACGATACGCCTCGACAATCTACATTAGATATAAGTAAATCTAGTATACGATCTAATTTATTTCTTGTTATATTGTATTGCAAGCCATTGATTAAACTCATAAAGTTCACCAATATTCGACCTATTGAGTTTGAAACCTGTGCAATTGCATGATTCCCTTGGTCCAACCAAGCTATGTCCGGTAGGTTAAAATCACCAAAAATAAAGTAAGAGTCAGTGGTAGTAGCGTTTACTAAGTCTTGCAACATGTCTAAGTATTGTGTGTATACTTCTTCACGTGTTCGTGGTGGTATGTACGTAGCACTGATAATATGGCGTCTATTGTGCAGGGAAGAAGGCAGTTGCACCATAACATGTTCGACCTCTGGGTGAAAAAAATTTATTGTTAAAGAAGTAGGCCGCAATTCGCGAAGCACCGCCACCAAAACTCCCCCTCCGTCACGTTTTTTAGTCGCAGAACGATCGCGATCGCACCTAAACACTATATATCGATCGTCAATAAATTCGGTATCTTGAATACTGGGAATTAGCCAGGTTTCTGTTAGTATGATGACATCATAGGAGCAGGCCATTATATTCATGTAAAGTGTATGTAACTTCGTACGGATCCCTCTACAGTTCTGGTAATAAATCATAACATTGCTAGAAGTCATTGATTGACAAGTTTACTACAATTAGAATTAACATACAATACGTAGAACGAAGAATTGAAACAGGAGTTCCAAGCCTGTAGCCCAGAGCATTACTGCCCGGTAAAATTGTATGAAGGCACTTGTTAAAAAATAAACAAAATTTAAGTAATTTGCAGCTTAAGAACAATATACAAGGGGCGTACTTATCAAACCGAAGAAAACAAAAAGTTGTGATTTTAATTAACAGCAAACAGACTACAAATAAGTCGTTAGAAAAAAACATGAGATAACAGTAATATAGGCATATTTTAGCGGAATTGTAGGTGTAGACAAATAATTCATCACATAAGACCAGTAAGCAGGAGGAAAATACAATAATCCAAAATACAGCAGTGTCTTTAAATTCATTAGTTTGCGCCATCCGTACCGGTCTTCTTACTAGCAACGATCTTATTGAGGTCTTCAACGGAGCGAATCGCGAATGACTTGTCGTTATCTCTCTCACGCACAAGTATCGTTGCGTTTCTGACCCAAACATATTTAAATCCACTTTTACTTGCAAGTATTTTGGCCTCACGAAACAAAGCTTTATTTTTTAGAGTCAGATGTTCATTCAAATAGACAGAAACAGTAGCGCCTGATATTCCTATCTGATCAGACTTGATGCTCTTCGCATTACGGTAGGCGCTAAGTATGTTGTCACGAATGATCCGCGACCTGAATTTAACTATCAAGTTCTTAGGTTTAGTATTCTGCTGGTGCGCATGAGGGACTCTATGTATGGATATGATGTCATTTTGTGACACCGGTGAATTTATTACACTACATATCGACTCCATAATAGTGAACAAATTTTCATTTCGTTTCTCCGGCAGATTACAGACCTCTATGTTGAACTGGCGCGCCTGCTGTTCCATGGAATCTATCTTTGCCTCTAGTAAAGCCATCTTCTGTTCGCCACTGCTGCCGGCGATTTCCTGAAAGCGCCTAGAACATTCCTTATGCCCAGCCTCCACGGCATCCAAGCGAGTTTTCATAGCCTCATATTCTGCGTTGAAGAATTTAATAGATTTTTCGATCTCTAAGTTGGAGTTTTGAATAGAGATATTCTGCTGCCTCAATTCAGAAACATCAGCCATTAATTTATTCAGAATTTTGTCCTGATCAGCCTTCCAGGAGATCAACATGTTCTTCAGTTCTTCAATTGCGTCCGGCTCCGTAATGCTGTCATCACCTTCACCTCGAAAACGTTTGTTGTTTGGCCTTGTAGTAATATTAACTGAACCAAAGAGGTTACTATCAAGTACTGAGGAAGCAGGTGAAAGGTCAGGCTCTGACCGCGTCTGTTTTGGAGAACTCTGGGGGGGCGAGCGCATCATGCGAGGCATGTTAAACTATATGAGGCTGCTCAAAAACCGTAAAATAACAATAAGCTGGGCAATACAGCTAAACGGCTTAGTAGTTGATGTACGTCAGCAATTTCAAAGCAGCGAACAAATTGTTGACTGGCCGAGCTCGCAAGGACGCGGCCCCAAGCAACGCGAAACAAGGAGTCGCGGGTTCGATCCTCGGCAAACGCAAAAGTTTTTGAAAACAATTTTTAAAGTGTTTGGAATGAAGTGTAAGCTCACAAAAATCTTCTATCCCTCTTCAGCTCCACCCACTGGGCGTAGACCGCAGGTAAAAACACCGCAAGAGCGACAAGGAATTGAAAGTAGCAGTAACAGCGAATCACAGCACAAAAAGTCACACACGAAACAAAAATCACAACGCGACGCGACACACGTCCGTCCGCTTCGGGTTACGAGAGCTAACTAGTTTGAACTAGCAACCTAAAAATCGTAAGTTGGGGCCTTTAGCACTCGGCCACCACTGCTCTGGATGGACTAAAAGAACTTTAACTAAAAAAACATATTATTGAATAATCTTTATACATATTTAGAATGTAATACAAAATATCCCCCTACCGCGTCTCTTCGCGATAAAGTCAGAAACTACTGAACAGATTTTCAGGCGATTTTAACCAATAGACAGAGGTATTCTTATGAAAGGTTTAGTTGCCTGATAATGTATATTATAATAGAGATAAACCGAGAATTTCAAAGATTTTAGAATGCATTTTGGAAAGTGTGCGCGTGAATTACATGACTTGATTCTGCCATCTCAATTCCACCATCGGACAAAACGGCGTACGGCACATATCCACCCTCACATTGTACTTCTACGGTCCAGACTAAGCGTTTTGCTTTGTCATTTACACCGCGTACATCAAAGGACTAGAACAGTTTGCCTGCTGCGGTCTTCCCGTCCGTTTAGATGTCTTTAAGGCTAGAGTGGAAAGGCTCTTAATAAACTAGTGCGCCTCACCATCAAGGATTGCATCACTGCTTACCATCAGGTCAGATGGCAGTCAAGGACTAGTTTATATCAATTAAAAAAAAATAACATCAAAGCTGACACGGGACGCTAGTGGACAAACTTAGACAATTAAATGAGGAGAGTCTGAAAATCTATTAACATATAAATAGCGATGTTGTTAAGCATATCCAAAACCACTCTAAGTAACCTAACTTACAAGTTACTATGGGAGGAACTAACCTAAATTCAGTTATGTAAGCAATCCTACCAACGTAACAGCAGTTGGTAAGTGAACCGGCGAATTAAATTATAAGGTTACCCTCACAGTAACTCCATCGAGATTATTCAATTCGGCTTGCTGAATATCAATTGGATGGCAAGTACCAAATCAGGTAGAATGGATCCCCAGCTGAAATAATATCTTCGTGGTTGACATAGTTTAATAGCATTTAGATTTGTAATAGAAATATTTGTAATTCCGATAAATTGTTGGACTATTTTCGCTTGGTAACACTGCCTGAATTTGATATGGAAGCTCTTCCAATTTAGAGATGTGAGACAAAATGGTCTTTGTATGGCCGATTTTTTTTTTCTCTTTATGGTTCTCGAAAGTTTTTTAAAGGAGAACTCGGTGACTAACTAAAGCTGGGTTTGATATATGAACTCTTTAATTTAGAGATAATATAACAGCACAATCAGCCTTACTATATTCTCACTGTTGGGAATCAGGCCTCCTCTCAAGGAGGAATCGTTGTAATCCATCACGCACATGGCACAGGATGTGCCGGTTTCCTCACCGATTTGATAGTAGTGTTGATAAAATAAATTATACAAATACTTGGTTGGGTTAGACCCACAACTCGTTAGTTGGGGCCGTTACGTGTCAACCTCTGCTCAATTTTTTTGAGAATTTTATGGGTAATATTCTATGTATGGTTGAAAGATCTTTCTCTTTATACCTACCTATCCATAAAAAAACTTCACTCCGCACTAAAAAATTGCTTATGTATGTGAGCTCAGAAACATGAAAAATTGCATACATACACAAGACACCCAGACCAAATATAGTGGGTAATATATGATCCATCCGGGAATCGAACCCGCATCCGCTGCTGATATAAAAAAAATCTATTTTAAAACTAGATTCACTTTTAAATGGTGTTTATGATTGTGATTGGTGTCTCTCTAAGTCTCGAATACAGTAAGTACCAACATCATAAAAATTGCGAAAATTTTCTTTTTAAATTATTATAATGGTTTTACACGTTCTAAAAAGATGGACGGATAATGTTGCCAGTAATATCATGTAACTAAAAAGTAATGCTTTATGACATAACTAGTTTTACGATCGCCCAGCGCCAAGGTCCACTCAGGCTGAGGGTATATTATAACGTACCTGAGAACGTTATAAAGGACTGTTACTCATAAACCCTGTCACCCGGGTATTGTGAGCCTCCTTGTTAGGCTGCGAAGGATCCCAGATCCTGTATACATGATTTAGTATTCCCCAGGACAATTCCCGAGAGGACTGAAGGTGTAACTGGGATGTCTCGGTTATGTTGACGGTAATAGCCTCCAGTAAACGACCGATTTGCATACGACCTAACTGCTAATGTGGTTAAGAATTAATTATTAGACGTTTGCAATATAAATTATTGCGAACATTTGATTGAGACGTATGTTAACGATAAGAATTTAAATTCAGAACAAGTTTTCCTAAAAGCTTTCCAAGCTTTTACGAAGAGCTAGAACATCAAAGTGCAATTTGACAGCTGTCAAAATCATTAAACGTCAAACTCAAAAAGAGTGATGTTCTTTTTAGTGCTGGCCACATTTAGAAGCACTAAACAGGCCATTATTAAGAGTAATAAAAGCATACACGTGACTCGCTGTAAACTTCCAAGTTCATAAGAGCACATTATGAAACTTTTCCTTTCATAAATTCAGTGCTCCTTCGACGCGAGTTAAGTGAAATTTTGAATTACGCAGCGATGCACCAAAGTATATGGAGTATGGATACTTGCTGTGATGTAGTTTCCTCTTTAAGTGGAAAGTTTTAGGTTAAGAACCTAGCTTTAGTAAGTTTGTTTTATCACAACCAAACTGTGTAGTTAAAAGGTATTTTTAACTTTAATATTTCTGAATTTCAGCTCTATTACCTCTGATTTCTGGAGTAAATTATTTGTTCAGTATCAAGCAAGAGAAAATATAATTTTATGTTTAGTGGTGTTTTCAGTTTGTACAAGTAACTTAGAAATAACAAAAAAATTCGGAACTAGTAACACGATGCGTCAACCATTCTATCTTCGTAATATTCTTGAAACGTCTTACTTCTCACTTTTACTACATTTTCTTGCCACTCATTTCATCTAGAATTTCCATCCCTATTTTCAAATTTTAGGTTCCTAAACTAACTGTTTAAGTCAGATTTTTGAGAAAAAAAATAATTTTCAGTACATCCATCATTATCTATTTCTTTCATTAAAGCTTTTTGAAGAAAGTGATAAAAATGTTTTATCAGCTACAGAGGTACTCAAACTTTTCTTTTTTGTTTCGATTTAAATTAAAATTCTTTTTCCATAAAATCAAACTTTTGGTTTATTGAATTATTTAAGTCTTCCCAACAAAAGTAAAGAAAGCACGTGTGAGTAAGTACAGTTAACCGCACGTTATGATAACAATTTAGCTTGAGTAACGCCTTATGTTCTTCATTGAGGTGGTTTAAAAGGTACTCTGCGTTAACATGCGGTTGACCGTAGATACCTCAAGTCTTTACTTCAGAGGTACTCTCCATGAATTCATTATTACGGTATTTAACCTTATATTAGATTATTTGCGAGCGATAACAGCTCACGTAAGCTCATTAAAATATTCCACCGCAACCCGTTAGCAACAAATTAGATATTTGTAGCATTGCCAACTCGCTATAATTACATTTTGTATGATTAGTAACTCGGTTTGTATGAGATCGAAACGCAAATGATGATTATAAAGCGTAAGATAAATAGAATAAAAAAGTTAGGTGTTTGCATTAGTCATCATTACTGTCAATTCAGCTGAATGATGTCCACTGTTGGGTTACTTAGGCCTTCCCCAGTATTGCCACATCAACTGTTTCTTTGCTTTTCACATTCAGAGTACCTACTCCCTTGATCCTGATTGTACTCAAGGCTAATAGAACTTCACACTTTAGAAGTTCCATTTAAGGTCAGAATGTAGCGACATCTATGACACTACAAAGGAACTAAAATTCAAAATCATGCATCGCGGTGCTAGAGTTTTCCTTGCAATTAGAACATCATATACAACTGCCCGAAATCTTCGAACAGTTGCCGAAATCTTCGGGCATTTGCAAGCAGCAGCTAGTTTTACCTTCATATATGTATAACGAAACTCATGTTTGATTTTAAACAGATACCATGTCATTGTTTCAAGTAAATTTCCAGATTAAATTTCTTAGCAGCTTACATAGTAAATTTGGAGTCAAGCTCGAAATTACCGGAGGCATTTGGCGTAATGCTCAATTTGTCGAGCGAACGACCGAGAGCTGCCCTGGCTTCCCGCGGTGATAATAATACCTACTGAAATTACTTTTTAAAATATTTTTTTTTTAGTGTAATTCGGTACCACTCAAATGATGTTTTAACGAACTCCTTCAACGTCCTCGAACCCAATGTTTTTTAACGATAAGTACCCATCTTAGCGGATTTACTTTACAATTGAATTTTCTTTTTGGGTACCATTAAATTGGATAGATTTTGTGAGAGAAAGAAAACATTTGTATGTTTTTGTAAGAGATTCTTGAGACCCAAATCTGGTATCGATAGCGGCCATCGTTCATGAAATTCTGAAATTATTCGCAGTTGTCAGAAAAACGGTGGCTAGCGGAACCCTTTTCATCATAATATAGAGGTTGAATTGTCTAAACCCCGAGGTTTTTTCAGGAGCCAGCGGGACGAAAAGATATTCGGATAGTAACGACTCAAAAGGGTTCAAAGTTACATCAAGTCATCAAAATCCTACTCAATTTGAACTTATTCTTACTTAGTAGAATTTTTGAGAGCGATTTGGGTTTTATTCAATTCAACCGTTTTTCACCGAACTGTCACTGTCAATAAAATTTATGATAGTAAGTAGACATGTAGACATAATACGTTTCCCCAGGGAACCCGTATTGCGTATATAGTAAAGGGGGGTTTACTATATACTTTTTACGGGTTTCCTTTACTAGAGATCAACAAGGCATATGTTGAATGCTTGAGTTTTTTTATTTCATTACATACTAATCTTTTTAGTCTAGCTAGACACCCTATTTATTCAATTTGTATTTTCAGGGCATCGAAAGAATTCAAAGGGCAATTGAAGGAACACTGTTGAATTTTATTCAGTAAAAGTCTAACACTAGTCTTTCATCCTCAAAAAAAGAGTGATTTGATATTATCCCTGCCTGCTGATTGCCTGGTGCGTTAAAATCCATTATACACTTATTTTTTACAAATATTTACCTTGTTCGCAATTATGAGATGTACAATAAAAATATATTATACTCGTAAATGCATCGTTATCTCTGCAAGATGGTCTGATACTTGTGTTTGACCCAACAGAAAATTCAAATATGCTTTCTCTCGTTAACCTGATACCTGATTGGTCGAGCAAAGCCACAAAGGACATCGCAGGTCTTTCGTTAGGCACGTTTAGCAGTTCATCATCGAGCACTCTCAATCGCCTGAACCAAATGGATCATAATGACCTCACCTCACCTCCTGCCATCTAACTTGTTAGTAGGATGTACAATTTTATCGTAGTTTTAAAAAACTGCTAAAAATGATAATATTTTTACATATTATATGATGTATATACATCGTGAAATTTTAGTGGTTGTTTTCCCGCGGCAGAACAATAAAAAAGCTTTTTTCCAATCACTAAAAAAAATACACTAAAAGGATCAAAATAACTTTAATTTCGGAAGTCGGTGTTTCTCGTTATTTTTTGTTTCTTATTTAAGTTTTTTGATCCTTTTAGTGTATTTTTTTTTGTGAAGTCGGTTTTTTTAAAATTTTACTGTATGCTTCGAAAGTACTCCTTATGGCAAGTCGTTCTGCCGCGTGAAAACAACCACTAAAATTTAACGTTGTATAAAATTATACATAATCAAAACACCAAGCAGCCTTTTCAATACCAAAAAATACGCAAAAAATTTTGAATAATAGTCTTTCAGCAAAAATGATAACTATCCTAGGTTGTCTCTGAAAAATGGATGTCATGTGGTCAACCATAGTTGGTTAACCTAGTTGTGATCTTCACTTATTTATTCAATAATTTACTAGCTTCTGCCAGTGGTTTTTCCCGCGTGAGTGTAGAAGATAATTATTTAGTCTATGGAACTCAGTAATAAAGTAGCATCTACAAAATCTTTAAAATCGGTTCAGAATTTTTGAAGTTATTCATTATAAACAAATATATAATATAAACAAAAAACTTTTTATTTTTTATTAGTTTAGATGTACACACAAATATTTAAAAAAAAGGAGCCGCGTATTTCAACCAGAAATTCTCTTTCAAAAGGACTTGCAAAAAGAGAGTTAAGAGATGTAGATACAGAGAGTGCAAATAGGTTACAAAACTTTAAATACACTCACTTGCTGGATTATACCGGTGAAATTGTTACACTCACAACGCTAATTCTCACGAAGCGTACAAACATCCTGTATCCTCGTACTAGCTAAATCCCCTCCCGTGTAAAAGTTTTTTCAATCAAAACTCATTCAATCAAAGCTTAATTCTGTCGAGGGGGAGACAGGGGCTGTCAATAGCAGCAGCCGTTACTAATTGTCGTTAAACTCCTAAGCCAACGTAAAAGGCGAGCTCTGATGTTGCTAGTAGGTTTATATGGAATTTTTTGGAGATATCGGTGTGGTTTTTTGCTTGTGTCGCATGCGTAATACATGGATATCTAAACTTTTTTAGTACGAAGTGCTCAAAATAGTATTTAAAAAAATAATAATACTAATATCAATTGATTTGTTTGATAGTATAAAGAGATTAATAAAGAAGCGTAACTGTAAAGAAATTAATTTCGTCCATGCGTATAATAATTCGAGTTTTAGAAAAAAAGTACTTTATTTTTTTACTTTAACTTTACAAATCGATAGTGTTTTATGTACCGGATCGACCCTCCACGGGATTAAAGCGATCAAAATTTAACGGTGTAAAATTGCTGAGTGTTATACACACTTTTTATCTACTGTCATATCATAAAGATTACATTTTTTTTCTAGTAGTACTACTGATAGGAATAGTATCCCTTGGTTTGACTTCGCACAGTTCTCGATTTTCAACCTACAGATAAAAACTTTTAATCTACAAAGTTAAAGTAACAAATTCGACACTGCCTCCCTTATCAAGAATC